>OY728152.1:327080750-329580750 GCA_963277665.1 Viscum album | reverse complement strand
ATATTCAAATAATAAAAATTCCCACTGATGATAATATGAAACATCCATGTTCTCATCTAATGTATCTCTTAGGGAATCATTATAACTGACCATTACAAGAGGGTGAATCAATATAAAAGTCTACCAAAGGTTTTAATTAATAAATTTTAATAACACTTCATGTTTGTGTGAAATATATTTTTTAATATAAATTTAATTTCATTGAAATATTTCATTACCCATAACTCTGAGTTTTATGGAATAGGTATATAAAAATAAATATTATTATTTAAACTTGACCGTTAAAACCATTACATTAAATTTAGTTGTGTGAATAGGAAAAAAATTTAAATTTAATATAATTATTTTAATAAATAAAATATAATTATAAAAAAATTATATAATTTTGTTACAATTCATTATGTACTTCAGAAAAAAAAAATCAAAAAAAATATTATATTTATTTATTTAAAAAAATAATGAAATTAATTTTTTGTATATTTTAGAAAATTTATTTTAAAAAATAATCTTCTTTTAAATATTTCTTTAGAATAATATTTTGTGAATTCTCTGAAAATATTATAATTATGTTGAAAGGTTAAAACTACTGATTTTTATTAAAAGGTGACTTTTCATTTAATGTATTTAAATGTTACATTTTTTAATAAGGATTTAAAATATAAATTAGTTCGATTATGTTTTTATGAATCATATTTATTTCATTTCAATCAATTTCACTGGTAATTTTGATAATAAAAATTTCTCTACTTATGAAATGTTTATCTTTTGAAAATTACTTTTTTGTCGCATTTATGGGTTTAATTATTAATTAATTTTTTAATCCTATATTTATGGAAATTTTAAATATGTATCCCATATTTATAATCCTAATAAATTTTATTTTATAATAAGGGAAACTTAATTTTTTTTCAAGACAAATAGAAAAAATTGAAAAAAAATAAAAATTTTGGGTAAGGTTAAAATGGGTTTTCTGGGGTTTAAACTAAAATGATAAGTAGTAAAATTATCTAAAAATTAGTAAAAATAAAATTTTATTGGTATATTTTGACATTATCATAAATATGGTTCTTCATTAATACATTTTTATTCCTTTTTCATTTGAAAAATATGGGTACACTTTTTTCTTTTCAAGAAATCCAAGTGTTACCTCTCCCCAACATATAAAAGGCCACCCACTCTCCTCTCATTTTCACAAATCTAAAACAATTTTCTTTGGTAAATATGTGACTAAAAACATTCTATAATTCCCTAAAATCATCTTATAGGCCTTAAATTTATTAAAAACTCCTATTATGAATTCTTTATGTGTACACCTAAAGTGGTTCTCTAAAGAAGAGAATAACATATTAAACATTTTTTTTCTTCCACACCATGATATTTTACTCATCCATGATGATATTATAACCTAATTTTCTAACAATTAATGTTATTTTATTATGTTAATTTCCTGATTTACATCTATCTCATCTTCTATCAAGTGGGAAAAAAACTATTGATCGTATGTTCAATAGACCATTGCCCCACAAACCAATGTCATTCATTTTCCATAAAAACCTCTCACAGCTGGATATAATGATGTATTTAACAAATTTATATGATATTTATGAAATCAGTATAATTTTTTCATTATAATATCACTTATAACATCTTACATTCCATTCCAAGTGAAAAATATAATGTTGCTCATGTATACGTTTGACTACCACTTTATGAGGTGGTGTTATTTTTTCATGTTCTACATGGATGTTAGAAAGGATAGGTTTAATGAAAATAAGTGATATATATGTAAAAAAAATGATTCTATAAATTTAATATATTATTTAAATTTCTTTTTTTTTGTATTTTGAGAAAATGGATACTAAGTTCATGTAGATGTATGGACTACCCTACCCTTTCTATGAATAGTGTATCTCATTTTAAATATATAACATCAATGGAATACTTTAAATACTTATATCATTAATATATATGATATTTATATTTTGTTTAAATCTTTGGATATTATTGATGCTTGATCAAAATTAATGGACTTAAGATACAAAACCAAAACCTACAGAAAAAATGAAGTAGATATTAACCGAAACATGATTTCTACAACAAATTGTTAATAAATAGTTCATAAAAGTTCATAATTACATTATATATGATATGATAAATAATATTATGGTTTATTAATATATTTTTAATAA
The DNA here is from genome assembly GCA_963277665.1 of Viscum album. Classification (NCBI taxonomy): domain Eukaryota; kingdom Viridiplantae; phylum Streptophyta; class Magnoliopsida; order Santalales; family Viscaceae; genus Viscum; species Viscum album. The sequence goes on along the minus strand of OY728152.1, from coordinate 329,578,561 downwards.
ACCTATATTTTTTATATAAGAGTTACAAATGTGTACAAATATAGTTGATATTATGGTAAGATATTGTTTGTCTCAAATTTCATTATTTGGGACATAAGTTGTGTTATGAACCAATATTATTTTATATTTTGTATATAAAGATCATTTGAGAAGTTATATCATAGATCTAATTATTTTAGTTTTATTTAATTTTTCATTTTTTGTTATTCTTTAATTTTTCTTACCATTCAAAAGATACAAAAGTTTTAAAGGTTTTATGTTATAATCTCAATATTTATCGGGATTGTTTACAATTAATTTTATGATGATGAAATATCATCATATATATACTGATAAACTAATGTATTTTATTAGTCTTTGTATTTTGGTAGGATATATTTTCCCTTTATTTTCCTCTCATAAATTATTTATGAGACTAAATGAATATTTTTTAGAAAAAATATTCTTTATTTATATCTTCTATTGAAACCCGATTTTCTTCCTTATACATATTTTCTAAAAATGTTTACAAATATGTTTTAACATTAAAAAAGGATTAATTATTGAAATTATTACCCATTTTTTACTTTTAAAATTTTTTTATAAGAAATAATCATTTCATTTCCATAACAAGGAGTATTTGTCTTTTAATAACAATATGAATGGAATATTTACTTTAATGTGTATATATTGAACAAAATTTCCCTCTATAATGAATATTATTTTATTTGAATATTGAATTATAAGTTTTAAATATCTTTTTTAAGCAAATGGGTTTAAATAATATTTTATAAACTTCAAACTTTAAAAAGAAAATTTTCAAATATAGATTATTTTCCATAATAATTGTTCTATGTTATTTTTATTTAAAACTCATTTTTCATATATGATGAAATCATTCAATATCACTTAATATTTATTGGGGATATGATCCAATGATACCACCATTATTCTTTCTCTTGATAGTTTATTTATATGTTAAAAATATATTTATGAGACACATTTCTTTTCCACTAGTGATTCTGTGGTGAAATGTTTAATGAACCGAATCTAATTTCATGGATTTTAATATGATGTACTTTTTATGAAGCCCATTTATTTTCATGGGTTCTAATATGATAAATTTATTTTCATCTTGTTCCACACATATTCTTATTTTAAATTATTTGGTGGGTGGGACCAATATCTCCCTCTAATGCATTGCGTAAATATTTATATATCATGAGATAACAATGGGAAAAAATTCAACAGTCTTGATTGAAAATAGATACAGGCCAGTAGTCTCGATAGAGAATTGTAAATTTGATGATTGTATTGATCCATGTTGGGAATTTTGTGATTATTCATGATCCACTATTTTTTGGTAGTTTTGGTAGTTAACCGTGAAAAATTAAATGGTTTCTATAGCTATGTTAGTGCCACACTTTTATGAGATATGCTTATGATTCATTAATTATGATTATTTCACACTCTAATTAATCATATAATTTGGAATGATGATGATTTATGTTGTGACTCATGTTTATGATCTATAATATTTCAGTTATGTACTTTGTACGTTTTATTAATGACCTTATACACTAATTCTAATCATATTATTTAATATGATCATAATATGATATCTTTTATGTTGATACATACTCATAATATAAGCTCTCCCATTCATATTTTTTCCTTCCATAGGTTATGAAGAAAGATTTTAAGTAGGTTTTATTTATAAAGAGTAAAAAAGTATCGGATATTTATGGGTGATGTTGAAGATATTTCAATTACTAAGAAGATTGTGTACCGAGTCTCCAAATAAACAAAACCATTTTGGTCCTTTGGAATGTATTTGAGAAATTTATTTAATATTCATCTAAAATGATATGATATTTATGTATGAAAACCATGGTTCATTATAGTTTATATCAGAACATCGTTTAGGTAACCTTTGGAAACTATAAAGGGAAAACATTAGTGTAATCCCTGTGGATATGCTTATGTATAGGATAACATCCATAAGTTTTTATAAGGAAAATATTATGGTTTTTAACTATAAATACATCATCAAATGGATATTAAAGAGGAAATGGTTCTAGAAAAGATGTATATATATATAATAACTCTAAAAAGGGAATGTTGAGATTGAATCAAACATTACCTTGTATATGAAAAAATTCCTTACTCCACACATTTTTTGAAACTTCTGGGGGATATTCCTAGGTTAATTTACAGTTTCTTTACAAATTATAATGAATAATTTAAATAGATCATGATCATGGATGACATAGTTAAACATAATGTGGATTATATTTAAATATTTTGTCATCACATAGAAAACTTATAAATTATTCTCTATGACTATATGTTTTCTCAATATGATTAGTGTTTCTCACACTATGATGTTTTGTTTTATTCAATGGATATAACCCGATGTGACTATATTAATGTTGAATATGATAGAAAATTCAATGACTTTCGACCAGAATAACCTAGTAATATGGGATATAGGATAAAAAAATTGATCCTTTTCTTACAAAACTTTAACGAGTGATGATTAATGTGAGGATTCAAAAATGAAAAAAAATGGTAAAATTATGATTTATCCTCTATGAGAAATCACCCCCCACTTTTAGTGTGTCCTCTTATGTAACCGTTGATGACCGATTGATCATCACCATTAAGAAGGTACTTTCTATTCTCTAATACCCAGAAAATGAAAAGGTTGTCCTATATGTTTATCATTTTGATGTTGAAGGGAATCGATGGTGGAGCCTTATAAAGAATATGAACCCAAAGTATGAAATTGAATATATAGAGTGGGATGGTTTTAATGTAATATTTCTCATTAATTAATTCCATTGTATTATATGTTCAAATATAGGAAAAATAAATTCATTAATCTTAAGTAAATGGATATTGAATCTATTGGTTCCTATGAGGATAATTTTACAAGGATTTAAAGGTATTATTTTGGTTTAATTATCCACACTGAAAAATATTATTTATTATTTAGTGGCTTGAATGAAAGTCTCCGAAATTTTTTACTTATAAGGGACTTTAGTAGCTATAAAAAATTGTTTATTGTTCAATAAAGGTGTAAAATAAAATTAAAAATTCCCCCAATTACTATAGTTTTAATAAGAAATGGAAGATCGAGACTCATGAAAATGTTAATAAATCACAGCATGGAATGAAATTCTAGAAATTTACAAGATAGATATGTGGGATGAAGTAGTAAAGGTATAGTTTGACTTGATGTGGGAGTGATTTAAATTTGTATGGGTTGGCCGTAAATCCCATGAATATAAAAATGTGATGAATGGTCAGGTTAATAAAATTAAGGAGAAGATAATTCCAATTGATTCACCACCCACAATCCAATTATTTAAATTGAAGGAGTATGGTATATATTCCATCCAATGAATGAATATAATGGTTTTTTATGATCATCATAAGTGGACTCCTAATCCCAATGGTAATGGGAAATATCATTTGATCACGACTGCCGAAGTAGGTTATGAGATTGAGATGGTGAAAGGTACACTTATCATCCACTGTTGAAGGAATAATGTTTTTGATTTTGGATCTACCCAATATTTTATATCTATGTAATTTTCATATAGTATTTTATTTTCCACTCAAATATTATTTGTTTAGTTAGTGGTAAAATCTCATAATGATATGATGGCCACATCACATGTCTATAGGTCATCACTAATTGATGTTTGTGGGAATGTTCTTTCTATAAATCATGTGATTCATTATTTATTTGAATTTTATTTGATTCTAGTAATGTATTGGACTTGTTTAAATGGATCCCACATTAAATTATGTTGTAGGTTTTTATCATTTTTTATTTCAAATGAACCCATGATCATTTATTAGTGTGAAGAGGAATACAAACTTCCAATGGGAATCACTTCTACATTGGGGGTCTTAATTACTATCAATGATGGATATTAATCTCAAATGTTTGGGGAGAAACTAACCATCGATGGCATGCCTATTGTATGGAAATTGTTTTTATTTTTTATGTATATTTTCATAGCCTTCCACCAAAATTTGATGATGAGTTCTTAAGAGTACTCATACCTAATTCCTTGACTATATCAAATACTCTCTATAGAATATCGCTGATTGAGTTGTAGGAAAAAAGTAATAAACACTAAGAGAACCTTGAAATGGGATTCATTTGGGAAAGTGTGTCACCATGAAATACACATGTTATTTTTGATGAAAATAAATAAGGATCGATGAAACTCAACTTTAATTATATGGTGGAAAATAAAATCGCAATCTTGAATAAGTATCTAATACCCTATTTTTATGAATTTTTTGATCAACTGCAAATATCTCAACATTCATTCAAGATTATCATTCATTCTATATATCAAATATTAGGTTCATGAAAAATGATTTTCCCAACACAAAATTTCACACAAGGTATTGACACTATGAGTAAATAGTGATTTCATTTGGTCTACTAATTCCCCATATATATTTATGCATATAAGGAATATATTCATTAATGATTACCTTGATCAGTTTTTAGATGAATTTATAGAAGTTATTCCCATTTATTCAATGAAAATAGATGGGAATGAAGATACATTTATATCTATTCCAATGACTCTAAGGAAGTAGAAACTGTATTCAAATTTAAAAATTGTAAATTGGGGCTGAAATGGTTTCATTTTTAGATTATATAATCTAAAAAGAGGTATATCACTATATCCATCAAATTCAGAGCTATTATGCATTGGACCAGACTAACCATAGTGATTGAGATCCATAGTTTTCTTGGTTTAGTTGGATATCATTAACGGTTTTTGGATAATTCATCAGGACTATCTAATCCACTCACCATGTTAACTCAAAAGGGATCCATGTTCCTCTATATTGACAAAACTGATGTAAATTTGAAGGAACAAAAGAAAATATTATGCATTACACATATGGTTACATTACCCTATTATGGTTAAGGGTTTTTTATTTATTATGATGAATCAAGGAAATTATTGGGATTCATTTTCATGTAGAATGACATGGTTATAGCTTATTCCTCATGAAAATTTATGTTTCATGATAAAAATTACCTAACTCATGATTTGGATTCAGAATTGGAAATTTTTTCATTGAAGAGATGAATGAATTATATTTATGATAAATTTGTGATATATATACTGATAAAAAAAGTTTAAATTTTATATTCACATAGACAGAGTTGAATATAAAACAAATATGATGACTAGGGCTAATTAAAAATTATTATTTTTTAATACATTATCGCCCTAGGAAATGGAACATGGTGGTTGACGCATTGAGTAGAATGGATCATGTTATATTTTGTTTCATTAGGATCACAAAATATCCAATATTTATTAATTTTAAAAGGATGGATTTAAAAAACCTTGATGGAAGGAGAGAAATATTATCTTTCTAAAATAAGTATTCAACCATTGATCCAAACTATGATTAAACAAGTGCCTAAGGAATATGTGGATCTATAGAAGAATAAGAGAAATATTCTTATGTTAAACATGGATTATGATAGAATGATAAGGGTCAATACATGTGTATGTGTTTCATCGATACAAGATTTTTAGAAGGAGCTGTTAGAAGAGGCACATAGTTATGAATTCTCTATTAATCCTTGAAAAACAATGACATATTGATATTTGAAATATTATTTCTAGTGTTTTGTAATGAATAGATATATTGTAGAGTTTTTATATAAGTGATTATTATGTCATCATGTTATGGTTGAGAGAACAAATATAACCCCCCCCCCCCCCCCAATATTTTAAATGAAGAACATTATGTTTGATAGCATAAATGAAATGAAAAGACAAGATTACAATTGTAGCATCCCGACCTGAGATGCTCATAGCCAGTGTCTACTACCATTACATTGGCTTGAATATAGGGAATCAAATCCTTAGGGACCACTTATTTTTGTAGTTTTGAAAAACCAGATCACATACATGATACCCATTTTACATTGGGGATAAAAAATAAAATACAATATGCATAAGATATAATAAAATGCATCCTTGAAAATCATTATAAGAATTCATCTTCATATCCTGGTGAAAGAAAACAAAATAAGGTTGATATCAAATGCTCAGTAATTGTTATGTGTAGAAAAATAAAGAATTAAACAATCGGGATAATCCACATGGAAAGGTGAATAATTGAAACACATTCTATAGAATTGAATAACATGATAATGAAAATTAACCATGAATATTCTAAAAAATAAAATAATATCATAGAATATCAATAACTGAGTTCAGAATTATGGAATACATAATAGTCAATATAAAAGACATACCATCAAGGATTTGTAGTATGAATATAATAATTTCATGGATTCATGAAAATAATATAATAATTTTTTGTATTTATTACTAGAATATTATTCTATAAGGTATTCATGAAAATAATCTAATAAATGTGCAGGGTCTCGACCAAAACTATATGTAGTTTGTCTCATGAAAACTATTGATGCATCAATGGGCTACGTTGGGCCCCACACATCACATATGAAATATAATGAATTCCTCAAAAATTGAATATTATATTTAATAATAAATACTCATTATCATAATATATATATATATATATATTTATATTTATATTTATATTCAATATAAGATACATATTTATCAATATTTATGCGATTACTAAAATAATTATCAAAGTGAACACCATATGTAAAAATGTCACATGGTTTAAGAAATAATCATACCCGGGATAAATGATATGGATATTTAATAAAAAAGTAATGTAAAAAAACAAATTGAAAAAGAGTTATTGTTTAAATATGAAGTTAAAAATCACAAAATAATGTGAGATTGAAAATATAATTGTTAAACACATTCATTGGGAAAACAATCTTTAGACATCTGAATGTATAACAAACAACATTAAAATTTTTGAATCATAATCCATTTGAATGAATTAAATTAAATTAAACGTATAATATATTGAGAATATATATATTAATTAAAAAACTTGTCAAATGATAAATATGTACATCACATAAATGAAATAAGTTGTGAATATGGTGTATGCCTCAAAGAAGATAAAGTGAGATAAGAATCCCTTACCTTGCATTTCCTTTTGTTTGAATGACCATTAACCTACTATATAATTGTTATAAAAAATTTAAATAACTTATTAAATAATCATATTAATATTTATTATATCATATATTATCTTCTTATAATATCATATCATGTTTTTTAGTAATATTTCATTATTTTCACTATTTCAGGTGTTAATTGCGTAGTCTTTCGAGTAACTTTTGACCTGTTATTTGTTGTTCATATTAATTAAATAATGATTTCATCACATAATGAATGTAAACCATGATTTAATTATCACATATATTCATCATATATTTATTTATGATAATCAATAATATTTGGAGATAGGAAATGAAATTCACCATTCATGGAGACGGTTGGCTGTATGTACGCATGAATGCAACTTCCATTTCTTTATCATATTTAAAAGAATGTAAAGTAAATATTATATATATATATATTATTATCACAAAATAAAATATATTTTATATATGTCTCATAAGTTTATTAAAACCGTCCTTAATATTTTTCATGTTAATTGTAAATATATCACATTACATTGTGGAGATGGTAGTCTATATGTCCAAAAATAATGTTATCATATTTACACAAAATGCCAACAATGATTGTATGTGTTATATAAAAATTAAATAATAACTAATAAAACATAAATATTATATATATATATCATATAAAAATAAGTTTTCCATCATAATTCCCAACCGTGAGAGGTGGTAAATGAAAAATAAACAATCATTTTTTGTGAGACGGTAGTCCACTGTACAGACGAACAATATGTTTGTTACCCATTAGGTGGATCTATGTGATAGTTTAGTTTTAATAAATATAAATAATAAATATCAATATATTTAGGAGATTTCTGTTATATTATAAGAAATTAATAATCAGAAACTAAGTGGTGTTTAAACAAATAAACCAAAAATGCATAATCAATAATGTTAACTATTTTTTTGTAAATCTTTTTGGGTTTGCATAAAAATGAATATTTGGTTTTCATTATTCCTAATATGAGGATTATATGATGAGAGGAAGGATTTTTGGAGCTTTTTTAGTCAGTGTTTTGATGATCCGATGTGGCTTGAGAGGTGTGAGGAATGGGAAGAGTGAATTCCTTTTTATAGTGAAGGAGGAGAAGAATTCATGTAAATATAAAATGGTAAATAATATTTGTAGGCCTAACATACATAATGTGACTAAAAATTGAAAAATAATGGGGTAAAGTGATATTATGGTTGGGAAAAATTTATAAAATTAAAAATATGTGATTTTTATAATTTTTTTCCTCAGTCATTATGTTCCTTTATATTTCTCATTCTTTTAATCTAGTTAAGTAGTTTTCCGACCTATCTAATTTATGAATTAAGAATAAATTATGGAGATATTTATTAAAAATTATATAATCACTAAATGATAGATATTAAATTATATTTTATAAATAAAAGCCCCATGTGTGTTGGAATTAATTTAAAAACAAGTGCCTGTAATAGGCAAAAACACATCTTTAACCCGGACTCTGTTAAGATAGTTTTTACTATACATTGGTCAATATGATAATCCTAAAAGATAAATTAATCTATAAATAGACCATATTTAATATTTATTAAAATTTATAAATAAATTTTTAGAATATAGTTTTTTTAGAAATTTTAATCATTTTTAATAAAATATAATTTTTTATAAAATAACATTAATTTCAATTTTGACTTAATTTAATTAATTTAAATTTTGAAATATCAAGATAATTATGGAATTCAGATATATTAAGTTCAAATATGAGTATAAATTTATATTTATATAAATAATCATTAAATAAAATAATTCATTTAATTAACTTCACATTTAATATTTATAGAATAGTTTATTTAAGTTAATTATTAACTAAATAATCAATGAGTTAACATTTATTAAGTATTTAGTGTTACTAATTAATCTCTAAAAATTAGTAAAAAATCATTATGATATAAAAAACTCATTTTTAATTAAAAATAGTTTTTATAGATGAAACTGTGTAGATTCTTAGATACTCTAAATATGTATAAATGTTAAAGGTAAGGAAGGTTCCATTATATCATTTTCCATAATTAACTAATTATATGGGTCTATTTCAAGAACATGTGTCCTAATAGCTCATAAAATTATAAAAAAGTGAGTATATGGTCAATAATTTTGAATAAAATAGATTTTTTACAAGTGTCGAGGACATTTTGGCCCTTATGTTTAAGGTTTAGTCCCCTATTGAGCTTCATTTTACCTGAATCGTTGTAATTAATTTTAATTACATTCACTAATATATTAGGTAAAAAACAATTTTTTTATTAGTAAAAATTATAAATTATTATTATCAATATTGAATAAAATCTTCCAAATTATTATTAAATGAATTTCATAAATTAATTTTAAATTAATCTCATCGACATGATGAGAATGCGAGATTTAAATGTAAAAATGGTGAAATGTTTCTCTATTTTTATATCCAATTTCAAAGGGAAATTGATTCTAATTAGAAAAATTAAATAAAATGATATAAAATTGGTCTCATTATAATTTAAAACAAAATTAAAAATTAATTTAGCAATATAAATAATTTAGAAGAAAAAGAAGTTTTGAGTTAAAATATAGTATTTTACATTATTAATAAAAAATAAAGCTTCTCATAAAAATACCAAAAATTCACCCTTATATAATTTTTATATTATTTTTAAAAAAATAAAGTTTATTTTTACCATATAAAATTTATTAATGTTCCAAAAATTGGATATTAAATTGGTTCTCCATCAAAATCCACTAAAACTCAGTTTTGTGTGTAACGTGCACTAACTGAGTTATGTGTGTAGAATAAACTTTACTTTTTATATAAATAATGATAAAAAATAAATTTATTATAAATGGAAAATATTTTAATGTATTGGGGTGTTAAATTCTCTTAACCTTAATTAAATTACATCTTATAAATTTGAATTTAATCTCAGTAATCTGGGGTTTGATATTTGAAAATACTATTGTTGGAAAACCCTAATTGTAAATAGGGTTAATAACACATTTTATTAAATATCAGAAATGTAAAATGTTCAGTTCACCAAAAGACGAGGCCTTCAAATATGTGAATTTTATTGAAAACATGGACATTTAAGAAAAATAAAACATTCTATTTTCTGATGGTGAGTGATAGAGAACAAGTTCAGCAAAAATTTGATGACCATAATGAACTAAACTAAAATTATGAAAAATTTCATTACTATAATAAAAAATGATGGTAATAGGAAGGTTCTTTGTTTAAAGACCATTTTCCATGATTTTAGAAATTATTTTACTCTCTATGAATATAATTAAAAATTAGTTTCTATTTTATAAGAACAATTTTATCCGCTTATTGTGACTTGAACAATTTATACATTATCTATTTGTACAGGTTTCATCAAATGGTGATGTGTTACATTATTCTCTAAAACCTTGTCCAAATATCAAATTAATCCATTTAATTAATTGTTAACCTTACTTTTATACAAAAATATAAATATCAAAAACATATGAAGGTTATTGAATAATTTTATTGGTCATCAGTACCATTCAACATACACTTTTAAATCCTTAACAAAAAAGAATTGTGGAACTACACTTATACATTTCTTAATTCTTACACCCAGAATATCATTAATTAAAATACACTAATAACATAATTATTTATTCTAAATGAAAGAAAATTAATCATTCCACTTCATCATTAGTAAGAAAATATGTTTGACTTTGATTCCTTAGATTCTACTTGGATATATTATCTTAGAACTTCTGGAATTTATTTTCATAGTGCCCAATATCCTTACAGTTAAATCATTGAACATGAAAAATTTATTTCGTTCCTTTAAAATCCTAAGCATGGTGGCCTTTGTCTTCCCACAAGATGTAAACTTATTTCCCTTTTAATCATGTTCCAATGTGTTTCCTTCCACAACTTTCAGATGTTGGAAAATAATTCTTTCCCGTATACCCTTTAGCCACATTTTATCTATTATCCTCTTATTATATTGGTTCCCTTTGATGACATAAGACTTAGGGAATTATTTCTCCAATCATGGTAGCACAAAAAACTATTTGATCATGTGAAGAAAAATATTGAATCACTAGTGGCCTTCTATGAATTATCTTATTCCCTTCAAAAAAAATATCAATCATTCATTTCATATTGAGTATGAAATTCATAGCATAAACTTCTAATCTTATAAAGGTAGATTCATACTCTATGACACTTTAATCCTCCTTTTGACTCAAGCTAAGTAACTTTCTATTCGTATCCATTTTTTTAATGATGGAAATATTTTTCGAAGAATGTAACATTAAAATATATCAATTCCATGAGTTCTATCTGACCTTCCTCCCTAGTATTTTGGATGAATGACTACCATTGATCAACATCATCTTTGAGATAATACACTACTAGTGTAACATTTTGCATTTCATCGAACCCCAAACCTACAAATATCTCATCCATATACTTAATCTAATGCTTAGAATTAATTGTATCTTTAGTCCAACTAAAGGATAGGGGTACTGTCGGACAATGAAATCCAACATAAGATAATGTCATTGTGGAATAGGTTTCTCTACTCGGGAAAGGTTATGTGTAACACCAAAAGAATCTACGGTACACTTCTCTTTGAATAATGCGATAGCGTGTGTTGTAAATAACATCGAGTTCTAACACACCACAACCAATCAAACTAGCCGTTATGAATAGTAATACCTAATTTTTGAAATTTTATAAATTTTATCTCTTAAAATTGACTTCATTTTTGGATTCGGAATATCGAATTTATCCTAGGGTGAAATTTTGTAACTTTTTGGATAACATTTATATTTTGATGAATAGTGAAAATTACTAAATTTTAATTAAAAATAATTTTTACCTAGGGTTATATATGTTGGAGTTTCGACTATAAATATTCATTAAAAAGATAAAACAATTTCCTACATAATTATATTTTATTAATAATTTTTAGACTTTAAATATTTTAATTTATTTATGACACAACGATGATGCAGTAATTACCTTAATAGTAACAAATTAAAATAATTGATATTATAAATACCCAAATAAATATAAATTGAGACTTTTTATGAATTACACAGATTTTATAGGTTAATATGACATGTTAGGATGGATGTAATTAAAATTTTTCTAAGTAATCATTCTGTTATGATTTTCACAAAAATCAATTTTCCAAATAGTGTCAAAATTGACATAAAAGACTTTTTAAAACTAATATTATATTATTAATTGATATTAAATTCCTAAACATTTAAGGTTCTTCCAGGAGACTTATATCATGATAGGTGTATCATTAATGGACCACTTTGTGGTCTATTGGAGGTATATAGTAAGTTTATTAACTATATAGTATAAAAATACAAAGTGACATGGTAAGTGTCAAACTAATTAACTAAGAGTTAAAACTAAAAGATAAGGTTAATATAATGACCCAAAAATGTCTAAATTATATTGTTTGAGTGTTTGTTGACCCATACCCACCTTAACCTATAAATAATAAACTTTGGAGGAACTATAAACCGAATATGAATTTAGTATAAAATAATATTTCTAGCTTTTCCAAAGGTGCCATCACCCCTCTTATAAAAGGGCACTCCTACTTATCATTGATTCACAACTTCAAATCCATTTGGATCCGCAAACCTCTGCCCAAATACTCTCTCAACATCTCCCAATAAAATCTAGAGGCCTTATTTTGATCAGAAAGCCAACCTATGGAGCCCTTTTGATCAAATCAAAAGGAAGGACCCGGAGAAGAGGTAATGTTTTCACCGTCCTTTTTCTAATTGATTTCTTCTTCAACTTATTTTTTCATTTTTTCCCATTATAAAATAATAACTCCTGTATGTTATATATACTATGATGTTATTATAAATATGGTAAAACCATATTCAGTATTCTATCCATCCTTTGAATAATATGTCACCATACGTGTGTACGTACGACTTACCGTCTCCACGTCGTGGTGTAATTGTTATTCAATAAATTATTATTTTTACGGGTATAATAATGATGTGTAATTTATATAAATAATAAATATAACATGATAATGATTCGGTATATATGATATAACATCCATTTATATATTATTTTAATATCAAAAGAATGATATTTTCGCTCGTGCGTACGTACGGACTACAGTCTCCACAAACGCGATGAGATTTGTTCTCCATCATATCCATTCAAGTCTAATTCTCATTTGATGATTAATAATAGTATCTAAAGACATGATATCATTATTTATATGATTAATATACAACCTATCCATGACAAACACAGCTTATGTAACAAAACATATAAAAGAAAACGAGTATGTTAACACCTGAAACAACGATAGTACTAAGATATTATTAACAAATCAATGTTAAAAGATCATATATGATATCATATTAATGTATATGATTAATGTATAATTTAATAACAATTATTTCCCAATTACACGAGAGTTTAACCTACCCCAACCAAGTAAAAGTACAAGGTAAGGGTTTATTTCGCAATCTCTTCATTATCTGAGGTTATTTATACATAATAATCTACTAGGATTTATTTATCATCCACATCCATGTTTCTTAAAAATGTATTTCAAAAACATTTTTTACTATTTAATAGAATATGGGATATTGTAATTTATACCCTTTTTGACTTTTATAAGTATTATATAAAGGAATCTTTCCGTTGTTTTCCAAATATGGTCCTTTCTAACCTTTTCGACAGAATTAAGGTAAGAATGTTTTTTTAACATATACGGTAGGTGCGGCTATTTTCCACCATTATAAAATCGTCGAATCTTCCCTTATAATCTTATAAGAATATTTACAAAGAAAATGTTTTATTTTATAAATATATGACTCTTAAATGATTTCAAAATAAAATGAGATATTTCACTAAAAAAAGTTTGGATTTCATCTATGTCAACATCATTTGATGGATTTTACACTTATTTAAAGTTGATTTATTATGATAAAAAACTTCTATATTGTATTGATGGTTTTTTTATATGTTTGACTGTGGATGTGTTATTTTTATACCATTCATGGTTTATGGATGAAGTATTTACATTTCGTATGCTAGTTTTAATACGAATGTTTATGTTATGATTAAACCTGTTCATATGAGGAATGCATTGGACTTAATTTGTGACGATTGGAGCCTGCTATAGATCCTCGATGCATCGGTAGGTCTCATGAGACAGACTAGTGTCTTGGCATAAGGCCTTGATAAAATCTTATTTTTAGTCTTGGAACGAGGCCTTGGCTATGTGGTTATGATAGTCTGGAATTATGCATTCCATAATTATGAAAGTGGTTATTGATATTGCATGTGATTATTCGATTAGTAGAATATCCATGTGAATAAGTAAATGGAATTATTTCATTTTATTTTTTCCATACTACGTTGAAGTTCATGTTTAAAAGGATTTTGTTTTAGTTATACATTGCCTTAAATATTTATTCTTATTTATGACAGTTTCTGCTATATTGTTATCCTTACTGGGCATTTGAGCTCACCCCTTTTCTATGTTTTATTTTTCCCAGGATCTGAAGAAGTAAATTATGAATGACATGTAGGGATAGTATGAGGGGATAAGATTGTGTACTATGGAGACTATGTTGTTTTAGTTTTCATTTTTATGATGTAATGTAAAACTTTATGAATATATCTAGTGTTTCCAAGGCTACTAAACAAATCGGTTTTTCGAGATTTTATCATTCTTGTGATCATGCCAATGTTATGTAATAATGAACCAACTCTGGGTAACTGGGGTCAGGGCATTACAGTTGGTATCAAAGGATGTATTGTACAATCCTTGGAAGCTAGATTTAGATAAACTCTAATTATAGCACATAGACATAAGATGGTCTTTGAGGATTAGTATAGAAGAACTTATTAGAATTTTGGTATTGTAGATATTTTGTGAGCTTTCTGAGCAATATATCCGTGTCTTGATATGAGCAGGTACAGGCATCTCTGGAACAGATGTACCTAGGGGTAAAACCCGAAAACACAACTTTGAGCTAGACTCGAACGGGAAATGGTGCATGACAACGGGCCTTGATGCACTCTTGGTTACGACACTCCTAGGGGATATGCATAGGATAACTCTCATTTTCATTACAGACCATTATGAAGGGTTTGTGAGTATATACTTCCTCAAAGAACACATTTTTATGATTATGGATTATATCCATAAATAGTTCAATTTATGTTAAGTGTTTTATAAATATAGAATTATGTATTTTGATTCATAAACTGATCTAGTTTATGCCATTGTTTAGAAATGGCGCCTAGTGGATGAAATGGAAACCATATCAATGCATGCAATCCATGTAGGGATTTCCCTCCAACATAAGATAATTATAGTGGAGCTGGTGATGCAACTGGTGCTGATCAACTAATCACCATACTGGGACAACTCACTCAGGTTATGAATAATAACCTTACCCATATGGAGGAACCTTATCCGCAGTGTATAGGATCAATATTAGATCACATCATGAGGAATGAACCACCAATGTTCAATTAGAGTACAAATCCATTGGTATCTTATCAATGTATAAGTTCCATAGAGAAAATATTTCAGGCATTGTGAAGTAGTGAAAGGGAAAACGTTATCTTGGCAGTTTACCGCCTCACTAGAGATGCTGGTCAATGGTGGTCATTGATTCAAAACCTAAAGGAAGATGATTAAGTATCAAATATGTAATGGAGGGATTTCAAAGATATGTTTTTCAAAAAATACTATCCTCGTGACCATCGAGCAGATATGGAAAGACAATTTCTGAGTCTGAGACAAAAGGAGGATGAGAATGGCGTAAAGTATGAGACTAACATTACAAGGTTAGAATGGTATGCTGGTGATTATATACGTAACCACAGAAGTAAGATTGATAATTTATTTGATGGGTTAAAACCATTTATTCGTCGAGAATTAGTCTCAAAATCCTTCTCATTGTATGAAGACATTGTCTCATGTGCTATCAAGACTGAAAAGGAATTCTCTAAGTCTTATGACTTTAAAGAAAAGCAAGAGAAAATGAGATCTTCTGATCAATCTAGGAATGGAAATAAGGGGAAGCAGGGAAATGATCAATATCCTTCCTGTGGTAAATGTTTGAAGAAACACCCCGGTACTTTCTTGAAGGGAATGGGTGTCTGTTACAAGTTCGGTGAAAAAGGCCACCAAGCTCGTGATTGCAAAGGGAAGAAGGAAGCTACTGATTTTCAGTGCTAAAATTGCAGGGAGATGGGACATTATGCAAATGATTGTATTAAGCGTCAGGGGAACTTACCTAAGAAAAGGCCAAGGGATCAAGTCCAAGATTATGCTATCACTACTGCAGAGGTAGAAGCTCCGAATGACGTAGTGGCAGGTAATTTAATAGTTTCCTCAAGTTTTGCAAATGCATTATTTGATTCTGGGTCATCGCATTGTTTCATATCTTCCCAATTTTCTAAGAAAATTAGATATTTCCAATTTGATTTAACAAGGGAGTGATCAGTAAAATATCCTAAGGGAAGTATCATTGCAATAAAGTTTTGTGAATCAGTCCCCATTAGAGTAGATAAATATTCTTTATCCGCTGATCTCATCATCATACCTATGATTGAGTTTGATATAATCCTTGGTATAGATTGGATTTCGGACCATGATGCGAAGATTTATTGTAAGAAAAAGGTGGTTACAATTTTTGATGATGATGATAAGGAACACCATATCTTTAGAGCAGAATTGTCACCACATATTTCTTATCTAGATCCACCCCCAGTAGGTCAACTAAATTCAATTATTGGGAAGGAAGAGAATGAAATGACTATGGGTGAAGAAAGGAATGTTAAAATAGAGGATTTACTTATTGTGAAAGAATATGTAGATATGTTTCTGGAAGATTTACCTGGACATCCTCCAGAACGAGAAGTTGAGTTTTCCATTGATTTAATTCATGGATCAAGACCTATATCGAAGACCCCATATAGAATGGACACTGTGGAATTAGTCGAACTAAATAAAAAACTAGAGGAATTGAGTAATAAAGGATTTATTAGACCTATTGTTTCTCCATGGGGATCCCCTATTCTTTTTGTTAAAAAGAAAGATGGATCTATGAGGTTATGTATCGACTACAGTGAGATCAATGCTATAAAAATAAAGAAAAAGTATCCCCTACCTCGCATTGATGATTTATTTGACCAACTGCATGGAGATAAATACTTTTCAAGGAATGACCATCGATCTTGATACCATCAGTTTTGTGTGAAGAAGGAAGACATTCCAAATACATCATTTCAAACGAGGTACGGGCATTATGAGTTTACTATAATGCATTTTGGATTGACTAATGCACCCTCTTTATTCACGGATATGATCAATATATTTTTCAAGGAATATCTCGATGAATTTGTTGTGGTATTTATTGATGATATCTTTGAATAATCCAAAATCTATGAAGATCTTGAAAATCACTTGCGCATTATCCTGAAGACTCTGAGAATACATGAATTGTATGGGAAGTTTAGAAAGTGTGAATTCTGGATTCAGGAGATTTCTTTTCTTGGCCATATTTTCTCTAAAGATGGAATCTCTGTAATTCCTTCTAAGACCAAGGCAATCCAAGAATGGCCTGCACCAATGAGTATAACTGAGGTACATAGTTTTATTGGTTTACCAAGATATTATCGACGTTTCGTCCAGAATTTTTCCCGGTTGGCTAACCCATTAACAAAGATCACACGTAATGGGGTTAAATTTGTTTGGAAAAAAGAGTGTGAATAATTTTTCGAATAACTGAAGAGAATATTAGTCAATGATCCTATATTGACTCTACCATCGGGGAATGATGGGTTAGTTATTTATAGTGATGCATTGAAGAGAGGATTGGGTTGTGTCCTTATGCAGAATGATAGGGTTATTTCCTATGCATCACGATAGTTGAAAATTCATGAACAAAACTATCCTACTCATGATCTCGAGTTAGCAGCTGTGATATTTTATTTGAATATATGGAGGCACTACCTCTATGGTGAAAAATGTGAGATTTATAATCATCATAACAGTTTTAAGTATATTTTATCACAAAAAGAACTCAACATGAGGAAATGGAGATTGCTTGAATTACTCAAGGATTATGATTGTATGATACACTACCACCCGGGGAAGGAAAATAAGGTGGGAGATGCTTTGAGCAGAAACGATCATGGAGTTTTGAACATGATGAGAATTAAAAGGGATCCTACTTTTATGGATCTAGTAAATTTGGATATGGGAATCACCATGGAAAGTGAAACATCAATTATTTTTCAAATGGTTGCCAAACCATCTTTACTAGATAGGATTAAGAGTTCTCAGACTGATGATGAAGAATTTCAAAAGAAGATTAAAGTTGTGAATGATGGATGATTGAGAGACTTTGTGTATAAAGATGGAATTTTGAGATTTGGGAAGAGGCATTGTTTTCCCGATATACCTGATCTAAAAAGGGAAATGCTAGATGATGCTTATAGTTCCAATTTCTCTATACACCCTGGGAGAACCAAAATGTATATAGATTTGAAGGAACATTTTTGGTCGGACAACATGAAGAGGGATATTGCTGATTTTGTGTCAAGATGTATGGTTTGTCAACAAGTGAAAGCTGGAAGGCAACAGCCTGGTGGATTATTGCAACCTCTTCCCATACCTGAGTGGAAATGGGATAATATCACGATGGACTTTGTCATGGGGCTACCAAATACTCCTAGAAGGTACTATGCAATATGGGTTATTGTTTATCATCTTACCAATTCAGCACATTTTCTTTCTATAAGAGAAGATCTACCACTGGAACGTCTAGCAAGACTATATATTGATGAAGTGGTAAGACTTCACGGAGTACGCATATCGATTGTTTTTTATCATGATCCCCTTTTTACTTCAAGATTCTGGAAAATTCATCAGAAATCCTTGGATACTGAACTTCATTTGAGCACTGCCTACCACCGCCAAATAGATGGACAATCAGAATGAACTATTGAAACCTTAGAAGACATGTTGAGATCTTGATCACTTGACTTTCAGGGTATGTGGGATCAATATTTACCTCTGGTATAATTTTCCTCTAACAATAGCTTCCATTCGAGTATTTAGATGGCACCATATGAAGCGTTATACGGAAAGAGATGTCGCACACCAACCTGTTGGGATGACATTGGTGAATGAAAACTTGTAGGTCTAGAACTGGTGTAGGAAACAATTGAAAAGGAGAAGGTAATCCAAAATCACATCAAAGTATCTCAAAGTATGCAGAAGAGCTATGCCGATAATAAAAGGAAGGATTTGGAATTTAAAGTTGGTGATCATGTTTTCCTGAAGGTATATCCATGGAAGGGAGTCATACGTTTAGGTAAGAAAGGTAAATTGAGTCCAAGGTACATCGTACCTTTCAATATTCTAGAACTAATTGGGGTTGTAGCATACCGATTGGAAATGCCGCCAAGTCTCTCTAAAGTTCACGATGTGTTCCACGTATCTCTATTGAGGAAATACATGCCTGAACCAATGCATGTACTCACCTATGAGGAATTAGAACTCGAACCCGATATATCTTATTTCAAAGAGCCCAATTGGATTCTTGATATGAAAGAACAAGTACTGAGAAACCGGACGAGTCGTCTGGTAAATGTCTTGTGGAGAAACCATAAGATGGAAGAGGCAACGTGGGAACCCGAGAAACTTATGATGAGCAACCACCCAAGTATTTTCATGCGGTATTATTCTATAAATTTATAGGAATAAATTATTTGAAGGAGGGGAGAATGTAACACCCCAAGCTTCTATGGTACGCTTCTCTTTGAATAATTCGATAGTGTGTGTTGTATGCAACATCGAGTTCTAACACACCACAACCAATCAAACTAGCCGTTATGAATAGTAATACCTACTTTTTGAAATTTTATAAATTTTATATATAAAAATGGACTTCATTTTTGGATTCATAATATCGAATTTAGCCTAGGGTGAAATTTTGGAACTTTTCGAATAACATTTATATTTTGATGAATACTGAAAATTACTAAATTTTAATTAAAAACAAATTTTACATATGGTTATATATGTTGGATTTTAGACTATAAATATTCATTAGAAATATAGAAATATTTCCTACATAATGAAATTTTATTTATAATTTTTAGACATTAAATAATTTAATTTATTTATGATACAATGATGATGTAGTAATTACCATAATAGTAAAAAATTAAAATAATTGATATTATAAATAACCAAATAAATATAATTTGAGACTTTTTATGAATTAAAATAATTTCCTAGGTTACTATGACATGTTAATATTGATTTAATTAACTTTTTTCGAAGTAATCATTCTGTTATGATTTTCACAAAAATCAATTTTCCAAATAGTGTCAAAATTGACATAAAAGAGTTTTTAACACAAGTATTATATTATTAATTGATATTAAATTCCTAAAAATCTACGGTTCGTTCATGAGACTTATATCATGATAGATTTATAATTAATGTTCCACTTGGGGGTTTTGTGGAGGTATATAGAATGTTTAATAACTATATATTACAAAAATACAAAGTGACATGGTAAGTGTCAAACTAATTAACTAAGAGTTAAAACTAAAAGATAAGGTTAATATAATGACCCAAACCTATCTAAATTCTATTGGTTGAGTGTTTTTAGACCCATAACCACCTTAAACTTTAAATAATCCACTTTTTACCCATTATAAACCGAATATGAATTTATTATAAAATAATATTTCTAGCTTTTCTAAAATATTCCCCTCAACCCTCTTATAAAAGGGCACTCCCACTTATCATTAATTAAAACATTCACTGCCTTTTTGTTCAAACAAAATCTTCCCAAATACTCTCTCAACTTCCCTCACTACAACCAAGATGCCTTATTTTGATCAGAGAGCCAACTTAAGGAGCCCTTTTGATCAAATAAAAAGGAAGGACCCGAAGAAAAGGTAATGTTTTCACCACCCTTTTTCAAATTCATTTCTTCTTCATCTTCTTCTTTCTTTGTTTTCCCATTATAAAATAATAATTCCAGTATCTTATATATATTTTGGTTTTATTATAAATATGGTACAACCATATTCAGTATTCTATCTATCCTTTAAATAACATGTCACCATACGTGCGAACGTACGGCTTACCGTCTCCACGTCGTGGTGTAATTGTTATTCAATAAATTATTATTTGTATGGGTATAATAATGATATGTAATTCATGTAAATAATAAATATAACATGACAATGATTCTTTATATATGATATACCATCCAATTATATATTATTTTAATATCAAAAGAATGATATTGTCGCTCGTGCGTACGTACGGACTACCGTCTCCACGAACGCGATGAGATTCATTCTCCATCATATCAATTCAAGTATAATTATAATTTGATGATTAATAATAGTATCTAAGGACATCATATAATTCTGGTTATTATTAAGAAACAAACTATCCATGACAAACTTGGCTTATGTAACAAAAAATATAAATGAAAACGAGTAAGTTAACACTCGAAACAACGATAATACTAAGATATTATTAACAAATCAATGTTAAAAGATCATATATGATATAATATTAATGTATATGATTCATTTATAATTTAATAACTATTATTTCACCATTATACAGGAGGTTAACCTCCCCCAACCAAGGAAAAGTACAATTTAAGGGTTTATTTCCCATTCTCTTCATTATCTGATGTTGTTTATATGGAATAATCTACTGGGATTTCATTATCGTCCACATACATGTTTACTAAAAATGTATTTCAAAAACATTTTTTTTACTATTTACTAGAATATTGGTTAAAGTCCTTTATACCCTTGTTGAATTTTATAAGTGGTTTATAAAGGAATCTTTCCGTTATTTTCCAAACATGGTCATTTTTAACCTTTTCGACAGAATTAAGGTAAGAATGTTTTTTTTAACTTATACAGCAGGTGCGGCTATTTTCCGCCGTTATAAAATTATCGAAGATACCCTTACAAGATTATAAGAATATTTTCAAAGAAATTGTATTATTATATAAATATATAACTCTTAAATTATTTCAAAATAAAAAGAGATCTTTCTCTAAAAAGAGTTTTGATTTCATATGTGTCAGCATCCTTTGATGGATTTTACGCTTATTCGATGTTGATTTATTATGATACAAAACTTCTATATTGAATTGAAGGTTTTGTGATATGTTTGACTGTGGATGTGTTATTTTTATACCATTCATGGTTTATGGATGAAGTATTTACATTTCGTATACTAGTTTTAATACGAATGTTTATGTTATGTTTAAACATGTTCATATGAGGACTGCATTAGACTTAATATGTGACATGTGGAGCCCGTTATAGCTCCTTGATGCATCTGTAGGTCTCATGAGACAAACTAGGGTCTTGGAACAAGGCCTTGACAAAATCTTATTTGTAGTCATGGCATGAGGCCTTGGATATGTGGTTATGATAGTCTGGCATTATGCATTCCATCATTATGAAAGTGGTTGTTGATTTTGCATGTGATTATTCGATTAGTAGAATATCCACGTGAATAATTAAATGGAATTATTTCATTTTATTTTTTCCATACTCTGTTGAAGTTAAAGTTTAAAAGGATTTTGTTTTAGTTATACATTGCCTTAAATATTTATTCTTATTTATGAAATTTTTTTCTATATTGTTATCCTTACTGGGAATTTGAGCTCACCCATTTTCTATGTTTTATTTTTCCCATGATGTGAAGAAGTAAATTATGAATGACCTGCAGGGATAGTATGCGGGGATAAGAGTGTAGACTATGGAGACTATGTTGTTCTAGTTTTCATTATTATGATGTAATGTAATACTTTATAAATATATCTAGTGTTTCCAAGGCTACTAAACTAATCATTTTTTTGATATTTGATCTTTATTGTGATCATGCTAAGGTTATGTAATAATGCACCGACTCTGGGTAACTGGGGTCGGGGTGTTACATTATGTGTCCTAAACTGAATGATATATTCTAATATATCATTAAAATTCTTAGTTCCAATACAATATATATCATCTTTATCAGTAGGGAATCATCTGCATTAGCCATGATTATTGATACACATCTTATTCCCATGTGACATCTCTAAGGAATTCCATAAGATGGATTTGATCCAAACACAACAAAACATAATGTATAATCACAATACTCCTAATATACATATCATAAAATAAATAATTAAGGTATAAATAATATAATAATCATAAACATGGTTTATTTTGGATGTTCTTGTTTACTTATACTCATATTATAACTTATTCTTATATTCCTTAATTTATATATTATAAATCTAGTTTCAAATGATTCTATTAATATTTATTCGATACCAGCTATACAACCCAAACACCAGAATCCCTGATCAAGTGTCCACAACAATTACATTTTCATGATTAAAAGGAATAAAATACAGAATTACTGATCTGTTTAGTAATTTTGGATGACCAGATTGCATACAGGATTCCAATTTTACAATGGGGGTAGAAAAAAAATGAAGTAAATAAAAAAATAATAATTTTCTTCCCAAAAAATAATTCCAAAAAATTCATCATCATATCCGAGGAAATAGAAACAAAATAATAGGGAGCTCAAATGATCAGTAAGAGTTTTGTATAGAAGAAGAAATAAAAAATAAATGAGCATAATCCACAGGACAATGTAAATAACTGAAACACATTCTATATAAACAATAACATGAGTGTGAAACATAACCATGTATATTATAACTAATCTAATAGTCACATGGAATATAAATGAAGGAATTCATATTGATTGGTATCAAAAACAGTCCATCAAATCTTTGTCAAAATAATCTAAAACTGTAAAGGCTTCATGTGAAGAATCTAATTCTATTAGGTCTTTATTCTAAAAATATAATAATAACTAGGAATCATTCTAGGAATCCAATAAACGTGTGAGGAATCATCCAAAACCATATTTATTTTTTCTCATGAAACATATTGATTCCTCTATGGGCTATATCGGGCCTTTTCCATCACATATAAAATCCAGTGCATTCCTCATTTGTAGAAAAATTAATTTCATTAATAAAACATGGTATCGTAAAATATATATATTGACTAAAAGATAAATATTTATTACTGTTTCTCCAATTACACAAAGAACTATCTAAGTAAACATCATATGTAAAAAATGGTATATTGTTTGAGAAATATTCACACCCAAGATAAATGATATTTATATTTATTATAAATTTAATATAAAAAAATTTATTATAATAATTTTATTATTTCAAGAAAAATGTAATAATAAAAAATAAATTGGGATTTCCATAATAATCATTAAACGCGTTTTTGAGGAACATAATCTTTAAAAATTCTAAAGTATCTCATACTACCTTGAGACATATGAATCAAAATCCCCATGAAGGAATAACCTTAAATGACACATAGAATATAATTATAATATGTAGATTAATGATATAACATGTAAATGTAGAAATAAATGCACCAAACAAAAGAATGAAGTTGTGAAAACTATGTATGCCACACAGAAGAAAAAGTTAGACTAGAATCCATTACCACATGCTTTCTTTTGTCTGACTTTCCTTCAACCTCTTTTATAATGGTGTTAGGAATGTAGATAAATTATTCAGTGACCACATTAATATTTTTTATGTCATATATGATTTTATTACAATTTATTATTACCATTTATTAGTAATATTTCATTATTTTCACTATTTTGTGTGTAAATTTCCATGTTTCTCAAGTAAATTTTGACTAGTTATTGGTTGTTACTATTTAACATATCATGATTTCATAATATCCAGAATGTAAAAAATTATGGAATTATCACATATATTAATTATATATGTATTTATAATTATATATTATATTTTTATATTTGAAATGATATTCTCCGTTCATGGAGATGGTAGGTCGTACATTTGCATACACACTTCGGCCTTTTATTTTTCATATTTAAATGAATTAAAAGTAAAAGATTAATATAAAATATAATTCAAGATTAATTTTTATGTAATTTATTTTACATATTTTAATGAAAACCATCATTAATAAATTAGATGTAAATTGTGAATGTATCACATCTCATTGAAGAGGTGGTAGTCCACATGTCCACAAATAAAGTTATCATGTTTACAAAAAATGGAAACCATGAATGAATGTGATATATAAAAATATCAGAATTATTAAGAAAACATAAATATAATATATATATCCTATAAAAATATTTTTCCCATCATAATTTTTAACCATGAGAGGTGGTAATGGAAAAAGGAACAATCATTGTTTTTCATGATCGTAGTTCGTCGTACACATAAATTGAAACTTCATTACCCATAATATGGTAATGTTTGTAAGTTTATGTCAAAAAATTTATTAAAAGCATATTTGTATATTGAGTATAATTATTTTATTATATAATAAATTAATAATAATAAATTTAGGGGTATAGAAACAAGTAAAACAAAAATACACATTAAACAGTGTTACCTCATTTTAGTCTAATATTTATGTTTTCACCAAAGGGATACCTTGGATTGATTTATTACAAACATTGGGATTTTAGGAAGAGTATAGGGATGTTGTGATATTATTTTTTTAGATTTTTGATGATCCAAATTTTCATCAAATGTGTGAGTAGTGGGAACAATGAATACCTTTTTATAGTGAAGGTGGAGATATATTCGTATCAATATAATAAGGTAAACACTGTTTGGAGGTCTCCCATACCTCATCAGACTCAAAACTGAAAAATAATAAATTAAATTGAAATTATGCTCTAGAAAAATCTCTAACACATAATAATACATGAATTTTTATATTTTTTTCATTAGTCATTATGTTCCCTTATATTTTTCAATTTAGATTTTCTTTTCCATAACTAGATATTTAACCTATTTAATTTAACTATTAATAATAAATTGAAGTGATATTTATTATAATATACAGACCCAAAAAATTATAAATATGATATATAATTTTAAAAAATTAAAACCCTTTTACGTAGGAATTAATTTGAAAACAAGTGCTTGTAAGGCGTAAAAACACTACTTTATCCCAGACCATTATATCAATGTTTTTATTATCTATGGGTCAATATGTTAATCCTAAAAGATCAATTGGTGAAAAAATATACCATATATTATTTTTTTAACATTTATAAAACAATTTTAGGATGATTGTTTTTTTAGTAAATTTAATTTTTTTTATTAAAAAATCATTTATTATAAAATTGCATTATTGTCAATTTTGATATTATTTACATAATTTAAATTTAAACATATTAACAAAGTAATGGAATTAAAATATATAAATTTTAATGATGTATAACAAGATATATTTCTCTCAAAAATATATAATAATTCAATCATTTTACTTAACTATTTATAATTATAGTGTCATTTGTTTCATCTATTTATTGACTAAATAGTCCATGTGTTAACATTTTTTACCCATTTAATGTAACAAATTCATATATAAAAATTAATGATAAAACATTATTATAAAATAACTAATTTATGTTTTAAAATAATGTTTATATACTTAACTATGTATCTTTTTCCATACATTCAAACATTATAAATGGTTAAGGTAAGGAAAGAACTTTTTTGAATTTTTCCTTAAATATCACATTATATGGGTCTATTTCATGGAAATGTGTCCCAATAACTCATATAGTTATCAAAGAGAGGGTATATGGAAGAAATATTGGCATAAAATGTATTCCGGAAAAGTTTTTGGGTCATTTTGGCTCTTAAGATTAATGTTTAGTCACTTGTTAAACTTAATTTTACCTTGATCACTACAATTAATTTTAAATTTCTTCACTAATACTTTTTTCAAATATTAATATTATATTATTGTAAATTTTATATTATACAGAATCCAAATATGGAATCCATTTTTCCAAATAATGATTATAAAAATGATAGAAAATAATTTAAAATTAATCCTGTAGATGGGATGACAGTAGGGGGTTTTAAGTAAAAATGGTCATAAGTTTTCAATGATTTTTATTTCCATTTTCATTGAGAAATTGAATAAATTGACCAAAATTGAATAAAACTATTTTAAATTTGTGTAATTATACTTTAATACAGAAAAAAATTATTATATAAAAAAATTAGATGAAAAAGCCGTTTTTCGTTAAAATTCAGTATTTTTCACTATTCATAAAAAACTTCTCTTAAAAATACAAACCATTCACTATAACATAATTTTGTTGTTAATATTTAAAAAATTAAGTTTATTTTGACATATAACATTTATAAAATTTCAAAAAAAATTATATTTCAAAAAGGTTCACCATTAAAAGGCGGTAAAACTCAGTTTTGCAAGTAATGCATAGTAACTCGGTGCTGTGTATAGATTTAGATTGTCATTGTGTATAATTCAGGCCAAAAGATTTATATTTATTGTAAAAGAAAAAATGTTTCAATTTATTATTGTTTTAAAATAATATAATTTAAAAAACTAAAAAATTATTATATATATTTTTTAAATAAAATCGATATCTTTTGATAGATTGTGGAAGACACAAACTTGAATATAAATGAACCACAATATTGTATACCATTATAACATGGCTATTTAAATGGATGGTATAAATATGCATAACTAAATTATGAATTATATATGGTTTATACATGTATAAAATAAATATAATGTTTATTTATTTATTATAAATAAAATAAGAACCATTTGAAAGAAAAAGAAATGGTTTCTGAAAAATAATTTTTTATAGAATTTGGTTTAGTATCACTTAGTCAACATAAATTAATATTATTTTTTTACAAATTTAAAAATATTAATTGAATAAATGAACTTCATTTTTTTAATCCACACATCTAAATTTTATTATGTGGAATTTTTTAGAATTTTTTGAAGAGAATAATATTTTGATGAATAAGGAAAAAATGATTTTTATTCAAAAATTAATTTTCATTTAAACAATTTACAAATAATAATTTAATTATATTATTTTTTGAAATTAAAATTAGTAAAATTATATATTAATTAATCTAAATTATTCCACTTAAATCAATTTGACATCGAATTTTTATTTAAAATCTTTTCCAACTTTTTCTTTTGGAAAACTATTTTTTTGACACGTCTACAGTCGTAATTTTAAATTTAATTATGAAAATTATGTGAGTCTAATTAGTAAAAAAGGATTTCATATTTTTAATATTTATAATTTATATTATTTAATAATATCAACTTAATTAATTACTATAATGAAATGTGAAAACATTAAAAATTATTTACTTTAAGGAAAAGATGGGTTTATCAGGTGTTAAACTCAAAAGAAAAATGTTAAAATAAATCAAAATGACAATAATTCATATTTTTGAGTCATATTTATAACATATATATTATAAGATCATTTATATTATCTTTTTTGATTATATGTCCAGCCATGTAAGGATTTTTGTGAAAATTAAAAGAAATTCTATGAAGAAGAGGTAATGTCTTTAACCGAGCGTTTCATTCTATTTATTTTTCAACTGACTTAAAATATTTTTAAACCATAATTATATAATAAAGTTAGTATAATAAATATAATGAGATGTTTTTATGTTAATGGAATGACCTAAATCCATTTCTTCCTCTCTGAAATGGGAATTAAAATTATTGATCATGTCTGTGGAAGACTACCATCTCACGAACTGATTTAATTCGTTTTCAATCACTACTTATCAAGAAATTATATAATTATTTTTATATATTATATATATAATATTTATGATTTAATAATATTTTTTAAATTATAATATCTCATAAACCCTCTTAATTTCCATTTTTCAGGGAATACAACAGCGTCACTTGTGTGTACAGTGGAGTAACACACCACTAAGCGATGTGATTTGTCTTTTTACTAATGATTTACATTGAATGTAATAAAAGATAAATTAAATTAATATTTATTATATATATTACATGATATCTTTTCAATAAAAGTAATATATAATACACTTCCAAACCCCTTCAACCATTAATTAAATCATAACTTCACTCGTGCGTGCGTACGACCTACTATCTCCATTATTGTTGTGATTCATTCACCATATTCAAAAGTAAATAATTTTCATAAATATGTATATGACAATGAAATTATATTTTAAAAATTAATATCAATTATTATATTACATAAAAATATCCTATGTTCATGATCTGGAACAATCATGATAAAACGTGCTTCAGAAAACATGCTTGAGAAAACAAGGCTATTAACACCCAATACAAAAGTAATTATGAGAGATTGTTATTGAATGATGAAGAAGGTGTTATAAAATGGATGTTATATTATATTATAAGTATTGGTACTATTATGGTATAACTTAATAACTTGTTCAAAACATATATACTAGTGATTAAAGAGTTCTCAACTAAGGGGAATTGTGAGGTTAGGGGATTTCTTTACAAAATTTTCATTCATTGGGTTATACAGTTATTTAATTGATCATATTATTCCATGATTCTGGTTGAAATATAATTTGATTTATATTGGTTGTATCTATACTTTGATTTTTTATTTTCTAATATATTTATGCATAATCATCGATTTTATTTACCCTAACCTCAATTATGCTAAAATTGTAACGGTTTCATCTGAAAATTCCTTCTTTTAAAAAAAAGTTATTTTATTAATATATTTTCTTTCGAAAAGTGTATCTACTTTCCATTTACAAAATATGTCATGAATCATTCAGAAATAATAATATTTTATATTAGATTTTATATACTTCATTCATGGGTTGTTATGATTCAAAATTTCACAATGAGTTAATTATTCGTGATTCAATCACATTTTAACTAGGTTTGCTTATGCTTGAATATCCACTAAATGAAATTATTTTATCATTGTATAGTAAACCCATTTAATTTTTCTCGCTTATGGTTATTATTGATGTTTTCATGTAAAATTATTGTTTTAGTCTCTTTAGTACATCAATTAATTGATAAAATGATTCAAAGGAAAATTGAAATCATTTCTATCATCAGTCGAAAATCATTTTTCATTAAAATCCATGTTTTCTAAAAAAGAAGAAAATTGTTTTAATATGATTTTTTAAATTCATTTTCACCCTTAATTTTTTTACAAAAAAACATTTAAAGGGATCGTCCTGTTATTTTTTTAAAAATTTAATTTTTTACTTTTCATAATAAATTTTAAAGGAATATAATATTGTTTTTAATTTATTTAGCATGAACAGAACGCTTTTTCCATCATGACAACTCAATATTTTAAAGAGTCCATTTTTTTCATTAAAAGTTTGTTCTAAAAGTAATTTTTTTTATTTAATTCTTGATAATGATTTATATTTTAATATAGTGTTTTAAAAATATAATGGATATTTTAATTATAAAATGTTCAAAGTGTCCTTCTAGAATCATTTTTAAACAGAGAGGAAATCCATTATTTTTACTAAAATTACAAATATTTTTTTCATCAATATTTATTTTAATATTTTAAATGTATTTTCATAAACTTAAATTAACTTCTTGTTATGGATTACTTATAAATTATGTATATATGTATCACAAATTTATACCTAGTTTATTCTCCCTTACTTTTATGATGTAATACATTCCTTAAAATCATTTATCAAACGCCTTTGACTGTGAAATTTCAATTATTTATGATATAAAAAATATTATTAAACCCGTTTTATTTCCTTGTGTAATTCTTATGTTATACCTTATGATTTATTCCTTTATGTTTCACAAATATATCATGAATATATTATGATGGGTGAACCCATATAACACTCAAATGTGTTGGGTAAAGCTTTAGCCTCATCAGACGTCATTTTCGTGGATAAGGGATTAAACATAATCCATTATGGGATTTTGTTCTCCATGTGATATTATCTAGGAATTTATCCTTCAATCATTTTTATATTATGTTATATGATTCCTTAAAATTTACTATAAATACATTATATTACGATACTATATCATTTTCATTATTATTCCATGTGATTACGCATGTGCCTTATCTTTTATGATATCATGCTTTACCATTGAAAGGCTAGTTGTGTTTCCTTATCCAATTAATTATATTATTGGTATTTCTTCCTCACCCCTTTATTAATGTATTCTCTAGGTTATCCCAGGCAGATATGGTATTTTGAATGGATTTTAGGGGATAAAAATGGAAAATAAAATTAGTGTTCCATGTTTTATATATTAAGAACCTTTTCATCAATTGAAACTTGGCCTTTGTGATTCTTATGCTATAATTATCCTATACTTATATTTATGAATCATGGAATAGTATTTGTAAAAGGATTGGGTCACCATAGTTTTTGTCATTAAAAACATTTAGTTTACATAGTGAACTAGGATTAAAAATCATTAGTGAGAACCATGGGGATATGTTTAAGGATATGAATAAGTATAATACTATGAATACAGAAATATTTTGGAATCTTGGTGATGTATAGAGAAAGTGTTTTATATAAAAATAAAACCCCATCTGGTTAATACAAGTGTAAGTGAATTTGGTATATAGATACATATGGGTAATAATTACAAAAAAAGGTGCATTTATATGGACTATAACTTCACATGGTGCATGATAATAGGCCTTACCACATACTTAGTTTGAGAGTCTCAGGGGATATACTTTAGAAAATTACAAAATCCTTACAACTCATCATGAAGTATTTGAATAGATGATAATTATGGATGAATGTTGTTAAAACTATGTTGTCTTAGATTGGAATGATGGTGTCCTGATTTATAAATCATATAAATAATTTTTCATGATAATTTATGTTCTCCCTATGAATTTTTATTCTCACACTATGATTTATGGTTTTATGAAATAGAGCTAACCTAAAGGAACTGGGTTACTATTGGATGTTATATACAAAGTGATGATAATAAATAAAATGGGATCATTCCTTATGTAAAGGATATTGTTTTTATGACAAATCGTCTTTCACCATATATTATTAACAATTTTAACTTTAGAGAGATTCCAAGAAATTAAAACAAGAGGAATATGGGATTTTTTGAATTTCTAATTGTTATTAAACATAGAGGAGATATGATTTATCTTCCAATGTTACCTGATTGTGGGATGAATAACCTAATAGAATTACTCAAATGGAGTGGAATATGTTTTCTATATGGAAATGGAGGTGATTTAGAAATAAATTTCCAATGAATTCGATGTCTTTTATATAGGGAACTTAGGCATTATTAGAGTTAATATCATAAACAAGGAGTTACAACCTAGACTTGGGAAGGAAATATTTAATACAAATAATTGATGTAATGTATTTATTTATGGGGATCCTAGAATTATTATGTAGAATAACTTTTATCAATACTATTTTGTTTATAAAAATAATGAAACTTCCAAGGATCCTTTTGGAGTAGTTTTTATTTAATGATTTTCAAGAATATATTGAATGGTAGTAATGAATTAAAAAGGCGATTTAATGGTAAGGTGATATTTAGTAGAAATAATGAGCAATATGGAAAACAATAGTGGTTAAAAATTTATTTGGATGATTATTATTTGGAGTATATTCAACTTATTTTTTGGAATATTATATGAATTATATTAATAATGTTTTGAAATTGGATAACTCGAAAGTTGGGTGACAAACCCAAACCTATAGCGAGACTGTGGGTCTTAAACTAAAAAGTAATGGTCGATAAAGGTGCATCACTAACCGTTGTTCTACATAATGTACTGGTATGTATAAAAATGTATTTATTCAATGATTCAATGGATAAATATTATGTTTATAAAATCATTTTTAGGGGATTAATGATATTTAAGGAGATGATTTATTTGGTATATGTATATATATACTTCATGTTTATCATTATGGATTATTTTTTATAAATTCTATTAGTTTTTTAGATATTTTAGCTAAATGTTCTTAAGGATAGACCCTTACATTATGGATTATGTTGAAATATCGGAGTTACTATTGAGTTTTTTTAGACTAGTGTATAGAAAATCCTCTGAAAACCATTTTGGTTTTAGTAAAGAACATAGGAATATTTTTTTCCTTTTTATGGAATATATGATATGTTTAAAAATTAATTCAATGATTTAGGACTGAAAACTACATCCTGAAAACTCATCATTTAGATAAAATGATGACATTATGGTGGAAATTGGATAAAGGATGAAACTATACTTATCAATTCAGTATACAACCTTTTTTCTATTCCTATATTGTAAAATGATCATTCAAATCCAAGAAAAATACCTTGAAACAATAAAATTATCATATAACCTTTATATCCAATGAATCAATGATCTTATAAATCTTCACGTATTTCTAGTTTTGAGGTACTTAGATTTCCATTTACCATTCACTATCTTGTTATTGGTGATCTCTACCACCCTCGATAATTATTTAAGCATTTTTACATTTCTATATATTCACTTTCAATAAATGATCTACTATGTGGAAATTGATTTATATGGTTTCTTTCATATTTTCATTTTCCTATTATTATGAAATTTTTTTATTAAAACTTTTTACTAAGTGGGTTTTACCTTAAAAAAATTGAAAATGTCAACCAGTAATGTCCCAAAATTCCAACTATGTTTTTAAAAAAAACATTATTGGATTATATTGATACTAGGATTTTAGATGACATGTGATTTAGAGGCTCAAATTTCCTTGAATGGTCTGTTGAAAAATCTTATGTTTTTAAATAGCACGTATGATCAGTTTTTTGGAAAAAATTAGAATGATTCTTAATCAGGTGTCCGGATCAAGAATCCAATGGCATTATTGCATTCATGATAACAGGTTTACCATAGGTGTAACTTCTGTTTAGTCGATTTGGGCATCCAGTGAGAAAACCTGAAAATGGCATAACATTAAATAAATAATTAAATAAGTATTATTTTATTTTTTAAATACATATAACTCACAAACGGTGACTCGGATTGAAAATCAGTGACCACCGTTGAGCTCTTGAGGGCGTGTTTTCCTTATGTAGAGCCTAACATTGGGTGACACAAGCCAACAGTCAAATGTAATTTTTAGTTGAAAATAAAATAAATGAATAGATGTTATTTTATTTTTAAATCCTTATTACTCATAAATAGTAACTCATATTGGAAATCCATGATTACCATTGAGCTCACGAGGGTGTGCTTCCATTAGGCAGAGCATAACATCAGCCAGGGCGGGCCAATAATAAATGATTTATTTTGGGACATAACTATAAATAGAATTATTAAAATAAGAATTGTTTTTTTATATTCCTCATAACTCATAAATTCTAACTCATATTAAAAAACCGAGACAACCATTAAGTGTGTAATGAGATGTTCTCTTTATGAAAGACCAATCCTCTACCATCACAAGTCAAGGGTGAATATCAATTTTCGTGCGTTATAAAGAAAAAATAAACTAAAAATGTTCATTTTATTCGAAAATATTTTTCTGCAATGCAGCGATGAGAAAACACATAATCACTTTTCTGAATTAAATTAATAACCCTCACAATTGTGTTTTTGTAAGGATGCTCAAAATGAAACATAACAGAAACACTGATTCGCATTCTTCAATTAATAGCCAAACAAGCAATGAATAATGGTTGGAACAATCCTGGAATTCCTCTATGACATTGGTCGGTGGCAAAGACGAACACAAATTCTTCCACCCTTTGAATAATCATAAGGAATAGTGGGATGTAGATCAAAAATGAAGAATGGAGGTGGGAAATTCCATTCTTCCTCAACCAAAAATTCTATATTAGGTAGGGTTGGATTATTTTATGTCTGAATTTCTTTTCCATGTTCTATCATTTAAATGACGAATGCAGTTTAACTCATGAACAAATCAACCCACTGATCAATCATTCATGCATGATGGTTATTGATGAGTGATAAATAGGATATTTATATTAGTGATTATTTTTCCCTATTTTGGTTCTTTGTGATACTACTAATAAGAACACATCTAAGTCAACACAAACAAGACCCCTATCATTATTTGGGTGTTTATATGTGATAGTCCTTTCCCTTTTTTCCATACTGAATTTTATTGTTCTTCTTAGAGAAATGTTCAGTGGAACATCAGATATATAGGAGTTAGATGAAAGGGGCATTACCAGTCATGCCACAACATCTTCACCAGGCCACGACACCCAGGCACAACATGAGCACAGTGCTGTAGAACCCAACTATTGAGGAAGGTGGGAAGTGGCACACTACCAACGCATGAAGAAGGTTATAGGGGACATCGGTATGAAGGCCAGTGGATGGAATAAGGCGGACGTGGCCACCCTACTACGTTAGAGGCGCAAGATGTGGTCTGCGGACTATGGCAGTGAGCTGGACCTGCGGTCCATCTTAGGTCACGTAAAGGATCTGGGACACATGAGCGGACCAACTCGACGAAAACGTGGTGCATCCCTGCCACCACCTTGTGGACCATACGAGACACTACTCAACATCCAGGGTAGAAGAGTACTGGCCCGCCAATGCGGGTTGGGTCAGGGAACTAAACAAAGTCACCAGCCTGCTGTGGAGAGAGGAGAACCAGACCACCGATGTGGGTAGGGCCAGTGGGGAAACCTGGACATTGGGAAGCTCAACTAGGCAGTACTAGTCTGACCAAGTCATACAAGGCTGGAGAATTCACTTCGGGTCACTGGGCAACCCAATGGGATGGACCCACCACCCAACCAGGTCGGGGCTAGAAAATCCTAATGGGCCTGGAAAATGGACATTCTAGACCAAGTGAGCCAAGACCCAACCGAATCGGGTCAGATCATTTTAAATGTGATTTCCAATGTGAGATCCCTAATTCAGGTTGGTCATGTTGGTTCGACCATGTTAGTCTAGGTTCGGACACAACCGGACCCTATTTACTAAAATGCCAATATATTTCAGAACATGTATCTTATTGATGTGATGTATGTGGTATTCGGACCCTTGTGATAATATTGTCCTTTGGGGATTCTCTATGTGATATTTTGTTATAGTCGAGCTATAAATGATGTCATAAGGAGTAGATTAACATGAAATTAAGCACAATGAAGAGCAGGAATCCAATAGTTGGCTATGACATGAAGAATATGACGAGAGGACCTTAGTGGTCTAGTAGAAGACATACTTTAGTGGATCAGCAAATGAGCATACCTTAGTGGTGCAATAGACGAGCTGACCATAATGGTCCAACAGACAAACCTACCTTTTTGGTTCAGTAGAGGATCGTACCTCAGTGGTGTAGCAGATGAGTGGACCTCAGTATTATAGAAGAAAAGCATACCTCAAAGGTATATCAGAAGAGTGGAACTCAGTGGTCAAGAAGACAAGCGTGCCTCAGTGGTGTAGAAGAAGAGAAAACCTTAATGGTCCATCACACGAGAGGACATGAGTGGTCCAACAGATGAGGGGACCTTAATGGTCTAGAAGACGAGTGAACCTTAGTGGTCCAGCATCCAAATAGATCATAGTGGTTCTGTAGCTGAGTATATTATAGTGGCTCATCAAGGATGATTCCCTCAAGGTACATGAAAAATTAGCTCTATGACTGATGGAGGCAAATGATTTCGTGCAGTGACCTTCTGGTGAAATAAAAAAGATTTATTTGGTGTCTTTAAAAAAATACTATTCCCAAAGATGACCATGTGAGGAACAAAGGGATCTCTTTGGCATGTACATTCCTTTACTGTATTAATTCCAAGGAGGAATTAGTCGATCATCTATTCTTTTCCAGTGACTGGGGGGGCTACAGTCTAGAGCTCACGGGGTGAGGCTTTTTGTTGGGGACATTGGGTAGCCACACATGACACTTTTCATGAACTTTGGTTATCAATATCTGAAATTAACGCTTCTAAGAAGAAGTTTTTGGCAGTGTTGCTTGTCGCTCGCTATTGGAGCATCTAGAATACTTGAAACAAAAGTTGTCAAGAGTGCATTTCCCGCTGCCACCTATCCATGATGGTTTGAACCGGGTGCATTATGGTTTAACTAGATTCTCTAATCAAAATATTGGCATCTATTCCAATGGAGAGAGATTTCATGGTAGGTAATTATACTTCTCGCACCTTATAGGATGTAAATAGGAAAAACATATGGGTTAATTGGAATCCTCTAAGTAGTGGGTTCACACTGAACGTGGACAGTTCAAGTGTGTCATTATTTAAGTGCGGTGGGGAGTGGTTTATGATCCACAAATAGCATTAAGTGTATCCTTCAATGATGGATTTCTAGTGGGATATTCCCTCATGGAAGAAGCTTCCTCGATGTTGAAAGGTATTGAGATTTTTCATTCAAAATACATTAAGTTAGAGTCAGTCAATAACAACTCGGTTATTCTCCATGGTTCACTTTAGGGAATCTCCAAATCCCTTAGACCATTTTATATATCATTTGTGAGTGGAAACATTTGTTGGACACACATGTGATTCTTAGTAACACATGGTGTGAGGAGATCAGGGTCGCTGACATCCTGGCATCATGAATTACTAATGGTGATCATAATGTTTTGTCTCCCAGGCTGGGGACTCTTCCACAAGAATGTGGTAACATTGTTAGGGTAGATGCATTAGGTCTCCAGTACATTATAAATCTTTAGGTTTGTTCTCTGTATGGATTTTCCATTCATGAAATAATAATAAAAAGTTAATGTTGGAAGTACGGTATTACTATGTTGTCTTGCTTTGTGGTCTTTTCTTTGTGTTATACCTTCTTGGTTTGGGGTCCCTAATGATTATTGTGTTACTCACCCTTGAACAGGCTTCACCTGTACATGACGTGTCTCGTGAAGGTGGTCAATGCATCGGCGGAAAACATAGTGGTCCGGGATCAGGTGGTACTATGTAAAATGGAACGGATGGGCATACTTCTACTTCTATAGGCTACCACCCTTCACCTTCCCATTAGGTACGATTTTAATTAGGCAGACCATGGTGGTTGTATTTTCCATTCTGGTTTTGGGCTTGTATTTTATCCCATTTGTACATTCAGTTTGTATTGTACTATCAGTAGTTGTCTCAGTTATAGTTGTTGTTTACTTTGGGTTTTCATTCCACAGTACGAGAATTGTGCGTGTGTACAGGTTTAAAGGAATTTTCCTTTCCATGTTGGGATATGACTACTTTCTACTTGTTTCTATCCCCTGGCATGTGGAAGGCAGGATTGGGGTAGTCATGGAATGGGCCTTGGGGGTGGGTTCATGACAGAGTGGTATCAAAGGAGTTTAGTTATACGTGAAAAACTAAGAGTCTATAATTTTTTTGTGGCCACAGTGTTAAGTGTTTCGAGATAGGCTTTCAGTCCATGTAGTCTAGTGTTTGTGCGACAGCTGATGTGTCTTTACACAGGGACCCTGAATTAAATTTTCCAACTTGTTACATGAAATCCACTAGTTTAAGGAATCTTTGAGTGTTTTTCCCATGATTTTATAGATTCGTAGTCAGTTCAATAGTTATAATAAAAAAATAGTGGTCCAACTTGTTTTGTTTCAAGAGCTTCCTCATAGACACCTAGCCAGGATTGCACCACGTAATCACAATGATGAACTATAGGATGATGAGATGGGTAGAGGGGTTCATACAAGAGACAACACCACTGGGTGGTGTACCATCTATACCAACACTTGTGGAGTAGCACATGTCACTCATAGTACCATAAGATGAGAAGTGTGGGTTGAACGCCTTTCATGTGTTTTAGCGACAGAGATCCCTTGGGTTTTGAGGTGAGCCCAAATCATAGGTGGATAAGGACTAGCGTGAGGTTGTGACCGAGTTTTCTATCTTGTCAGGGAACCATTAGATCAGATGGAAGTCATAGATGTGAGCCTTCTGCGTAGCTCAGCTGCGAAATAAAGGGGTTTATATTACCAGATTTTATGATGAGGTTAATTTTCAATGGATAGAGCTTGAGAACCTCTCTCAGAGAAGGATCTATTTCTCTAACAGTTATGAGATAGGTGTGACCAAGGGAATCTATAGTTTTTGTATAATGATATGTCATTATATGAGTATTCATCGAGTTGTACTGACCATTATAGGTACTCGGTGAATAAGATATGACCAGTGCATTAGGGATCGGACCTTAGAGTGACATGTTTTTAGGGTCATCCAAGCCATAAATATTAATCTATGCATTCCGATTTATACTAGGGTCCTAGAGATAACCATTGTAGTTGAATTTTCTATAGTTGAGCAGATACAACCAGTGGATGTTAGTAGTGGGTAAGTAGGAAGATGATGTTAGTCCAAGAGACTTGGACATGTGAGACGTTTTGAGAAGAGGTC
Organism: Viscum album; assembly: GCA_963277665.1. Lineage (NCBI taxonomy): Eukaryota > Viridiplantae > Streptophyta > Magnoliopsida > Santalales > Viscaceae > Viscum > Viscum album. The sequence goes on along the minus strand of OY728152.1, from coordinate 329,539,138 downwards.
ACAAGATTGGTTAACTATAGATCAAGGCACACTGGGTGAGTCTGTTATACTTAGAAAAGATTTAATTATTTCCATGAAATGAACGTGGACATCTCTTTAGAGATTTTCCAGCCCATCATGCTGACAATCAAATGATGGATGAGCCCCCAGGGTAGAGACAATGACAAGAACAGATTAATCTGTAGGGAAGCAATTGTGGAAGAGGAATTTGGAGAGTGAGAGGTGGTGGTATAAAAATTTTCATGTTACAACCACCAACCCACTGTTGTCCACAGTATGCTAATGGAGCTGGAGGACAAGGAAAGGGTGTAGCTACATGTGGCCATTCGTACTCGCATAGGAGTGGATGTTTTGAGTTTTCAGTTCTCTACATTGGTGGATGGGTACAAGGACAACTTTATAGATAATATTACAAGACTACCTTCTCATAGAGAGGTTTACTTTTATATTTATTTATAACCTAATAAAACACTAATATCCACACCTGCATATCAGATGTTTCCCATATATATTTACGAGATGAAGGTGCAGTTGGAGAACATGGAATGGAAGGTGTTCATAAAGCCCATTTTTTCGCCATGGGAATCCCCCGTGTTTTACCATGAAATTAGATGGATGAATGATGTAATATGTGGAATTCAGGTGCCTATACTAGGTGACCATGAAGAACAAGTATCATATACCATGGATTGATGAATATTCAATCAGCTAAAGGGAGTGAGATGGTTCTCGAATATAGACCTCAGTTCAGGCTATCACCATATTTGAGTACGAGATGAGAACATCTCAAATATGGATATTAGATGTATGTATGGCCAATATGAGTACATAGTGATGTTGTTTATCATAAAAAACTCCCCAGTAGTGTTTATGGGAATCATGAACATGATATTCTAATAGTAAATAGACTACGTTGTAGTGATCTTCATTGATTAAATATTAGTGTATTCTATGTTTGTGGAGGAACACACTGTTCCCTTGAGGATGGTTCTGGACACACTTCGAGATCACTAGATTTACAAAAATCTCTTGAAGTGTGAGTTCTAGATACAAAATGTCCACTTCCTAGGACCTGTCATCTCAGAGGCTGGAGTTGTGGTGGATCTAGTGAAGTTCGAGGAAGTGATTTCTTGGGATACACCAAAGACCATTATGACGGTGTAAAGTTTCCTTGGGATTACTGGGTATAATCATATGTTTGATCCTGACTTCTCCCAAGTTCTAGCTCCAATGACAGCATTGAAAAATAATAGAAAACCTTCTTGGTAACAGAATGATTCCACTATAGTTTTTAGCAACTGAGGAAGACCTTGATGAGTGCTCGAGTATTGAGGTTTCCAAAGGAGGGAATATACTATGTGGTGTTCAGGGATGCATTAGTAACTTGAATTTTTTATGTCCTGATGCATGATTAAGTAGTGATTTCAAAGGCTCGTGACAATTGAGACCGAATGAGTATAACTTTGATACTCATTAACTTGAGTTGAAAGTGGTAGTCTTCACACTAAATCTGTGAAAACACTACCTTATGGGAGAACAATTCATCATTTACTCTGGCCACTAATATTTAAAATATATATTTTCTCAAAAGGATCTAAATATGAGACAGTGATGTTGGCTAGTGTTACTCTAGGACTATGACATCAAGATAATCTATACACCTAAGAAGGGGAATCTGGTGGAATATTCTCTTAGTAGGAGATCAAGTTCACAGCTACTAAATGATCCCTTAGAGTAGTTGACCTCTCATTAGATATTATTTTAGGATATAGTGGTGAAACATTTTCTTCAATAAATTGCAGTGGCCCCTCCATTATTATAGTGACTCCAGGAGGCGCAACTCAAAGATTATAGCTATAAGACTACACATGCCCTGGTGTCCACAGGGAATTCCCCTGATGGATATTTGAAAGGTAGTGAGCACACCATCCTTTTCATAGGATGCACCATATTACCAGAGGTATTATAGGAGTAGGTTTTGAGAGAGTTCTATACGTTCCCATTTGTGGTACATCTTGGTGTGCAGAAGATATACTAGGACCATTGATATCAATACTGGTGGCCAACAATAAAGAAGGAAGTGGTAGAGTTTGTCTTGAGATGCCTCGCTTGTCAGTAGGTGAAGGCTGGGAACAAAGTCCCAGAAGGTTTGAAACAACCCCTCGAGGTACCGGGGTGGAAGTGGGATGAGATGTTGATTGAATTTTGATGGGATTAACATTTACATCTAGGAGACATGATACTATCTAGGTGATCGTTGACTGATTTACTAAGTCAACCCAATTCATTACAAACCAGGAGCAGAGTACAGTATAAGGATTAGGATGCCTTTACATTCTTGAGATTTGATGAAGGGGAAACTTTTATAGAGTAGTCGGTGGAGATAGAGGATCAATGGGAGATGACCCTTCAGGGATGGTCAATTCCCTGATTTTGTGTTCATTTGATGTATGGGAATATCCAGGGGATCACGTTAGAGAGGGAGAGTCAAATTCATTCATAGTACACCCATTTATTGTATTAGCCCTTTTTTGCTAACAATGATGTAAATACCTAAAGTGCAGAGTAATGTAATATCCTGAACATTCCATTTAACTTTTTTTAAATAATATGGTATTATATTGAGACTAGGAATTGAGATGACGTGAAATTTAGAGGCTCGGAGTGCCCCGAATGGTATGCCAAAAAATGATAATTATTTTAATAACACACGTAAGTAGTATTCCTAGAAATTTTGAATTGCGATAATAAGTGTTTCAGAATCAGAAATCTGAGGGAACCGTTGTGTTCAAGATGGTGGGTTTACCCTAGATGCGACATAAGTTTAGTCGGTGCACGTCTCCAATGTGAAAACCTGTAATTGGAATACCCTTAAATAAAATATTTAAAATAGGTTTATTTTATTTTTCAAATCTATATAACTCTTGAATTGTTACTTGGTTTAAAAATCATAGAACACCATTGAGCTCATGAGTGTGATTTTTACTTAAGTATTGCATAACATTGGGCAGTGCATTCCAATAGTGGATAGTAGTTTTTTGTTGTAAATAAAATAATTTAATAAAGATTTTTTTATTTTGAAATCCTTATAACTCATAAAAATTAACATGGATTGCAAATATAAGTGTAATATTGGTATTATAACGGTATTCTTCCCTTAGGTGATTCCTTACATCGGCCGGCGTGGGCTGTCGGTGAAAGTTTGATTTTGGGACGTAATCATAAATAAAATAATTTAAATAAAAATTATTTTATTTTCAAATCCTCATAACTCATAAACAGAAACATTGATTAAAAATCTGAAACCACTACAGATTTCATAATGATATTTTTTTCTTTAATAAGTATCTTACCTCTACCGATGTTAGTTGAGGGTGAATATTAATTTTTCAACATTTTAAAGAATACTAAAATAAACTTAAAATGTTTATTTTATTCGAAAATGTTTTGTTGAAATGTAGTGATGTGGCGATGCTGAATCTCATTAATGAATCTCAAAATTAAAACTCATTAATGAGTCAGTGTAATGATGCTACAATGCAGAATAACAGAAACATTGAATCGTGTTTTGTCAATTAATAGCTTAATATGAAATTGAAAATTGTTGGCACAGTCCTAGAAATGCATTGAGACTTTCGTTGGTGGAGACGACAAACGATGAAAACACATTATTCCTCCATGTAAAGAATCACTAGAAATAGTGGGTTGTAGATCAATAATATAGAACGGAGGCTTTCTATTCCATTCTTCCTCAACCAATAATTCTATTTTAGGTAGAGGTTTGATGATTTCATCAATGAATTTTTTCCCATGTTCTCACTTTTAAATGATAGACGTGGGTTGACTCATGAAAAACATAACCCGTAGATCAATCATTCATGCAAGATTGATAAAGATGTGGGACGAAGGGGATATTTATCATAGAGATTATTCCTCCATATTTTGATTATTTATGACCCCGCTACACAAGAATGAATCCGGGTCAACAAGAACAATACCCGTATCATTCTTTGCGTGTTCATACGTGTGACTCCTATTCCTTTTACCTTCATGAATTTTACTATTCTTCGTGGTGCAATGAACGGTGGAGAATCGTCCATAGAGGCACAAGATGGAAGGTTCGTGGATAGGCAGGCTGCAAGATCAGTTCAAGGCCGCGACACCCAGTTGTGGCATTGGCACCAGGCTGTGGCACCCGGTTGCGGTGGTGACACAAGGCCACCGAACACAACCATGGAGGCCAGTGGGAGGATAATTTCTTGTAGAATTCCACAATGGTGATAGGGGCCGACGGAAGGTGGGCGTGGCCACCCAACCACATTAGAGGTGTAAGACAAAATCTGTGGACCGTAGTAGTGAGATGGACTCATGGCTCGTTGATGGTCATGTGGAAGAACTGGCTCGCATTAGCGGACCAACTTTCTGAAAACATGGCACTACTATTTTGCTATGTGGCTATGAAAACAAGACGTCTCCCATTATTTGGTATGGGGAAAACATTCCCATAGATACGGGGTGGGCCGATAAACTAAACTAGGTTTTTGGTCAGCCCATGCTGGAGGGGAATAGGCCCATCGATGTGGACCGAGCCGGAGGGGAAACCGGGCTACTAGGAGCCCCATATAGGTAGTATTGGTCCGACTAAGTTGGACCTGGATGAAGAAAATTGATCGGGTCACCTGGTATGTAACAGCCCGAGATTTTATGAAAACTATTCTTTTTAATTTTATTAATGTCTTGTGTTGTACGCTACACCAAAAGGAGCTTGCACAACACGCATCCTTGACTTGCCTTGCATTGCACGCAATCGCAACCTTCCTCGATAGCATGTGTGGTACGTAATACTGAGTTTCACGAAACAATGATATGCTATTAAAATATTATTAAAACTAGCCGTTATGAATAGTAATAACCACTTTTTAAATTTTAGAAATTTTAACTCTCAAAATGGACTTCATTTTTGGATTCGGAGTATCGAATTTAGCCTAAGGTGAAATTTTGGTACTTTTCGGATAACTTTCATATTCTGATGAATAGTGAAAATTACTAAATTATAATTAAAAACAACTTTTTTAATCGAAATAATTTATAGTGATAAATCATTAATTTGAGTGGTTTTAAAGTATATTTAGAATATATTTTTACAATTTAATACAATGTTGGTCATTGGATGTAATTTCACATTTAAACTAGATATAAACAAGTGTCAATCTTTTGATAGATATTGTTTCTTAAAAACATGCTATTTGTTTTAACCGCGGGATTTAATTATAAAATTAATTAATGCAACATCTATGTTATGAATATGGTAAAATAGACTTCATTTTTGAATTCGGAATATGAAATATAGCTTAGGATGAAATTTTGGCATTATTCTGAAAAACATCAATTTTTGATGAATAGTGAAACTACTAAGTGGTAGGTTAAAAACTGAATTTTGCATAAAACTTAATTTTACCACTTCTGTGAATGGAATTTCGAAAATCCGAGAGACACGGTTAATATCAAGGACTAAAATGTGGTTCAATGAGATGAAAATAATTTTTTGGTGAATAGTAACTTTTTACTTTTTTTACCGCGGTTAATAGTAAATAGGGTAACTAAGGGTAAATATGATATTACTATTACCCTAACACATGTCCTAATTCTATTAGACAAGTGTAATTCGGCCAAAAACAAACTTAGGAATAAAATATGACCATTTAGGCCCACTTGGATTAGATTAGGACATTTATTATTAATTTATTTAAAGAAAGGTTAAAATAGTTAAAATCAAAGTTTAATAAGTAAATCATTTTTAATATGGGGTTATACATAAGATAAATTCGATTGTAAATATTCATTAGAAAGATAAGAAGATTTCCTACATGATGGTATTTTATTTGTAATTTTTAGACATAAAATAATTTAATTTATTTATGACACAACGATGATGCAGTAATTATCTTATTAATGAAATATTGACATAATTGATGTTATAAACACCAAAATAAATGTAATTTGAAATTTTTTATGAATTTCACTAATTTTATAGGTTAATATGATATATTAATGTTGATTTAATCAACTTGGTTCGAACATTTAATTCTGTTATGACTTTCACAAAAATCATATATCAAATAGTTTCAAAATTGACACAAAATAGTTTTTAAATCAAATATTATATTATTAATTGTTATTGTATTCCTAAAAATCTAAGGTTCGGCCAAATGACTTAGATAAGGATATATATATATTAATAATAAACAATTTGGGGTTCGTTTGGCATGTTATAGTAAGTTTATTAACCATATAGTGAAAGAAAACAAAAAGACATGGTAAAAGTTAAATTATTTAACTTAGAGTTAAATCTAATTGATAAGGTTAAAATAATATCCTAAACTTGTCTAAATTCTATTGATTGATAGGATTTCGACCCATCCCCACTTTCGCTTCGAAATAAGACCCTTTGGAACCATTATAAACCGATTTTGACTTTAATATAAAATAATATTTTGAGATATTCCTAAGGTGCCCCTCTCCTCCCTTATAAATGGACACCTCCTCCCCCTTCCTCCTCACACCAATTTGAGCACTCAAGCTCGGCCAACCCCTGCCAAAATCTCTTCTCCACTTCCCTAGCAACATCCTAGAGGTTCTGGTCTTCCTCAAAGACCAATTCTAGTGCCCTAAGAGGAGGTCTCAAAGAGGCGCTTCAAAGAAGAGGTAATTACCGTTACCAATTCTTTTATCTTTATTTCTTCTTCCACTTCTTCTTAGGTTGTTTCATTATGAAGTAATAACATCAGTATCACTAATATACTGATATGTTATTATAAGTATGAAACAACCCTATTTCACTATCTATCCATCCTACGGAAAAAGAAATCACCGCGCGTGCGTACGTACGGAATACCGTCTCCACGCCGTGGTGTAATCTATTTTCCACCACCACCTTACATGGATGGGTATAATGGTGTAAAGAATAACTATACATAGTTATTACAACATCATATTGATTATGATATATTGTATAATCCACTTCAATTCAGTTCAATATTTATGGAAATGATATCATCGCTCGTGCGTACGTACGGACTACCGTCTCCACGACGCGATGAGATTCATTCTCCATGTTAACCATTTAAGAATGATTATAATGTATATATAAGAAATAATAATGAAATATATGACATTATAAAGCTACTGTATTTATGTATATATACATATGTATGTCATCTACTTACTTCCATTTCAAGACAATAAGGAAAGTAAAACAGCGTTCATGCGTACGTACGGACTACCGTCTCCATGAACGGTGTTTTTCATTTTATTTATCTATCTATTATATATATATATATACTGAATATATATGATATATAAATCATATTTTATATTCTAGAAATAAGTAAATCATGATATAGGTAATAATGATGTCAAGAACAACGAGTCAAAACACCTAAGATAAATGAAACGATTTTACCCAAAACGCTTCTTTAACATGGAATTTACAAAAGAACGGGTAATATAATGTTATAAGTGAACTATATATGATATCATAACAATGAATATGATTCTGGAATAAGTCAATAACATGATTTAAATCATTATACAGGATATTTGGACACGTACAAAGCAAGTCGGACCTAAGGTAAGGGAAATATCACAATCTCACTTTTATCCGAGATTGTTTTTACTTTGGTAATTACTGGGGTGTATTTTTTCATCCACATCCATGTTCCTTCAATATGTAATATTATTTCCATCCTTCTACAATAGTTTATATCCAATTTTATCCTTCGGTAAGTTTTTAGTAAAAGATATTAAAGGAATCTTTTGTCGTTTTTCATACGAGGTACTTTTTGACTTTTCCGACAAAAGTACGAAGAATGTTTTTTTTTTAACTTATACGGCACGAACGGATTTCTACTGTTTTATAAAGACTTATTTTCATGAAGCTTCCTCTAAAAGATTTCATGACTATTTTCAATAAAATCTCTTTCTTTTAAAATTGCATGATGTTTTGTGAAAAGAAATTGATTTTGAAGAAGAAAGGATATTTTCCTCAAGAATTCAATTCAAGTGTTTTATCAAAATTATTTTCCATATAAGATAATAAAGGGTTCTGTTTCTATCCATATTTTTACATTGATTTGACTATGTTGTGATGGAATTATGTTTATGAATTCCTTTATCTTATATGAATTGATTTATGATGTCATGATGTTTCAAGAATCCCATTTTTGTAACATGTGTTATGCGATGATGTATGTTTTATGATTATGTGGCACACATAAGAAAGGATTCATTATAAGATGGGTGGGACCTATATATCCCTCCAATGCATTGGGTAAAGACTTTATATCTCATGATATAAACATGACTGGAACGGAAGGTTATTTCGGTTCAGTGATACAGGACTGAAACGAGGAGTGAACTCGGTTCAGAATGGGACTTTGTCCACTAAGATAGTCTTGGCAATGAGTCATGACTAACAAGAAATGATTTTCCATGATTATGTGTGCATGCCACAAAGTTTCAATTTTTATGTTATGATTATGGGGATCTCATTTTCACTTCTATGATTTATCCCATGTTATGATATTATGAGCTCTTTTGCAGGTTAAGATTTCCAAAAGCTATGTTCTTATGTATATGATGTGATTGATATATCTTTTGTTTACCCTTACTGAGCATTTGAGCTCACCCTTTTATGTTTTCTTTTCCCCAGGATATAAAGAAAGGTTTTTAGGTAAAAAAAAAAGGGAAGATCTTTATGGGAGATATTGAAGATCTTTCACCACGATTAGAAGATTACGTTCCGAGTTTCCAAAGACACTAAACTATTACGATCCTTGTGTGTGTGTTTTTGTTATGTACTAAGTATTCCGCAAAAGTAATGTAATGTCCATGTACGTCAGGCTTCGGGTCTCTACAGTTGGTATCAGAGGAAAGGTTTAGTCAACCTTTGGAAACTAGGATGTGAGAACGTTAGTGAGATCCCTAGAGATATTTCTATGGTATGTCTAGGGATGTCCCTAAGGATAAGTATACGTATAGGATATAGTTCTAGAACTACGGTAACGATCTTAGAATTTAACCTAAGATGTTAGATATTGAGGGTGCTCCCCCTTTACTATGTTGTCTTCCCTAGCATGATTTCTCCTCTCACAAAATTCTTTTTGTGTTTTACTTAATGGAGGGAACCAGAAGGAATTCGGTTAACATTGAATCCAATGGACAAATTTGTGACTATGAGCAAAAAAATTGTGTGATGCCTAGAGATAAAGATATTGTGATTATGCCGAATCAGTCATCACGATATATGATTAACAAGGTGAAATTTAGTGGTATGACTAATTCATCAAAGAAGAGGAAGATAAACTATTATGCATGTTCGCATGTTGAGGAGCATAAAGAAAGGAAGATTGAGATTTCTAAAGAAGGGAAGAAGAACCATGAGGAATACCTCAAATGGAGGGACCGATGTTATCTGTGTGGAGAAAAGGGTCATAGAGTGACAGATTGTTATGGAGTTCAATGTCTTATTTGTGGAGAACATGGGCATTACCCAACTCAATGCCCTGACCTAAAAAGATAATTCTAAATCAAGGAAGAACTTATTCCAGGACAGTCATTGAAGTGGATGCACTGAAGTGTTTATGTATTAGTATTCAAGAATAATGTTGTTGAGGTACTTTTATAGTGTATTGGAATATTTATGTATTGCTCTAATGTGGTATTCGAAGTGATTGAGGTATTTTTGGAAAAAAAGATGATATGCGCATAATGAAGGGAAAATGAGAAAATGAAATATTTGAGAGTATTAATGAGCTCATGATTGATATAAGGACTAAGTGATATCATGGTTTGAGTATATAGAATTTTGAGGATTTTGGTATGTGGAAAGAGTTAACTTTTAATAGAATTCATGTTTTCAATAAGGTTCAATGGGTATTCAAGAGAGTACAAGATTAAGGCCTTTGAATGTTTGGAATGTGACCAACAAGATATATCTTATGATATATGGGGATCAACGATGGTATTAAATCTCTGGTAATCGTTTTCACTATGTTATGAGAATGGACTGCAGTATTATGGATAAGCCAAAATATTGGAATAGATTATGTTGGACATAATTTAGTATTGTTTAAGGACAGAAGTTTTTTCGATATTATTGATGGGATGTTATAGTAATATAGTTTTATAAAAAGGACAACCTGCTGGACGGGCGACAGCCCATCGCTTCGGACAAGGCTGTAGGAATCGAACCCACAACCGAAGTGCGACTAGCCTTTATCGCCTACCACTGGCCTACAGGAAGTCCCTGTTTAGTAGAAACAAGTTTTAGTATATTAAGTAGTATGATATATGAAGTATAAGTCCATTTTAGGAACCATATGTGATTAATCTCACTATAGATCGACTTATGTATATAATTTTTGCTAACCTATTGTTTGAGACAGATGGAATGACCCGTCATTCTATCACATGATCTGCTAACACTTCACGAATAACAAATTCAACTTCATTTATTTAAGAGATGAAGTGTAAATTGTTAAAGGCACGAACAACAGTGAGATTGTACCAAAATAAAGTAAGTATTTATTCTAATTCAAATTTTCAACTTTAGGGAAATGATCTTGAAAACCAAAAATGTTGTCCTAGTGATCTTATACCTGATGAATCAGATGGTACCTTATATCATCACAAATCTATGGATTTGTGATTACTGGCTTTTCCATAGCCATGTTCTCTACCACTCTCCATCAGAACATGATGGTTAGATTTCTCTTCCACATCCATATTTTCACCTATGTGAAAACCCAGTGATTGGTTTATTTGGGTAACCGTTACGTTTCATACTTTTGTTTTTAAAGATTGGTTTTGGTATTCTTTTTTACGATGTGGGTTTCTATTAAAGAAACTTTCGAATAGTAAACTATTTATAACCCCGACGAATTTCGAGGGCGAAATTCATTTTAAGGGGGGTAGAATGTAACAGCCCGAGATGTTATGAAAACTATTATTTTTAATTTTATTAATGTCTGGTGTTGTACGCTACACCAAAAGGAGCTTGCACAACACGCATCCTTGACTTGCCTTGCATTACACGCAATCGCAACCTTCCTCGATAGCATGTGTGGTACGTAATACTGAGTTTCACGAAACAATGATATGCTATTAAAATATTATTAAAACTAGCCGTTATGAATAGTAATAACCACTTTTTAAATTTTAGAAATTTTAACTCTCAAAATGGACTTCATTTTTGGATTCGGAGTATCGAATTTAGCCTAAGGTGAAATTTTGGTACTTTTCGGATAACTTTCATATTCTGATGAATAGTGAAAATTACTAAATTATAATTAAAAACAACTTTTTTAATCGAAATAATTAATAGTGATAAATCATTAATTTGAGTGGTTTTAAAGTATATTTAGAATATATTTTTACAATTTAATACTATGTTGGTCATTGGATGTAATTTCACATTTAAACTAGACATAAAAAAGTGTCAATCTTTTGATAGATATTGTTTCTTAAAAACATGCTATTTGTTTTAACCGCGGGATTTAATTATAAAATTAATTAATGCATCATCTATGTTATGAATATGGTAAAATAGACTTCATTTTTGAATTCGGAATATGAAATATTGCTTAGGATGAAATTTTGGCATTGTTCTGAAAAACATCAATTTTTGATGAATAGTGAAACTACTAAGTGGTAGGTTAAAAACTGAATTTTGCATAAAACTTAATTTTACCACTTCTGTGAATGGAATTTCGAAAATCCGAGAGACACGGTTAATATCAAGGACTAAAATGTGGTTCAATGAGATGAAAATAATTTTTTGGTGAATAGTAACTTTTTACTTTTTTTACCGCGGTTAATAGTAAATAGGGTAACTAAGGGTAAATATGATATTACTATTACCCTAACACATGTCCTAATTCTTTTGGACAAGTGTAATTCGACCAAAAACAAACTTAGGAATAAAATATGACCATTTAGGCCCACTTGGATTAGATTAGGACATTTATTATTAATTTATTTAAAGAAAGGTTAAAATAGTTAAAATCAATGTTTAATAAGTAAATCATTTTTAATATGGGGTTATACATAAGATAAATTCGATTGTAAATATTCATTAGAAATTTAAGAAGATTTCCTACATGATGGTATTTTATTTGTAATTTTTAGACATAAAATAATTTAATTTATTTATGACACAACGATGATGCAGTAATTATCTTATTAATGAAATATTGACATAATTGATGTTATAAACACCAAAATAAATGTAATTTGAAATTTTTTATGAATTCCACTAATTTTCTAGGTTACTATGATATATTAATGTTGATTTAATCAACTTGGTTCGAACATTTAATTCTGTTATGACTTTCACAAAAATCATATATCAAATAGTGTCAAAATTGACACAAAATAGTTTTTAAATCAAATATTATATTATTAATTGTTATTGTATTCCTAAAAATCTAAGGTTCGGCCAAATGACTTAGATAAGGATATATATATTAATAATAAACAATTTGGGGTTTGTTTGGCATGTTATAGTAAGTTTATTAACCATATAGTGAAAGAAAAAAAAAGACATGGTAAAAGTTAAATTATTTAACTTAGAGTTAAATCTAATTGATAAGGTTAAAATAATATCCTAAACTTGTCTAAATTCTATTGGTTGATAGGATTTCGACCCATCCCCACTTTAGCTTCGAAATAAGACCCTTTGGAACCATTATAAACCGATTTTGACTTTAATATAAAATAATATTTTGAGATATTCCTAAGGTGCCCCTCTCCTCCCTTATAAAAGGACACCTCCTCCCCCTTCCTCCTCACACCAATTGGAGCACTCAAGCTCGGCCACCCCTGCCAAAATCTCTTCTCCACTTCCCTAGCAACATCCTAGAGGTTCTGGTCTTCCTCAAAGACCAATTCTAGTGCCCTAAGAGGATGTCTCAAAGAGGCGCTTCAAAGAAGAGGTAATTACCGTTACCAATTCTTTTATCTTTATTTCTTCTTCCACTTCTTCTTAGGTTGTTTCATTATGAAGTAATAACATCAGTATCACTCATATACTGATATGTTATTATAAGTATGAAACAACCCTATTTCACTATCTATCCATCCTACGGAAAAAGAAATCACCGCGCGTGCGTACGTACGGAATACCGTCTCCACGCCGTGGTGTAATCTATTTTCCACCACCACCTTACATGGATGGGTATAACGGTGTAAAGAATAACTATACATAGTTATTAAAACATCATATTTATTATGATATATTGTATAATCCACTTCAATTCAGTTCAATATTTATGGAAATGATATCATCGCTCGTGCGTACGTACAGACTACCGTCTCCACGACGTGATGAGATTCATTCTCCATGTTAACCATTTAAGAATGATTATAATGTATATATAAGAAATAATAATGAAATATATGACATTATAAAGCTACTGGATTTATGTATATATACATATGTATGTCATCTACTTACTTCCATTTCAAGACAATAAGGAAAGTAAAACAGCGTTCATGCGTACGTACGGACTACCATCTCCATGAACGGTGTTTTTCATTTTATTTATCTATCTATTATATATATATATATATACTGAATATATATGATATATAAATCATATTTTATATTCTGGAAGTAAGTAAATCATGATATAAGTAATAATGATGTCAAGAACAACAAGTCAAAACACCTAAGATAAATGAAACGATTTTACCCAAAACGCTTCTTTAACATGGAATTTACAAAAGAAAGGGTAATATAATGTTATAAGTGAACCATATATGATATCATAACAATGAATATGATTCTGGAATAAGTCAATAACATGATTTAAATCATTATACAGGAGGTTTGGACACTTACAAAGCAAGTCGGACCTAAGGTAAGGGAAATATCACAATCTCACTTTTATCCGAGATTGTTTTTACTTTGGTAATTACTGGGGTGTATTTTATCATCCACATCCATGTTCCTTCAATATGTAATATTATTTCCATCCTTCTACAATAGTTTATATCCAATTTTACCCTTCGGTAAGTTTTTAGTAAAAGATATTAAAGGAATCTTTTGTCGTTTTTCATACGAGGTACTTTTTGACTTTTCCGACAAAAGTACGAAGAATGTTTTTTTTAACTTATACGGCACGAACGGATTTCTACTGTTTTATAAAGACTTATTTTCATGAAGCTTCCTCTAAAAGATTTCATGACTATTTTCAATAAAATCTCTTTCTTTTAAAATTGCATGATGTTTTGTGAAAAGAAATTGATTTTGAAGAAGAAAGGATATTTTCCTCAAGAATTCAATTCATGTGTTTTATCAAAATTATTTTCCATCTAAGATAATAAAGGGTTCTGTTTCTATCCATATTTTTACATTGATTTGACTATGTTGTGATGGAATTATGTTTATGAATTCCTTTATCTTATATGAATTGATTTATGATGTCATGATGTTTCAAGAATCCCATTTTTGTTACATGTGTTATGCGATGATGTATGTTTTATGATTATGTGGCACACATAAGAAAGGATTCATTATAAGATGGGTGGGACCTATATCTCCCTCCAATGCATTGGGTAAAGACTTTATATCTCATGAGATAGACATGGCTGGAACGGAAGGTTATTTCGGTTCAGTGATACAGGACTGAAACGAGGAGTGAACTCGGTTCAGAAAGGGACTTTGTCCACTAAGATAGTCTTGGCAATGAGTCATGACTAACAAGAAATGATTTTCCATGATTATGTGTGCATTCCACAAAGTTTCAAGTATTATGTTATGATTATGGGGATCTCATTTTCACTTCTATGATTTATCCCATGTTATGATATTATGAGCTCTTTTGCAGGTTAAGATTTCCAAAAGCTATGTTCTTATGTATATGATGTGATTGATATTTCTTTTGTTTACCCTTACTGAGCATTTGAGCTCACCCTTTTATGTTTTCTTTTCCCCAGGATATAAAGAAAGGTTTTTAGGTAAAAAAAGGGAAGATCTTTATGGGAGATATTGAAGATCTTTCACCACGATTAGAAGATTACGTTCCGAGTTTCCAAAGACACTAAACTATTACGATCCTTGTGTGTGTGTTTTTGTTATGTACTAAGTATTCCGCAAAAGTAATGTAATTTCCATGTACGTCAGGCTTCGGGTCTCTACATGGTAACTCAACATGGTATGCCCATAGCCAAGATGGTTCGGGTCCAACAAATCCCAATGGGCTCTGCCAGACCGGGTCGACCCGCAACCAACATGTTCTGGTCGGGTTGGATGAAACACGTCGGGCCATGTGGGATGCCCGGGATAGGTTAGTCGGGTCTGTCTGACAATGTCGGACCAGGTACAGATACAATCGGCCATGATCTACTAAAATTCTAATATCTTTCAGACTGGGTGTCCGATTAACACACCTTCTATTGAGTTGGGACCCTCGCGATTAGACAGTCTTTTGAGAATACTCTATGTGTGATTCTGTGAGAGTTTAGTTACAAATGATGGCTTATAAAGTAAATTGTAATGGAATAAAGCGCACTGGAGAGTGGACCTCAGTGGTTCAAAAGATGAGGATACTTCAGTGGTTCTGTAGATGAACAGAACTCAGTGGCTTAGAAGACAAGAGGACCTCAGTGGTCTAGTAGGAAAGTGGACCTCAATGGTCCAACAGAAGAGCCTACCTCTGTGGTGAAGCAGACGATCAGAACTTAGTGGTTCAATTGACGAGTCGAACTCTGTGGTTCAGTAGACGAGCAGACCATAGTGGTCCAACAGATGACCGGACCTCAGTGGCCCTGCAGTCGAGCGGACCTCACTAGTACAGAAGACGAGAAAACTATAGTGTTTCATCATAGATTAGTCCATCAGCAGTACAAGATGAATCAGCTCTAGGACTCATAATCTAACTTTGTATACATAATTTTATACCCTGCATGGTTTCCTTTTCATTGTCTTCTTATTGTGTGGTTTTGTTTTTTGTCATTGCTTTGTGGTAAACTTTTGTGGTTTGGGGTCCCTATTTTGTATTTTGTTACTAACCCAGGCATGGGCTTCACCCACATTTGTCGTGTCTCAAGAAGATGATTGATACTTTGACAGAGACATTAGTGGTCTAGTACAAGGTGGTGCTCAGTGATATGGGATGGAAGGACAAACTTCTACGACTATAGGAAACTACCCTTCACATACCCTTTAGGTAGGATCTCAAGCAGACATACCATCCAATTTGTAATTTCCATTGTGATTTTGGGCTTGTATTTAAGCCCATTTGTACATTCAGGTTTTACTGTACTCTCTTTAGTTTTCTCAGTAACAGTTGTGGTAAAAATTGTGTTTACATTCCACATTTTGAGCTTTGTGTTTGTGTATATGTTTAATGGAAAATGCATTCCCTTTTTGGGATATGCCTACTCAATGCTAGTCTCTAGCCCATAACGTATGGAAAATGGGTTTGTTGTAGTCATGGCATAGGCCTTGTGGGACGAGTCATGAAAAAACACATGATTATAGAGAAAATGAATAAATTGGGAGGATGCAATTTATTTTTGTTAGTAGAATATAAAAACTCAAGATTTCTATATAATGAAACATATTTGAAATAATATAATACCTGAAACTAAAATATTATATAAGAATGTAACACCTTTATACATTATAATATAATAATTTTTAAATAAATTCAATCTATTTGATAACTTCTGAAACATGAAACCCCAAATCTAAATGAATTTTAAAATGGAATATCGTTATAACCTAGTCGTTAAATGGGAAGATATGAATTGAAATAAATTAATAATGAAAATTATATGGTTAAAAATGTATAAAATTGTGTTATGATTATCTATTTATTAATAATAAAATAAGATCCATTTAAAAGAAAAAGAAATGTTTTCTGAAAAATTGTATTTTCCTAAAAGGCGTTTTTCTCACTCTTTATCCTCGTAATTTAAAATTATTTTTTACCAATTTTTTAATAATAATTTTAAAAAAAGAAATCAATTTTTTAAATCATACATCAAAATAATATTAGGGTGAATCATTGAGAATTTTACAAAAACATTAAGTGTGGTCGAAGAGTGAAAAATATAGATTTATATTAAAAACTAACTTTTCATTTAATGAATTCACAATAAGTATTTTATTTTAATGTTTTTTTAAAAAATTATTTAAATAATAAATCAATTAAGATATATTATTTCATAGAGGTATATTTCATATTCAATTTTGATAAAAATACTTTTAAACATTAGAATGTTTTTCTTTTAGGAAACTGTTTTTTCGACCCATCTGGGGGTTTAATTTTCAACTAAAATATTCCACACCTATGAGTTGAATTTAAAAAATCAATTAAATATTTGGAATTATAATAATTTAAATTTAAAAATATGTTATAATTAATGTTTTACCATAACAAATAGTAAAAATAAAATAAAAAAATTCATTGTGGTTAAGGTAAATCGGTTTTACCAGGGGTGAAATTAAAAAGACAAGGATTAAAAATAAACCAAAACGTGTATAATGGGTATTTTCTTGTTAACTTTTGACTCTATATCATCAAGTTTTTTAATATGTTATATTTTGGATCCTTTTTTTTTCTTGACCAAAACCAAGGTGGAGTTCCATATTTTTAAAAATTTCAAGTGTGTCCTCTCACCCTATTCTAAATGATTTCCATATATTCTATCCTCCACACACTCATATACCAATTGGTTAAAAATATCACCAGAAAAATAACTTCACTAAATTCCTCACCTCATAATAAAATATTTTTTTGGTTATAAATACAACCTAGGAAGTCTTTTGGTGAAACCAAAAAGAAGTTCTCAGAAGAATATGTAATTTCCTTAACAATGAAATTTATTTTATTTCTTCTTTCAATTCTTTAAATGTTATTAATCCATGATTATATATTAAACTATAAATCTTTAAAATAAAAAAGTTTCTTTATTTTAATGGAATATGCTAAAGCCATCTCTTCCTCCCTCAAATGGGAAACCTGGTCGTTGATCATGTGTACAATGGAATACAACCTCACGAACCGATGTAATTCATTTTCCATAACAACTTATCATGACTATATATAATGATTTTTATGATTTTTATATATTATATTTATGAAATAATTATACTTATTTAATTATAGTATCACATACACCTTCTTAATTTACATTACATAAGGTATATAATAGCATCACTCGTGTATATGGCAGATGATCTCCATGGGAAGCGATGTAATTCATTTTTCAATATTGATTTAAATTAAAGGAAATAAAGAATGAATTTAATGAGAATATGAGATATTTTTTAAATGATGTTTTTTATTGAAAATTAATATAAAATCCACTACTTTGCCCTTTACTCTATAAATTATCTCATAACATTGCCCTTGTGTTCATACAACCTACCGTCTCCATGAAGTGATGTGATTCATTCTCTAGATAAAAAATTAAAATAATGATTATAAAGATTTATGTAATGAAAAAAACTTTTTTTAAAATTTATATCATTATTTATATGGTGTAACTATATCCTATGTTTATGATATGGAAAGTTCATGATAGACCATGCATGAGAAAACAAGGTAATTAACACCTGAAACAATAATGATAATGAATAATTATTACCAAATGGGTGATAAGATGTTATAAAAAGTATATTATTTGAAATTATTAGTATTAATATGATTATATTATAAGTTAATAATTTTTTAAAAACCACTAAACATGGGGCAAAAGAGTTCTAAACTAATGGGAACCATGAGGTAAGGAGTTTTCTGGGCATAATTTCCTTTTATTATGTTATATGTTTACATTGTTGATTATATTATACAAAGATTATGTGTGAAATGAATTTTGATTACATTGTTTTTAATTTATATTTTTTTTTGTGGATATAATTTTTATATACATAATTAACCATTTAACTAAATCATTCCTCGATGATATAAATATCGTAACGGTTTCTTCTCAAACATTCTACTTTGAGACACAAGTTCTTATATGCACCTTATTTCATTACAATGGTTTATATACTAAACCTTTAAATACTATATCATGATTCTTTAATTAATAATAATATATTATATAAAATTTCACATACTTGATTCATGGTATGTTTTGACTCAAAGTATTCTAATGTTGTATTAATTTATGTTTCAATCTCATTTTAATAAGTAATTCTTTTTCTTGAATTTCCAATAAAGAAAATTATTTGATCATTTTCTAATAAATACATTAAATTTTATTCTCCTATGGGGTTTCATGAATTTTTCATGTAATAAAATCAAATTCATCACTTTGATACATAAAATAATTTAAAAAATGTTTTACGAAAAACTAACTTCATTTCTCTCTTTGGTCAAAAATCATTTTTCCTCCAAATACATATTTTCATAAAATGTTTTCAAAAATGGTTTTCTATAATTGATAAAATTAAATTTTACCCTTCATTGTATTTAAAAAAATAATTGGAATCTTCGTATCATTATCAAAACAAGGTACTCTTTTATTATTTATACAAAATGTGAGAGGACTCTTTTTTTATTTTTACATACTAAACCTGAAAGCAACTCTTCCACTACAATGACCACTAAATGTTTTCAGTTTTCTATATTTCGTTTCAAAGGATATTTTAAAAAAAACAAATTAATTTTTTTGAAAGTTTTAAATTTTAAAAAAGTGTATTTAATATACAAAGGGTATTTTCATCAATAAATTTTCTAATAAGTCCTTCAAAATATTTTTCCATATAATATGACATCCCTTAATGTTACTAAAAATTAAAAGGTTATTTTACATAGAAATGTTTTTAATTATTTATAATTATTTTCATTTATGATGGAAAACTTTTATATTATATATATAATTTTATATTATTTATATTTATTTCAAAAATATACCTAGTTTAATCTTCATTCCATTGACTTGGTAATAAATTCAGTAAGATTATTTCTCAAATTTCATTAATTATGATTTTTTGGTTTAAGATATGAAGCATGATTATGCGATCCATTTTATTTTCTTCTGTGATGTATTTTTTTATAACACATGATTGATTATTTTATGCATCTTACATGGTATCCAATAATTCATAGCAAAACCTAAAAATAATATCTCATGATCAACTTAATTGATTCCAACCATAAGGATATTCAAAAATAGTTCTTTCTAAATCAGAGTACAAAAATTTATATGGAAAGTCACTAAATTTCAAAAATCAACATAACACATCATTTTCTCTAAACAAAATAATGTAGCTATTATTTTCTCATAACAAATATATTAATACCTTTATCATATTAAAACATTAATGATAACATTTATCCTTAAAAATCCTTAAAAATAAAAACTACAATACAATCATTAAATATCACAAGATTAACATAATCATAACTTCATAACATAAATCTCGATTCTAAAAATCACGGATACATTAATTATTCCACTTATACTATAGTAACACCATAAGCATGATGTTGATTCATTTTATTATTCTATGTTATATATCCTTAATACTTATGACAACAATTTTCATAATTTTCCATCTCATTATAATTTTAATATTTAAAATTGGTAACTTCTTTACTTCCTAGGAAATCATGTGCATGATGTCCTTTCCCCCAACACATGAAGCAAACTCTTTTTCCGTTTAAGTTGATGCTAGTGTGTTTTTTCCACAATCATCACATGTGGGAAAATACTTCTTTCCCATTTTCCATATATCTGTCTCTTTTTCCACTAATCATTCACTCTCTTTTTTTCCCTTAAAGTCATATGGATTATATAATTCATTATCTATATTTATAGAACATGATACTATATATTCATATGATTTTAACATTTGGGATACCAATTCCTCTCGGAGGAATGAATTTAACCAATAAAAAATTGATCAGTATTTCTCCTTTTGTTATTTATATTATCGATAACCTAAAATTAAAGCCTTGTAATGTTATCATTATACTTTGTAACATTATCATCCTCCTTTTGAGAAAAAATCATGAACTGTCTCTCGATATCAACTCGTTATTCGTGAGGTAAATATTTTTTTTTGAGAAAATTACCACGAAATCCTTCCATTATATTTTTTCCATTTCCTCATCCTTATTATTGTTTTGGATAAATCACCACCATTGTCCCGCATCTCCTAAATGTTGAAGAAATTCCATGAAAACATTCTCACTTTTTTACTTCCTAATGAAAGAAATATCTTCTCTATGGAACCTCTCTATTGTTCAGCTAAAAATGGTTTTGTAGTTCAATTTAATGTTGGAGGTTATTTTCTCATGAAGTGGTATAACATTGTTCGTCTACATTGTGGATTAGGATTTTCCCATTCAGGTGAGGTTCTTGTACTTAACATAGTCCACTATCATAATATAGCTATATGTTTCTTGTCATTAGTTATAGCTCTAAATCCAACATCATTAACATTCATATGAGGAAAATACCTACATAGATTATATGAATTGATAATGTTTCTATTACTTCCACTCAGATCCATTTCTAAACAATGAAATTCATTATATTAGATTGTGAATACCAATTCATAATTTTTGAACTAGTAACACTTAACATAAATTTAAAACATTATGTATAACTAATTTAAAAACCACAAACATGGTTTCATTAGGGAATATTTTCATTTATATCATTCATAAAGTTTTTTAATGAAAATTTGAATTATCCTAGGCATATCCCATAAGAGTGTCCAAATAGTTATGTACTAAGGATCATTGTCATGTACTAGTGTATGCCACGTTAGACCCGACACACCTTATGATAGTTGTTACCCCTTGGTACATCTATTCCAGAACCATGTTCACTTGTATTATATAGGATAGGATGTATTTCTAGAAATACAAAACTAATCTCTACCATACCAAATTTCTAGTATATTCTTCAATGAATATCCTCAACGTTTATCGTAGGGTAATCTTCCCTAATATAGTTTCTAAGGTATGTACTAAACTTTCTTTGATACCAACTATAACGACCACGACTCCAATAAATTGGAGTATGTTCCATATATTCTTACATTAGAACAGATAATTGACTCAAATCTAGAAGGAATGATCATTTTCAATGTTTTCGGAACTATATTACATACTTATTAGAATTAAAATCTAAAACATAAAATACACAAATAGTTTTCCTCGATCTTTGCATCAATCCCATTAGTGTAACCCTACATATAAAACAAAAAAAATGTTCATATACATATAAAAAATAAAACATAATAAAAGGTGATCCAAATGCTTAGTAAGGTAAGCGTACAACAGAAGTTATTAGTTAATATTGCATAAAAAATTTTGAAAGGTAAATAACTGAAACACAAGACACTTAAATAATCACATGAGCTAGGGAACATAACCATGGATATTTTATGAGTCAAATAATCATATGGAATATAAATAACTAATCTCTTAATAATGGAATGCATAATTTTGGACATATGGAACATACTGTCGAGACTTCATCCAAAACATCTCAAAATATATGGTTAAGGCATCATCAAAATCTATATCTAATAAATAATTATTTAGACCTCAGTCAATTTCACTTCTAGTTTTTCTAATGAGACCTACTGATTCATCGATGGGCTATAGCGGGCCATGCCTATCACTTACTAATACCAATTACATACTCATATGAATGACGTAAAACATAAACAATTTATCATACAAAATGAAAATAACTTTCCCCATTAAGTAAACATAATCACAAACAATTATAAGTAATATGGTAAATGGTATAAAAATATAACATCCACGGTCAAACTGATCATAAACCATTTAATAAAATATAGTATATGAAGGAAGAATTTATCACCCTAAATGATGCATAAAATTAATCAAAATATGTTAAAAATATTAAAATGATCTGATAAAATCTATGAAAAATCATTACAGAAATACATGATTTTTTTCATTGAAATAATTTATTTAAATTGATAAGAAATTTTAAATGAAGTAATTATTATTTTTAATTAAAGTTTAAAACAATTAATGTATGCTTAAAAACTTTTTTGGGTGCTTATTATAAATTTTTTTCACACCGTATAAGTTAAAAAAACATTCTTTTTGTCAAAAATTAATAAAGTACCTCATTTGGGAAATGAAAAATAAATTCCTTTCAAATCGTTTGATAAAACGTGCAACATGGGTTTAAAGATTAAATATTTATTTTATAATAGTAAATTCTTTTTTGATTCATTTTTTATAATTCATCAACAGAGAAGATAAATATTCCCCAATTATATACTTAAACTATAGTAATCTTGATTAATGATGAAATTATTAATTAAACACTTACCTTTGATCTGAATTCCTTTGTACTTGTATGAATCTATTCTATAATATATATTGGTTTATTATAAATATTTCATAGAACAATATGAATTTATATAATACCATATATTGACTTCCTATAATTTCTCATTACCCATTTGTTACAAATCATCATTTATTTTCACTATTTTGGGTGTTAATTGCTTAGATTTTCGAGTATATTTTAACTTGTTACATATTTTTAATTTTAATTAGATCTGGATTCCCTTATATCAAGATATTAAACCATGATTTAAATAGTATATATTTTCAATAAATATGTATTTATAATAATCCATAAAATTTTGAGATAGGAAATGAATTGCATAGTTAATGGACATGGAATGTAGTAGGTATATATGAATGCTACTTCCATTTCATTATTATATTTGTTGAGTGAAATGTTAATTTTGTATATTATAATTTATGTATAATATTTATTTTATATATGTAAAATATTTTTATTTTAATAATCCTTTATACATTCCAGGTATAGTTTGAATTAATCACACCATTTTGAGGAGGTGGTAGTCCACACGCTCACAAACGAAGTTATAATATTTTCACTACATGGAAATAATGAAGGTGTGTGATATATAATAATTAAAGAATTATAAATACATATTAAATATCATATATTTAATATATTAACAACCTATCAATCATTATTCCCAACCATGAGAGGTGGTAAAGGAAAAATGAACTATGTCGTTTCGTGAAGCAGTAGTTCGCCATATAAAAGAATGGTAACTTTGTTACCCATTAAATGGAAGGGTGGGTAAGTCTTGGTTTAACCCTTAATATTAAAACATCATAGTATATTTTTTATATTGATGTTATTATATAAACATCAAATAATAATAAATTATTGAGTGGGGAAAGAAATAAATCTAAAGCGATCATTTAAGAATGTTTCCTCATTTTTAGGTAACGCCTTTTTGTTTATCCCAAATGACTTCCTTAGTAGGATTATTTTACAAAGGTATGATTATATAATGATAGTTAGTATGTTTTTATGAGAATTTTATAAAGGTTTTCTGAACCAAATATGTTATTAGGTGTGAATAAAATTGATGAAAATGTGCCCTTTTATATGAGTGGGAGGAGAACTAATTGAATTGTTCGAATTATTATATCAATATAAAATAATTTTCAATAAGAAATGTGTAAAAAATAATTAATTTAGAATATAATATTATTATGGGTCAAAAATATTATTCTAATTAAAATTAATGAGGTTTTGACTATTTTTAATCCTTATCTTTTAGCATTAACACTTGTTTAACCTTATTAATTCATACCATTATATTGTGTAATTTACAGTTTCAGGGTTAATATAATTACTATAAAATTCCAAAAGACCAATGAATGAGTCATTTATGTCATTTTATAAGTTATTCCAATCAGTTGTATGAATTTAATATTTTATTTAATTTTATATTAGTTAATAAAATAATACATATTTTAAAACATCATTGGTGTCAATTTTGACACTTTTCATTAATATAATTGTTAAAATATCATTATATCAAGATAAAATAAAATAAAACATAAAAACATTATTAAATTGTAAAATTCATGTAAAACATTCGTGGATGATATTAGTTATGTAAAATTATATTTAATTTAAAATTTTAATATCATTTATTTGATATTTCCATTAATAATAAAATTATTGCATCATCATTATGTCACCCTTTAAGGTTATTATATTATCACTATAAATTATAAATAAATTAAAATGTTGTATATAAATTTTTTTTTCAAATAATATTTATAGTCAAACATATCATTTAATTAACCCCACATTAAAAATAATTCTCTTGTAAACAAATTGTGACAAATTTACATCCATTTAAATATAATATTGTAAAGGTTATATTCTCATAGAGAAATCAATAAATGGTCTCATAACCAATCCTTTAATGCTTACATATAAATGATATTATTCTAATAAATTTATGAAAAGGTTAATAGTAATTTTATAATATTATTTTACCCTTAATTACACAATATACCATTTGCCTGGGTAATAAAAAATATTACTAATGTTAGTATTTATAATGTCCAAATAATAAAAATAAACCAATTTACTAAATTTTTCACATTTGATTCCTAATACTTAATCCATTTTTAAAAATTCCAATCAATCAGATTTTAAAAATTAATTAAAAATTAATCCCATTGAAGGAATGATAAGACGATTTTTTAAACTAAAACCCATCAAAAGATTAATATATTTTTATATCTAAATTCAATGTGAAATTAATTATAATGACCTAAATTAGATTATATGACTAAAATATAATATAATTTCACTTTAAAAACAATATAAAATATAATATGACACTATAAATTATTTTTATGGAAAAAATTATTTTCAATTAAAATCTAGTATTTTCACTATTTATCAAAGCATAAAACATATTAGTACAATACCAATAATACAACAAACGAAATTTTTTATATCTCTTTTCAAAGTAGATGTTTATTTTTTAAAATAATTTATATAAAAGTTTCAGAAAATGATGTTTATTCATGGTATACCTTTGAATCACATGTTATTCATCCTTTTCATTTTTATTCCTATATTATGATTTCTAGAACAAAGATTTATTTATATATTCCATGGGTTATCCCATGATGATTTTTTTTCATGAATTGATTTTAGGAGATCACAAGGGAAAATAAAATATGGATTCCATATTTTTCGTATTAATAACTGAGTCTTCCAAAAACAATAGGCCTTTACGATCTTTGTTTTTTAATTACTGGATAATTATATTTAAGAATCATGTAACACTATATGTAAAATACTTGGGTTACTACAGTTAGTATACGATTAAATATTTAGTTATCCTTTGGAAATAGGATGATTAAATATTAGTAAGTATAATAGGGTAATTATATGGATAATTCATAGAATAATATTATGTATTTCTAAATTTCATTGAATCCTGGTGATGTATAGAGTGCATGATTTTGAGGAAAATACATCCCCATCTAGTTACATTAAGCGGATGTGGATCTCTAATAGATTTACCTAGTGTTTATATCCTAGAAAAGGGTGTATTTATTTGGACTCATTCATCACCTAGTGCATTAAAATGGGCCTCGTTTCACACCTGATTTGACACTCTTGGGGGATATTCTATAGAATTTCTTAAAATCCTTCTAAACCATAATAAAGGATTTTAAAACATGATGACCGTAGTTGACCGAGGTTAATCCTGTGGTCTCTTAAATTGAAATTATGTATTCTTTATTTAGACATATTATAAATGATTTTTCATAATAATTTTCATTCCCACTATGAATATTTTTTCCCAAATAATGATTTATGGATTAGTTAATGGTTTAATCCTAAAGGTTCTAGGATAATGCATCATGTGATAGATAGTGTGTTGATGAGAATCCAAATTGGATTATGTTTGTGAGATACAATGTTTTGATGAGAAACCTAATGGGATGATGTCTAGATTGACCGATATTACGAATATTCCCAGACATCTATCATGATACATGATTAACATCATAAAATTTTGTGAGATTCCTAACAATTAAAAAAGAGGAATATGAACATACATGAAAGATATTGGGGTAATAAACATATAGGAATAAAGATTCATAATCCTATGTATTTTAAAGTCATGAATAAGAACCTTAAATAATATATAAAAAAGAGGGAAATATGTTTTGTATATAGAAATTGATGTCACATAGAAATGAGTTTATAAGGAGTTCAATGTGTTTTATATTGGGAGCATGGAAATTATATTTGTTAATTCCAAAAACTAAGACTTATCGCCTATACCAAGGAAGTAACTAAGTTATACCAATAATTGAGGTGAAGTATTTACCTATGGGGATTCTATAAATCTAATGTAGAATTGTTTTAAACAAATAAATTTTTGTTATAATAATCATGAAACTTCTAAGTATTATTTTTAAATAGTTTTTCATTAATGATTTTCACGAATATATTGAATGGTGATAATAATCAAGAAAGGTGATTTAATAGTAATGTGATATTTTTCTAAAAATTATATGTTTCATAAAAACATCTACTGTATAAAATTTTATATAATGAAAAATTTTATTTCAAGAATGTTCATCATATTTTTTGTAACATTGTAGGAATTACATTACTATAGTTTTAGAAAATGAAAAAAATATAATATGGGTTACAACCCATTACATCTTGAAATAATGAAGGGATTAAACCCCAGACCTAAGGGAAATAAGGGAACAAATCGTACCACTGGCCTATGTGATGTAATCATATGTATGTTTTATTATTTAAATGATTTGTTAAATAAAAATTTATTCGTTATAAGATTTTTTAGGTGATCAATTGTATTTTAAGGGACATTTTATTTGGTATAAGTTTATATAACCTTAATTTTAAACATAAAATAATATTTTGGATGAATGATATTATGTTTTAGGATATTTAATGAAATAGTTTTGAGAGGATAGACCATTAGAACTGGTTTAATTTTACCTTTGCGATTTACTATTGATTTAGTGTAGATTATTGTAAGGTAAAAATCATTCTAACCATTTTGGTTTGAGTAAATATTGTAGAAATATATTATTTTTTTATTCTGGAAAATATGATCCATTATAAGTTTTTTATAGTGATTCAAGACTGAATGTTTCATCATGAATACTTATCATTTTGATAAATGGATGAGTTTATTAAGGAAATTGGTTGAAGGAATAAATTACACTTATCAAGTAAGTATATTTACATTATTCATTGTCTAGATAGTAAAATAATCCCTCATCTCTAGGAAAAGGTTCTTTAACATTTTTCTCCTACTACCTTCAAACCCTTTGAATCAATGTTCTTCTAACTCATAACATATTTATGGTTTTTTGGTCCTTATATTTCTATTTACTATGCACTTTATTATGATCAATGATCACAACCACTATCGATAATTATTTTCACATTTTATTCATGTCCATATATTCTCTTGAAACCAATGTTCTCCCACATGGAGATGTAGTTATGTGATGAATTTCATATCTCAATTTCCCACTTTTTTATCAAAAAAAATATAAACCCATTTTATGATGTGTTTTTTCGACAAAGAAATTTTTAAATGCTAAACCCATGATTACTACAGAAAATTAAATTACGAGGATGAAATTTTTTTAAGGGAACATAAGGTAGCATCCCAAAATATTAAATAAAAATCACAAGGCTTGATATCATATATTAAATGAAAAAAAAGAATAGAATGTAACATCCTATGACATTATGATATGTTTCTTTTTAAATAAATTCAATCCCTTTGATATCTTGCAGAACTTCTAACCCCAAATCTGAATGAATTAAAATATAGTATACCAATATTACCAAGATGTTAAATTGGAGGGTATGAATAAGAATTATTTTTAAAAAAAATTATATGTTTTACAAATCTATAAATAAAATCTAATGGTTATATATTGATTAGAAATTAAATTAGAACCATTTGAAAGAAAGAGAATTTTTTTCAGATAATTCATATTTATCTAAAATGTTTTTTAGTCTCTCTTTGAAATCATAATTTAAAATTAATTTTTATCACATTAGGAAAACCAATTACAAAATAAACATAATTTTGGAAATATATACGTTATGATATATATTAGGATTATTTTTTATAA
The DNA here is from genome assembly GCA_963277665.1 of Viscum album. Taxonomy (NCBI): domain Eukaryota; kingdom Viridiplantae; phylum Streptophyta; class Magnoliopsida; order Santalales; family Viscaceae; genus Viscum; species Viscum album. The sequence continues at coordinate 329,510,117 of OY728152.1, read as the reverse complement.
TTTTTCTAATAGGTTAATTTTTTAATGAAAATTAATTTTAAATGCAATTTATTTATTTGAAATCTAATAAAAACCTGTAATATAATCGATAGAAATTTAAAATAGTAATATATTAAACAATCCATAAAATTTTCAACCAAATTAAATGTTTGTAAATAGGTAAAACCTACCTAATATAGATAGTGAATGGTCCAAGATTTGATTACAAGCTATAAAAGTCCCAAGGAAGATGGAGAACACCCTATAAGAAATAAATCAAAAAATATTAAGTCAATATGACACCCTTAGTGTTCAAGAAAAACATAAATTAAAAAAGTAGAATAATATATTGACAATAAAGAGAGAATATTGATCATGATAGTTACTATAAGGAAGAATTGATCTCAAACTATGATGAACAAACATGATATTCTCAAGCGGAAGGGAAATCAGAGGTGGGGAGGTGCACAATAAAGGGTTTCTTGGTTAGGATAATCATGTGGTGTAAGGGTTAGGAAGAAAAGAGAGTTTATCATTTTTAATTATTGGATATAAAAAATTTAAATTATAAAAAATTAATAATTAATGGTGACTCGCAGGGTTTGGTTGCATTGTTTAACAAACCATGCACCAAATGTGCAAAGATTACTCCAACCCCAAAAAACATATCGAATAAATTTTATCATGATATCCCATAGGCCCCTAAATGGTTCTTCTAGACATATGGTAATCATAATAAATGACACTATAAATTTCACACATGAAACACAAAATGTTCGCACAATTACTCCTAACCAAGAACAACCCATGCGACACCCAAAAAAATCACCATCTTTTTAAATTCCGAGGAAAAAATAATGAATCATAGAATTAAAAAAATTAAAAAAAAAACTAAATAATAAGATAAATAAAATAGGTTATTAAATAATCCCATAAAAATGGGCCCTTTGAACAATCCAACTCATGAGAGGAAACACCACTCCTCCAATCCAAAGTCTACGCATGGTAGTATGATCAAGTGTTCCCCAGGTGACACGATAACCAAGTATGAACCTAAAATGATTAAATATTATGTATTATAAATGCACTCAAACCGTAATCATGGAATGTTCTGAAATCCAAAAATAATTATTTATCCAAAATCCTCATTAGAAAATTTCATTGGAAATGTTGCTGGAGATACCCACAATAAAAACCCATATCATTAAAACACATTATTTCTTGATTTCTTTCATATAGATACTCTAAATACTTCTAAATAATATCTTGTGCCTTAGAGACTTTGAGAAATTAGATATATTTAACATTAAATTGATACATTGATAGAACATCATTTCAAAACTCCAAAACATGGTCCTATAATCCATTGATCCTCTAATACTGCATGATATAACTAGAGGATGCACATAAAAAAGGTATGTGATATAAAGCCCAGAAATGTAATAAAAAAATAGTAGCATAACGTAAATAAGTACAAGTGATCCCAGTGGAAAATCAATGTAAAGAAAGAGGTATTAGAATCATGATCTTGAATAGTGAAGTATAATATAACATAATAGAATAAAAGAAACATAGGTATGTTGCAGCAACATAAAATATGACATGATAAACATAAGTCATAGTTAATTTCCAAGACATCATAACATAGTGTTCATAAAATAACATAAGTTCACCATAATTGGAATATCATGAGATAAAAACGTTATCAAATGAATTGTTTGGCTATATAATTCTGCATCCACCCATCACTTTCATATCATGTACTTTCTTAAGTGTACCACGTAGATCATACAACATAAGGATGAATTTCATAAATTTTAACCGAATTATTAAGTAATGTTGGTTATAAAAATGTAAATACTCATAAAAAAAGTATATGTATAACTAGTTGAATACCCTTGAGGGGAAATGGATAGGGGTATTTACAACCAATATGTTTGGCATGAGAAATAACTAGATAATTTAAGTAGAAAAACGGGTGTATATAAAGGATTATATAAGGGATGAAGGAGAGAATAAGGGGGAAATAATTACTTGGGAATCATAACAAAAACAATATCTATATATAAAAATAAATCCCAAATTTAAAAATTGGAAATAAAAAGGCATGACATAATGAATATTCTTCAATAAAGAGTAGATGGAGAGGATCCCCTACCATGAGAGAGCACTTCTAAAAGATGGGATTGATATTCTTAAGTGCTTGGGGGAACCATGATAGGAATCTAGAGTGGTAATAGAGGAGAAAATTAGTGATATTGGTGTTTTATGGTAATATTAATTTGAGGATTGGTGGATTTATATATAAAAATAGGGGAGAATTCAATATTAAATTTGAAACATAGGTTTTGGACAATATGATATTGTTATCAAAACCACAAAATGTATTGTTGTTTATTAATGGTCTTTTCCAAATAAAATTAAGTTTCATTAATTTTTAAGGATAAGAATCAAACAAATTATTATAATTCCCCTTGTGATTTGGAAGTGAGCCATGTTTATAAAGAATTGATTTTTAATTATTAAAAAATAATAATGGTTTTTGAGGATACATTAAGGATTTTTAAAATTCATAAAATAACATACAAATGAATCATTTAAAATGTAAAACATAATTTTGGTCATGGATACTGTTTATAGTATTTAGTAAATCCCATTTTGGTTTTTATAATGTCATAACAAATACCATATAATTATACTGTATTTAATTTTGACACAAAAATTTGAATGTCTCTAAAATTTTTGACAAAAAATACCAATGTCTAATTTAGACATGATTAATTCGTAAATAATATTTATTTCATGCAAATAATTCTTGAAATATGGGAATTTATGATTTTAAATAAAAAATCGACATTTATTGAAATATTATATTTTTTTTGAAAATAATAGTTTTTCGAAAAATATAAAAATTACTTTTGACAATGTAAAAATCATATAATCACGTATATTTAATAATAAAATTTTATTAATATAAAATTTATTTAAAAAATTATTTAATTCATTAAAATATAGTGTCTTGATCGAAACTATATATTTCCCAGAAACAACATTTTTTGTTTCATCGTATCAAAATCCAATTTTTAAATAAACTTTTTTTATTAATTATAAATTAAAAAACAATAATTATAATAATTATTTTATTTATAATGTATTAAATTATAATATCTTTATGAAATTATTCAATTCATTGAAATATAGTTTCTTGATCAAAACTATATATTTCCCAAAAATACTTTTTTTTGTTTCATTGTATCATAATCTAATTTCTATATAACTTATAATATAATCATTATAAATTAAAAAAAATTATAAGAATAATTTATTAAAATTTTATTAAAATTTTATTTATTTAAAAAAGTTATTGAATTCATTAAAAAGAGTGTGTTGATCGAAACATTATATTTATTAAAAAAACTATTTTTTGTTTCATCGTATCAAATGATAATTTCTATCTAACATATTTTTTTGTCATTATAATGTAAAAAAGATAATTATATGAATTATTTTATTAAAAATAAAAAATATTCAATTTTATACTATTGGACTCTAGATACATATCCCTTTATTACACCATTTGTTGTTCAAAATGTAAGGTCTGTGATGGTGAGATTTTCTATTAGTTTTTTGGTGAACAAGGTTTGTGATGTGACCTTAATGAACTTTAACTTATACTATAAATTGTATTTCTCATAATTTAGTCGTCAAATTCCAGCATGGTATTGGTTATGTGTAAACCCCAATTATGTTATCTTCCTCATAAGCTCAAATAAATGTGATTCATATGGTATGATCTTATTGGCCAAGGTCATCGCTACATTTTTCTATATCAAGAGGCTATATCATAAACCTATATATATACTAGTCACAATGGAAACTTATCAACAACTATATGATCATCAATTATGATTATTAATTATTTTTAACTCTAAAAGGATATAAATTATAACTGTTTGAAATAACCAAGTTAGATCATATTTTTCTACAATTACATTTCTAAATATGGTATTTACTCATTTAAAAAGGTATTTTTATTTATAAAAGTTTGGGTCATTAAATTTTTAACCCTTTATAAATTTATCCCTGATAATTTTTCATTTCATACATTAAAATAAATGAGGATACTTATATTTCATCACCTCTTATGATTCCCATGTTTCTTCCTTAAACTTATGGTTTTGACATATCACTTTGACAAGGTGAGTTGTCTAGTTTCGTAGAAAGTTGCCTCTATAATCTAAAATTTCCACAAGCTACTCCTCTTATGAATTATCATTCTCCAATGGTACTATGTCTTGATATTGTACATGTGAGGGTTGTGGTATGAACATCCTCATGTTTTATAGATTAAACACATCATATATTTGAGATATTTTAGGTGGGTGTTCTTTTCTAATGCACACTGCTCCGATGCGGTTAAGGATCTCAAAGGGGTCTATGTATCTAGGACTATGATTTACCTTCTTCCCAAACCACCTGAAACTATTCCACATCAATATATGAAGGATCATTGTACCTCAAAATACAAACTCTGGGACTTTTTGATGATTTTTTGCATAGATTTTCTATCAACTTTGTGTTGTTTTAATATGATGATGAATGGTTAGGACATTCCCTATAACATATTCTATAAAATTATATCCCATCATCTTCCTCTCTATAACTTTATCCCAAATTGTAGGAGTCATAAATCTCATTCAATATAAATTATCATAAGGATCCATTCAAATAATGTAATAGAATTATTTTTTTATGAGTTCTGAAGTAGTGAATGGTGTTTATCCCAACATCCTTGGAAATACATTGAACATGATCTTATCATATCCTATAATGAATAAATCATTATTTATGATTAATAATATATCTATGTGTGATAATATATAAAAATAATTTCTTTTTATGCAATGCTTACTAAATTATTATGAAGAACCTAGAGGTGAACCTAAGATCATGATTTGATACAATGGAGAGTGGAACTCCATACTTTATTAACACACCCCTTATGTTTATATTAGCAGGTTGGTCAACAGAAAAATATTCCTTGATAGCAATGAAATATGATGAATATTTAAGGCAATTGGATACCACCCAGATGGATTTATTTCCTCTTTGGGTTGATGGGGAGTCTTATAGTGAAATCTGTGGTTATATGTTCTCATTTTCGTATAGGGATGAGAAATGGTTTCATAATACCATTAAACTTCTATCATTCAACCTTTAATTATTGGTATATGATGCATCATGATAAACATTCTACAATATACCTCTTCATATTATCCCATTAGAAGTTTTTCTTCCAATATCAATCAAATTTAGTGATTTGGGGATGAATTGAGAAGGATGGACTATGCACATCCTCCAAAAGTTTCCTCTTCAACTATAGTTAATATGGTACACATATTTGGGTTCCGAACATTATAACTCTGTCTTTAGAATAGTTGATCTCTGTAATAATCTGTTCTTTTTTCTTTAGCATTGAACACATATTTATAGGCCTCCTTGATCCTCTATAGAGTAGATGTTTGAGAATTTATTTGACGAAGGTATGATTAATATATTTTTATTTTTACCATGTGTATACTTTTTTGTCCAAGAATATTGGATCCCTTTCAATCCTCATCGTGGATAAGGTGATATGATCTTTTCCACTTAGAGTATCTTCTAGTTTTTCACATTCTAAGGATGATGATGGATTGAACAATCATAATCCATAATCATCAATGTCAATATTAATTGTTGCATGTTAAGACCATTTTTTGTGAATTACTTACCTAAGGCTTTTATGCTCTTTTTATATGTCACACATTTCTCTATGGAGATAATTTCACCAAATCATCAATATAATGATCACTAAAACCAATTATAAATAGTAAATTTGGTTTTCCTTCTCAAGGATCACTAATTTTTAATAGGCATATGTTGGGATCATATTGTCTCAACAATACACTATAAATATTATTGATTTTAATGCTCAAAAATACCCATGTTTGTTTTATCACTGATATTAATTTATGTGTATTTCAGGAAATTAATATTCATTACAATATTATTTCTGTAATGATATTAAAACTATTAATTCTCAAGGAATACCTATTAATGTGTTCGAAATGTGTTTTAACATATTCTAGAAACATTATTCATACAATAATTGATAAACAAAAGGAAAGGAATAAACCCTACACATGGAAGAACGTGTAAGGGATGAACCCTACATGGAGAACCATACGTATGGATCATCAACCCTATGTTATCATAAATTTTATTGTTAAATAACCTTACATATGAATGAACATTACATTTTTAAAGAGAAGAAAGTATGGTTAAATAACCCTAAATATTTAAGGAAACCAATGTTTGAGAGACAAACATATGGATCGTGAACATTAATTTTATGATCAAGATAACACTTTCAACAATATGTTGAAAAAATGAACGCTTTGTAGTTGAACCCTATATTTTTATTTTTTTCATTTTGGGAAGGAACTCTACATTTTACTATTCAAAGACGAAGATTTAAATTCTAAATTTTTAACACTATTTCTAAAATGGTCTGAATATAATTACAAGGTGATTAAATGCTCGTTTATGATAGATTCATTGTTCGTTAGGATTATTTCAAAGAACTGTTTTTATCAGATTAATTCACTTCTATTCTTAATAGATGTTATAACTCCCTTTGACTATTTTTGAATTTGAATATCATTTACCAATCAGGTGATTTTCTTTTATATATTTGACCAAAAGAAATCTATTTATATTAATCGAGTATTTTCAAATCATATATATGTGTGATATGGGTGATACAATATTCAAACACATTCGACTAAAATCTCAAGAATATATTTTTCTGATCTTATGAAAAAAATGATGGACTCTATTATTTACAGACAATGATACACATTATAGATACATATTTTACCCTAGAACTAATGTAATATTACTACTTCTTTAATTTGATATTAATATGGAATATCATTTTCAACCAGGATTGATTCATAATTATTATTTCTTGAAGAATATATTTTTTAGGGAAGAAGATCAATTTTTTATTAGTTTTTTGTACAACTGTGAAGATCAACCTAAACCATCAACAAATCAAAATCATTGTATTTTTTTGAGTATCAAATTATCATACTCAGTAGTGGTGAAGTGTCAACTTCTTTTATTAAGCTATGGATAATTGGTTCTACACTAAAAAACATGAAGTCTCTATTTTAGCATTGTATTAAAGGTGTAAAAATCATATACTACGAGGTTTATTTTAAGGTCTCATGATTAGAGGACCTTACTAGTGAAACTCATCAATCTAATAGAGAGATCATTGCTGGAGTGTGCTATGGTATCTTTGTTCCTCGAACAGCCATAATTTTTCTGTTTTATTTATTTCTTTTATCCTTATCTCATTCATATTATTCAATAAAGTGCTGCATATATGAATATATAAAAAAGTTATTTTAAAGCCAAAATTGTAGAATGTAATCTAAAATATGCAATTCACCCCCTCTTGTTTTATCTTGGTATTATTCCAACCAAAAAATTGGTATCAAAGATGAGATTTTGGGATAAAGATATAGAAAGATGAAAATTATATGTTTTATACATAGTAGATTCAAATGGATATTCTAATATAATGAAGGTATATTATTCATTTTCCATACATTAATGGTGAATATAATGGACTCTAGAAATCTAAAATGGTTTTCTATTTAATAATCGTGGATTAAAAATTTATTCAAAGACCATCACTCCTTATGTGATTTATAAAAAACCAGAGACTTTAGCTAATGGAACTGAAGCTAAATATGACTTCAATTCAAAAGTAATGAATGCTATTGTCTATAGAATAGGACATGATGGGTTTAATTTCACATCAAAATTTCATACTACCAATGAGAATTACAAAAATATTACATTTCCAAATAAAGGAACAAACAATATAAGATTAATGAGATATGCTACAAATATAGTAATGTTTGACTACTTTTGAATGTTTGTTGGTGAATTAAACAAAAAAATGAATGGATGGTTAAAATATATTGTTAACAATGTTACCACATAGGGGACCCCAAAAGTTATTATGAATAAGCGCTAAAATTATTCAGAGTACTTCCCTCCAAGTATAATTCCATATCTACTACTATTCAAAAATCATCACCTATAAATAATTTGACGATGAAGTAACAGATTTTAACATTAATGATGTATATATTAGAATGAAAATCTTAAGATAAAGATAATATTAATTTATTTAAATGGAAAACAATTCCCTAAACGTACTATCTCAAAACCATATCATAAAAACAAAACCAAAGATAAAAATAAAAAATAGATTCCTCAAATTTTGAAATGGAACTAGCACAACTAGCATAGAAGTTATCCAAAATCTATAAAAATAATTGGGGCTTCAAAAAATCCTTTATTAAGGATGAAGAAGAACCTTGATATGTACGATTCAATTAATGCATAAATTTGGGTCACATCAGACCTGATTTCCCCCAATTGAAAGATGAAAAAAACAGAAAAAAAAAAGAAATATTTGAAAAATGATGACTATGAGTATAATGGAAAAAATTAAATGAAATCTATGTTAAGTGTTTAAAGAGATATTAAAATCTCCTCAAGATCTGATTTAGAGAACGATCCACAAAATCCTCAAGACATCCTATGATTTATTAGTTAAGGAAGAAGAAGAGGTACAATATTATTATTTTTCTGCCTTTGACTCTGATAGTTTCTCAAATGATAAATTCAGTGCTTACAATCAATTTTAGATGAGAAATATTATTCATTATTTAAGAATCATAAATCATTAAAAAATATTCATAATGATGTTTTAGAATAATGATATACTATGATAAAAAAATAACAATAGTCAGTTGAAAATTTCAATTCTTCTCTATTAAATTGTATTGATCATTAAAAAATGATTATTGAATTTCATGATGAAGTACAATATTATAAAAGTACTACTTTTAGTTTTAATAAATGGGAAAAATATTTAAATTAGATTTTTTTACGAATTGAATTAAAGGTGAAAATTGTGGAATAGAAAGAATGGTAGGAAATTCATAATTTTATATGAATTAATCTATGAAAAATTCAAAAAGAGATACCTATTATTATTATGGAACAAAAGATCATTTCACTAACAACTATTTTTTGATAAATTCTCAAATCAGTGGTATTAAAAAAGATTTTATTTATAGAAGTATTTTTTAAGAAAGTTATTTAAATTTTATTTAAATTAGGAAAATATAGATTCCCATATCACTTCTTGCAGATATTGCTAGACCCAAGAATATATGGGTACTAATAAAAACAAAATATTAAATCCTTTTGGAGGTAAAATGCAACAGGAAAATGAATTTTATATGTTAAATGATTAGTGGATGTTCCAAACACATAGGTATAGTTTCATAATAATTATATACATTAACTAGAATTAATTGAGGACATGTCACTTTTCGTAACAATGCAAAAGTAATGATAGTTGGAGTTGGAACTGTTGGAGATCAAAATACTATCTCAATAATCAAATTATTATATGTTAAAGGGTTAAAAAAACTATATAAGTATATATAAACTCTGTGATGATGGTTTTTATGTTTATTTTTCTAACTATTCTTTCTATGGGTTCAAATATAAATTGATTAAATTTATATCACAAAGAACTGAAAATTATTATACATTGGATTTAAATTCATTCTATAAATAGATTGAGATTTTATTAACTATAAATGAAAATTATTCATGGATCTAGAATAGGAGACTTGGTCATTGTAATATAAATGATTTATATAAATTATCTAATAAATATTTAGTTTCTAATTTATCATTTCCTTAAATTATATAATGATAGATTCTATGATTCATTTCAAATTATAAAACATCACAAATCATCATTCAAATAAATTAAAAAAATTGCAAAATCTAAACCATTAAAACATACCCAAATTAATTTTTTAGACCATATAGAGTAGTATGTTTGGATAGTGAATTATATGTCTATGTTTTAGTTGATGATTTCCTTATATTTACATGGGTATATTTTCTAAATTTCAAATGTTAAGTATTAACTAATTTGGAACGTTTTTTCAAAATTATTCAAAATTAAAAAATGTTTTAAAATAATTTCATTGAGTACTGATCATAGTGGAGTACAATAAAATAATGAATTTAATTATTTTTAATCAAACCTAGGTATTAAACATACCTTCTCTACACCAAGAGCACCTCAACAAAATGGTATTGTAGAAAGGATAAATAAATCTATTCAAGAAAAGGAGTGGACTATGCTAAATAAATATAGTCTTCATACAAATTTTTGTATAGAATATGTAAGCACAAACTTCTATATCATGAATATAATTTTAATAAATCCAATTTTTAAAAGGATAACCTATATACATTGGAATAATAGAAAACCTAAATTAATTTAATATAATGGTTTTGGATACAATGCTTATTTCCTGAATACTATGTTACACCATTCTATGTTCGATCCAAAAGTTTATGAAGGAATATTTTTTCAAAATTATATTATCTCTAAAGTTTATAGAGTTTTTAATAAAAATACAAGGATTTATGAAGAATTAATTCATGGGATGCTTGATGAACCTGAACAATTTATTAAAGGGAATGGTCAAAGTGATGAAATTACTGGATCATTTAACAATATGAGACCTGAATCCTAAAAATATTATTTTGAAAATGATATAAATAATATTTAGTATATTTCAAAAGAACCTAAAACTAAAGAACCTAAAATTTTCATACCTAGATAGTCAAGAATTATAAAAAACATCCTTTAGAAACTATTATATGAGTCCTAGACATATGGACTAGAACATGAAGAACTATAGGAATCCTAGTCGAATTTTATGATTTTATATCTCTATAAAAAACTATGTCAATTAAATATGCTTTAGAATATGAGATTTGGTTATTAGAAATACAATAATAATTAAAACAATTCAAACTGAATAATGTTTGGGACTTAGTAGAAAGTATATCAAATTATCCTCTAATAGGAACTATGTGGGTATTTTGAAATAAATAAGATGATCAATATATGATAACCAGAAACAAATTTAGATTAGTAGAAAAATGATATAATTAAGAAAAAGGTATAGATTATGATGATAAATTTTCCCTTATATCTAGATTAGATTCCCTTACAATCCTTTTCGATTATGAATCTTGTAGGAATCTTAAATTATATCATATTTATGGTAATTATTCCTTTTAAAATGTATATTTAATGGAAGCGTTTTATGTTGAGAAACCTCTTAGTTTTGGAAAACATCACACATAAAAATTATTTTTAAAAATACAAAAGATATCTATCGAATAAAACAAGAACTTAGAGCATCGTATGAATGATTATGTTATTTTATTTAGAAAAATGGATTTACTATTAGATTTTAATATCCAACAATTTTTAAGAAATCTAATTCTTATAATATTTTATTAGTACCAATTAATATGGATGATGTTATTTTTGGTTTAAAAAATAAAAAACCTGGTAATGATTTCTCAAAACTATTGTTAAAAAGAATTTGAAATGAGAATGATGAAAGAACTAAATTTCTCTTTATGATTTCAGATTTTTAAAAATGATTATGTAAATTTTATAAATCATTGGAAATATATTATTGATTTAATGGGAATGTTTGTACTTGAGAATAAAAATACATATAAAATTCGAATACATACCAATATAAAACAGGATTTGGATGTTTCTCTAAAATACGTTGACATCTATTTATATAGAGGTATGATTAGTAGTTTGTTATATCTTACTTCTATAAGACTAGACATTCTGTTTTTTTAATTTTTATGTGCTTGATTTTAGTCAAAATAAAAATAATATCATCTTAACACTTTTAATATAATTTTTAGATATTTAAATCGAACTAATTTTGAATCTATTCTGTAACCACAATATCTGATTTTAATTTAATTTCATTTTGAGATGCTTATTTTGGAGTGTGTATATTAGAATGAAAACGAACCTCAAGAACCTTTCACCTTTTAGTTAAATATTTAGTATCATGGTTGAGAAAAAAACAATATACAATTTCCCTATCAATAGTTGAGGAAAAATATGTTTCTTCTCGTAGTTGATGTGAATAAGATTTGCGGATAAAAAACTCTATACTGGAATTTGGAACTTATTTTAATAAAATATCTGTTTTATGTGATGAAAAAATATCTACAAATATTTCAAAAAATCCTATATGTCATTCTATGACTATGAATAATAATATATGGAAATATTTTTATGGGATCATGTTCTTAAAAGGGGTATTTCTTTATAATTTTTAAATTCTGAATATCAATTAGTTGATATTATAACTAAAACACATCCCACTACTAATTTTCATTTTATTAATTGGAAGTTAGGTTTAATTAATTTTAATTATTTTTTATCAGTTTGTTTATTTTAATGAATTTATATTTTTTTATTTCAATTTATTTCAGTCAAATGTATTTATTATATTTATTTTCTTACATTAATTTAGCTATACAATTTTTATTTCATTTGTTTGATTAAAAAAAATTCATATTTTTTAAATTGCAAGTTTTAAAGATTTTTTTATCAGTTTATTTAATTTAATTTCCTTACATTTTCATTTCGTAACCATTTTGCCTCCCAAAACCCACATCTTTATCCAAATCCCTAGAATACCAAAACCTTCAACCGTCAAATTCTCAAAAATTTTGAAGACCAATCAGACCAATGAATGTGAACCAAGTGATCTAATGCATCAGTGTGTTCCCTCTATAAAGATTCACAAGGAGAGTTTTTTTATTTTGAGTGGATGTATGGGATAAGCCATTACCCAAGAATTATCTAGTGCGTCATGGTTGGATTTTATCTTTTGTGAGGAAGAAACAGATTTTATTTATGAGGTAGAACTAAAGAATTTTTTTAGCAGTTTCTGTTTTAGTTTTGGTTAATCTAAAGACACTATATCCTCTCATATGGAATATATGGAATTTTCAATTTCTTTATTTGAAATTGATTAAATTTTAAAATTCCCTCATGAAAGAGTATTCCACATTAAAATTTGATAAATTGGAAATCAAGATCACAAGTCAGAAGACATCATGTCATTTCTATTTGGTTAAATAATGATTAGGAAAATGTTTGTTAAGGATATTGAGGAAGATAAGAAAGCGTTTGTAATATTGTTTCAAATATCAATTGTAATAAGAGTTTATGAGATGGAGAAAATTTTATACCCGAAAATTTACATTATATGATTGATTATCAGTGACTTCAAATAATATTTTACCATATGTATGATGAGATATCATAGTTTTGTCTTCCATTTGGTGGAAATAATGCCATTATACCCTTATAGAAGGATCCTAACTTTTTTTAGGAAAAATATGATTTGTGTCTTTGATCCCCGAGACAACTATCATCACAAAAATATATTTAATACTGGTACTCTTTGGAAATTTTGATTCTTTTAGAGTACGGTGAATGGAAAACTAATACCAATTGGTGTGGATGTCCAAAAGAAATCTAGATCTTTTTCTTAGGGGAAGAATTTTTTAAAGAAATTTAGAAGTTGTATAATACTGTGTTGCTAATCCTACTAAGAGAAAGCATAGATATGTTGATACAGATTTAGCTACAGAATATTCATAAGATGAATATGTTCATGAGTAACTTGTTTTAAAACTAGGGAATAGAGATGAACCCTAGTATAAAGACTCTGTGTTAGGATCTGTAGAGGCAACTAATTTAGTAAATTTAGAAGAAACAGAACATGTTTTGGATTAATAAGCAGAGAGAAAATACTAATATCTTTATGATGTTTTCCAACCAAATAACCATGATGATTTTCCCAAGGAGAATAATAAGTTCATAATTTAGTCACTAAGCCCACAATTATCATTGAAAATCATGTAATTTGCAACACCGATCCTTCTATTAAAATAACTACATTTATATTTGTAGAAATGAAAGTGTTCCTTGATAGTATATACTATTAAATTGATAATTCTACAGATAAGTCTCATGCTAACCCCTTATCTATTGTGGAGGTTACTGCTCAGTCAAAGAATCCATAAAAATAGAACATCTAATTCACTAAAAAATCAAATTTAATATCTTATACTTATGTTTTAAAATGTTCAAGAAGAGAAATATAATTACCGATAGGAGTTTGATGAATCCAAAGAATCATTTGAGGATTTATGATATCCATCTATTTCAACGACGAAATTAGATTTTGTTCAGACTCATTTTTATGAAATAAGAGAGGCATATTTGTCAAAAAGAGATTTTGATGCCTTTATAAGAGAGATTTTGGATGATATTGGGAATATCAAATCATAATTTGTTTCTAAAAGAGAATTTATATATTTGAAATGGTACCTGGGAAGTCATTTTGAATCTATCAAGGGGTGTGTCAATCATGATAGATCTTCTACTTCTACCCCCACCAACCTCACCAGATCTGATTAGAAGGTTTCAATATATCACATCTATAATGGTAGATATTAATGATAGGCTTTAGAATATTGAGTGAAATATTAAACCCTTCTCAGTCTTGTTGGACAATAAAAGATAAATTTTTGAGGACCTTACTTCAAGTGAACCTGACATCAAGATGTTGCTCAATTCATTCAGTATCAAGTTATCTTAATTTCTAGAGACAGAGGAGAATCTTTATGACTTTTCACAAGTCAATTTGATTGAAATATAAAAGTCAATAAGATTCAAGGATTTTGATAAGGAATGTAGCCAATATATTTTAGAAATTATAAAATCACAGTTGATAGAATTGAAAAAAAAATTAAATTGGCTCAACATGCATAAGAACCTTCCCCTAAACAAACTCTTTCACCTTATACGAGATCTACTATCTATCCTTTTTTCCAAGGAAAAACATCTAATGTATCTGTAATTGCTTTCTAAAATTTTTTTTAAGTAATTGAATTCAATATTTTTTTATATGATTATCCCTACTTTTATAACCTTTTTATTATTTATCCAAATAGTCCAATATATATATTCATTTTTTATTCTATGTATAATTGAATGTGATATAATCTTTTTTAAAATAATTTATTTTTGATATCACATAAAGGGGGAGAAAGTTTGGTAAACACAACATTTTTTTCAACATATCATTAAAATGTATTTTTTATCGAAATAGTACTATGAAAATGATATCATATTTTTTATTTAAATCCTTTTAAAAAAATAAATATTTTCATACTAGCTATTATATAGGGTTTTCTGATCATCCAAATACAGGATATTGTAGGGAATGAATTGTCTCAACAATAAACTATAAATATTATTGATTTTAATGATCACAAAAAACCATAATTATTTTACATTTGAAATTTCATTTAACTATATTTCAGGAAATTAATATTCTTTACAATATTTATTCTGGAATTATATTCAAGATTTTAATTCTCAAGGAAAATTTTATAAAGTGTTTAAAATTTATTTTAATATATTCTAGAAATGTTCTTCATACCCTATATTGATAAACAGAATATAAGGAATAAACCCTATGCTTGAAAAAATTCATAAGGATTGAACCCTATATTTGGAATAGTATATATATAGATCATCAACCCTACATTATCATAAAAATTATTCTTAAAAAAACATACATTTTTCAAAACAAGATAGTGTGTTAAAGATGCCTAGAATGTCAGTAACCCTAATTTTGAGAGCCAAAAGCATGGATCATCAACCTTAATTTTATAGTAAACCTCATGTTGTCAACCTTACATTTGGAAGACGAACTCTACATAGTGGAACCCAATTTTTGGTATTTTTTCATTTTTTGAAGGAACCATACGTTTGACTATTCAATGATGGATATTTAAATTCGCAATTTTATCTTCAATTTCTACAATTTTATTGACATAATAATAGGAAAATTGAAAGCTCATTTATGACCAATTTAAATCTAGTTATTTTTGTCTCAATGAACTATATTCACTGTAGAAATTTACTCTTGTTCATAAGGGAAGTTTGGACTCCCCTTCACTATTTCTAAACTGGAATATCCACAATCTATCAGGAGATTTTCATGGACCTATTGAACCAAAGTATATAAATTTATATGAATGGAGTATTTTAAAATCATATATACCAATGATACAGGTGATTCTAGATTCACAAACATACAAAAACTTTCATTCATATATCTTTTACATATCTAATGAAACAAATGATCGACTCTGTTATTTTCATAAGAGGCTACACTTTGGAAACATACATATTTTAACAACATAAAACTGTAAGATTACAAATGATGTAAATTGATATTCATATTGAATATCAATTGAAACTAGGATCTCTTCATAATTGTATTTAATAAAAAAATATAATTTCTAAATAAGAATATCAATCTACTTTCAGTTGTAGCTACTGTAACTATAGAGATCATCCTAAACCAACCATAAATAAAACTATTTAGATTTTTTAGAATGTCAATTACTCGCAATCGGTTTTTGTGAGGTGTCATATTCATGTACTAAGATGTGGAAATTCAGTTCCATGTTAAATAACTACAAGTATTTGTTTTAGCCTTTTTGAAAAGGTATCAACTGACTATACAGTGTTTTGGATTTGAATTCCTTCTAATAAGAGTAAATTGCTTGTGAAATTCAAAAATAGCATAGAGTGAGCATTGGTAGAGTGGACTGGGGGATCTTTGTGCCCTAAACCACTATAAATTTGATGTTTTCTTTCATTATATTATCATATGCTCATTATTATTATATAATAAAATATTTCATATACTAATAAATAATAATGGTATTTTAAATCAAAAAATGTAAAATACTGTCTAAAAGACACAATTCACTCCCCCTATTGTGTTATCATTATATTATTCTGACATAACAACATAGTGTATCACATTATCATATTTTAAAATTAAAAAATCAATCCTTTTTTGGATGGAACACTTTAGTTAAAAAATCATTACCCATAGTTCAGTAATGTGTGAATATGTGCAGTGATTAGCCTCTTAATAAACTCTTGGAATATCTAATGACATTAATTTGTCCAGAAAACCCTGAATGAATTCCATTTAGTCTTGATTAGTGGGATTTAAAATAATTATAAGTTTCTCAAAAATCAATAATAATACCAAGATAATCCATGTAAACTATGGATTTTCATCACTAATGTTGGTCTGGTCAATCTTTCAATTTCATTTGTTTGTTAATGATCCACATATATCCCTTGGATAGTGATAAAAATACCCAGGAATATTACATACTCATAATAAAACTCAATTTTTATGTACTTTTCTTTAAAATTTCATTTCATCAAGGTATTAAGTACAATAGTCAAATTCTACTCATATTCCTCATATATTTTAGTGTTAAAAATAATATCATCAATAAAGACTATAAAAAATTTGTCGAGGTAATTTATAAAAACTCTTTTAAAGAAACAATGAAGATCATTCGAGTATTAGTGAGCAATAGTGGAATCACTATGAACTCATTGTGCCAATACATTATACAAAAAGTGGTATTGGGTATATTTTCTTTATTAACAATTACTAAATAAAATCCTTACTGAAGATCCTCCATAGATAACTATTGAGATCCATGTAGCTGGTAAAATAAGTAACATATCCATATAAATTGACACTTCTTATTTATCATGATCTTGTTGAGCACATGATAATAAATGTAAAGGCACATTAACCCGTCATTCTTTTCAAGGAAAATAACTGATGCACTCCATGGTGAATCCCTTGGGAATATACACACTTTATCCTAATTATACTTTGATGTCTTCCTCCCCACTTCCATTTCATATATAGATTATTCTATATAAAAAACTAAAATAGTAAGCTTGATTGAGAATCCATCTACTTATCATAGAGGAAGACCTGACAATTAATTTTGAAAAACATTGGTGTATTCCCTCATAATGGGAATGTATTTGTGGATGATATTTACCTTAGTTATAATAATTTTAGAAAGACACAACTTTTCATTGGAAAATAATATCAATGATTGATATGATGATACCAATAGATATTCATCCACATCCATGAACTTGTTGAGAATCCGAGTATGATTTGGGAAAAAGAGGGTGACTTTCTTTACATAGAAATTAATGTTATCTATATATAAGGATGCCAGTCTGTACCCAGAAAGAAATAAAATTTTACTAAAGAGAGTATCAAAAAGATTTTTGGTATGTTTATCCACAAAATATAGACAAGGGATGAGTTATATTCTTGGTATGCAGTAATCGACTAATTTTATATCTTCATAAATAACTCAAATTCATTATTTTGAGTTGTCATTTGAATATTTATACTAAAATTGCATGATATAAAGAAATACGTAGAACTAGAATAAAAAATTATGTTTACTATTTTGAATTAATTACAAGAGTATGTGTTAACAATTCATTGATGGGAGCCACCTTAGATGTTGTGAGGTAATAAGATCTACCTTTCACTCTTGGACATTGGTGTTTTCATCATTGGTGTTCATAAACAACCCTTGTCATTGAGAATTGTTTCATATAGAGTATGTATTCCTTTGTTTTGGATAATTGGAAATTAGCTTAGGGTTGACTGGATAATTATTTTATTCCATCACATTGGTTGGTTTCTCTAATAAGAAATCACTACCTATTATCCCTACATTTTCACACATATGTCATTTCTCCTCCCTATTCAGGAAATTCTTGAGATGTTTCTTCCCACACTTTTTATAATAAGGATAATATACATTCTTTTCATTGTTAAATTTATCCATACACCCCCCCCCCCATAATTAAACATTATTTTATACTTATTATCTCCATGATAAAAATGAAATTCACTAATCTCCATATCAACTTTTTATGTACAATGGAAAATATCCACACAGCAATAAATATCTCGAATGGATAAGGGTAATTGTACGGTTGGATTTCACCCACCAAATAAATGGTCAACAATAATTTTAGTGTTAATGAGAAAGAAATAGGGGTATAGAGTTCATTTTTAGATATAGAGTTCATGGAAAATATTTATAAATGAACATTTTCTGGAATTCATTCCACTCCATCACTTTGATATCCTCATAAATATTTTTATTTGTGATCAATGTCCACTATTGATTGTCTTATCATTCCATTAAAAAGATAATTGTAATGAACTTATATTACTATGTGTGTGAATGGATGAATAATATATTCTCAATCTAGTAAATCAATTATTCCAAATTAAGGGATCAGAATATACACTAAAAGTCAGAGGCCATTAGCGTACAAAGGCCTCAATTGCAAAATTATATTTTTTAGGGGTATTTGGGAATTCTTATGGGAACCCAATCCTTTTACACATTCTATTACAAGATTTTTAAACATATATTATCCTATAATTACAACACAAGAATTCTCAAGTCCTAGTACCTTTGTACCATTATGTTTCTAATACAAAAAACATAATATATTCATTTTATTTTTCATTGTGTCATCTTAAAATTCATTCGAGGTCCTAAATTCTCATGGGATAACCTGTTGAATATATCAAAAAGGGGGGATCTATAAATTATAGTAATGTAATAAACTTTATAAAAAATCCTAACATGTGAGTAAAATATAAAACTTGATAGAATAAAACAAAAGACACGTGGGTTATCAATTTGAAAAATAACATAAATACCAAGGCATCATAAGATCATGGAATAATAGGAAATGTGGAATGAATATATAAATTGACATAAACATGGGTCAAGGATATCTTCCTTGAAATAAAATATGGAATTCAAAATCCCATAATGGAATAGGTTCACTCTCTAATCCCAAACATGATGTCTTATAAGGCTAATGCATTACCCAATTCATTAGAGTATTACCTAGTTACACCCATAATAACAAATTCAAGGTATATGTATGAAACATAATGGAATAAATCCTATGTTATAATGTAATAATTTCCCCTAGAATGAAAATTTTATGCATGATATTGCTTCAAATCATAATCAAAGGAAATTTCATAATCGAAGTTATTTGAGAAATGATAATAAGTCATGTATTACCCCATAAAATGGAGGGAGAATAAATAATGTATATATTTGTGAGATGTATATATGAAATTTAGAATCAATCCACAATATAATTATTTTTATATTAATTAAAATACTTTTAAAAATTATTTAAAAAAATCTTGTGGAAAATAACCATTTTTTCATTGAGTAGCATCAAAGGATGTCATCTTAGATAGAAAATGATTTTGAAAGATCAATATTAAGGTATTTTGATTAAATTAACCTTTATTTTTTTTATTAAACCTTATTTAATGTAACCACCCCAACCCTAGTATCCCAACGTGGCTGGTTACTTACTTATGTTGTCCTAAGATACAAGAAATTGTATCCCAATGGACCGAATAATTTAGTAGTTTCAGAAAACTTGATAAATATTGAAATTTATAATTACATTTTAAAACATAAAACACACAAAAAATTTCTTTTAGAATAAAATAATTCTCTTTTCTGTATCCCCATATATCAATTATAAAACACTTCCTCCGATCCTGGGGAAAAATAAAACATAAGAAAAGGTTCTGCTCAAATGATTTGTAAGTGTAATCGTATAAAAGAAACTATAAAATATAAGAGAAATCAACATGGAATGGTAAATAACTGAACAAATATGTTATTAAAATTACTTTAATATCATGATAATATGAGGAATAAAAAATATGGAAATGTAAATAATTGAACATATACCACTAAAATAATATCTAAGAATAAAATTCAACTAGATATAATATCATTGTTAAAATATCTAAGACAATAATAATAACTGAATTGAAGGAAATAATTGATTTTTAGACATTAGTTTTCCTATGCACATGATACATTTACCATGAGGACCTTCCAAAAGGAATTTTAAACTATAGGTAAAAACATGTTTATTACTATCAAAACGTGATTCGCCTCATACGACTATCAATGCATCGAGAGCATATTATTAATCAGGCCCCATCCATGTCTTACATGTTAATATAATTCTTCATATAACGAGTAATCGATTTAATTCATAAAATGTTTGTATTATCATCAAATATCCATATATATTAAAAGATACATATTTAATATTAAATCCCATGTGATTCAAATAACAGTCAAAGTAATCACCGTATGTGAAAATGGTATAAGAATTAATAGGAAATATATCCAAGGTACAAGAATAAGATTATTTAAAATAAATTTTATTTTCAATTAATGGTGATAATAAATAAATATATAGGGAAATATATACACCACATAAATGAAATTAGGTACATATTATTAAAATATTCTTTAATAAATAGAATTTGAGATGAATTCTCTTACCACCTATAATCATTTGAATCGTATGATCCATGAATTAATGAAACATAAAAAACCTTAAATATAATGAGAATAAATAAATTCTTGATATAAAATCTCAAATGGGCATCATATACAGCTCATAAAATAATATAGGTCCATAATATGAAAATATTCCTCAACCAGATAAAATTTGAGAGGAAGTCGCCTAAAAATACTATGTCATCAAAGAGAAGGTTAATAAAAAGATTCAATTATGTGAATTTAATTTAAATTCAAATAAATTTTTTTTAAATAAAATATAATATAAAACAAAGTCATGTCACGCATAATCCTATGTTGACATAATCAATGAAATAGATGTTTAACACAATGAATATAAATTGAGATAAAAATTCATTACCTCTTATTAAAATTTTCTAAAACATGTTCAAACCCCATATATAATTTTTCTAAACTAGTAATTATGTAATGAAAGAGCCATATTAATATTTATATGATATATTAATCACATATTACCACACATTAATCAATAATATTTTATTATTTTCAGTGTTTTGGGTGTTAATTTCCTTATTTTCTCTTGCTAGTTTTATCATGAAATCATTGATTCTATTCCATATGACATATATCAAACACTTAAAGAATGATATTAATGTTGTAAATGTCACATTTCATCATTGAATATATTTTTATAAATATTATTTATTTTTTAATATAGAAAATTAATCAAATCATTTTCTAGAGACAGTAAGTCATACATACGCATGAGTGGTGATATCATTTATAAATGGTTTAAAGGGGGAGGAAGTGGATGGTATATTAATTTTCAAGAATTAATATAATTTAATAATTAATATATATATATCTCCATTAATTTCGTCTTTATAACCATCTAATTAATGTGGTGATGTCAAAATAATTGCATCACTATATAAAGATGGTATGTCATGTATAAACATGTGAAATTCCTTCATTGTAATTGGATGGATAAAAGGTATAATATAGTTATTTAATAATCATAATAAAATATAACTTTAATTTATTAATTATTTTATAATGTAAACAAAACATTAAGAGGTATTAGAACAAGAAATGAAAGTGAAATAGTGGGTAGAGATGATTAACTCTTGTTCAGTGAGCTTCCTTTATATACCTTATTATGGACACTAGGATATGTATTTTGGAATAAAAAGAACCTATATAAAATGGATAAGGATTTTTATTAGATACATTTTAAAGGTATGGGATATATAGATGGGTTAATGTTTTGTAAATAAGTTAAGTAAGGTGTTCCCTTTTATTATAGAGGTGAGGGGAACATTAGGAATTTCATAAAATATAAAATTATTTTAAAATTAACTTTAAATTAATTCTTTTTGAAGATTTATTAATTTAGATATTAAAATGATTATGGGTGTAAATAAACTCATCAAATAAAACTTTCATAAGTTTATACTAAATTTATACCCACATATTTTGGTTTTGACCCTTATTTAACCTCTTTTATGTTTACCATGAAATCATAATTTTTTAAAATTTTGAGGCTTAATATAGTAACCATAAAATTAAAAAATACCAATAAATGGATCATAGATTCAATTTTTATCATTTTCCAAATAATTTGGTCTAATTTAATATGTTTATGAATTTTATATCATTAAATTAAATATTAATTACTAAAAAATAATCATAATGTCTATTTTACGAACTACTCATTACAATGAATTTACCTTTATCAATATAAAAATTATAATTATGAACAACTATTTTTTTAAATCTAATAAATGTCATGGAAATCTATAAAATTCTGTAATCACATTAATTATCTAAAATTATATTTATGTTAATATTTTTAATTTCATTTATTTTATTTCTCCATTAATTAAATAATTAATACACTAGTGTCGTGAAATATTTTATGTTAATTATTTCATCACTAGAAATTATAAATAAATTAATATGATGTATATAAGTTTTTTATATTTAAAATTTTTAATTATATACTAATATATATTTTTTATTACACCATATTATATATGTTATATTTATTAAAATATGAAAGTGATATCATTGACAATTATTTAAATAAAATATTATAAAGAACATAATAACTTCCAAATGGAAAAATGGTCGTATATGGAACCTTATTTGCTAAAAGAAAATAAATAACTAATAAAATTAAAATGGGGTAACTGTTAGGGTTATTTTATAGTCCTTATCTTATTATTTTTACCCTTAATTACATGATTTAATCATTACAGTGGTGAGAAAATTACTAAAGTCGACATTCATATTGACCAAAAATTAAAGGGGCGTACTTACTAAATTTGGATATCAAAATTAAAAATATTGAATATGTTTTTAAAAATCCAATACTCAATTTTTTTAGAATTAAATTTAAAAATAAACTAGAAAAACTAATATAAAAACAATGTCTCGGAATAATTATCGTTTTAAGTATAAAATGTTTTTATACTAAATTCATATATAAAATTATTTTAATAGACCACAATTAGATTATTCATAATAAAAATAAACTAATTTAAATTTTAAAATTAATCTAAAATATAACTTTTATTTAGAAATTATTTAAAAGAAAGTATAGTTTTCAATGAAAATAGGTATTTTTTACTACTCACTAGAAAATCATTCATCTTTGAAAAATACCGAAAATTCACTGTAAGACAATTTTAATACGATTATTTAAAAAATTGTATTAGTTTTATAAAATTAAAATTATAAAAGTTCCATAAATTTTTTATAATATTTTATCATAAGAATATGAAAACCATTTTTGATGAGAACATATTTTTTAATGAATAAAATGGTTTTACTAAATATTAAGTGCTTATTAAAAAATAATTGATTATTATATAATCATTGATTTGGAAAATTTTATATTCCACAATTTAGTAACTACTATTAATTCCATCTAATTTAATAGGTATGTTATAATGATCACATAAAACTGTTTCATTTTTCGTTTAATCTAGGTGTTATGTGCAATATAAGCTATCAAGGAGGTTTAATTTTAAAAGAGAAATACTATAAAATATTGGGGTAGTACATTCTCCTTTACATTAATAAATTTAAACCTCACAATTTTTAATTTCCCATAAAAATTAAAAGGTTTATATTTTAAAATTCCATCGTGGTAATAACACATCATAAATTGGTTTAACAATATATATTCTAAGTAAAAGATAAAGGAAAATTCTAAGGTAACAAAAAAATTAGGCCTTGTAATAAGATAATATTAGTAAGAAGTGAAAATATGGACATATATGAGAAATATTTCAATGTTATTTTTTTAAACAGCGAAAGATAACTCTCTCATTATAATATTAGCAATTGAAAAACTCTAAATTTTTATTGGGTTAAAGGCGATGGATTTATCTGTAATAAATGTAAACAAATAATTTTTTTTGAAAAATCCTTTTCCAGGAATTGAGTTACTATTTTACCTTCCAGATAAGAACTTTTTAAAATAAACATATATTATTTATTTCCTTATCGTAGTCAACATCTCATACTTTTGGATGTTCTTCAATCTATCTCCACTTTATCTCTTACATTAGGAAATAGATATTCGAGATGATTTTTTTTCCTGAAACGCATCTAATAAATAATAAGATCTATCATTAATTCTGTCCTATAATAAATATTTACCAAAATCCAAATGGTTAGAGTAGGTTATCCAATAGGATGGATCGTACTTCATCTAAAAACAATAATATCCAATGTTTAAGTTAATATATTCTATAAGATATCAAATTTATAGATCCTATAAAATATTACATCCAATATACAAAATTTTATAATTAATTTTACTTATCTATAATCCACCATTAAATATCTCTAATTGTCACATTTAAATTCCTTATTCACATATTTTTAAAAATCATTGTAATCACATGAAAATCTATAAAACCATTATGAAAACATGCTTTCTTCCAACAATAAAGTCTTGGGTTTTTGAATATATTACATAAATCATTACATGTAGTAAAACCATAAACCATAAAATCACTTACCACATTAATGTGAAACAATATTATCCCATTAACATGTATTTATCATAATTACATTAACACAAAACACATATTAAGTTTATTTTCCCTCAATAATTTGTTTTCCAAATGATCAACTTTCCATAGAATCACTTCTCTTGGTTACCAGTATTATTCATTATATTATATCAAATCCTTAGAGAAAAAGTAAATTCTTAAAACCATTATATATTTCATAATTATTATAATCATAATTTCATTGATAAAATATTCCATAATTATTGAATCCAAAAAAAAGAACATTAAATATTCCACCATATTTTTAAACCATCATCTAGTACTCATCACCTTATTCCTTAATACTTCATTACATTATATTGGCATTTGGGGTTTCATCAAAATTTGAAATAAAACCATTAATCTTACAACCTTGTTGATTTCCATTATATTATTTCCCCATTGGAAATCAATTTTTAATATTCTCATAATTTACTCATTTTAAACATTCAACCAATGATGATAATTTAGTTATACAATTATTCTCACGCATTATGTCAAGCCAACATTTCATTTTTTATCATAAATTACTTGATTTATTTCTTTATTTTTACACACCCAAAACAACATTCCATTCCTTGAATACATTCACTTGTATGTGTTTTATCACATTCTTAACAAATAGTAAATTGAATCTAATTTCCTCTATGGTCTCCACTACCCGAGTTTTCAGTGAACTTTATTCTTTTCTTCTTTGGAGAGTCCAAAAGTTATTTAAGGTATTTTTTTAAAATAATACACACGATAACTGATTATGAATAGTAAAAATGTTTTTCACTCCAGTAATTATCCCATATAATTTATCATCAACACATATTCAATCAAATTCAACATTAACCATGTTCCTTATAGTGAACTCATTGACTTAAACCAAAAAAGTACAATGTGAGCGATAATAATAATTATGATAAATCACATATTCATGATTAATTATTTGTAGGATCTATAAATAATGAAACAATCTTAATCTATGAATCCATAGGTTTAATATATGTTATCTATGGTCCTTACCAAAACTATAAGATATTATCCTATACTTAGAGTTATCTTCAAAGTCAGTCATATGGTTATGTTTACTAATCTATGTTTACCTAAATCTAGTTCCCAAGGTTTCTAATATTATTTCTCTAATACCAAAATTAGTAACCCTAATCCCAATAGCCAATAGTTAGTGGTTACTTTACTACAATGGTATAAAATGCATGGAATATCATCACAATGGATTTTATAATTTAGTATTCTTGGTAAACTTGACACAAACTTGAAATTCGTATTATATTTTAAAAAATTAAATACACAAATAATTTCATTGAAAATTAAATTATTATACTTTTTTTATCAATACATATTTATCAAAAAACACTTCCTTGTATCCTATGTAAAATTAAACATAAAAATCGGTGAGCTCAAATGATCAATAAGGCTATACATCCAATAAAAGATATGAATAAATAAGATAAATTTTCATGGAATGGGAAATAATTGAACACACATGACATTAAAACAACTTGACAATCATGATAAGATAGGGAAAAATCAATATAAAAATGTAAAAATATAAAAGCATTCAATTTAAAAAATTAATGATAATAAAATTCATCTAAAGATAAAATCATTGTGAAAATCCGCTGGATAACAATAATAACTAATATGAAGGCAATGATTTATTTTCATCCATCATGTTTACCAGCAAAATGATACCATTATAGTTAATAAAATTCAAAATATGGTATAAACTATAGGTAAACCCCTATTTAATGCTATCTTAACAAGATACACCTTATGAGTCAACCTATGAATTGAGGGGTTATTACTAACCGGGCACCACCCATGTATTTCATGTCCCAAGCATTCCTCGTATATCAAATAAACAATTTAATTCATCATAAATATTCTTTATCATTAGATACCCACATTGTGTAATAGATATAAATTTAAAATTATTTCCTTATTCAAATAACATTCAAAGTATCCACCATATGTGAAAATGCTATAAGACTTAGGCAACTAAAATATCCATGATACAAGAATATAGATATTTAAGGAAATTTTATTTTTTTATAAATTATTATTATAAATAAAAAAAAGGTAGAATATATTCCCCATAAAAAATTAATGAGGTATATAATATTAAAATAGGTCTCAATAAATGGAAATAGAGATGAATTTCCTTTGTAATATCCCAGATAAATAAAGAATATGAAATTTAAATATTTATTAATATTTGTGAATTAAATATTAATTTTACTTTAAATTGGATCCTATGTTTTATGGCATAACTGATACATAATAATGGGTTTCTTTTAAATCTTACATTTCACACAACGTTGAGTTATACAAAAAAATAATAATATAATATTATTATTTTAAATGGTACTTAACGAATAGCCATTTTATTTGTGGGAATAAATAGAACTAATTACAATATTGTTACACGTGGTTGATATATGTTTTTATATTTATCCTATAAAATTTATAGGCTTAAAATGAGAATGAATCCAATTTTGAGCATAAATACTATAATATTCTTGAAAAGGTTGATTTACCAGCTTTTGATGGAGAACACTTTTTAAATATAGTTTTTGCCACAATTATTTTTTCTATTTGATAACATAAAATTATTCTTTAGAATAGGGACTTCAAAATTTACTTTGGATGAAAATTATGTATTTTACTGTTATTGTTCATTTTTTAATGAATGGTGAAAAATACTGAATTTTAATTCAAGATTTCCAATTAATCTAATTTATTTATATATTTCTATTTCTATTTTTACTGTTTTTAAAGTGTAATTGTATTATATTTCTACCATTTAATCCATTTTTGTTCATTATAAGTAATATCACATTGAAATAAGACATAAACAAGTGTCAATCTTTTGATAGTTATGATTTCTGAAATACACGTTTTTTGGTTTTGACATCAACAATTAATATTAAATTATTTAATTAATTTTATATGATTATAATTTGAAAAAATAGACATCATTTTTTAATTCATAATGTCAAATTTATTATAATGTAATTTTTTGTATATTTCGAAAACTGTAAATTTTTTATGATTAATGAAAAATACAGTTCATTAGTTAAAAACCGACTTTTTCATTTAAATTTTTTTTCCACTTATGTGAATTGAATTTAAAAAATCCAAAATATATGGTTTTCATTCGTATGTAAAATGTGGTTCAATTAGATGAAAATAATTTTTGGTGAATATTTACTTTTGATTTTAATTTACTACAGTTAAAGGTAAATAGGGTAATTCAAGATAAAAATAATTTTATTATAATATAAAATTACCTTAACACTTGTCCTAACATTATTAGATAAGTAATATTTGACCAATAAAATCATTGGGTGTGACTTTTGGCCTTTTAAATCCACTTGGGTTAGATAATGATATAAATAACGTTTTTTCAAGTAAAAATTAAAATATCATAATACTGAATCTTTTTAATTAAACAATTTTTATATGGGGTTATATAACTGATATATTCGACTATTAATATTTTTCAGAATGATAAAAATATTCCCTACATCATATTATTTTATTTATAAATTTTAGACATTATATAAATAAATTTTATTCTGAGACAATGGTGATGCAGTAATTGCTTCATTAATAAATGATTCAAATAAATGATATTATAAATATTAAAATAAATTTATTTTGAAACTTTTTGTGGCATAAAATAATTTTTTAGATTATTATGAATTTTTATATTTTAATTAATGGTGATATTTCGAAAGAATCATGTTGTTTTGGATTTTTTTAAAGAGTCATGTTATGAATAGTAATAAAATTGGCATAAAAGAGTTTTTAAATCAATCAATATTTTATTAAAATATAAATAGTCCTAAAAATATTAAATTTGGCCCAATGACATGTATGTTGTTTAAAAGGTCATTAATGATCCATTTTGGGTCTCCTTTAATTTTATTGTAAATATATTAACCATACAGTATGAATATATAAGATCGCTTGGTAAAACTTATATAAGTTAACAAAGGGTTAAATAATAAAGATAAAGATTAAAAAATATCTAAAACCTTTCCAATTCATATTTGATGAATTTATTTAGACTTATATTCATCATATATTTTAATTTATTGAGTTCTGGACCTTTTGATACCGAAATAAATTTTATAATAAAATAATACTTTCAGACATTCCTAAAGAGCCCATCCACCCTCTTGTAAAAGGACACCACTTATAAATAATTAATAACACCCCTAAAACCTCTTTATGCATCCAAAAACATCCCAAATAATCTCCCAAAATCCCTATCTTCCTCATATAGGCCTTAATATAGGCATAAGAAACTTAAATAAATCCATTTGGTTCAAACCAAAGGGAGTTACCTGATTTAACGATATCATTTTCCCTCAAGTTATCTTCTTTTATTTTACATATTCACTCCCTATGATATTCTTATTAATTTTTTACATAAAAACACCATTATCCTCAATATACTAGGTTGTTTTTATGAGAAGGTTTCGAATTACACTTACACACACCTCTATCTAATGGGTAAGGAACATATTGTTTCTGTGTACAACGAACTACTGCCTCACGAAACAATGATTTTTCGATTTTCCCCTACCACCTATTATAGAATCCATTATGATAGAAATATAATATGATATGATATTTATGATATTTATTTTATTTGTACTATTATTTAATTTTCATTTATAACATACCCTTATGCTTTTCATGTTGTATAAATATGAAAATTTCATTTGAGGAAGTGCGGACTACCGCCCCCTCAATGTTATAGGAATCATATAAACAGTACATGGAACATATAAAGGATGTTGTTAATGAACATATTTTACACATATAAAAAATTAATTTATAATAGATTAATAATATAAATATTTTTTATTTGGTTTTCATTCTATTAAAAATGAAAAAAATGAAATGAATGTAGCGTTCAGGCGTACGTACGGCTTACCATCTCCATGAATGGTGCATCTAATTTCTTATATACAAATGATCTGGACTATTATAAATATATATATTCTAGATATATATGATATATATGATATATAAATCATGAATATAATTCTGGAGATAAAATTATTTTAAAAACATAGACAATTTGTAGTTATAAAATGTTAATTATTTACTCAAATACCGAACATCAAAAAAAGACCTATATGAACATAAATAATTATTTGATTATTAGAGAAAGGTAATAAGTTATATAAAAGGAATGATAAAATTAATAAAATGTTTTGATGTAATTATAATTAACTTAAGATTATTATTCTGGGAGATAAAGAATAAACCAGATAAGTCGGACACAAAGTAAGGGGTTTCTCATCTCACTTCCATTTCGGTGAGATTTCCATTGTTCGCCATTTATTTCTTGTATGTGTTATATGTGTACTTAAATTTGATATATAATTACATGATTCTCTTTATATTCATGTTATTCAATGATTAATTTTGGGATTATTGGATTTCGATCATACGATCCAATTGATTACAATCTGGTAGGGGGTTTTCATCTAACTTTTTATTCCCGTGAGATTCATGTTATATTTCCCACTATTTTATATTGTGTGGTGAATTTACTACCAATATTAGTATTCATTGTTTAATTTGATTTAATATATAGTTACTACATATTCATTTTAGGATCCTTATTTCAAGTGGTGTATGTTTCATAAGTTACCCAATCAGTAAGGTAACCTTTCACCCTTATCATATAGTCAAAGACTTCATTTAGGTTATGTATTTAAATTTCAATTCTAAAATATTGGGATATGTTATTATATATCATTATTTCTATAAATTTTATTTCCATGTGATGATAGACCTATTTTTCTCTCATCAACTCATTTTTCTGAATTTTACAACAACACCGTTAGGCTGTCGTGTTTTTGTAAGAGAACTTCTTAACCTAAATTCAATTGTTTGGGTAAATCTTCTACTTTTTTATTATGTCATGCTATGAATAAGTGTTAATGAAGTATTATTTTTTTTAATTAATATCCACATATACATGGTGTATTATTATTTTTCACACATAACTATTTCATTTATTTGTCCTTAATCTAACGACATGATCTTTGCAAGGGACTATGTCTCAATTTACATTCCATAGATAATTGTTTGTAGTTATACACCAATTTAATTTTATATGGTTTATATACTTACCTTTAACATAATATATCATGAATATCTTTATTGTCATGATATTATAAGATTTTATTAATGTTATTCCTCAATTATTTGTATTCTTGTGTCTCTCATTTGGTTAGGAACTCTTTAACTAAAATATCATTTGAAATGTTTTCATGATTTATTCTTCTAAATATTTAACATTAATGTCCATGTTTTCAAAATAGTTTTAATGATTTATTTATATAGACATGAACGTTTTGAAAATATAATTTCTTTCAAAAGCTTCAAACTGGAATGAGACCCTTTGATTCAAAATTGTCTTTATTAAATGTTTTAAATGCTTTTTAAAATGGTTTGATAAAGCATTGATTTTATAAATATCTTGAAATGATATATTTTGATTGCAATATAGAAATGTTAACTTACCTTTATGCTTATTTTAAGTGTTATTAATATGTTAGGGTTATTGGGCTTTTCTTACGTATATGATAGGTTTCTTGATAAACCTAGGGCGGGTGAGCTCGAAATAGCTCTCCAATGCATTGGGTAACGTGACGGATGTAAACTTTGATGTTTCTCCTAAGAGATTTATAGAGTATACTGTAATGGGTATTCCAAATGTAACTCCCTTCGTATCTATGAAATATACATTGTAATTATTTTATATATTCCATAAGTTGCCTTTATTATTTATGATTCCCGTGTTTTATTAAAAAATGTTATGATTTCATGAGGTATGTTATGATTGAAAAGTATAGTTTCATTGATTTGTTTTTATTGGTGGGATAATGTTTCCATTCCTAATTTTATTACACTTATTGATATTTTTACTCTCATCCCATGTATTTGAAATGTTTTGCACATGAATTAAAGATAAAAGGGTCAAGGATGGCATCAAGGAAAAGTCAAGCCGTCTAAACATAGAACTAGACACGCTTCTTTTTTTAAGAATTTTTATTTTATGAAAAAATTGATACATAGTAGAAGTGTCTACATGTAATATTGAAGATAGAATATATTTTTTATGACCTAATTATCTCATGATCTAAACCTGAAATTATCCTCAATGTGAATTATTAACTTAATTAAAGATTATGTAATTTTCAAGGTTATGGCCTTATACCCTAACCACTTGAAATTAGTCGAATCATATACCCAATGAATGAATAACATATAAAAAAATTAAATATCATTATAATAAATAAATATATTATATAACATGTCAAATGGGTATAATATACACCTTATAAAATATTATATGTTCATAATATCAAAACATGCCTTAATGAGAGAAAATTTTATATGAAGTCTGTTACAAAGATCGTATCATTGATGTGAATGTTAATCAAATGTATTGATTATACATATCAACTATAAATCCATTAAAAATGTAGAAATACAACATAAGTATACAAAATTAATATCACGCATAATCCTAGAAAATACATAATCAATGAAGTAGAACTTTAACCCAATGACTATAAATTATGTAAAGAAATATCCTACATCATATTTGACTTCCTTTAAATATGTTAATTTTCTTCTATAATTTATTTTAAATAAGTTTTTAATTTAAACTAATCCCATACTCATATTTTTATTGTTTTATTATATAATCTTACTACCAGTTCATCGGTAATATTTCATTATTTTCATTGTTTTTGGTGAAATTTCCTTGTTTACCCAAACTTTTTTTGTCCTAAAAGACTCAACTCTCATGAATATGATAAAAATAAAAATTATACAGATTTATATTAATTTTAAAAATATAATATTTAATCATTAAATACATTTATTAAAAATTCATTAATGTTTAATATAGAAAATGAATCGCATCAATTCAATGAGATTGTAAGATGTTTATAGGCACTAGCAACGATATCATTTCTAAATTTTTGAAAGGGTAAAGAATTAGATACTTTATTAACATGTTAAAATAAATATAATATCACAATTATAATATATATTTCCATTATTTCCACATTAAAACTATCCATGTAAAGTGGTGATGAAAAATTAATTACATCGCTATGTGGATATGGTAAATAGTATGTACCCATTTGTGGTGTTTTCCTTATTCGTAGGATGTATAAAAGATATAAAATGGTTGTTTTATAATCATAATTATATCTCATTACATATATTATATTGGATTTATTATTTTAGGATGGATAAAACCCATAAATATCAAATATAGGAAGAAACAATCATGAATGATTCTGTAAAGATGATTACCTCTTCTTCAATGAACTTCCTTAAGAAATCTTGTTAAGTACACTTGGGATGGTATTTTGGAAGGACCAGAACCTCTAGAACATGGATAATGTTTTTAATAAGATAAAATTTTGATGACCCTTAATACATTATCATAGAGACAGTTCCTTAATATATTATAATGGCATAGATACAATATTTTAATCCTAAAGGACATATCAATTTAGTATTTTTGGAAACTAAAGTACATACATAAAATTCACATTACACTCTAAAACGTAAAATAAAAAAATATTCTTCAAGAATGATATTAATCCCCTTAGTGTAACCCTATATATCAAACTCAAAACCCTTTTTTATATCTTGGGGGAAAATAAAAAATACGAAAGGGGTGTGCTAAAATTCTTAGTAAGGGTAAACATACATTGAAAACAATGAGTAAATAATTAATAAACAGTATAAAAAGATATATAACTAAAACACAATCCATTCAAATAATCACATGAGCTGTGAAACATATCTATGGATATTCTACTAGTTGAATAATCCCATGGAGTATCTATAACTAATTTTATAATTATGGAATTCATAATATTGGACATCTGAAACATACTATTGAGGCATCAACCAAGATAGTTGAAAATAATGGTCAAATCCTTATCGAATCAATATCTAAATATAAATGGGCAAGCCCTCATCTAAGTTAAAAACTAATTTTTTCATGAGACCTACCAAAAAATCAATGGGATATAGTGGCCCCCTCCAATCATGTACTAAGTCCTATACATTCCTCATATAAATGTGGTTAAAAATAAACAACATATACATATGAATTATAAATAACATTCCCCAATCCTTAAACATAATCACAAACTATTATAAGTAATATGGTTAATGGAATCAAAATATAACATCCATAGTCAAAATAATCAAAAACTGTTAAATAAAATATAGTATATAAAATAAGAATATATCAACCTCAATAAATCATATAATCCAATAAATTACGTGGAAAAAGAAGAAAATGCTCACCTAACATCTTTGTTAACTCTTAAGTGAAATACCCCCTTTTAATAATGAAATAATTTATTTAAAATGCTATAAAATTTTAAAGGAAAAAATTTTATATGAAAATAAAAAATTTAAACATGTAAAGGAAGTTTCAAAACAATAAGGTTTATGATAATATAAAAATTTATTCATATAGTAGTAGTTAAAAAATTATTTTCATTGGAAAAGTCATAATGTATAACATTTGGAAAAATGAAAAAATGATGCATTTCAGCCCATTTTTTAAAAAGTTGAATATGGATTAAAAGAATTTAAAATTTTATTGGATAATAATAAAATTTATTTCTAATTTATATAGAAATCACTGACATAGAAGAGAAATATTCATCAATTGAGACTTAAAGAGAAGTAATGTTGATTAATGATGACATTTTGAATTAAACCCATACACTGGGTCCAATTACCTCCATACTTGTCTGAAACTCCAGGATAATAAGTATATATTTATAATAAATCGTCTAAATAACCATTTTTATTTCCATAATAGAATAAATAAAATTCTTATAATTTCTCAATACTATTTAGTTATCAATCTTCCATTATTTTCACAATTTTGGGTGTTAATTGCGTAGTATTTTTACTATGTTTCGACTTGTTACTTGTTGTTCCTTCTAATTATATAATTATTTAACTGTATATTGAATTTAAAATATGATTAAAATATCATATATATTTACTACATATGAATTTATAGTAGTCCATAAAACATTGAGATATGAAATAAAATGAAAAGTTAATGTAGCTAGTAAGCCATACATACGAATAAACGCTAATTCCTTTTATTTTTCAAATTTAATGAATTTAGTATATATTATATATATTATAATTATAGTATCATATTTCTTTTATTTGTGTAACATATTTTTTTTAAATAATCCTTAATATATTCCATGTATAGTGTGAATGATTCACATTTTTTTGAGAATGTACTTGTCTACACATCCACAAACGAAGTTGCCATATTTATAGAAAATGGAATGAATGATGGGGTGTGATATATAAAAATTCCAATATAATAAATAAATAATATATATAATATATATAATATATATAATATATATAATATATATAATATATAAATATTTTTTCAATAATAATTCCAAACAATGAGATGTGGTAAAGGAAAAACGAACAACATCGTTTTGTGAAGCGGTAGTTCGCCACACACAGGAATTGAAAGTCCATTACCCATTAGATATAAGTGTGTGTAAGTTAAGGTAAAAACATTATTATAAAAACATATTATTATATTGAGGATAATAATTTAATACTATATAAATTTAATAATTATAAATGAAGTAGTAGGGATAAAAATAAATCTAGAGAGATAATTGAAGTATGTTACGTCATTTTTAGGTAACTCATTTCGTTTAAAACCAAAATACTTCCTTGGATTCATTCCATCCCAATGTTGGGATTCAATAGTTATGGGAGATATGTTTTTATTATATTTTCAAAGTTATTATCTCATCCAAATTGATTCTAAATTGAGAATAAAATAGAATAATAGGTTCCCATTAATAATAAGCTGAGGGGAACTCTAGGAATTATTCAAATTATTTAATTAATATAAAATAAATTTCTATTCTAAATGGATCCAAAGTGTTTTATTTAGAATATTGGATTTTTATGGGTCTAAATACATTTAAAAAAGTAAAATTAAATAATTTTTAACAATTTTTTTATCCTTATATTTTAAGATTAACCATTGGTTAACCTTTTTAATTATTACCATGGTATCATATAATTTGCAAATTCAGGGTTAATATAAATAATATAAAATTAAAGAAGTCTAATAAATGAGTCACTTGTGAAATTTTATTACTTATGAAAATATTTTTCTTAATTAATTATTTTTATGAATTTTATATCATTTAATAAAATAATATTTATTTTAAAACATAATTAGTGTCAATTTTGACACAATGCATTGCTTTACATTTTAAAATATCATAATAATAATGTTAAATCAAATAAATACTTCTATATGGTCACAAATATGTGAAATTAATCAACAAAATTAGTTGATGACATTAATTATATCAAAAAGTATTTATTTTAATATTTTTAATATCATTTATTTGATACTTCCTTTAACTGAACAATTATTTCATCATCATTATGTTATAATTTAAGTTAATTATATTATCCAAAAAAATTATAAATAAATTACCATGATATATAACAACATGATATGTTTCTAAATACTATTTATAGTTTAACATATCCCATATATAACCCCACATCAAAAATATTTCTCTTATTAGAAAAAGTGTTAAAATTTTAACTATCGTTTGAATATAATATTACAAAGGTTATATTCTCATCCCAGAAGCCATAAATGGTCACAAAAATGATCCTTTAATACTTAGGGATGGAAAATTATCATCTAATAAAAATAGGACAAGTGATATTGTAATTTCGGTATTTTATTTTTACCCTTAATTACTTGAAATACCATTAACTATTGTGATAAAAAATATTACCAAAGTTACTATTTATCATGTACCAAAATAAATGAAACCTATTTAATAATTTTTTACCTTCTCATTACACATATGGAATTAATTTTTTAAAATTCAAAACACGTATATTTCATAAATAAATTAAAATTTAATCCCATTGAAGGAATGAGAAAACATGTTTTTGAAATAAAGACCATAAAATGATTGAAATATTTTTATATATAAATTCAATGTGAAATTGATTTGAATGACCTACATTGGATTAAATGATAAAAATAATAATCCAATTATTCTTTTAAATAAATAAAAAAATAACATTATAAATTATTTTGATTATTAATTTTATTTTAATTGGAAATTTTGGATTTTTACTATTCATCAAAACATTATACTTATCAGAAAAATACCGATAATTAAACCAAAGTACTTTTTCATATCCCTATTTAAAATAAGAAGTTCATTTTTTCAGATAAATTATATAAATGTGTCAAATATTAGATTTAATATAAGTTCTCCATTAAACAATTACAAAATAAGTATTTGAAAAAATATAGGTTTTTACAAATAAAATTGGGTTTGTTCTTATGTTATACCTATAAAATATATTTTATGAATATATAAAAATATTTTTATTGAATATATACCTAATATATTTCATCAATATCATTTATTAATTGTAATAAATTTAATTTATTATGACAGAAAACCATTGAGAGCATAAAAATACTATATTTATATTCATTTTTTTATATTTTCTATTATAATTTATTAGTAACCAATGAATTCATGTTATATTTTTTATGTTCCTTAATAATATTCAATACTGAAAACTAAAGGTATAGGTTATATCTTATTATATTTAATAATGATATTTTAATAATATGTTGTGGTTTTTTAAATCTCAGGTATCCGTGTAATTCAAGCCAACTCATTATTATGTGTAGTGTAAGCTTAATATAGTGATGCATATAAAGAAAGTCAACAACAAAATAATGTTTTTTAAAAAATGAAAATATTTTAATGTATTGGTTTGTTACATTCTCTCCTCCTTCAATACATTCCACCCTCTTAATTAAAAATAATCTTCAAAAATCCCAGGTTGATTCTTGAAAATTCCTTTGGGATAAACCTTCATCAGAAATTGAATTAATAAAACATACCATTAATAATAGGGAAAGGAAAATATAATAGTACCCAAAGAACTAGGATTTCAGTTAGTATAATTATAGTTAAAACATGGGTATGAAATAAAAATTCAAACTTTCACATTCCGATAGAGAGTGATAGAACATGGTCATTAGAAATTCTACTATCACAGAGCCATAAATCTGTGATGGGTTAAAGAGGATATAGATGTCAAGTATGAAAGATAAATGGATAATGTCAATTTCCAAGAATAAATTTCCTTGAGATGAGGTATTATTTTACTATACATTTATTCACTTACATTATGTATTTCCATTCCATAATCAAAAAGAAATCATTTTGTTGTGATTCGATCTATTTTTACATCATTTCGTACACTTAGAAACAAATGTTCAAGATAAATATTTATATCCTTGAGAACTTTTCTGAATCATAACATCCGTGATTCATTCCTTTTACCATTAAATATTTACTGCAACTAAAATTTTTATAACATAGAATCCAATAAATAATTTATTAACCTTAAATAATATCCCACATTCAACATAATCCTTTCAAACTATAAGGCTTATACAAAATACATATATATCCAAATTAGAGATCCAAAATTTATAATTAAGGTCGCTAAATTTTCCAAAATCAACGTAACATAATATTTCCCACATACAACATAATTTTTCTCTTATTGTCATATACCAAATATATAAATACCTTAATCACATTAAAACCTTAATGAAAATATTAATACTTCCAAATATATAATAAAGAAGTAACGAAGTAAAATCCCTATATATATCATGATTCTCATAACCATAATATCATAACATATTTTTTGAATTGAAAAAATACAAATACATTAGTAATTAAACATCAATTATAATAACTTTATAAGCTTGACCTTGGTCCCTTTTCTATTTTTTGAGCTTTTTTTCCTTGACACTTAAGCCAATCATTTTCAAAATTTCCCATATCATTACAATTTTAACATTGAACATTAGTAGTTGATTTCATTCCATTTCAATCTTGATCATTATG
This sequence comes from Viscum album, assembly GCA_963277665.1. NCBI lineage: Eukaryota > Viridiplantae > Streptophyta > Magnoliopsida > Santalales > Viscaceae > Viscum > Viscum album. The sequence continues at coordinate 329,470,672 of OY728152.1, read as the reverse complement.
GGATTTCTCACTACACATAAAAAACTCAATTTCCCATTATGCAGGTACCAGAGTGTTTCCTTCTACAATTATCACATATAGGAAAATACGTCTCTCCATTATTCCATTTATTTGTCTTTTTATACATTTTTATATTCTTTATTTATTTTTATTTAAAGTCAAATGACATAGAGAATTATATCTCTATCAAGATAGCACATTGGTCTATATCCTCATGTGGTGAGAAATTTTTGGAAAACAATTCCATTGGGAGGAATTTCTTTATCTCATCAAAGAAACGACCAATCATACTCTATGGGTTATGTATATAGTCCATAACATGACATTAAAATCTGTTAATGTTTTTTTCATACATAGAAACATCATCATCCACCATCTTCCTCAAATTTAATAATTTTTTTCCATATCTTTTTTATGTTCTCTAAGGAACTATCTTCCAAGAAAATTTCCTTCAAATCATTTCATTACATGTATTATATTTTCTTACCTACTTCTATTTTTGTATAAATTAACAATGTTCATCTATATCTCTTAAAAGATATTAGACTACTATGATAAATATCACTGTGTTTATTAGTTCCCAATGTTTTTAATATCTTCTCTATGGAACTTATACATTGTTCCAAAACAAATGGATTTTTAGTTCCATTGAATATTGGAGGTTATTGTCTCATGAACCAGTCTAACATTTTTCCTCTACATTGTAGATCTGGGTGCTCTATTTGGGTATGATTATTGTTCATAACCCAAGTCAGTTTTCCCAATATAGATATAAGTTGCTCAGCACCAGTTACATCTTTGGCTCCAACATCATTATCTTTCATAGGTTGTAAATACCTAAATGGATTACATTATTTTACATGGTTTTCATTCCATTCATTATGATCCATTTATAAATAATGAAAAACATTATATTAGGTTATGAATTATGATGCATAATTTTAGATCTAGTAACACTTAATTTAAATTTAAAAATTTATGCATAAATAATATTATAGTCATAAACATGGTTTGTTTTGGTACATATTTACTTTTATATATTTCATAATGTTTTGTACAGAAAATTTGAATTGTCCAATGAATATCCCATGGGTGTTTCAAACAAGGTAAATAGTAAGACCCATTTCAGTGTACTAGGTTTGAGTGAGTCAAGCCTGTTGCACCTTGTCAAATTTTTTACCCATATGTATTTCTATACAAGATCCACATCCATTTGTAGTATACAAACAAAGATATATTTCAAGGAAGTCAAACATAACGTCTTCCTTACCAGGATTAAAGGGTCTTATTCTATGATTACCCTTATGTTTTATCTTCAAGAAATTTTCCCTAATTTAGTTCCATGTTTTCTTCTAAATTTTCCCCCATATAAACTGTAATGACACCAACCCTAGTATCCTGGAGTTGGTACCTTTTTAAATTATAAATTTTTAGGTAAAAGATTATAATACCAAAGGACCTATTATTTTATCTATTTTTGAAACCAGATTACATAATTGAAATTCACATTACAATATAAAATAAAAAATACACAACGAATTTTCTTGGAGCATGCCATTAAAAACCATTGTGTAATACTACATATCAAACTAAAAACACTTATTTATATCCTTGGGAAAATAAATCATAAGAAAGTGGTGAGATAAAATTATCATTAAGGGTAACTCTATAATTGGTGCAATAAGTAAATATCACATAAAAAATTATGGCAATGTAATGTACTGAAACGCAAGCCATTTAAATAATCACATGATCTAGGAAACATAACCATAGATATTATTCTAGTTTAATAATCACATGGAATGTCAATAAATATTCTCATAATGATGGAATGAAATATACTAGATATGTGAAACATACAATTAAGGCCTTGTCCAAGACATATGTAAAATAATTGTTAAGGCCTCGACCAAATCCATTTCTAAAAATAAATGGGCAAGGCCACAGCCATGTCCTTATCTAATCTTTCTCGTGAGACCTACTGATGCATCGAGGGTCTATAGTTTCCCCATCCATCATTTAATAAGTCCAATTCATTCCTCATATTTATGTGGTCAATCATAAACAACATATACATACAAAATGTAAATGACTTTCCCGAATTAGTAAACATAATCACAAACAAGTCATAGTAATTTTGTGAATGGTATCAAAATAGCACATACATAGTCAAAATGATCATAAAAAATTAATATAATATGATATAGGCCATAATAATAGATCATCCTTAATGAAGATTAAATTTCCACAATGTATGACAAAAAAGATTATAATACTCAGATAAAATCTTTGAAAACTCTTCAGAGAAATACCTTTTTTACATTAAAATCATTTATTTTAAATACCATGAAATTTTATAGGAATAAATATTATTTTAAAAATAAAATTTAAAATTTTAATGGAGCATCCAAAAAATAAATGTTTTATGACAATAAAAAATTGCTTATACTGTAAAAGTAAAAAACATTCCTTCCTTGGAAAACTAATAATGTACCTCATTTGGAAAACAACAAAAAGCTTCATTTCCAAACATTTTGTTAAAAGTAAAATATGGGTAAAAAGTATTTAAAAATTTATTGGAAATATATGAAAATCATTTTTCAAATAATTTTTATAAATCATTGACATATAAGAGAAATATTCCCCTGTGGATACTTAAATAGAAGAAATCTCGATTAATGATGAGATTGTGGATTAAACCCTTAACTGTGGTTTGATTAACACCTTATTTTTCCCAAAAATGGGTATAATAAATATTTATTTATTATAAATCATTCATATAACCATTTTCAATTCTATAATACCACACATTACCTTCTTATAATTTATCATTACCCTTTGAAAACATTGTTCCATTATTTTCACTATTTTGGGAATAAATTGACATGTTTTTCGAGTATGTTTAGACTTATTACATGTTCTTCCTATAAATAAGATAATTATTTAATTATATTAAAACTTTTAATCATGAATAAAATATCATATATATTCAATACACATATATTTATAATAATTTATAATATTTTTATTTTGGAAATTAAATGCAACATTCATAAAGACGATAGTTATACGTACACTTTAATTATACATTAATTTCATTATCATATTTAAAGAAATAAATATAAATTATCTAAATTATAATTATATTATCATATTAGTTTAATATATTCCACATAGGATTATTAAAACAATCCTTAATACATTCCATGTATAGTGTGAACGAATCACATCGTTTTGAGGTGGCAGTTGTCCACACATCCACAAACGATGTTATCATTTTAGCAAAAAATGAAATACCTAAAGTTATATGTTATATAATAATTTAATACGGATAAAGGAATAATAAATATCATATATCTCCTACATAACAAACATTTACATCATAATTCCCACCTATGAGAGGTGGTCAAGTAAAAAATGAACAACATCGTTTCGTGAAGCGGATGATCATGATACCAAAGAACAGCAAGTTCATTACCCATTAGATGGAAGTGTGTGAATGTTCAAGATGAAAACATAATATAAAAAAATATAAGTATGTTTACGATACATATTTTATTATATAAACATGAATTAATAATATATTAATGAGTGAGAAAAAAATAAATCTAAAGTGATTATTGAAGAATATTACATTGTTTTCAGGTAAATCATTTTGGTTAATACCGAAATATATACCCAGATGGATTTCAACCCAAAGGGGATAATATAGAACCATATTAGGTAATTTTAGGAGATATTTGTATAGGATTTGCATAAAACGAATAGATTTTTATCTGTGAATTATTAATAAGATGTGGTTCCCTTTTATAAGAGGGGGAGGGGCTCTCTTGGAATTTTTCACATTACTGAATTAATATAAATTAATTTTCATTTTTAAATGGCTCCAAAATGATTTTATTCTATGCTAAAATGAATATGTGTATAAATTCATTCATCCAATTAAAATTAAACATGTGTTAATAATTTTTTTATTCATATCATTTATCATTTACCCTTGTTTAACATTTTTTATTGTTACCATGATATCATGTAATTTATACAATGAGGGATTATATAGAAACTATAAAATAAAAAACGACCAATAAATGGGTAATTGATAAATTTTTAGTTATTATTACAATTATTTATCCAAATTTAATATTTTAATGAATTTAATATTTTTTAATAAAATAATATTTATTTTAAAACATTATTTATGTCAATTTTAACCCTATTTTTTAAATGACTTTCTAAAAAATTAATAAAAACAAGGAAAAATACAAATTTATACTTCTAAAACCAATATAACATATCAAATAAATCAATAAAATAGTGGGTGACATTAATTATGTCAAATTATACTAATTTTAACAATATTAATATCATTTATTCGATATTTTCATTAGTTAAACAATTACAACATCAGCATTATGTCACCATTTAAGGTAATTATATTAGTACTAATAATTATAAATAAATTACGATGATGTATATAAACATTTTTTATTTATAGATAATTTTTTTAGTCAAACATATCGTTTATATATAACCACATTAAAAATATTACTCTTGTTAAACAAAAGTGTGACAAAATTTACATTCCCATAAATATAATATTAAAAAGGTAATATTATCATACAAATGGGCATGAATGGTGTCATAACTGATACATTATTTATTATTGAAGAAAAATACTTATCCATTAAAAATAGGACAAGTGTTAGGGTAAATGTAAAATCTTATTTTTAACCATAATTACCTAACATACCCTTAATTGTGGTAATAAAAAATATCACTAATGTTATTATTCATAATTTCCAAAAAAAAATAAAAGAAACCTTTTTATTAAATATTGAACATTTGATTAAAAATATAAAATAAATTTTTTAAAATTAAAAATATAGATATTTTATATATTAAGAAAATAATAATTCCAATGAAGGAATGATAAAATGTGTTTTTAAATTAAAAACCATTAAACGATTGGAATATTTTTATATCTAAATTCAATTTGAAATTTATTATAAAGACATAAATTGTATTAAATTATAAGAAAATATAATTAAACATTAAATCCAATAAAAAATATAATTTAACAATATAAATTATTTCGATGGAAGATGTTGTTTTCAATTAAAAGTTTTTATTTTTCACTATTAATCAAAATAATAAATTTATTGGAACAATACTAACAATTCAACAACAGTAAATTATTATATCCCTATTAAAAAAAATAAAGTGTATAAAAATATTAATAATTGGATTTAAAATAGGTTCACTATAAAATGGAGGCAAAAGTAATTTTTTTAAATATATGTTATTATGTGTAAAACTGGCTTTCTTCTTATGTAATACATATAAATATATTGGATGAATATATAAATATATTTGATTGAAAAAATAAAAAAAAAATTCATAAATATCATTTATTAATTTTAATTTATTTAATTTATTTAGGAAAAATGCCTTTGGGAGCATAGAAATATTTCCCTATATATTCAACTGGTTATACTTTCATTTCTAATTACTTGTTAACCAATGAAATCATTTTATATTTCTATAAGTTTGTTAATATTATTCATTACTCAAAAATTAATAGATAGGTTATATCTTATTATATTAAATATTTATATTTTAATAATATATTTTTATTCATTTAAACTTTGTCTAGAATGTAATTCAAGCCAACTCATTATTATTTGTAGTGTAAACTTAACATAGTGTAGCATATAAAGAAAGCTAGAAAAAAAATTAAATGTTTTCAATAATGAAAATGTTATAAATTATTGGTGTGTTATAAATTTGTAATGGGATAATAGAGATAGATGGCTCAATGTGGTGTAAAGAAGTAAAGAAATGAGTACCCTTTTATACTTGAGGTGATGGGTACTTTAGGTATTTCATAAAATATTAATTTAATATAAATTAATTTGTAGTTAAAAATGGATCCAAACATATTAATCTTGACTATAATATTTTTATGGTATGAAAACCCTTCATAAAAAAAATTATATATTTTTTGACTAAATTTTTACCATTATCTTTGGGTTTCAACCCTTATTTAACCTATTAAACTCTTACTGTGAAAACATGGATTTTTACTCATTGATTGTTAATATAGCTAATATAAAATTATAAACAACATATAAATATATAATTTATGACAACTTAAAACTTATCCTAATCATATGTGCTAATTTAGTATTTTTTGGATTTTAATATCATTAAATAAAATAATACTTACTATAAAATATTCATAATGTTAGTTTTAAGAACAATTCATTACATTGAGTTCAATAGTATCAAGATAAAAAAATATAATGAAAACTAAATATATTATTAAATTCCTAAAATTTCAGGTAAATATAAATTTTTTAGAACATTTATAATAACAAATTATAATTCTTTTGATATTTTTAATATCATTAATATGATTTTTTTTATTAATTAAATAATTAATGCACCAGTGTTATGCAATATTTAAAGGTAATGTTTTCATCCTACAAAAATTTATTAAATTTCCACGATTAATATATATAATTTATATTTATAATGAATATATATTGTCAAATATATATATTTTGGATAAATGCATATTAAAAATGTTATAGTGATTAAAATGATGAATATGATATCATTGAAATTTCTTTAAATAAAATATTATAAGGGTCATAATCACTTTATAATAGAAGGAATGGTCATATATATAAAACATCAATGATGAATTATAGAAATAACACATAAATGAAATTTATCAAAACATTTAGTGTCATTTTAAAGTGCTTATCATATTATATTTACTCTTAATTACCTGGGTTACCTGTCACGACCCACCTTCACCAAAAAGAGGGAAGGGTCAGTAGATTTCCAGGCCCTTCCTTCATTATGTTAAAGCATATAATGACCCCTGAGACCCGCCTTCAATTGGTCCTGGAGTGGAAACCACCACCAAGGGTATATAATCACACACTAAATGGAAGGCATTAACCTTTTTCTTTTAATAGGATCAAGAGATATGATAGTAAATACCACAACACCAAAACATATAGTGCATATATGGCTGAAAATAAACCATTCCCATATGCATGTTCAAAGGTAAACTATACCAGTAACCAAAACTCCAAAGGTAAAAAAGATACCCAAAAAAATGAAACAACAACAGCAACTGCCCCAAAGGTCCAAGCTAGTACAGTTCCGCACAATCCCTGAAGTCCTCCTGAAAACCTGAAAGCAATGTTATATACGTAGGGTGAGTATACAAGTATAATCTGTTGGGGAAAACCAATGACTCTCGTGCAAAATTGGGGAGGCATACTGATTCCCTATGAGAAAAGAGATAACCAAGTACCCAGCAAGAAAACTAACCACCCCAGCCTCACCAAGGAACAATCCCCAAATAACACAATTCAAGTAATGTATAGTAATAGAACATCGATGTTTGGGTACCTCGCGCCACTTTCCCACTGGTTATTGAAGACATTCTACGCATCAGACCAATCCTGCCATCTCATCGCAGTCCCACTACCATACCCCGCCCACACACACCTGGGCCACAACCACACATCCCGCCCGCAAACACCTGGGCCACAACCACTAACCCGCCCGTAGACACCTGGGAAAAAACTATCACATGTAACCATGCCTACAAACACCTAGGCTAGAACATTCACTGCCATTCATGAAAACACTTGGGCTAGAATAACTACTGCCACACACGAAGACACATGGGCCTCATCCCGAAGATACTTGGGAAACCACCTGCCCGCTCACACCTAGGCCAACCACCACACTACCCTGTCCGAAGATTGTTGGGCTAATAATGGACTTCATGCCATCACAGCCTACCTGTAGAATCATGGGATATTCTGTAAAGGGAGCAGAAAAGGAGCTAATAACCAGCCACTCATAGGAGTGTTTAGAAAAAAACCCTCCACCATGAAATGGTGGTGTTCGGCACTAAGTGATCTACTTGGGTGGGGAACAAATAAGAAACACAAAAACTACAAGTTTATATATAGGAAACAAGATCTCACCCAATCTAGGATTTTCTCCAGTCAGCCTAAAGAACACTATCCTTACTATTCATTCATAAGAGAAGAGAACAGTACCCATGCCCAAGTCACAACTCACACAAAACCAAGTCCCCCTTTGTCCCATCCTTGTTTTCATGTTTAGTAATAATGTTTAAATAAGTTCATGCACCTACTTGGTAAACTAGTAAGCAAAAGCACAAGACAAGGAAAGAGTACACCCAACAGAAATTTAAACATTCAAACCCAGTTCTCTTGTAATAACACATCAAGTGAGACCCCTACATGTATGGGAATCAAAGAAGGTCAAAGTGAGATACAGCCCCACGTTCCTAGAACTATGAATAAAATGGTTTCACAATAGAAGAGGATCCCACCCCAATTCGTGATAAAAACAGAAGGCCCCATCCACACCCACATCACCCCAGCAATCTAAGCCCATATCCAAGAAAACCATAAGGTCACCCGTACTCAGACCATGGATGAAACAACCAAACCAATACTACCAACACAAGGAAGACTGAACATGTATTTTTATATTTAAAAGATTTAACATACTCCATGATTTCAATTCCACTAGGCTTAAACTGGGGTTATCATAGAGAAGGATTCGATCCTGGTGCTTCCAATTTATTTAGCCGAATATATGTAATTAACAAATTTCCTTTACACACCAAAAGGTTCACAACCAAAATACAATCCATTTAAACATCAAAAGAGGTAAGGGTTTAATAGAACACAGAGAAATCATTAGGCATAAGCCCGCACAATTCAGAAATCATTAATCATGAAATAGTATAAAAACAGAGCAGCATCATCGATCACACCCCTCCCCTTCATTCTTTAGAATCCATTTATTATCTTAATTAATGTTTGGTTCATCCAATTCTACAGAAGCAGTAGCATACCCACCCGCAAGATAAACAGAAAGGAGAGTGGAAGGTGAAACCCCTACCTGACTGATCAAGGATCGACATTAAGTCCCCGTGCGATTAGCATGAGCTCCACAGAACCCGATCAAGGAAAACATCGACAGGTTACAACTCGTCATGAGGAAGGGTACTCCGATGAGAGGGTGATCAAGAAAAATAAATTTAGGGAGAAGCCTTTAGGTTATAAAGTTTGATAAGGGATGAGATACAGCACGCCTCATACAGTTAAGATACAGAGAGAAAACTTGAAACCGCGAAAGTAGAGGGATCGTGGGATGACCACGTGGCTTGGACACCCCACACGTCATTAAAGGGTCCCCACCATTCGGGGATGATTAAACCCACACACACCAGGGTACCTCACCAATCATATAATTAAATTAAATTAATGGGAATTAATGGGCTTTCAAACAGGCTTAAAGGGGTCAAAACAAAGTTTAAAACCCAATTCGTGCAAAAAGGAAGGGCTACTGAAAACCCCATGGGGGTAGGCGAGAGCTACCACTAGGCGAGAGATACCGTTTGGCAATAGCTACCAGTAGCCGAGATCTACCATTTGGCGACAGCTACTGGTAGCCATGATTTAGCTGTAGCTGAGAGCTACCGGCAGCTAAGAGCTGCCGGTTCGCGACAGCTACCGGTAGCCGAGCGCTACCAGTACCCCAAGGTCACTGGTAGGCTAAGTCTACCGGTAGGCTGAGGCTACTGGTAGGCCAAGGCTACTTCTAGGAGTCACCAAGAAGCTGGTATGGCCTTCCAGACCACCGAGAATACCTTAAAAATCATATTTTTACCAAGTAATGAATCCCCAAAAACCAGGGCCATTACATTACCCATTATAGAGGTAAAAAAGTTACCAAGGTTATTATTAATATTAACCAATAATAAAATGGGCATATTTTATAAATATGGGCCTCATGATGTAAATATGGAATCTATTTTTCATAATTCAATACCCAAATTTAATATAATTTTAATTTAATATTAAACTGAAAAAACCAAATGAAAAACAATTTTTCAAAAAAATTCACCTTTTAGGTATAAAAAGTTCATAAACTAAATTCTTTTATAAAATTAATTTAAAAGACCAAAATTATAATATTAATAATAAAAATAGAATAATTAAATTTTAAAAATAATCTTGAATATAATTTTATTTTTTAAATTCATTAAAATAAAATACAGTTTTCAATAAAATATAGTATTTTCACTATTCACTGGAAAATCAATCATCTCAGAAAATTACCAAATATTCATCAAAAGATAATTTTAATATGTTTATTTCAAAAATTGTATTAGTTTGATAAAATAAAATTTATATACTTCTTTGAAATTTGATATAATATTAAGTCATAAAAATAATGAAATCCATTTTTATTGAAAATATATTTTTTAGAGGAATAAAATGATTTTACTAAAAATTAATAGATTATTCATAAATAATTAAATAATACCTTAAATATGTGTTGTAATATTACCTATTTCATAATATTGTTAATAATATTCATTCCCACCAATTTAGTACCTAGGTTATAATGATCGTGTAATAACATTTTATTGTTCATTTAAGGTATGTTTTGTGTGCAACATAAGTTGTTGATGAGGTAAAATTTAAAAATAAACATACCCTAAAATCATGTGGTGTTAAAATTGAAATAAAAAAATTCTACTGAATTAATGAATCTTTTTTAAATATCCTTTTAAACATAAAAATTAATCTTTAAAATATTGAGGGGTTATTTAGGAAAATGAGTCATATTCATGTCAAAAATGTTAAAACAAATCAATGATTCCTTTTATGTTTTGATAGAAAAGTCAAAACAATATTGTATGGAAAATTAAGTGAAGATTAATTTTATACTATTTTTAAAATATAATTTAGGGTAAATATTACATTAAAACATACTTGTAATTTTTTTTTGAAAATACTGTTAGAAGACCTTGATTTGGAAGAAAAAGGATTTTTGACCAAAGAGAGAAATTAAGTTAGATTTTAATAATATATTTTCTCAATTATCTTAAGTTCCATAGAGGTAAAATGAAACTATTAGTTGAAAAAATCATGAATAACCAAATTAAAATAAAATTATATGGGTTTACGAGACAATTATAAAATAATTTCCTTCAATGGAAATTCAAGCAATAAAAATTCTAAATAAAATGACATTGAAGCATTAACTCTTACCACTTCGCTAACTTTTAAATCCAAACTTAAAAAGAATAAAGTAGATTAATTGTAATATAATGTATTATTAATTCATAATTATTCATGATATATTATTTAATGGTGAATTATATACACTTTTCAAATGAAATTTGGTGCATTAAATAACATGAATCTCAAAGAAGAATTTTTGAGACAAATTGAATAAAAAGTTCATATAATAGAGGTGAGAGTTAATAAAATGGGTAATTATTTGTAATAAATTTAGATCCATGTAAATAAAATTTTTTGTAAAAAATAAATAAATCAAAATACATTTCACAAATAATCTCATTATAATATAATCAATGAAGTAACTGTATAACCTAATTAATTAAATTGACCAAAGAAAAAACATTACCACGTACTTCCCCTTACATGATAACTCATTAAACACCAGAATTGTGGTTTTGGACATGTTTTATCTTATTAAATAATCATATTAATAATTACAATATCATATAATATCCCTTTCAATAACATCTTATCACCTATTCATTAAAAATCATACAGTATCACTATTGTTTCGAGTGTTAATTGCCTTGTTTTCTCATTTATGTTTTATCATGAATGTTTTAAATCACAAACATATGATATCGTTTCACCATATCCATATTTATATAAATTTTATAAATCTATATTATTTCATTAGATAAATATTTATAATCATTATTTAATTTTGGACGAGTAGATTTAATCACATTGTTTCATTGAGATAGTAAGTTGCACATATGCACGAGTGAGTTTATCATTTCACATACAGATGAATGGGTAAAGAAGTGGATTTTGTATTCATTTTACAAATAAAATTATTTTTTCATATGTTTCAATATTTTCATTAAATGTATCCTTTATTACCTTACATGAAAAGAATTAGTGAAAAATAAATCACATCGCTTCCTGAGGCGGTAGTCCTCCATACACACGAGTGACATAATCAGATTCCCAGCAGATTGGATAGTAAAAAGGTGTTTGTGATATTATAATTCTAGACATATAATTATATCAAAAATTTAATTAACAAACATTAGATACATCATTATATAAATTCTTGACAATTTTTTATTGAAAATTAATTACATCGGTTCGTGAGGCGGTAGTCCACCGTATACATGATAAACAGTTTTGTTTCCCATTTTATAGAGGGGGATATAGTTTTAGGTCATGGAATTAACATAAAAACATATTATTATATGGTAGATATTGAGGTTAATATAATAAAATTTCATAATAATATTTAAAGGAGGTACAAGAAGAAAAATAAATAAATTATTGGTAAAAGATGTTACATGTACTTTAGAAAAATTACATTGGTTTGAACAAAATGCCTTATATGGTTAGATTTTTGACAAAAACAAGGATTATTGGATTAGAGGAGGGAAGTAGAGATGTTTTTTAGAAATTTATTGACTGATCCAATGATAATTTTAAGGGTGGAAAGGATAGGGTTGGGGGGATTTATATAAGTACATGAGAAGAAACACTTTGAAATCATAAAATGAAATAATTCAACCCACATTTTTATCATGACAAATGGCTAAAAAATTGACCATTTTATACTATATAAAATGAATGACCAAAATTTACCCATCTAGTAGGAATTAGAAAAGTGTTTCATATACATCACTTATAACCCAAAGCTTGACTAATTCCGATTTTTTATTCATATTTCAACTGTATTTATTTTAAGATTTGAAAATGTTCCATTTTGGAGCCTTATAAAAGGATAAAACCTGATTTGAATTATTTATTTTAAAAAAAATATTAAATGTGTCTTCTCCCCCACTTATAAATTGATACCCACTCTCCTCTCCTTTCCACACTACCAAAACCCATTAGTTTGGACAATACTTACATAAATAACTTATCTACATCCATAAACTAAACATAGAAGACACGTGTTGGTCATAAATCCCACATAATAAGGATACTGGTTTAAATGAAAAGATGTTTCTTGAATGATAGGTTAAATCCTTAACCAAATGTTTTATTTTATTTATATTCCAACTACTGCAAATAACATTAAAACATAATGATCATTTAAGACCAAGTGTAATCCATATGATACGATTTTCAGGAAATAATGGTATTACCTAAATCCATATCCACATCCCTCAATTGGGAAATGAAACCATTGATCAATAGTACGTTTGATTGCCGCCTCACAAACCGATATAATTTCCCCCCCCCCCAACGCTTTTCTCAACTCTATATAATGTTTTCTATAATTTTTTGATATATTAAATTTTTAATATAATTATAATTTTTGATATATAATATTACAAACACCTTCTTACATTCCATTCCGCAAGGAATACGATAAGTGAGATCGTGTGTATGGTGGAAAACTCTCTCGTGAAGCGATGTGATTCATTAATCCCTAATGTTTTTCATGGAAGATTATAATGGATATATTTTATGAATATTTTTTATATATATAAAATAAATTTTTTTCATAAAATTAATATAAAATCCACTTCTTTACCACTTCAACCATTATAGAAATGATAAATTTACTCTTGCGTATGTATGGCCTACCATCTCTATGAAGGGATGTGATTTATTATCTATGTTCATAATTAATAATGATTATAAAGAAATTTATAATAAAAAAATAATATTTAAAACATCAATTTCATTATAGATGTTATGTAGTTATATCATATTTATGAGATCTATTTCATTCATGATAAAACATGCCTGATAAAACAAGGAAATTAACACCTAAAACAATAGTGATAATGAAATTTGTTAAAAAATTAGGGATAATATGTTATAAAATGGATATTATATGATACTATAAGTATTAATATAATTATTATATATGTTAATAACATTTTCAAAACAAATATATATAATTTCAATGTGTTCTAATCGAAAGGGAAGTGTGAGATATTGGGTTTTCTTAACTCAATTTTTATTCATTGGGTTATACATTTACTTCATTGAATATATTTTTCTAATATTATGTGTGAACTGAATTTTGATTTATTTTTGTCCTATTTGATATATTTTTTGATTTAATTTTTAAACAAAAAATTACACATTTGATAATCTCACGCCTCATTGATGAAAACATTACAAGGGTTTCATCTCCAACTTCCATTTTTTAGACGTGTGTTCTTTTATACACCTAATTTATTTTGAATGGTGTATATAATACAACTATAAAAAATATATCTTGAATAATTAAAAAATAAAAATATTTTATATTAATATTTATCTACACTATTAATGCTATGTTATGATTAAAAATTTATAAACTAATTAGATTTTATGTTGCAATATCATTTTAATCGAGATTTCTTATATAGGAATTTGAATTGAAGGAAATTATTTGATCATTGTCTTGTAAAACCATTATAATTTCTTATAATATGGTTATTCATAATGTTTTTATGTAAAAGAACCATTTTCTCTCTTTATTACTTAAAATAATTTAGAAAATGTGTTTAAAAAAATCTGACTTCATTTCTAACTTTGGTCGAAAATCCTTTTTCTTCCGAACCCATGTTTCAAAAAATATTTTCCAAAATGTTCTATTATGATCATTTAATGTAATTTTAAATTTTAATTGGTGTTTTAAAAATTGTTGTAAATGGAACTGTACTATCATTTTATAAAAAAGGTACTTATTTATATATCATACCAAATGGGAATGGAATATTGGATTTATTTTAACGTATATGACATGAATGGAACTCTTTGACCATCATGGAAACTCAATATTTTAATTTTTAATTTTTACATTTCAAAGTTTTTTCAAGAAAAATTTTCTTTAATGTATGAGAAATTTTTATATTTGGAGTTTTTTTAAATGGAAATAATATATTCCACAAGAAATTTTTAAAGTCATCTTTAAAAATCATTTTCCATCTTAGATGACATTCTTTTGATGTTACTCAATGTAAACAGATTATTTTCAACAAGAATGTTTTTAATATTTTTACATTTTTTCATCAATTAGAAAACATATTATGTTATATATTTATTTTATTTTAAGAATATATTCCTGTGATATATATACCTAGTTTACTCTCTCATTTTGGTGATATATGTTTTAAGACCATATCTCAAATTCTATCGATTATGAAATTTCCTTTGTTTATAATATAATGAAATATTATACATTCCATTTTATTCTAGGGTTATTTATTTTGTTATACCTTTGGATTAATTCTTTATGTGGTACATATAGATCAAGTAGATGTTATGATTGGAGAACCTGGATAGAGCTTCAGTTTATTGGGTAAATATTTAGCCTCATGAGACAACATGTATGGGTTTAAGGAGTAAAAATAATACATTATGGAACCTTTTTCACCATGTGATATTGTATATGAAGTTATATTTTACTCATGTTTATGTCATGTTATACATGGATTCCACATTTAATATGATTCCATGTTCTTATGATTCGATGTTATTTACATTATTCCTCCATGTGATTACCCATTTAGATTTTATTTTATGATATCATGATATACCTTTTACCTACATTTTATGCTTCCTTATCTTGATTTTTACCTTCTTGGTATTTTAGGATCAGCCATTTTTTGTATTCCCTAGGTTATTCTATGAATATTCAAGACCTTGAATAGATTTTAGGACATCACAATTTAATATAAAATAAGGATTCTATACTTTTTGTATTCAATGCCTAGTATTCCAAAGATACTTGTACTTTAGAAACCTCATGTTATTATTATTTAATATTTATATTTAGTAATCAGTTAAATTTTTTTGTAAAATTCTTGGGTCACTATAAAAATATCATTTGGGATGTTTCAACCCCTACCCATTCGATATTGGAAATCAGAAAAATCATCATGGATTTTTTCGTTAGACTCCCCAAAACATCAATAGTGAATAATGTTATTTGGGTTTTAACTAATTACCTTACAAATTAAGAAAACTTCATCATTATTATATAAGTTTTCTGTTTTGATAAATTTATATAATACACATTAAGGATGTGGTATGGTTGTAAGTAGTACCAAATTCCAATATATCTGATCAAGATTTGATGTTTACCATGATGTTTTGATGTAGTATTCAACAAGATCTTGATTAAATTTTTTGTTTTAGAACATTATATCCTCCTTAGATATATGGTTAGTTTGGGAGAACAATTTAATCCCTAGATGATATGTTATGATGTTTTTATATGTATTTTAATGGTTATTGGTATTCAAACCTTCCTCTAGTTTAGTTTTCAAACAACAATATCTTTCACATGAGCTTTTAGATTGATCCATATGAATCCCTATATAGAAATAAATGTATAAAACAACATATTGGGGTAAATTTGTAGAAATATTTCTTTTGGGACTCAATTTAATTGAATAAATGATAGAGAATTATATATCCATTCAAAAACACATAATTGTATTACAAAGTCGATAAAAAATTTATGCTAACAATCACCATTGTGGAATTTGAAGACAATGATATGGTGTTTATAACAACATCTCTATGGAAAATGGTAAATAGATTTGTAAATATTGTAAGACTTATAATTATATATTTTGGTCCCTTTTAAATTTCTGATTTCATTGAAATGTTAGCTTTTCTATTAGCAATTCCATTGTATCTCTATCAAGTCCGTAAGGTGTTCTATGTATATATCCTGAGAAATTATATACCAAATCTATCACATGTACTATAATCAAATGTCATATCACCAAATCATGATTTTTATTATGATGAATAACCCATGAGGATTCTTGATCGTACAAAGATAGGGTTATGAAATAAGGCCACTCTCCTTATTGAGGTTTTAAAGAGAAACCACCACATTGAAGAAGCTATGTAAGAACATGGGGATTTAATGATGCATAAGTATCCTCATTTGTTTGTACTAATGTGAAAACATTTTTTAGGGTGAAATTCATTTTATAGGGGTAACATTTAACAACCCTATTTTTTACGAGGTAAATATTTTTTTCAAATAAAAATTTATTTTTTTCTAGCTTGCGTTAAACACAACATTGACTTTTTGAAAACCACGATATACTATTAATGTTATGATTATTTATAATTGACTCTTATAACAATTAAATTAAATTTTGTGGCGTGAATAAGAATAAATTTTTTTAAAAAATTATATATAAATTTTTTATATACAAAAAATATATTTATAGATAAATAAGTAATTTTTATTAAATTCTTTATATTCTATAAAAATACCTTTTTCTCAAAAAAATATTTATATAATTTTTTTTTCAAAAAAAAAATAAAATTTATTTTTGATACATTAATAACATTTATTTGAAAAATAAAAATCACATATTTAATATACATTTGAAAATTATATTTGAAACAATTTTAGATAATTTTAAGACAATATTTATTTTCTGATGAATATTAAAAAAATACACATTTTTATTAAAAAATATATTTTAATTTAAATTAATTACAAGATATATTTTAATTTAGGATGGTTCTAAAAGTAAAATAATATCTATTATATATTTATCAACCCAATTCATGTTATTTGAATAAATTACATATTTAATTTTTAAATTAAAATATTCTCTACTTATAAGGATTTTCTCTTTTGATAACCATTTTTTTTTGGTTTGCGGAATTAATTATGAATTAAAATTCTCCTTTTATGTGAATTCATTTTAAAAAATAGATTATATATTTTTTATCACAATAATTAACATTATAAAATAATTTCAACTCAATTTTGTTTTCAAAAATATTATTAAAAGAGTTAAAATTAATTATTGTGGTTAAGGTTAAAACTAGTTGCTCAAGAGTTAAATTAAAATTATATTATGTTAAATGATCTAGAAACAAGTAAATATCACATTTTATGGCCATATTTTTACCATATCACTTCTAAGATTCGATAATGATCCATTTTTTATCCTTTTAGCTTGTTTAAAACATGGGTAGTCTTTTCTTATCAAATATTTCAATTATGCCCCACCCCCCGAACAAAAGGCCACCCCCAATCTTCTCATATGAAAAAATAAAAAACCATTTGGTTTAAAAAATAATATCAAAAATATCTATATTAATTACATAACCACATCATATAAGCCTTTTTAGTAACCCCTCTTATGAAGGCTTTAGGTATAAACCAAAATAGGTTCTCAAAATAATAGGAAAATTTCTTAAACTTGTTTTTTTATTTCATATTCCACCTATTTATAATCATATTCAAATAATATGATATAATAACATTATTATATTTTATATAATGATATTTTATTATGTTAATTATATTAAATAAATCCACTCCTCTTCCAAGTGGGAAACAAAATTGTTGATCATGTGTGTGGTAGACTACCACATCGCTAAATATAACCCATGATTTATGATAAGGGAATGATTATAAAGGTAATTTCCACTACATCAAATAAAATATTTTTAATAAATTATTTTAATGACATCTATGTCCAAAATATTACTTCCTCCCTCTACTCTCACCAATAAATGTTAAGCCCCACTTAAGGTAATTAAACTATTCTAAGCACAAATATTGCCTCATATTTTTCATCATGGAACCTATTTAGATGTCATTTCTAGATTAAGGAAAAACTACATATGCACTTTATTAAAAACATAAAATTCTTTGATGAATCCTTCCAGGAATACCGATCATCGAAGATTTATGTCATCTCAGCGCCTGGACTTGAAATTTTCCCAATTAATTTATGAAAATAAAACTGGAGAAAATATGATTGTTTACATTCACCCCACCTTAGGTATTTACATCCCTGAAATAAAAAAAAGGATACTCAACAAATAGATGAGGGTACTGAGCATGAATATTATCCTCCCACTTTAAAGTGATCTCCTATAGATTCTTGTGCTTCCACTAAATTTGTACCATAGGAATCAACCTCCCATAAATGATCCTCTCCTGTTTATCCTCTATCTACATTGGGTACTCTGAAAAAGTCACCCCATCATCAATGTCCAACTCACCCTAGACGATAATATGTGATGGATAATGCACAAACCTCCTCAGTTATGTCACATGGAAGGAATCATGCACCAGGTAAAATTGTGGGGATAGATCTAGGTGGTACACAACATCACCAACTCTGCCTAGAATCTGAATAGTGCTGGTGTTTCTCCGAGGTAAATTGTTTCCCAATACAAATCTCCACAATCCTCATCAATGTGATACTCGAATGAAAACATGGTCTCCCTCCTCAAACTCCAATTGAATATGCCTCCTATCATCATTTCATTTCATCATGATTCCTATAGTCCACATATACTTCGTGATGTTCTTCCCCATCTTGGTTATAGCCCATACCAACTAGGGACCCATGAGTGCTGACTGTCCTAGGTCTATCCAATATAGTGGTGACCTGCATGGTCTCCACTAAAAGGCCTCTAATAGTTCCATATCAATGGTGGTGTGGTATTTGTTTTCATAAATAAACTCCACAAGTGGAAGGTGATCCTCCAAAATGCACCCAGAGTCTATGATTAAAGAATGTGTAATGTACTCAAGATCCTAGATGGTCCAATCCATTTGGCCATCTCTCTGAGGATGAAACATTGATATCAAGCATAACAGAGACCCAAATTCCTCTTTTAATCCCAACCACAGTTGGGATGTGAAAAAAGAATCATGATCTGAAACGATATTATATGGCACTCCATGATACAAAACTATCTCCTAAAATTATTTGAATTCCATGATTTCTACTAAACTCTCCTCATAGATCAGTAGAAAGTGATCTGACTTAGTGATTCAGTCAAAAATCACCCATTTGGTATCATGTCCTGAGTACATTCATGGTGAAACCACCACAAATTCCATTGATATCCCATCCTACTTCAACTCTAGATTCTCAAGTGGTTGGGTAAAGTTCACTAGACCTTGGTGGTCAACCTTCACATTCTAGAATGTGTGGAATCTAGATCTGAACTCTTCCATTTCCTTTTTCATCTATGGCCATAAAAACTAACGTTGGAGATATTGATATAACTTTAAAAATCATGGATGTACTACCAAAGGGAAAGTATGAAGCTATGTTAAGTCCTCCTCCCACAAAGTCATCAGTAGTACATTGCATCTTCTAGAGAGAATGACATGATCCCCACCTTTTCAATATCCATCAAGGGAATTCCTTATAGACATCTATGCATGTAATATCTCATAGTTGATATCTCTGAGTGGGGACTCCCAGACATGTTGTATGAATGGAGGGGTGACTACCATTGACTATATTAATTTTCTTCATATCCATCCATAAATGATATTGGTAATGTTACTAACTTCAATGATGACTCTTTCAATAGTTGTGAACTCAATCTCCAGCTGAGAGAATCAGCCACCACATTACCCTTCTCAATAGTATAGACTATCTCGAATTAATATCCTTTGAAAAACTCTATCTGATTAATCTATCAAAAGTAAAAATCCTTTGGAGTGATGATATACATGAGAATGTTGTTTTCTTACTAGATGGAAATTCACTCTCCCATCTGGTATTGTCACCATGTCATCAATGAAAAGACTACCACTACCAACAATAAATCATGTTTCACTTAGTTCTACCCATGTTGCCTCAACTGGAACAAACCATAGGCAATCACGACATTCCCTAACATTAAGAAGAAACCAAGACTGGTCCCTAATGCATCATAGAACACCATATAATCAAAACCCTCCTCTGGTAATCTTTGGATGATAGCACACATCAAACTCTTTATCGGCTATTGAAAACACTACTCGCACTTTTTTTCCCACAAAAAAAATGATACCCTTTCTAAGTCGAGGACATCGATGGGTATACTACTCTACAAATGTTGTGTAAAAACATCTGATAGTACCCAAAAATATATAGGAAAGGTTGTACCTTAGTAAAACTCTTGGGTGGACCTCAAGAAAGCACTGCCTCAATCTTCGCTGGATCTACTGTAACTCCAGCCTCTAAAATGATGTGTCCTAGAACGTGAACCTCCTAAATATAGAACTGAACTTTCGAGAGATTCCCATAAATATTTTTCTCTTATAGTGTGTCCAAGACCATCCTCAAGTGTATCACATGCTCATCCTCAAATTTCAATTCCACCAAGATTTCATCATAAAGAACAAGACAAACCGGTCTACGTACTATAGGAATATCCTGTTCATGAGTCCCATGAACACTTTTGGGGAATTCATCACACCAAACATCATCACCAAGTACACATAGTGGTCATATCAATATCTGAAGGATTTATTCAGGTTTTCCTCATCTCGTACATGAGGCTAGTGATATCCAGATCTGAGGTCTATCTAATATAACAACCTCAAACCCTTTCGCTGATCATAAAGTTCATCAATCCTCGGTAGTGGATACTATTTCCTCTCATTCACTAGATTCAGGCACCGAAATTCCACACATAACCTCAAGATCCAATCTTCCTTCATGGAAAACAACACCAGGGTAGCCTAGGGTGAATCAATGTGGCCCATGAAGCCCTTAATCAACAAGTCTTCCAACTATATCTCCATTTCACAAAGCTCTACAAGATCCATAAAATATGCTGGTGAAGATATTGATGCTATCTTGAGGGTAAAGATGAATTCCAAAATCTACCTCCCAATGAGGAGGTAATCCATGAACATCTTCCATAAAAATATTTCCATACTCCTCCACCATTATTTGTAACTGAAGACTCCCTTAATACACTACACCAAAGGTGAGACTAGCCAACTGACGTGTGATCGGTTTCACCCTCATATGTGTGAGTCTATACTACACTTCATGGGTTTTCTTTTCCCTAAAAAATAACAAACTAGTCCCATATTCACATATATACTACTCTGTGTTCCTAAAACAGTCCATCTGGGCATGAAATGCAGATAACTAGTCCATACCGGGAATGGTGTCACAATGCCTTGACCCTGCCACAACGAGATCCCAACCGAATCTATGGAACCCTAGTGTAAATTAAAACTATCAGCACTAGCATGTGATTTTTGAGTCTCTCTCCCCCCTGTAGGTGTTTCCAATCAAAGGGATTGAGTCAACGGTTCCACTGGAATCTTAGAGTCTCAAATAAGGGTCATGGTGAGAAAAGGGTGATTGACACATGTATATATAAAAACTAAACCTAGGGTTTAAAAGACATTTATATTAACTCTAATCAGCTCTGGAGCACCATGGTCATAATCCTACATCACCTAAAGCTAGAATTATTCTTGTCCACCAGCTCTCTGAGCCCGTGGTGGACCACCTGGTGGTGGTGGTGGTAGTACCTCGATCCTCCACCCACCTACTACTGCCCATCCAACTCCTCTAACATGTAATCCTCCTAGTGTACCACCATATTATAGCCTTCACATATACCACGGTGGTACCTTGACCATCTTATGATAGATCATACCATGAGTTGGACAATCTCAAGCCTAATGTCACCAACCACGACATGAGTAACACAACAAGTCCCATAGCTAACTCGCATTTCCCTAAGAGTCTATAACCACTGACCCTATGTCATATGGTTATCCCTTGAACTATTTGATCATCTTGAAACCCTCCGCTAGTAATCAAATTCCTAAATCCGATGATTCATCTACCTAAGGTCGAAGGATATCTCCCACTGTCAGTTTCTGCTCCTTCAAAAAGCACTCAAGGAGAAGGGCTTATTATAGTACCAAAACACATGTTGGGATGCAATGGGATATCATGGATGCACTAATATCTTGGTTTAGTCCCTGATCGATGGTATGGACCATGAATAATAGGTCCAGTACTGTATTTGTGGAGTAGCAAGAAATATCCGTAAATATCTTCGATTACTTCGCTACAGTCTGATTTCCCTACTTCAAATGCAGAATCTCCTGTATATGCATGGAGTGTAAAGTCAATTGAAAGAACTCCTCCCGTAATAGACTCTCAAAAACATTCCAAGTGAGGCTCTCCTCCTTATGCTTATCGATCAATAGGCTCCCCCATCACCCCACTAATCCTTGTAGAAGACTCACTGATAGAAATGTCATCTGGTCAAGATGTGTCCTCACAAGGTGGATGACACGCGTAACCAGCTCAAACCAATCCTCAGCTACCTAGGGGTCTGAATCACCCTTTAACATAGAAGGTCGCGACCTTCGAACAAATGCAATGAACTCATCTGGTTTGTATCTTTGACTAGTAGTGCTGGTAGTAACTGTTGCACCCTTGGTGGTGGTATCACTAGTACACCACCTGGGGGTGACATCTCTGGTACTGGTCCATATAGGAATGCTTCATCCCTATGAGGATTATCCTCATGAAAACATATCAAAATCTTATATGGTTGTCTATGTGGATTCATTCGAAAATAAATCAAGATATACCAGAATAAATAGAGTATATCATGTGACATGTCACTGAATTAAGAACGACATGAGAATACACTCAATAATATATGGATCATGTACCATTTACTCTCTACAACTAGTGTTCTCATGTATGAAGTCAACATGTATTATTCGGATTCCTGGTGTATGGATACGTCGACTGTTGTACTAACATTGGATTTTCTGGCCTAAAATCCTATCTCGAAACACATTACATTGTTTCCCCAAACCAATATCACAGACTCTCGGTTCGTTAGGTAAAACCAACAACCTTTGATACAACTCTATCACATCCTATCCACTGGGGCATCTACCGTGACTATGCCAATCTAGCTCCAAATACGTTGAGTGCTGGCAAGTAGCACCAAGTAGGCATATCCAGGAAATAGGAGGCATTTTCCTATGTACTTGTACACACTCACACATATCCATGACCAAAATGTTAAAATATAAAAACACTAGGTAAATAAAAATTCATAACACTAAGATACCAATAACAGTGTTTGATAGTAAGTAAATTGGAATGTAAATAGGGCTGGAATATTAGCCCACAAAAAGTAATGTCTTCCAAAGTGAATGCACGAGTTCTTGAAACTCGTATGAAGAATACCCTACCTAAATGGTGGGTACCAAAATAGTTGTATGCAGACACTAAAGCACACCTCATCTATCGATCCACTCTCTAAGAACCACATGGCCCTGATCCAACAAGGACTCCATCAAATCATTGGTCGTCTTCACACGAAAGGAAACGTACAGAAATATACCATGCAGGGGTGAGTATAACAATACCCAGTAGGGACCTCAAAACCATAAAGGTGACACCACTAAGAAATAAATCATGTATACCATAAAATAAAATGTGAATTAAAAAAATGAAACACACAAAGTATTGTCAATATAGTCATCTCACACTTGTATAAGTCTAAAGCACAATAAGAAGGATTTCTAGTTGTCGTCCACAGATCATCCAGTCTTCATGACACTAGAAGTGTAATTGATACACTGAGAATCGATGGCACACAAAGTGCATATTTCATACAAATCATCAATGGTGCATGATGCCTCATTAGATTAGGGTGAATTGATGGCGTCTAGAGGGGTGTTGGTGTATGGAGTGTTAATGGTGCATGGAGCATTGAGGGCACATCAAGCATCAATGTCACATAGAGAGTCGATGGAATATGGAGCATAGATGGTGCACGAAGCATAGATGGAATATGGATCGTCAATGATGCACAGAGTGTTGATGTGTCTTGCATCCCCCAGGTCACAAAGTCACTAAGATAATATAGTCACATCCATCCATGTGATTCCACTTGAAGTGTGCTTGTTCCAGGAAAACCTACAACTCAAACCTTATGTCATAAATCTAATTTCACCAAAAATCAATTATATTATCTCAGAAGTAAAATCTTGTCTCAGGGTTCTCACTGTACAAATGGATCATCAAATAGACACACAACTTGATATATATGGATAATTTCATAAAATGGTCTGGTCTGGTCTGGGTCCAACCCTCCCCAACCCAGTCCACATGAACTAACCCGGTTCGGCCATCCCAACCTGACATATATGGTCTGGCCTAGACCGAACCATCCAGGCTTAATTGGACACTAGACCATGGCCCACTGGAATACGTTGTTCATCCCATTGGCCCGCTGGAGTGGCCCGGTTTTCGATCCCACCCCAAGTCGCGTGGGTCGGTTCTGCTCTGCTTGACGCAATCTGCCCCTTGCCACATCGTTCATGTCCACATGGTTGCCTGAATGTGCAGTCTCCTATATCCCCCAGTCAACATTATGATGGACCACATTTCATACGGTCATCCCACCTCTTCTGCCTAGTCGTGGGGCCACACTCCCTCGAGGTCCTCCGTCTGTTGTGGTTTCAGGCGTCGTCCTAGCTACCATAGCCACAACCTCCTATTGTAACCCATATTCATCGCCCATAACCTCTTCCACCACATTCCTCCTCTGACGTGGCTCCTCCTAGACCCCATCCTTCCACCACCACTAGCAACCCTACCGACCATTCTTCAAGGGCATGCTTTGCCAGGCTAGTGCCGCCTCACCGATGGCCTTGCCCTGCCAAGCACTGGATGAGCCTGATGGAGTCGTCACTTATGGCCACCACCTTGTGCTACCATCGCCTTGTGCAGCCATGAAATAGGATCCTTAGTCATGTATAATTGTGACATGTATCAAAGTTGTAATGATCCATTTGATCATAAATAAAGAGGAATGAAGAACATGGAGATTAGGGGGAAGAGACCAATCATATGAACACCCCAATGGATAGATCTTATCCATGTTTTTTTAGACCATGATCCTTTAATTTTATATGTTTTTACTAAGAACTATAAACTGATATTTAATAGGATATAACATACCTTTAATCCCTATACGAAAAACCATCTCCCATGAATGATTAAACTACAGATCAACCTATTTGAGGGTTGATCCACATTCATCATTGAAACTATGAAGGGGAAGGAAATCACAAGTAGATCAAAAACCGACCTCGAGGATGGATCAATCACTGGAGAATACTAGAATTTCTTACAGTAATAGATCCTTTATCTACCAATGTTAATCGATCTATCATGCACTAATCAAATTTTCCAAATGTTGGGAGAGACTTCTTCTTTCTCAACCTTATAGAAACTCCAGTGTTTTGGAGATAAACCTGAATTTCTAATAGGGGATTGATTAATAACAGACTTTTAGCTGCTTCATGTAAAATATTTTTATTAAAATATTTTACTGACATCTATATAAAAAATATAAATTTGACCCTTTGACCACGCCGGTTGATTTTAGGAACAATCTAAGGTAAATTCTTTGTTCTGAGGACAATGATGTACCCAGATTTCTAATTCGGGCACCTATTTAGATATTATTACAAGATTATAGAAAACTCACATGCTCGATTTATTTAAAAAATAATAATAATTTATGAATAATTCAGGTCATACAAGGCCTCATAATTTCACACCATCTTAGTTCCTGGTCTCGGAAGTTTTCTAATTAATATATAAAATTAAAACCAGAGAAAATCTGATTCATTAAATTATTTCCCATAAGAAATTTTCTAAGTGATTTTTCTTTCAAAATAATTTTCCATATAATATTGAATACAATGATGTATATTTATTCAAGATATAATCCAATGATACCATATATATTGCTTTTATGGATGTTTTATGTTTATAAGAAAACGGTTTTCATGAACTGGTTTATTTTCCTATGGTGATTCTTTCCGGAAATGTTTTATGAAAGTAATTATTTTTCATAGATTATGAAATGATGAAAGTTTTATAAATCCCATTTTTTATCATGGGTTATTATATTATAAATGTTTTATTATTTGCGGAACACATATGTATTATTTTAATTATGTGATGAGTGAGACCTATATCTCCCTATAATGTGTCAGGTAAATCATTATATCACATGTGATAAAAATAGGAAATAATTCCATAGGATTAATCCTAAATGGGAAACAATATAATGGGATTGATTCACGATGGAGAATTGAAGATGAGGCATTATCCACTATGATTGATGGTATTTGTAGTTAAAAATGAAAAAATAAATTGTTTTTATTCCTATGTTTCTTCCATAAGTTTATGAAATGAGTTCATGGTTCATGATATATGATTATTTTAAACTATTATGAATTATGTTGTTGGGATGATAATGATTTATTCCATAACTCATGTTTATGAACTATGATATCAAATTTGTATTTTTTTTCATGATCTTATACTGTTATTCTTATCTTATTTTTTTTATATGATCGTAGAATGATATCTTCCATGTTTACCATTACTAAGAATCTGATCTCACCCTTTCTTTTGTTTTTTCCCTAGGAAATGAAGAAAGATTTAAAAAGGGCATGTTTATAAAGACTATAGAAGGGGAATATGTTTATGGTAGATGTTAAAGGTATTTTATTAAATAAAAATATTGTGTACCTAGTATCTAAAGACACTAAATCATTATGATTCTTGGATGTATATTTTTGAAATTTATTAAATATTAATCTAAAACAATGTGATATTTATATATGAAAATCCTAGGATAATGAAATTTTCCTAAATTAACATTTATTATATCCATTTTATAAGGATTAGATGTTGGTATTACCAAGAACTGGTGAACATATTACACATTTTCACATAGCATGTTATTTATGTTATTCCATATTGCATTATAAGTAAATTATCCCTTAATTTCCATTCACCCATTATAAATTCATATGTTCTCACATCTGGTCTTATAAAAAGAAACTTTCACTCAAAATATATCGAGGAAAAATTATTTTGGTTCGTAACTATAATTTTAATTAACTAAATCCTCATATAAAATTATTCATATCAGTTGAAAAAAAAATAATTTATAATTTTAATGGAAATTGTATGATTAAAACATAAATTTCAATGAAAAAACTTATAAATGATGATGAAACATTAAAACCATCCCATTTAACAGGAATATACCCCCATGGTGTTGAAAACAAAGAATGTAAGAATAATGGTGACAAAAAATGGTCCCTTTTTTCTATATGTGTTCAATTATATGGGTATTTAATCCCAATTTATGTAATCAACAACCGATAAATTACAATAAGAATAAAATTTTTGTCCAACCCATAACATTTTAGATTTTAAAATATCTTTAGTGGTTTTAACTCGTTGAATTAGCATGCCACAACTAAACAACAAAGGTATATTTGCTCATTGGGTAATTTATTTATGTCAGATATCATTACCATGTTTTAAAGGTACTTGCTTTTATAAATTATGATTCATATACCATTTAACTGATGTTCATAATAAAATACATTACATTACATAAAAAATTAATGTCCATTTAAGATTAAAGTTCTTTTTACTGAATAAAAATTTGACAACTCTTTTATTAATAAAATGGTATTGTTTTATGAGTTATTATACATACATAATAAAGGTAAGTTTCTTTTTAAGTTACAATTGGTACTCATAAAACTGAAACCAAGTTTCACCCTCCGTCACAGAATATAACAAGTCCATATATATTTGTATGATTATATGGGTCACCATTCCCAATTTATAAAGGCTCATACACTATAAATTACAATTAGACCCCATTTAATCACAACCACTAATGTTTGATCCCTTGGAACCAATTGTCCATTGCTAAAAAATGCCATAATTTGTTAATTAATTTTCTATCATCGAACAATAAAGGAAAATCATTTCAGATGAGGTGGAAACATTAATAACCAATCATATATCATGAAAAATGTTAAATCTATCACATTAGCAAGGAATACAGGTATAAATTAGAATAATCACTCAATAATGGCACACAGATAAGTATAATGTATTCCCACCAAAGAATGGAATAGAAATAAGCATTGAACATAATAAAAGTATCATTTTATACAGATCTGAATCATAATTTCACCTAAATCTAATGCACAAAAAATGATGCATAAAAACATCATTTATGTTTTCTTACATAACCTAGAGGTGAATACAATAAATAATTGGTAAATATTATAAATTAATAATCAATAATAAATAAATAATAGTAAATTTTAATAAATAATAATCCTTAATGAAAATTCATTCCCTACAACATGATCTTTCCCCCATGTGTGCATTCGTCCGACCTAGAATCATGAAATTTACCATGTGATGACATGTTTCATGTATCATTACAACAATCCCAAATTATATTAAAATTGAAAAAATACTATGATACCACTTGTAACCTCATGAATTATGAGCCACTGAAATGGTTCACTGATCTGTTTTACTATATGCCCTTAAGCATGCCTCCCCATATGCCAGAGGCCGCTAACATGAAGTGAGAGTCAAATGAATGAAGAGTGGGGTGAATATACCATTTTTAGTAATAAATAGTTGATTAAATAAATAAATATTATAAATAGTGTAGTATATAATATTTCTTTAACCCATCCAATTCCAAGTAAATAATGTTTCTTGACAATTAATGACATAAATACAAAATAGTCAAGAATACAACATATAATACAATAAATATTTCTAGATATACAATTAACAATAAATAAGTAAAATGATCCAAAACATGGAGGGTATCCTAAGTACATTATCAACCATTTATATTAATCACCAATTCCATACCTATCCCAAATGAAATATAGAACAAAGAACATTCGTGTTCATAACATGAAATTAGGATTTTTATATCTATAATGAATGACAGAATGAACAAGGTGTCACATAAAATTAGTTTGCCACCACCAATGAAGTGTAATAAAATCCAGCCCAAGAGTATAATATAATTTAGTATTCAAGAATAATAAAAAAGTAGTAAATTATAATGTAATCAATTCAGACTTAGGATCCTCAAAAGATACCTCGTTGATCATACCTACTTCGGCCTAAGCTAGAATATCTCTAAACATGTTCCATCTTGTATATATATGCATATGTAAATATATTTATATTTTTTAAACTGAGGGTCTCCAAGTCTTCCACCTAGACACATTGAACAAACTCAAAATATGGCCACTACTTCTATCCAACTAGCCCTAAGGTCTCACATAAGAACCATATCCAACTAAATGGAATTTCAATTAAATGTCATCTATCATGCTTGTAAACTCACTCTAAAGAGATGAAAAACAACATGTAATAAATCATCTAACTAAAAGGGTCAAAACAGATCAACATATGTTCAATTCCATCACTTTCGAAACATTTTCCTAACAATCCTACATTCTCTCTGAGCATCATCATAGAAGATTTATCCCTAGAGGGTCCCAACATCAATATAAAAAATGATAAAGAACATACACTCATTGGGTATCAATATACACTAATACCACCTTAATGATAAACTCACCAGAAAACCACCCACCTCTTAGGGGATTCATTTTTATTATTTAAGAGTCCTACCCAACTCAAATTGTCAAATAGACATCACATATTATTCTTAGAATCTCATATCAAAACCCTACCAGTTTATTATTTCCAAGGGATCTACCATACCAGGATAAACCATCATTTAACATAAGATTTAAAAATTTAAAATAGATTCATAACTAAAAGGTAACTAGGATCAACCTCCTAACCATAAGGTTCATACAAGAGAAAAGACCTCATAATCTTATGTGAAACTTCTACATTCCAGTCCAAGGTAACTCTCATGGAAACATTAGCACTAAAAGTTTTGTGAGGTTTATTCACTATCAACAACATAGAAAGGTTTTAATTAATATATTTTAATCAATTAACAGTTATTATATCCATTTAATGAGCTCAAATATAGGCAACTTCAAGTACCATGGATAGGGAAAACATTATGTAACTGTACTTAACAATTTGATTAGCCGATGGCACATGACACTATTGGAAAATTATCTCATTAATTCATTTTACGCATTATTTATTCATATGTTCTCACATATAGTCATAGTTAAATAAAATTTCAATCACAATATTTAGAGGAAAACACATTTTATGTAACAACATGAATTTTAATTAAATAAATCCTCATATCAAATAATGATCAATAGAATACAAATGGTGTTTTATTATTTTAAGGGATATTCGATCAATAAAATTACACCATTTATTTATGCACAACACCATATATGTGGCTAAAAATCATTAATTAAACAAGCCCTTTAACATTAATATACCCTTGTGGTGTTAAACACTATGATCGTAATAATAAATATGACTTGAAATGGTCCCTTTATGCTAATACATGTTCAGTTATATAGGAATAATTTCTTATTTTATGGATTCAATACTCTATAAATTATTATTGGCATCCATTTTACGTTCAAACACTAATAGTTTTGATTTCAAAACACCCTTAATGGGTTTAACTATGAAAATAAGAAATCTACAAATGACCTACATGGGTCATGTTTTTCAGTTGGTGATTCAGTTATGTGGTGTGTCATTCTCAAGTTGTAACGGTACATGACTTTATAAATAATAATTGAATCACTATTTATCATAAATATATAATTAATAAATAGAATTTATTTAAAACAAAACAATTTCTTTGTAATTTAAAATATCTCTTCTATGAGTTAAAATTTGACAACTTTTTTATTTGTACAATGACAGGGTTAGATAAATTACAATTTGTATGTTATAATGGTACATTCCATTATAAGTGATAATTTGGTTTCACGTAACTAAAACTACGTTTCTACCTCCGTTATCAGAATATAACATATATATATGTGATGTTAAGATTATATATCCACCATTACCAATTTATAAAGGTCTGAAAACTTTTTAAATTGTTGTTGGCACCCATTTAATCACAACCACTAATGTTTCAGCCCATGTAACCAATGTTCATTGGATCAAACATTTCCTAATTGTTTAATAATGATTCAACAATCAAAATATATAATAAAATATAATCTAGTTTGATCCAAAAACCTTAATAACCAATTATGTATCATGACATAACTTGAAAGTTATCATGTTAGAATGCAATACAAGAAGACATGAAAATAATCACAAAAGAATGGGATAAAAATATACATGTCTTATAATCATTAAAGGATTTTATGAAAATAATCATTGAACATAATCAAATAATTATGGTATAAATATAATCAAACTAATGATATATGATTTTGATATTCCTATAATGTTGAATGAACATATCCCATATCTTATCGTAATGGGTCAAGAGGTGGATCCCATAAATCATAGGTAAATCCAAAAAATTATTAACCATGAGAAGTAAATCAATCACTCTTAGTGAAATAATAATAAAATATAATAATGAATCATCATGAACAATAGTACTTTTTCTGGAAACGTCATATTTACCTCATGCATGGGCTAGCCAAATCCAGACACAATCAATTAATGATGTTCTGACACATTTCTAGTATATTTTCTACCATCCCAAACATTAAGAAAAAGGAAAAAATAACCTCTAATACCACTAGTAATATCCCGACTTCAGATCAACATAAATGGTTCCCTGAGCCTGTTTGATAATTGGCATTGGGTGTTCCACCATGTACATTAGAGGTTGTCAAATAGTAGTGGGGGTCAAATATAGGTACACTAGGGATACTATACCCTCTGGATCAGTACTACATAGTGGAGGAATTAAAAAATAATATGAATAGTCAAAGATAGAATAACTATTAACCTAACCAGTTCTAAACGAATAACCATGCATGATAATGCACTTCCATAAATATAAAAAATGCACGAAAAATATTATATAATACAATAAATAAAGATAGACTGACAAAAAGGAGTAAATAAATAAAAGAGTCCAACATTGGAAGGAATCCTAAGTACATGATCATCTAATACATCAAGGATTCCATGCTCAGTCCATTCCTCGAATGAAAAATAACAAAAAGAAGAGTCTAAAACCTAACCTACAATCTGTATGTCAGTCCAGGTACCAAATGGATACTTGAACATTATTTAAGAAAATAATATTAGGCCACAACCAATGTAATCAAATGAAATGCAGTCCATTAATATAAAATAAATTAGTGTTCATGTATAATAAATATATAAGTAATTGATAAATTAATGTAGACATTATCAGGTTCCTCAAATGACACTTGTAAAACAATACCCACATAAAACATAATTGTAATGTCTATGAACATGTTCCATCAGGTATATATATTTATATTCATATAAAATCATATATATATATATATGTGAAAATATATATATGTTTTAGGCATAAAAGTACATAAAATTGTAAAAATAATTTTATCTCTTTAAAATTATGTTTCGATAAATTGCTTTAAATTTGTGTACATTAAAATTCAAATATATTATTTTTGAAACATTAAAAAAAGTCACCATTGAATTGAGTAACAATTAAAATGAGTCACCATTGAAATGATTTACTTTTGAAAGGAGTCACCATTGAAATAAGTCTCCATTGAAATGATCCATCATTGAAACGAGACACCATTGAAATGAGTCAAAATTGAGACTTGTCACTTTTGAAATGAGTCACCATTAAAAAAATCACCTTTGAAATGACTCATTTTTTAAATAAGTAACCATTTAAAAAAATAATCATTGAAACAAGTCAACATTAAAACGAGTCACAATTGGAATGATTCACTATTTCCATCCACCATTGGCTTTATACAACGGTAGGTCAATAAGTCACTATTTGTCTTCCAATGGTGAGTAAATTTCTTATTAATTAAAATGTTACTTTTTTTCATTCATTATCATTATGTAGTTAGTTTGGTGAAATTCAATTTAGTTTTTTTGAACTCATAATGGTATTTCATTTTAGTCACTGTTGTCTTCATGCTATGGTATTTCATTTGATACACTATTGGATTCATGAAATGGTATATCAAATAGGTCACCGTTGGTCATCAACCAGTAAATAAATTTACAAAGTAAAATTTTCCACTTCAAAATTAATTTGTATTAAATTTTATTATATGGATGTATGGATAGTTTTTTTCTTGAATTAGTTATTTTAATGTCTTAAATTTTTTTTCTAAAACATTATAAAAGAATATTAATATTTCATATGATTATCTATTTTAATGCATATTTTTTACATGATTAAAATAGTTATTTCACTGGATTAATTCAATTTTTTTCTATTATGATTTCATTACAAGTGTATTACCAATTGTATTATTTTTTTGGATTAAAATATTATGTGATTTAATTTGATGGTTGTTTTATTTTTGAATTCACCATGTTTTTTGTATCACCATCTTATTTTAGTATTATTTTTATTATTTTATAACAAGTTTCATGTAGTGAGTGAATATTGATGCACATTTTTTGGATTCTATTTAAATATTCCCAGAGAACCATTTAATGGAACTGCTATAAAATGGGATGTACATATCATTATAAAGAAGAATATAATGACCCATACAATTAGAAATATGTGATACTTAAAAAATACCTACTTCTCTAAAAATTACATCATTGCCATCTTTGACTTCTTCCATATCTTGTGATCATAAGAAGGACTACATATTCAACATCTCTTCCATCAAGTAACCCACAATCTTATGTTATATAAATAAAAAAATAATCATAGAGTATATTCCTTTTCATTATTTTTGTTTAATTGATGTAATTCTATAATATTATGTTTGTATGTCTTCTATGGATATTTAATTATTTTTTTCCATTAAAATTATGTTTTCTCATTCTCTAGATATTCTACCACACATTTGAAGTCTTGGGTTGTGACTCTTAGACAATGTTTAGGGAAATTGACAAGGGTAGTCACCTATTGTAAATACTAGGTTGTGTATTGGGGTGTTGTAAAAGGCAGAGTCTGTAATAGGTTATCACCGCATTAAATGTGAGGATCAGTGGGTACACGTCTCCTCGGGGAGAAATGAAATTGATGGTTGGACAAAAATATTTAGATCTGAACCACTATAAAAATTATATGTGTTGATGTTCTTTAGTATTCTCATGCATCTATTTATTTACGAGAAAAATACACCGAGAAGGTTTGATTTTATAATTTCTACTAATTTCTATAAATTATTATTAGATTTTTAAAATGACTATTCACCCCCTCTTGTCTTGTTGCCATACTTATAATGATCCGACAATTGGTATTAAATTAGGTTTGGTTCTTGGAACTATAGGTATTTTGTTAAAAGAATTACATTACTTCTTATTTGATATTGTACAGCTAACTCAACACTATAGACTTATTAGTCTAAGAATCAAAAGAAACATATTTCTTTTAAAATGGATGGTATCAATACTAGTGATGGATGGATACCACAAACCCCCATTCTTTGATGGGATTGAATAGGGTTAATACAAAGAAATAATTGAGGCTTACCTAAAGAAATTAAGTTTAGATCACTTGAAAATATAGTATATATAACAAAAGATACCATGATTTGATCTAGAGACTCTTACTTGTAATGACATGGTGAGATATGTCTTAAATGAAAAGGTCAAAAACAATTTTTAACATGCCATTAATTGGAGTGTATACATACATCTGTCATCCATTAAGACTACCCCTGACATATGGATGATTATAAATGTGTCCCATTTTTTTGAACTGAAATGATCCAGATAACCATGTTCGGAATACTCTGAGTATAATATCACAATATCAAGATGGGTGATGAAGAATCTGTGAAGCAGATGTGGCATCAGTTTATGAGAATCACTAATGGGATGAGTGGTCTTGGTGAACCTCTGGATAACATAGATCAAGTGGAAATAGTATTAAGAGCTCTTCCATAGAGATTTCATATAAAGATGGTGGCCATAGATGAGTGTAATAACTTCAAAGAATGCACTCTGGATGAACTAATTTTCTCTCTACTACAATATGAGCTTAAGATAAAAATATTATTGATTAGAAGTCTAACAATAGAAAAGTTATTTCATTTAAATATTTTTTTGAAACCTCTGATGCCTCTTAACCTGAGTGTTAGGATAGTGACAAGAAGATGGACCACTATAATAATAAAAAATCAATTACATGAAAAACAATGTTGGGAAAAGGTCATTCAAGAAAAAGTTTAGTAAAGACAAAAAAAAGGTAATTCTACTAATAATAATGATGTTTCAAATTAACCTGTTATGAGTTAAGGAATAAAGTTCATATAATTTAAATCATCCTTAAACTCATACATCCCTAGAAAGAAAAAGTAAAAAAGAAGGAAATAGAACCAGCTATATTAGGAGGATGGGACTGATCAGATTCTTCTGACAGTAATAATTATTTGAGATGTGAAAAGGAGACAAGGAACTTAGAACTTATGGGTATTCAACATGATTTAAATAACTCTCTTTCTACTCATTTAATATCTCCTACTATTGGTGATCAAAATTATTTATCTGGAAATTAAAATGAAATTTCTTTGATTCATCATATTATTCTGATTCTGAAAATATTAAATAAAAAAATGTTCAATGAAATTAAATAATTAAATAATGATGGATTGATATTAACTGAAATCTGTATTGCACTAAAATCAAGGTATAATATGTTCTCAAAAGAAATCATTTCTTTTAAAAGGAAATGTGAAAATTTAGAAATCTGTAATTTGCATAATAATAACTCTTGAGATGTTCAAAATTATAAAATGCTTAAAATAAATGATGAAAATGATATAATTATAGATTTTATAGTGGTTAATGATAATTTCCAAGAGAAAATAACTGAATTATTTGATTTTGATTAAATTAATGTGGAAGATAAATGTAAGAAATATAAAAAAGTAAATAAAAACTAAGAAATACTCTATATAGTACACATTAAAAGGTATTTTACAATTTAGAAAATGTTTTAATGGAAAACACATATTTAAAATATGAAGTGATCAATCATAAAAAATAATTGTATAACATTTTAATGATAAACAATGGTGTGATAATATGATGTATTTAATGAGAATAAATCATAAGAATTCTAGTTTTTGTTACAATAGTTATACACCTAGTCTATGTAAAACTAATTTTGGTAAAATATAGTAAAGAAGTATTTCAACTGTAACATGTATTAAATGAATAATTCAAGGACATTATTCCAATGAGAATTCAGTAATATTCCTGCAATATTTTTGGAATTCTAAAATATATAGTTCAACTGATTCACATTTTAATCAACCCTCTAATTAATTTCCAAAATCTATATGGGTTCAAAAAATTTCTACTACTAACCAATTGGTCCCAAGTTGGAATGGGTGACAAAATAGAATATTAGTTGATTAATTGTGGGAAATCAGTCTTGTAAGTATCAAAGACTCATGGTACATAGACAGTGGATGATCCAGGCACATGACATCCAAAATTAGTAAATTTATATAATATAATACATGTGATGGTGGCCTAGTAACTTTTAGATACAACTCAAAAAGACATATTAAAGTTATGGGTGATATTTTTTTCTAATACTATAATAATTTCAAAAGTACAATCTTTAAATTGATTGAATCATAATCATTTACCTATATAAAAACTGTGTGATGATGGTTAAAATGTTATTTTTGACAATGATAAGAGTGCATTTCAAAAAAATTACATTGAAAATGCTTACTGTATAAATATTTTTGAATCAAAAAAACAAATGTTTAAGTGAAAGAATAATGTGAAAAAAATGATGTACTATATAATAGGAGACTGGGGAATGAAAATTTTAAATTGTTACATAAACTATAAAATCATGAACATGTTCTGTAATTACCAAAGCTTCAAACAAGTAAGTCATTTTTTATTCATGTTTGAAATGTAACCAACCCAAAGAAATATTTAAATCTAAGAATTATGTTTATACTACAAGATTCTTAGAATTAATAAATCTATAATTTTTTGTTCCAATACAACCTGCTAGTTTTTGTGGTAAATGATATTTCTCTGTTATTGTAGACGATGATATTATATTTTTTTGGATTTTCTTCTAGTCTCATAAATGGGAAACTTTATCCAAATTCAATACTTTATTATGATTCATTTTAACTAGTAAATGGATAATGGATGTAAGTATGATGTGTCTTGGAGAGGAATTATTTGTGGAGTATATATAGGGTGTTGATCTAGATATCTTTGAGCTAGTTTTTCATGTATCCATGTTTTCAAAGATACAAAACCATTATAGTTTTGGAATGGAAGATAATTATTTGTAATCAATATACATTTAATAATATGTAACATATATGAATGAAAAATTTGAGTTGATATATTTTTAAAATAATTAATAGTAACCATGATAAAATTTCATTACATTAGATAAGGGTAAAATGTTTTAAAATGGTATAAGAAATGCTATATGTTTTCAAAATCTATTAAAATGTAACTTATTCCATTAGAAGAGTGTACTCCAACAAAGTCGTCCAATCATAAACAATATGGTAATTTGGTTTCATTACCACTTTATAATGAACATTATATTATTTTAAGTAATGAATACGTACAAAATGTAACTCTATTTTAATATATATATATATATAATATGTTATCATAATAATAAAAAGTTTTTATGGTTGTTATAAATGAAATTTTTTATCAATTATAAATTATTTTCAATATATTAATTCATTTTTGTTTTTTTGAACTGTATAATTACCTAAAATGCTTACGCATCTATTATGCAGTGCTTATGTAGGTGAGTAAAATATAAAAGTAATTCATTTTATTTTATTTTTTAACGTATAATTTAATGTCTCTCTTTATTTTTACTGATAAAAATGAAAATTATGTAATTTTTCATATAATCAAATTCTAATTCCATGGTAATCATTATGTTTTTAAAGTAAAATTATATGAATAGTCCCGTGAATGACTTTAAATATATTATAGGTTTAAAATTATTTATTTAGTTGATTAAGAATCATAAAAGTATTATCATTTTTAAAATGAATGGTAAGTGGTTGATAATATTAATCATTTTCCTCATATGATCCAATTTCCCTTTAAGAAAGTCATTATTGATTTTTAAGCACGATGTATCTCGTTTCTATGATAATTGTTAAAAATGATTAATGAGGGATTGAACTTAATAGATATAAGGACCCAACCATATTACATACATAATCTTGCATTTAGTAAAGAATACACTTCTTCTTATATTGAGTATTTTATCACGTTTAGAGCTTTAGAGAATTTGGACATAATACATTCATAACATTACACATTGTTACAGAGTGGATACCACAGAATTAGTTTCCATTGATTTCAAAATATAAAACATTAAAATGTAAACCATGATTCCTTGAAAATTATTCATCATTTTACATGGATTCGTTCTTTTTGTTACACATCCATTAACCTTTTAAAATCATTTAAAACATGGTAGGATCAAAAAAACTCAGTAAGGGATTTAAAAAAAAAAGGAAAGAACACATTAGTCCATGAATACTTGTAATGTATGAAATCACATTCAAAACACATAATTATCACCTATATATATATGCATACATTGTGAAACATGAGATTTACACAATAAATAAGATCATATATAGAACCATAAAGGTTTCTTGGGGTATTACATACATAATCTTGTAACACTTTCCGTTGCCTTATAATTTTTAACCCTCACGGCAACCTTACTATCTGTGAAACCATCCTAGTTACACATGGAGTAACCATATGGCCGACCTACAACATACACGTACGCGATGCATTGGAGGTAAATATAGTTCCCACCCTTAATCATAAACAATTCCCTAGAAACAAAACATAATCATACATCATGAATAATTAACTAAAAACATTGCTTTCGAATTTTGTAAAATAGAATTTTAAAAGAATATTTTAAAAGAAAAGACCCTTAAAATATCATATAATTGAAGTGATAATTAATAGAGTGTATGTAATATGTATATAATTTGTACATACACATAATTAAACATAGTATAATCATAATTCATCACACAATAAATTTAAATATCACATAAATAATGAAGAATAAGGTCAACCAAAAGGATGGAAATCGAATTAAGAATTCCTTTACCTCAGGCTTGTATTACTTCAAACATGGTTAAAATTTTTGTATAATGGTTAAAAGAGTTTTATTACTATTTAAAAAAAATCATGTTTATGACCTCTTATATGATCATATCACAACCACATTTCACCCCTTAATTAATTGTATTTTCTTCCTTGCACTGTTTTGGGTGAGTTCCTTACATGATTTCCATGATTGGTTCATGATGGATGTTCCTCACAACTGGAAGTGAAACTCTAGATTAGGAATGGAAATGTATTTACATATTTCTAGTACCATAATTTCTCCCATTTATCATTTTGATGTTTTATATAAGGACAATTCATTAATTAAAACATTAATGATGTTCGTTTAGATCAATTTAGTAGTTCTTTGATAATAACAACCTCATATTGTGTTATAAATTAAAAACATGAGTAATAAAGAATTCCAGAACTAGGGATGAGACCTAATACATATATTATAACCTGGTTCAACTTTAGAAATTTTTTCATGACCAGACATTAATGAATTAATGGAAATTGAAATCACATCATCCACGATGTCGGTAATTTGACACATCACAGAAAATATTTTTATTCCTTGAAAAAGTGGGAGAGGAGAAGAATAAAGATGATGAATATTCAATGATAATGATAACATCCAGAATAAACTTGAGTTATAGAGATTTAATTCCTCTTCTATATGAATATATGAAGAAAGAATAAGAAAACAAAGGAACTTGAAATAAAAAAATAATTGAGAAATCCCTTACAAAAATTCACCAGCCTAACGCCTATGCCACACAGTTCTAGAAAATCATAAAAAGAGAGGTTACACGGGTAACCGATCCCGAAATTAATATAAATACAGAATATATCAATAATAATAACTAAATAAGAAAATGGTATGGAAACTTGAAAGTTATACCACATAAAAGAGAACATGAATGGAAAAAAGAAAGAAATTGAGAATTTTTTTACCTTGTAGAGTAACTCCTATAACATGAAGGTTGGGACCTTGGGGGATATAGGAAACCTTGGAAGTACTACTAGGGATGTAGGAATGACATATCATCATTGATGAGTAATTTTTAATGATTTTAATGATGGAATGGGTTGGTATTTATAGCAAAAGTGTGGGATTATTTTAATAATTTTCATGGGACACCTCATTAGTTGTATTTGCAAAACCATGGGCTTTCACATCATATTTACCCATGGTATAAGCCACTTGGGACACCTCATAACCTATATTATTGTACACAAGTCTAGTAGATTTATTACATCATCATTTCATCATTAATGATGTCATTTACTCACCGAAACTCAAAACTGTTTTTTTACTATTCACAAAAAATCATTTGTTTCCTAAAAATCCCCAAAATTCACCCAAACCGTTAATCTTTATATTTAATTCAAAAATTAAGTCCATTTTTTATGAAATATTTTTCTAAATATTTTGAATTTAATTTTTAAATAAAATAATACTTAATTCAGAAATTAATAATTTAGAAACTATTACTATTTTATATCACATTGAAAAATTAATCAAGATATAATTATATTAAATCCTTATGAAAATAAAATAATAATACAGTTTACTATTCATTAGGGTCAAATTACTATTCAAAAGGGTATGTTAAAATTCACCAAATAAACAAGTTTCTTCCAATAGACTCTAAATAACATACTGAACACAATTGTAGATGACCATTTATTTTATATTCAAAACATAGAAGCAGTGACATTATTTTTAAAGGCTACTTATAAATATCTACATTAAACAAAATTTCAAGAATTTAAATTTATTTTTAGAAAACCTTGGGGTGTTACATTATCCTAGCCTTTTGGAAATTGTGTCCTCACAATTTTATATACATATTAAACAAGTGAGGGTACATTTCTCTCATAGCATTTTGAGACTGAAATTTTTCTTCTTCGACTATGTGGTTTCACCAAAAACCTTTTACCAGGGGGATTACCTTATTCCACAATACATGTTCCCTTTGATCAAGAATATGAACTAGTTTCTCTTTATAAGAAAGGATCTCTTCCAACTGAACTTTTTATGGGGTCAAGACATGAGATGAATCTGACACATACTCTCTCAACATCAAAACATGAAAAAAAATTATGTACCTAAGACAAACTCAGAGGAATAGATACTCGGTATGAAACTATTCCAACATTCTCCAAGATTTCAAAAGGACCAATGAATCAGGTACTTATCATTCCTTTCTTACAAAAACACATAAGACTTTTCCAAGGAGTGCTTTTAAGGAAAACATGGTCACCTACCTCGAAAGAGAAGATTTTCCTTCTTTTATCTTCATAACTTTTCTTCCTTCTCTAATTTGTCCTCATGTGCTGCTGGATCATCTTCACTTTCTCAGCCAATTCCTCTACAAATTCTGGCCCCATCAACTTTCTTTCACTGACTTCATACTAAAAGGCTAGAGTTCGACACCACTTTATATACAAAGCCTCAAAAGGTGCCATCTGTACACTCGAATGAAAATTATTATTATAAGAAAACACAACTAAAGAAATATTTTGGTCCCAACATCCCTAGTAGTCCATTAAACAAGCATGAATCAAATTCTTCAAAGTTTGAATCATTCATTATGAATGACCATCTGATTGAAGATTAAAATATGTATTGAAATTTAACATTATTCCCAACGACTTCTGAAGTCCCTTCCAAAAGATAAAATGAACCTGGGATCCAGATCAGATAAAATGTAAAGAGGAACTCCATGTAACCTCACAATCTCATAGAGGTACATTCGAGAAATATGATCCAAAGACATTTTATCTAAAATAGAATGAAAATGTATAGATTTTGTCAGCCAATCCACAATAACC
This sequence comes from Viscum album, assembly GCA_963277665.1. NCBI lineage: Eukaryota > Viridiplantae > Streptophyta > Magnoliopsida > Santalales > Viscaceae > Viscum > Viscum album. Next base: position 329,427,903 of record OY728152.1, on the reverse strand, counting down.
CAAATAGCATTGTTACCTAGGGATGTCTTTTGTAGCCCCACCACAATGTCCTTGGATATATTCTACCATTTGCAATCAGGCACTCGAAAAGGTTGAAGCATCCCCTTTTATAAATGTTGGTCTGCCTTAACCTGTTGACATGTCAAACATTTCATGGTAAAATCAGAAAAATCAATTTTCAATTCATCCCCCCAATAATACATCTGAAGGTCTCTGTATATATTAGTACTTCCAGGATAAACTGAAAAAGGGGAACTTTGAGTTTCACACAACAATTCTTTCTTAAACAGGGAATCACAAGGCACGCACAACCTTATACCAAATCATTCAAAAACAATTTTAATCAATTTTAAATTCTAGAAACTTATCCAATTTAACTAACTCTACATTTTTTTGCTGTTCACGGTCATCCCGTTGAGCTTGCTTAATTTTTTCTGACAAACAAATACCGCACTAAAACATGAAACAAAATAGATTTATTCCCTACACCAGTAAAATCTAAGGAAAAATTCATCAAATCATTAAACAAGGGATCATGTTCCAAATGTAACATGGTTAATGATGCAATGATGTTTTTAACTCTAAGGATCTGCTACATTGTTTTATTTTCAAGGATGGAAATTGATTGTGAAATAATAATCCTTTCTCTGTTCAAGCCAACTTCTCTGACTCATGTGCAATTCCTTCTGTGTAAATATATATTTATGACTTTTATGGTTAGTATATATTTGAATTTTGGCTAAATATAAATTATGCCTCCAAATATTCAAAGAAAAAACCTTAGCATCCAATTCCAAACCATGTGTGGGATAATTTAACTCATCTGTTTTTAGTTGTCTTGAATCGTATGCAATTACCTGATCATTATGCAACAAAATAGAACCAAGTCCCTCAATGAAGCAACAATGTAGATGAAGAAATATCCATTTCGGAAAGGAAAGTCCAAAACTGTGAATTTAACAATCTCTTCTTCAGTTTCTAAAAACAAGCATCACATTCTTCTGTCCAAACAAATTAAACCCCTTTTCATGTTATCTTGGTTATTGGGCTAGATAACAGAGAATAGTTCTTAATAAAACGTCTATAATAACCTTCTAATCCAAGAAAACTATGAATCTATGTAACATTTGTGAGGCTTGTCAATTCATCAACCACTTTTCTTTTGGCAGGACCAAGTGTTATTTCATCCTTTTTTACAATGTTCCCAAGAAAATATGTGAGTAACAACAAAAAATAACATTTTCTAAACATTCCATATAGTTTCTTATCATTTAAGGTTTTTAAAACAACCCTTATATGTTTTTCATGACCCTATTTATTTTTAGAGAATACCATAATTTCATCAATAACTACAACCACAAACATATCCAAGAACTCATGAAATACACTATCCATAGGATTGATGAATACATAAGGTCAATTAGTTAACCCAAACGACATAAGAAAAAATTCATAATGCCCATATCTAGTATAAAAGGCTATTTTCAGGATTTCATCCTCTTCCAACTTCTTCTGATGGTATCCAGACCTCCAGTCAATCTTGGAAAAGTACTATGCTCCTTGGAGCTGATCAAACAAGTCATCGATATGAGGAAAAGGAAACTTTTTTTAATAGTGATGTTATTCAAAGCTCTATAATAATTCAAAGTCTCATGGACCCATATTTCTTCTTAAAAAACACATGCTCCCCCTGGTTATGTGCTAGGATGAATGCGACCTTTACAAGAAAATCATGCAATTGATTTTTAAATTCAAGAAGTTCAATTTGAGCCATATGATATGGGGGTTGTGAAATTTTCTTAGCATTAGGAACTAAGTAAATTTGGAATTTTACTTTCTAATCAGGTATGAAACTAGGTAACTCATCAGGTAAATCATCAAGGCATTCATTTACCACTGGTATATCATTAATTTGATAGTTACCTTGTTTCCAACAATATGAGCAAGATAACTTCCTTTTCCATCTTTCAACGGTTTCTCATATTCCTGATATGTTATCAAATTTATGGGTTCATTCTTATTGAAAAACAAAAACTCTTTTATAAAAACAACTTCTTTATCTCCATATTCAATCTTAGCATGATAAAAAAATCCAATCCATTCCAAGAATAACATCAAACTCGACTAAGGGTAATACAACAAATTTTTTTGGTAAATTCATTTCACATACCACAATAGAATGATTCTTATAATTCATCTTTTCTATAATATTTTCCCTTGGTGTTTTAAGAACATGTTCAAGTCTCATTTGTTTAAGTGATATTTCCAATTTACCTAAAACTTTCTCAGAGATGAAGGAATGTATGGACCCCATATCAAACAAAACATTAGAAAAAATCTGAGTGAACAAAAAAAGTACTTCTTATAACTTCATTGGATGGACTAACATCTTCTGACATGGTCTCAAAGGATCTCACTACACCTTTATGCTTATATTCTGGAATCATTGCATCATTCAGATCTCTCTTCTGGTAGGCATTTTCATATTTACCCATCTCACCACATTTAAATCATATTACAGTTTTCTTATCATTATTATTCTTCGGTTCATTTTCATTGCAATATCAGGCCATATGTCCAAACATACCACATATAAATCACATCTCAGTTTGGTTACGACAATTCCCATGGTGTTTCTTACCAAACATTTCACAAACTAGAAAATGGATTTTTTTTACAATTAGATTTCTTCGGTTGATTCTTACTCATCACTTTCCACCTGGTCCTCTTCATCTCCTTGTTTCCAAAATGCATGTGATCATCAAAAAACACCATCTCTACCCTCTCAGCAAATCATAAAAGTTTCTCATTACATTTGAATTCACGGGAGGCCAACACCATTCCATACCTTGGATTCAGTACTAAGTAATAGCGGTTGATTTTGATATCATGATCTAGAATATGATTGGGATCATACCTCACCCTTCGTGTGAAGTTCGCTTCATACACAGACACTAAATCCTTCTATTTTTTCTTTAATTCAAGGAATTTCTTCTCCATACTAAGTCCCACCACCCTAGGAAAATATTTTTCAAGGAAAAGACTTTTAACTTCATCCCACTGTAAGGCATGAAAATCCCCTGTACCCCTGATATTCCATACCATTGACCACCACTGATCAGCTTCAACTTCAAAACGATAAATGGAAAGACATACATTTTGATTTTCTGAATATCCCAAAAAATAGAATATCTTTTCTAGGTCTTTGATCCATCCTTCTGCTGCTACTGGGTTAGAACATTCATTGAAAGAAGGACGATGTTGTCTCATAAAATGTTCCACTACTATCATGTTATGTTGTGGTGCCTCTATTTGGTATCATGCATAGATTCTACCACCATTTATTGAAAGTGTTAGCTAACCCATTACTATCATAAACTTCTCAGTTCCAATCCCTACAATTCCAGGATGTAGATCTGTCAGGATGCCGTTCTTTCAGTGCCTCTCCTCTTTAGCATCCCTCACCCTTATGCGGACAAACAACCAGAACAAACATATCTTAGATGAAGCAACATGGTAATATTTAAATTCGTAAACATTTAAAATTAATAATAGAGTAAAATTCATTTATGGTATTCTTTTGACATCATCTTAACCCTTAAAGTTATCTAAACAATTCTCTGATACCAACTATAAGGACCAGACATTATTATATAAATAATAATGAATTTAGTCAAAAAATAACTTCCTCTTACATTGAGGATCTTTTCAAGTTTAGTACTTAAGATATTTGGGACATAATACATTCATAACATTACACATTGTAACGGAGTGAATACCATAAAAATTGTTTCCATTTTTTTCAAAATAAAAAACATTAAAAATTAAAATAAGATTAATTGACAATTGTTTAACATTTAACATGTCTTAATTATTTGTCTTACATATCCATTAACCTGTGAAAATAATTTAAAACTAGGGATCATCACAAAAACTCTGTAAGGGATATAAAAAAAGGAAAGACCACATTAGTCCATGAATACTTGTAATGTATGAAATCACTTTCAAAAGACATACTTATCACCTGTATATATATACATACTTAGTGAAACATGAGATTTAAACAACACATAAGAACATAAGTAGAACCATAAAGGTATCATGGGGAATTACTTATATAATCTTGTAACCCTCGCAGCAACCTTATAATTTGTAACCCCCACTACAATCTTACTATCTGTGTAACCATCGTATTTACACTTGGAGTAACCGTACGGCTAACCTCCAATGTACACATACCCAATGAATTGGAGGAAAATATAGGTCCCACCATTCATCATAAACAATTTCCATGAACCATAACATAATCATACATTATGAATAATTACCTAAAAACAATGTTTTTGAATTTTGTAAAATAGAATTTTAAATGATGATTTTAAAAGAAAAGTACCTTATAAATAGCATATAATTGAAGCAAGACATAGTTGGGTGGATGTAATATTTATATAATATGTATATAAAAATAATTAAAAATAGTATAATTATAATTCATTTCAAAAAAATTTAAATACCACATAAATAATAATGAATAAGGTTAATGCAAAAGATGGAGATCGGGTTAAGAATTCCCTTACCTCATACCTTTCTTACTTAAAACATGTTTAAACATCTTGTATAATGGTTAAAAGAGTGTTATTATTATTTTAAAATAACATGTTTCTATTTATAACATCTTATACAATCTTTAATAAACCTCATTTCACCCATTAATTGTTTGTATTTTTTTCCTTGCATAGTTTTGGGTGAGTTCCTTACATGATTTCCATGTTTTGTTCAAGATGGATGTTCTTATCGATTGGAAGTGATACTCCATATTTGGAAGGTAAAGGTATTTAAAAAATTCATGTACCATAATTTATCCCATTTTTAATTTTTATATTTTATATGAGTATGTTTCATAAGTTAAAACATTAATGTTGTTTGTTTAGATCATTTTAGTGGTTCTTTGATAATAACAACCTCATTTTGTCTTATAAATTAAAACCATGTGTACAAAAGATTTCCAGAACCATGTATGACACATAATAAATATATTATGACCTGGTTAAACCATATAAATGGTTTCATTACAATAAATTAATGAATTAATGGAAATTGAAATCACATCGTCCACGATGTCAGTAATTTCACACCTCATGGACAATGTTTTTCTTCCTTGAATAAGTGGGAGAGAAGAAGAATAATGATGATTAATTTTACATGAACATGGGAACATACAATATATACATTATTTCTCGATATTTCAGGCCTTTTGGTTAAGAATAGATGATGAAAGAACAATAAAATAAAGAAACTCATAATAAAAGAATAGTTGAGAAATCCCTTAAAAACATTTTGCAGCCTAACAGCTATGTAACATGGTTTTAGAAAATATTAAAAAGAGATGCGACAATGGTCACCAATCTGTCAATGAATCATAATATACAATATATAAAGATTAAGAAGTAAATAAGAACCTAGTATAGGATCTTGAAATTTATACCACATAAAAGAGAACTTGAATGGAAAAAATGAAATTGAGAATTTTCTTACCTTGTAGACTAACTACTAGAACATGAAGGTTTAGCCCTTGGGGAATTGTGGAAGCATTGGGAGGACTACCTGGGTGTTAAGGAAGCCAATGATCCATTTATGTGGAATTTGGAATGAAGTTAATGATGCAATGGGTTGGTATTTATATCCAAACTGAGGGATGATTTTAGTAATTTTCAAGGGACACCTCCTTAGTGGTATTTTCCAAACCATGGGCTTGCCCTTTATATTTTCCCATGGTATAATCAACTTGGGACACCTTATGACCTATTTCACTTTTCATAAGTCGAATAGATTTATTTCATCATTATTTAATCATCAATGACATCATTAACCCATCGAAACTCAAAACTGTATTTTTTTACTGTTCCTTGAAAAATGTACTATTTCAGAAAATTCCCCAAAATTCATCATAACCATTAATCGACATGTAGAATTCAAAAATGAATTCCTTTGTTTTAAAATGATTTCTAATTAATTTTAATTTAATTTTTAAATTAAATCATAATTAATTCAAAAATTAATAATTTAAAAACTCTAACACTTTTTATATAACATTCAAAAAATAATCAAGATGTCATTATCTTAGAGCCTTAAGAAAATAAAATAAAAATACAATTTACTATTCATTAGTGTCGTATTATTATTCAAAATTACTATACATATTTCTATTCTTAATGGTATGTTACTATTTTCCAAAAAAACTAGTTTCTTCCAATAGAATCCAAATAATATACAGAACACAATTGTAGATGACCAATTTTTGAAATTCAAAATATATAAGTAGTAAGATTATATTTAAAGGCTACTTATAAATATCTACATTAATAAAACTCATGAATTTAAATTTATTTTTAGAAAATCATGGGGTGTTACAATAGATAAGGGTTAAAATAACATAGAAACGTCTATAAATCCTATTGTTTATATTTATTTTGATACACTATCTTAAGAACTTATAAATTGATCAAAATTGTAGAAATGTATCCTTTAGGGTGACCTTATATTATTTTTAATTTTAGAATAACTACTGGTTTTTCACTCCACTCGATTATAAAAGGTAACTCCCTCTATTATCTTATTCACATCATGTTCAACCACACATATCAACCAAAACCTAAAGAAACCTATTTAAAAATTTCCTATAAATTTTACATAGGTTATTTTCTTCTTAAATGTACATCCCAAGGGTCCTTAAAAAGATATCCAAAGGAGGATTCTAAAATAATATATTACCATCTTCACCAAATTTTTTATACCTCATGAAATCGTTATTTATCCATTTTAACATATTATAATTAGAAAAATTATATTACATAAATGTTTTTTGTTAATATAATAATGATTATCTATTTATTATACATCCCAATGGAAGATAAACATATCATTGTTCATACATACGTATTACTACACCAAAACTGATTTCTTTTTTTTAATTACAATCTATATTGTATTTTTATAACGATTTATTTAATGGATATATATTTCTTAAAACATAAATATGATTTGATGAAGATAAATTATTATATATATTTTTCCCTCCCAACTATTTCAAAATAATAACATAGCTCATCTGTACCTATAGACTACCACCTCGATGAAGCAATGTGATTAATATTTCATTTCTAATTAACATTGATGGTAATAAGGAATTATTTAATTAATATATAATATATATATTATATTATTATGATTCATTAATGATATATTATTGTATTCCTTTATTTTATTCTATTCATTGGGAAATGAAATCTCACTCATGTATACATACAGACTACTGTTTCCACAATGTGTTGTAATACATTTTTCATCACATATTTATATAAATGGTAATAAAATTGTAAATAATGAATAAATATTATATTTATGAAATTGTTACTATTTGGGATATGTTGAAACCATTACCAAGTGTCAAGGACCCAAACTACAAAATTAATACTTTTATAAACAATTTAGTAATGAACACATGTAATGATGATTTTAAGAAGGAATTGTTCATAAAAGAGTAAATGTAAATTATAAGTGAATAATATATGGTAAGATAAGTATAAATATAGTTCTGATATAAATTAATAATAAATCATAATTTATTAGAGGGGATTTCAAGAGCTTTAACGAAGACTGTTTGAACCTGAGGTAATGGTTTCTCACGATAATTTTATTTCTATGACATATTCCATATTCAACACTTTTTTCTTTTTTTATGGTGTATATACTGAAAATGATCGTATTTTATGTTAATTATAATTAAAATTATATCAAATTAGTATTCCATTTCAGTTTCTATATTCCATGAGGTTTTAATTAAAATATTACCAAAAATATTAGGCTTTTTCTACCAATATTGTTTCAAAAAGACATGTTTCATGTTATGTATATGTTTGTGTTTATCTAGTGTATATATTTTCCTATGAATTTTTATATCCAGAATATATTAATATTCATGGTATTACAATTTTTTTCTATTTTATTTCATTAAAATGGTTTTAGATTCGAATGTTACCAAAGTACTAAGGGTTTATATCAAAATCTCACTTCATTTTGAGATTTTTAATGTTATATTTATATTGTGGGAATTTATATGATCCTTATCTTTTAAAACTCGTAAATTTTCTTCTCATCTAATTATTTATGTGTTTTTAATATTTTTAATTATTTGGTACTTAAACATATAAATAAAATATTTTAAAAAAAGTCCGCCTTATTTCTTCATTTTATGTTGGGAATATTTCTTCTCCATGTACATATTCATAAAATAATTATGGATGTTTTTTAATTAATAAATGTTTTAAATTTTTCAATTTCATATAGCTTTTATGTTATTTATAAATAATTAAAGGGAATAAATTAAAATGTTTTTCATTCACCTAATTTTTACGTTTTTATAAAATAGTAAAAGGAATTTCATGTATTAAAATGTATTGTATAAATGGATTTTCTGGAGATTATGTAATTCTTTCAGCATAAATATATAATTACATGTTTTAATGGATTTTTAAATAAAAATTATTTTATTTTTTTGGAAATTTTCTTTTATATTCAGTTTAAGTCCCTATTTTAGTCAAATTAGTGCTTCCCAAAGTCCATGAGATGGCGTGGAGGGGTCCAAGTTTTCGGGACATGAAAGATGATGAAAAATAAATTATGGATAGGTTTCATAATTTCCACACATTTAGTGAAAACTGTGGGGAGCATCCCAGGTAACTGTGCTTCCATTGATATTTGATTGTTCATAATTACTGCATGGTTAATGTAAGAACCCGGTTTTTACTGAGAAAGACTTTGAAATGTTCTTGATAATATTCCAGAGCAGTGCCTTCAGATGGTGTGCGATTCCGAGCCCTGGAGTGGTCGGAATTAAATTTTCAGTGCGTTCACACTGGAAACGCCAAATAAATGGGATAACTCCTAAACGATGATCTGGATCAGAGATCCGGGTGTACAGATGGGTCCAAAATGGGGTGTTTACCATAGAAACGACATAAAGTAAGTCGGCGCGGGATGTTTGGACCCCTCACTCACTTTCGGAACATTAAAAGGATTAATTAATTAATTAATTAATTTGTTTAATGATGAAACTCAAGTATCTCTTAAACGGTGGCTCGGATTGGAAAACTGAGGGCACTGTTGAGTTCGGAGCATTTCGTTTACCCTAGGAGCGGTGTAAGTTTTGCGGGCGTGGCCAGTTTGTGAAAAATGGCCCCAGGGGCATTTTCATAATTTGGAAGCCTCAGACGTTACGTTTTATAACTTTTAAACGGGGTCTCGGATTGAAATTATGAGACCGCCGTTGTGCTCGGGAGGTGGTGTTTACCCTAGGGGAGGCTTAATCCTAACCCCGTCGGGAGTTCGGGTTCGGGAAGACGGGCGGGTGGTTAAGTGTTTTCTATTTAAACACTTAACCCACCCCTCTCCAATCCACTTCCTCCCCATTGAACCCCCGGGTGAAACCCTCTCCCCTCTCCTCCTCCAGCCCCGGCAAAGCAGCTCCAGCGAGGTGCGGCGCGGCGGCAGACTCCTCGTGAAGCTCCGGGCATCGCCCAAGATGTAGGAGTTCGTGGTTTTCATCATTTTAATATCCTCAACCCCGTTCGATTGTTTTATTTGCATTGAATCTCTATTTTTCCTATCGAGAGAAACCCGTAGTTGCGTAGGATTCGATCTGGGGTTTTCGTCGCACTTTTCGGATCAAATTTCCGAGTCCGGGGGTGATCGCAGGGATCAGGTGATGTTCCGGGAGGCTTTTGGTGTTTTCCGGCGGGTTGCAGCGGTGATCTGGCGGCTTTCCAGGTGGCGGCAGTGTGGTCCCAGGCGTAGGCAAGCGCAGCAGGTCGGCTAAGAGGGACTGTCGGCCGGGTGAACTGGGGTCACAGTGCACGACCCCGCGGAGGGAATCGAGACCCGTCGGCGGCGGGTCTCCGCGTGGACCGAAGACCGGCCACCCGGGGCCGGTCGCCAGGTCAGTGGACCGCGGGACCGCGGCCGGTCCGTGCGACCGAACCGCGGACCAGCGCTGCAAGCCGGGCCAGCTAGCGTGGCCCGGCCCGGACCGGCCGAACTGGTCGGCCCCGGCCGGTTCGGCCGAAGGGGATTCGCCCCCTTCGATTTTGGACGCCCGTAACTTTTTCTACGGGCGTCCGTTTTGCGCGCCGTCAGCTGCAGCGCAGACCTCGCGACGAGGGGAACGCTTTGATATGGTTTCGGGAATTTTTAATTCCCGAAACGAGGGACCCGGAGGCGCGGCGTGTCTTTAAGTGGACGAGCGTTTTTCCCGAGATTTTTGTTTTGGACGGCGCGGACGCGTCTGACGTCTGTTTTGAGCGCCGTCGGTGGCGTTGTGACCCCGGCATTGAGGAAGAGGTTCCCAGGGTGGTTTTGGGCATTGAGACTGGATTTGAGGTGTGGGCCCCATGGCCCGTCCTTTCAAGCTGCGTGAAGCGTTTCATGACTTTTTAATCAGACGTGCGTTCGAGGCATGCGAGCAGTCTTTTCTAGACATTTTTTCCAAGGGGATTACAATGGTGCAATTTTCCCGCTCTAATTCGGCATGACAGTGCGGGGCCCACGAGGTTCGTTTCGGCGTCGATGGTGATTTTTTCCATCTTTATCACCGGGTGACCATTTTGGACAAGTGAATAGTCCATCTTGTGTTCTTTTTCGAGAGGATTGCAACGGTGTGATCCGTTCGTCAAGTTTCAGGACCGGGATGTGGGTCCCATGTGGCACTGCTTGTATGCGGTGCGCCAGAATGCATCTTTTTGTCCGAATATCCATTGCACTCAAGTGAGAAGTGCTATTGACGTGTTTTCCCAAGGGGATCGCAATGGTGCGATGCGGCCGACTGCTTTCGGGGCCGAGGCTCCGGATCACAGGACGTCGTTCGAGCGTGAGGCGATATTGGTGAATTTTTCGTCGGATATCCGTTGGAGGCGAGTAAGTAGTCGATATTGTGTGTTTTTCCGTGAGGATTACAACGGTGTGATCCATTTGGTTGTTCGGAGCATCTTGCGTGATCTTGTGAAATGTGGAAATGTGAAGGTTCCCCGAGGGCGATTCTTCTACTGTGGTTGTTCGTGCCCGAGTCGTTGAGGCGGCAAGTTGGAAATGTTACGTCACGCCTTCGCATTGACGTTGGGTGACGTGTGCACGATAGACCTTGGTCTGGAGACGAGGTATACTCTAGGAGTATACGGGAGTGCTTGGAGGTACGTGTGGTTTGTACCTGAGAACGTTTGTGTGCTCAGTTGGGGTTGAAGTGGGGCCACACTTCATGTGGGCCCCATGTGCGTGCCGTGTTTTTCATTGAGAACTTTGACCTCTCGTGACGTAGTGGGTCCCTCTATGTGATTGTTTGACCAACATGGTGGTGTTTTTACCCTAGCTCTGTGCTCGTTTGTTGACCAGCAGGGTTGAGTGGTCTCCCCCTAGTTTCATTCTCGATGGATCAGCCAGTAGCGATGCTAGTGGCACCCCGTGATGGAACAGGCGCTGAAAATATTTTGAGAGAGTTGGTCTGGTGTTGGGTGGTTGCGCGATACCCACTCCGTGTTCGGTTGGCCAGTGTTGTACCATCTAGTGGAGATGGCCAGAGCAGTTCTGAGTTTTACCCTCCAGCGGGGTTGGGCAGTGGGTTACTCATCGACTTCTACGGGTTTACCCTCTAGCAGGGCTGGGTAGTGGGTTGCTCACTGACTTCTAGGGTTTTACCCTCCAGTAGAGACTAGGCAGTGGGTTGCCCGACGCACTTAGGGTCTACCCTCCTGCAGAGACTGGGCAGTAAGTCACTCGAAGACCTCTTAGGGTCTACCCTTCAGCAGGGCTGGGTAGTTGGTCCGCCGTCGTCTAGTTCCAAGTCTACCCTCCAGCCAGGCTGGGCAGTGGGTTTCCTGTCAACTTATTCCAGTTCTACTCTCCAGCGAGGCTGGGCAGTGGGTCGCCTAATTATGTATTAAGGTCTACCCTCCTACAGGGTTGGGCAGTGGGTCGCCGGATGATGTATTACGGTTTACCCTTCAGCAGGGCTGGGTAGTGGGTCACCCAGTATCTTATTATGGTTTACCATCCAGCGGGGCTGGGCAGTGGGTCGCCTGATGATGTATTAGGGTTTACTCTCCAGCAGGGCTGGGCAGTGGGTCACCTGATATCTGGTTTTGAATTACCCTCCAGCAGGGCTGGGAAGTGGGACACCTGTTGGCATTCGAGGCTCAATCCTTTCTACTAGGCTAGTCTGTGGCTTTTCCTCCATGATTACCGGAGTGGGACCCTTGGTAGTACGGGTCAGTGTTGGAACGACTTTGACTTTGAGAATACCTCTCGACTGTGGGGCATTGACGAGTTGTGGTTGTTGTGCCCCCAGAACTCTCAAGTACGAGGGGCACTTTCCCCCACCAAGACATGTCCTTGTGACGCGACCTAAAACCATGCGGGCGAGTCAGTTCCGCCCAAAGATGACAGTTTTGAGGTGCGGTGATTGATCTCCTTGGCTTGTGGTTTGGGGCAGACTTACGGGATGCTAGGCATCGATGGAGTTTACTTCTGGGACTGTCGGCTACTATTTTCTTGGGCTGAGCTACGGGACGGAGATCCCCATACGAGCTTGTTTGGGCTTCTTGGCAGAGCATATATACGTATATACCTTGTATGAGTAACCACTCCTCGGGTTTTGGCTACTCTCCTTCCAGGAGAGGCGAAGACACGCGGGGTATGCCATGTGATTTCCTTGACTAACTTCTCGTTGTTGGATGCGTCTACTCTCGTGATATAGGTAGCGAAGACTCGACGAGAAGTTTATCTTCTCACTGTTTCTAGTTCCTTGTGTCTGGACGTGTCTACCTAATTTCCTCTTGTTGGTTTGAGATGGACACTCTGCTGTTACTCGTTACTGCACCCTCGGTTGGACTCCTTTACTTTCACTGTTCGCTCTACTACTCACCCTTCGGTACCTCCTTTCTTGCTCCCTCGAACCTTTGGGGTATCCTACTGAGTATTTTTATTCTCACCCCTGCTTGGTCTTTGCCCGCACTTATTGTGCCCTTGCAGACGACGGACAGGTGGAGCATGACATCAGTGGAGTATAGGAGCTTGGGAGCCTGGACCGCGTGCGGTGGTCGTGGTTAGGTCCCAGGTGGGGGACCCCTTCCGCATATTTTTCTTTTGTTTACCTTTTGCCGGGTTGTGGCACCTTTTTCTGGTTGGGCACGTGTTTTTCCCCTTCTCTTTTTCAGTTACCTTCAGCACTATACATTGTACTATTAGAGGTCGATGCACATTGCGGTTTATATATAGCAGTTTCCCTTTACTTTTCTTGTCTTTACTTTTACTTTGCACTGTTGCATTGAGTTTTGTGTGTGTGTGTGTAAAGGTACTTAGGCAATGGCCTCCCCGAGTTATTGTGCCTTCGGCGCTGGTCGCCAGCCCCTGGCCTATGGAGGCGGGCTTGAGGTAGTTGCGGCTCGAGCCCGGTTAGAGTCGGGTCGTGACAATGTGGTATCAGAGGTGGTTCGTTCCTTGGGACGTTGTGTGGACGTCCCTAAAAGAGGAATTGGTTGGGATATAGGGCAACAGTGTTAATGTGTCTTGAGAGCGGCTCTCAGGCAAGGGAGTCTAGTGATTGTGCGGAGGCCGACGTATCCATTCACCAGGACCTTGATAACTCGCTTGTCGACTCGGCATGCTGAGACACTTTTAGTAGGGAAAGTTTGTTTGTGCATCACATAGGATTGATTCTTTGACTGTCCTTCTTGAGTCAGCTCCCCATCATTGTTGTTATTGGTATATACATATATGCTCATTTGACCGCGGCACTCCTTGATAATATTCAGGATGTCTCCGCGAAGATAGCCATCTAGGATACCAGCTTTGGTTCATGACGACGACCCTGTGAGCTATGAGGCCATAGTCCAGGACCCATCATGCGAGCCCCCTTTCTCCGGGTGGGCCAGTAGCAGCACCCCCACCTATTTAGCAGCAGATATTTTCAGTAGTGTAGGCGGAGCTTGAGCGCAGGTTGAGCGCGCTCCGTGAGTTCCAGCGGCAGAGACTGCTAAGGTTCATCGGCGAGCTAGACCCTCAAACAGCAGAGGTTTGGCTAGAGACAGTGGTTTTCCTTTTCAGGCTTGTGCAGATGCCGGAAGATCAGAGAGTGGCTATGGTAGCCACCCTTTTTTGAGGAGCATCTTGGCGTTGGTAGAGTCTGGTGACTCATCTTCTTGACGAGTCGTCGCTTTCGTGGGGTGACTTTCAGTTGTTGTATCATGAGGAGTTTTTCCCCTCCTTCATGCGCTCCGTTCAGATTCAGGAGCTCCTGTAGTTTCAGCAGGGAGCGATGACGGTGGCTGAGTACGCGGCTAGTTTTGCAGACCGTGCAAGCTTTTACCCGGACTTGGTCCATGACGAAAACCTCTGAGCACGGAAGTTTGAGCAAGGTCTCCGCCAAGAGATTCGTGCTGTCATGGTACCCTTGGGAATTTCCACATCTGCCGGGGTGCTAGAGCAGGTGCTGGTGACAGATGGCTTCATGTCACGTTCTAGTGTTGGTGGTGATAGCAGGCACGTTTTAGCCAAGACGTTTGTCGTAGCTAGCAGGCGCCGGAGGACAGGACCTCGACTCAGGTGGCCTTTCCATTTCAGGTTTCGGAGACGTGGTCGTATACCACTATGGCGAAAAGGCGTAGGGCCTCAGCCAAGGATTCCCTTCCGAGAGTGGATCCCAGGTCGTGGTCGTACACCACAGTGGCGCCGGAGGGCACAAGTGAAGCTCGGAGAGAGTCGGTGCTATGCTTATGACGGGTGAGGTCACTTGGCACGGGACTGCCCAACTGGGCATGCAGAGAGCCTCGAGCAGGCAGCAGGTGCACCATCACGACGGGGGCAGCGTCATGATCGGAGTAGCGCCCAGAGAGGCGGTGCTAGCAGAGGAGCAGGAGGAGGTGGTAGTGAGGGACGACTTTACGAGGTATTCTCATCACCACTAGGTGGTCCACGTCAGGCTCCGGGAGCTGACAGTTGGGACCGCGGATAGTCGTGAGCTTTGGATGTCTACGATCCTGCAGATCATGGGGTGATGAGAGGTACCCCTTGCAACTCTTCTACTTCTTGCAGTAGAATTGTTACGCTCTGCGTGTGAAAGGATTTTCTCCCTGGTCTTTGTTTGAGGTTTTAACAGGGTGACGCAGGGCATCAGGTTTAACCCTGTGTTGGTAAGGAAAAAGGCGTGAGACCTTTTCCTTTAGTCAATGGTGTTGACTCCTTCACTTCTGAGCATGTGAGAGATTCTTGGTTGAGAGGCATCGACTGTGAAATCTTGCATGACCAGATATCCTTGGTTGCTTCACCATATGGATATTCTGAAGAAGGGAATCATCGGTCCTTGTTCTAGGTGCGGGCGGTGATTCCAGTCGCGGCGTGTGACGTAAGGGTTCGGTCGGGGTGGTGGGCTACCCACGAGAGCCTTCAGGCCATTTGAGACCATGAAAAGGTATGGTGAGTTTCCCTACCGCGTTTCCCTAACCCCAAAGTCTGGAGTGGGTGCACGACATTGGCAAGGGCTGACCTCGCGTGAACAAATCAATCCTTTGGTCTGTGTGCGGTGACGTAGAGCTGTGCGTGCGTTCTTCTAGGTATGTGAAAGACAGGTGGGGGCTTAGTATCTCCGTACTTTTACTTTTTGGGGACGAAAATATTGAAGGAGGGAATGATTTAAGAACCTGGTTTTTGCTGAGAAAGACTTTGGAATATTCTTGATAATATTCCAGAGCATCTCCTTCAAACAGCGTGCGATTCCGAGCCCCAGAGTGGCCGGAATTAAATTTTCAGTGCGTTCACACTGTAAACGCCAAATAAATGGGATAACTCATAAACGAGGATCCAGATCAGAGATCTGAGTGTACAGATGGGTCCGGAATGGGGTTTTTACCCTAGGAACAACATAAAAAATGTCGGTGCGGGATGTTTGGACCACTCGCTCGCTTTCGGAATGTTAAACGAATAAATTAATTAATTAATTAATTCGTTTAATGATGAAACTCATGTATCTCTTAAATGGTGGCTTGGATTGGAAAATTGAGGGCACCGTTAATGTTCGGAGGATTCCGTTTACCCTAGGAGGGGTGTCAGTTTCGCGGGCGCGGCCCGTTTCTGAAAAATGGCCCTAGGGGCGTTTTCTTAATTTGGAAGCCTCGGACGTTCAGTTTTATAACATTTAAACGGGGTCTCGGATTGAAATTCTGATACCGCCGTTGTTCTCGAGAGGTGGTTTTTATCCTAGGGGAGGCTTAATCCTGACCCCGTTGGGAGTTCGGGTTTGGGCCGACGGACGGGTGGTTAAGTGTTTTCTATTTAAACACTTAACTCACCCCTCTCCTATCCCCTTCCTCCCCATAACCCCATGGTGAAACCCTCTCCCTTCTTCTCCTACTTCCCCAACGAAGTAGCTCCGGTGAGGCGCGGCGCGTCGGCGGAATCCCCATGAAGCCCCAGGCATCGCCCAAGAGGTAGGCATTCGTGGTTTTCTTCGTTTTAATATCGGCAACCCCCGTGGATTGTTTTATTTGCATCGAATCGCTGTTTTTCCAATCGAGCGAAGCCCGTAGTTGCGTATGATTCGATCTGGGGTTTCCGTCGCACTTTTTGGATAAAATTTCCGTGTCCGAGGGTGATCGCAGGGAATGGGCGATGTTCCGGGAGGTTTTTGGTGTTTTCCGGCAGGTTCCAGCGGCGGTCCGGCGAGCTTCAGTGGCGGCGGCGGCTTCCCAGCGACGGCGGTGGCTTCCCAGTGGCGAGGGCATCTTCCCAACGGCGGTCCGGCGGCTTTCCAGGCAGAAGCAGCGTGGTCACGGGCATCGGCGGGCGCAGCAGGTTGGCTGAGCGGGACTGTCAGCTGGGTGAACCAGGGTCACGGCGCGCGACCCTGTGGACGGAACCGAGACCCGCCGTCGGTGGGTCTCCGCGTGGACCGAAGACCGGCCGCCCGGGGCCGGTCGCCAGGTCGGTGGACCGCAGTACCGCGGCCTGTCCGTGTGGCCGAATCGCGGGCCGGCGCTGCAAGCCGGGCCAGCTAGCGCGGCCCGGCCCAGACCGGCCGATCCGGCCGGCCCTGGCAGGTTGGGCCGAAGGGGCTTCGCCCCCTTCGATTTTGGACTCCCGTAAATTTTGTTACGGGCATCCGTTTTGCGCGCCGTCAGTAGCAGCGCAGACCTCGCGACGAGGGGAACAATTTTTGATGGTTTGGGGAATTGTTAATTCCCGAAACGAGGGGCCGCGGAGGCGCGGCGTGTCTTTAAGTGGACGATCGTTTTCCCCGAGATTCTTGTTTTGGACAGCGCGGACGCATCCGACGTCCGTTTTGAGCGCCGTTAGTGGAGTTTCGACCCTGGCACTGAGGCGGAGGTTCCCAAGGTGGTTTCGGGCGTTGAAACAGGATTTGAGGTGTGGGCCCCATGACCCGACCTTTCGAGTTGCGTGCAGCATTTCACGACTTTTTCATCGGATGTCCGTTCGGGGTGTGCGAGCAGTCGTTTCTGGATGTTTTTCTGAGGGTATTGCAATGGTGCAATCCGCCCACTCTAATTCAGCACGATGGTGTGGGGCCCATGAGGGCTGTTTTGGAGTCGACGGTGATTTTTTTCCATCTTTATCACCGGGCGACCATTTTGGACAACTGAATAATCCATCTTGTGTGCTTTTTTGAGAGGATCGCAACGGTGTGACCCGTTCATTGAGTTTCGGGACTAGTATGTGGGTCCCATGTTGCACCGCTCATATGCGGTGCGCCAGAATGCATCTTTTTCTCGGGATATCCATTGCACTCAAGTGAGTAGTGGTTTTGACGTGTTTTCCCGAGGGGATCGCAATGGTGCAATATGGCCGACTGTTTTTGGGGCTGAGGTTCGGGATCACGGGACGCCGTTTGGGCGTGAGGCGGTATTGGTGACTTTTTCGTCGGATATCCGTTGGAGGTGAGTAAGTAGTCAATATTGCGTGTTTTTCTATGAGGATTACAACAGTGTCATCTGTTTAGTTGTGCAGATCCTTTTTCATGATATTGTGAAATGTTTAAATGTGAAGGTTCCTCGAGGGCGGTTCTTCTATTGTGGTTTTCCGTGCCCCAGTCATTGAGGCGGCAAGTTGGAAATGTTACGTCACGCCTTCGCATTGACGTTGGGTGCCATGTGCATGATAGCCCTGGGGCTGGAGACAAGGTATAATCTGGGAGTATATGGGAGCGCTTGGAGTTACGTGTGGTTTGTACGTGAGAACATTTGTGCACTCAGTTGGGGTTGATGTGGGGCCACACGTCGTGTGGCCCCTATGTGCGTGTCGTGTTTTTCTTTGCGTACTTTGACCTCTAATGATGTAGATGGTCCCTATGTGTGATTGTTTGACCAGCAGGGCGGAGTTTTTCCCCTAACTCTGTGCTCGTTTGTTGACCAGCAGGGTTGAGTGGTCTCCCCATGGTTTCGTTCTTGATGGATCAACCAATAGCGGTGCTAGTGGCACCCAGTGATGGAAGAGGCGCTGAAAGTCTTTTGAGAGGGTTGTTCTGGTGTTGGGTGGTTGCGCGATACCCACTCCATGTTCGTTTGGCCAGTGTTGTACCCTCCAGTGGAGATGGCCAGAGCAGTTCTGAGTTTTATCCTCTAGCGGGGCTGGGCAGTGGGTTACTCATCGACTTCTATAGGTTTACCCTCCAGCAAGGCTGGGCAGTGGGTTGCTCACTGACTTCTAGGGTTTTACCCTCCAGCAGAGACTGGGCAGTGGGTCGCCCGACACACTTAGGGTCTACCCTCCAGTAGAGACTGGGCAGTGGGTCACCCGACGACCTCTTAAGGTCTACCCTCCAGCAGGCATGGGCAGTGGGTCCCTCGTCGTCTAGTTCCAGGTCTACCCTCCAACCAGGCTGGGCAGTGGGTTGCCTGTCGACTTATTCCAGGTCTACCCTTTAGCGAGGCTGTGAAGTGGGCCGCCTGATGATGTATTAAGGTCTACCCTCCAGTGGGGCAGGCCATTGGGTCGCCAGATGATGTATTATGGTTTACCCTCCAGCAGGGCTAGGCAGTGGGTCACCCAATATTTTATTATGGATTACCCTCTAGCGGTGCTGGGAAGTGGGTCGCCTGATGATGTATTAGGGTTTACCCTTCAGAAGGGCTGGGTAGTGGGTCACCCGATATCTGGTTATGAATTACCCTCCAGTAGGGCTGGGCAGTGGGACCCCTGTTGGCATTCCAGGCTCCGTCCTTTCTGCTGGGCTAGTCTGTGGCTTTTCCTTCATGATTACCAGAGCGGGACCCTTGGTTGTACGGGTCAGTGTTGGAATGACTTTGACATTGAGAAGACCTCTCAACTGCGAGGCAGTGACGTGTTGTGGTTGTTTTTTCCCCAGAACTCTCAAGTACGAGGGGCGCTTTCCCCCACCGAGACGCATCCTTGTGACGTGACCTAAAATCATGCGGGCGAGTCAGTGCCGCCCAAAGCAGATAGTGTTGAGGTGTGGTGATTGAGCCCCTTGGATTGCGGTTTGGGGCAGACGTACGGGATGCTGGGCATCAATGGAGTTTAATTCTGGGACTGTCAGCTACACTTTTCTTGGGCTGAGCTATGGGACGGAGATCCCCTTAAGAGCTTTTTTGGGCTTCTTGGCAGATCGTATATATGTATATACCTCGTACGAGTACCCACTCCTCGGGTTTTGGCTACTCTCCTTCTAGGAGAGGATAAGATGCTTAGGGTATGCCATGTGCTTTCTGTGTCTAGCTTCTCGTGGTTGGATGAGTCTACTCTCCTGCTATAGGTAGCGAAAACTCGACGAGAAGTTCATATTCTCACCGTTTCCAGCTCCTTGTGTCTGGACGAGTCGACCTTCATTCCTCTTGTTGGGTTGAGCTGGACTCTCTGCTGTTACTCGTTACTGCACCCTCGGTTGGACTCCTTTACTTTCCCTATTCGATCTATTGCTCACCCTTCAGTACCTCCTGTGTTTCTCCCTCGAGCCTTCGAGGTATCCCACTGAGTATTTCTATAATCAGCCCTACTTGGTCTTTTCCCGCACTTGGTGTGCCCTTGAAGATGACAGACAGGTGGAGCGTGACTTTAGTTGAGTATAGGAGCTTGGGAGCTTGGACCACGTGTGGTGGTCATGGTTAGGTCCCAGGTGGGGGACCCCTTCCGACTGTTTTTCTTTTGTTTACCTATTTCCGGGTTGTGGCACCTTTTTCTGGCTGGGCGGGTGTTTTGCCCCTTTTCTTTTTCAGTTACCTTCTGCACTGTACTTTTTATTGTTAGAGTTCGATGCACATTGTGGTTTATATATAGAAGTTTCCCTTTACATTGCTTGTCTTTACTTTTACTCTGCATTGTTGCATTGAGTTTGATGCGTGTGCGTGTACAGGTACATAGGCAAAGGCCTCCCCAAGTTATTGTGCCTTCGGCGCTGGTCGCCAGCCCCTGGCCTATGGAGGCGGGCTTGGGGTAGTTTCGGCTCGAGCCTGGTTAGGGTCGGGTCGTGACAGTTAATCTAACCATACAGAATTTCCAGGAATCCATGTGAAATAGGATTTTTGGGAGAGTATCTCTCACATTGTTTTGACATGGTATGGAAAGCTGTGTGGGTAAACTATGTAACCCAGTAATGATGATAAATTTATAAAATTGCCACTCCATGATTATAAGGATCACTCATTATTTTCCTCTTTTATTCTCCCCTGAACTCTAGTGATGAACCAAAGCACCCAAGTGCTATTAGGGATGTACATTCATCATTCCTAGGTCATTTGGAGAACCTTTTATTGAAGATCAAATCTCTTGTTAAGTCTAATCTCCTCCTTAATTCTTTTTCTCATTTAGGGTTTTTATTTTCCCCCATTTCCTTCCAAGTCTCTAAAAACCTCTTTTCCGGTGATATTTAGGGTGAGGCTTCAAGTATTTTTTGAATCTAGATCTATGGACATTTTTTGGAGTGCTCTAACCAATGTATTTGAGGTAGGTGGTCTACAAGTTATATCACATAGTTTTATTAAATATTTTTGCATTCCCCACTTTGTTCTTTGTTACTTCATGATTTGATTTTTAAAACCTTGATAATATTTGTTATTATGGGTTTCTAAATGATGAATTGAAACCCTCACAATCCCCAAGGGATGCATCAAGGTTCATTTTACCCCTTTCAGTCCATCTATGGGATGTGCTGATACTTTCCATACCTAGAATTTTCTATGTATGTTCTATGTTTCTGTGAAATCATGTAGAGTCCTTTTTCTGTATTCTATTATCCTTAATGGAATTCCAAATGATATATTTGTTATCTGGTGTTATGGTATGAGGATTATGAAATATTTTAGTTATTACTAATAAATTTAGTGCATGTGAAATGGTGAATATGCTAAATTGTTAATGGTGTGTGAAATGGGAAATTTGTCTAAGGGGATTTTATAAGAGGTTTGATGAATGTGTTTAATTGGTTGACATATATGAATTATTTAATATGATTAGTAACCTAGGATTGAAAATTGTAATTGGGATAAATGGGATAAGTGATATAAATTGAAAATGTGTTAATAGATTATAGCACAATATGATTTACTGTGTTGATTATTATGGATTATGATTATTGTTTATGTTGGTTGATATTGGTTGTTGTATTGTTCTTGTGTGGCGATTGGATGTATAATCATGTGACATTTCATGATGTGTGGGATAAAGTATTGAGGCACTTACCATGGGTCATGTTCGACTGAAGCTCTAACTCTAACCATAATGCATGGGTTAGGGGAGGGGATAGAGCTCTATTCCCCTAACGGTTGCATTCATCCTAGACAGAGGCTTCGAGGTGAGGATATTGTAATTTTGTGATATGTTATCTTTATTCAGATAGGGACTCACTTATTCCCTTTTTAAACTGATGTATGTCATGGTCCTGGTGGGATTGATGATGAACCATCAATGACATAGAGATAATTAATTGGCAGCTTGGTTAGTATAGTTATGTAGAGATTGTTAACGACTTGCCTTCAAATTGATTTATCTTTTATTTTTATTTATAAATAATTTTATGAAATATCTATTAGAATGCATATTTTTAGACACCATTTGTGGTTTCCTTGTATGTTTTACTCACAGCCTGCTTGCGCCATCGTTGGTTACCTGAGCAGATTTCATGCAAGAAGGACTGGACAATAGAAAGGGCCCTATGCTAAGAAGTTGAGTTAGACCTCAGACATACAAGGATGTGCTTCTAGAAATGGAGTTTTGACCATTTTGTGGATTTTATAATTTTTCTTCATTTTTGGTTTTTTTTCACATAGCTTTGTATCATGACATGACATATTTACTATTACTTGTGGTTTGTACCTAGTTTGGGAGATGTTTGACAATGTATGTTATTGGTTTTCCCTGATTTTTCTAATATTTACATTGTTTTACTATTTGTATTACACTAGTAAATATGATATAGTCTCCCCAAGTGACCTATTAGACCCTCACTACATGTCACAAACCTCTAGCATATGGGTCAGGACGCTTGAGTTCATGTGATGACCGGCTCGGGGCACCGATTTAGTGGAACCCAAGTCGAGGACATTAAAATGTGGTATAAAAGGAGTTATTTATTGTATCAAACTATTTGGGGATGGTAAATGGAGATTTAGATATTGTTGGACATTGGTAATGAGCTTATTTCTTAGAGTAACTAATATACATAGAGGGGAAAACTAAATCAACCGAAGGTGGTAATTCTTGTTCATATTGTGTGTAGTTACATTTGAGGACATATCACTGTTGGGTGATGCTCATGTGGTGTGATGTGATAGTTTTATGGTATTTTATCATTTAAGGAATGGAAATATATTTTTTATTCATGCATCATTCAAGAAACCAATGTAAATAATTGACATGTATCATAGTGGGCACACACACAGGGGACCTAGATGGTAGAATACATTTGACTTTATTAATAGTGGTGAAAACTATGTAAAATGAAACAATAAAAATGGAATTAAATCGGAGGAAAATTTAAATAATAATTAAGGAATTATACTAAATAAAATGGGTTATTTTAAAGGAAATGTAATTGGAGTAATGTGTGATGTGATAATAGTTTTAAATAGTGTAAAAGGTAAGGCTTGTGGTCATGTGAGATAGTTACATTGTGTTTTCCATGACATTGGTAGGGATGGTTGAGGTTAGTGTACCAGGTATGAAATGACCAATTTGGGGGGTTTATGTTTAATATTTTGTCGTTGGGTAATGAAAATCCTTCATTTTTAATTCTGAAATATTTTGGTTTGGGGTTCTAATTCTCGTGTTTGGCATTGTATAGAAATTACTCCAGGAAGACATGTGCCAGTTGGGCACCAAGAGGATGTTGCTTAGAATTTTCCCATAATAGTATAGAATGAGGTTCTAATGGTTCAAGATAATAGATAAGAGAATTTTACTTAGAATCATTTTCATTTTATCTAGATGATGGAATGATATCTGGGGTGGGCAACACTAAGTATGTTCGAGATGGCTAGGGACTTCCTACTATTGCACCCTCTGACCTTTACTAGGGAAGGTGGGCCAGAGGCTATAGAGTTTTGGATATAATCTTTCAAGCCAATTTTTGATCATTTGGTTCCTCCTCTTGAGGATAGAGTAAAGTTAGTGGTCTACATGATAAAAGGTTAGGCCAAGTATTTTTGGGATATTATGGTTCAAATAGAGCAGGATGAAGCAATGACATGAAAGGATTTCTAATAAAAGTTTTTAGAATATTATTACTCGAAATCCTTGAGGGAGGAGAAGGGTAAAGAGTTTATGACATTGTCTTTGGGGGATGCATCAATAATGGATTATGATGTCCATTTCAAATAATTACGCCAATTCTTCCATATGATGGTTATGGATGAGTTGATAATGGAAAAAAAATCTTCCAGGATGGAATTAGGCATGAGATTAGGTCATATGTGAACATATTCCATCAGAAGAGGTTTTCATAGGTAGTGGACTAATACCTTATCTCAAAAGGGAACCTAATTGGATCTTCAAGAGTTGGACTTATGGTACCAAATGGGCAGACCGTTGGTAAAGCCTATGAGGGAATTTAGCATCATTTTGGAATATTTTAATTAGGTGAGAGTGTAATGAATATTCAAAAGAGGGGGCTGGTTCCTTAGGGTAGTGATCAGGTATTCTTTTATCAGTGTGGTAGGTCGATATACATGGGGGATACATTCTCTGACCCCTAGTATAGTGTGAATCCTATTGAAGGTTGGTACATATATAATGGTTTTTTAAGAAACCTCTACACTTGGGTATGGATGGAAATTAAAGGTAGATACCAAGTGCAGGTAGGGAGTGATCGCACTATTTCAGGTAGGTAGTTGGAGCTCCACTGTTTGTACCAAAAAGTTTGATTGATATGGAACTCATGTAAATAGAATCCATAGTAGAAGTGAAGTGCAATTCTAGTTACTAGGGATAGATCATGGGGTATAGGGACATGACATCTTCAAGTAGTTCACTCTACATCTAAAGGTGGTGTGGCTGGACATTATACCATTAGAGGTATGATTCTTGTAGCATCCACACACACTAATTCATTATTTGACACATGTTCCACACAATCTTTTATCTTTAAAAAGTTCATGGTTGTGTTTTCCCCAGACAAGAAAAAATTTTAAGGGTTTATGTCAATTGATACTCTATTGTAAGTGTGAGTTTAGGATATTATTGTGTGTATAGTTATTT
This sequence comes from Viscum album, assembly GCA_963277665.1. Lineage (NCBI taxonomy): Eukaryota > Viridiplantae > Streptophyta > Magnoliopsida > Santalales > Viscaceae > Viscum > Viscum album. The sequence goes on along the minus strand of OY728152.1, from coordinate 329,403,144 downwards.
ATTTAGATGTTGGTTGTAACACCCCAAGCTTCTACGATACGCTTCTCTTTCAATAATGCAATAGCTTGCATTGTACGCAAGTTCGAGATTCTAACACACCGCGACCAATCTAAATAGCCATTATGAATAGTAATAACCACTTTTGGAAATTATATTTATTTTATATTTCAAAATGGACTTCATTTTTGGATTCGGAATATCGAAATTATCCTATGTTGAATTTTTTGTATTTTTCTGAGAACATCAAATTTTTTATGAATTGTCAAAATTCCTTAAGAACAAATTTTTTAATAAAAATAATTTATAGTGATGAATTATAATATTTAGTGGATTTAAAGTGTAATTAGAATATATTTTTACAATTTTATCCAATGGTGGTCATTAGAATTAATTTCTCTTTGAAATTGGATATAAACAATTGTCAATCTTTTGATATATATTGTTTCTTTAAAACACGCTATTTGTTGTGACAGTGGGAATTAATTATAAAATTAATTAATGCAACCTATATGTTCGGAATTTTTTAAAATAGACATCATTTTTGAATTCAGAATATCAATTATATCTTAGGGTGAAATTTTGGCATTGTTCTGAAAAACTTCAATTTTTGATGAATAGTGAAACCACTAAGTGGTAGTTAAAAAAACTGATTATTCATTTAAATGAAACTTTACCGCATATATGAATTGAATTTCAAAAATATGACAGACATGGTTTTCATTAGGATGTAAAATTTGGTTCAATGGGATGAAAATAATTTTTTGGTAAATAGTAACTTTTATGTTTTATTAATCGCGATTAATGGTAATTAGTGAAATTTAAGGTAAAAATGGTATTATAAAAATATGAAAATACACTTACACTTGTCCTACCCAAATTTTATGAGTCATGAACGACCATGAAAATCAATGGGTAAACATGGGGACCCCATGGAGCCACCTTGGTAGGAAAATGACATTAAAAACTTTTTATTTAATGTTAAAATAAAAATGTCACAAACATGAGTTGTTTTACTAAAAAATATTTTAAATGGGGTTATAAAAGTCATATTTTTTACTATAAATATTCATAAGAAAGATAAAAAGATTTCCTAAATCATGATAGTTTTTTTATAATATTTAGACATTAAATATATTAAATATTTATGACACCATGATGATGCAGTGATTACATCATTAATTAATGATTTAAATAAAATAAAAAGATAATGTAAAATCTAAGACATAAACTTTTCAAAAACCTATTGTAAGAGAATATTTTGGACCCTTATCACCTTATCCTAGAAATATATAATTGTGGGACCTTTAGAATACGAAAATCATTTCATAATAAAGTAACAGTTCAATCTTTCCAAGAGTGCCCCTCCTCTCCTCTTATAAAAGGCCCCCCACCTCTACCACCTTATTCACACCTTGAAGCCATTTGGATTGGCCAAACTCTGACCAAATACTCTCACAATGTCCCTTTATTGCTTCAATAAGCCTCACTTTGGGCATAAGTATTCCCAAGGAATCCATTGACCTCAAATCAAAAAGAGTTACCCGTTTTAAAGGTAGTGTTTTCTCTCGTGTTCTTATGTTTTATTATGCTTCTCCAACCCCCTAAACACTTTTTATTAATTTCTTTTGTAACAAAACCAGTATCCTGAATATACTAGTATGTTGTTATAAGAAGTATTCGAGCTACAATTACACACACCTATATCTAATGGTTAAAGAACATACTGTTTCTATGGATGGTGAATTTCTGCCTCACGAAACGATGATTGTTCAACACTCATATAACACCTTCAAAGGTTGCCATTAATATGTCACTATATTTATATATTATATATAATATGTTTATGTTTTACTTAAGATTCTGTATTTTTCATTTATGGCATACCTTTTTGGTTTTCATTATGGGTAAACGCGATACTTTCATTTTAGGAAGTGCGGACTACCACCCCCTCAAAGTGATTTGAATCGTTAATGACATATGTGGGATGTATAAAGGATGGGGTAAATGATATTATATATGATATTATACTGAAATTATAATATACCTTTATATTATTATGATTTAATTCCATTAAATATGAAATAGAAATGAAAGTAGCATTTATGCGTACGTACGGCTTACCGTCTCCATGAACGGTGCATTTCATTTCTTACCTCTAAATGTTACGTAATATTATGAATGAATGTATATACTGGATATATATGATATATATGATATCTAAATGATGAATATAATGCTGTATATAAGGGATATTTCACCACATGAACAACTTGTAATTATATGAAGTTTATTTTTGATTCAAGTACCAAAGATCGACAAAACGACCGTTATTAACTTAAATAATTACATAATTTTCATAACATGGTAATAAGTGATATAAAATAAATAATGAACATGAAAATGTTCCTAAGAAAGTATAAATTAACTCTAGTTTATTATTAAGGAGGTTAAAGAATGATCGAGTCAAGTCGGACACGAGGTAAGGGAACTTCATAACCCAATTTCCATTCTTTGGGTTAATCTCCTACTTTCATATTATTTCATGATATTATTATGTCATATCTTGTATTTTTACTTTCATTATGTGTAATTATAGTGAATACACATAATAGATCTACTTTATTTAAAAATTGATCTTTTAAGGGACTTCGTCTCAATCACCATTCATTGAGGCATATTTTATTTTATACACAACTTTCTTTTATATGGTGCATAAACCCCTTTGAATTTTACGTTTATTCAAAATGAATATTTTTTATACGAAGTGTTTTACTAAATGAAAAAAAGGAATGTTTTTATTGCCGTACGTATGCGGAAACAATGACTTCTCCGCCACCATGACCATTATTTGAGTTTCGGCTTCCTCTACAGGACATAACTTTTTTAAATGAAAAATAAATACAATGTTTTAATTTTCTTTAATTTTGGTATTAAAAATGGTTTTGAAAGTGTTGTTATTATATAAATGTGTTTTATTGATACCTTGTGTAGAGACCCGTATCTTGACGTACATTGACATTACATTACTTTTGCGGAATACTTAGTACATTAAAGAAACACACACACAAGGACCGTAATAGTTTAGTGTCTTTGGAAACTCGGACTATAATCTTCTAATCGTGGTGAAAGATCTTCAAAATCTTCCATAAAGATCTTCCTTTTTTTTACCTAAAACCTTTATTTATATCCTGGGGAAAAGAAAACATAAAAGGGTGAGATCAAATGCTCAGTAAGGGTAAACAAAATAAATATCAATCACATCATATTCATAAGAACATAACATTTTGGAAATCATAACCTGCAAAAGAGAGCATAATTTCATAATCATGGGATAAATCATGGCAGTGAAAAAGTAATCCCAATAATCATAACTTAAAACATGAAACTTTGTGGCATACACACATAATCATAGATAATCATTTCTTATTAGTCAAGACTAATTTCTAAGACTATCTTAGTGGACAAAGTCCCTTTATGAATCGAGTAACCCTCGTTTCAGTCCTGTTTCACTGAACCGGTATAACCTACCATTCCAGCCCTGTCTATCTCATGAGATATAAAATATTTACCCAATGCATTGGAGGGAGATATAGGTCCCACCCATCTTATAATGAATCCTTTCTTATGTGTGCCACATAATCATAAAACATACATCATCGCATAACACATGTAACAAAAATGGGATTCTTGAAACATCATGACATCATAAATCAATTCATATAAGATAAAGGAATTCATAAACATAATTCCATCACAACATAGTCAAATCAATGTAAAAATATGGATAGAAACAGAACCCTTTATTATCTTAGATGGAAAATAATTTTGATAAAACACTTGAATTGAATTCTTGAGGAAAATATCCTTTCTTCTTCAAAATCAATTTCTTTTAACAAAACATCATGCAATTTTAAAAGAAAGAGATTTTATTGAAAATTGTCATGAAATCTTTTAGAGGAAGCTTCATGAAAATAAGGCTTTATAAAACAGTAGAAATCCGTTCGTGCCGTATAAGTTAAAAAAACATTCTTCGTACTTTTGTCGGAAAAGTCAAAAAGTACCTCGTACGAAAAACGACAAAAGATTCCTTTCATACGTATTACTAAAAACTCACCAAAGGGTAAAAATGGATTTAAACAATTTTATGTGGATGGAAATAATATTACATATTGAGTAAACATGGATGTGGATGATAAAATACACCCCAGTAAATACTTACGAATAAACAATCTCGGATAAAAATGAGATTGTGATATTCCCCTTACCTTAGGTCCGATTTGCTTTGTACGTGTCCGAAGCTCCTGTATAATGGTTTAAATAATGTCATTGACTTATTAAAGAATCATATTCATTGTTATGATATCATATATGGTTCACTTATGACATTATATTACCCGTTCTTTTGTAAATTCCATGTTAAAGAAGCGTTTTGGGTAAAATCGTTTCTTTTATCGTAGGTGTTTTGACTTGTTGTTATTGACATTATTATTACTTATATCATGATTTACTTACTTCCAGAATATAAAATTTTATTTATATATCATATATATTCAGTATATATATATATATAATAGATAGATAAATGAAATGAAAAACACCGTTCATGGAGACGGTAGTCCGTACGTACGCATGAACGTTGTTTTCCTTTCCCTATTGTCTTGAATGGAAGTAAGTAGATGACATATATATATATATACATAAATCCAGTAGCTTTATAATGTCATATATTTCATTATTATTTATTATATATACTTTATAATCACTCTTAAATGGTTAACATGGAGAATGAATCTCATCGCATCGTGGAGACGGTAGTCCGTATGTACGCACGAGCGATGATATCATTTCCATAAATATTGAATTGAATTGGAGTGGATTATACAATATATCAGAATAAATATGATGTTTTAATAACTATGTATAGTTATTCTTTACACCATTATACCCATCCATGTAAGGTGGTGGTGGAAAATAGATTACACCACGGCGTGGAGACGGTATTCCGTACGTACGCACGCGCGGTGATTTCTTTTTCCGTAGGATAGATAGATGGTGAAATAGGGTTGTTTCATACTTATAATAACATATCAGTGTATGAGTGATACTGATGTTATTACTTCATAATGAAACAACCTAAGAAGAATAAGTGGAAGAAGAAATAAAGATGAAAGAATTGGTAACGGTAATTACCTCTTCTTTGAAGCGCCTTTTGGAGACCTCCTCTTAGGGAACTAAAATTGGTCTTTGAGGAAGACCAGAACCTCTAGGATGTTGCTAGGGAAGTGTAGAAGAGATTTTGTCAGGGTTTGGCCGAGCTTGAGTGCTCAAATTTGTGTGAGGAGGAGGGGGAGGAGGTGCCCTTTTATAAGGGAGGAGAGGGGCACCTTAGGAATATCTCAAAATATTATTTTATATTAAAGTCAAAATCGGTTTATAATGGTTCCAAAGGGTCTTATTTCGAAGCTAAAGAGGGGATGGGTCGAAATCCTATCAACCAATAGGATTTAGACAAGTTTAGGGTATTATTTTAACCTTATCAATTAGATTTAACTCTAAGTTAATTAATTTAACTTTTACCGTGTCTTTTTGTTTTCTTTCACTATATGGTTAATACACTTACTATAACATGCCAAACGAACCCCAAATTGTTTATTATTAATATATATATCCTTATCTAAGTCATTTTGCCGAACCTTAGATTTTTAGGAATAAAATAACAATTAATAATATAATATTTGATTTAAAAACTATTTTGTGTCAATTTTGACACTATTTGATATATGATTTTTGTGAAAGTCATAACAGAATTATATGTTCGAACCAAGTTGATTAAATAAACACTAATATATCATAGTAACCTAGAAAATTAGTGGAATTCATAAAAAGTCTCAAATTACATTCATTTGAGTATTTATAACATCAATTATGTTAATATTTCCTTAAAAGGGTAATTACTGCATCATCGTTGTGTCATAAATAAATTAATTTATTTAAAGTCTAAAAATTATAAATAAAATTTAATTATGTAGGAAATCTTTTTATCTTTCTAATGAATATTTGTAGTCGAATTTATCTTATGTATAACCCCATATTAAAAATGTTTTAGTTATTAAACTTTGATTTTAACTATTTTATCTATTCATTAAATAATATAATATTAAATGTCATAATCTAATCCAAGTGGACCTAAATGGTCATATTATATTCATATGGTTGTTTTTGGTCGAATTACATTTATCCAATAGAATTAGGACATGTGTTAGGGTAATAGTAATATCATATTTACCCTTAGTTACACTATTTACTATTAACCGTGGTAAAAAAAGTAAAAAGTTACTATTCACCAAAAATTATTTTCATCTCATTGAACCACATTTTACTTACTGACATCAACCGTGTCTCTCGGATTTTTGAAATTCCATTCACAGAAGCGGTAAAATTAAGATTTATGAAGAAATTAATTTTTTTAACTACCACTTAGTAGTTTCACTATTCATCAAAAATTGATGTTTTTCAGAATAATGCCAAAATTTCACCCTAAGCTATATTTCATATTCAGAATTCAAAAATGAAGTCTATTTTACCAAATTCATATCATAGATTTTGCATTAATTAATTTTATAATTAAATCCCGCTGTTAAAACAAATAGCGTGTTTTTAAGAAACAATATCTATCAAAAGATTGACACTTGTTTATGTCTAGTTTAAATGTGAAATTACATCCAATGGCCAACATTGTATTAAATTGTAAAAATATACTCTAAATATACTTTAAAACTACTAAAATTAATAATTTATCACTATTAATTATTTCGATTAAAAAAGTTGTTTTTTAATTATAATTTAGTAATTTTCACTATTCATCAGAATATGAAAGTTATCCGAAAAGTACCAAAATTTCACCTTAGGCTAAATTCGATACTCCGAATCCAAAAATGAAGTTCATTTTGAAAAATAAGATTTACAGAGTTTTAAAAAGTGGTTATTACTATTCATAACGGCTAGTTTTAATAATATTTTAATAGCATATCGTTGTTTAGTGAAACTCGGTATTGCGTATTACACACGCTATCGAGGAAGGTCGTGATTGCGTGTAATGCAAGGCAAGTCAAGGATGCGTGTTGTGCAAGCTCCTTTTGGTGTAGCGTACAACACAAGACTTTAATAAAATTAAAAAGAATATTTTTTTATAAAATCTTGTGCTGTTACATTCTACCCCCCTTAAAATGAATTTCGCCCTCGAAATTCGTCGGGGTTATAAATGGTTTACTATTCGAAAGTTTCTTTAATAGAAACCCACATCGTAAAAAGGAATATCAAAACCAATATTTAAAAACAAAAGTATGAAACGTAACGGTTACCCAAATAAACTAATCATTGGGTTTCCACATAGGTGAAAATATGGATATGGAAGAGAAATCTAACCATCATGTTCTGATGGAGAGTGGTAGAGAACATAGCTATGGAAAAGCCAGTAATCACAAATCCATAGATTTGTGATGATATAAGGTACCATCTGATTCATCAGGTATAAGATCACTAGGACAACATTTTTGGTTTTTAAGATCATTTCCCTAAAGTTGAAAATTTGAATTAGAATAAATACTTACTTTATTTTGGTACAATCTCACTGTTGTTCGTGCCTTGAACAATTTCCACTTCATCTCTTAAATAAATGAAGTTGAATTTGTTATTCATGAAGTGTTAGCAGATCATGTGATAGAATGACGGGTCATTCCATCTGTCTCAAACAAAAGGTTAGCAAAAATTATATACATAAGTCGATCTATAGTGAGATTAATCATATATGGTTCCTAAAATGGACCTATACTTCATATATCATACTGCTTAATATAATAAAACTAGTTTCTACTAAACAGGGACTTCCTGTAGGTCAGTGGTAGGTGATAAAGGCCAGTCGCACTTCGGTTGTGGGTTCGATTCCCACAGCCTTGTCCGAAGCGATGGGTTGTCGCCCGTCCTGTAGGTTGTCCTTTTTCTAAAACTATATTACTATAACATCCCATAAATAATATCGAAAAAACTTCTATCCTTAAACAATACTAACTTATGTCCAACATAATCCATTCCAATATTTAGTCCTATCCATAATACTGCAGTCCATTCTCATAACATGGTGAAAACGATTACCAGAGATTTAATACCATCGTTGATCCCCATATATCATAAGATATATCTTGTTGGACACATTCCAAACATTCAAAGGCCTTAATCTTGTACTCTCTTGAATACCCATTGAACCTTAGTTAAAACTTGAATGCAGTTAAAAGTTAACACTTTCCACATACCAAAATCCTCAAAATTCTATATACTCAAACCATGATATCACTTAGTCCTTATATCAATCATGAGCTCATGAATACTGTTAAACATTTCATTTTCTCGTTTTCCCTTCATTATGCGCATATAATCTCAATCACTTTGAATACCACATTAGACCAATACATAAATATTCCAATATTCCATGATACAACATTATTTTGGAATCCCATTACATAAAAACTTAATCATTCCACCACATCGTTGTCATATTCAACATTGCCAATAGTGATCGCATGTGACTTCCCTTTGTCCTTTGCCTTAAGCGGTTGCTCATGTCGATCATCACTAACCCTTGGATTAGGGCATTTATTGGCATAATGTCCCATCTCCTTGCACTTGAAGCATTGAAGTGTTGGTTGTACGTTCTCTGTAGTGTTTGCTTTATTCACTTCATTAGAATCCCTTTTTCCATTACTTCGACACTCAGCTGCTTGATGACCTTCTTTTCCACACTTAAAACATTTTCTAGTCCCTTTAAGACAGTCTCCACCATGCTTCTTTCCACACTTTGTGCATAAGGAAACATTCATCTTCTTTTCACCATTATTCTGAGATTTCTCCTTGAACTCCATCTTTCGTTTCTTGTCAAAACCATGAGATGGATATGTAACACCAACTTCCATTTCTACCTTGATAGCACAACACACAATTTCTTCATAGCTACTGAAGTCTCTTATAGTTAATGCCCTTCGAAGACTTGGTTTTAAGCCACTGAAAATCGATCAACTTTACTTTCAGGTTGGATGATAATACCAGAAGCGTACCTTGCAAGTCTTGTAAAATTCACTTCGTATATACCAACAGATTCATCATCCTTTTGCTTTAGTTCAAGAAACTCCTTCTCCATCTACGTTCGAAGAATACGAGGGAAGTACTTACTGAAAAAAAAGTTCTTGAACTCGTCCCATTCCATGGAATCAATTTCATCTCTTTGCCTCGTATTCTTGATAAGATTCCACCATTGATCAGCTTCACCTTCCAAACGATATACTGCTAAGATGACTTTATCATGTTCAGAACATTGAAGAACTGGAAATATCTTTTCAGTAGTACTAATCCATTGTTCAGCAACTAATGGATCAGTAGACCCACTGAAAGAAGGCTGACGCTGCCTCATGAAGGATTCAACAGAATGTTGCTCCTTCCTTTGCTCGTTTGGAAGTCCTGCATGATTCATAGCTTGAGAAAGTTGTGTGAGCATGGCTACAAGATTTTGCATTCCAGCTCCCATATCGTTTGGTTGCTCAGGGGGACAATCATTGCATTGTCCATTGCATTGATCAACACGGTTCCTTCGGGTTCCAGCCATCGTCTAAAACCCCAAAAGAATAGTATGAGAGGCAAAAATCATGCTAGGGAAAACAACATATTAAAGGGGTAGTACTCTCAATATCTAACATCTTAGGTTAAATTCTAAGATCGTTAGAGCAATTCTAGGACTATAACCTATACGTATACTTAACCTTAGAGACATCCCTAGACATACCTTAGAAATATCTCTAGGGATCTCACTAACGTTTTCGCATCCTAGTTTCCAAAGGTTGACTAAACCTTTCCTCTGATACCAACTGTAGAGACCCGTATCTTGACGTACATTGACATTACATTACTTTTGCAGAATACTTAGTACATTAAAGAAACACACACACAAGGACCGTAATAGTTTAGTGTCTTTGGAAACTCGGACTATAATCTTCTAATCGTGGTGAAAGATCTTCAAAATCTCCCATAAAGATCTTCCTTTTTTTTTACCTAAAACCTTTCTTTATATCCTGGGGAAAAGAAAACATAAAAGGGTGAGCTCAAATGCTCATTAAGGGTAAACAAAATAAATATCAATCACATCATATTCATAAGAACATAACATTTTGGAAATCATAACCTGCAAAAGAGAGCATAATTTCATAATCATGGGATAAATCATGGCAGTGAAAAAGTAATCCCAATAATCATAACTTAAAACATGAAACTTTGTGGCATACACACATAATCATAGAGAATCATTTCTTGTTAGTCAAGACTAATTGCCAAGACTATCTTAGTGGACAAAGTCCCTTTCTGAATCGAGTAACCCTCGTTTCAGTCCTGTTTCACTGAACCGGTATAACCTACCGTTCCAGCCCTGTCTATCTCATGAGATATAAAATCTTTACCCAATGCATTGGAGGGAGATATAGGTCCCACCCATCTTATAATGAATCCTTTCTTATGTGTGCCACATAATCATAAAACATACATCATCGCATAACACATGTAACAAAAATGGGATTCTTGAAACATCATGACATCATAAATCAATTCATATAAGATAAAGGAATTAATAAACATAATTCCATCACAACATAGTCAAATCAATGTAAAAATATGGATAGAAACAGAACCCTTTATTATCTTAGATGGAAAATAATTTTGATAAAACACTTGAATTGAATTCTTGAGGAAAATATCCTTTCTTCTTCAAAATCAATTTCTTTTCACAAAACATCATGCAATTTTAAAAGAAAGAGATTTTATTGAAAATAGTCATAAAATCTTTTAGAGGAAGCTTCATGAAAATAAGGCTTTATAAAACAATAGAAATCCGTTCGTGCCGTATAAGTTAAAAAAAACATTCTTCGTACTTTTGTCGGAAAAGTCAAAAAGTACCTCGTACGAAAAACGAAAAAAGATTCCTTTCATACGTATTACTAAAAACTCACCGAAGGGTAAAAATGGATTTAAAATTTTTTTAGGTGGATGGAAATAATATTACATATTGAGTAAACATGGATGTGGATGATAAAATACACCCCAGTAAATACTTACGAATAAACAATCTCGGATAAAAATGAGATTGTGATATTTCCCTTACCTTAGGTCCGATTTGCGTTGTACGTGTCCGAAGCTCCTGTATAATGGTTTAAATAATGTCATTGACTTATTAAGAAATCATATTCATTGTTATGATATCATATATGGTTCACTTATGACATTATATTACCCGTTCTTTTGTAAATTCCATGTTAAAGAAGCGTTTTGGGTAAAATCGTTTCTTTTATCGTAGGTGTTTTGACTTGTTATAATTGACATTATTATTACTTATATCATGATTTAATTACTTCCAGAATATAAAATATGATTTATATATCATATATATTCAATATATATATATATATATAATAGATAGATAAATGAAATGAAAAACACCGTTCATGGAGACGGTAGTCCGTACGTACGCATGAACGCTGTTTTCCTTTCCCTATTTTCTTGAATGGAAGTAAGTAGATGACATATATATATATATACATAAATCCAGTAGCTTTATAATGTCATATATTTCATTATTATTTCTTATATAAACTTTATAATCATTCTTAAATGGTTAACATGGAGAATGAATCTCATCGCGTCGTGGAGACGGTAGTCCGTACGTACGCACGAGTGATGATATCATTTCCATAAATATTGAATTGAATTGGAGTGGATTATACAATATATCAGAATCAATATGATGTTTTAATAACTATGTATAGTTATTCTTTACACCATTATACCCATCCATGTAAGGTGGTGGTGGAAAATAGATTACACCACGGCGTGGAGACGGTATTCCGTACGTACGCACGCGCGGTGATTTCTTTTTCCGTAGGATAGATAGATGGTGAAATAGGGTTGTTTAATACTTATAATAACATATCAGTGTATGAGTGATACTGATGTTATTACTTCATAATGAAACAACCTAAGAAGAAGAAGTGGAAGAAGAAATAAAGATGAAAGAATTGGTAACGGTAATTACCTCTTATTTGAAGCGCCTTTTGGAGACCTCCTCTTAGGGAACTAAAATTGGTCTTTGAGGAAGACCAGAACCTATAGGATGTTTCTAGAGAAGTGGAGAAGAGATTTTTTCAGGGGTTGGCCGAGCTTGAGTGCTCAAATTGGTGTGAGGAGGAGGGGGAGGAGGTGCCCTTTTATAAGGGAGGAGAGGGGCACCTTAGGAATATCTCAAAATATTATTTTATATTAAAGTCAAAATCGGTTTATAATGGTTCCAAAGGGTCTTATTTCGAAGCTAAAGTGGGGATGGGTCGAAATCCTATCAACAAATAGGATTTAGACAAGTTTAGGGTATTATTTTAACCTTATCAATTAGATTTAACTCTAAGTTAATTAATTTAACTTTTACCGTGTCTTTTTGTTTTCTTTCACTATATGGTTAATACACTTACTATAACATGCCAAACGAACCCCAAATTGTTTATTATTAATATATATATCCTTATCTAAGTCATGTTTCCGAACCTTAGATTTTTAGGAATAAAATAACAATTAATAATATAATATTTGATTTAAAAACTATTTTGTGTCAATTTTGACACTATTTGATATATGATTTTTTTGAAAGTCATAACAGAATTATATGTTCGAACCAAGTTGAATAAATCAACACTAATATATCATAGTAACCTAGAAAATTAGTGGAATTCATAAAAAGTCTCAAATTACATTCATTTGAGTATTTATAACATCAATTATGTTAATATTTACTTAAAAGGGTAATTACTACATCATCGTTGTGTCATAAATAAATTAATTAATTTAAAGTCTAAAAATTATAAATAAAATTTCATTATGTAGAAAATCTTTTTAGCTTTCTAATGAATATTTATAGTCGAATTTATCTTATGTATAACCCCATATTAAAAATGTTTTAGTTATTAAACTTTGATTTTAACTATTTTATCTATTCATTAAATAATATAATATTAAATTTCATAATCTAATCCAAGTGGACCTAAATGGTCATATTATATTAATAAGGTTGTTTTTGGTCGAATTACACTTATCCAATAGAATTAGGACATGTGTTAGGGTAATAGTAATATCATATTTACCCTTAGTTACCCTATTTACTATTAACCGTCGTAAAAAAAGCAAAAAGTTACTATTCACCAAAAATTATTTTCATCTCATTGAACCACATTTTACTTAATGACATCAACCGTGTCTCTCGGATTTTTGAAATTCCATTCACAGAAGCGGTAAAATTAAGATTTATGAAGAAATTAATTTTTTTAACTACCACTTAGTAGTTTCACTATTCATCAAAAATTGATGTTTTTCAGAATAATGCCAAAATTTCATCCTAAGCTATATTTCATATTCCGAATTCAAAAATGAAGTCTATTTTACCAAATTCATATCATAGAATTTTCATTAATTAATTTTATAATTAAATCCCGCTGTTAAAACAAATAGCGTGTTTTTAAGAAACAATATCTATCAAAAGATTGACACTTGTTTATGTCTAGTTTAAATGTGAAATTACATCCAATGACCAACATTGTATTAAATTGTAAAAATATATTCTAAATATACTTTAAAACTACTCAAATTAATAATTTATCACTATTAATTATTTCGATTAAAAAAGTTGTTTTTTAATTATAATTTAGTAATTTTCACTATTCATCAGAATATGAAAGTTATCCGAAAAGTACCAAAATTTCACCTTAGGCTAAATTCGATACTCCGAATCAAAAAATGAAGTTCATTTTGAAAAATAAGATTTACAGAGTTTTAAAAAGTGGTTATTACTTTTCATAACGGCTAGTTTTAATAATATTTTAATAGCATATCGTTGTTTAGTGAAACTCGGTATTGCGTATTACACACGCTATCGAGGAATGTAGTGATTGCGTGTAATGCAAGGCAAGTCAAGGATGCGTTTTGTGCAAGCTCCTTTTGGTGTAGCGTACAACACAAGACTTTAATAAAATTAAAAAGAATATTTTTTTTATAAAATCTTGGGCTGTTACACCTTGTGATTGAAATTTGGAAATGTTATGTTTCCTTTATTCTTATTTTATTTGATACGATTATGTTATGGTTTATGATATGTTTAAATCTCTTCATATAAGGAATTCATTGGACTTAATAAGTGACGGGTGGAGCCCACTATAGCTCCTTGATACATTGGTAGGTCTCATGGGACATACTAGTGTCTTGGCACGAGGCCTTGACAAAATCTTATTTATGGTCTTGGCACGAGGCCTTGGCAACGTGGTTATGATAGTCTGGCATTATGCATTCCATCATTATGAAAGTGGTTATTGATATTGCATGTGATTATTCGACTAGTAGAATATCCATGTGAATAAGTAAATGGCATTATTTAATTTTATATTTTGCCATATTATGCTGAAGTTCATGTTTAAAAAGGCTTTTGTTTTAGTTATACATTGCCTTAAATGTTAATGTTTATTTATGAAAGCTTCCGGGATTTTGTTATCCTTACTGAGCATCTGAGCTCACCCCTTTAAAAGTTTCAATATTTTCCAGGACGTGAAGAAGTATTTTATGAATGACCTATAGGGATAGTCAGAAAAGTATATGAGTGTGGACTATGGAGACTTTGTTATTGTAGTTTTTCACTTTATAATGTAATGTAACATTTATGAATGTATCTATTGTTACCAATTCTACTAAACAAATCAGTCTTTCGGGACTTGATCTTTTGAGATCATGCCAATGTTACGCAATAATTCACCGACTCTGGGTAACTGGGGTCGGGGCGTTACAGTCGGTATCAGAGGCAGTTTAGTACTAACCATGGAAGCTAGATTTAGATAAACTCTGATTAGAGCACATAGCCTGAATATAGACTTTGAGGATTAGTATAGAAGAAATTCCTCGAATTTTGGTATTATAGAGATTTTGTGAGTTTTTTGAGAAATACATCCCTGTCTAGATACAAGCAGGTAGAGGAGGCTCTGGAACAGGTGTACCTAGGGGTAAAACCCGAAAACACTGCTTTGAGCTAGACTCGAATGGGAACTGGTGCACGACAACGGGCCTTGCTGCACTCGTGGTTAAAACACTCCCGGGGGATATGCTTAAGATAATTATCCTTTTCTTTACAAACCACTATGAAGGGTTATGAGTATATACTTCCTCAAAGAAAACATTTTTATTATTATGGATTATATCCATAAATAGTTCAATTTATGTTAAGTGTTTTACAAGTATGGAATTATGTATTTTAATTCATAAACTAACCTAGTATATTCCATTGTTTAGAAATGGTTCCTAGTGGGAGGAATTGAAACCGTATAAATGCATGCACTCCATGTAGGCATTTCCCTCCTGCTCAAGATAATTATAATGGAGTTGGTGATAAAACTGGTGCTAATCAGCTTATCACCATACTAGGGAAACTCACTCAGGTTATGAATAATAACCTTACTCGTATGGAGCACCCTGATCCACAACATGGAGGATCAATGTTATACCGCTTCATGAGGCAACAACTGCCAATATTTAATGGAGGTAAAAATCCATTAGTATCTAAGAAATTGATAAACTCCTTAGAAAAAAATATTCCATGCCTTGGGGAGTAGCGAAAGGGAGAAGGTTGTCATGGCAGTTTACCACCTCATTGGAGATTCCGATCAATGGTGTTCACTGATTCAAAACACAAAGGAAGATGATGAAATGTCAAATATGTAATGGAGGGAGTTCAAAGAGCTTTTCTTTGAAAAATACTTCCCTCGTGACCATCGAGCAGATATGGAAAGGCAATTTCTGACTCTGAGGCAGAAGGAGGATGAGAATGTCGCAAAGTATGAGGCTAAATTTACAAGGTTAGTGAGGCATGCTGCAGATTATATATGTAACCCAATAAGTAAGATTGATCGTTTCATTGATGGGTTAAAACCATTTCTCCGTCGAACCTTAGTCTCACAATCTTTCTTGTCGTACGAACATATAGTCTTGTGTGCTATCAGGACAGAAAAGGAATTCTTTAAATCTTATGACAATAAAGTAAAGCAAGAGATGAAGAGAATGGTGGAACAAGAGACAGATAAAGGGAAAAAGGGAAAGAAGTATTTTTCATTATGCGATAATTGTGGGAAGAATCACCCCGGTACTTGCCTAAAATGCATGGGAGTTTGTTATAAATGTGGAGAAAAAGGTCACCAGGATCGTGATTGGAAGGGAAAGAAAGAGGCTATCAATGTTGAACGCTACAATTGTAGGGAAATGGGGAATTATGCAAATGAATGTCCTAAGCGTCAGGGAACCATACCTCAGAAAAGGCCAAGGGATCAAGGAAAATCTTATATTGTTACTACAATTGAAGTGTAATAATTAATGTATTGGTGCTTTTGGAAACAAGGATTATATTCAGGTTATAAGAATAATGTTATATATATAAGGATTGTACTACTGTACTTGTTATTTTCATTAAGGTTTTAATATGATGATGGTAATCATATTTTTAGTATGTGACTATAAGAGAAACATTACTTTGTTTGGGGAATCTAATGTTACAATTGATTTTGGAATTTAAGGACCTTTTAGAGAAAGTCTGGACGGAGGTATTTTGGATAACTATAAAGGTTGGAATGGATTAAGTTGAAATTTGTATAGTATTGTTTAAGGTTAAAACACTTATGAAGATTATTTTTGGAATATTTTAATTCTATAGTTTTAGTAAAAGGACAACCTGCAGGTTGGGGGATAACCCGTCGCGTTGGACAAAGCTGTAGGAATCAAACCCACAACCATAGTGCGAATGGCCTTTATTACCTACCACTAGCCTACAGGAAGTCCCTGGTTATTACAAAAAAGTTTTTCTAATCTAAATGATATGTGTTAATATTTGGGACCTTATACAATTAGGATAAATAGAATATTTTTGAGTTCTATTACCTTTTGGAGTGAATGATGGGTTTGTGGTAAAAATTTATTAAAGAATGAAAGTCTACATGACAAGTAAGTATATTTCCTTACGTTCTTAGTAAATCTCCTAAATAAATTCCTCAAATTTATAAAAGGAAACATAAAACAAAAACGTTGTCGGCTAACTTTTCCAACTGGGGATTCAATGATCGTTTAACCAATCACAAGTTTGTGATTTTTTTGTATTTAACTTTCTCCTAATCCTGTTTTCTACAACTCTCCATCAGACCTTGATGTTTTGTTTTTCTTCCATATCTATATTTTCATAGAATCATAGTATGGGCTATCTCGGGTGACCATTGTACTTATGTTTCTTTCTTTTAAAGTTATATTTTTATTAACCTTATTTTCGATGTGGGTTTTCCAAAAAAGTATTTTCTATTTTCAACCTTTTATTTTCAAAGAAAAATTTAAAATTGCGAGGATGAAATTTATTGAAGGAGAGGAGAATGTAACACCCCGAGCTTCCATGATACACTTCACTTTCAATAATGCAATAGCTTGCATTGTACACAAGTTCGAGATTCTAACACACTGCGACCAATAAAAATAGCCATTATGAATATTAATACCCACTTTTTGAAATTATATATATTTTATATTTCAAAATGGACTTCATTTTTGGATTCGGAATATCGAAATTAGCCTGTGTTGAATTTTTGGTATTTTTCTTAGAACTTCCTATTTTATTTGAATAGTGAAAAATACTTAAAAACAACCTTTTTAATAAAAATAATTTATAGTGATAAATTATACTATTTAGTGGTTTTAAAGTGTAATTAGAATATATTTTTACCATTTAATCCAATGGTTGTTATTATAATTAATTTCACTTTGAAATCGGACATAAACAATTGTCAATCTTTTGATATATATTGTTTCTTAAAAATGCGCTATTTGTTGTGACAGTGGGAATTAATTATAAAATTAATTAATGAAAATTATATGTTCGGAATTTTGTAAAATATACATCATTTTTTAATTCGGAATATCAATTATAGCTTAGGGTGAAATTATGGCATTGTTCTGAAAAACTTCAATTTTTGATGAATAGTGAAACCACTAAGTGGTAGTTAAAAAACTGATTTTTTGTTGAAATGAAACTTTACCACTTATATGAATTGAATTTCAAAAATCTGATACACATGGTTTTCATTAGGATGTAAAATGTCGTTCAATGGTATTAAAATAATTTTTGGTGAATAGTAACTTTTATGTTTTATTAATCGCGATTAAAGGTAATTAGTGAAATTTAAGGTAAAAATGGTATTATAAAAATATGAAAATACCCTTACACTTGTCCTACCCCGATTGGATGAGTCATGTCCAACCAAGAAAATCCATGGGTAAACTTGGGGACCCCATGGAGCCACTTTGGTAGGAAAATGACATTAAAACGTTTTATTTAATGTTAAAATAAAAATGTCACAAACATGAGTTGTTTTACTAAAATAATTTTTAAATGGGGTTATAAAAGTCATATTTTTTACTATAAAAATTCATTAGAAAGAAAAAAAGATTTCCTACATCATGATAGTTTTTTTATAATTTTTATATTTTAAATAAATTAAATATTTTATGACACCATGATGATGCAGCGATTACCTCATTAATTAACGATTTAAATAAAATAAAAAGATAGTGTAAAATAAAAGAGTTACACTTGTCAAAAAACTATTGGATGAGAATATTTCAGACCCTATCACCTTATCCTCGAAATATATCATTGTGGGAACTTTACAATCCGAAAATCATTTCATAATAAAGTAACATTTCAATCTTTCCAAGAGTGCCCCTCCTTTCCTCTTATAAAAGGCCACCACCTCTACCACCATATTCACACCTTAAAGCCATTTGACTCGGCCAAAATCTGCCCAAATACTCTCCCAAATTCCCTCTATAACTCCTAGAATCCTCACTTTGGGCATAAGTCTTCCCAAGGAAGCCTTTGAGCTCAAATCAAAAAGAGTTACCCGTTTTAAAGGTTGTGTTTTCTCTCGTGTTCTTTTGTTTTATTTTGCTTCTCCAACCCCCTAAACTCTTTTTATTCATTTCTTTTGTAACAAAAACAGTATCCTAAATATACTAGGATGTTTTTATAAGATGGATTCGAGCTACACTTACACACACCTACATCTAATGGTTAAATAACATACTGTTTCTGTGGATGGAGAATTTCTGCCTCACGAAACGATGATTGTTCAACACTCATATAACACATTCAAAGGTGGACATTAAGATGTCACTATATTTATATATGATATATAATATTTTTTATTTTTACTTAATCTTATTTATTTTTATTTTATGGCATACCTTTATGGTTTCCATTATGGGTAAACGCGATATCTTCATTTTAGGAAGTGCAGACTATCGCCCCCTCAAAGTGATTTTAATCACTAATACCATATGTGGGATGTATAAAGGATGGAGTAAATGATATTATATATGATATTATACTGGAATTATAATATACCTTTATATAATTATGATTTATTTCCATTAAATATGAAATAGAAATAAAAGTAGCGTTCATGCGTAAGTACGGCTTACCGTCTCCATGAACGGTGCATTTCATTTCTTACCTCTAAATGTTAAGTAATATTATGAATGAATGTATATACTGGATATATATGATATATATGATATCTAAATCATTAATATAATGTTGGATATAATTTATATTTCACCACATGAACAAATTATAATTATAATAAGTTTATTTTTGATTCAAGTACCAAAGATCGACAAAAACGACCGTTATTAACTTAAATAATTACATAATTTTCATAACATGGTAATAAGTGATATAAAAGGATTAATTAACATGAAAATATTCTTAATAAAGTATAAATTTACTCTAGTTTGTTATTCAGGAGGTTATAGAATGATCAAGTCAAGTCGGACACAAGGTAAGGGAACTTCTTAACCCAATTTCCATTCTTTGGGTTAATCTCCTACTTTCAAATTATGTCATGATATTATTATTTCCTATCTTGTATTTTTACATTACTTATGTGTAATTATAGTGAATACACATAATATATCTATTTTATTTAAAAAAATGATCTTTTAAGGGACTTCGTCTCAATCACCATTCATTGAGTCATATTTTGTTTTATACACAACTTTCTTTTATAAGGTGTATAAACCCCTTTGACTTTTACATTTATTCAAAAGGAATATTTTTTATACGAAATGTTTTACTAAATGACAAAAAGGAATTTTTTTATTGTCTTACATATGCGGTGACAATGACTTCTTCGCCGTAGTGACTATTATTTGAGTTTCGGCTTCCTCTACAAGCCATAAATTTTTTTAAATGAAAAATAAATACAAAGTTTTAATTTTTTAAATTTTGGTATTAAAAATGGTTTTGAAAGTGTTTTTATTATATCAATATTCTGTATTGATATCTTGTGATTGAAATGTAGAAATGTTATGTTTCCTTTATGCATGTTTTATGTGATACGATTATGTTATGGTTTATGATATGTTTAAACCTGTTCATATGAGGAATGCATTGGACTTAATAAGTGATGGGTGGATCCTGCTATAGCTCTTCGATGCATCGACAGGTCTCATGGGACAAACTAGTGTCTTGGAATGAGGCCTTGAAAAAATCTTATTTGTGGTCTTCGCACGAGGCCATGGCTACGTGATTATGATAGTCTGGCATTATGCATTCCATCATTATGAAAGTGGTTATTGATATTTCATGTGATTATTCTACTAGTAGAATATCCATGTGAATAAGTAAATGGAATTATTTAATTTTATTTTTTCCATATTATGCTAAAGTTCAATTTTAAAAAGGCTTTTGTTTTAGTTATACATTTCCTTAAATGTTAATGTTTATTTATGAAAGCTTCCGCGATATTTTTATCCTTACTGAGCATCTGAGCTCACCCCTTTCAATGTTTTAATATTTTCTAGGATGTGAAGAAGTATTTTATGAATGACCTACAGGGATAGTCAGAAGAGGATATGAGTGTGGACTATGTAGACTTTGTTATTGTAGTTTTTCACTTTATGATGTAATGTGACATTTATGAATGTTTCTAGTGTTTCCAAGGCTACTAATCTAATCGGTCTTTCGAGACATGATCTTTTGTGATCATGCCAATGTTACGCAATAATGCACCGACTCTGGGTAAATGGGGTCGGGGCGTTACATTGGTGGTTATCAATTTCTTTGTAACCTATTTTACCTTGATATTTTAGGTTTTTACATGATCTTAGTCAAGGAATATATTTTGTTGTATCATGACTATATCAATTTTTAGCATTGTTGTCTAATGCTCACATCTCTCTATGGAGGCAGTTATGTCATTCGTGGTGAGTCGGATGTTTGAGAAAGCAGTGACGTGCCAGTTTTTTAGTAGTTGGGAGAACTCACAACCCATGTGGAATTCATTATTCATAATGATGGAGAGTTAGAAAAATATGTACTTCCTATTTTTGTGGATCGATTTTAGGATGTGTTTCCATTGGATTTCATGGGACTGCTTCCAAAAAGAGATATGGAGATCACAATAGAGTTTTTATTTGGGGAAGAACTAGCCACTATTCCCCCATATTGAATGGAATTGGGAGAAATCCATATGCTTAAGGATTAGGATGATTAATTGGAGAGAAATTGGTTCATTTGACCTATTACGACTCCATGGGGATCACCCATGAAATTTTTCCAAGAAGGCTGATAGGTCATTGAGGTAATGTGTCGATTGTGGAAAATTGAATCAGATGATGGATATGAACTGGTACACACTAACAAGAATAGATGACCTATTTAACAAACTGAGGGATACCATATTGTTCTCCATGAACAATATGAGATTGGGATACCGTCATTTGATGGTGAGATCATCTGACTTAACACAAATAGATTTCCATATTTGGTACTAGTTGTATGGATTCTTGGTGATGTCATTCGGGTTTACGAATTCACCGACTGTTGTCAAGGTGCTAATAAACTTGATATTTAACCCTTATTTTGATCAATTAGCTATTTTCTTTGTTGATGACATCTATGTGTACTCAAAAACTTCAACTGATCATTCTAAATATCTTAACATTGTCTCGAGTACACTAAAAGTGCATAGGATTTACGCCTAGCTATCAAAGATTTAGTTTTTGATTTATAAAGTTCAATTATTGGGACATATCATATCTGATTTAAGTGTGTTGGTGGATCCTGAGAATGTAAAGTTTGTGGTGTCCTGGGAGAAGCCTCATAATGGTTCTAATATAATGAGTTTTCTAGGTTTGTCTAGCTAATACCAAATGTTCATAATAGATTTATCTAATTTCAATGCAACAATCAGAATCATAACCAAGATGGGTGTTTTGTTTGAGTGGTTAGAGGAATGAAAAATTTCATTTCAAGAATTTAAAATGTGGTAGACTACTACACCGATTCTGAGCTTACCTTAACTGGGTAGGTACACTTTGTTCTGTGATGCATATTGTGTTGGATATGGGGCGGTGTTGATGCATGATGATCAGGTTGTAGCTTATGGCTCGCGATGGTTGAGGCCTCGTGAATGAAATTACCTTGTTCATGATCTTCAGCTAGCTAATGTGGTTTATTCCTTATATTTTTGGAGTAATTACATGTTTGGGAAACGATTCATGGTGTTTACTGATCATAAAAGTATTAATTACATTTTTAGTTAGTGGGATTTTAATCTTTGGTAGAAAAGGTAGGTAGAGTACCATTAATCCTTAGATTTTGAGTTATTTTACACTCTGGGAAAAGGGAATAGTTTCATAGATGATCTGAGCAACAAGGCTCATAATCAGGTGATTCAGGGATCCAATTATGAATTGAAAGTAATTGCTTTGTTTATTGATATTCACCTAGAGGTGCAGGATAGGCACAGACAAATGGCCCTTTCACCTATGTCATTTGAGTATATGATTTTAAGTCAGGTAAAGGAATGTCAGCTGGAAGATCTATAATTGTTTTTCATGAAGGAAACTCATAAAGATGGGGAGACACCTTCTAGTTGGGTTGTTGGTGTTGATGGAGATGTTTATGTTCAGGTTAGTGTTGTATTATTAGAGGGTGCACATGAATAGATGATGCATGAGTTCCTTGCATTGATGTGGGCAGTACATCATTGCATGATTAAAATGTATCGTGATCTTCATTGGCAGTGTTGGTGGCTGGAAATATAGAAATAGGTTATGGGTTTTGTGGCGTGATGTCTTACTTATCAATAGGTGAAGGTTGAGCATCATCATACATGTGGGTTTTTAAAGTCATTTCCCATTCAAGAGTGGAATTATAATTATGCAATTATAGAATTTGTAGTGGTTCTTCCATGGAGGCATCGAATGTATGATGTAATCTGGGTCATTATAGAATAGCGGACTAAAGTGGATCATTTCATGTCAATCTCGGAAACTTATGCCTTTGACCTGTTGGGTGAGTTATATGCTCGAGAGATAGAGTGGCTTCAAGGTGTACAAAGAACCATAGTTTCAAATAATGATCCTCAATTGACATCGTTCTGATGTAGGGGGCTATATAAGGCACTTGGTACACAGGTTTTGTGGAGTACAACTTATCACCCACATGCAGATGGGTAGTCAGAGCCTACAATTCAGTTATTAGAAGACATGTTGAGAGCATGTGTTCTTGATTTCCTTGGTACATGGGGAAATAACTTTTCGAATATAGAGTTTTCTTATAACAATATTTTTCAGGAGATAATTCAGATGTTTGCTTTTGAGCCACTATATGGGAGGCCATGTAGATCACTATTGTGATGGTTAGAAGTTGGGGATTCTAAGTTGTGGGGACCAAGTCTTGTGCAAGAGACGTCCGATAAGGTTCAGTTGATTCAGAAGTGAATGGAGACAGATCGAACTAGGTAGAAGTCATATGAAGATCGGTATTGTAGATCTCTCAAGTTCTTGGTGGGTGATAGTGTGTTTCTTCAGGTTTCTCCAACATTGAGTCACAGTCAAATTTGGAAGTAGGGAAAGATTGTTCCCAGGTATATGGGACTGTTTGAGATTGTGTAGAGGATCAAACCTAGAGCTTGCCTATTGGAAATTCCACAATGGTATAGTGGGATACCTAATTGTTTTCACGATTCACAACTCTTGCAGTATCAACCTTATCCATCTATTATGATAAATGATGAAGTTTCTGATGATGCGTCCTTTGCAGAGCATCAAGTTTGTATCATGGATCATAGTGAGAAGTTCTTCCAAGGCAAGGATGTACCTTTGGTTCATGTTTTATGGCAGCATGGAAATTTTCAGGAAGAAACATGGGATTGAGGATCAGATATATAGGCCTAGTGGCCCAATCACTTTACTTTAGAAGATCAATGATTCTCAAGATAATGGGATTGAGGACGAGCCGTCCTAAGGTGGGGAGTTTTAAGATCCTTAATTATTATTAGGGTATGTTTTTGTTCATTTTCCCTTTAAGTCCTTGTATTAGTAAATTCAGTGTTTCCAAAAGATCCTGACAAGGCATGGGAGTCTTCCTAGGGTTCAAGTGATGGAATAAGAGGATAAAGGAATTATGGTCATGTTACGTAGGTTTTGAATGGTTAGTGAAAACCATGCAAAGCATCCAGGGTAACCATGCATCCATGGATAGAGACTTGCGCATGGTTATCACACGGTTAAACTAATTGTGCAGAATTCTCCTGGAAACCATGAAAATGATGGATTTTGGGATTGTTACTATCGCAATGTTTTCACATGGTTTGGAAAACTATCTCGTTATAGCATGTATCCCATTAATGTTGATAAATTTATAAAATTTCCACGCCCTGATTTTAAGGCTCACTCATGATTTTCATCCTTTCTTCTACCCTAAACACTAGTCAAGATCCAATGCTCATATGAAATTCCATGTGTGTACCTACATCATTCTTATTTCATTTGGAGCACCGTTGTTTGTTGATCAAAGATCTGGGTATGTTTAATCTCCTCCTTGCTTCCTCTTCGAAGTTAGGGTTTTCATCTATATCCCATATCCTTTTGAATCCCAAAAACCCTCTTTTTCTGGTGAGATCTTGGTTGAGGAATCAAGGTTTTTTTGAATTCAGATATAAGGACACATTTGGGAGTGAGTTCTCCAACAGATTTAAGGTAGGCAGTCTACATGTTATATCTCATAGTTTCGTTGATGATTTTTGCATGAACGTCTTTGTACTTTGTAACTTCTCGATGTGATTTTGAAACCCTTGATAATATTTTGTATTTTTGGATTCTAAATGATAAAAGGAAACCCTTATTTTCCCAAAGGGATCCATCAATGATTATTTTAACCATTTAAGTCCATTCAGGGTGTGTGTCGATACTTTCCATAACTAAAATTAGCTAAGTATGTTCTAGGTTTTTGTTTAATCATGTAGATCCATTTTTGAGTATGTTGATATCCTTAATGGAAGTCCAAATTAGGTATTGTTTAATTGGGGTCATGGTAAGAGGCTTAAAAAATATGTCAGTTATTCATAAGCAAGTTAGTGCATGTGAAACGTTGAATATGCTAAATTGATAATGGTGTGAAAAATGGTAAATTTATTGAAGGGGAATTAATAAGGGGATTTATAAATATGTATAATGGGTTGGCATAAGATAATTATTTAATATTCTAAGTAATATGGGTTTGTGAATGGTAATTGGGCTAAATGGGATAAGTGATGTAAATGGAAAATGCGTTAATGGATTAATGCACAATATGATTTACCATATTGGTTGTAATTCATTATGATTTTTGTATGTATTGGTTGTGTTTGTTTGTGATATGGTTTGAGTGTGGTGAATGGATGGATTAGCATGTGCACATGGCATGATGTGTGGGATAAAGGACTAAGGATACTACCACTAGTTGAGTTGAATTGATGCTCTAACTCCACCCATAATGCATGGGTTAGGGATTGGGACACAACTCTATTCCCCTAATAGTTGTATTCCACATGGACAGAGGCTTCAAGGTAAGGATATTATGATTTTGTGATATTTTATCACTTGTGGGTTAAGCACTTACTTATTCCATTAAGAAAATGATGTATGTTGTGAACCTTGTGTGATTGGTGATTAACCAGCTATGACAGAGACATAATGAATTAGAAACACTGTTAGTATGGCTATGTAGAGATTCTTAAACAGTGGCCTCCGAATTGAATTTCTTTTGCTTGATATTTAGTTAAACTTTAATGAACTATATTTTAGACTAAATAATTTTAGACTCCATTGGTGAAGGTCTACTAATTTATACTCACACCCGTCTTAGGACGTAGTTGGGTACCAAGGAAGATTTCATGTTGTAGGTGATGATAAGGGAAAGGGCCCTATGATAGGGAGTGGATTATGACATGAGACATGCATGGATGAGTTTCCACATGTGGAGTTAGGACCATTTTGGGGATTCAACTATTGGTCTTTATTTTTAGTTTTATTCGCATAGCTTTGTTCCATGATAAGACATGTTTACTATCGATTGTGGTTTGTACCCAGATTGGGAGAAGTTCGACTATTCATGTTATTGGTTGTTCTTATTAGTTCAGATATTTACATTGTGTTATTATATGTATTACTCATGATAAGAAGGAACAGTCGCCCCATTTGACCTATTAGACCCTCGCTACTTGTCAAAAACCTCTATCATACAGGGAGGCGTGCATAAGGTCATGTGATGACCCAGCTCGAGGCACCAATTTAGTGGCACATAGGACATGGACGTTACATAGAACATTATGTAATTACCTCATTATAAATGTTTAATAATAATTTACATAGGATTTAAAAATAAATTTACAGTCAATTTTTTTTTCAATTTTTGTTTTTTATAATGTTTTTTCTTTGAAAAGGTGATAACATGAACTCGTTTCCCAGTTCATGTCATCAAGGGAATTTATTAAATGAAAAGTTTCAATAAAAAACACTAGGAGTAATGTGTTTACTCCAGCAGTGAAATAATGGGGTACGAGGAGACACAGAAAAAAAAATCCAACACCCAATAAGAGCTCCTTCAAAATGCAGAGGGATCTTCCATTTAGGATAATCCAATAAAGATATTCACCTCAAGAGCTAAGAGATGCTCCAAACAGTTCATATAACATTCACAAATCTTCAAGCCAAGTATGAAAGGCATCTAATAGTCAGAGAAAACTACAAAGCATCAATCAGTCTGAGAACAAAGAAGCAAATGCAGACCAGCCAAACCAATCCAAAAAATATAATGTCAGCAAAATACAAGATCCAGATACATATCAATAGCTCCATCCATATGAGTTCCAGGAAAATCGGGACATGCATCAAATAAACTAGGCAAGAATAATATATCAGTAAATATAGACCAACAAGAAGGTTATAGTTTCATGAAGTTAAGAGAAGAAGGACTGAGGCAGATGAAGATGGAAACAAAATAGTCCTCTAATCAGGAATGCCAAACATCAAGACACTGCAATCAGGTTACAGAAAATAGAGGTGAGAAAATTCTTGGTTGCAATCCAGGTTCAAACAAAGTCATACTCCAAGAAAAATATGAGAAGTCCTCCAAGACTTATGTGATCAGAATTCATCATTTATAATGAAGATTCAATCAAGCTGAAACAAATAAACAGATTTTTTTAACTCCATTCCAATTCAGCTGCAACATCTTCTAGTCAGAAACAACCATATTGGATGAAAGACATTGCATGTTTCCTTATGGCAGCAAAAGAGAGTGATCATCCAATGATTCTAAAATTGATAACCACTAAGAATAAGATCCAAGTCCACCAGGGGGAGTCGCAACACAAAACAAGAGATTTCAAGACAACTCTAAACAACAGAAAGGATCAAACCCATGGGATAGACCTGATGTTGAAATTGGGGTTCTTTTTCATTTCCTCAATCATCCTTCTATACACTCTTTTTCTGATATCCAAGTACGTTTCAGCAGTAATTTGGCAGTGAAGATACTTCCAGTGATTCAAACCATCTTTCTCATCTATCCAATCGTTAATTTCACCATTTAGATCTATATCATCAGGTATTTGGTAAGCATACTTGTATGTAGGATCCTTTTTTTATTATAACCTTTTACCTCATGGATTGGAACCATTTAATTTTTCTATTTAGAGGGTTCAGCCTCAATTCGAGGGGTTAAAAATGATAGGGTGACTATTGTTCTTTTAATCTCTGAGTAATTTCTAAGCATCCTAGTCTTTTTGGGACAAGGAGTGATAATGCCATCTTCATCCACAATAGGATTTTTTCCATTCCTGGAGCATGATTTAAGGTATTGTTCCTCATTTTTTTCTGACTTATCTTCTTCCTCCTGAAGGTAATCATCATGACTTTAAACTTCCTCCTTAGTACTGATTTCATGTGGCTCCTCAATTTTCTCTTGAACTATCTCCATGAGAGCATCCTTAAAAGTCAAGTTCCTAGTCCCCATCTGGTCTGCCACCAGATTGGGAGAGGTTGACCGAATGTGGACATCATTCAATGTATTTTTAGAATCCATAGTTGTGATATCTATTGTTTTTTCAGATTTATCCGTAATAATAGAATCCGTTAATTCTTCTAGAGCCTCAATATCAACAATTTTACTTAAAGAATAATTCTGATTTTTAGAGGAACTAGTAGCATCATCCAAAATATTCTTTTCTTTTTCTATCAATTTCATTTTATGAACCAGTGGGTGTTCGGCCTTAAACACACAATCATTCATCTAATGGAAAAGTTTATGGCATTCAATGTAATAGGCTGGAAATTCTTCATAAAAGACATTCTGAAAAAAACCAGAATCTCTATTTTGTATCCAAATCTATGAGGGAAGGTTTTGTAAGACATCTACTTCAGTACAAACATGAGTTACTGAGGGTCTTTAGAGGGGACTCATATCATGATCTAACTTGATAGGATTTCCTATAAGACTGTAAATGGGGAATAAAGCAACCTTCTTAAACAGATGTAGTGGTAGACCCAGTAGGCCAATCCAGATTGGCACTATGGGTATAATGTTACCAAAAGAAAAGTGAAGTTTTTTCTTAAATTTTAATTCTTATTTTAAAATATTTTATTATAGATATTTTTTATCTATGTAAACATCATTTAAGGATTGTTATTAATCACTAGGGATGTTTTCTATTTTTAATTCCCTCATTATTCATGTGGATATTTTAGGATGATGGTTTTTAAGGACTATTTCAAGAAATAAATTTTATTTCCATGGGTTATGTTATGATATAGTGATGAATGATTTTATGAAATATTTCAAGTATATGTATAGATTATCATTATGATATTTTTGTATCTATTATATCCCTATAATGAAAAAGGTATTGTTGAATATATATATCATGAGATGATGATGATAATTTCAGACATGATTTCAAATACATCTATGTGAGGTACAACGTGTATCCATTACCCATCATATAGAAGTAGGTATATTATATTAAATAAAATATGTACCAATAATAAAAGAATCAAATTAATTCCTCTTCCCAGCTGTTAAATTATATTTCTAATGACATTTCATTCCACTATAATAGCATAAATTTTACTATTCACTAACTTCCTTTTGTATCTCTATATTTTTGGAGGGATAGGGAATTAGTGTCTTTAGTGTAGATTCAACCATCTACGATTTTCCATTCCATTTATTTTCATGTTGACTATAAAAACAATAGAGTTTATGTTTCTAATATCTGTATCATCTTGGATAACCATATTTAGAAGAATAGGGAGAAACTTTTTCATGTTATTATATTAAATTTAGCATTGAATGATTTTAATCTGGGTGGTAAAGATATGAGTATGAGATATATTACTAGCTATAGGTTCATATTGAACCATAGGGACTAAATTCACTCAATGTAACCAATTATCTTGAGCCCATGAGGCCTCAATAGATTCTCTTATCAACATCTCCAACTGTACAATGTTGTATAGTTCCCATACGTTTTATATCATTCTATATACTGATATAATCCTTGGAAACGAGTAAGAATATTATATACATGGTGGCCATAATCTATTTAATATAATTCACTATATATATATATATGATAAAATGATGCACTTTACATCCAATGCATCTTTTAAATGATTCTCAAAAGATTATTTGGTTCCTTTTATGTTCCTTGATAAAGGTCACAATTATGTTCAAAATCTAGCATATAAAGCTTCCATTGTTGGAAATGTATTATTCACTAGAACATATACCACTATGGGAAGATTTTTATTGTCATGATATTTTCATTATCCAGAACTGATTATCTTAATTTTGAGTTGGTGGTAGTGATTTATTTTCATCCTATAACAAATAAATTTTAATAGATTAATATCATTTATTTATTACCAATATTATATACATTATGTATCTATTGATTTTTAAATGTTTGACACTATTTTAAAAATCTAAGTTGCCCTCAACTACTATATTTGGAATATTTTATCACTTTAATATTCATGTGGCCATGATGCTTTGAAATTTATCATCATAGTCCATGTTAGGTCTATACCACTACACTAAGAGTTTTAAGATAGGATTGTGGCTAGCCAGACTCATTTACCTTAGAAAACATTATCTTTTCAGGGGACTCACAATGCCTATAAATCCTAAAATTATATTTATTAAATATGATTCCTCTAAAGATACAAAAAGCTAGTTTTGTTTATTTATTTGAAGAAAATATTAGTCAATTGGTTCCATCATTCTCATAAGAATAACCAATAGTATAATTAAATCTCAATTATGGTCGACGATCTCCCCATACTTATGTTTTTTTCAAATTCAAGTGATTAAAGGAATTTGAAAAATTATTATTTAGAGTATATTTTGGTTTTTCTTAGAAAATTAAATCATTTTCTATTTATCATCCATGTTAATTTTTGATCTCACTCACAACATAACCAGTCATAAAGGGATAAATTTCACTAAGAGTTAATTAAATTAATATGTATATTCTTGTTTTTTATTCAATGTGATCACATATAAACTACAAAAACCAAAAAACAATAAACCATACATTGGATAAATAAATGATATGATAATTTTCTTTATAATTGTTAATCCATTGAGTAGATGATGCATCAACTAAGATAATAGATGTACTCTTTAATACATACTCAACTTGAGTTATAACCCAACCATTTTATATAGAATCCATCTCCTATTTGGTGCTTTATCCATCCTTCTAATGAAATACACCTACTTCATCCTCCTCATTGTAAAATAATACTCACTTATAGGTGATGGTGTCTCAAGGATGTCGAATACTTATAAATAGTATATTTATTAAACATTTAATACCATATGAATATTATAATGTTGTGGAATGATATACATATCGTAATTTATAAATTAATTCTTACAAATATACAAAAAAAATTATAAATTAATATATAAACAAATAAAAACCTTAAAAATATTGTCTAGTCTAGCTCATGATCAGTCAATATGCATTAAACCCACACAATAATATTAATTTTATAAGGAAATATTCTCGAGGAAATTAATTATGAATTAAAATAAAATAAATTAATTTTGATTTATGATTTATTAGTCAATCATTCCAAAAAATGGTGTCAAAAATTCTAAATTACTATGAATAATTATAATAATTTTTTTACAATATTTCATGCAATTTATGTGACTTAAAAGACTTATATAAAATGTTTGGGGCCCTTATTGGGATTATATGGGTCCGGAATGTCGAGTTAGTGGAGGGGGAACCCATTTTATGGGGAATTTGGGTTGGGTAGGTGACAACCACATGGAGATAAAAAATAAATAAAAATTCAATTTTTATTAAAATTAATGGAACCTACATTCAAAAATGTGAATACAAGCTCACCATTCCTCCATTATTTGATGAGGAAAAATATTTCCACATAGGAGGAGAAATCCACCAACATTTTAGTTTTTTATAATATTTTATTATATAATTTTTTTGATGTATAGCCTCACCATAAAGAATAAAATTGTAACAACCTATGTCATTATAGGATGTGAATTTCTCATCTCTAAAGGTATTTTTTAGAACATTGGCTTCGAATTGGATTTTGCAATTTTATATATCTTTCAAAGATGTTTTGGGATGTGGTTTAAGGCTTGTTAGTGTGCATAAAAGGTTTAAGAGAACATTTAAATAAGTTATTTTATTTCTAAGAAACAAAAAGTTTCAATGATATGCCATTTAAAATTTGAAGGGTGGAATCCATGTCATGAATGAAATTTGTGGGGTGATATTAATTCATGAAGGGGTATTCAGATAACATCCATACAACCTAGGGGTTCTCATAATGTAAATATGGTTCATTCTATGAAAGTTTCAATGTGGTGTGTATACCATCTTCTTGGTAGTGTATTCACTATATGAACCACATGTTCACATTGTTAACCGATGCCAAGAATCCATTTTTGAGGTTCATTTTTTTAATTTAATATGGGGTACATTTTACGAATCCCTTTAGTTTCCATTGTTCATGGACAACCATAGGAAGATGGATATCCCTCTATTACTCTCTTCTTCCTCATCCTTTATGTTCCATTAATATGGGTTGTTCGTGGGTGGTTCATCATATGGACTCACTGAAATATCCCTCCTTCTGTTCATTCTCCTGTCTCTCCCCTAAATATTGTTCATTTGGATAGGGTTTTCCAAGAATTATTTCTATTGATAATGGATAAATCATCATTATTGATGTGGATTTCATTTTAAACTTGTATAATATATCCCATGAGGACGAAATAAAGTTATTATCTGTCATTATCCATAAAAGAGGGTCTCTAAATAATTTATTTATGGTTTTTAGAGTTTTCTTCCTTCAAAAATTAGATATTGAATTAGTGAGGTAATTTGGGTGTTTTTCATAGAATATGTATAAGCGTATGTCAGGAGAGAACCAAACTTCACTTCTTATGGTTTCAGCACTGTAGGTTAGCCCTGTTTGTTTACCATATGTTATGTTATATTTTTGTTCTAGTTTTAATTGTTTAAATAAAAAAAATTATGATATTCATTGATAATATAGGTTCTCATAGACTCAAAGAAGGTTGGAAATTGCTTAATATTTAGTATGACTGTTGGTTGACTTTACTAGCCTTGAATTGTTTTTGACTCTATTGTCTGATTAGTAATTTTATATTCATGTTCCACCATTATTAAATCTTCATGTATATTTATTGATTGTATGATTTTTTCAAATAAATCAGGATGGGATCACATCGACCTCATAGTCAACATGGTTTGAATGTCTTGTAAAATAGTTTTATGGGGATACATTGGTATAATGGGGTCTAGGGTCCATCTTTTAAGATCAGTTAGGGGAATGTGTTGGTTTTTTTAATCTGAGATGTATTTATTTTAAAAAAAATTATTTTTAAAAGGGGATTGGATAAATGGAATTTAATAGTCAAGGAAGTGATTTAAGAATGGGTTTTAAAATGTTATTTCAAAATGGAAATGGGGGTTTGAAGATATATTTTCAAGGTATTTTTACTAAAGGTGTAGAGTTTGTTAAAGGGATAGAGTTCCATTCATAAATGACTACAAATGTTATTTTGAAGTTGTTTTAGAAGAAAAATCATGAGAGTTTTGGTTTAGATGGTTCTGTTCATTTTTTCGTTATGAGGGTGATGTCCTTTTTTCCAAATATTTTATGCTTGATGTTCTTCATGTTATGCTTTTATGGTATCTTCCTTATTTCATGATGATTTTTGGTGTGTGTTTAGCTATATGATAACTCGGATCAGATTCAATGTGAATTGTTGATCCATTTATATTTGATTTTCCACATAGAAGATTGATATGTGAATCAAGACATGT
Source organism: Viscum album (assembly GCA_963277665.1). NCBI lineage: Eukaryota > Viridiplantae > Streptophyta > Magnoliopsida > Santalales > Viscaceae > Viscum > Viscum album. The sequence continues at coordinate 329,369,275 of OY728152.1, read as the reverse complement.
TTTGGAAATGGTGTTGGGTCCCTATGGAGTGATTCCCCAGTTATTACTTAGTGATATGTGAGATAGGATACATGGCCTATTTGTTACTGCTTTTATTTTTTGATTGTGTTCTTTTGATAATATACGGATTATATTGTGGGAGGGGATCCTAAGGTATAGCCTCACCATGAGTGAGATGGGGTTGCTAGGATCACCATGGGTGAGATGAGATCGTAGTGTCTATAGTGTTGGGAAATACACTGAGTGATAAGGTATTTCTTGTAGAAGGGGTCTTTCCATTAGTGATATATCCTTGTTATACATGTAATAAAAGATAAGATGTGCATTGAAAGATGAATTTTTTGTCATTCATGAGTGAGATTACCTAAAAGGTATACAATATATAATGGTGGGACCACCTTGAATGAGATTGGGTCCGAGTTGTGACCTGATGTGTGTTATGGATATATTACCCTACTTGGAGTGATAAGGTAGTTTCATGTTAGTGATGTATCATCCCTTGATTGGGAAGGGATGTTCATATTCCCCGTATGTGATTTGAAGTGGATGGAACCATACATTTTGTTTTCAGGTATGGGTCAAGGACTTAGTTGGAACCCTTCCATAAATTTTAATATATGGGGTGGGTTGTGGTATTATGTGAACCTTTAACTTTTATAATGTTACCAATTTAAGTATGATTTGGTATCATGGTGTCCTAGTTAATACATGATGACCTCACATGTATGTGTGTATTCGCATTTTGTGTATTGTTTCTAGATGGGTGTGTTGCATAAACGTGATTATGCCTTAATATTTTTATTTCATGAACATCTACTTAATCATAGTAGTATTCAATTCCATTGAGTTATTAGGGATTCCAACAATGTCGTTAGACTCACCCCCTTCTTGTGTAAACAATATAGGTATCAATGTACATGGATAGTCCTTCCACTTTTCTCTCAGGACATAGGTATCACTTATAGATTGACATGAGGTTAATTTATTAGGTCATTGAAGATAAGGATTCTGAAATATGATTATGTGATTTGTGTTAGCGGTTGTGTATTGACATTTTAGTTATTTTTTAGCATGTACTGGATAATGAGACTTTAATTATATATGATTCCTTCTTAATTTTTTATTTGTTACTCATGCTCTATTTTGTACTATTCCATCATATATACTATTTAATTACTTTCTATTTTAGTCAGTGAGGTCACTATTATCTCCCTATTTAGTTTCTATGGTGTTTTGAAATTTTCATCATTTGGACGGGGTAATACAAATATTTTATTAAATTCAATCATGACCCTTAGGAAATATTTTAGATTTCATAGACTCTCTACAACTATATTAGGACCTCACCACTATTTATCAGCCTCTAGCATATGATGCAGTGTAGTTGTGGTCTTATAGACCCCCCCCCCCACTCAAGTACTAATTAGAATACCATGATCAAGGCATTAGAAAGTGGATTGAGGGCATTTTCTGGGATGGGGTATTATAGTTATAGGTAGAGTTAGAATTTTAGGACATAGAAGGTAGATTGATTGTATTTCTATATAACATTACATATTTTGAAACCCAAGTTATTGGGTAATTTCTGGTTTCAAGACTATGTACTATAGGATGAGTGAGAAGTTGGTTTCGACCATGAATCCCAATGTGGGATAGATGATAAAAAGGATGACTCATAGGTCTTAACTGGGATCCTATGTGTTTTTTTAAGTATCATATTACATTATTTCGTTGGTCATGATACATACACCAATAGGAATCATTTTTTTACATGATTCCACATAAAAATAAATTTTTAATTGAAGAAACTAATAATATAAAAATACTTTATAGAATATATTATTCCGGGTGATTAGATTAATAATGATATGGGGGGATTGTTTGATTGATTGTGATGTGTTTTTTGGCCAACATAGGGAAATGGTTTTGGGAATTTTTTTAATTTTGGGAAAAACCTATGTCATAAAAGAAAACTAATGAGGTTCCATGAGATGTGTGTTAAATATTTTTGTTAATATATTTTACTTAAAATAGTTTATGGTGTATGTTATTTTGAATTAGATTGAGATTTATAGGTTTTTAGAATAGTTTAAGGAAATTAATTTTAAATTTTAAATTTTAATTATATTTCAAAATTGTTTTAGATTTTTAGAACATCACTGATTAGAGTGGATTCATTGTGATTTTGGTTTTTGGTGAAAAATATTAGATCTCAAGGAGTGTTTTGAAAACTCATGTCTGTTTTATCATGTGTGAAATTATATGAATGGGTTGTTTTTTACAAAATTGAATGACATGTGGGTAAATTGTACCTACTTGGACTGTGTATTTTTTCTAGGAGTTACCCGAATGCTTGAATTATGTACAAAACATGAATGTGGTTTTTTTATTGAAAAATCTATGTCTAATTAGTGAGTTGTGATTTATTTAATAAGTTTATGGGAAGAAGTAATGAACTGATCTAGGTTCTATCTAACCCATCAGTTGAAGCAGTCTATCACATATCGTAAATGTTGTTCATGATCCCTATGTTCTAGAAACTAGTGTCTAGGAATCACGAAACATACATTGGAAATGTTTTATCCCTTATAAAACAATATAAGTAAGTAGTGTAAAGAAAAGAATGTACTATGGGACATGAGATAATAAAAACTAAACAAATTATATAAAATGGAAGAACTAATACATAAAATAATTGGCAACAGAATCATATATAAATAAATATAAATCATAAAAAACAACAGGCCAAAATGGAAAATATAAAACGCAAGATAATAAAAATCCCCAAGATATATCCAACAATCCACCACATTACCCATGGTCACCATCCAACCAAACATCACCCTAAAATGATCTATATAGGAAAAATTATATGGAATCAACCAAGACCTATAAAAATATATGTGTGAGCCTTATAGCCAACTAGGTCTGTACCCCCCCTCCCCCCAAATCATGGTCGTTGATTTCATATCATATCCTAAAATTTGTATAATCAAATACATTTTAAAAATATAAATATTTTATAACACATTACATAACAAAACCAGAATCACATCATAAATATGATAAAACACATTTCCTTTATTTTAATTTTATGAAAACAATCACTAGAAAAATAATTTCCCATCGTTAAAACCTCTTGTCTGAACTACAATTGCAAATTATAAATTTAAAACCTCCTCAAAAAATCCTATTTAATAAATAAACATTTCAAAACATAATAATGGAATCCAAATTAAAATTATTTTCATAGAAACATCTTTGAAAATCAATTTCCCAATAAATCTAGTCATGATGGCCTAAAACCAAATTCTTAAAACCCACAAACACTAAGATTTTAAAAACAAACCATTTCCATTTTATCATATAATATAATCCAAATATTTTTGGAAAAAGTATTTTCACATTTAAGAACATTCCTTTAAAACTCATAAATAAAATAGTTTGAAGCACACTAAAAAACACATCCACCTTACTTCATACAAAATATTTCACAAAACATTTTTATAACATTGGAAAAATTATCCATAAATAAATGAAAATGATGAAAACACATAAGAAAAACAACAATATCCCATAAAAAAATAATGAGAAATAGACAACTAGTGCATAGTTTCTATGAGATAATACAAGAAGTTGGGAATTCAATCGAAATAAAAGAAGAACCCCCAATAATTATTCCTAAATAAGATCTTAGTGTAATGGGAATCATCCTAATATGTAAGTAACCAAATCTAAAAGGATGACACGATCCCCAGGCTAGAACTAATAATCTTATTCTTGTCCCTAGTAGTCTCACAAAAGTATCTAGAAAAAAAACCTCCTACTATCATACCAATGCAATAGTACATTATTAAGTTTGACAACTCAAATAGACCACTACCCCTCTCATTCCAACCAATTTTTTGTAGTTGGGAAACATTCCATAGGTAGTAAATTTTTATATGATGGATATCACTTATCCATATCTTTACATAGTGATAAAATGGAGTTGATCATAAACAATCCCTATATTAATAAAATATTTTTTAAAATAACTCATTTCTCACCACTTTTCAACCTAAAAATAATATCCCTAACAAAATCAAATCACAATAACACATAAATATGTATCTATGTATGAAATCCCCTCAAATGTTCACAAATAACCTTGGGCATAATAAAAATACAAATGGCTCAATAGGGTCTCACAAAGTTTCACAAAAACCTTTGTTTCATAAAATAAAAATTGATATTTTTTTACAAATTTCATGGAATGCCAAGACAATTAACACCGCATCTTTTAGAATAATCAATCAAAACATAACACTAATTTAATAATAAAATTATTTAAAATCATTTTGAAATCCACAAATCCATTAATATCTACATTGAAGTCCTTAAAATACATTAATAAGTTTCAAGATAACATTGAGATGGGTTAATACCCACCTTTAGAAACTAACAACCCACACTGAACACTTTTAACATGTAAAAATACTCAAAAACGTGGTTTGTAAATTAATTTATATAAAAATACCTTTTAAAAACTCAATACAGTATCAATGACCAATTTAAAGACACGTTAAATGAATAAAATATCACTCAATAATATTTGAAACCACTTACCATGGAACCCCTTTCCATTACAAGGGTTAATACCCTTTTGAAACCATCATTTATCTCTCATAGACAATCATATATGTGTAACATTAACAAAAAAATGAAAAAACCAAAAACAAATTAAATTACAAGTAATATAATGTGATAAAAAGGAACAAATTACATTGGTTTAATGAAAATCAAGCTAGAATTCGTCACCTATGATATAAAACACTCCAACAAGGCAAGAAATACCCTCTACAGCCCCTAAATTGATTAATAAACTATATTTTTACTAATCCCAACCCTATAATAATTTAGAATCAATATTATGGTCTATGGTATGGAGAAAGAGCAATGGGAAAATTGATAATAGATGAGATAAAGGTGTTTAAAATGACTTACCATGGAGAAATCCACTTGAAATATAGTACCTTCACTAAATTGCAATAATAAGGGAGGAAACTCCCATAGAGGAGGAATATAGTAAATTAGAATAAGAGGGGGAATTAAATGATGGATAGTGTGTCAAAATTTATCATGTTCATTTGCAAAAATTATTCTTTTACTGAATCTGGGTAGGTTATAAGGTTTTGTTGTATGTTTTTCCAATCCATGGACTAATCATGTATATATTACAACCTAGAACAAAACCTTCTCTCACTATATTACTAGGACTCTGCATAGTTGAAAAAATCATGTCCCAACTATTCTAAATGTTACTATTTAATTTTAGAGTTGATTTACATATTTTTTTCATGGTTTACCAAATTGTGTGATATATATGTTCCAATACTTTTGAATACCAATGGTCCAACCGAGTTTCCCATAAGATTTACACAGTTTGGACTCAACCATACCACACCTATGCATACCAATGGTGTAGAAAACATTTTAAACTGAAAATTAATCTACATAATGGTAACCACGTTTTTTCCTCTAATATATATGGTAAAAGAAATCATAGAATGAAAAATACTAAAATTTCTGAGTTTTAGGAAAAAATTATATAAATATAAAACTGTCACCAAAAACATTAAAAAATTCCACAGTGACATGGTGGGTGTCACATAAAATAAATTGGTGCCCATATAGGATGTGTCTTCTTGGTTTTATACGATAAAACTTAATAAACTAGGTGTTTTTTCCATTTTATTATTATGCCATGGTTGTTCTAGGAGAGCATTGTGTGGAGGGCTCGTGGGGTATATGTTGGTGTTGAGTAGCCAGATGCAATTTTTGTGGGTTTTTCTTTTTTATCACTTTCTAGGTATTTTGATACTTTTTGTGTTATATTTCTTGATGTTTGATATTGGTAGGTGATCCCTTGGGTGGAGATTTCCATTACGTGGAATCCCATATTGTTAATAAAGCATTAATGGAAAGTTTAACTATAAATTTCAAGATGATTTTTTTACACATCAGTGTTATAGGATCAACAAGTTAAATTTGGATCCAATCTGGAAAACCGTGATTGATGTTTTATTGGCACACTGGTGTGAGTAGAGAATTTACGTCCAATAATTACACATGGTAATATATGATAAGTGGTTGGGGGTATATCAGGTGTTTTGTTAAATGGGATGATGTTAAAGATACTCCTATAGTGGGGATAATCTTGTTGACCATGGATAAACGATCATTATGTCGAAAGGGTTCTAGGTATAATGGAACCAGCTGGTGGATGGTTGAGGTGGTAATGAGATGATAGTTTTCGGGTGCACCCAATTGATCTTGTTTGATAGAGAATACCATATTGATATTTCATAAATAGATTTTGTCAGAGTCTACGTGATGGTAATGGTATCAGGATTGTGATAGTGTGATCTGGGAATGAGGTGGATTTGTGGAGTAATTTTTCATGTGAGTATAGTGCGATGGTTCGATTGGTCAGTTAATGATTCAACTCTGGAATTTCATTGTTTTTCAAGATCATAATTAAGTGTGGTTTTCTTTATGATATAGTGATTCTATCAAGGGTTGTTTCATTTTGAATGGATGTCATGATAAATGGGAAGTGCGTCAACTATTATGGCTGATCATTTTTTGGAAAAAGTTATCTGGGGAAGGACTGACAGGTTCATGGGTGTAAAATTTAATGTTGTTATGTGGAAACTGTATTGAAACATCATTTGGAATATGGTTGAGTTTGTCTGAAGATTAGAATAGTTTTTTGAGAGGGTAGTTACTGTGTTTGGAAAAATTGTTTAGATTTGTTCAGTATAATGATTTTAAAAAAATGTTTATGACACCTAGACAATTGATGGTGAGTTGATGACCGATATAGGATAGATTTCATGATTGGGAGACTACCATAGAATATTGAGAATGATAAGTGTTATAGAACGTGATTTTCAATGACTTTCATTGTTAAGTGTTGTGAATTCCCAATAAAATTTGAATTTTTCATTTTGTGATAGGTTTTTTTGAGAACATAAACTCCGATTGGGATGATGAGTGTTTAGAAATCCTTAAATTAGCTTCATGGTTTTGGTTTGAGGTCGGGTTAGAGTTTCAGGTCTTTGAGTGGATGTTTTATAGGTCTTAGAGAGGATATTAAAAGTGGGAGAAGTATTTTATTCATGGTGTGAGCAGTATAATTCACACTTTGAATGATTTTTTGGGGTGATTTTAGTCTATTAGGGAGTAATCCATGAGAGGGGATTAATATCCTAGATGATTCAAAACATAAAAAAGGATCACTCTATAAAAGTGTCGAGGTAGTGTGTATCTCATATTATTGTAAGGGGATTCATGTTTTGAACCAACTATTGATGTTGTGAACATACATTTAGATTCATTTCCTTAGGTTCATTCTAGTAATTTCCAAGGGTGTCCATTTTAGGAACCCCTATGGGTCCCTTGTTCATGATCCGATAGAGGAAGATGGAGAAACCTCTTTAGATATCCTATTTCCCTCCCTTTTTGTTGCATTGATCTAGGTGGTTTTATAGTAATTAAATATGTGTATTATTGGGATGATCTCTCCCTCATCCCCTTCTCTCGTCTCTCATCTAATTTTAGTTTACTAGGTTATTGGTTTTGGAGGAAACTTTTGTTAGAGCATGGATAAATAATACCTCTTGATGGGGATTTCAGGTTCGGATCATAGATGATGTATTTGGAAGAGGAAATGAGGTTATGATTCATAATTGACCTTGTGTTATGATACATGGTAAGTTGGTTTATGGTTTTTCAATTAATTTAGGTGAAATTATCCATTGAATCTATGAGTTTATTTGGATCTTATGTATGGATTAGGTCCTAGTGTTTGGTAAGAGTGGAACACGCGTAATTTCTTGTGGTTTCATCTCTATAGTGTTTACCATTATGTTTTGTGTTTTTTATTATAGTTTGGAATTAATAATATATTTTTATTAATTATTGGAGCCAAAAATTGTGCCCAAGATAGATAAAGGGAAACTGAAACTATTTAAGAAAAATTTCCCACAAAATAAATCCACAAAATCACCGAAGATATTGTCTCTCAAAGCTCCATCGTAAATTCCTTCAGCACCACAAATGGAAAAAATCTGGCAGACAGATAGCCCCGCGACTATCGTAGAGTACTGATGGTCTCCTTTATGTGTCTTACGGGCACTATGATCATTATAGAGTAGTGACGTAAGGCTCCACGTGTCCAATGGAAACATCTCTAATCACATTTTTCCATTTCGTTTTTTCCATACCTTCACTGCATTAGGATACCCAGTACCAATAAATAAATGGAAAAACCACACCCCAAATGATCACTACCCTGACCTATTGCCTTCTAATCCCCCATTTTGAAAAGATACCTTTTCTCTGTGAACTATCCAGAAAATGAATCACCCAAGGTATGTGAGCATTGAAAACCATTTTTCCCTTTTCTTCAATTTAACTATACTATAAGTGGAGATTCCCTTGACGAATCCCCACGACCCTTTTGAAAGTAGGTGTTCCTTCAAGGTACTTGTGAATTTTTTTAGCATTCAGCCTTCAAAAAACACCATCCAAGAACATAAAAACTCCATCACTTGGATGGGTATCTATGATTTGAGAATATACACACTTCATGGAGACCCTTTTTCTGATGATATTTGAAGAACCACCCTTTGAAAATATCCCCCTCTTCATGAAGAACCTGAGCTTCGTGAAGCCCCTTTTAGTATGGCCTTCTGCATCGTGAATGCCACTCATGTGAGGCCATCTAGGCTAATAAAATGTGATTTCATGGTCCCATGAGTGGTGATTCATATTTTGTTATACTACCTTATTCTTATTCACATAGGTACACTAATGGATATTTCCTCTTCGCATAGCCATGCTAAGGTTGGCCCCTCAATTGCCTGCTCTTCCACCTCACTCATGTGGGTTGTGGCATGTGCCCTCCCTTCCCCATGTACTGGTTGATAAAAAATATGTAAGTCCAAGGGATGAGGATTGAGTCCTCATCATCTAAGCTATAGGATGTTAACTTACCAATCACCCGTGTCCCCAACATAGGATGTTAAACTATGAGTTTCCTCATATGTGACATGTTCAGGTGGACCTGCAGGGGGAAGGACCATCAGCGCTCCCCCACTCATCCTCTCTCATTGGTATTTTTCTTGAAGTGAACTTCTGGAATTCTTCACATAAGCCCTAAACTGTTTCTTATGTCTTCCATATTGAATAAAATCCCAATCTAAATGTCCTTGGGCCATCAACCATACATAATCCCCACACCATCTCTCATGGTTTCTCATTTCACTACATGATCATCAGGTCAGTTGATCCCTCTTGTTTCTCACATAGAGCATGAATTGCATGATATTAGAGGTTTTACTGACCACATAATCCTTCTTGGTCTGCTAAACATGGGTAATCCTCAACATGTCTATGGGTTTCATAACATGCATAATCCCCAACATGTCCTTGGCCCGCTATCCATGAAAAGTCTCTATGATCCTCTCTCCTGAATAATGCATATTTTGTTCTATGTCCTCTATAAAAGGTATATAGAAATCATATTTGTGGGTCAAGACCCTCACTCCCCACAATCCATAAGATCTGTGCATTTCATGTTAGTTCAAATTCATCCCTCTTTATGTTAATCTTTAATCCCCACAACATACTATGTCATTTTTTATCCCTTTAGAGTATGTAGGATTCCTCTATGATGTTCAATCCCACCAAATTGTAATGTTTGGTCCTCTATTCTAGGGTTGTACCCTTATGATGTGATGATTTCTCTTTTTGAGATGCATCCCATGGGTCTGCCTCCCTAAGGTATTCTGATCCATCAATCTAGGCTACAAACCATGCATAAGCCCTGTACTCCATCCATATTATTCCAACAATGTGTGTCGCTCTTGCAGTGGGCTGCTAACAATGTGTAAGCCCAAACATGTCTTCTAGTGATTTTCCATTGTTCACACCCCAATTTTATGCACCATTCGTGAATTAGGTGGACTTTTATCCCTTTTGAGCATATAAAAAACCCCTCGGAGGTGCAATCCCATCATCCACTTCCCATCCTAGTCTCCCCATTGAGCCTTTGTGTCTCAAGAATATCATGACCCAAACCAATAGTTCTTCTTCCCCTAGGTCCCTATCCATGCACTCTATTCTAATTATTTTCGTCTTCAGGTGTCTCATCACCCCACCGAACAATGCGGACATTCATTCCCAGTTAATGGGATATATAGGAAACCTCTTTGAGGGTAAATTCCATCACTATCATCTTTACATCATCTTTATTCCTTCTCATCCTCATTTCTCAACACTTATTCCCTATTCATCCTATGTTTACCTAGGCTTCTACATCATGAGAAATCATTCTATATCCATGGGAAACTAACTAGGAATAATCCCCAAATCACAATTTTCATCTACATGTTTTTTTATCCATAACTTCTATATAGGGTACATAGGACACGTCTATGAGGTTCAATACTTGCTAATGGTAGACCCTGGAATCCCCCTTTTCCTGGGTATCATCCATGATCCTTCCCTTGGGATGTCCCGATCAACCTTCACAGTGTGATACCATACCTTTTTGGGACACACCATGTTTGGTCTGTCCTCATTGCCTATTTTTTCAATCCATATAGTAAACCTTATAGGTGCTCCCTCTTAGGAATGTACCAATATGATCCACTCTCATCAGTGATTTGATCAATATGATCCATCCCCTCAAGATTTTAAACTCTCATCAAACAACTTGTTAAACCTGGGAATCCATGGAAAACTTCATCTAAATGCCTCCAGCATAACATTCCATTTATTATAAGTGGGATGTCTTTCCCTCAAGAATCCCACTGATAATGTAAAATTCCATTGTACAAGGATTTCAGTGTCCAAAAATGCATCTGATGCCTAACATGACTACTTCCCTAGATTGAGATTACTACCCTAATTTGACCATTTAGAATGTCCTAATAAATGAAACGTAATTAACATGAATCCAAAAAGAGATGGAACTTGGAATAGTTTCATGAAAAATGTATTAATATTTAAGGGAGACCCGAACTATGTGACAACATCCAAAGAGGAATCCTTGGAAGGAGAGACCGACATTCAATCATCCTATTTCGATCAAGGAAAAACAACTACCATAGGTGATAGATTCAACCTATGTTTAGAAAGATGATATAAGGGGTAATAGATTCCCATCCCCATAGATGTCGCACACCCTAGTGGAAAGTGACAGAAACCGAAATGGTGAACCCGATGTGAATATCAACTCCTCAATAGGGGTTTAGTTGGGTTCATGCAACTAACAGTTAAGCATGCCACCTGATCTAGATCTCTAGCTCCAGGTCCTACCAAAAAAATAGTAGGATTATCATAGAACTCACCAGAATTTGGGGTAGTAAATCAATGGTCATTTTGTTCTATAACATTGTCAGCTCGTATCCTTCTCTCTAACCTTGAATGATTGAACAAAAGTGGGTAATTGGGAATTTATTTCCTAATATATATACTAAGAGTTAAATATACCTACTTTCTAGTACCCAAGATACATCTAATGGAAAAAAATCACCCCATATCACACTGATGCAGGAGCATGGGAAATGCTAATGTGGTAGTCCCACAGAGCTCTACTTCTTTCACGACAGCTTCCATAGTTACGGATACTAGATGCCCACATCCCATATCAACATTAGAAGTTATCCACATATGGGTGATTGACACTCTTAACCAAATGTTAGGAATAGGAGGGGGTTATCCCAACAAGGGTTATCGACAACCAAAATTTTGAGTCTTCTATACCCAACTGTCACCTCCATCCCCAAAGGCCATGAAAGGAGCCGCTACTCCCCATTCCAATTTCAATCCAATTCGGGAGTCTCCCCCCAGAAAACTCTTTCAAATAATTTCCCTACACCAATGAGGTGAATGATGTATGTTTCATCATAGTGACATCCACCACCTATGAGAAACCAATGAGGACTCCCACCATGCCATGTTAGCATTTCCAACAGCTACTAGTACCTCAGGCGGAAGAGTATGTTTATATCCATGTTCCATTGACCACCACTGTACTGACCTAATACCATCATTGGGAATAGGTTTAGGGAGACACCCATTAGGGGGTGTCATATTCTAAAGTATCAGTGTCCCATGTGACCATCGATTCCCACTATCAGCTCCCTGTTATTATAGATCAGGAGAACTTCTGTGCCCAGACTATATTGGGACCCTAGCCACCCCATGGGTCAGTTTGGATGACTCTTCTAGTCGCCGACATGAGTAGCATCTGTCATGGGCCAGCTGAGGGTAATGAAATTCCGTATAGTTGTCCTCCCCATAATATATCCACCAGAGTGGTGGTCCTCCCCCTTTCACGCTCTCCATAAAGGTACATCTCATGCCCACAATCCCATGTATGTATATTTTCCCCATATTTCATGTTATCAATAAGTAGGTCCTCTAAGCATCATCACCAGCTCAAGTGAATGCCCTCACCACAATATCCACTACCAGAGTAAAGGTCTTTCTTACACTGTCACTCTTCCACATGGAGTTCCTCCTAATATTCTAACCAACTCTAGCGGAGGCCCTCTATGCTCCAACACTCATTATTGTGGAGGTCCACCCCACACATCATGGAACATACAAAAAGGTCATCCCCATGTTCTATTAGACATATTCTTGGGTACCCCTTGTACCATAACTTACCAAAGTATAGGTAATCTCCCCTTTAGTGACAACTGATATGAGGGTGCTCCTCAAATCCTATCTAGCTCCAGAGGAGGACCTCCCCACTCAAGAACCAGACCGGACGGAGGTCCTACCCATGTATTAGATTTACCTTTCCCTCAAGGATCATCTAAGAATGGGAGGAAGAACCATCACTAACAAAGGAATAATCCTTGGAAGAATAGATCATTGTCAATCCAGTATGGTTTTCTAATTTTTAAGTGGAGTGTGACTCAATGATGGAGCCTTCTTCCCATAGGCATGCTAATAGCTATTGTTTCTTTTCATATCCACGCTAATGTGGCCCCCTCAATGGATCACTCAATAACACCTCCCACTACGGCATTTCAGATGCCTTCCCTTTATCAAGGGTGGGCGGGTATCAGTTATGTAAGTCCTAGGGGTGCATAGTGAACCCACCTCGTCCGAGTTGCACGATATTAAACTCCCAAGCACCATCGTCCTTAACAAATTAAATTAAATTGTGACCACACATCGTGCATCGTATGAGGGGTTCCACATCTCATACATTCTCTATGTCCACTGGTCTCCATGGTAGTGAGATATTCTGCACATGGAAGTAGATCGTCTTTTCTTGAGTGTCATCTATCCATGGGGAAAGGGAAACCACCTTGGTTTATGCCCCTAGCCTTTCTTGCAGGAGGTAGCATCCATGCTCCTCCTATCGTCATCATATCGAAAGACCATAGATGGGGGATGGGAATCGTAACCCTTCTCTCTTCTTTGCTAAATCCCTCTCTCATTGGGATTTTTCACCACTCAGAAATCTATCTTGGATTAAGTCCCAATCTCCATCTCCTTGTGCGGCTAAGAACATGTAAGCCCTTGTTTCCTCTTTGGCATGCTATCCATTTATAAGAACAATTCTACTTCCCACATACACACCTTTCGTGTTGTGATCTTCAGGTATCTTTTTCCTCTTGTTTCTCACACCAATCATGACCCACATGGGCTTAAAGTAAGCACCGACCATGACATCCTTTCCGAGCCGCTCTAGACTGTAAGTCGTGAACACCATCCTGAACTACTTGGAATTTGATCCTTTCCGAATCAATGTACATAGGAAGCCTCCCTGAGGTTCAAGCCCAATAATCATTGGTCCCTACCCCCTTCACGTCGGTTCACCAACACCTCCAGAACTATGTGGAAATTGATCCTTGCCATGGCAAGGTGCGTTGGAATCCTCCCTGAGGATCGAGGCCAACACCCATTGGTCTCGACCCCTTCACGTCGGTTCACCAAAACCTTACCAATCAATAGGGACTTTGATCCTTTCCACGGAAAGATATATAGGAAGCCTCCCTGAGGTTCATGCCCAACAACCAGTGGTCCTGACACCCTTCACATCGTTTCACCAAACACCTCCAGAACTATGTGGACAATGATCTATTCCAAGGAAAGGTACATAGGAAGCCTCCCTGAGTTCAATCCCATCAACCATTGGTCCTGAATCCATTCACATCGGATCAAAAACAACTCTTGAACTACGCATACATTGATCATTTCCAAGTAACGGTATGTAGGAAGCCTCCCAGTGGTTCAAGCCAAACAACCATTGGTCCCGGCCAGTTCACATCGGTTTACCCCCGTCCTATATGACGTTAAACTGTATGCACCATTTTTTCTCTCATGACGCTAAACAATTCCCCAATCAGTGTTAATCTATTCGAACCCCTATTAGTGGTAAGCTATTTTGATCCCCAATCAATAGTAAGACATTATTCCGTGATCAACAGTAAGTTGTTGTGTTCCCCGGCCAGCGATAAGATATTTTTTTCGTAACCAGCGGTAAGCCATTGTGTTCCCTTACCAGCGGTAAGCCGTTATAATCCCAAATCGTCGGTAAGCCGTCTTACCACATTCGATGGAAAGTCATTGCGATCTCCATCCAGCGGTAAGCTATTTTTTTACGTTTTGTTGGGACCCATATCTCTTGTATCTCCCAATGGAGTCAGACTAACCACGGGCTTCTAACAATGCGTAATCCCTAGTATATCATCAGGTCACTATCCTCCGCACACACCCCGATCCTATAACCCATCATGAACTATATGGTCATTGATTCCCTTCCACATGGATACGTAGGGAGTCTCTTAGAGGCTCAAGCCCAACATCACTGTCACCCTCGAGTCGACTCCATCTCAATATCCATCCACTTCACTTAACCATACATTATCTATCTTGATTCTTACCGGGGCTGGCACATCCCAGTGAGATCATGTCAATTCACCTCTTTATTTATCATAGCAACACTCGAGAAACTAACTATGCATTATCCCCAACATCAGTGTTCCCTCCAGGGGTTAAACCCATCTGATCCACTCTCATTAGTGTTCCCATAAGTCTTATCCATCTTCTATAGACGTTAAACCTACATCATTCGTTGCGTAAAACATGGGAAGCTGAAGAAAACCTTAGATACATGCCTATGGATTATAATTTCTTACATTTGATATGGGATGCCTTAGGATTCTGAGCCATCAAGAATCCCTTTAATATGGGGAGGAAACCCAAACGCAGTAGTGTTCCAGTTCCCAGACACGTCAGTGATGTCCAACGTGACTACTCCCCCGACAGAAGTTTGATGCCCTGACCAGACCCCCTAGAATGTCTCGACCAATGTAGTGTAATTAACTAGAGTCCATGAAGATATGGAACTAGTAAGAGTTTAATGAACAACATCATAATATATAAGGGAGACACGGACTGGGTTACAAGTTCCGAGGAGGAATCCATGGAAGGAAGAACTGACGTCCCATCATCCCATTTCGATCAAGGAAGAAACATCCCTTGAATAAGTGTTGGATGGTTCCTGCCTTTGCAAAGAGTGAATGAGGGGAAATAGTTAGGGTGTCCGCGTCCTTGAAAATATATTGTGCATGCCCCCGAGAAAGCATTAGAAAAAATTTCAAGGAACCAAAATAATTCATGCATGGTTTTCAAGGTTATGTCACATGGTTTCCACTATTGGTGTTCCTAACTATGCACCCTCATTGGGTTCCCCGAAAGGGTGCATAGTTTGGATGCAAGGTCAGTTGAATCATGCACCAACCATGTAAACCCCCACAAACCGAGGACTAATGTTTTGTATGGAGAGGAAGCATGGTTTAATCTAATCATGTTCCACCCTCCACTCCCTCTAAACTGGGTGTATGGTTTTTTGATCCAAACTACATGATTTTACCTAACCATGATCCATTAATAGACCCAAAATTATCCAAAAAATCTAAAATGTCCCTAAAAAAGACCCATATCTATTTCCAAAATAATATAATAAAAACAAGGGTTCCATTGTACTTGAAAGTGCATAATGGTATCTTTAATCCTCCCCACCATAAACACATTATACCCCTAGAAATCATTTCAAGAGGACTCTATGATAAAGAGATTATGTCACTTATCTATCATCAGTGCCTCAATGTCCCAATTATCAAATGAATCAGAACCACACTATAATAACACTTGAATTAAGGTAATGGACTTCTCATGATGAGATGCTTCCTTTTAATCAACAATATGAACCATACAATCATTCATGGATAAATCAAGCTCAACATTAAGGTACTCCAAGCTTTAAACATGAGATGGTTCAGAGAGATAATTTTGATGATATGACATGTGAAAAACATTTTGAATTGATTTAATGTGAGGTGTAAATTCTAAATGATAATCGATCCTTCCAATCATCTCAACAACCTCAAACAGTATCACATATATTAGTGTAATATTTCTCGTCTTTTCTAAGCCATCAGTCACCCAACCGAGGTTAAGATCGCTTAAAAAAACAGTCAAAAACTAAAAATTTCAAATGGAACCAATGATGATCATACAAGGATTTAAAATAAATCTATTTGATCACTATTTTTTAATGAATTTTTTTAATCATTATTATCATCTCTTAGACCAAACATTGTCTCACTAGGAAATTCTCACAAATATTTGACCAACACAACAAGTAATTTCATAGGTGTCCCTAAAAGACCTCAAAAAATTTAACATCATGATGGATGACCTATAACTATTATTATAGGAATAATCAACTACTCCCACGTGCCTGTCACATGCTCCACCAAAATTTATAACTCAAGTATATGACATGTCTTCTATGTTATGCAAAGATCATTTTATATTTTTCTTATGTATTTAGATGATATGGCATGCTCAACCTGCCATGGGATCCCATATCCTCTGAGAAGAATCTATAAAAATTCAAATTGGATTGTGTATCCATATTAGAAACTATAATATATGTAAATCCTAGAAATATGAAAATCTCATTCACTTACATGCTTCCCATGTCCTTAAATTCGGTTATATCATGAATGGGAATGAGGTGAGCCGATTTGGTTAGATGATAGATCACTAAACATGTTGTGTTATTCAATAGAGGGGTATGATGAAACCCAAACATGAAATCCATAGAAATATTATCACACATCCAAGGCATCATAAGAAGGGGTTAAATAAAACCCAATGTTTTCCGGTGTCCGTATTTGTTCTGCTGGCAGGTCTAATAATGAGAAATAAAATAAGCAATGTATCATCTCATAACTTGACATAGTAATTTTCATCTTATACCATATAACATATTTTTGGTGATATGGTGTACCACCCACTGGGTATTATGGAAATCCCACATCAAAGTTTTTCTTAGGAGTGAAGTCATAACATTCTAATTCTAGAAAAATAAGATACTCGTTGAGGACGATGACCACTCACTAATAGTCTCCCCATCATTAATAGTGTCCCTAATTCCAGGAAATTAATCATCATGTTGTTGTCCTTGAATAATCAAATTGAGAATATAGGAGGTTAATATAACACTTTTCAGAAAAATTTCAGCATCATCCTCATAAACATTTAAATGCATACGAGCAATGAGATCCATCCAAATCCACGATTATGATGATTCTTTCATGGACTAGGTTGGATGTTTTCTGGTCAATAAATTAGTAATTAAATTCTTATTACCAGGGGTTCATGTAATTTTAAAATAAAAAAATTATAAGTACTCCACCCACCACCAATGATGGTATTTTAGATCATTTTTAGAGAAGAAAATAACTTATTATTTTATGGTTGGAATAAATAGTAAAAATTTCTCACAAATTGTACTGCATCAAAAACCTATGAGTATAATAAAAACATTCAAGTTCAAGGACATGATTAGAGTAGTTTTTCTCATGTTTCCTTATCTTCTATGAACCATAGGTAACCCCATGATCACCACGTATGAAAACATACCCCAAACATGATCCCGATGTGTTACAAAAGACCACAAGACTGTGCCCAGACATGCGAAGATTCAACCACTGTTCCAAATGGAAAATATATTTTTACTCTTAAAAATAATTTTTACATCTCTAATCCCAAAAAACATTACTCTTTTTCAAGTGATAGAGGTCATCACTAAAGCCAAATTTGAGAAATATTTGACAACCAGGTAGGAATATTCCACTAAACCCAAGAAGCTCTGAATATCAAAAACATTTTTTAGTTTTCCCATGTTCTGGAATCTTCTACCTTCTTTGGATAAATTTAAATACAATTTTTTGAGACCATGTGTCCCTTGAAATTGACTTTGTAAATCCAAAAACACATTTTGATATCTTGACATAAAGTTGGAGATCTCTCAAATTTTCAAGAAAAAATTTTAGATGATGCACTTGATTATTATATTTTTATCGATTAATCCAAGATTTCATCTGTAAATATTACTAAAAACAAGTCAAGGGACTCATGTAATATTATTTTCATCAACACTGAAAAAAATATAGGAGCATTGGTTAGTCCAAAATAAATAACTAGATACTCATAATGGCCATACCTACTCCTGAAGGTTGTATTTAGAATATGATATTCTGTTATTCTCAACTAGTGGTAACCAAATCGATTATCAACCATTTGGAACCATTTTTACCCTTTCAATAAGTCAAATGAATCATCAATCCAAGGAAATATAATTTTTTTCATAACTTCATATTTGATACATTTTTTGGTAATCAATACGAAGGAAAATATTTGGATAATCATTATTCTCAAAAGGAAACTGATGCAACCAAGTTGATATAGCCAGGAACACAAAGTATTTAAACCAAAAATCATCCAACTAGTTCTTTAATTATTTCAATTCAAGTGGTTTCAAAATATTAGAAGGAATAGTGATGGGTTGGGTACTTGATAATATGTCAATCGAGAACTTTACATCCCTAATCAGAGGAAATCTAAAAAAGTTAGATGAGGATATATTTTAAAACTCAAATACCACATTAGGAGGAACCTAGATCAATAATTATCCCTCAAGATCAATAGAAAACACTGATATCGCCCTTTATAATGCCATAAGGGGTGGTATGGTACTACTCGATCTTGGTTCTCATTCCCCTTGGAAAACATGGAACAACCAATTAGGGGTAGTGAAAGAGACCCATATAATATAATAGTAAAACTATAATTTATGGGAAATCAACATATATAATCTAATAATGACATGAAGAGGTTTTATATCGAGATCTAGAAAATCCCATGTGAGCTCGATCTCCAAAAATAATAAGGAAAAAGAAGAGCATCGGACACGCTGCTCTATCTTAATTATTGGGGGTACAAAAATATTCATAAAAAGGCATATGATCCATATAAAGGTTGATGAAATTTATAATGTGATTCAATAATAATGAATAAAATTCACTGGTATCAAATAAAGGAGTCACTAAAGGTGAATCTATAGTGATGATACAACTCACTATAGCTAGAACTGCATATGCTTCCTCTGGATACTCTTGCACTCTGTGAAAAAGATTTGTTTTGGATGAATTTGTCTAGAACCCATTAGTTATTGAATAATATTATTAAAAAAATTTATTTTTATGTTTTGATGATAACATTCCAGTACACTGGGAAAACAATATATAATAGAACTTCTATAGGTTTCTAGTACGAGAACACGAACTGCACATATTTGACGTATTAGTATAAACCTTCTCTGAATTTCTAACCTTGGAAAAATAAAATCAATAAAACCGAACTCTTACATATACCAAAAACGATATACATGATGACTTATATCATTATCTACCACAATATTCATCATGCATCCTTTTTCCGTTAATGGAACTAACAAAACTATTACTAGAAGTAAGAGAAACTCCTATCAACCCTGACTTACTAGCCAGGTCAAACCAAGCCATCAACACCCTGTATTGAGAATCATTATAATAAGTGAGATTAATCATGAAATATTGATATAAAATATGAGATCAAAACCCAACTAATACCTTAGAACCTTCAACTCTTCATTTTTCAATATCACTAGAGAAAATTGAGCTATTTTAGTATAGTGGTTCACATACTGAGTCACAGTCCTATCACCTTGTTGGATTCTAGAAAACTCCATAGAATGTTCCAAAACTATTTAATCTAGATATAAATACTCTATAATGAGGTATCTTATGTCATTAATCTTTAATCATTCTTATTTATTTACCAAAAATATCAAATACTACCACATCTGATGAAGCCCTTAAATCTTGAAGGTAGCACATTTCACCATTATTGAATCATGCATTTCAAAGAAATAAAAAAGTATCTCAATAATTTTTATCCCATACTCATCCTATTGAATATCATTAAATCCCTGGAATGATATTTGTTTCCACTGAATAAAATCATGATAATTATGTTTAGTTGTATCCTATTAAGGTTCCTCTGCTAGATCCTAAGTAGAAATGGGTGAAGCTTCCTAACTAAGAACTTGGAGAACATAAACCACTATCTCAATGATATTATGATCAATTGGAGGGTTTTAATGTATTGTATCATCAGAATCTACATTACAAGGTCAATAAAAATTCCTTCTCAAGAGCATAGTATAACACAACATCAATTTGAAACACTGTAATATCTGTTAGTATACTCAAATCATCACCTCAATCTAGAGAAGGAAATATCAATCCCATAAAATTGAGTTCAATATTTTTGGGATTTAAAAAAACCTAGATCAGGTTAGAAACAATTATTGAATAAGATCAACTAATTCCTCAAATAGGCATTTCCCAAACACATGTGGTTATTTAAAGCTCTATATAATGGGACATGGATAGGAAATCACCCATAAAAACCTATAAAACCCAAACAATACTCCCTCATATCGACCATGACATCCTATACTACATAACAACATCATGGAAATACACTCAACCTATACTTATGATACAATTTTGTCATGGACCATCTCAAATACCCTAGTACACTAGTACCTAATCAGTTCATGACATCGCCTAAAGTGTTTTTCGGATCTCCATAGGTTGGTGACTATCACTGGGAATAAAAAATTCTAAGAGAGTGATATGTACTCAATTAAGACAGAGTAGTGGAAGATAAACTAATGAATTGTTAATATTCCAAACACTCTTCAAGGAGAATATACCATAAAAAAACAAATACCTCAAAAAATACATCATCCAACAAACCACACATTATCACTAAGACAATATCTCCCAACTACAAGTAATGTGTAGATCATAGCTCCACCAGTTACCACCATCCCAAAAGGCCCCATGAATCATACACATCCACCACCTCCAAGTTTCTATTTTCCCTATCCTAGACCTAGAATAACATAATATGTAACCTCCTAATGGAAAAGGTAGGGTGAGATAAACGCTATCCCATTAGGATCTCACTAAGTGTTGATTATGCATTTCCAAAAAAAATAAAACATTCTATGCATACATATAAATAATTGTAAGGAATTTCAAATTATTTCATTTTTATCATTAATAAATTCTTTTACATCATGATGAGATTGAAAATAAATTAAAACATTATTAAATGAAAAATTCATAAAAAATAGTAAGGGATGAAAAAATGGATTTATAATTAGTGGAATGTAATAATCAATTAAAAACAAAAAAACATGTTCATAAGACCTATGATTAGTTATTTTATTCCTATAGGATACTCACACTAGTCAATAATTCATCATGGATCAATGTGGGTAAATAGGTCCCTAAAGCTCAGTCTATTAGGATAATCAATCAACATCCAATCAGTTAAATCATGATGAACTTGGTTTAGTTATATTTTTCCTCATCAATCTGTTTCTATGTAGTTAGTTTCATATTGTACTTGTCAAAAATCACCCTCTAACTATACAAGATAACATATGATTTCAATCATTCAATTTATTTGAAAAATCATTCATTTTTATTCTATTCATCAATCGTAGTGAAAATTCAGAATTTCATTTTTAAACAAGCCAATTCAATTTCAAAAACAAACCATATGATTTAATAAAGTTCATGCCTTTCATAATCATCGTTCAATTAAATGCAATTTCTTTAGAATAAATATAAAAGAATTTGATAAAATATATTTTCATTTCAATCCATCATTATAAAAATTCACCCTCCTTATAAATCCTTCAAAAGGGGTTTTATTTCGTAAACCTCATTCTATTAAAATAATTCTTCAAATTAATCTCAATTAAAGGTTCACAATCAACTGAAAATAAATTTAAATTCAATAATTAAATCATGGTTTTAATTAAATGGAAAACCCTTATGAAACTACATACCATTTATCACATGACAAAGAATACATCACCCAAAATGGGATTCACAAATAGATAGTAAAAGGTAATGGAGTTAGAGAAAGAATCAATAGAGTTAAAATATATCAAATCAAAGATCTAATCTGTTAACAATGTGAGGATTCATCACTTTCAAAGGGGGAGATAACAGAGAAGGGAGTAATTCCAAATCCGATTGAAATTAATTACTAGAGAAAGATAAAAGGCATCCGTCAACACATAGATGCAATAATAAGATAGGTTGGAGTTGTTAATTAACCTTTTTAGAGCCTCTAAAAGACACGTCATTTCATTAAGTTTGAATGGGTTGTGTTTATGATTAATATTTGGAGTTTTTTTGGATTTATTTAAATAATTTAGTTCATTAAAAACAAGATTTGATGGTTTTATGGGTTATGCTGAATAATATGTACTATCCCTACACCAAACCATGTTACCTCATTGGGATTGTAGAAAGGGTTGATGGTTTTCCTAGACAACAATTCTAACTATGTTCTAGCCATGAAAACCCCTACTACCCAATGCTATATAGTTTGGTTGGAAGGACATGTGGTTTTGACTAATAATGGGACAACTGCTTGCCACCCTCTAGATAATCTAAAATGGCTGTATGGTTTAATAATCCAAATCAAATGGTTTTACCTAAACATGTAGAACATCAATGTTCATGAAAATCTTCAAGAAGTCCCTGAAGATGACTGAGAATAAGATCGAAGCAAATGATGATCATACTAATGGTCAATAAGTACCTAAAATTAGGTAACATGATGTTACATTGAATCAGTAAAATTACACTAAAAATGTTATAAAAAACTTAAATATTTGTAAATAAAATAATTTATGTGGTTTAATGGTTGCTAGATTTGTTGTTATTGTGAATATCAATTCTAAACTAGTGAATAAAATGATGAGTTAGTTGGTCAAAAATTTCCAAACGATAAGCACATTATAGAACAGAAATACATTTATTATTATACTCATCCTGATATAAATTTTTTTATTAATTTATTTTAATCGTTTAGTTCATCCCATACATGAATAAATTTAATATAATTAATCATATTCTTCATTATCTTTGTGGCATGGTTGAATTTTTTTATTCTGTTATATGCAATTTTAGAAAAAATGGTTAGTTTTAAAACTACTAGTTACATATTAGATAATCATACTACACAATCATATATTATTTATGATCTCTCAATATCAAGTACTACCATATCTTTGATATCAGAGAATCTGAAACTCATTTATACATATTCAAATACTGTACAAGTGATACCACTAAATGAATCCTCTTAGGAATGTTTTTAGTTGTGATATATAACCCATAAAATTCAAGAATAAAGTGGATTGACTGTAGATAGTAGTATAACAGTATAATTTGAAGATAATGTTGTGTGTATATCTTAATTAAAGTAATTCTCCATAAAAATGATCGGCTAAAACACATACCACAAACAATTTTCTCTTTCAAACTATAATTAATTTATAATGGAGATAACAAAATGAAATATATTTGATTTGGTTTAAAATATCAGAGTTATTTATATTGATATTAACAAATACTATCTTTAAATAACTTATATAATATATAGGGATGTACAGATTACCAAATTTATAATATCATCATGTAATGTAATTTTTTGGAGGAGTCTCTATGGTTATACTCTTTTACATATTCCAAATTTAATCCAACTAGGATTTTATATAAAATGTTTTAAGGAGGAAATATAAAAAAAAGTATGATATGATAAGGGGTGTGCATCCAAATGGGGGTGATTAAAAGCCACATTCTATGGCTACCAAAGTTCAAAAGGGGTGGGCTACCCATCACCCTAATCCTGTTATCCCTATACCCCTCATAGCACCACCTATAAAATGAGAGTGTGGACCTCCTTATTTTAATTGACATATACAAGAAAAATGAGGATTTATAATAATATTTATATAACTAATTAAATATCATCTCTTTCTATAATATTTAAATTATTATTATTTCATATTTTGTTTTTACACCAAGGTAATTATTTATAAATTATCAAAGGAGTGAGTGGTTTTTTCAAATTATAATTTTTTATAAGAAATAAAAAATTATTTAAAATAAAAATTGACTCAAAATATATTAACACATATTTTTAATGTATTTTTAAAGTGATTTTCAGTTTTACTAAAACATTATAAGAATAAGTTTCTTCATAATTAGATAATTTCTTCCCTATTGGGTTTCCCCCAACGTTTTTACATGATTATATAAAAACTAAGTTTCTATTTCTCATAAATTTGAGTATAGATCATATCCATATTTTTAGGCCTCCCACCGAAACTAAAAAAAATAACTGTAAATTTTGGAATGCACATTAGTGTCTCAAACTATTATTTTTTATTTCTTGTCTCCACATAAGGTTCCATATTTTCTTAAGATCTTATTTTTTAAAATGAAATCTTAATTTCTATTTTTTATTAAATATATTTTATTTGGGAAGTTTGTTGTATTTTCTTTTAAACATGTGGGATTTATTTTTTTGTACTACATTTTTTAAACCTAAGGCTAGCCTTTAATTAGCTTGATTAATTGTGGCCTAATCCTTTCACTTTTGGATGATGGATCATGTTTATAGTTATATCTGATCATGTGACTATTAGTGTGTAAATATTTTTTTCTCATTTTTATTCTTCGTTGTCTATATTTTAGGTTATCAGCATCCACTAAATATCCTCCATCAACTGTGTGCTACATGGATTGGATTGTTTTGAATATATTAAGACAAATTTCTTCATGAGTTCCTTATACCATGTCCATAATCCATGTTTCCTATGATTCCCTAGAGGTTGACTATTTTCATGCCTCTCATTAATTGCAACTATGTCACACCAAGGTTCTCATATTCATCATGGACTGATGGAATTCTTCATATATTGGTTTTTAGAGATAATAAAGATATATCTTAATAGAATATTATCCATGGTGATTTATTTTACATATTCTTTGTGCATGTTATTCTAGAGTTTTTTACCACTTGAGAGCTTGGTGTTGTCATGCTCAAAGGTGGACAATGATGATGATAAGAGGATTTTCATCCTAGATATTTATGATCATCTATTATGGTCACCATTTTTATTTTCTTGGTATAGTATCAAACAAGTATGTGTGTTTTAATTATGTTATGTGGTTATATGTTGTATTATTTTTTGTTGTACTTAAATTTACTTCATATTATAATCACATAGAGTATCCACCAAAACATACAAAATTAAAAAAAATGGAATCAATCCTTGACTATATATCTGAAACATTGAATAAAAAATTCCCAAATCACTATTCTATAATGAAAAACCTCTAGACTATCAAAATATAATGATCTATGGAATCAAAATGAAAACTAAAAACACAAATATTTACATGACTTAGAAGTGCATCCAAATCAATGAGAGAAAGAATACAAATAAATTATTAATTACAAATAATATTATTTGAATTTATTAATATAATTATTTTTTAGACTCAAGTAATACCCCCTAATAAATATAGTATATTCCTGTCAGTTCTTCTTATAGTCACCTCCTCCCAATATTTGTGGGATGAGTTCCACCTTTCTTGATTTCGATGAACAATCCCTTAGTTTGGTTAAGTAATTCAATCACCTCAACTCCTTCATCCATTCCTCTATGATTTTTTTGAAGATCTCATGTGATGGTCATTTCATGACTTTCATTTTCCACACTATCTTTTTCCAAAAGATAATGGGTAACTCCAAACTACTTCTTCTTGATGTATTGTCCAATGGTGTTGTTTGGGAATCCAGTTAGCATAACTTTTTGATATAAAACATCTAGATTCCTAAATATCTCATTGTTTATTCCTCCATTATAATTAATTCCATAAAATATTAGAAGTAGAAAATTTTTCCCTCTGGAAGATCAATTATTTTTCCTGAAAATAAAATTTATAGCCAAGACATAATAATCTGCCACTTGGGAAAACATTTATTAGGATTCATAGCTATTCCCCTCATTAGAATCAGCAATCCTCATTCCACCCATGAATCTTAAATTCAATTAACATGGTTCCCCCAATATATATTTCAATCATCCTATCCCATATTAGTTGCAACATCCCTCATCAAATCTCATAAAATAAAATTATTCTACATGTTCAAGGATTTTCATGTCCCTTCTATCATTCGAAGATCCATTAATACATACTTCAATAACTCACTAATGAAGTGTTGATTTAACTAAATATTATTCATCCTAGAATGAAATTTTTTATTTTTATCTACGTGAACTGAACTTTTTTAATCAAAAAATGGTGTCATATCTTCTTACTTTCATCAAAGATCTTCCAACAAGCCCTTCAGCATAATAAATTCTTTCTTAGATTTAGAAAATTTTATGTTATATAGTACTATTGTGATGAGTGAAAATACTGATTGAATATTTAAAAATATATAACATTGGTTACTCTAAAACTGAACACATGTTAATAAGTTCTATTCTGGGTGTCTCCATCTCTAAAAAATTCTGAGTTATAAAATCCAAGTAGTGACTTTTCCATTTTGAAGAAAATTCCCATGATTCTATTACATGTTAATTAATAGAGAATAAAAATCACAACCTCACATATTTAAAATCTATGATTCAAAATTTATCATTAAATAAAACTACTTTCATAAATTTTATATAAGTTCAAAACATTTTATACACCCAGATTTTGGAAATATCGAGATATTGGTGTGTCCTCAGTTTCACCTTTCCCGTGAAAAATTGCACCACCACATTTCAGATAAAATCTTGCTATAATATGGAAAATATACTGGAAAATTATTCAATCATTATTTACATCATTAAAATCCATTTTCTAGACCAAGGTACATCAACTTAAAACTTTTAAATAGATCATTCTTCAGCACATTAATTATTTATTTTATTCGACCTCTATTTGGCATGTCATCAATCTAAAGAGGTATGATTATAAAATCTCCTCATAAAACCCCTTAATGTAATAGTAATGGACAAAATTTCCCCAACTAAACTTATTCTCTATCATGAAGCTATTGAAATTTTGATTCTACTTCTATTATACCAACTTCAAACCATAAAGGATCCAATTGATCATACATAGAAGATCCTGATTTCTATTTTCCTTGAAAATAGAAGGAGGCTCTATATAAATATCTTCATCTAAATCCCCATAGAGGATTGCTTTGTTCATATACAACTACTCTAGATGAGGTCATTATATTGAAACTAGACTCAACACCCATTGAATATTAATTTTTTTAGATATAAGTTATATGATATCAAATATATCCACAACATTGTTTTTAATCCCCTTTACAGTTAGACAGTTCATATACCTCCATATACAGTCTACTTCTTCCTTCACCTAAAACACCAATTTATTTTAAAGGACCTTATTCCCAATAGGCCTTTTTATTAGCTCCCATGATTTGGACACATGGAGGGAATCAATTTCATCCCTCATGGGTAACTCCTACCAATTAATATCTTTGAAACCTCTTTTATCATTGAATGTCTCCACAATCCATTAGAATCTAGTAGTAAAGATCAATCCCATACATTTTTACCTGGTACCTCTACCTAGAAGATATCTATAACTCTATTTGTGGAATAGCCCCTATTGGTATTAAAACATTCAAACATGCCTTTGATAATTTTAAATGTTCAATATTGGCATCCTTCTTTAATTCCTCTAAACATCCATATTGTATAGAATCATATTTAAATGAACATAAAAATATTATGATACTTTTCTGTCATTAAAATTCTCCATTGAGATTTAATCCTTCCAAATAATGTTGATTATCAAATTTTTACTTTTGACTACATTTGAATGTGTGTTGTCCTTGATTCAAAGACCAAAGTCTTAATCAATTTTTCCAAAATAGTTTCATGCTCCGGAATTTGGGTCCGGATTTTCCCTCAACTTGGAATCAAATTGGATATAGTTTAGTCGACAAAAGACATTGATATCAGTGATTTTTATCTTAATTCTTGACCAATAGGATTCTTGTTGTTCCTTGCACAAATAATAAGGGGTTGGGTTGATATGTTATTAAATGTAATTCACTACTTAAACTAATAAGAACATGGTAAAACCTATTTGAATTCTCACAATACATTCTTGTTCAACCATTTTTTGGGTCATCCTATCTATCAATCTATTATGATCCATATTTTATTCCATGTTATTCTCAAATTGAATACCCTTCCACCAAAAAAACCTACTAAAATCTATGTTTTCATTGTCCTTATCATTATTTGAGAATAATAATTTTCTTAGTATATGGTCACCTTTTCCCCAAAATATATCCATTGGAAAAGGGTAGAAAACACCTTATACTTTTGTTTGATAAAAAAATACCCACCCTTTTCATATTTCATGATCAATGAATGTTACATAGTAGAGTGATCCTCATAAACCAAAGATGAACCTAATATATCTGTATGTAATGAATGTAACTTCCATCCCATTAGAGATTACATTAAATTTATAAGTACGCCTTCCACTACATCCCCAGAATGAATTCTTATAATGTTTTTACTCCACGAGTTCTTATTTTATCATCTATTTAGAATCTAATATATTGACCATTTTATCATTTTTTTGAACGAGATGGCCATTCCATAACCCCATGGAAATTACTTTTCAATAATTCATCGCTCATTATGATAGTTTAGTTTGGTATAGTTTCTCATCCTACGCTACTTTTTCTATAACCATGGAACCATGGGAAATATATCATGCTCTATTTATAAATAATTTATTGAAACTCACAACCTCAAACATTGAAAAAAGATTATGTTCATCCTTAACCTCGAGATGTGATTTACTACTCATAATCTCAAAATTCATATACACCATATCCTAGTGGAAAAATATCCCATACCAACTATATTGATAGGTTTATCATCCTCCATATGTATCATGGAAATCATTTCAGAACTATACATCATCACAATTCATCACTTGGATGTTAAGTGGAATGAAGCTCCAGAGCATATCACCTAATACTCAAGTGAACTAGAAACACTAAGGTGTAATCCACTCATATATTCCATTATAGGATTTTCAAGCACACTATAGATGTGAAACTTCTGGATTTAACTTTTTTTTGGGTTTTGGTTGTAGAAATAATTTTCCATCTAAAATAATTAATCTAACAGAAAGATAAATTTCAATCAAATAATTTCTAGTAGATTATATGGGTATGATGAACCAAAAAATAAAAAATCCATGGCCCTAAATAATAAATGGAGGAAAATTTTACAGATCAATATATCATAGATTATAATCAAGTAGTTCAAGTTGGTGTAAAATAAAGAAGGTGGTAGTGTAGTGAAAAAGTTATGTTCGTGAGGAATTAATTCAACGAGATATTCAAAAGAAAAAATTATTAACCATGTAATGGAGTTAAGGCATAGGAAGGAATGACCCGATGAAGGGTTTTCTTATGGAGATCGGTCAATGTGGACATCATATCATGAAGCTTGGTAGGAAATTTCTACCAGATACATTGGATTGATTCTATTATAAATAGTTTGGCTGATCACATAACATTAATGTAGTATAAGTTTAAAAAATATTCCGTTATATCTTGAATTAACCTAGAAGAAATATCCCTCCATTGATTAGAACACAATTACGAACCATGTTAACTCCATTATGTTTATATTTTTCCTTTGATTTTTCTTTATATAATTTATTTTTATAGTATGTTTTTTTCGTCCATTCACTGGGTTTAAATTATTGTGTGGTTTCTTAGGTGTATGTGAATCTTAAGATTAATGAATTTTAGTGTAGGTTCACTATATAACTTTTCTTCTACCCATTTAAGTTAAAGTGATGTTTCATCTATTGGTTTGGTCATGGACCCAATAACTAGTATCAATGATCAATGTTAGACTCATATCTATATGAATAGGCTCGGGCGATGGTGTTTTAATGATTAGTTCAATTGAAATATTTGTTCATTTCCCTTATAAGAATTTATCAGTATGTATTCCATGATATTTCTATTTATTTTTTTGGAGTAGTTGGATTTCATTTATTCCATTGGGATGATGTCCTATGAATGTATATTATTGGAGGAGAAGTTAAATTGGAGGTATTTTTGGATTTGGAAGATGTAGATAGGGGATTTATATATGAAAATGGATCTTGATCTACCATTGAATAGAGATAAGCTCAATGTGATTAAAGTGAAATAATGGGAGATTCTTGAAATGAAATCACATAGTATAATTCATATTTCACTCACCAATAATGTGGCGTTCAATATCTATCAATCAAAGACTATAAAAGAAATTATGAAGATATTTTCCAACATGTATAAGAAACCAAATATGAGGAATAAGGTTTTATTTTTAATAATTATATTCAGTAAGAATATGTATGAAGGGAAGCTTATTTATTATCATCTATAAAATTTTATTATGATTCGGTACTAGTTATAGTTAGGGAAGAAAACTTTTAGAAATATAGAATGGGTGTTGTTGTTACTTTCATTTCTCCTTGAATCTTGGGAATTGATGGTGACCTATTTCAGTAATTATAGAAGAAAATATTTCTTGATGTTTGTAAATATTCATGACCTTATATCAAATGAATATATTCATTTAAAATAGATACCCGAGTCTTTAATATTCATATACAATGTGTAAAGAAGAGGATGTATTGGGGGAAGGAAAAGTTACTAAAAGGGGAATGTTAAAAGGAGTTTTATTAGGAGTAGATCATTTTTTTCTCCCTAATGATGGAATTATGGAATAAAATGTCACCTAAATAAGGATTTCAATTAATAGAGAGATAATTGTGGAAAATAAAATACTTGAATTCGTTTTGTAGACCATGTGTTAGATGATAATAGGAGGTGTCTTCTATGCACCACTAGTTTTATGGGAAAACTCAATGATGCATGTTTTTATAAGATGATTTCATATGGTACCATGAATATTTTTCACCATTTAATGAATTTTATAAAAGGAGTTAAGGATGGGAAATCTTACCATATAAGGGTATTGAATGGAGTATTACATTCAAATGAAATTACTTCTTCAAACATGTGGAATGATCATTTGTGGTATCCCTGTGAGAAAGGGGTCAAAATACTCTCTAAAAAGGTATGATTATGATCATGAGATTGGAGTAGGTAAGATAAAATAATTGCATCTTTCGGAAGCAGTAGAATAAGTCCTTTGGAAAATCATGGAAACAATTAAAGGACCAAAATTTGTCATTGGTACACATAGAAATTTATGGACTCACTATGGTGTGTTCTGATATAGGATTACCCTTTAATGTGACCATCAAATATGATAATCATGAGTATTTGAGAACGGTTCCACATGGTTTTTTTGGGAATAGGTACTGAATTATGAGACATAGTTAATCAAACAATGTTCATTGTCTCTAATTGGGTAGAAACAATCAAAATCCCATCGAACTATAGGGAAGTACAACATCACCCACATAAAAGTATTCATTGCACATACCTGTTCTAATGTTAATACAAAATATCGTGACAAGCTAGAGTTTATGTCTAAATCTTGTTACTTATTTTTATATATTGATGAATATATTTGTGTTTGAATATAGGAAAATTATTTTTAGAGGGTAATAAAAATTACAAATGTGATCTTCAATAAATATATTCTAGTGATAAATTGAACCATAATGGAAACATGACACTTTGAGGGTAATAGTTATGTATAATTTTGAGCTTGGTCAACATTTATTGACGTTTTAGAGGCCTTAAAGACTCAGGGGATGATATTTTTAATTTAGGTAAAACATTTCAGGTAGAAGATTTGGGTTCATGGGGATTAACCATGCATTATGGATCTATAATTTCTAGTGGTATTTTTCATGGTTTGAGCATTAATTTTCCGATTTTGAGACATTGTCGAGGTAACCATTTTGTTGTTTATGATTTATCTCCATTCTTATCGAATGGATTTGGAATGGTTTTTATAAACATGAGGCCTTATCAAGATAATCATGTGATTTTTTTCAATGTAAAGTGGTATTACATGGTTGGTGAATGGTTTTTGCAATTATGTAGCATAACTATGTGGCCTGATATAAAGTTTTGGAAATTGAAAATTTCAAATATTACCTTGGGTTTTTAACCTCTAATTTCCTAATTGTTACATTATAGCTCAACAAAAATCCTTCCTTAATTCTTAATAGGATCTCCCCTATGATTACATTGTGATCTTGGATCATTCTTGGTGGATCTCTACAAGTTACATTTTTTTCCTCTAAGTTTATCCATATTTCCTTGGATATCTTCATTATCTATCATCCACTTTTCATGATGGAGCCTTATTGGGATATGATTTACATATGTAGAGGTTTTGATAGGAATCTATGGTTTTTCTCCTGGATATTGTTTTCTAAGGACCTTATCTCTTCATTTCCCATCACCAATTGAGAAAGTGATATTGTTTTCTTTAATCTTGATGTTAGTGTCATATCCTAAGGTATAACCTTAAGAATACCTTATGTTATTATGATTCATTCCTTTGGTTTTGAATAATGGAATTGTTTTTTAACATTTAGAGGATATTTGAGGAATTTTTTTTGAAATGGGTTTTCATTGTAAATATGACTTTATTCAAATTATGTGTTTGAAAAAATACATCAATGATGGTTTTGAAAGGGAAATGGGTTTTAAAGTAAGGGATTGGTATGAAATCACTATATAAAATGTTTCAATAAAAAATGGGAATGAATTGGAAATTGATTTTCATTGTAAAATTTTTATGAAAAATTATTCTGGTTTCCTTGAATGTAATGATGTTGTATATCACACTTGGGGAGACTTAGGGTATGAGGGGAAACTAAACAAATAAAATCCATAGTGGAGTTATATATCACAAGGGGGTGTGTATAAGATATCATGGAGGCTATGGGGTAGAATTGTTATGGGACTGAGGTTCCCATTCATTAGGATTCATGCTTGTCATCTAGAGTTTCTTTATGTGTGTTATAAAATTAGTTATATACACCCTTATGTTATGGATTTTCCATTTTAGTTACTTTGAGATTATATAGTGTCTATGAAATTTCAATATTATTATATTCACACATATTTATGAGATGGATATTGATGCTCAAAAGATGTTTATTTATCAATTTATTCCATTGGATATGTTATATTTCATATTGCTTTGTTTATTTGAATATGGAATGTTTTTAAGGAAACCCAAATGATGATTTATAAGTGTAAAATGATTAAATTTGATGTGTTTTAGAATTATAAATTAAATATGATATAATGTATGCATGTGGATAGATGTTGTATAGATTGCATGGGGGTATCCTAAATGAAATTTGTGTTCATACCCTATTATTTTTATTGGGAATTTCTAGCATTAGTTTTATAAGATATAGGTAATTGGAATATAATCATGTAGTGGATGACTCTCCTCCCTCATGTTCACTACCATTGGGATGGGATTTAGGTGACTATTGAATCCAAGAAAATGAGAATTGGAAAATTCACAAAGTTTGAAGTACATGAAAATGTGTATTATTCTTCCCAAAAAATGAAATGGAAGAAGAAGTTCGATGACACCCAATGATCCTATGACCCTCTAAAGGATACACAATCACATGACTATCACGAGGTCACATGAAGACACCCTGTGATGTGGATAGACAGAAGAATGTCTTGTTAATGTCTTATCTGAAAAAACGTCTTCTCTCATAATGGAACCCTGGACAATCATTCGTCGTGAGTTGGATACCTGATAAGCTCCTACATGACATGAATATTTTAATCTAGAAGACTCCAGAGAAACCAAAAAAATCCATATAAAATACCCAAAAGGTTGTACCCTATTATGGTCATATATATCATGGGATTAATCATTAATGGGGAAGATTATTTACTTCAACTACATAAGAGAAAACTTGTGAGATAATCCACAATTTATAACATAAAAAATGTAATTAAAAAGGTTGAGGTCGGAACATCTTGTGGTGGTAAATGTCATGTGATGCACCCCTGGTGATCTACCTAACACCACAGGACATTTGTGAGAAGTCTTCTTTTCTCATGAAATACTTTCAGGATGTCATAACCATCATGTTAATGGCCTCAGCTACTTCCAAGATAACACATGCTTCCTCTTTGGATATTTTATGATAAACATACTAAATTATCCTTTAAGTTCTCACACATCTCTACATGACCATTTTAGGTTGTCTGATGCCTCACCAAGAGGTAGAGTTATTGTCTTAAAAATAGTCATTAAACATCATCAAACCCCAAAATATTGTAAAAAATTTAAATAAAAAAGTGGGTAGGATGGATCCTCTTGTAGTCGTAAAACTCTCGCGACATGCTTTGTATTCCTGTAGAATTGTCTTGAATACCCTCAACAGGATAGTTTAATTTCATAAAGGACCTAGTAAAGTTCATCATTTTCTCATGGAAAATCATAGAAAAGTCATCCAAGATCATGTGAAGGAATTTTTATAGGATCTTAGATCTGGTGAAGGCCATTGAGCATGTCTTCATGAAAATATGAAAGACTGTTGATGTGTCTGAGTAAGCAGGCAAGACCCCATTAATTGGAAATTAATCCAATAAAATAAATGTAAATGGGATGGTATTACGGTCACTTAAATACATGTGAAAAACCCAAACTAATTCCTAGTAGGTCCTCATGAAGTCACATGATGTTGGAGAACTCTTCTAAATTTATTCTGGATTTACATAATACACACTACACCAAGTGACAAACAACTAAAGTGGTGAGTCCTATAAATCCCCCACCCCATCATCAACGAAAGGGATGAACTTTTTGTATCCATATGCACTAGTGCACCCTAGCACCAGAGTAGATATCTAAGAGCAACTGATTTGGTGAATAGAAAAGATTCACATCTGGTAAAATATGTGGAACAACCAGAGCGATCGTGCGACATGCATAATGTGATTCACAGGATCATGTGATGGCCTTCTATCTAGAAACATGAAAAAATTCATGCACATTTTCTAGATCACACAAGACTTAAAAAATATAGAATTAAATACATCTAAAGTACTCATGAAAAATGGCTTGATCAATGAGTAAAACAATGGGAGACTTATCCATAAGGCATATGGTATAACACTCACACGGGTAGTATGAACCATCTAAGACACATGGAATCACCTGGAAATGTCATTCATATCTCATGAATTTTTTTTGCACACTATTTGGATCATGAGAATTGATCCGGACATATCAAATAAATTCATATAGTGCCCTATGGGAAATCCAACCAAGTCTCATGATGCCATCTGGCCTCACCATCTAGACCTCGCAGTGTCCTTCAAACAAGTCTCCCAAATCATATGGAGGCACTTGTATATGTTATCCAAGTCCCATGATATGACTCGGATATGTCAACTCGTTGTTGTGAACCCTCTAGGCTCACCATCTATGTCTCATGATTACCAACAAACATGTCATCCTGGATGTGACACACATCTTAGAAATTTCACATTGACTCTCATGATTCCATCTAGGTGTTTTAGTCATCTCTTGTATTGAAATGATTACATGTCAACAGAATCATGTGACACCTTCTGAACATGCCAGCTAAAATCATGAAACTGCTTCCAAGTTAAACCAATAGGGTCTTGTGATTTCCTCTCGATAATCCATTCTAGATCTTGCAACAACCCCCATACATGTCATCCAAATCATGTTTCATCCCTCAGAAAAGAAATCAGGTTCATGTTATTGTCCCAGGACATTCCTAAAAAAATCCTCCAACATGTCGAGTAGGAAATCAAGGCAAGTGTTGTAGACAGTAAATACATATCAGGCAGGAAAGTAGGCCAAGTCAAAAGGGTATCCTAAAACATGATAACCTCGTTTGTCATCAGTGTGTAAGACCCAATCATAAGGGAAACCTAAATGAGTAAGCCCTAACCAAGTAATCTATTATAACTCTAATTCCGTCCATAATTAGGATATATAGGATTCCTTCCTAAGGCCCGATATCCATACCAGAACCACTAAAGGGTTGTCTCAATACATAATCCCTTACATCCATAAGTAATGAGACCAATTATTTTGCATACACTATCTTCCACACTGAGCATAGATCGTGTGGGATTGGGGAATTACAATGATCATATGATTTTTACCATGATCCTCTATAATGGATAACTTAGTGAGTGAGCCTCGACCAGTTGAATAATATGATATTTCCTACATATATGGGAAACCTCAGTGCCCAATCCATGACCAAATTGAAGTATAAGGATTATGATTACTTCCATAACTAGGCTACATATGACGCCTCTCTAAGTCCCAAGTCCAACTCAAATGGGAATCCAAATCAGCTTATTCACCACATTTCTCTGACATTTCATCCATCAAGAACCAATCATTATAATGGGTTGGTCATATAACCTCATCCCTTAGTGGACTAAGAAACTCACAAAACAATGATAAATCTGATTCCTCCCATAACTAGAATATGTAGGATTCCTCCCCAAGTATTGAGATCTAAATTACACATCCTAAGGGATTTCCTAGAATATTATCCACTTATTTATATGTAGTGGGACTAATTATTCGATATCCCTTGTTTCTCACATCAAGGATTACTCACAATGGTTTAGGGACTTAAGATGGTTATCTCTTTATCATCATGTATCTCCACCATCCATGGTAATCTCAACATGTAAGACCCTATGAGGGGAATGATATATGTACCCCTCACATATGGGGGTATCCACCTTGGTGTGAATCCCAAGTGAATGATAAAACTATAATAACTCTAATTCTTACTATATCATGGATACATGGAATTTATCCTAAAGAATTGATCTCAAATATCCAATGCCTAAGTGACCCCACATATGTCCATTCCATATGATGTGAAACTACAAAGGTTTAAGGAACTACATGGGTTTTGATTCCTATAATAATCAGGATATGTAGGGTGCCTCATAATGACTCAAACCCCACCACTGAATATTATTTGCCTCCCTCTGTGGATTAAAATGCTGAAGTGTTTTATTATATTACTTCAATATGTAAATCATATATTCATTAATAGGAAACATATGAAGAAGATGATGTGTATACAGATGGATTAAGTTATTTGACTCCCCATTTATCTTGTAGAAATAGAAAATTAACCCTTAATCATTTTGTTAGCGTAACCAATCCTATATCGGGATTTGTAATATATTCCTGATCAATTCATAAATATTTATGAGAGACTTGGAGTAGGAAACAATTCCCCCCAAAATGGCTTGATGAGACTGACCTCCCATCTTCTCGACCAATGCGAGTCCCTTTCTATCACTGGGTCTAAAACCCTAATTGACCACCTTCATATGGAACGATGGTTCATACCTAGTTATGGATAATTGAACCATTAGATGCTTCTATTAAGAATGAAAATAGTGACCTGGTGTTAATTATTGTGCATGAAATGAACCCCCCAAAATCAACTGTCAGGTCGAACCAAATGCCCCTTTTTTCTTTTATTCATCATAGAAAATGAAATGTAAAACCTAACGTGAATATATCAAATAATTAAATGATTGGGTTGTTATCCATCTAGCCATTTTTTCCAACATATGAAAATATAAATTGTGAATAAGATAAGAAACTCCCAAATAACAAAATGATTAGGTTATTATCTATTTGGAAATTTTCTTTTCCCACCACATATATATTGAAATGTTGAACCCAATGCCAAAATTTGAAATAAAAAATGATTGGGGTTTTTTCCTCGATATATTTTGTTTCCTCGACACACACCAACAGAAATGGTGGAACATGCATGACTATCTCTAATAACAAAATGATCGATTAATCATGAATCAGGACAATTTTATTACATATCATACACACACATAAATATAGTAATATGACATGAATCATATAGTTGATCCTCTATACCGAGGTTCCGATGAAATAAGTATATCCCTTTTTTCATATATCCAAGTGAGAAAAATGGCAGGATGGGGAAAAAATTAAAATTTTGGTAACCGTGAATATTTGATTAATCAGATCATGCATATAATATTGCACTAATTGAGGACCTTGTACCTTGTTGTTTGGATGACTATAGATACTTCTCTAATCATATGAATCACAATCTGACATTATTTCATCATCTAGTGACTGTTCCTACAAGTCATTTGTGGTTGAAACCCCTATGAGTCTCACAATGATTTCTCCTACCCTAATGATTCAACATCTAGTGAATAACATGATGGATTGGGAGTACCAATGACATGGGGAAAACCTGGCCCTTGATATCATTCATGAGGGTCTTTAAAAACTAAAGCTAATGAGTCTTTACTGTCCAAGGAATTAAAAGACTAATCTGGTGTACCTCATTATGAAAAAGTCACTACTTTGGGATCTTATCCCTAGAGCATGAAAATCACCACCTTCAATCATTGATAATGGTTGACCAATGATTCAAATACATCCCCCAGTTCTATGGCCATTGAGGAAAGACTATTTTGACTAAAATCTCCATCTCATACCCACTCATACCCACAGGTCTCCTACATAGGGTTAAACCCAACACACTATCAACTATGATGCCCATGCATGAGCAACAAGGAATACTCATCATGAAAGGAAGGAAATGGATATCCAGGGGTGGTCTCAAATCCCAACTCCCACTGATGATGTATTCCAGAATATTCTAATAGTACTCAGTAAGTAGGATCTTATCCCTACTCACTCTAAAAAATTCCTTAGACATATTACAACAGTAAGCATGGGGGAGGTGTATATCCCTACCCCCATGCATGAAATCCATCATCATATCTCAGTGGTAGAAGGAGGGAAAAAGTGGGTTAATATCACCATTTCAATTGAAGATATATTCTATTACATAGTTGATATAGAAAATGTGTAGGCTTATATCCCTTCACATACTTATCTAATATGCCAATATATTTTGGTAATTTCTGAGGAGCTCTTCCAGAATATTCTGGAACTATTACAGATAAATGGATAGGTGCATATTAATATCTCTATAACCAGGAAAACTCAACATTCTAATAATTGTAAAATAAGTGTTGTACTAGTTTAATCACACATTTTTTATCCCATGTGGGAGGATTATCAAAAAAATCAGGTAAAGGGTGAGGCATCAAATTTGACTCATATTCCCTTTTTAACTGGGGCTCGCTAGGTGACAGTAGAACAAACCTCAAGAATAGGTCACATTCCTATAAAAAATATCTAAGGACATATTACAAAGTTCTAAGATCATGCTAATATCCTCGTTCTGGCTAGATCTCACCAAGTGAGTGGGGAACAATCCCTGTGATTGCCTCATATTCCTATCAAATAATTCCATCAGCAAACTCGAAAGGGTTAGGATCGAGCATATGTCCTCATTATGGTCGGGGATAACCAAGTGAGAATGAAAAAAACCTCATAAATTGATTGTAATTTTATCAGTGAGTCTACCAATAATATTCTAAAATATCATGAAATCCATGAACATATTCCTACTTACTCCGATCAACGAATAAACCAACATCATTCTGAGGAATCATGTTCAGATGATAATATCCCTTCTCTAATTTCTAGGGTATTTCGGTATATTCCTATAAGTAATTAATATTATGGATAGGCATAAATTCCAGATCCAATAGTGGTCCACCAAGTGATAGTTACACACTCATCGGGTCATGCTCATATCCCTATCATGAAAGACCAACTGCATATTAAAAATTCTTTGGATGAGGATCAAATAATCTTCCGGGCCTAGGTTCACAAAGTGAGAATGGAACATGCCATGGAATGGGCTCACATTCCTATCAATAATTAGACTGATCGTGGGCATATTATAGTAGCTTCTCATCAGTGTGTTCATACTCTAGCAGCACCATATGGTTATAAAAAAGTTCTGAAAACCATCATATTTCATCCACATATCCCTACATAATTCCAAATGGAAGATAATCATATTCTGACTAAAATTATAGATGTGACCCATATTTCTAATCCACTCAATGTCATTGTCCTTAATGATCTTTGAGAAACATTATCAACATCACAAGGGTCTGTAAACTCTTACACTAAAGCAAAAGATGATCATTAACATAGTAGTCCTCCTTGTGGGAGTGTGGAGAAGGATTGTAGAGACTCTAATCCTAACATACACCATAGTCAATATCCCCGTAGAAATATCTCTCATGGATAAAGAAATCCTTACCTTTCCAAAAAAACTTTATATAAATATGTGTTCAAATCTTATACAATGTCATATAGAAGTTCAGGGTTAATATGCCTTAATATAGAGAGGTTATTGTAACATTAGGGTAAACCACTTATTGTTCCCCGATAAAATTATAGTATCACTCCACTACAGTTAGTAGGTGACTCTTAGAAGCAGATTATATAGTCAGACCAAATTGAGGTGTAAATTTCTGATAAAGAGGAGATTGACATTGAAATATAGATAGAGTTATCTAGAAACAACCTCCCCGTCTTTTTCGGGTCCCTCACAACTTCTGTCTATGAGATCCCAGATGAGATAAAAAATGATTGAATGCCTTATCTGTTCCAAAATATGTGGGATACTCTTCAGCGATTGATGTCTAGATACCTCCCTAATGCAGAATATGAGGGTCTCCTTTTGACCATCAAGAGACTCAATTATCATCTAGACCTCAACACTCTCTCCAGCGACCAGGATCTAAAACCATAAAATATCATCGCAAATATACAACAAGTTTGACACAATTTTATCACAAACCTTTGGAATATGATATTCTAAACCAAATCATGAATATTTATTCAAGATGATGATAGTTTGGAGAGTTACACAATTACACGCCACTGGAACAACAGAACCCCACAAATATGGTGTCCTGTAATTTCATTGCCTCTTATGAAATTAGGGGACTAGGTAACCCTCTGGATAGTTTGTCACTAAAAATAAATTCTCTCACTTCAACAATTCTCAAAAATCACGAACGGAGGGAGAATATATAAAATATGACTTATAAATATGCTCCTCAATGCAATGGGAATGAATTTTAGACACGAAGAATGAATTTTAGATCAACTGGAAAACATCCAGTTAAGAATGATTCCAATCATGGGATTCCATTTCACCAAACTCTTATCCAGGAATATTTGTGCCACATCAATTGGGCCACAGAAGCACCTACCATATATGTCATGTTGGAGCATACCCAACCCTCTATGTTGTGGGAATATTTTCCATTGGCTCCAACTCTCAGATCATCAATGCCCAAGAGGGTTCAAGACATTCTGGCTAATACTACAAAAAAATCACATCCCATTAGTATTAGGGAATTTATATCCCAATCACCATCACTAGATCCATCATCCATTAGGAGGGTCATGGCGAAATCAATGATGATTCTAGTCCAAAACCACCTTGTAGGTATGGGGGCCTTCATATATTCATATTAGTCCTCAGAGTCATAAAATCCCTACCTAGAATCATTGGATCCCCAAGAACAAGACCAATCAATGCAAATTATGGCCCTAAACAACCCCTATCCCACATGGTTCGAGGTATTTTCATCATCATCGTCAGCAAAGGGAGAATCTATCTTCTCTAAGTTGGAAGGTAAAAATCAAGTATCAATGTCCCACATGATCCTCCCACTACAATAAAATACTCTGTTGGTTTGGGTCCACTTAGCAATCATGTCTAGAAACTCCCTCAAAGTTACTATTCATAGACCAATATGAGAGGACTATAGAAGAAAGGTGATCAGACCCCAGTGAGGTTGCAAGCTAAGAGGGCCCAAAATGGCCAAGATTTTGAATAATTTCCCTGGTGTAGGTAGTTTAGAATCAACCTATTGCATTGAAAGTAGTAGAACACCCACCATTCCTCAATATTCTTATATAAATGTCATCATTGTCATCATGATAGAAATTTTAGATCAAGTCAAAAATTCATTAGGCCGAAACATGGAAAATGTTCCTCAATAGGACGGTGATTTGGATGCACCAATAGAGGATTCGCACACCTAGAACCATAGAAGGCTCTAAAATCCAGAACCTCTAAATAATGAGTTTCCACCTCTTTATTGGAAAACATTAATGAAAAAGAGAAATGTGTGGTTGTATCCCAATAACCACCTAGAATAATTGAGATTCCTTCTATGGAGGAATAATTATTACAATATGAGCAC
The DNA here is from genome assembly GCA_963277665.1 of Viscum album. Lineage (NCBI taxonomy): Eukaryota > Viridiplantae > Streptophyta > Magnoliopsida > Santalales > Viscaceae > Viscum > Viscum album. The sequence continues at coordinate 329,326,720 of OY728152.1, read as the reverse complement.
GTGATACATACTCTCAAACAACTTAATGGGGAGATACTCAAGGGGAAAATTCATGTTGGGTACCATCTTTAGGAAGAGATGAATATTTCTCCTCCCATTTTCAATCCGATAATAAGATTAGTATCTGAGCATTAGGCTTGATCTATATCCAAGTAGATAGTTTAGATAAATGATGAATTTGAGATTGAATGTGGCATCACTACATTATGGAAACAACCTCTCTTTCCCTAGGGTAATCATTTAGAATTTAGATGAATCAAGAATTAGTGGTAGATTAAAGTAGGGAAACATCATTGACCCCTTCCCACTCCTCATGGATGGGAGGTTTCCCAAACACCAGTTCCCTATGAGTTTCTTAATTTCATCAAGTACATTTAAACTTGAATTGAAAAAATTGAAGGTAAACATGAAACAGTGAAGCCTAAGAGGAACCCATATCCTGAATGAGAAAATAATACTATGCCCCACCCAATTTCAATAGTCCTACCTTATCCACTTTTGATAGTGCCGGTGACCCTGAATAGAATCTCGAACACTTTGTATCCTAATATGGGTTGATGATAGTTCCTTAAGAACAATAATACAAATAAACATGAGGTGTTTTTAAAGACATTGACGGGTATAGCTTTTGTATAGTAAATCAACCAAATAGTAGGATCCGTTGCAAGATGGGAAAAATTTTCTCATTAATTTCTTTATCAATAAACATCCATGAAAATAAAAACAATTCTCGTTGACATGATAAAAAGAAAACATTGTGATAAATATAGGTTGTATGACTATATTTATAGATGGAATGGTTTAACCTATTCACTTTTTATCTCTCTCTCGTATGAGAAAATATTGTAACTCAATATGGAAAATCTTTGGGATGAGTTTCAGACACCTCTCGTATTATTGAAGTATCCCAGTGGGTTCTATGAGTTCATAGAAATGTCACAACATCTTGAAGAATCCATTTAGGGAACTTGATCCAAAATTCAACTCATGCCCAAATCATAGAGAAAATTTTTGGAAAACCGGAAGAATCATGTGTCACTATCAAGCTAGTAGCAGTGGCCATCCAAACACCTAGGTAGGTCCCAAACCTCCTAGTTCCTCCATTCGAGTGGAATCAACCACCAAATCTCCCTTATCCAGAAACACAGAAATATCATGGTCACCCAGGATTCGATGAAAAAATTAATTAACCATAATCCTTCCAAAATGAAATCTTCTTGGGTTATTTCGTGGAATCCATGCATAATAACCTTCTCATGCTTCAACATCCTAGGAATCCCAATGTAGTTAACCACACCGACCATCCCAACTACTTCCCCTTCTACAGAATACTTGGTTGTTAGATATTGTTCTGTTTTATCTTCAAATACAACCTTAAAAGCATAGTTAATTATGTAATGGGCAGGTTAGATAAATCCTTAGAGTAGGTGGCCCACATAATTGTTGCCCAGTGTAAAGAAGAAGTTGATTTGCATAAATATCCTACCATAAGTGAGTGTAAGGTCAATATCTAGTTGAATCAAATAATAGTTAATCATGATCATGAAAACCTGAGATCATAGCTACGTTGACCAACAATAGCTACAGCACATAAGAAGGAGTCATTATATAGGACTCCCAAATGTGGTTATGACCACCAGAAGTAGGAGGAAATAGAATATAATGTTTCATATTCTACTCCAACTCAAGCTCTAACTCTTGAGTATTTCTTCCCTATAACATCCAAAACATGAGAACCACCCCACCCAAATGAATCCCCATCAGACTAAGAGCTCATATTTTATTCTGCAAACATGATACACTTGTAATAACCCATCTCTGATGAGGAATATTCCCCAGAATATGAGTTTCTTGAACAAAACCGGGGAATGGGAGGCCACAAACATACAAAATGAGGATACAGGGGACAACAAAGATATGGACAAACACAATATTTTAGTTATTTACCCATGGAGTACATATAATCTGTTTAGAATCTTGGGAATGTTCTCCATAAGGTCAAAAATAGGTAGGGAGGTGTCCTAAAACCCTCTAGTGGTCACCAATACTCAGTTTTCTTGTGTGACCACCTAGAATGGGTTCGATTATATGATCATCACAAGTAACAGGGAAGGCCAAAATGATCCATGCCTCTAGTAGTAGAATCTCCATTAACCTCTTCACAAGAACCAGGACCATCCTCCTCAAATACTTCATCTCCCAAACTACATGTATAGGATTAAAACCACATTGAGAAGCATTGACATCTAACAGAAAAGTAAGACATTCTAACATAGCTGTTAGTTTCTCAATTCATGCTCTCAATCCTAGATATACTCCATATCTCAAAATAGATTCGGGAGGAACTCATTGAATCCCCCCAAATCCCATAGTAATTTTAGATACCTTTTGAGACAATCAATGTATATCGAGAGGATACCACATACTCAGAATGCATTGTCTCTATCTAGTTTAATGTCCCATATTAAAAAAAGGTCATCCATGGGAACATCAAGCTTCTATATGTTTTAGGAACACTCAATAATTTCAGCGACCAAATAGAATTTATTTATAATGGTTTCAGGATCAACCAAATCCTGTTTCGAACCCTATGACATTTGGAATATTGAAAAGGGGATTAGTGTCCCAAAATGATGACCATTCAAGGGTATGATAAACATATACAAAGAACTTTTGGGAAGATCCAAATCAAACCATATTTTAGATATCTCAGATCTCACATTGATTTATGGTTATCTAGAAAGACTGTAAATAAAATTACCTACTTAAAAGGAATTATCTCCAATTTAATTTGGTGGTACCTTCAACATTCCATAAATTTCTGAGATACCCCATAAATGGATATGTCATCATACTGCATGGTGATGATTCCTCCTTTGATATCGGTAGAACCACGTATTCTGAATCATATTTCAATAAAAGGGTAGGATAATAACCAATCGTTTATGTTGATACATAGGTTTCAACCCACAGTGTCTTGGGGACCACCCATACAAATCGATGTAGTATTCTCTATAATAGCTATCATCTCCCCATAAATATATTCAAGGTAATAAACTTAACTCTAGAGGTATAAGCTTCTCTTTTCCCCTATCATATTGTAAAATAAAATCAGCTTTGGCATCTAGCTATAATGACTTATGAGACAAGGAATGATATTGTCTCTTCTCATGGCCTCTCTCACCCCAATAGTGAATGTGATGCTCCAAATTTTTTCTCCATCTTATAATATCTCTAAGGAATTAGGGGTGGAAGAATATGAGGATGCCCTTAGGAAAACCCCTCCCACATTCTAGGAAGTTTGCTACACCACCATCAGTGTGCTCAGGTAGGTTAATCTTGGAATAGAATAATAATTGAATCCTACACTAATTTGTGTTGTCATGGCCGTCATAGAGAAAGAGATATATATTGTATTTATGAAGTAGTACCAATATGTGTTCTCTTAGAACTATACATAAATTTTTATACTAAATCTAGATGTGTCGATATAGAACCTCGACTTTCCCAATGGGAATTGAGGCTTCAAGCAGACAACTAGAAGGATTCACCCCTCTTATTCCACTAATGTATAGGCAGAAGTTGAAATACTAATCAACGACAACTTGGTCCAAGAAGTGAAATACATGAGATGGCTCACCAACATCATGACTATCAATAAAAAAATGGGCTTACTAGGGTATGCATCAATTCTAGTGACCTTAACCGGTAATGAACGAATGAATATTTCTCATTTCCAATCACATAACTCTTTATTACTGCAATGGCTGGATTCCAAGCCATTTCCCTCATGGACGGGTATTTAGGGTAAAATCCGATAATGATTTCCCCTAAAGATGAAGAATACACTACCTTCATAGAACTTTAGGGATTATTTTCCATCAGGTCATTCCCTCTGGGATAAAGATCACTGGGGTTGTATATCAATGTACCATGCATCACATCTTTAAGCTATTCCTGGTGAGAATAACTAAATGTTTTTTCGATGACATAGTGGTTAAATCTCGATAGTGATGTGATCACTTCATTAACCGTAAAACAATCTTTTACAATCTACGATAGAAAAACCTGAAGATTAATCCACTAAAATGATCCTTTAGGATAACATTGGGGATGTCCGTTGGCTATGTGGGATGCAACTGAGACATCAGAGTCAGTCTGAAGAAGACTAGTTCTATTTTATAAATTTCACCCACTATAAACCTCAAAGAGATGAAGGCACTCCAAGTGTTTGTAGTGTACATTCAGAGTTTTGTATCCAAAATGAATTGTAATTTTCTCCACTTCATCAGGATAATGATACAGGGAATAACCTATCAATGAGACGATGAATACTAATAATCCTTCGAATGTCTCAAGATATGTCTCCTACACCCAAAGGTACTAATTCTTCTGTTGGAAGGTAGATCCCTCATATTTTTTGTGTCCATGATCTAACTATAAATAGGAACACAACTCAAAAGAAAAAATTAACTAGTGAGAGATAACTATCTCTACTACCTCATCCAAACAATTCTTGGTAATGAGAGCCGATAATTGGATGTCGCGAAGAACTCCCTTTCACTTCTCTTCATAGTGAAAAAGATGAGGAATTACATGAAAAACCCCAAAGTCAACATGGTATTTGGTATTTATCATCCCAAATATATTATTGGTTATCCTATATTTATGGATTTTTTTCATGGTGGGCAGTCATTCTACAATAATACAACATTCAATTAGTATCATGGAAATCAGTGAAAGGGAAGCCGGGGTTGACTTCTCGCAATTCATCCAATCCCAGAAAATACACTAGAGTACAAAAATATTCCATATGAAGAGGTATTATATTCCAATAACACTCCCCATACAATGGGGGTGTATTTTTATGTAACCTCTAGAAGTCCTATCAGAAAAAGGATAGAAACCTCAAATCTCAATCAGGGTGGATTATGGATTGTGTTTTCCCTCTGCGAAAACCATTTTTCCCAAATATTTCTTAGTATGTTAAGGATGAAATAATAACATGGAAGAATACCAAGCACTCATCATGGGCTTATAACTATCCCTAAAACTGCAAATAGCCTACCTAAATATAAAAGGGGATTCACAGATAGTGAAAAATCATATCAATGGTGAATATTTAATCAAAAAATGAATAATTGGACCCTCTCAATGGCTCTGTAATGGGATTAATGGAAGAGTTCCCCTATGATCCTACATTACATTATGTTCCCTAGTCACATAATGAACATGTAAGTGACTTGTATAATGTAGCCATATTCCTTGTCGACCTTGATTAGGAAGAAGCAATCCTCTATATCACACAATAATGTACAGTCTCATCAATCATCAAATGTGATATCGAAGAAATCAATCAGGTAAACACCACCCCAGTGCATAATTAACCAATGTTCACCCCATAATGGTTGGATTCCATAATCAGTTACCTCTAAAATGGGACTCTCCCTATATATAGAGCTAGAGGGGAATCGATTATGTGTCATGCAATAAAATATATCTTGTAGATTAGTCTAAATGAATAGAGGTCCCTCTAAAAGTGAGGATTTCTTGAAATCCACTTCTGATGAAAAGAATAAGGTGTGATAGGCTCTATTGGTGCTCATAAATCAATGATTAGGGTATCCCATAAAATAATGAGGTTTGGAAATTATAGGAAGACTATGATAAAAGACTGTGTCAACTACACCCATAAATGTCATGCATGCCAGATCCATGAATACATCCTCCATCAACCCTCAAAATCGCTACATACAGCTAAATATTCTTGTCCATTTTCTATTTGGGGAATGGATGTTGTGGAGCCATATCCTCTAGCCACAACTAATTAGATTATGTAAATACTTACAAAAACTGAATTATTTTCAAAATGGGATTAGGAAATACACAACAAATAATTTGGGTTGAAAAACATCCTCATATTTGTAATGTCCCATATCATAACCCGGTTCGGTGTCCCACACAAAATATTGATAGAAAACAACATCAAATTCTAATCTATAGAGTTGATGAAATAGTACAAAGAGTACAACATCAAGTCCAACCACACATCTAGCTATCATGTAGTAGAAAATTCATAGATAGAGGCCTCCAATAAGACTCTATCAAATATACTCTAGAAGATAGTGAATAAGGATATGATGTCTCATCCATATAATCTCCTATAAGCTTTATTGGCCTACTGTACCACCATGCATAACAATACACAAGAAATACCATACTTATTGGTGTGTGGGAATGAATAAGTGTTACCAATAATTTTCCATCATACTTCGCTCTGAATAGACATTTGCAGACAACTATAAAATGATGGGAAATCCAAAAGTATACTAGATGAATTGGAACGAATCTATGAGAATAGGTTGTGCACATTGAACATCCTTGAATTCCATCAGAATCAGACCAAACACCCCTTTGATAATATGGTTCTCCTCCATTCACTCCTCCAAGTGGAACTGGTGTTGGGTATCAAGACTCCATTAATACTAGGGGAAATTCCCTTGAAGCTAGAAACAAAATGTTAAGGGCCTTAAATCACACATAAGGTCTATCAAAATAGGTCTTACTAATTGTAAATAGTTGATGGGGAGGGTGTTACACCCATACCAATCCAATATTTCTCATGAAATTAATTTCATACCTATCCTCATATGGGAATCCATATCAATGTATTTTCCATCAATTTTTCTTGAGTACATGAAATTAAACTTCACGAAATCATCCCAAGTACATGACATTAAACATTTTTAAATAATCCAAACCACAAGATGTTAATCTCTATAGAGATGTCATGAGCACATGATGATAAACTATACAGAGATGTCATATAAGGAAGACATTAAACTACATGGAATCTCTAATCTGTACTACATGAAATAAAACTGCACAGATCTGTGCCCTTTTTTTTATTCACATTGGGTGATCGATGAACATTAATCTAAATATTAAACAACACAGGTTACCAAGAACATTGTTTTTATTGATTCCTATCATCCTAGGATATGTAGTGATACCCATACCTCCATTCTTGGGTATATCCACATCATTCCTTTTCTTTTACATTGGGTGGGTCTTGTCGATACAACATCATGTTAAATTTAATTGTGGATTTCATCACCACATAAAATTACAATGCACGGATCCCAAAATGCTTCATCATCCATCACATAGGGTGAACCATGTCCTCACATCATGATGTTAAACTGCATGAAGGATGTCTTTACCACATGACATTAATCTACACAAGTTTCAAGTACTATGTATGGATTGATTCTCATTTCCAATGAGACACAAAGGGATAGCTTGATCCTAAACATTTTTCAAACCACCACATGTCATAAAATCCCACTATCATATCCTTAAATCGCCTCTCTGTAGTGGGAGGAACCGTTTCCATTCATTTTTTCTCACACAGTGAATAGCTCGCATGATCTTAGGAATTTTAGTGAGGGATTCCCCAAACAAACATGACAAGAGGTCCCAAGATAGGTTCATCAAGGTCCTGGATGAAAGAACATAAATGGAATACCATAAGACATCACTGCATGTTGTTAATCATCATGATTTATATACCATCACTAACATAAAACTACCTATTCATATAATCCTTGCCTGAGAGGACCATTATCATTGGTGTTGGTCTCGGACCACAAATCTTTTCAAGAACTATATATGCATGGATCCCTAACAAAAATGATATGTGTAGATTCCCAAATCCTCAAATCCTATTTTCAGTCACAACCAATATAAAAATTACCCCTCACTATGTATAGTTCGGAATTTCCCAGGAAGTTCCTCACTTCAGAACTATATAGGTCTTGATTCTTTTCGTCACAAGATATGTAGTGAAACCATGATTTCTTTATTTTCATCTATCCAAAATACACTTTTCCACGTGGTAAATCCAACATCCTTTTCACATTATGTTAAATTACACAGTTCCTGTAGATCTACATTTGGATAGATTCATTTAATCACAGTATACATAGTGACCCATGGATCCCCAATCTTGGGCCCAGCTACAATGATTAAAAGAAACAATGCTCATATCTACATATGGGTTAGACCAATGTAGTGTTTCTTATTCCAGATTTACATGTGTCTTTATTTCATTTGTCATAGGATATGTAGTGACCTTGAATATCTAATCAGGGGCCCAAAAACAACAACTAACAAAAAAATTTAATTCAAAACTGCATAGGGATCATGTAATAAAAGCTAATTTTCTTACATATGAGTCAGATATACAAATTAAAAGCTTTACATATAATATTTCTTTCCCAATTTTTCAAATTGGTTCTCAAGTCCTTACTACATGAAGTTAAAATGCATGGAGTTACACCCTTACTAGATGACATTAAACTTCTTAACAAGTTTCCTAACCTCATGAAAATAAACTACATGGAAGACATACTTACCACATGAAAATAAATTACATAGAATATTTCCCTAATTTTTTGTAATAATCCTTATAGACCATCACCCATGTTTCATCCTTTTTCAATGGACCACAAGAACCTTACTCTATTCATCCAAATTACGAGTTTTTTTCTCCATGTTTTAAGAAATTCAATTCATAGATCCTATTTCATGCCTCGAGTACCTCAGGTTTCTAAAAATATTTCAAGGAAGTTGGAAAAGATACTCATCTTCAAGGGTCCCTTTTATTGTCTATGAAAACATGCATATGGAAAATGCATATGATCCGATGGTCTTTAACATAATGAATCACTTTTCAAAAAAGGTATTTCAAGTCCTTGGAAGACCAGATATCACTATAGAAGAACTCAATACCTCATTGTGATCTATAATAGTCTTGGTATGACTATCCCATATCATTAATGATGACCTAAGAACCTCAAACCCTCATTTGAAATATTTTTATCTCCTTTTTGGAAGTATGATGGAGTACTATTGGCCCTAGGTATCCATGTTAGGCTCTAGTGTATTATCCTCTATATTAGGTTCATGTGAATCACGGCCTTAAATTGTCTACACTTTTGTAAATTTTGTAAAATCATAAACTCTGTATTCTAATGGTCCAAATCGAAATAGCTTAAAATACTACCAAAAATTAAAAAAACTTTTTAGTTTGAAAACCCTCCAAGGGAGGCCTGAGAAAAAGAAAATTGTTTTATTGCTAAACTCTTCATCTACATAGTTTAGTAAAACATAAGGTGAAAAATTAAGGCTTCATGCACATAGGTTCTACTCCTTATCCCTAGTAAAATCCAAGCTATCCTTGTTGGACCCACTAGTTCAAGAAAAAGTTAATGTAATGATTTTTCCCATCTACTCATTGTGTGAATATGTTCTCTAGGAGGTGACACAAAATTTGGGTTTCTTTAACCCTTCTTGGATATTAAAATTTCCAAAAATTATGCTTCATGAATTGGGTGTCTCGAATAAAAATAATCCATAAATGGACCTTTTAATGGATACATGACTTCAAGAACCCCTTTGATTTCCTATGAAAGCAAGCCTATTTCTCCTGCATATGCATCTATGGTCCTTAAACAGGTATGTCACTCTTCAAAAATGTATTTCCTATCCTTGTATGCTATAAAATCACCATGTAAAACTTATAACCTCAGTGTTATCTGAACTACCCTTAGTATTACTATCCCATATCATCCTCCATACCCAATCACTTTTGACTATGAATTACAATATCAATACCAAAATATCCAAGATGATTCAACATTATTGATGTTTTTACATAGTGTTTTATACACTTTCCCATTGTTGTTTTGTAAAATGTAATTATATAACCTTTTTTGGCCCACACATCATGATTCAAAACCTTATGTCTAGGGATTGAGCTTCATAATCAAGAGGTAGACCACCCTAGGGTGACAAAACCCTTCCTATATATCTTTTTTCCCATACCCAAACTCAACATTTGGGTGTTTTATTCTTTAAAAATAATTCAGGACCCTCATAATGGAGTGGATGTAGAGACCCGGAGCTTGACGTACATGGACATTACATTACTTTTGCGGAATACTTAGTACATTACAAAAACACACACACAAGGACCGTAATAGTTTAGTGTCTTTGGAAACTCGGACTATAATCTACTAATCGTGGTGAAAGATCTTCAAAATCTCCCATAAAGATCTTCCTTTTTTTTACCTAAAACCTTTCCTTATATCCTGGGGAAAAGAAAACATAAAAGGGTGATCTCAAATGCTCAGTAAGGGTAAACAAAATAAATATCAATCACATCATATTCATAAGAACATAACATTTTGGAAATCATAACCTGCAAAAGAGAGAGCATAATTTCATAATCATGGGATAAATCATGGCAGTGAAAAAGTAATCCCAATAATCATAACTTAAAACATGAAACTTTGTGGCATACACACATAATCATAGAGAATCATTTCTTGTTAGTCAAGACTAATTGCCAGGACTATCTTAGTGGACAAAGTCCCTTTCTGAATCGAGTAACCCTCATTTCAGTCCTGTTTCACTGAACCGGTATAACCTACCGTTCCAGCCCTGTCTATCTCATGAGATATAAAATCTTTACCCAATGAATTGGAGGGAGATATAGGTCCCACCCATCTTATAATGAATCCTTTCTTATATGTGCCACATAATCATAAATCATACTTTATCGCATTACCCATGTAATAAAAATGGGATTCTTAAACAACATGACATCATAAAACAATTCATATAAGATAAAGGAATTCATAAAAATATTTCCATCACAACATAATCAAACCAATGTAATAATAGGGATAAAAACAGAACCATTTTATTATCTTAGATGGAAAATAATTTTGATAAAATACTTGAACTCCATTCTTGAGGAAAATATCATTTCTTCTTCAAAATCAATTTCTTTTCACAAAACATCATGAAATTTTAAAAGAAAGAGATTTTATTGAAAATAGTCATGAAATATTTTGGAGGAAGATTCATGAAAATAAGGCTTTATAAAACTGTAAAAATCCATTCGTGTTGTATAAGTTAAAAAAACATTCTCTGTACTTTTGTCGGAAAAGTCAAGAAGTACCTCGTACGAAAAACGACAAAAGATTCCTTTCATACATATTACTAAAACTCACAGAAGGGTAAAAATGGATTTAAACAATTGTATGTGGATGGAAATAATATTACATATTGATGAAACTTGGATGTGGATGATAAAATACACCCCAGTAAATACTTACGAATAAACAATCTCGGATAAAAATGAGATTGTGATATTTCCCTTACCTTAGGACTGATTTTCTTTGTACGTGTCCGAAGCTCCTGTATAATGGTTTAAATAATGTCATTGACTTATTACAGAATCATATTCACTGTTATGATATCATATATGGTTCACTTATGACATTATATTACCCGTTCTTTTGTAAATTCCATGTTAAAGAAGCGTTTTGGGTAAAATCGTTTCTTTTATCGTAGGTGTTTTGACTTGTTGTTCTTGACATTATTATTACTTATATCATGATTTACTTACTTCCAGAATATAAAATATGATTTATATATCATATATATTCAGTATATATATATATATATATAATAGATAGATAAATAAAATGAAAAACACCGTTCATGGAGACGGTAGTCCGTACGTACGCATGAACGCTGTTTTTCTTTCCTTATTGTCTTGAATGGAAGTAAGTAGATGACATAAATATATATATATATATACATAAATCCAGTATCATTATTATGTCATATATTTCATTAGTACTTATTATATATACTTTATAATCATTCATGAATGGTTAATCATTAAGAATGAATCTCATCGCGTCGTGGAGACGGTAGTCCGTACGTACGCACGAGCGATGATATCATTTCCATAAATATTGAATTGAATTGGAGTGGATTATACAATATATCAGAATCAATATGATTTTTTAATAACTATGTATAGTTATTCTTTACACCATTATACCCATCCATGTAAGGTGCTGGTGGAAAATAGATTACACCACGGCGTGGAGACGGTATTCCGTACGTACACACACGCGGTGATTTCTTTTTCCGTAGGATAGATAGATGGTGAAATAGGGTTGTTTCATACTTATAATAACATATCAGTATATGAGTGATACTGATGCTATTACTTCATAATGAAACAACCTAAGAAGAAGAAGTGGAAGAATAAATAAAGATGAATGAATTGGTAACGGTAATTACCTCTTCTTTGAAGCGCCTTTTGGAGACCTCCTCTTAGGGAACTAAAATTGGTCTTTGAGGAAGACCAGAACCTCTAGGATGTTTCTAGGGAAGTGGAGAAGAGATTTTGGCAGGGGTTGGCCGATCTTTAGTGCTCAAATTGGTGTGAGGAGGAGGGGGAGGAGGTGTCCTTTTATAAGGGAGGAGAGGGGCACCTTAGGAATATCTCAAAATATTATTTTATATTAAAGTCAAAATCGGTATATAATGGTTCCAAAGGGTCATATTTCGAAGATAAAGTGGGGATGGGTCGAAATCCTATCAACCAATAGGATTTAGACAAGTTTAGGTTATTATTTTAACCTTATCAATTAGATTTAACTCTAAGTTAAATAATTTAACTTTTACCGTGTCTTTTTGTTTTCTTTCACTATATGGTTAATACACTCACTATAACATGCCAAACGAACCCCAAATTGTATATTATTAATAAATATATCCTTATCTAAGTCATTTGGCCGAACCTTAGATTTTTAGGAATAAAATAACAATTAATAATATAATATTTTATTTAAAAACTATTTTGTGTCAATTTTGACACTATTTGATATATGATTTTTTTGAAAGTCATAACAGAATTATATGTTCGAACCAAGTTGATTAAATCAACACTAATATATCATAGTAACCTAGAAAAGTAGTTTAAGTCATAAAAAGTCTCAAATTACATTCATTTGAGCATTTATAACATCAATTATGTTAATATTTCCTTAAAAGGGTAATTACTGCATCATCGTTGTGTCATAAATAAATTAAATAATTTAAAGTCTAAAAATTATAAATAAAATATCATTATTTAGGAAATCTTTTTAGATTTCTAATGAATATTTATAGTTGAATTTATCTTATGTATAAGCCCATATTAAAAATGTTTTAGTTATTAAACTTTGATTTTAACTATTTTAACTATTCATTAAATAATATAATATTAAATGTCATAATCTAATCCAAGTGGACCTAAATGGTCATATTATATTCATAAGGTTGTTTTTGGTCGAATTAAACTTATCCAATAGAATTAGGACATGTGTTAGGGTAATAGTAATATCATATTTACCCTTAGTTACCCTATTTACTATTAACCGTGGTAAAAAAGTAAAAAGTTACTATTCACCCAAAATTATTTTCATCTCATTGAACAACATTTTACTTACTGACATCAACCGTGTCTCTCGGATTTTTGAAATTCCATTCACAGAAGCGGTAAAATTAAGATTTATGAAGAAATTAATTTTTTTAACTACCACTTAGTAGTTTCACTATTCATCAAAAATTGATGTTTTTCAGAACAATGCCAAAATTTCATCCTAAGCTATATTTCATATTCCGAATTCAAAAATGAAGTCTATTTTACCAAATTCATATCATATAATTTGCATTAATTAATTTTATAATTAAATCCCGCTGTTAAAACAAATAGCGTGTTTTTAAGAAACAATATCTATCAAAAGATTGACACTTGATTATGTCTGGTTTAAATGTGAAATTACATCCAATGACCAACATTGTATTAAATTGTAAAAATATATTCTAAATATAATTTAAAACCACTCAAATTAATAATTTATCACTATTAATTATTTCGATTAAAAAAGTTGTTTTTAATTATAATTTAGTAATTTTCACTATTCATCAGAATATGAAAGTTATCCGAAAAGTACCAAAATTTCACCTTAGGCTAAATTCGATACTCCGAATCCAAAAATGAAGTTCATTTTGAAAAATAAGATTTACAGAGTTTTAAAAAGTGGTTATTATTATTTATAACGGCTAGTTTTAATAATATTTTAATAGCATATCGTTGTTTAGTGAAACTCGATATTGCGTATTACACACGCTATCGAGGAAGGTCGCGATTGCGTGTAATGCAAGGCAAGTCAAGGATGCGTGTTGTGCAAGCTCCTTTTGGTGTATCATACAACACAAGACATTAATAAAATTAAAAAGAATATTTTTTATAAAATCTTGGGCTGTTACATTCTACCCCCCTTAAAATGAATTTCGCCCTCGAAATTCGTCGGGGTTATAAATGGTTTACTATTTGATAGTTTCTTTAATAGAAACCCACATCGTAAAAAGGAATATCAAAACCAATCTTTAAAAACAAAAGTATGAAACGTAACGGTTACCCAAATAAACTAATCATTGGGATTCCACATAGGTGAAAATATGGATATGGAAGAGAAATCTAACCATCGTGTTCTGATGGAGAGTGGTAGAGAACATGGCTATGGAAAAGCCAATAATCACAAATCCATAAATTTGTGATGATCTAAGGTACCATCCGATTCATCAGGTATAAGATCACTAGGACAACATTTTTGGTTTTCAAGATCATTTACCTAAAGTTGAAAATTTGAATTGGAATAAATACTTTCTTTATTTTGGTACAATCTCACTATTGTTCGTGCCTAGAACAATTTCCACTTCATCTCTTAAATAAATGAAGTTGAATTTGTTATTCGTGAAGTGTTAGCAGATCATATGATAGAATGACGGGTCATTCCATCTGTCTCAAACAAAAGGTTAGCAAAAATTATATACATAAGTCGATCTATAGTGAGATTAATCATATATAGTTCCTAAAATGGACTTATACTTCATATATCATACTGCTTAATATAATAAAACTAGTTTCTACTAAACAGGGACTTCCTGTAGGCCAGTGGTAGGCGATAAAGGCCAGTCGCACTTCGGTTGTGGGTTCGATTCCCACAGCCTTGTCCGAAGCGATGGGCTGTCGCCCGTCCTACAGGTTGTCCTTTTTCTAAAACTATATTACTATAACATCCCATCAATAATATCGAAAAAACTTCTATCCTTAAACAATACTAACTTATTTCCAACATAATCCATTTCAATCTTTAGGCTTATCCATAATACTACAGTCCACTCTCATAGTGAAAACGATTACCAGAGATTTAATACCATTGTTGATCCCCATATATCATAAGATATGTCTTGTTGGTCACATTACAGACATTCAAAGGCCTTAATCATGTACTCTCTTGAATACCCATTGAACCTTAGTGAAAACATGAATATAGTTAAAAGTTAACACCTTCCACATACCAAAATACTCAAAATTCTATATACTCAAACCATGATATCACTTAGTCCTTATATCAATCATGAGCTCATGAATACTTTCAAACATTTAATTTTCTCCTTATCCCTTCATTATGCGCATAATATCTGTATAACCTTTCATGGATACTGGTAACATTAATCACACACTTTCAAAACTCAAGGAAAGACAACAATGTAACAATCCTTAGATGTCTCTTTATTCCATAGTACCATGAGATTCTTTATACAACTTTACACTTGATAAACATTTAATCATTCCACTACCTTCTTAAACCATTGACCGAGCTTCAACAATTCTTTCATATCACATATCATTTGTAGTCTCTTCATCATCATCCACATAAATACTACCCATATGACCATACTGATTCTCTTCATGAGTCTTTCCCTTAGGGCATTTGTTTGCATAATGCCCATACATTCCACATTTAAAACACTTAACCATTTTTGATGTCGTAGCAATACCATTATCCTCATCCATGGTGTTAACCGACCCTTTTCCTTTTCACTTACTTGCTTTGTGTCCTTCTTTTCCACACCCAAAGCATCTTCCAGTTCCCTTGAAACATTCTCCTTGATGCCTCTTCCCACATGATTTACATAGGGGAAATTGAACTTTCTTTCCTCTATGATCATCATGAAACTCCATCTTTCTCTTATTAGCCGAGTCAGGAAACTTACCAAATTTTACTTTATTGATCATATTATGAGATTGCTGATTCGGCATAATAATGATGTTTAGACTTCCAAATCCCATTTCATTTGGTTTCTCATGAAGAATATCATTCCATTGTCCATCATATCCTCCATTATCGTGAATCATCTTGTTTCCATCCATTTTCTAAAACCCAAAAAGAATAGTGTGAGAGGCAAAAATCATGCTAGGGAAAACAACATAATAAAGGGGGAGTACCTTCAATATCTAACATCTTAGGTTTAATTCTATGATCGTTAGCGTATTTCTAGTACTATAACTTTTACGTCTACTTAACCTTAGGGACATCCCTAGACATACCGTAGAAATATCTCTAGGGATCTCACTAACATTCTCGCATCCTAGTTTCCAAAGGTTGACTAAACCTCCCTCTAATACCAACTGTAGAGACCCGGAGCGTGACGTACATGGACATTACATTACTTTTGCAGAATACTTAGTACATTACAAAAACACACACACAAGGACCGTAATAGTTTAGTGTCTTTGGAAACTCGGACTATAATCTTCTAATCGTGGTGAAAGATCTTCAAAATCTCCCATAAAGATCTTCCTTTTTTTTTACCTAAAACCTTTCTTTATATCCTGGGGAAAAGAAAACATAAAAGGGTGAGCTCAAATGCTCAGTAAGGGTAAAAAAATAAATATCAATCACATCATATTCATAAGAACATAACATTTTGGAAATCATAACCTGCAAAAGAGAGAGCATAATTTCATAATCATGGGATAAATCATGGCAGTGAAAAAGTAATCCCAATAATCATAACTTAAAACATGAAACTTTTTGGCATACACACATATTCATAGAGAATCATTTCTTTTTAGTCAAGACTAATTTCCAAGACTATCTTAGTGGACAAAGTCCCTTTCTGAATCGAGTAACCCTCGTTTCAGTCCTGTTTCACTGAACCGGTATAACCTACCGTTCCATCCCTATCTATCTCATGAGATATAAAATCTTTACCCAATGCATTGGAGGGAGATATAGGTCCCACCCATCTTATAATGAATCCTTTCTTATGTGTTCCACATAATCATAAATCATACTTCATCGCATAACCCATGTAATAAAAATGGGATTCTTAAACAACATGACATCATAAAACAATTCATATAAGATAAAGGAATTCATAAAAATATTTCCATCACAACATAATCAAACAAATGTAATAATAGGGATAAAAACAAGACCCTTTTATTATCATAGATGGAAAATAATTTTGATAAAATACTTGAACTCCATTCTTGAGGAAAATATCCTTTCTTCTTCAAAATCAATTTCTTTTCACAAAACATCATGAAATTTTAAAAGAAAGAGATTTTATTGAAAATAGTCATGAAATCTTTTGGAGGAAGATTCATGAAAATAAGGCTTTATAAAACTGTAAAAATCCATTCGTGCTGTATAAGTTAAAAAAACATTCTCTGTACTTTTGTTGAAAAAGTCAAAAAGTACCTCGTACGAAAAACGACAAAAGATTCCTTTCATACATATTACTAAAACTCACCGAAGGGTAAAAATGGATTTAAACTATTGTAGGTGGATGGAAATAATATTATATATTGATGAAACTTGGATGTGGATGATAAAATACACCCCAGTAAATACTTACGAATAAACAATCTCGGATAAAAATGAGATTGTGATATTTCCCTTACCTTAGGTCCGATTTGCTTTGTACGTGTCCGAAGCTCCTGTATAATGGTTTAAATAATGTCATTGACTTATTACAGAATCATATTCATTGTTATGATATCATATATGGTTCACTTATGACATTATATTACCCGTTCTTTGGTAAATTCCATGTTAAAGAAGCGTTTTGGGTAAAATCGTTTCTTTTATCGTAGGTGTTTTGACTTGTTGTTCTTGACATTATTAATACTTATATCATGATTTACTTACTTCCAAAATATAAAATATGATTTATATATCATATATATTCAGTATATATATATATATAATAGATAGATAAATAAAATGAAAAACACCGTTCATGGAGACGGTAGTCCGTACGTACGCATGAACGCTGTTTTTCTTTCCTTATTGCCTTGAATGGAAGTAAGTAGATGACATACATATATATATATATATATATATCCAGTATCATTATTATGTCATATATTTCATTATTACTTATATTATATACTTTATAATCATTCATGAATGGCTAATCATTAAGAATGAATCGCGTCGTGGAGACGGTAGTCCGTACGTACGCACGAGCGATGATATCATTTCCATAAATATTGAATTGAATTGGAGTGGATTATACAATATATCAGAATCAATATGATGTTTTAATAACTATGTATAGTTATTCTTTACACCATTATACCCATCCATGTAAGGTGGTGGTGGAAAATAGATTACACCACGGCGTGGAGACGGTATTCCGTACGTACGCACGTGCGGTGATTTCTTTTTCCGTAGGATAGATAGATGGTGAAATAGGGTTGTTTCATACATATAATAACATATCATTATATGAGTGATACTGATGTTATTACTTCATAATGAAACAACCTAATAAGAAGAAGTGGAAGAAGAAATAAAGATGAAAGAATTGGTAACGGTAATTACCTCTTCTTTGAAGCGCCTTTTGGAGACCTCCTCTTAGGGAACTAAAATTGGTCTTTGAGGAAGACCAGAACCTCTAGGATGTTTCTAGGGAAGTTGAGAAGAGATTTTGGCAGGGGTTGGCCGAGCTTGAGTGCTCAAATTGGTGTGATGAGGAGGGGGAGGAGGTGTCCTTTTATAAGGGAGGAGAGGGGCACCTTAGGAATATCTCAAAATATTATTTTATATTAAAGTCAAAATCGGTTTATAATGGTTCCAAAGGGTATTATTTCGAAGATAAAGTTGGGATGGGTCGAAATCCTATCAACCAATAGGATTTAGACAAGTTTAGGTTATTATTTTAACCTTATCAATTAGATTTAACTCTAAGTTAAATAATTTAACTTTTACTGTGTCTTTTTGTTTTCTTTCACTATATGGTTAATACACTCACTATAGCATGCCAAAAGAACCCCAAATTGTATATTATTAATAAATATATCCTTATCTAAGTCATTTGGCCGAACCTTAGATTTTTAGGAATAAAATAACAATTAATAATATAATATTTGATTGAAAAACTATTTTGTGTCAATTTTGACACTATTTGATATATGATTTTTTTGAAAGTCATAACAGAATTATATGTTCGAAAAAAGTTGATTAAATCAACACTAATATATCATAGTAACCTAGAAAATTAGTTTAAGTCATAAAAAGTCTCAAATTACATTCATTTGAGCATTTATAACATCAATTATGTTAATATTTCCTTAAAAGGGTAATTACTGCATCATCGTTGTGTCATAAATAAATTAATTTATTTAAAGTCTAAAAATTATAAATAAAATATCATTATTTAGGAAATATTTTTAGATTTCTAATGAATATTTATAGTCGAATTTATCTTATGTATAACCCCATATTAAAAATGTTTTAGTTATTAAACATTGATTTTAACTATTTTAACTATTCATTAAATAATATAATATTAAATGTCATAATCTAATCCAAGTGGACCTAAATGGTCATATTATATTCATAAGGTTGTTTTTGGTCGAATTACACTTATCCAATAGAATTAGGACATGTTTTAGGGTAATAGTAATATCATATTTACCCTTAGTTACCCTATTTACTATTAACCGTGGTAAAAAAAGTAAAAAGTTACTATTCACCAAAAATTATTTTCATCTCATTGAACCACATTTTACTTACTGACATCAACCGTGTCTCTCGGATTTTTGAAATTTCATTCACAGAAGCGGTAAAATTAAGATTTATGAAGAAATTAATTTTTTTAACTACCACTTAGTAGTTTCACTATTCATCAAAAATTGATGTTTTTCAGAACAATGCCAAAATTTCATCCTAAGCTATATTTCATATTCCGAATTCAAAAATGAAGTCTATTTTACCAAATTCATATCATAGAATTTTCATTAATTAATTTTATAATTAAATCCCGCTGTTAAAACAAATAGCGTGTTTTTAAGAAACAATATCTATCAAAAGATTGACACTTGATTATGTCTGGTTTAAATGTGAAATTACATCCAATGACCAACATTGTATTAAATTGTAAAAATATATTCTAAATATACTTTAAAACCACTCAAATTAATAATTTATCACTATTAATTATTTCGATTAAAAAAGTTGTTTTTAATTATAATTTAGTAATTTTCACTATTCATCAGAATATGAAAGTTATCCGAAAAGTACCAAAATTTCACCTTAGGCTAAATTCGATACTCCGAATCCAAAAATTAAGTTCATTTTGAAAAATAAGATTTACAGAGTTTTAAAAAGTGGTTATTATTATTTATAACGGCTAGTTTTAATAATATTTTAATAGCATATCGTTGTTTAGTGAAACTCGGTATTGCGTATTACACACGCCATCGAGGAAGGTCGCGAATGCGTGTAATGCAAGGCAAGTCAAGGATGCGTATTGTGCAAGCTCCTTTTGGTGTAGCGTACAACACAAGACATTAATAAAATTAAAAAGAATATTTTTTATAAAATCTTGGGCTATTACAGTGGAGACCGTATTTTTCTTGACAATTATACCAATGTATAATTCCCTTGACCCGCTATCTAATGGAATCCCCTCCTTTCCAAAAATAAGATTCAGTCCTTGTTCGATCTGGAAACACTGTGGTGGAACCAAACATCTCATAGTGTTACATATTATCCCAGACATGTCTTCCCCATCCCATATTCATAGATTCAGGCATTAGGTTTATGACTTACATAACCCATATTCTAGATAAACAAGTGAATCTATCATCCCTACTATTCCATCTTTATCTACTAATACCCTCATAAATAATCCATGACCCATGGAAAAAAGTGGAGAAACCTATTCTTGGTAATGCTACTGATGAATATGGGCCGTGACCCACCAACAAAAGGAATCTAATGCTTGTTATAAAAGAGATATAATCCTTTCTAGCCTCAGCAACACCACAGTAGAAAATATCACCCCAGTTTGTTTTGGGTCATTCATGGAATGTTTGAACAATAGCCCATGATCATTGATCATCTCCATGCTAAAAGACCATAAATGAAAGAAATTCACGGTCTAAGATAAAATTCCTTAATCTAAAGAATTATCTAGTTAGAGATAAAATCCCTTAATCTATAAAAATACATGTTCTAAACTAAAAGACTCTAAACAAAATTAATACATGTTTCGAGATAAATGAACCAAATCTATACCAATATAAGGTTTGAGCTAAAAGACTATAAACTATAACAATAGAAGTTCTGAGCTAAAAGACCCTAAAATAAAGTAATATAAGGTCCATTATTAAAAAACCTAATCTAAATTATTAGAATATATGATCTAAAATATTGTATACTAATGAAATAAATACTCAGAGCTAAATAACCCTAAACTAAAGCAATAGAAGGTCCAAGCTAAAAAAAACCCTAAACGACAGCCCAGTAGATATTTAACCAGGAAGAATTGAAAATCTAGAAATGTCCATCATACGACCTTGAAAATCAGGATTCTCCAACCAAGACTATCAAGATTCAGAAAAAGAAAGAGAACTCTCCCTCAAGGATATATATTCTACTTTTTTATCCTTCTTCAAATTAGGAAATCTCATGATAACTAGAATCGATGCATCAGTAAGGAATCTCAAGTTGGTGGGAATTCTTTAGTAATTCTCAAAGAATAATCTATTATTAATTAAATATCCATATATAGATATTTATTTTTACTTGATATTTTGAAAATGATTGTTATCATTGATGATTTACATTATATTATATTAGTGAAAATTTCTTCACATCATGAATGAAATAAAAATAGACAAATCATATAACGTCCCAAAAATCTATTCATTGATACCATGATAGAGGAAGAATATCCACAATTTGGATTCTCTACATGTTTTTTATTCAAATATGGGGTAGATATCAATGATTTAATTGAAAAAATATTTGATCTCAAAAAAATTCTAGGTCAGAAACTGCTTGATGATCAATGTTAATTGAATGTTGAAGTTCCACTTGCCCCGCCCCTTCTACTTATTCCCCAGAAATAAGAGTTTCGACTAAACTAGTCAGCTCCTCAAATATCTTTTGATAATTTTCTAATGGTGGAAATGACATTGAATTTTGAAACCTCTGGTATTCTATGATTTCCTCATATCACCATATTTCCATCATCTAGTCATCCATTTTGGGATAAAAGTTCTAATAATAGATAGAGACCCACCTCTAATGGCTATGTTGCCTCTTTTTCTCCTCATTAAGGACCTCTTTATCTAAAAAATCATGCAATTACATCTCATTGGTGTCCAAATATTTCCAAAACCTGATTATTTTCTTCACAACTTTGCATAGTGGTTGGTGGTCAAATCCATCAACCCCTAAGTCGTCAAATATCTGAAAAAGACACTCCTCCTGTTCACAAACTGTTTCTAGGGGGTCTGAGTGACTTGGGTGTGAATCTACTTCTAGATCTACCTATTCCATGTATGGGATTATATGAGCAATGGAATAGGTCCCACAAGATGAGAAGCTACAAACTGAGCTTCTAAGGAAGCAGGGGAAGACACCTCATATGCTCTTATCTAAATAAGTGTTTCAACCATATCAAGTATCAAAGGACTAATTTACTCAATATATTCTGACCCACTATCATGGTTTTAATCACTAATATGAGGGTAATTCATCGATGTATATCCCAAATATTCAATCAAATACATTTTTTCCACAGATAGAGGGATGATTGAAGAAAATGGATTGGGACCATGACAAACCAGATGACTTGTTATGCCACCTGGATATGCTGATACCCAAGCCTAAGCACCATCCTAAGTAATAAGGGAGGGAGCACCAATATGTGGAAGGGAGATCTCAGTATTAGGGTCTTCATATGGAAACACCATTAAAAACTAGAAGATGATACCGGGGTGTCTCTATCCCTATACACCAATCAAATGAAGGGTGAGACCCTTTGGATACAGCCAAACTAATGAGAAAAATGATAACGCATGTATGTATAATAGAGGTTCAGTTCCTCCACCCTTTCTACAAGAACCCATTTTGTAGAGGGATCATATATGAAATTTCATCAAGGTATACTTTACCATTGTTAGTGATCATACTGTTCGGTGTTATATAAGGAATGAAATCAAATATTTCATATCATATCATCACATCTAAAACCACATCAGGGCTTAGTGACATGGACCTAACCATAGATATGTTTATCAATCTTGGGAGAGATGAGAAATAATGAATCCCAACACCATTGTAATAGTTATGGTAATTGAAATGATCCCATATCAATCAAAAAAACAGGAAGGTTCCACTAATTGTGAAGAGATGATACCTTATCGAATATGGTACATGATCTGGTATTGGTGTGGAAGGAATAAAACATCTCGATTAAGATGATATTCTTAAACTAGTCATGTTTCCATCAGCAACATGATAACATGAATTCCAAAACATGAATCGACAATTAGGAAAATCCATCAGTTAAAAAGGACATAAATCCCTCCGGCGTAAGAATTAGAAAGATATACAACTTTACTTGATACCCACAGGAAGTACTTCCCCTAGATTATAAAATATCCCAATACGAGAAATCATTATTTAAAACTTGTTGGGATGGGAATAAATGGGGTGTATATTAGTTGGATAGACCCATTTGTGATAAAGAAAAAAGATATAAATTGAAGGAGATAAGTGCGAACATGTTTAGCTACTCTCCCATATTCTATATCCCAATGATGAACATACCCATTTCCTATACTAGAGTATGAAAAGGATCTTCCCATACATCTCTAATTATGAGTAACTCTTCGTATATATTCTTAAGAGGGAGAGTCCTTACAAATTAATAAACTTCTCATAGGTTGATGCCCACTTCACCATGGGTTAGGTGAAATGATTTAGTTTCAGGACACTAACAACTCATCAGTTCTTAGGGAAGATCAGGCTGGAAATATAAAATAAATTTTGAGATACATAATTATTAATAAATATTGTCCCCATATAAATCTTTTGTGAACTCTGTGATGTTTTTTCTGGACAAAAATGTCCATTCCCATTCATCAGAGAAGTTACTGTCAGGAAAGAGATCATATTTCAATCTTCTTTCACTACCAAAAGTTTTTAGAGAGGAGGAAAATATACTCAAGTAGCTCTAAAAAATATTCTGATGAGAAAAATCCCAACCACACGGACACAAGAGAGTGTTTTCAAATATATAATATGAATTATGGGATTGAGCTTCAACCAATCATCCATCCTAGAAAATTTGTGTCTGAGAACAGTCGAGATAAGACGATACCCAACAAGACAGAAGATTTAAGTCTAATGGGGAATGATAACATATCTAATAAGCTGAAACCTTATAGATGAAGTCAATGATATAGTGGATAATCCTAAAGCTTAGATGAGGGGATCCTCTTCAAAATATCATTATCATAATACCCGTAATATCAGGGGTCAACATGGCGGTTTATAACCATCATGGACCCTTGATTATAGACAATAGAGGACCTATGGCGTGAGCGGAAATCCATCTAAAAATAATTAAGTTGAATATTTCATAAAAATGAAATACAATATTGTCAAAATAAAGACATAATAATTTCATCAACAGGATGTGCATTTCATGAATAAAGTCATTCACAAATCTCTTAAAGTGCTCATGAATTTATAGACCTATAGAGTTATAATGGTTCACATAAACCATAAAGGAATCACACAACTGCAAAACCACTCAAATACACATGATTTTGTGACCTCAACATGGTCACATGAGCTGCATAATATTCAAAAAGATCGTATGATCAATCCATCAGACACAAAAAAAACACATCACAATCACGAATCCCCATGGATAATGTTCAATTAATTACAAAATTTTATTATGTATGTTGGTTCATCAGTTTCCTGGAAAAAAGTGGTCTTTTGAAATAGTTATTTTGAAAAGGGGTCGGGGTGGGTTCTTACAATCGGGTCTTGCAGAATGGTCTTGTGACTAGGACATGTGACATTTGTAGTGTGAGAGAGCACTAGAAGATCGAGTAGCTAGTGAATGAGGCTTCCTTTATATCCCCTATATATAGTTCATTCCAAATAATACTAAAGGTCACCTAGAAGACTAAGAGTATCCCATCTCAACTAATTTGTGATTGAACCAATGACTCAGGTGGGTATTTACTTTCCTCAAAACTAATCCCTTTTTCCCGTGGTTTTTGATCCAAATGGGGGGGAATTTTTTGAATCCTTAAAAATGAGAATTGGTAAATTCAAAAAAAACACTTGAATATGGTTATTATTCTCCACTTAAATGGAAATGAAGAAGAAAATGTCTGAGACCCATGTATCACATGATCCTCTAAGGTATAAGCGGTTGTGTAACTATCATGAGGTCATACGAGGACACCCTGAATAGTGGATATCCTAAGGAAGTTCCCATTAAAGTCCCATAAACAATGTCTTACTCTCATGAATTCTCCCCAGAAAATAGACTGTCACATGGAGACAACCAGATAAGCTCTCATAAGACACGTGGTTTTTCAACTAGACAACAACTAACAAACCATCAAAAAGTTCTTATAAATTGGATGAAATTATCCAAATGGTGGGAGATTCTTGCAGTCATAAAGCTCAAACAACACATCATCGATGGGGGGTTATTTTACTCAAAAACATTCATGAAAAAATTTTATATCCTCTGGGCTTTTTGAGATAAAGTAAATAAAAAGGAGGGAGCCATGAGCCTTTCTCGGTTGTAAAAGTCCTGTGACATGCCTATGGTGATCATAAAGACACCGTGGGACCCTAGTGACATGTTCTACTCATATCATGAATTAACATCGGTATTTATTCCCCATCATGTGAAGGGCCTTAGGTATGTCTAGGTGACCTCACACTTCCCATGTGGTTCATTAAGGAAAAATGGACGGAATTTTCCATTATGTGCTCACACATCACCATATGACCATTTTAGGTCAGGAAACGCATCACCAAGAGGTAGATTTACTATCCTCAACAACACTCATTCATCCTCCAAAATCCCAAAAACATTTTGAAATAAATTAATAAATAAATGGTGGAGGTTGGAGCCTATTTTTATCTTAAAACTCTCATAACATGCTTATGATTCCTACATCACGGTCTCACAAGAACTCTCAACAAGCCATTAAGAATTTTTGAAAGACCCCATATAGTTCATCCTTGTCCCACAATAAGTTCTAGACAAGTCATCTATGATCCTATGATGGCCTTTCAATAGGCAACCTGATCTCACGAAGGCCATTGGACATGTTAATATTAAAATATGAAAGTCCCTTGACGTTTTTTCCTAACGAAAAGAGACACAATTATGTAGAATATAATCCAATAAAAGGGATATTGATGAGATGGTAGTGTGGTCTCTAAAAGACATGTGATGCCCCCAGATTGATTCATGGTAGGACCTCATGAAGATGCATTATGTCAAAGCCCTCCACTGACTCCATCCGGGACTCGAACTATATGCACAATGAAAAGAGGAAAACAAATCGTGTGGTGGGACTATAAATATCCCACCCAAGCATAGGGTTAACCTTTTGGAATCTAGATGCACTGGTTTACCAAATAATGAGAGAAGATTTCATAGAGCTATTGATCTTGAAATGAGAATTGCTTCCTTTTAGGTAAAATCCAAGGAACAATCAGAGGAATCATGAGACATGAATTATGAACATTGCAGGCTCAAATATAGATCACGTGAAAGAATTTTGGAAATACATGTGAAGAAAATCCTACACCTATTATAGTTCAAGTGAAACTTAAAACATGGCTACACTAAATAAATATAAGTCATTCATTATAAAAGGGTAAAACAATGAATAAAAAATGAGTCTCATATGAAAGACATATACACTGATCCTCCTCAGCTTCATGTGAAACATCCAAGACACACACCAACATCCATACATGTTGTCCCGAACTCATGACACTCCTTTGGAATATTATTTGAATCATGTGAAGTCCTATGAACATGTCAACAAAAATTGTATAGTTCCCTCAGGGAAAGACACTTATGTCAATTAATACCCTATGAGATCACCATCTAGACCTCATAGTGTCCTTTTGACATGTATCCCAAATAATATGGAAACACCATTACATGTAAGCCAAGTCTCATGCTAGAACATGATTATGTCATCTAACTCTTGTGATTCCCTCCAGGCATGCTATCCAGGTCTCATGATATCCCCCAACCATGTCATCCAAGATGTGTGGCACCCTATAAGACATGTCACATTTACTCTCGTGATACTGTACATCTAATTTATTCAAATCTCATGATTACCACAAGGAATTTCATCTGAATCATGAGACACCCTATAGACCTTATATGTTGGATCATGATATGGCTTTTAGGGTTAAACAATCAGGTCTCATGATATCCTCTAGACATGTCAACCTGTATCATATGACAACCCTCAAACATTTCATCCAATTCATGTAATGTCTCTTAGGGAATCCAATTGGATCATGTTAAGGTCCCAGGACAAGCAAAACCAACATCCTACAACATATCAATAAGGCAATCAAGAAATATTGAGTGGACAATAAATGCCTGTCAAGAAGGCAAGCAGGACCAGTCAAAAGGTCATCCTAGGACTTGATAATCTTGTTCACTTATAGTGTGAATGCCACAATTATAAGAGAAACGCCATCATGTAATCCCCAACCAAGTGAAATAAGATAACTCTGATTCCATCAAGATTAAGGATACATAGGACTCCTTCTAGAGGCCGGAGCTCCATACTAGACCTCTAAATGGCTATCTCAATACATAAGCCCCACATCTATAACCAATGAGACTGAATGATTTCCATCCCATGTATCTCACACTAATCATATCTCACTTGGTATTGGGGAATTCTAATGATCAATTATTTTTCACTATGATCTTTTAGAAGGGGGTCCTCCATGTTTAATCTTCAACCAGTGAAATAATATGATATGTCCTACATATATGGGAAACCTCAGTTCATAAGCCCTGAAAAAACTGAACTTTGAGTACTCTGATTCCTACCATAACTAAGATGCATATGATTCCTCCATAAGAATTGATCCCAAAATCAAATGGGAATCCACATTAGTGTAAGACCCATTGTGTCTCTAACATTTCAACCATTAGGACCCAATATGTCCCATGGGATGATCGCCTTACCCCATCCCTTAGTGGGATGATAAACTCACTAATCTACGATAAATCTCATTCCTTCCATAACTAAGATATGTAGGATTTCTCCCTAAGTCCCAAGATACATATTATAAATACAAATGGATGTCCCAGTATATAATCCCCATAATAATATATAGTGAGGCTTATTAATCTAAATACCTTATTTCTCACATCAAGCATAGATCATGTGCGGTTATAGCGTTACTATGATCAACTCAAAAGCATCATGAATCTTCACCGTTCATGTAATTATTATTATGTAATCCATGATGAGAATAATGATATATGTACACCTCCCATATGAGGGTATCCATGTTGGGTTTAGTCCCAATGGTGTGATCAGACAATGATAACTCTAGTTCTAGCTATAACTAAGATACATAGGATTTCTCCTCAAGAATCGATCTCAAATATTTAGTGCCTATGTGACCACACATATATCCTTTTTGTATGTTGTTAAAATTTATGGGTTTAACTAACTACATAGGTTCTGATTCCTACAATAATCTAGATACATAGGATGCTTTATAATTGAAAAATTCCCCCCTCGGAATATTAACTGCATCCCTCTATCAAAGTGAATTATGAAGTGTTGATTTATATGACTTTAGCCTATAAATAATCTATTCATTACCTGGAAATGGATGAAGAATCCCATATATATGGATTTACCAATGTGACCCCCTCCCCTTTCTCTTGTATAAAAATATTCATAACCCATAATATGTTTTTAGTGTAACTAGTCATGTATCAGGATTAGGAAGAGATTCTGGAACATGCATAAAATATATAAGAGAGTCCCAGAGTAGGAAAAATCCCCCCCAAAGCATGTGATGAGCTTGATAGATTATCCTCCAAACCTAAGTGAGTCCCAAAGTGTCACTAGGTCTAAAACCCCAATTGACCACCTTTCTTTAAAAATCATGTTCATTCCTAGTTATGGATTATGTAAGTATTATAATTTCTTATTTAGAATGATAGTGGTGACATGTATTAATGATTTTACATGAAATGAATCTCTAACAATCAACCATGGGGGTGAACTGAATTCCCGTTATGGTTGTGTATTCCCTATAAAAATAGTGACTTATGGTCATTTGGAAATTGACCAATGAGTTTTTATGAGTTCCAGGTCGTTTATCCTATTTCTATTATGATTTTATAACTTTTTATTAAAATGTTGGATTGTGGCTTGTTGTGTTATTTGACATATGATATACTGCAATTTTTTTAGTACTATATTTTTATCATACATATCATATGTCTGTTGAGAGTGAATTCATTCATATTTGTTGTATATGATACCTAGTAGATTTTATCAATATTGTGGAAGTCAAGAAAGTTATTTGAGCATTATGGTGGGACAATTCTGAAAATTTAACTGGTTTACATAGGTTAGTCTATTATAAACTTGTATTAGAGAATCAATTTTCATTAAATCCTTTTCTCATTCTTATGTATCACCCTCTTATGTGTTAGTTATTTTTGATAGACTTGAGATAGGACTTTCAAAATCATTTTGTTAGTGTGGGAGTGATCCTATCCTTCTTACTTTCATGACAATATTCGAGTTTCCATGATATGTTAGGTATCTTCAAATACATTAGATTTTTATTTTAGACTCTCATATTTAGTTATTTAAATATTATTTATGTTAATGGAATCAAATTATGATATAGGTTGTGTTTTCCCAATTTTTCATATCATGGAACATCCAAGAATAATACATATGATATATAAAGGGGAGTCTATGGATAAGTCCTCACAAATGAATCCATTTGATTCATTTCTAGTGAAACCATCATCTGTACAATCCAACCTCAAGTTAATGTCACTAATGTTGATATGGAATGAAATGTGTTCCGTGATTCAGAAATTACTAAGTATTTTACAATTATCTTTAATGGTGAAAATGATCCACAACATGAAGAATATTGAATCAACTAAAATAATATAATTTTCTACTTAATAAAAACTCAAGAAGAAGAAAATGTTATCTTTTCCAAATACAATATTGAAGGTATAGGATGGAATTTTTGGGGATATATCATGAAAGGAAAGTTTCATGATAATTACACTTATACTAACATCAATAAATTCTTTTTAAAAACAGTTTTATGCTAGGAAACTGTGTGTAGTTAAGGAACAAGATTTTGCGAGTTCGGATATTGCTCTATCATGGAGTTTACTACTTGATTTTTCTAGTTGGCGAGCATTCCTCTAGATATTTTTTAAAATTATTACTTAAAGGTTTTGAGGTTTTAAATGGGTTTAAGGGTGGATATCTAATTTATGTTAACTCTTTTGAGTCTACCCACCAACATGGTGGTAATTGAAAATGCATCTATAATAGAGGTGAATTGAGATGGGAAGATAGGGCTACTTGGAGCATCAATGACAACGGGAGGTAGCCAAAATATTCTCTCTTGAAAGAAAATGAAACTTAATTACTAGCATCATGGTGTATTTAGAGTATTAAATGGACTTCATATAAATGTAATGTGGTTTTTTACCAGTGTAGAAAAAATATACACCACATGCCCAATTTTAAGGTTTCACCCTTAGTCTATCGCACCTGTATCCAATCTGGTAAACATTAAGACATCTATGAGAGGGAATCCCTGGGATGTATAAATGGATCAACCATTATCAAGGGCACTCAATTAAGATATTATATAGAAAAAGGTGGGATCTCAACCTCATGCAGGGATATTCTCATGTTGAAAAGAATGGGCATGATGAGGTTGGACGTCTGTATATAGTGGAGTGTGCACTAGAGGAGATAGAGGCATGATAATCTACCATGATAGGTATAATTTTCATAGGATATTCTATTTTTGTTGATTTTTTTGATACATGTGAAACTCGTTATTTTATATCTTCCAAGATTATTGATATGTTTTGATTTCATTCAGATATCTTTACTTTATTAATAAATCTTTCAACTAATTTTAGAAATAATTCAGAGTAGAGATTTAAATTTCAATAGTGTTCGGTTTAAGTTTATTTTTATTCATTGGTATTAATATCTTTCTTTATATCATTGGAATATATTGGATGATAAGTTATAAATATCAGATCTATTTTTATCATCATCAATAAAATTTTATTTCTCTTGATGGAGTCACTCACTTATTCATGAGATAATGATGTCTAATATTAGGATGATCATATCTTAGTATTCCAGTTTTTGAGTTGATATCCTATTATTTTTTTGAGTTTTTTCTTGATTTTATTGATCCATCTCTTAGTGTCCATGTACCTCTGGTAGTGTGTGAGTATCCCAACATTTTCTAAATGATTTCACTAGGTTACTACCCCACTAGGAAGTGTAATTCTCTATAGACTTACTTCCAAGTGTAAGACCCATTTAGATACTTATGTTCCGTATTTAACCCATTGAATTAATTGAATTAAAGGTTCATCTAGTGCATATTTAGAATAAATAATTTATCCTTCCTAGATTTTAACCTTGAGAATCACTGGTTATATTTTGAAAGAAGAGAGATATAAGTCTCTGGATTTTCATTGATTACTAGAAAACCTTCTAGGTCACAAAAAATATCAAATATCTCTTTCTAATAATTGAGGACTTTTTTTAATAGCTAATGGTGGATCCATGGATTTTTAAAATTTTTGTGAGATCTGGGTACCACCAATTGAGGGTCTTTGAGAAAGATATTTCTAATACAATATTTAGGAGTATTTATGGTTATTATGAGTATTTTTTATTTCAATTTTCATTATTAATTCTCATATTTTATTTATTACAATTACTAATAAAATAATCCTCCAATTCTTGTATTCCTTTTTGGTGATCTTGGTGGATGATATTTTTTTATTCCATATTGGAAGTGGGTCATCTTAAAATCTAAATATTATCCTAGGAATCACAAGTAGACATAATATCCATATAGAGAAATATAAATTTCATTTATTGATTCAATAGGTGAATTTTTTAGGCCACGTAATTTCTAAAAAGAGTTTCTTAGTGGATCTTAAAAAGATCCAAGAAGAGATTTGTTATTATTTTCCAAGATATGTGTTTTAGATTTAGAGTTTCATTGGATTAGTATGTCATTACATGCCCATTGTTTTGGGCATCCCATGTTTTCATCCCCTATTATAAATTTTTCCTATAATGGTATAAGTTTATTTTGGGGTGATCAGTGCCAAAAATACGTTGGGGGTGGAAGGTGAGAGTGACTTAAATACCAGTACTGATTATCCCTGAGTCAGGTGTTGGTTATATTGTCTTCTCTGATACCTCATATATAGGTGTTGGTTATTTTATGATGAATGGTATACATGTAGTAGCTTAAGGATCTTGATGATTATGCATTCATTAGAAGAATTATTCCACTCAAGATCATGAATTAGTGTTCCTAATAGATGAACATAAGACTTAGTTCCACTACCACTTAAGGGAATGGTTTACAGTGTATTCAGAAAATAAGAGTCTAAAATATATTTTCAACAAGAGGGGTATCAACTTGAAATATAGGTGTCGGATGGAGTATCATTATGCATTTTATTGTGATATTTCATACAACTCTGATAATGGGAATTTTCCTAAAAACTCTTCATGTTGTAAATTTCTAACTCAGGTGGTAATAGAATCAGTGTAAGAGTGGTTCTTGATGACATAATTTTTTTAGATTCATATGGATGAAGAGTGAGATGATGGATAGGAATTCTTATCTTTTACTCATTTTGGACCATTTATGGATGATCATATTTGACTTGTATAGGATGACAATGAGAAGAATCAATGTTTCAGTAGGATTATTTATGGTGGGGATACCATTGGTGAGTTGAATTAGTCTCCCAATGGAGTATTGTTATTTTTATGTGTAATAATTTTTTTGAAATATATGAATTACAATTTTATGGATATTTTACATTGATCGAGTTGTTCCGTGAACTATGGAAGCACCAAGATATACCTAGACATAATATTTCATTATCGGTGGTCAGGAATAAGATGATCGATTATGGGTTTTGTATCTTGATGCATCACATATCATAAAATCATATTAGAACATTATAGAACTTCATGGTTGGTTCAACATGTACACATTATATTGAGAAAATTGGACGAGATAACCATAGACTTTGTGATTTTTCTACATTATACATATAGTGGAAAGGATGTGATAGGGGTGATTATGGATCCACTCATGAAATTAGTTCATCTCCTACCTAGTAAAGAGAGAAAAACTAAAAAGATTACTGAGAACTTTAATGTGTGAGAGACTTTCATACTTAATGGAGTTCCATTGTATATCATTTATAATAGAGACACTCTCTTTATGTCATTATTGTTTAGGGGATTGTAGATAGTGATGGATATGTAGTTAAATTTTATGATGGATTGTCATCCATAATATGATTTCAAAAAATTCAAAGCCACCTATATTCTTAAAGAAATTCTTTTTTCTTGTGTTCTGGACTTCATTGGATCTTGGTAGAAACATCTACCCTTAGTTGAGTTTTTTCCAATAAAAATTATTACCCGGTTTAGTTATATATGGAACTATTTGAGGTGTTTTATGGTAAGCCTTCCATGTTTTCCTTTTATTGGGTAGAGGATGGATAGAATTTTTTGGTTGTACAGGGAATCATTCAAGAGTTGATGAATATAGTGAAGTTCATTAGGGAGAAGTTATTTATAACTTAGTGTAACCAAAAAAACATATGCCAATCAATGTCATTCTACTTTTGACTTTGAGGTGTGTGATCGAGTGTTTCTCAAAGATTCAACTCAGTTGAGACATTGTTTCTTGGGGAAGTATGGTACCTGATAACCTCTTTATATCAAACCATTTAAGGTTATGTAGTGACTTTGGAAGGCATCATATCATTTAGACGTAACATGTCAGTTTAATTTTATCCATGATGTGTTCCATGTTTTTCAACTGAAGAAGTATCATCCAAACCTATCCAATTTGATTGAGTTGGAGGATGTTGATATTGAACCCAACACCTTATTTATTTCATGTAAATTTTATATAGTGGGAAAACATGATAATGTTACATGTGAAAAGGCAATTTTATTGGTTTGACTGATATGTCAATGTTGTAGCTAAAATAATGAGAGATTTTAGTGTGATTCATTGATAATGTAGTAATGACCTTACCTTTTCTCAAATTCCTAATCTTGATCCATTCTAGGGGAAAAATATTTTATGGAGGAGAGGATATATATGGTCATAGGGCCATAAGTATAGATAATTTTTAACATGGCCTATCACTTTTTATTTTTAAGAGGATTTTGGGATTTGAGGTGTCTAAATTTTGATATTTCTAGAAAAATAGCCTAGGATCACAGTTTGAGAACATGGTTAGTATTAACTATTGGGTAAACATGTGGTATGGATCTATGATATGTAGTAGATTTAAATTAAAAATTGAACATGGTTTTTCTAATCATGAAATATGCTACATGAAACAATTTGGATGATTTGGATTTTTTAGTGGTTATTGCACATCTTAAGCACAGTTTTTCTAACTGTACAACCTTTTCCAAGTAACTATATGTTTTTTTAAATGTACAATGTCATTTTAATACTAGATCATGCTTTTTTAAACCATGTATCCCAATATATATTATAAAATTTAAAATTTTCTTGATCCTCTTGGTCATTGTAACTTAAAATCACTTAATAATTTATCATGAACATGAACCAATCCTTTATTGAAGCTCTAGAATCCCTCCCAATTGATTCCTTGTTAGTACTTGCTCATTATGGGTTGATATATTCAAGAATATTTTGGTTTTACACTTTTTTTATTAATATTTTTAACATCCATTATGTTTTTTTTTTGAAAACTAATTTTTTAAATAATGTTTTTATAAATCAGGTGAAATTTTTGTAACTAGAAGATTATATTTTTCTTATTGAGAAGTTATAGAAAAAATATATATATATATATAATGTGTTTTGAAAAAATTTCAATCAGATGAACCATCAGAAGATAGATTGAACATAGTTCATCAGAAGTCATTTTTTGTTAGAAAGTCTGAGATTAATGGAAGATGAAATTCATTAGACAGTTTTTTTGTTAAAAAGTTAGAAGATTCTAGAAAATAGTTTCAAAACGTTTTTTATATTACTAATACTTTGAAATATGAGATATTATAGAGCCTCCAATAATTTAGTCAGATGATTATTTTTTTTATTTCATGTTTCTGAATCGTATTGAATATTTCATGATACAATATCACATTTGATGAAGGAAATAGATGAAAATTTCTATAATTGAAGTGTTCTAGACACATAACATCATACCGAGAAGCACCAGATGAAGATTATTTCAGAATTTTGGATGTTTAAATTTAATGGAGTATAAAGAAATAAAATTTGTATGATCAGATGTGGTTATTTGGATGTAGGTCATCAGATGTGTCTGATTATATACGAATCATCAGAATTTTTTTGTAATAATGTAGAGCTTTTTGGTTCCAGAGTTCTGTGTTATTGTATAAGTGAAAATGAGAAATAAATATTAAAAGGATCAATATGTATGATTTCAATATCTAAAGGAAATATTTTAGAGGAGACCATATTTTCAATCAAATAAAAATATAATGAATTTTGAAGTTTATTCACTACAGAAATCGATTGAATGAATTTGTAGTTGAAAGATAGAAAAACATAAGTCTTATATCAGATAGAACCGGGAATACAAGAGGCAGTTTCTACGTTTATTCAAAGATAGTTTTTTATCCCAGACATTAGATGTTGATTATTGGGAAATGAATTTTTTAGGAATCTGATCGTTTTGTAGTTGCTAAGATCATGTGGTTTTGAGAGATGCAAAACAAGAAGAATGACTATCGGATAAAAATTTTATTAGAAGGTCCATCAGATGATATTTTCAAACTGATAATTCATTGGATATGTAGTTCCATTGAATATTATGATCAGACATAATAATAGATGAGAAGTATGATTAGATGGAGAAATTGGATGAAAATGTGACACATATTTTTATAGGATAGTTGATGTTGGTTTCTAAATATTTAGAATTTTAAATAATGTAGTCAACCTTTTTCAGCATTCTCAGAACATCCAAAATAGAAAAAAAAATTTGTTTTATTTTTAGTGGGTCAAGGGCATAAATTTTTTTTTATTTATATTAGGTCAAGATCATTAGACATCATCAATAGTGGTTTATCAGAAAATATTTTATTTACAATGTGTGATTTTATGGTTGGGTGTGTTTCAAGTGGGTCAAGAGGATCACGTAGATGATTAGTTTTACATATTAGTATTTTCAGACTAATGTTTTGTTCATTAATTTATTTTTCTTTCTTGTTTAGAGTTCGTAAAATTAATAAGAATAAATAGGTTTTGATAAGACACTATAAGAGTTGATTAGAATTGGGAATAAATCAAATGAATTACAAATTGATGATAAATTCATAGTTTAATAATTTATGGGAGATGGAGAATGAAAATATTTTCCTTCCCTTTACTCAATTGGAACTCCTATAAATAAAATTTCATAATACATTATGATTATTTCTATTAAGATTGATACAAAAAGATTAAGTTCCAAATATTTTTTGTTCGATGGGGTTTTTTGAACATAGGCTTCGGTTAGAAGATCAGATTATAGAAAGTTTAACTTATTGGATTGAGATGACCAGACTGAGTGTTTATGAATAAGATTGAGAATTGAGTTTTTTTAAATAGTAAAATTAGAATGTTTTGTAACATGAACAGATTGGTAAAAGGTGAATTAGAATGAGTTAATCAGACAATGTTAACTGGAATAAGTCAATCAGATTAGTGTATATTGGACTAAGTTTTCATATAGACCTTTATGAACAATAAACATTCAATGTCCATTTTATTTTTGGGATAAAATTTTTGTATGAAATATTTTAAATAGATGGTAGTCACTAAAATCAATCTTATCTAGAGATAGAAGGTGTTTTATAGGATTTGACACAAGTTTTATTAACATCTTCATAATAGTTTATTTTTCTATTCTCATGAGAGTGGATATGGATAGAATATAGGTTCACACACTAAGGTTGAATATTGTAAATATTTTACCCTTGTTTAATTTTTCATATTTCTAATTTTTTTATAATATTATAATGTAGAATCACTAACATGTTTTAGGGGTTTATTTTCATAAATATAGAATTTTTTTTAAAGTAAACAACTGATTCTACCCCCCCCCCCCTCTTAGTTGTTCTTTGATACTTTGAAACCTCAAATTCCCTTGATCTCTTGTTTATATATCTTAATCTTGTCTCTATAGAGCCCTGTTGAGGTATTATTTTCATATCTATAGGGTATGGGTAGGAATTTTTGGTTTTTCAAATGGATCTCGATTAGTTGTGATCCTATATCTTTATTTCCAAACATTGGTCAGGAATGAAAAAATGTATTCTTCATTATCAAGGTAGTATTCTCTATCCTAGGGTGTAACACTTGGACTCCCTTATGTTATTATAATAAATTCCATTATTTTTGAATAATGGATTTTTTTTAAATCATTTGGGGGATATGGAAGAATTTTTCAAAATGGTTTTGATTTGGAATCAAAATTTTATGCACTTTATGTGTTCGACAAAATTCCTAAAATTTCGGCTTGAAATTGAAAGGGTTTTATAATCATGGGAGTGGTTTAGTTACACAATAGAAATTTTTTTGATGAATTATTGTGATGAATTGGAAGTGTATTTTCCTTTTATTTTTTTTATTAAATATATATATTTTTTGTTTTCACAAACATAATGATGATATAAAACATCACTTGGGAACCATGAGGTATGGGGGGAAACTAAACAAATAATATCCCTAGTGTAATTATATATCACTAGGTGAGATACCCATGATTTAATGGAGAATAGGACGTATCCTTTTCGAGGGACTGAGGTTCTCCCACTTTAGGAGTCATGTATCTCAGCTAATGTTACATTGTTTGTCTTAGCAGTTAGGTTCTGTACACCCTTATGCAATGGATTTCCCATTTTTGTTGCATTGAGATAACATCACATGATTAATATTTAATATGATTATTATACCAATTTATGATATTAATATTGATTCATGAAAATTTATTATTTATCTATATATACTATTGAATATGTGAAATTTCATATTTTTCTGTTTATGTTAATATGGAGGGATTTTAAAATGAATGTATTTTTTTAAGGAACCCCAATGGTTGATTTATAAATGGTAAATGATTTCTCTTACTGAATTTTAGAAATATATTTTAAATGTGATCTAATGGATTCACATGTATAGTCATTTTATAGATACTTGGTGGTTTCCTATGAATAGTTTTTTCTCAACCCATAATTTTTACATTGGGCCTTTGTATAATTATTTTTATATGATGTAGGTAAAGGTAAGATAATCATATAGTTAGTGACTTAACTTATTCATGCTACTTACTGGTGGTTTCAGATGGAGGTGAGTAAATTTTCATGTGGATATAGACCCATGGTTTAGATTAGGTTCTATGTTATTAATTATATTTTTTGTTCTTTGAGCCCTTGTTATCCTGATGTTCAATTATAAAAAAATTATTTATCATTCTTGGTATATGATATATTCATGTTTTCAACTTTATTACTCTATTTTTTTATTTCATGTCATATGTATTTTGATGGTGAAATTGTTACCATCATCTCTTTATAGAATACATAGGTTCTTCTTGCCAACTCATGTAGATCAGGAACCTTCATCGAGCTTGTGGAGAGCCAATTTGGGTGAAGTTATTGGTTTACCGTGGATATTATATTACTAAAAAAATAATATAAAAAAATATCATCATACAAGGAGGTTCATCTTGATATATTTGTAGACTATGGATTGTTTGGAGAATTCATGAAGCATGACATTTCAGGAAGCACCAAATTTCTAAGTGGAGTAATAGGAAGCGAGTTAGGATCTATTGGTGTTTCCAAGGTAGAATATACCAAATTTCTCAATGACTATAGTAGATCGATCAAAAGATTCAGATGGTAAATATATATATGATGTTATACTAGAAGGTGTTTTACCATAGTGACAACTATAGAGATATTCTAGAGTGAGATACCAAGTGAAAATTTTTAAAGTAATTTTAATTATTTTATTATTATTGATTATGGAGATACAAAGGGACTAGAGGATGTGAGAATCTGAAGGCTCGGAATTGCGGGAGTTATCCACGAGGGATGAGGATAGTTCCCTACATGTTTTCAAAACATTTGATCTGATGGAGTGGCCTTCTTGGAAGAAATTCATAAACAAAATTGGGTTATTAGTAGAATGAAAAAAGGTAATATAGACCAAGGTATAATGTTAGGATAGTTTCGGAAGATTTTAAACAAAGTAAAGGGGAATATTTATTTGATATAATTTCTCTAATGGTTAAACATACAAATACTGAAATAGTTTTATGTGTACGGACTTATAGAGAACATAAAACTAATAATATAGAGAAGATATACATAAACACAATATTTCTTCATGGGGACTTATGTATATACATAAACATATTATTTATGGTTTGAGAAATCACTGAGGAATTGGAACATTATGTTAATGAACACCAGGATAAATCAGAATTTCATATGGAGAAATGTAATGAGAAAAGAATAATAAATGGAAATTCCATTAATATAATTTTTTTCATTTATTTTAAATCACATAAGATCACATAGATAAAATAATACAAACATAAAAAATAAATAGTGAAAGAAATAATAAGAATTAATGGAAATTAAGGAACCAAAACCAATGGAATAGTAACATGAATTTTAGAATAGTAATGTGACAATTAGGAATTATAAATAATCTAATAGAATAATAACCTCTCCGATGAAAGTATAAATAAAATTTATTCATCTTATAAAGGAAAAATATTAGATATTTATATAATGGAATAAGTAAATAATTTTTTTAAATATGATAAATTATGTTTTGATATTTTATTGAAATGTAATTGTTTATATAAAATTTTATAATTAATATAAAGATTTTAAAAAAATTATTTTTCATAAAATATAATCATAATTTAGTTTTTTTATTATGATTACTATATAACTTTATATGACCATAATCAATTTTTCAATGTGTTGTAAAATAATTTCTTATTTTTTAATTTGTATTTTTTAAATAAATGATGATATCAATTAAAAACTATATTTCTCATTTTAGAAAATATTTTTCAAATAATGGAGTCCACTTTTTAATTATACATTTCCATAAATGATTTGGGTGATTTTTTAGGATTTTTTTGAAATATCTGAATTTTTGTGAATAGTGAAATTTGATAATTTACGGTATTTAAGATTATAAGTAAATAAATGAAGTTCTGAATAATGGATGATATATAAATAATGTAACCATTGTATTAAAAAATTATACTTCTATATATAATATAGTTAGTCCTATGAATTATTACTATTTATAATATTAAGAAAAAATAATAATCAAATGAATAAAATTGTAAAAAAAACACCTCTATAACCCACTATAAATAAAACCCCTCACCACCTATTATCCTCACACATAATAAGTTTTTAATATTATTAGAATTCAATAAAATCATCTTAAAATACACTCCCTCAGCTTCCATACACATTTTTTCTGAAATAAACTCCCAACCTAATTTCTCTATGGAGGTTCTCACAGAGAATAAGTTCAAGAGGTAAAATCCTCTGTCGTTTTCTTATAATTTCATTTTAATTTATTTTTTCTTATCATTTAATAAAAAATCTACCCCAAAGTGGAATGATAACTCTAGTATATTTTATATGATAGAATTTTATTGTGTTAATGGTGTATCCACCCACAATTTTATTCCCCCCCCCTTTTCTATAAAAAATGAAATCATCGTTCGTGAGGTATAGAATCACAACCTTTATGGACAATAATTTTTCAATTTATAATAAATCCTTTAAGGATGGTAATATAAACATTATAATGGTGAAACCAAATGTTAAAATTTATATTAAAATTTATTTAGTGTTTGGGAATGGGTATATAATTATAATATTAAATAATAAAACCAAACTTGTACGTGAAGATAGAAAAGATGAAACAACAATATAAAAATTTATAATTAATATTTTATCTAATGAATCGTCATTATTTTTGGAAAATAAATTATATATAATACCATTAAATATTTTATGAGTTCATCAATAACTTATAATTTTAATTGTGCATAACTATTCATATTTTACATTATCCTTCATACATGTATACAAATGAACCAATCAGAAAAACCAAGGAAACAAACACTATCGAATGATAAAATTGAATATTATAACTCATAATAAGGGAATAAATGAAGTTAATAAAATTATAATTTATAAAATAAATGTTAATAGTTTCTCAATTAAACTATTAATGAGTCTAATTTCATTATATTGGACATTAAGGAAACTGCAGAACACTTTCAGACATAAGGTAAAGGATTCTCTCCGAACCACCATTTTTCTTTTGGGTTATGATTTATCTCTATTTACCCAAATTTAATTCTTAATAATTAATATTTACTCATTCAAAATTACATGTCAATTTTTCAAAAAAATTACCTACCCACACGTTTCCTTCATTTATGGGGAAATATTGGTTTTATAAGACTCACTTCTCAATTCCTCCCAATAACAAAGCCCAATTAAAGGGAACATCCCAATTTGTTACCCATTTTCAAGTACAATACATAATATCTTATAATACATAATTGTTATTATAAATCCATTTACTTCATACTTAAAATAATTTTTGTTTAATTTGGTTTTATACAAAAAAAATCCCATTTCCATTTTAAAGTCTCTTCAATATTTTCCCATAAACCACAGTAAATTGAATAATTTTTATGGATTCTTAAACACTCAATTTACATATTTTCACTTCAGTTGGACATAATTAACCATGAACTATTTGTATTTTACATTATTAATTTATAATTATGTTTTAAATCCATTATTTATTGTACACCATTATGATATTCTATTTGGTTATGCCATATGGCATGATTATGATACCCATTTCTTTCCATGGGTAACCATATGTTTATCCCTTATGTTTGATTCTTCATGTGGCACCAATGTTTATGAAAATGTTATTATGGGTGAACCTAGATATAACTATAATGCATTTTGTAATGTTTAGTCTCTTGACACATCATGTTGGGATAGAAAATCAACTTGATTCCTTTAAGGGTAATTTTCAACCATGTGTTGTAGTCTTGGTATTAATCCTTGACTCATACTTATGTCATGATTTATGTTGTTTTCAAAATACTATTATTCCATTATTTTATGAGTCCATGATATATATTTTATGATTATTTATGTTTATTCATGTTCCATGCCTTTTTATGTCATCATTTTCAACCATCTAACCCATGTGTTATTATTTATTTTTTTGTTTATTCCCTTTATCTGCTTTTTAGCACATCCTTTTATTCTCATATTCCTCTGGTTATCCTATAAATATATGAGATCTAAAAGGAAAATAGATGATATTTATGGATAATAAATAAAATAGGTATTTATTTTTGAGTTTCATGTAATATAATTGTCTATCTGATCATCCAAATACACTACACTTTATTATCCTTGGTTTGTATTTGTTGGCTAGTTCTGATTAAAATCAAGTAATAATATGTGTTAAACTATAGGGTCATTATTGTACCTATTAGAGCACAGTCTATATATTTTTTTCATTAGGATAGGAAAACATTAGTAAAAACATTAGGGATAAATCCATCTCAATGGATAACCTAGATTGATACTTAGGGAACCACAAGACAGAATACACTTTTCATTTAAAAGTTTATCCACCTTCGTTCAATGTTTCCTTTTTTATGCTTATTATTTATATATTCAAGACCCATAATGGTAACATATTTTTCGTAGTTAATGGATAGAAATAGGAGAAATTGTGAAATAAAATAAATTTTATAGGAAGTGTGATGGTTTACCTAATGAAATTTCAAATATTATAGGAACCGAAGGAAGAAATATTGGGGAAGTACCCTTTCCAAATTTTCCCTTAGTTTGTAAAAATAATTCGAGGTTGAAATTTCATATGGGTGGAATTATGTAATGACCCAAAATTTTATCCAAGGAAATTCACTTTTTTAATTATTCCTTATATTATAAGTCACATAAAGACACATAGAGAACATAATAAAATCATTACAAATTTATAATTAAATATATAAGAGATATTTATAGAAATTTAGGATCATAATCCAATAGAATTGTAACATGACCTTTCGAATAGTATTGTGACCATTAATAACAGTAACCCAACCAATATAATAGTAACCTCACATATGAATGTATAAATAAAATTTAGTCATATTATAAATCAACTTATGATATACTTATATCATGGAATAAGTAAATAAATGTTTTAAAAATGATAAATTAAT
This sequence comes from Viscum album, assembly GCA_963277665.1. NCBI lineage: Eukaryota > Viridiplantae > Streptophyta > Magnoliopsida > Santalales > Viscaceae > Viscum > Viscum album. The sequence goes on along the minus strand of OY728152.1, from coordinate 329,283,007 downwards.
TATTGATATTTTAATGAAATGAAAATGATTGTTCACAATTTTATAAATAATATATTGATTTAGAAAAATTCATAAAAAATTAATATTTTAATATTTTGTTTTATTTGTATTATAAGATAATTTTATGAGACTTTAATTAATTTTTCAAAGTATTATAAAATCAGCTATAATTTTAAAATCATTATTTTTCAACGAAATGATAATTTTAATTAAAAATTTAATATCAAATATTTAGATTCTTATTTTAATAAAATTTATACCATTTTTGATATATATATATATGTCAAAAAATCATTGTGGTTAATTATAGGGATTTTTATGAAATAATTGAATTTTTGTGAATAGTGAAATATGGTGATTTATAGTATTTTACATTATAATAAAATAAATCGTTTTTTGAGACAAGGATGTGGTATGGATTATGTAATCACAATTTTCTCAAACTATAATTCTCAATTTACTATATTTATTCATAAAAATCAATACTATTGAAATTCTTGATCCAAAATAATAAACAAATGAATAAAATAATCAAAAACACCCCTCTCCTCCACTATAATTACCACCTCTACCCACATATACTCCTCACACCTTTTAAGCCTAAAAACATAATAAAATTCTACCCAATATCCTTCCAAGACTCTCTCCACAAATCTAATATCCTTGGGTCTCAACAAAAGACCATTCCCATTTTCCTTAATGATTTTTTCAAGGAGAAGAGGTTCAAGAGGTGGAATCCTTTTATGTTTTCTTTTAATTTCATTTCAATTTTTTTCTTTTATTATACATTCCTCAAATAACTATCCCAATGTGTCATGATAACTTCATTATATATTATATACTATAATTTGATTATTTTAGTGGTATACCCCCATCAATTGTCTTCTCTTCCTCTTTTGTTCTAAATCCTGAAAACATAGTCTGTGATGTATCAATTCACCACCTTGATGGACATTGATTTTTTTGTTTCCTAATAAAACATTTAAGGTAGGTGATAAATCCATTATAATAGTTAAACCAAATTCTAAAATTTATATTACAACTTATTTAGTATTCTGGATCGAGTAAATATATAATATTAAATAATAAAACAAAATCGATCCATGATGATTGAAAAGATTCCAAAATAATCTAAACGGGTATCATTAACATTTTATCTAATGAATCATACTCATATATATAATAAAATGATATATAAGACCATTTATTATTTTAAATTTTCACCAATAAATTATAATATCAATTGTGGATTACTATTCCCATTTTACCTGATCTTTCATACACATATACATTTGAACCAAATGTAAAAACCAAGGAAACAAACACTTCCAAATGACAAAATTGAATATAATAACTCCAAAAAATGATATAAATGAACATAATAAAATTATAATAAATAAAATTCATGTTGAAGTGGTTCTAAATTAAATTATTAATGAAACTAATTTCATTATAAAGTACACTAAGTGAAAGTGAAAAACACCTTATAACATAAGGCTGGGGATTCTCTCTGAACCACTATTTTTCCTTTAGGTTATGCTTTCTCTCTATTTACCCCAATGTAATTCTTAAGTATTATTGTTATGTAATCCTCATAAAATTTGTTTCTATGTTTCAAAAATATTTACCTTTCTCAATTCTTCTTTCAGTGATGGGGATATATATATTTTATAAAGTTTCTTTCTCAATTCATCCAAATCCTCTAGCCCAATTAAATGAAACCACCCAATTTATTACCCATTTTCATGTAAACTCCATAATATGATATAATCCAAAATTATTTATAAAATATCATTTATTTCAACATAAAAAACTATTTGTGTTAAATTATGTTTTTATACAAACAATAATTCCATTTGGCTCTTTAATGACTCTTTAATATATTCCCTAAAACCGCACTAATGTGAAACGTTTATAAACATTATTAAACACTATTTTTACATGTTTTCACTTCAATTGGACATAATTTAATAAGATATATTCTTATTTTAACATATGAATGTTCAAGTATGTTTTATATTTATTATTTATTGTATACCATTATGATATTCTCTTCGGTTATGCTATATGACATGATTATGTTACGTATTTATTTCCATGGGTACCCTTATGTTTGTCCCTTATGTTTGATTCAACATGTGACACACATATGAATGTATATTTTATAATGAGTGTGTGAAGATAGAATTTCAATTATTGGGTAATGTTTAGTCTCATGAGACATCATGTTGGGATAGAGAGTGAACTTAATTCATTTATGGGACTTTATCTTCCATGTAAAATAGTCTTAGTAGTTAAAATTGATTCATTATTATGTCATGATGTATATTTTTTCATATTTATATGATGTAATAATTACAAGATCCCCAGATCTACATTTTCTGATTCCTTATTTTTATTCATGTTTTATGCCTTTAATGTCATTATGTTATTCCTTAAAGCCCATGTGCCATGATTTAGTTATATATTTGTTCCCTTACTAGGATTTTAATCTCATTATTTTCGTTCATATATTCCCCAGGTTATCCTATATAGATGAAAGAACTAGAAGGAATTTTGGATCACTTTATAGAGAATAAAAAAAGATGTTTTATTTTCTGGTTTCATATATTCTAATTATATTTCTAATCATCCAAAGACACCATACATTGTGATCGTTGGTTTGTATTTGATGGCTAGTCATCATTAAAATCTTGTAATGATATGTGTAAAAGGATATGTTTATTATAAGAAATAATTATCATATTTATTACTGTAAGGAATTTTGTGAAGGAATTAGGATCATACCACTTCTAAATTTTGAGGATTTTTATTATAATTGTTCTAGTAATGGAAAGAATCAATGAGTTGAAAGATGAGTTATCCAAAATATTGAATATGAAGGATCTAGATCCATTGAAAATTATTTTGGGATGAGGATAATTAAGGATATTTATTCTATTATGTTTTACCTAAGATAATCATATTATGTCTGGAATATGGTGTTGAACTTCAATAAGATTGAACTAAAACTAGTGATAATACCCTAGATAAAAGTTTAAATCCAATCAAATATAATTAATAGAGATTATATTGAATGGATGAGTACATGTTTATGTTTATATATGCATCAGCTATTGGATGTTTGTTGTATGTCATGGTTTATACTTATCTATACATTTCACATGTAGTGGGACTTATTAGAATCATCATGATAACCATCAAAAGATAGAATTATGAGGCTTTGAATTGGATTATAAAATACATAAATGGTTCTATAAGAAAGAAAATTTAATATGGATTGCATGATACTTGGAAATATTATTCAGAATCCAATATTAAGGTAGATTGAAACACGTTGAAGAGAACAATTTGACATGTTTTTACTTTCATCAAATTGGAAGTGAGTTAGATATTGAATATTAAAATGGTGGTTATAATCTCAATAAAGTGAGTGGAGTAAATTTCATTAATGGAAGCTATGAATGATTTGGTATAGCTTAAGGAGGTTCTGGAGGATCTTAGGAGAAGGTAGGAAGATTGAGTATTTTTTTACAAAGTGCAATTACAAAGGCTAGAAACCCTATGTTTAATTATAATAAAAATAAAATCCATAATAATTGTCATTTAATTTATTAGTTAATAGAGGATGGAGGGTTAGATCTCTAGAAGATTTAATGAACTAAAAATTCAACATACCTATTGAAAAATGACATTACATTGGAATTGTTGAGGAAATTTTACACATAAGTAGGTTTAAGAATATAGAATGATTATGGTGGGGGGAACTGCACAAAATCATTAGTCTTCCAGATCTATAAATTTTACGAATCGGCTATTTTATGGATTGGATGTGTACGGAGAACATGGAAGAAAAAAAGTATGGGTTACCCTAAAATAGATGATCAACATGTATACAGTTTAAGAAATCAAATTATGATCATCATATAATTTAATCATATTCTATAGCAAAAATGATACATTATGGGTAAATGGGGAAGATCTTGTAGAAGTAACTCTATAAGATCTTTAGAAGATGAAACTATTGACTAGTTAAGGGAGGTGAGGTGGTGGAAGGCCTAAACCGAACTGAGGTTTTGTCAATAATTTTGGGCATGGTTGACTTTATCCCATGAATCTTGGATGTTAGGGAGAGCTGTATGTAATGGATGTTTAACACCTCGATATTTTAAAATAATAATATTTTAAATAGCATAATAAATATGAAATGTCGAGCCTAAAACAAATATGAAATACTATTAATTGAATATGATTTCTATAACCTAGTGATTCAATTACAAGTTATGAATATTATTAACTAGATTATCAAATATATATAAAGTAATTGGTAAATACAAAATCATTGGTTATTTCATATGAAATAAGTAGTCAATTTTTCAATTATATTATACTACTCTTTAGAAATACTTTTTTCAAAAATGATTTTTATTATTTTTTGTGAAAAAAAATTATTTATATTCTGAAAAAACAGAAATTTTATTTCATAAAAATAATATCATTTTTAAATAATAATATTAAATTTAAAATTAGGGATAGATTATCATATTTTTCTAAAAAGATTTATTTTTTTGTGAATTGTGAAAATTATAGAATTTTTTAAAACAATGATTTTATTTTCATTAAAAAATATAATTATTCATTGAACATTATCCAAATTTAACATAATTATTGTTTTATTATATTTATTCTAATTAAATTTATTTGAGTACTCATAATACCTAATTTTGGTATAAGTATATTTTTTGGTTTAAAAATGCATTTCTCTAAATAATTTAATTTAGATTAAATAATTTTATGTTAAAAGAATGTTCTTACAGTTCATGAAATTGAATCTTGAGAAAATAGATTAAATAATTGTAAATAGTGGTTACAAATTTGGTAAATAGTTCACTTTAAATTTTTTGCATTATGAATAATACCTTTTGTAATTATGTTACCATTGTAAAGGGTAAATGGTGTAATTAATGTTAAAAATATAATGATAAGGACAATATAATTGGAGAAAAACATTCATTAAATTTTTATTAGTTTATCTCATATATAGTAATATTAAAGTCCACTATATGGAATTTTTCCATTTTTCTATAATTTTGACCCATTATATTATTTTAAATAAGGAAAATTAATAAATGTCATTCTCTTTGTTTAATTATAGTTAAATGTTTTACATAATGATAAAAAGAGGAGATGTTTAGTCATAAATGTTAATTTTGAATGATAAATTTTTTTTCATCAAGTTATTATATTTTTAATTTTTAGTAAATAAATAATTACCTTATATGATTTTGCAACACTCATGCCACATTTATTTGATTATTAGAATAACAGAATAAATTATTTAAAAAACTATAAAACTAATATAATTTAAAATAATTAATATGTTACATGAATTTTATAGATCTAGTTGAATTTTTATTCAAGTATTAAAGGGTTATATTTGAATTTACTATTTTTCATGATGCATTTAAAGTACAATTAAATGAATAGTGTTAAAATGGCATTAATGATATTTTATAGTTAATAATATTTTATTAAATGATTTAAAATTCATGAATTAATTAGAATTGTAAAAATGAATTGATTATGGTTTTAAAGATAAATCATAATCCATTTGTGGGTCTTTTTTCATTTTATAGTAGCATTATTAATCCTTAATATGTATTAAAATATAATATTATGGTAATTTTCATAAGGGTTGATGGGGGTTAACGCTACAATATAAGGGTGAAAAAATCACCAGAACATGTCCACTTTTTTTTGTAGATATTATTTGACCTGAAATCATCTCATATTTTAATTATATTAATTAATAACCACTTTTTCATAAAGAATAATTAATATTAATTTAATAGTTTGAGGAATTCCAATATTGCCCCTCTCCTCATTTATAGAAGGTCACCCCTTCTCTCAATTATTCACACTAAATTGTTCCTTATATATTTGTTATACCCTATGAAAATACATTATAAATTTATTTATACACATTATAGAGGTTTTGGATCCTTCAAAATACTATCCCTATGATCATTAAGGTGATATCAATTGGGGTTGCTTCGAAGAAGAGGTATCTAATTTAACCAATCATGTCCTTTTTAATTATTCCTTTAAAACATATAAATTTTTAATATTATTAATTAATTAATACTATAGTTTTCTTCAATATACCAAAATTTTATTATTATTACTACTAAAAAACCATTATTTTAGCCTCTTTCTATTAAATGGGAAGTGAAAGTATCGCTCGTGCTTACGTACGACTTACCGTCTGCAAATATAAATACAATTAATTTTTAATTAACATATTTTATGGATGAGTATTATGATGGGTTTAATGTTTATATATAATATATTGATTACATAATTATTAAATTTTAATGATATTATAATATTTTACTTTATACCTACAAACCTTTGGAAAATGAAAATATCGATAATGTGTACGTGTGAACTACTACATTCACGAAGTAATGTGAACCATTTTTAATCTCCACTTAACATAAATGGAAATAAGAATAGATTTGATTAATATATATTATTTATATGACTTAAATGTGATTTTATAAATATTAATTAATATTTACATTTATTTTATTCTATATATCGGAAAATGAAAATAGTGTTAATGCGTATATACGTCCAACGATCTCCATGAATAATGTAATTTATTTTTTACATTTACTTTTAAATATGAATCAATATATATATATATAATGAATATATATGATATTATAAGTATTTAAATTATTCTATTGTAGAATTATATTATATACAAATTTATCATACATGATGTTAAATAACTTTCAAATAAAGTTAATCTCAAGGTACTGAATTTTAATCTGACTTTTACTTCTTTGTGACAATGAAATATTCACCACTTGTTTCTATTAAGGGGTGTATATATTATCCATCTATGTAAATTTTAATAATTTTAATGAATATTATAGGGATTTAAATACACATCTATGGTTATTTTATTAAATGTGATTACAATTAAAATGATTCCAATGTGGTAAGGGGATAATGTATAAATTCTATTTTAATCTTGATTTTTTATAATTTAATTTATATTGAGAAAATTTCAGGATCCTTATCTGATAAAAACATTTAATTTTTTATATTATTTGATAATGTTTTAGAAATAAATTTTTTCCCTATCATTTTACTCTCTTTATGTAATAAACAGATTTAAAGTAAGTTTTTAAGGAAAATAAACATGTTTTCTCTATTCAATCAAAAAACCATTTTATTTAATATCAATGATTTATAAAAATGTTTTGAATAAAGTATTTAATATTATCAAATAATTATTTGAATTAATTTTTACCCATGTTTTACTTTTTATAAAAAAAATGTAATCTTCTTGTCTTTTTCGGATTGAGATACTTAATGTGTTTTGTTGGAACCTATATGATATGGATTTTAATGTCTCGCGTGCACAAAATGCATTTTCTCAGCTCTGGATTCGTTTTCATGGGCTCAACTGGGTCCTCTGGCATCCCAAAATTCTGCATGATATTGGCATGGCAATTGGGACTCCCATTCGGCTTGATAAAGAAACTGTGGATGTTCGGTTTGGTCATTTTGCTAGGATGTTGGTGGAGGTTGATCTTAGTTCTACTTTGATTGACAAGGTAACTCTTTCCACCCCTTCTGATAACATTCAAATTGATGTTGAGTATGAAAAAAGCCTCTTTTCTGCAATGTATGCATGGCTGTTGGACACTCTTTAGAATTATGCTGGAAGAATATGTCTTGTGAGAAATGTGGTGTGAGAGGACATTCAACAGTCCTCTGTCGCAGGAAATCCAACCTGAAGGATTCGATATTTCCAAAGTCTTCTGCTCATGATGGTGACACAATTCTAAAGTCGGCTCCTGATCATGGTAAAGGGATTTTTATTGATGATTCTCCGAAGGAGGCTCGTAGTGGCCCTTCTTATACTCGATCTGATTTGCCTAAAGAGGTTCCTCTAGCTGAGGACATCCCTTTGCGGACTCCAGAACGGGTGATCCCTGATTCTCACCAGGTTGATGTCTCTAAGCAGGGTGATGTGCAGCTTCATGATGATTTTCAACATGAAATCCAGAAGCATTTTCAGTCATCTGAGTTACCTGAGAAATGGGGGAACATTTCTGAAGATGAACAGGGGAAGGCGCGCTCCCCGATCAGGGTCTCGGGCAATGGTGGTCATGCCTCTTATAAGGATGCAATATTGAATGGCAAGTCAAAGACTACTGAAAGTGAAGGTCCTCCCCTTAAGAGGAGACCACGTAAGGATTATACTAATGTACCTAGAACTGTGTCTACCAGATCGTCGTCCAAGGTGTCAAGGAAAGTGGATTTGGATATCTTGAAAATCCTCAACAGGGACAAGTCTCAATCTGAGTGGGAGACTGCTGGTGATTCTGATTATGGAAACGACATTTCTTTTTATGATCTCTAGACTTGCTCTTGGTGGATGAGGGCATGTTTGTTGTTTGACCCCATCTGCCCCTATGTTGTTCTTTTTTTCTTTCTCTTAATAAATGCAGATGCTTTGCCTTTAAAAAAAATAACCTATATTCTTGAATAAATCTGTCTTCAAGTGTATTCGTACATGTATGATTAGATATCATTCAATCTTGTAATGTTTTGTGTGAGATAGACACTTCATATGCTTTTTGAGTTTCTGGAACCGATGTTTGATACACAGAAGTTCGACACGCTGATGTTTGACACACCGATGTTCCACACAATGATGTTCCACACACCGATGTTCGACACACAGATATTAGACACCCTGATGTTCGACTCGCCGATGTTCGAAACACTAATGTTAAACACAACAATGTTTGACACATCAAAGATGACACACCGATGTTGAAAGACCAAAGATGACACACCAAATTTGACAGACCGAAGATGACACACCAAGTTGACAGACTGAAGATGACACACCGAAGTTGACAGAACAAAGATGACACACCAAAGTTGAAAAACCGATGAGGACACACCGTAGATGGAAGACGAATACAAATGACTCACCAATTGTCATAAATAACTATTTCATTTTTATTAAGTCAAATCTAATTCTAAATGTCAAATTTAGACAAATTAATGTTTCTGACATTATTTAATGTTTTTTTTGGAGTATCCGTAGACTATATGAGATACATGCACATGTGGATATCATCACACCTACTAGACCTTGAATTATAAAAGGATTAGAAGATCAACCTAAAAAAGAGCTCTCTCAACCTGTTAGGAAAACAGAAAGTATAGCTTTGCGAATATGTAAGATATTGGTAATAAAAGAACCTGAAGCCTATGTATACAAAAAGATTAATATTACAAGTTGCATCCTGTTGAAGCTCGCTGAACATCCTAACATCGAAGAGATGAACCTCTACACACCTTGAAGCTAGACTATAGAGACTACGATACTCTATTTTGGATTCAACTTCCATGATAGGACTATAATATCCTTTTATCTACATCCATTAAGTCTAGAGCTTTACTGCACGACACACAGTGATTTCTGAACTCTAGTTTTACATTTATAACTCTGTTGTTTTATTGTTTTTACCTTTAGTGTACTGTGTTGATCTATTTTTCACACACACTATCTCTTGATCTTAATTGTAGGATACGAAAATATCCTCACAATCAATCCCTTTCAACTCTTATATCCCACGTAGAACTGTTGAAGAGATCTTGTGTGATCTGTTTATTAGTTTTTCCCACAAATAATTGTGGTAGAGGTCAAGTGTTACCTGGATATCCCTGTGTGATATTGTGAACCCCAATCCATGGTGTGGATCATATGTTTATTAATATAAACTTCTTGGTGGAAAGTGATCACCAAGTGAAGAGGAATAAGTCTCAACTTAAGACTGAACCTCTTATTTTAACCATTGTGTTGTTTATCTTATATTCTTATATGTTGTGTATTTATTTCATTAAGATAAAACGAACATTGATAGTTAGTTTAGAATGTGTTTATATGTGTTTTGAATCAGTACATTAGTTTAAAAAGTTTGATTTATATTTAGATCAGTAAAATTGAGGACTGATAAATCATTAGAGAAACTAATTAAACTTTTAGAACTTATATAAATTCACTACAAACTGACTTTTATTTTATTTTAATAGGGGAATATTATTTTAAAGAACCAATTTTAACAAAACACATTTATAGATACTCAATTCACTGCCCTCTAGAGTCATCTAATTTGGCCAACATTTGGTATCAGAGGAATTTTGAAAGTTATAGTTAGTTTTCTAATTGTTTCAACTCTGATTATATTTATTTTTCAAGGTTCTCAAAATTTCTGTTTTTTATAAATTTTCAACTCCTTGAAATTGATTTTCAATCTATATCATGGAAAATATATTATAAGGGGTTGCTACTAATAGACCACCTTTCTTTAATGGAACTAATTATGCTTAGTGGAATCTTAAAATGAAAATACATCTAGAAAGCATGGGATTTGAAATCTGGACTGCTATTGAAAGTAAATATACCATTCCTAAAACTACTTGAAATGCTTGGGATGAACCTACCATGAATTACTATAACAATAATTGTAAAGAAATGAATGATTTGTGCTGTGCACTAAGAGATGAATAGTTTAACTGTATCTTTGCATGAAAAACTGCACATGAGATTTGGGACACATTATCTATTTCTCATAAAGGAACATCTAATGATAAATAAATGAGATTAAATAATTACACTATTAAGTATGAAGAAATTATAATGATTCCTGATTATTCAATTTCTAATATGTATCTTAGGTTCAATGAAATTGTGAATACCAAGATTTCCTAAGGAAGAGAAGTAGCAGCCAAAGGGAAAATCATGCAGATTCTGTGATACTTACCAGAAATATGGTGTGGAACGTCTATGTCTATTAGGGAACTATGCAATATTGATAATATTCGAGTGATGGAATTGATTGGGAAATTAATGATGTATGAAGAAGAATTAAAGGTAAATAAACAAGAGAATGAACCAAAATGAAAGTATGTATGCTTTAAGACTACTGCATCTAATGGTAAAGATAAGGAGCAATCCCAAGCTGCTATTGAAAGCTCAAGCCGTGATGAATTAGCTTCAAATAGTGATGAAGAAATGTCTTATCTGGTGAGATGATGGAAGAAATGTTATATGAAAAAAACGTTTTTCAAAAATCCCAATTACAAAGTAAAGTATGATAATAAGGGAAATTGGAAAAAGTATTGGAAGATAACTACAAAATAAAAAGAGATCATTTTCTAAAAATATAAAAGGAAAGGACATGTCAAGGATGACTGTACAAATATGAAATAAAAGAAAAATTATGAAAATATGGATAGAATGTATAACAAAGCAAAAAGGCCACCTGGAGTGACTTTGAGGACAGCTCAAGTGAATCTGGCTCTTCTAAGAATGAAAACGATGATATTCCAAAAATGTTTTTTATGACAAACACAACTGAGGTAACCTTAGACTCTCTCTTACATTACTATTATTATTCTAAAGGTGAGTCTGAGAATATGACAAATGATGAATTATAAAATATTTCAACATGTTGTAAGTAACATGTAATGAGTTGAAATATAAGTAAAAATTGCTGAAGAAACTACATTCTCATACTATGAATACTACTTCTGAACTTATAACTGAAAAAGAGAAAGATGATAAACTGCTCAAGGAAAACAATGAGTTAAAAATGTCAAATGAGAAATTAAAAAAGGACTTAGAAATGTTTGCTAATGGGAAAATATAGTTACAAATATTCTTGGTAAGAAAATAGTTCCTATGTATACATCTGGGATAAGATAACAACCAGGTAAAAGTAATTTATCCAAATCACATTTTGTAACCAAATCTGGAAAATCTGATACTTGTTCAAAACACCAGAATTTTACAGAATGTTCTAGTTCTTAGAATTCATTTACTGTATCTAACTCTTTCGGACAAAACAATGTTTACTTTTCAAACACATTATATTTTACATATAGTAAACCCATATGACAGTTGCGGATTCCTAAAACTTATATTACTAATGTATGTAGACCATGAAAAATATGGGTACTAATGTCATTTCTTGGTTAAACAGTTTTGTAGGTAAACTACCTAAAGAGCTCCTATAAATTGCTGCGGTACCTGTATAGTGGTTGTTCAAGACATATGACATGGGATTTTTCATGCTTTAAAATTTTTATCAAGAATTATGGAGGACATATCACATTTGGTGAGAATGGTAATGGAAAAATCATCATCCTAGGCCAGATTGTTAACCCTAACTCTATTTCAATTTCTAAACTACTATATGTTTATTGATTAAAGTATAAATTGCTCAGCCTATCTCAATTGTTTGAGTATGGATTTAATGTTGAATTAAAAAATGATGCATTCCATGTTTTTGATGCCAAGAAAAACTTAATATTTACTAATTTTAGAAATGATAATGATTATGCTATAAATTTAGACACACTAGCCTCACAAAATGTCTATTGTCTAAATGTCTTTCACTAAGATTATTTGCTCTGGCAAAGAAGACTAGAACATCGAAACATTCACTCTCTTAGAAACTTTACTAGAAAAGTTTTCATTAGATACTTAACCAAATTAGAGTTTCCAAATAAAAAGTTATATAATCCTTATTGAAAAGAAAATCAAAATAAAATCTATTTCAAACCAAATAAAGAAGTACCTACTTATCAACCTCTTGAGTTGGTTCACATGGGCATTATGTTTATGTTCTTGTAGATGATTGTTATAGGTACACCTAGACCATTTTCCTAGCTTATAAAAGTGCATCTTGTTCACAATTTTCCAAGTATGATTGGTCTATTGAAAATATTAGGGGACATATGATAAAATCCTTAAGAATTTATCATGGACGTGAGTTTGAGAATCATGATTTTGAAGTCTCTTTCTCAAACAAAGGCTATAATCATAATTCATCATCTCCTAGGACACCTCAAAAAAATGGTGTGGTAGAAATAATAAATAGAACCTTATAAGAAATTTCTCATAATATGCTTAATGAATATGATCTAACCATTTATGTTTTGGATGAAGTTGTTAATACATCTTGTTATATAATAGAAAGTGTCTTAATTAAACATATCCTTAAGAAAACATTTTATGAGTGTTTGAATAATAGAAAACCCAAAGAAGTTCATTTTAATGTGTTTGGGTGTAAAGCTTATATTCTAAACACTAAAGATAATTTAGGTTAATTTTCCTATAAAAGTGATGAATTAGTATTTCATGGATATTCTACACATATCAAAGCCTATAGAGTTTTTAATAAGAGAACCAAATGTGTGGAGGAATCTATACACATCATGTTTGATGTAGCAGATCCACATGATACCAAGACCTCACTATAAAATGTAGAAGAGGATATGTAAAATATGGACATTAATGATAACACCTCAAATCATCTTGTGAGGGATGCTGTGAAAACATATAGTTCTTGAATTTTTCTAGATCTTAACCACAGTGAACCACATCAACCTAACCTGCTTTAAATATCATGTCCTACCTTCTCAAGACCAACTAGGATTATTAAGAATCATCCCCTCGATGATGTTGTTGTAGATTTAGATAGAGGAACAAAAATGATAGATTCCTTGCGAAATCAGGTTAAACATAAAGATTTCTTGTCACATATTGAACATAAAAATATCAATGATGCAATCAATGATGAATTTTGGGTAATGGTCATGCAAGAAGAATATAACCAGTTTGAGATAAATAAATTTTGGATACTTGTAAATAGACCAAACAATACATTGACCATTGAAACCAAATGTGTGTTTAGAAATAAAGTAGATGAAGCTAGAAATACAATTAGAAATAAAGAAACATTAGTTGCACAAGGATATAATCATGAAGAGGGAATAAATTATGAAGTGACCCTTGCACCGGTAGCTAGACGTGAAGTAATTAGAATCTTACATGCCTATAAAACATACTTGAATTTTAAACATTATCTATTGGATGTCAATTGTGAATTCTTAAATGGTTATATAATTGAGTATGTTTTTGTTTAACAACCCCCAGTTTTTACAAATCCAATTTTTCCAAACCATGTGTTCAAATTATTAAAAGCTTTATATGGTTTGAAACAAGATCCAAGATCTTGGTATGAAAGGCTGAGTAATTTTCGCATTTATAAAGGCTTTACAAAAGGACTCACATATCCTAATTTATTTATAAAAACAATTTCAAAAGAAGTATTAAGAGCCCAAATATATGTAGAAGATATTATTTTTGGATCCTCTAAAAACACTTTATGTAATGATTTTTCAAACATAATGCAAAGTGAGTTTGAAATGAGTTTAATGGGTGAAATTAAATATTCTCTTGGATTTCAAGTATTTCAAAATATATAAGGTATTATTTTAAATCAAGGTATGTATACTAAAGATAATTTGAAAATATATGGCTTTGATAGCATTAAGATTAGTGAAACCCCACTGAGTTCTACAAGTTAATTAGATCTTGATGAACTTGGAAAATCAGTTGATCAAACTGCTTATAGAGGAATTATTGGGAGTTTTCTGTACATAACTTCTAGTATTCCAGATATTATATTCAGTGTGTGTATGTGTGCGAGATTTCAAGCAAACCCAAAAGAGTCACGTTTAAATGATGTTAAAAGAATTTTCAAATACCTCAAATATACAACTAATTTAGGATTGTTCTATCATAAAAGACTACCTTTGGGTTTAGTTAGCTATTTAGATGCTGATTTTTTTGGATGTAAGTAAGATAGAAAAAGTACCTCTGGAACATTTCACTTTTTAGGAAAGTCATTAATATCATGTTGTGGTAAAAAGAAAAAATTCAGTTGCATTATCAACTGCTGAAGCAGAATAAATTGCTACGAGTAGTTGTTGTGCGCAAATTTTTTAGAGGTAACACACCTTATTAGACTATGGATTTCAATTCAGACAAATCCCCATAAACTATGACAACACAAGTTCTATTATAGTTACTAAGAATCTAATTTCTCCTTCTAGAACAAATCATATTGATATAAGACATCATTTTTTGAGAGATCATTATCAAAAAGGTTATATAACTCTTGAGTTTATTGGGACTGAGCATCATTTTTCTGATATATTCACTAAACCCTTAAACTCTGAGAGAATTAACTACATTAGACATGAACTAGGAATGATAAATCTCTATAGTCTTTGAAACTGATTTTGTCAAACTGATCCTTGAAACTAATCTTGTCAAACAGATTCATGAAACAGATTTTTTCACACCGATCCTTGAAACCAATTTTGTAAAACCGATCCTTGAAATCTATTTTGTCAAACCTATCCTTGACACAAATTTTTTCAGACATATCCATGAAAACTATTTTTTCAAACCGATCCTTGAAACCGGGATTGTCAACCCGATTTTTATCAAACCGATCCGTGAAACTGGTTTTGTCAAACCGATCCTTGAAACTGATTTTTTCAAATCAATTCTTCAAAATTATCCTTGAAACTGATTTTGTAAAACTTATTATTGAAACCGATCTCTTGAAACCGATCTCCTAAAACAGATCTCTTGAAATACATCTCCTGAAACCGATCTCATAAAACCAATCTCCTGAAACCGATCTCATTGAACCGATCTCCAGAAACTGATCTCATGAAACCAATATCTTGAAACCGATCTAACAAAACTGATCCCTGAAACTGATCTCATGAAACTAATCATTGAAACTGAACATGTAATACCAATTCAATCACACCGATGTAGTTAAGGGTTATTTTTTAATTCTGTATGTCTTAAAATAAAATGGCGCTATTTTATATTCTTCTTTTTTCCTCATTTAAATTTTAATGATTAACGATCTATAATCCTTAAGTGATATATTTTGTTCAATCCATCCCGACCATTAACCTTCTCATTGTTGTAAAGCCTTATACTCATTTTCACTCTACCTCTAGACCCTTGTCCTCAACGATTTAGAAATTCGAAGCCTCGACATGGAAAAGACCAACTGCACTATGGAAGAGCCAAGAAAATATCCATCTGCTAAGAGACAGAAAGGTGAGTCCAGTGGGACTGCAAAATTGAGCTTAGAAACCCGAGTGGTTATGTATAGAAAAGAAGTATCTGCATAGTGTCTTATATCAAGAAAATTGTTTCTTTTAAAAGTATTGAAATCTCATGGGTGGATGAGCTAGTTTGATAACCAAGAAAGACCTTATTATCCCCATATAGTGCATTAATTTTATCAACATTTTAAGATATATCTAGATGAAGCTAAGGTTGGAAGGATGAAGTCAGTATTACAAGTAAAGGAAGAAGATTTTTTATCTAAGGAATGGGCCGAGTGCTTGGATATTCCTCATGAAGGTGTCTACGCTGATTATCAAGGTAATATTCCTCCATCCTCTGATTTGTTCTCTTATGAAGATTCTCTAAAGGAGATGACTATAAATCGATAATCTTAGAGAACTATTGTAAGTTATTTTGAAGGATAAGTATGATTGTTTTTTATGTTTATTCAAAATCAAATATTCCCCTAAAAGGGAGATTTCTCTACTATAAAGTATCTCGATGTATTCCTAATTTATCTATTAAAACACGGGATAAAAGTGAATCTATGTAGGTATCTAATGGTACATGTATCTGATTTGATCAAACCATCCAATATGGAAACATGTCTATACTATCCATGTATGATCTATGTCATGTTGAAATGGTTATGTTGTGTGGAAGATGAAGATGAAGTGACAAGTTCTTGTAGTGGGTTTTGTCTCCAAAAATACATTATTAAATGGATGAAAATCTTCTGAACTCCGTGGAAGAGATTTTGGGTAGGTGATGCGGAATGGTTGTATGAGGATTTCAATCTAGTTGACCATCATACTAGACCAAAGGATCCAATTGATCCAGGTCTCGAACATGTAGAAGTACCAGATTATTCTGATGAGGAAGAAGAGATTGAAGTGACAAGGGAAGGAGGCTCTCCTTTTGATGAAAGGAGTGATCCTGATATTGTTTAAAGGCCCATGGACATGTCTTATGGACCTACTAGTCCACCTTTGGATTTACCTTCAAGTGAATCTGTGTTAGGTGATAAGGATGAAGAAGAGCCATATGTTACTGGAGTTGAAAGATATGTGAGTAAATCAGATGATGAGTCTGATGATTATGATGATGATGAGGATGATAAGGATGATGAAGGAAATTATGAGCATGTAAGTGATTCATTAATTGTGGGACAACAAGTGGTGGATAGATCCCGTGAGGATTCTATACATGGAAAAGGTAATGAAGTTGATAATGTTAAACAAGAGGCTATTGATCATAGAGATGCTGAACAAGATAATATATCACACCATACTAATGCAAAAAATCAATTCATCATTCAAGAAATTAATGAATTTAAGGCTGGTGGACATGATGAAGAGGGTGAGGATGAAGTGCCTCAAATTGAGTAAGTTCCTGGAGAAGTAGAAGTGGATGGACCTCATGCTGAACCTGATGTTCAGATGATTCTTGTACCCAAAAATATTATTATGTCTAGAGGACTGGATGAAGATGTTCATGAAGGTAATGTTGTTCTAGAGCTTGACGGAAGAAGGATCAGGATAGATACTATTGATACAAGAGATAGTGCATGTACTAGAGAGTGGGATAATGATCCATGATACATTCTTTTTGGTTTAGAGTATTACTCAGATGAGGAGAAGGTACCTCCTCCTCCTACTCCACAAGTCCAAGATGAACCAGAACATATTACACCTATTCCACAAGCAGCACCTCCACCAGTTGAGCCAGTAGCACAATTAGTGCCCAGTGACTATGTCAGTAAGAATGATTTGGAGAAAATCAAAATTGATATATGTGAGTCTGTGATAGCTTCTGTGGGATCCAAAAGTGAATCCTCCACTTCATCTATTATTTCAGATGCTGATACAACGAATATTGCAAGAATATTGATCCAGGATATAAAAATTAATCTCATTACCATAGTTGAAAACATTATTAGGAAAAATAATTTTCTGAAAGAAGAAGTAAGGAAATGTGCAATGACTTAAATTATCTAACCTATGACTTCAAGACATACTTTAGTGGTGTACATGAAGATATTATTAACTTAGTGACTCATATCCTCAATGTAGATCTAAAAAAAATTGAACGAAGATCTTGGAAAAATGTTAACTGGCCCATCCAGTTCTCAGAGTGGAAAACGTGATGTTGATGATCTGGAGTCAATCAAGGTTGTGATGAGAGAGGAAGTCCAAAATCTTCAGACTATTTCAGACAAATAAACTTTTGAAAGTGTGCATCGAAATACATATCTTGTGTACAATATGTTCAGATAGTGCACACATAAAGCCTCTGCTTCTTAGAAAGAGACTCGAGAAAAAAGTGGATATGTACTTCGAAAAAATTTATACCAAACATGATCTGATCAATAGCTTTAAATTTCTTTCGGAGAATCTCATAATACCTACTGTTACAGAGGCATTAAAGAATAAAGTTTATCTAATGAAAGATTTTACCCCTTTACTAAACAAATTTATGGAGAATAATGATGACTTCTAGAATACCATGAAATATGGTGGTGAAATCATCAATGATTTCATCAACCTCATTAATCCATATTTACATGTTCAAACTGAAGCAATTGTGGTCCCTCATGCTGCTTCCCTTTGTACTACCTCTTAGCCTCCTGCTCTAATGACGATCACTCAGACCCAGTCTCAGATTTGTCTGGTCATCACAGAGCAAACTCTGTGTCTTGTGTTTCCAAATAGAAGGCCTTGTCTTGTAAAAAATGTCCCTATAGGTGTTTTCCTGCCCGGTGTTATCTTCATACAACCTCTTCCCTCTACCTCCACCAAACCATCTCTGCCTCCATCTGATCCTTCCAATAATGGCAAAGCCCCTCAGAAGCCAAACCCTTAGTGATGGATTGTATTTTTTGATAGGTATTTTATCTTTTATTTGGATGGTACTTTTTTACTTCTTAATGGAAATCTTTCTAGTATATTTCTTTTATGGTAATTCTACTTTTACGTCCTGTTTTTTTTCTAATCCCAAAAGGGGGAGAAAAAGGCATAAGGCATTCAGAAATCCATAAGGCATACATTATTTATCTAAGGGGGATAATTTCTGGTATAGGACACAAGACACATGGTATGTACTCATCATAGTCCTTTTATTGAGGGCAAGACAACTTTAGTTATATTGAATAATATCTCTTAGTGTTGTACACTATATCCAATTACACGTATTCTCTATATGATTATTTATGCCACAATTTGAGATTATCAAAAAGGGGGATATTATTGGACCCTATAGGATATTGTTGTTTTCATAGTCACTAATAATTACTAACTACATATTCTAATATTTCATGCTCTTTAAAATCTATAATTAAATCAATTATTACGTACATAACAATGTACTTAAATAAGTCAATAACCTATATTCTAGAATAAATATTTTTACAAGTGTATTCATACATGTATGATTAGATATAATTTAGTTTTGTAATGTTTTGTATGGGATAGACACTTCTTATGCTTTTTGAGTCCCTGGCACCGATGTTCGACACACCGGTGTTCGACACACCGATGTTCGACACACCGTTGTTCGACACACCGATGTTTGACACACCGATTTTCGACACACTGATGTTCCCCACATAGATGTACCACACACCGATGTTCCACACACCGATGTTCGACACACCATTGTTTGACACACTGATGATGACACACTGAAGTTGACAGACCAAAGTTGACACACTGAAGTTGACAGACCAAAGATTACACAACTGATGTTCACACACCGAAGATGAAACACTGATGTTGAGAGACTGAATATGACACACCAAGTTGACAGACCGAAGAGGACACACTGAAGATGGATGACCAATGAAAATAACTCGCTAATATTAAAAAATAACTATTTCATTTTTATTAAGTCAAATTTAATTCTAACGGTTATATTTAGACAAATTAATAATTCTGACATTATTTAATGTTGTTTGTAAGACTATCTGTAGATAGTACAGGGTAAATCTTTGGGCAGAGATCTTCATGCCTATAATACCTTTAAGTATAAAAGGATTACAACATCAACCTATATAAAAGAGGTCTTTCAACCCACTAAAAACAAAAAGGATGGAATTGAGAATATGCAAGATATTGAAAATAGAAGAACATGAATCCTAAGTACGCAACAAGTTTAATATTGCAAGCTCCATCCTACTGATGCTTGCTGAACATCCTGACACTGAAAATATGAACCTCTACACACATGGAAGCTAGACTAAAGAGACAACAATACTCATTTTTGGATCCAACATCAATAAGAGGACTCTAATATCATTTTATCTACATCCATTTAGTACAGATCATTACTGCAAACACACAGAGATTTCTAAACACAAGTTTTAGATTTATAACTCTATTGTGTTTTTGTGTTTACTTTTAGAGTTGTGTGTGCATCTATTTGTTTCACACACACTGTCTCCTAATCATAACTGATAGATACTGAAATATCCTCACACTCAATCCCTTTCTACTCTTGTATACCACATAGATTTGTGTAAGAGATTCTATGTGATCTGTTTATTAGTTTTTTCCACGAATAACGGTGTTAGAGGTCACGTGTGACACGGACATCCATGTGTGCTATTGTGAACCCTGATCCAGGGTGTGGATCAAATGTTTATTAATATAAAGTGCTTGGTGGTAGGTGATCACCAAGTGAAGAGGAATAAGTCTCATCTTGAGACTGAACCTCTTGTTTTAACCACTGTGTTGTTTGTCTTATATTCTTATCTATTGTTTATTTGTTAAATTAATATAAATGGAACATTGATAGTTAGTTTATCAAGTGTTTAAATCTATTTTGAATCAGTAGATTAGTTTCAAAAGTTTGACTAATATTTAGATTGGTAAAACTGAGAACAAATCAATCTTCAGAGAAACTAATTGAACTTTTAGGACTTATATAAATTCAATACAAAATGACTTTAATTTTATTTTAATAGGGGATATTATTTTAAATAAAAAAATTTAAAAGAAATTTGTATAGATATTCAATTAAACCCCCTCTTGAGCCATATAATCTGACCAACATAAGTTTTATAAAAGTGTAAAAAGAATGGTTTATTTTAAAATATATGACTCGACTGGGATTTATTATTATCAATACCAATAAATTCATCTAATCATCCTTTACTTATTTATAGATTTATTTGCAATGGATTTTTTTCGTTAAAATGTGTAAAAGTTTTATGTTTTAAAAAGGTTTTTTCAAAGTGAAAATGATGTTTCCTCAGGAAACTTTATATTGATCCTTTAAATGAGATATTCATATTTGATAACATTATTTAATGTTATTTATGATTTACTAGTGATAAAATTCAATGATACAATCCTTATAATTCTATGGGTGTTTTAGGATTATAATGACGAGATGTTTATGACGCCCATTTATTTTATTGGGTTATGATATGTTTATTGATGAAATGTCTGTAAAACCTGTTTTATTTACATTGATTATGACATGACGATATTATGAATTTTATTATGATATTTTGGTACATATATAAATGGGTTTCCTTAAGTTATTGGAAGTCCCAGAATTATATATCCTTACAAAGAATTGGGTAATGTTTAATGTCTCATGAGATAACCAAGGGATACAAGTCTAAGTGATTAATCCAATATAGGAAAAAATTCAATGTGCTTGATTTATTAGGGGAAATAAGTGAATATTTATGATCCATTATGGGAAAAAATAATGTTCTTGATCTGTTATGATGAACAAGTAGATGTTAATAATCCACTATGGGAAATAGGTGTTGGGACCTGATACTTTATGATTTGATGGTCTTGATAGTTGACATGGAAATATTAAATGTTTTATTTATCAATGATATTGCCACAAATTTATGACATGAACTTATGTTTCATTATTAATGAGTAAATATCAATATTATGAATTGTTTATTTTGAAATAATGTAGCTTTATGTCATAACTCATGTTTATGATCTTATATAGATTTGGAGTGAACATTGTAAGGTACATTCAGGAACTCATACCTGTATTCTTATATAATAATCAATTGATATCTAACATGTTTACCCTCAATGAGAATCTAAGCTCACACTTTATTACGTTTCCTTTCCCTAGGTTATAAAGAAGGGTCTTATATAGGTTATTTATATAAATATTACTAAATTGTAAGATATTTATGAGATATGATGAAGATATTTCATTGTAATATTGTATATCATGTTTTCAAATACACTAGACCATTACAATCCTCTAGTTTGTATTTGTGAAATGTATTAAATATTCATCTTATAATATATATATTTATCTATAAAAATCATTTGAATACATAATTGGTATCATAGGATATGTTTAGTAAAAAAATTATATTAGGATTGTAGAACATTTATGAAAACCCTGGGTATAAGTATAAGTATAGGATAAAATAAAAAAAATTATAAGGAATAGGTTAAGTGGTTTGCAAATCAATACGTACATTTCTATAGACTATATGTGGATCAGGTTTTGAAAAAAATTCATAAATGGTTTACAACCTAGAAAAGAGTTCTTCAAGTATATCTCATCCATCATTCTAGTGTATGATGACCGTTAAACTACTATTTACCTAGTTTGACACTCTTAGGGTATATGCTTGGGTTAATACACATGTTTTATGAACCATCATAAATGATTTGAATAAATAGTGATCATGGATTACATAGGATAAACCTAAGGTGTCTTATAGTGAAAATAAGGTGTCATGATTTAAACGTACTATAAATTATTTTTCATTATAATTTGGTTTCTTTATATAATTGTTTTTACACATTATGATTTTTAGTTTTATTTAATGGTTAGAACTATAATAAAATTGGTAAATGTTGAATGTGGTGACCAATTTGTTGTTGAGAAACCAAATGGGATGAATAATGTAGGGAGGAATATTATGATTATTCCTAGTCATTTATCATGAAATATGACTAAAAATATGCACCTTAACCAAATAATAAACTCACATAAAAGGGAAGGATATAGTTATTTGAGTGATCGGGTAGTGGAGACCATGTTCTAAAGAAGATTTATTTTCCTTTATTTCAATAATTTTTGAAATAAGTACTCAAGGGAATGTCTCAAAGGAATATTAATATGATTTATATGTGGAAAATAAGGGAATAGAGAAAGTAATTTCTAAGTAAAAAATGAAGAGTTCTATTGGGGAATATTAAGTTCATCCCAAGTACCATTAATAGATTGAATGTCTTATGTTTAAGGAGAATGAGAATTATCTTAGAAAATCACCTAATCTAATAGATATCCCTTTTGTATGCTCGTGCAGCATTTTTAATTCCTTGCTAGTCTAGTAAAAATATTCATATAAACAAAATATATGCTACTCAATTAATGAAAATATTATGTTGGGAAAGTTTGAGGTTGAACACATAGAGATGGTGAATTATTTTATTTAGGTTTTTAAAATAATTTATTTTATGAAATTGAAGAAAGTGTTGAAGAAACTATGGGTTTGATTGATTTAAGCAAATAATAATGAAGAAAAATTAAATTGATTGGTATGAAATTAAAATTGAAATGTGATCCAGGGTTTTTATTTTACTTCAGGGTTCAAGTAAAATTTTATTTTTATAAAAAAATTATTAATCCTTGTTTTATGTCAAACTTGGGATAAGGGATATCTAAAGGTCATGGTATCCCGTCATTGAAGTGTCAATCCCCTTTTATCATCAAGCTAGTAATTTAGGGTTCTTATCGAATCACATTTTTCTAGAGACCATTTTTAAAATTGGATGCCCTAAATAAAAAACATTCTTCCCTTGGTTTAGTGTAACTAATTTTTAAATTAGTATTGTTTATATTAGATTCAACTAACAATGGTTTGGGTGAAAGTAAAATAAAGAAATTTGAAATTGATTAAATTAACTGTAGAAATCAAAAAAATGTGAATAAATAAAAAGGAATAAATTTAATGACACCTTCCACCTCAACTTTGTAACACTGGAATAAGGAGGTTTTTTCATATAACCCTATTGATGAGATAATAAGGGGGAATGAATAAATAGAAATAATGAATAATGGAAATAAAGATGAAATTTAGGAGGACCTTATATATAATAACCTCTCACTACAATATTTGGTAACTGGGATCTCCTTAACAATAAAAACCTGGACCTTTATTTATCATCTTTATATGGGATCATGTAGCATTTAATTTAATTATATTTCGGTAAAATAGTAGTAATATGTGGTTCATGGGTCATAAAATAGGTAAAATCATCAGGATATGTCAAATATCGTAGATTACGGTCTGTCACAAACTTTACACCTCACATAGTGATTACATTGTAAATCTTTCACCACATTTATGTAACCCACAAATTGCGGACTTTTTGGGCTGACATTGCAAGTTAAACAACATGTAGTTCCTTCTAACATTTCCAGGGAACATGATGTGTAATGTTATTTTTCTTCTTTAAATTCCTCTTTTAACCTTGGATCTTCAGTTCCATGCCCTAGAATTATTCCCTGTTCAACAATGTATTTTACATTTCCTATTTTGAAATATCCAAGATTTTTAATTCATCCATTTTAATTTTTAAATTCATTATAAATTTTAATACCCTTTATAATTTAAAACTATTGGAATTTTTCATTCATCATCAGGGTATAATCATAAATATAGTTCATCACATTCCTCAAAAACATGTCAATTATTATAGGCTTGAAGGGAGTGTAACATCTCTACCATGTAAAGATAGAATCAAAAATAATCATGAGGGATTCTCCATTTAGGATCAAATGTGTTTCACTATGAGGGTAGGTAAGTAAATTATTTAAAAATAATAATGCTTGAAAGGAAGTTTTTCTCTTAATTACTTTGAATGATAATCACAAAATAGCATAATAAATTTCTCATCTTCTTCCAGTACCTCAGAGTAGGATTATAAATATATAAAATGAAATAAATGAAACACCATAATTTTATTTTTTTTATTTTATAATTTTTTTAAAGTTTATTCTTGGAAAATTTCTCAAAGATACCACCCAACCCCAAATGATATTCTCATACCACTATTTTTAATAGGAATAACATGATCATCGGTCAACCAATGGTATTTTTTTAATTTCCCTAGACCCAACCATTTTTAAAAAATGAGTGTGTATAATAA
Source organism: Viscum album (assembly GCA_963277665.1). NCBI lineage: Eukaryota > Viridiplantae > Streptophyta > Magnoliopsida > Santalales > Viscaceae > Viscum > Viscum album. Next base: position 329,257,807 of record OY728152.1, on the reverse strand, counting down.
ATACAATGAATGTTACTTCCCCAAATCTCCTGACATTTCCCCAGTACATATTTATTACAAAACATCCATCCCTTCCACCAATTACCATTTCAACCACTATTATGTTTTACAATAATGAAAAATATTTAGGGCAGGTTGGAAAGGATAACATTGGACAATAACATGGATCATTTCCTAAAAAGGGTTTTCATGGATTCTATGTGATTTTAAAAGATTAAAGCATGGTGGGTCCAAGGATAAAGGTATATTAAGATATTCCTTAATAATATTAATAGTTATTATCTTTATCCACATCTTTAATAAGATTCAAGGACTGTTCTATAATAAATTGTTCCTAAGTTTCTACAGAAATATACAAAAGAAAGAATGTAAAATATTGGCTTAGTGGATTAATTTAGAATGATATGAATGGTTTTTAAAATCACTCATGGAAATTCATATGAATAATTAAATAAATTAATAAAAATATCAAAAATTCAAATAATGTTCAAATATAAAAAAAATTGTTACTAAAATTCACATGCTCTCTTAAATCGTGACTTGTAAAATCCTAATCCAAAATCTTATCCATGATAAATATTTTCCCAATTTTTCTCATTAAAATGTATTGAAAAAGAAATTTAAATTCATGGAATGATAATTACACTAGGTATTTTATATATCATAGTTCATTTGATTAAATAAAAAATAAAGTGTGGGATTATAGTTGGCATTTAAAAAAACTAAGATAGTTAAATTTGGGGAATACAATATAAAAAATTGAAATAGTTACTACCCGTTTGAATTATGTTTTAATGTTGGTTATGCTGGTTTTTGCTTCTCTAGATTCCAATAATGTTCTCCCCTCTGGATGTGTAATTGTCCAATAGCCTCTTCTTGTGTTCCCTACTAGTTGTTTTGGGATTTTCTCTTTATGGTTCTTTAATTTAAAAATAAACTGGTAAAAACACATTCCATTATCAATTATGTTTGAAAAATTTTATGAAAGATAAAGTGTTCCCAGAAAAATAGGAAATAAAATAATAAAATAAATACATTTGATCTTTCTCCAAGATGATTCTATTTTTAATGGTCATTTAGCTCGACCATACCTGGGTTGGTATAAAGATAAAAATCTCATTTTCACCTAATTATGACATTGAAATCCCCCCATATCATCCTGAATTTTCCTCATTGAAATTTGTGTGGTACTTCTAGGTGGTAACTAGAGATTGAAGTTAGTCAATAAAATCATTTTATCATTCCAGAATCTGTGAAATAATTTTTCATTATCTATTTGATTCACGTGTTGGACTTACTTGATGGTCTCTTTAAGTTCCATAGCTAGCTCCTCAACTTATTCTATTTTTTCTTCTATTTATTCCCTTATGTAGTCATTATAGGGTGTATCTTTTTCTTATTCATATTATTTTTTCTCTCATATATTTTCAATAAAATCCATGATGAATGTTTCTACCATCATTTTATTTTATATTTCTTATTCAATGTTCATTGGTCATGATTTTTTTAAAGAGGATTTGTAGCATCTCAGTAGTGGAGGTCTCTACTTCTTCATCTTATTATTCTTCTTGTTCACATTATTCTAATGTTAGAATGATAAAGTTTGTTTTAGCCAACTCATGTTTTTTATTGAGGTTTCTCTCATCATAGTCTTCCAAACATAAAAAATTTAGGGTATCATGGTTAGAATAAATATAAAATTTTAATGTGGTACTTACCTCTTCATTATTGTCTATGATTCCTTATTAGTGATGCTCCTTGTAGAATTTAATCTCCAAGATATGGTGTTTTTTGTATTCGAATATTGGATATGGTTTTTGGAAATATTTGGCAATATTTTTCTTTGTTATATTTTTGTTGAGTATTTGTTTCATATCTTCCCTCAGGAAGGAAAATATTTCCGTCGTAGTCATCATACCTTTAATCCCTTACATCATAAAAAATACCTTGTGAATTAAAAATAGGAATTCAAATAAATAAAATAATTAAAATTAAACTTCAAAACCTAAATATTAAAACAAAACTATCCTTGGTAATGGATCTAGTTTTGAAAATCCTTAGGCGATTCATTGCACATGACCCTTATCCCAGTTGGTGGGACTCTTCAAGTGCATCTAGGAGACCCGAGATCAAATCTACATGGAGGCATTTTTCTAGGGGTACTGTTTCATGTACTATTCAGTATTGTTGCAACTGAAACTATTCACCATTTCAGACTTTGAGTCCTTAAAGTCCTTTGAGAAACCCAAGACCTTCAGGAAATTAAGCATTTTGGGCCACCTCTAGGCCTTCAGTCCACCTCATGTCTTTCTGGTCATCTCAAGGCCTTTGGCCACATTAAATGTAGATGCTACTAGGAAAGATGTGTATTTCCATGTATTCTACTTGGGATGAATTCATCTAAGGCCTTCAGTTCATGTAATGTGTCGCTAAGCCTATAGGCCATGTAAGGGTTCCCCTTCAAACCTAAAAAGGGGGATTATCAAAAATAAATAAATAATAAATTCCATTGGGCCATTTAGGAAAGGGGTGTTGTTAACTCCTTATGGGATAAATAAAATTTTGATACTCTATTAATTAAAATATAGTTTTGCGAATGTTCAAGTTTGAACCCCAAAATATGTCTAATTAGTTTATTTATGTTTTTAAAATAATTTATTTACTAAATTGATGAAAGGGTGAAAGGAAAGATGTGTATGGTTGATTTAAATAAATAATAATGAAGATGAAGCATATTTATTGGTTTGAAATTAAATTGGGATTATGAGTCAGGGTCTGGTAGTTTTAGGGTTTAGGTTCAATTGGATTTTTATAAAACAAATTGATTAATCCATGTTTTGGGTCTAATTTGAGATAAGAGAAACCCAAGTCTTGGAATCCCCTCCTTGATGCGGAAATCACCTTCTTCCCATCATACTAGTAATTTAGGGGTTTTTGTCCAATCGAGTTTATCTCAAGATAATTTTTAATTTAGGTCTCCTTAAATATGAAAATAGTCATGAATTGATTTAGGGAAACCAATTATTAAATTTATAGTGCTTCCATCAGATCCAAATACCAATGGTCTTGATAATAATAATATTAACAGACTGGAAATTGATTCAGTATACTACTACAGTCAATAATACATGAATAAAGAAGAAGGAATAAATCCAATGGAACCACCCCCCTTCAGCTATATAACCCTATAATACGAAGAGTTTAGCCTCTAACCCAAGTGATGAGTGATTAAGAGGGAAGGAATATTGAAAAAGAATGAATAATGAAAATGGAGATAAAACTAGGGAGGACCCAACATAGTGCAGATTCTCACTCCATTATTTTGTCTCCAGGTTTTCATCAACAACAGTAGCCTAACCCTTTAATTATAAACTTCATATGGGCTCATGAATCAGTTAATGTATTTAGAATGGTTTAAAAAGTGGTTATGGGTTGGTCTCAAGACTTAAAATGGGTAAAATCATCAACATACATCAAATCTATGTGTGTTTGGTCTATTATGAAAATTATCGGTCTTGTAGTGATTACACCATGTGTAAATCTTGAACTGTATTTATGTAACTCATGGCCTATAGGCTGTGTGGGTCTATATAACAAATATCAGAGTCTTTATTTATTTTGTTACATGAATCAGTACATAATGTGTATTGATTACATGACATGTAATTTCATTCTTATGCAAAGAAGTATCATTTTTCTTGGATATTCTGTTTTATGCCGTCTAATTATTCCATGATCATCTGTCATTGTGTAAATGCATATTTTAAGTGGATATCTTTTTATTTCCACTCCTTTTTATAATAAAACGTAACTTATAGCATCAATATAATTATGAATAATAAACCTGGTTCATAGGCATGTATTAACAAATAAATCCTTACAATCAGCGCATTTTATTTTAAAAAATTTATAAAATAAATTCAGTTATCACCCCAAGATCAAGGAAGGGGATAAGTTATGTCAATAATTTGAGTGGAATGTTATAATTATTTATGTATTTGAATTTTAGATTTATATTGATAATGTATTTTAAAATTATATACTGGTCATAAGTTTTGTGAAATGATTGAGGATTGTTCTATAAAGGTGTTTCTTAAATGACATTCACATATGTGTTGAATAGTACTGATGAGCCTGGAAAGTGATTCACTAGTAAAGAGATATTTTTATATAATTCATGATTAAGGGAAATATAACCCCTTATATGTGCATGATGCTGACAATATAACATGATAAAAATTTATTTGATTGTGATGAAGTAAATGGGATAATATTGATGTCATTGGAACTAATAAGTTATTTGATAAAAAAAGCAGTTTATGTTATCTTAGATGAAGTTTACAATATATTTGGATCTGATTAATATATTTAATAATAAATAATTTTATTTAGTTAATGAGTATATAGTTAATTTTTGAAAGATTATTTATATTATTTAAGGTTTTATGGTAATTCATGTTATTACCATGTTTGCTGAGAATATATGATTAAGGTATTCATGTTTTATATATGTGATGTTACAATTATATTCAAGTTGTTTCTAATACTAATAGTAAGTTTATTTTGGTAAATTAGTAACCTTTAGTGTAACTTTTTTGAATATTATTTTTTGAAAACATTTTTTAGAAGGTTTTTATGTTTAACTCTTTATGGAGCAGTTTAGTTGAACTTTGGATGAGGCTTTTGAGATTAAATTATGATATTTTTTCCCATATTGGATACCTTGTGTTAATCATTGTTTTGTAAAAATATAGATATAGCAGGAATGAATTTTCATTCATTTTTTGATATTATGATCTATTGAAATTTATTTTATTTATTTAGGAATAAAAAAATAGCTTTCTTATTCATTTCATAGGGTAAGGGATGAGTGAAATTGATCGAACCTCAATAAAAGGTTGAAATTGTTCTTATATAGAGAAATTAAATAATAATATTTTCATGAATTATCCACATTGATAGTAAAGTAATTTCTCAAAATTAGTAAAAAGGATCTTGAAATAAAAATATTATACTTTTACCTTCATTCCTAATGAATCAGTGCTCATTTCACTTATCATAGATTTATGGTTTTGTGGTCTTTATATTTTACTTGACCATGTAACATAGAACTCTCTATAATTCCATGGTGGTTAATATTCTCTTCCATGCCCATATTTTAACTTCCCACAAATGTTATTCTTTTTTAGAAACCTGATTTTATGTTATTTCAGGTAACCATCATGTTTCCAACCTTCCCCTTTTAAGGGAACTTTTATTTTTCCTTCGATCAATGTGGATTTCAATAAAACAATTTTCATATATTAAACAGTTAATAACCAAGAAAAATTATGAGGGTAAAATTTATTAATGGTGGAGTAGAATGTGACATATTAATATTTTATAAAAATACTACGTTTGATGGCATACAAAATAAGCAATAATGATCCTAAATGAACCATAAAGTACTATTATTTGAATATGACGATTATAACCTAGACATTGAATTGGAGGGTATTAATAGTAATAACTAAATTATGAAATATAAATTCAGTACCTAATTAAAAAAAATTCATTTATTACTTTTTATTAATTAAGTATTCAATTTTTTAGAAATGTTATTTTGGGATGTAGAAAAACATTTTCTTAAAAATAGGTTTTTTGTTTTTTTTTGTTAGAATTTTTTATTATAAATTTATAGATAGTATAAAAAATTGTATTTTTTTAAAGTAATATTATTTCATAAATCACAATATCAAAATTAACTTATGGTGAAATTTTTAGATTTTTTTGAAAATATTTATTTTTTCAATGAATAGTAAAAATTACCGATTTTTATAAAAATACAATTTTATTTTCATTAAAAAGTATCAATATTCATTGAATTATATCTCAAAGTAACATATATATTATTTAATTTCATATAATATAATTATATTTATTTTAATCATCATTATACCTTATTTTAATATAATTACATATTTTGATTTAAAATAAATTTTCTAAAAACAATTTTTCATTATGTTTTATGTATTTATATTAAAACTAATTCTAATTAATTCAATAAATTAAATATTGATCAATGGATTCAGTATTTATAATCAATGGGTCCAAATTTGGAAAAAAATTCGTCTAATTTTTTGGAAATACGAATCGTAACTTTACTAATTGTTTTTACCACAATAAATGATAAATTAGGTAATTGTGGTTAAAATAAAAATATAAGGACTAAAAATGATCCAAACACTTGACATAATTTTATTTCATGATTTAATATCATATATATTCATCCAAAAGTCTAATATATAGACCTTTTCCATGTAGCCGTGGTTTTTGGCCAAGGTAATATTTTATATAAATAAAAGTAAAAAATGTCAATCACTATTTTTATTATATTTAAAAATTTTACATTGGGATAAATAAAGGATATATTCAGTTATAATTATTAATTTTAAACATAAATAATTTTTTTCATCATGGAATTTTTTAAATTTTTATTGAGGAAATAATTACCTTAAAATCTTGTGCAACACCAACACAACATATATCTAATTAGTAGAAAAATAAAAAATATGATTTTAAAAATACTAAAACTAGTATAATTTAAATAAAATAATTGTCCCAATACACTTTTTTATATATATGAAATTTTAATAAATTATTAAAAGATTAAATTATATTTTCCCATTTATATTGATTCATTTAATGTCAAATTAAATGAAGAGCATCAAAAATTACATTAATGATATTTCATAATAAATAATATTTATTAAAATGATTAAAAATTAATAAATATATTATATTAGATTAATGGTAAATTATATGGTCTGAAAAATAGACCATGATCCATTTAGGGGTCTTTTTATATTTTATAGTAACATTATTAACCCTTAAATTGTAGAAAACATTAATATTTTGTTAATTGTAAAAATGTTTAACAGGGGTTAACACTAAATGATATGTAATAAAACGTACTTAAAACATGTCAAAATATAGTTTTATGATATTATTTATAATTATCCTCAAATTATCTTCTAATTATCAAAATTTGGATCTATTTTGGAAAAACAAATAATTTATTTTAGTTAATAATTTATGAAATTCTGAGAATTTTGATCCCCTCACTTATTAAAGGTTACCCCATCTCTCAATCATTCACACTAATTATAGCCTTTTAGATTAAGAATACAATAAATATCCCTTATATAATTCATTATTCACATTATATATGTGATTTTCCTCCCAAAATACGAACCCTAGGATCCTTAAGAGGATATCTAAAGGCGGTTTTTCAAAGAAGAGGTAATCACTTTAATAGATCTCATACTTTTTAATTATTTTTTAACATCTTATAAATATATAATATTATTCATTAAATAATATCATCATAATATTCAATATTCTTAAATGATATTATTATTATTAAACCATCATTATTTCACCCTCTTTCCGTAAAATGGTATGTGAAAGTGTTTCTTATGTGTACGTACAATCTACCGTATCCACATTGCAATACAATTCATTTTTTAATATTTATTTTATTAATGGGTATTATAATTGGTTTAAATATAATTTATTTGATATTTATGGATTAATTATTATTTTAAAATTATAATATCATTTCTAACTTCTTACCTTCCAAATCGTTTGAAAATGATAACGTCGCAGGTGTGTAGATGTGGACTACCACCACCATAAAGCCATGAGATTTATTTATTTTTTCTCTAAGTTACATTAATATTAATAATTATGTATTTTATGAATATATAGTATTTATATTATATAATAATTATTCATTAATTTTTTATTAATATTTAACATTCTTTCATTCCATCCTGCGAAAAATGAAAATAGTGTCAACACATACGAACGATCTACCCTTTCAATGAATAATGTAATTCATTTTTCTATATCTAATTTTATGGATGAATCTAAATATATAGATATATATATAATTAATATATATGATATAATATGTACATAAATTATTATAGTGAATAATTATAACAAATTTAAATTTATTATATATGAGGTGAAAAAATGTTTAAAGCAGGTTGATCTCTATTTAAGGGATTTTCATCTCACATTTATTTTTGTGAGACACTTTCCATATTTACCACTTTTGTATAATATGTAGTGTATATAAAAACCATTAATTTGTTTTAGTGTGATTCTTAGGAATTTTATTTGGATAAAAATATCCATTTAAATTTTTTTGTTTCATGGGGATTACTATTCAAATGTTACCAAAATGGTAATGTAATTCTATTTAAATTCTATTTTATTCATTATTTTATATAATTTAAATTATTTTGGGGAAATTATATGATAATTATATGATAAATTTCATTAATATTTATTTTACTTAGATAATTTCTTGAAAATATATGTTTTCCTTTAATTTTTCACTCATTTATTACTTCAGAGGCCAAAAATATGTTTTTAAGGAAAATGAATTTTATTTCACTCTTATGTAGACACACCATTTTCATCCATATACATTTTTTCTAAAATATTTTAATTATAAATTTTAATATTATACTATTTTTTAAAGTAATTACTTCCCATATTTTTCTTTTTTTAAAAAGGTTTCAAATAAATCTTCTTATCATTACCTGAAAGAGTTATTTTTTGAATTTTCTGATACAAGTGTGAATGGATGGTTTCATTTTAAAATATATGGAATGAATGTAATTTTATTCCATCATTTCCATATGATTTTTTGAAGCATCCATTACAGTTTTCTAAGGATATTTTCAAACATATTTTCCTTAACATTTGGAAAAAATTTATGTTTTAAAATTTTTATTTTAATGTGAAATGGATATTGTCTTAAAAAAATTCCAGTGATCCTTTAAATGAGTTATCCATATAGGATAAATTCCAGTGATGTTACTTATGATTTACCAGGTATATGATCCTATTATTTCATCCTTATTCTTTCTCCAGTGGTTTATTATTATGATGATGATGGTATGTTTATAAAACACATTTATTTTAATGGGTTATATTTTGTTGAATTGATGAAATGTTTATGAAAATTATTTTATTCTCATGGGTTATTATGTGATGATATGATTAATTTTATTATGATCTTATGGTACACATATAACTATCTTTAAATATGTGATGGTCTTTGAATTATGCATACCTCCAATGCATTGGGTAAATATTTGTATGTCATCAGATAACTATATAAAACAAGTTGATGTGATTGATCTAATACAGGAAACTAGTTAATGTGCTTGATCCATTTCAATAATAATGTTGGTGTGTTTGATATGTTACGGGAAATGTGTCAATGTGATTTATCTATTATGGGAAACAAGTTTCTGTTCTTGATCCATTTTTGGAAATAAGTCGATGTACTTGATCCACTATGGGAAATAGGTGTTGACGCCAGATCTATTATGATTTTATGTTCTTGGTAGTTAATCTGGAAATATGAAATGGTCTCTATATCTATGATGGTGTGACAATTTTATGATGATGATTTATCACTCTTATAAATCACGTCTTTTGAAATGATGAAGCTTTATTCCATGAATCATGTTTATGATCTTTGAAGAATCTTGTAATAACTATGTAAGTTACAATCGTAATCTCATAGCATTATTATTATATGGTAATTAATTGGTTTATTAAATTTTTACCCCTAATGAGAATCTGATATCATTCATTATAAATTTTCATATCTTGTGTTTATGAAAGAGGGTATTAAGTAGGGTATGTATATGAATAGATCTAAATGAGAAGATCTTTATGGGATATGGTGAAGATATTTTATAAGAAGATTGTGTATATAGTCTATAAAGATATTAAACATTTGTTGTTTTTATAATGTGTTTGTAAAATGTATTTAATGTTATTCTAAAAAGAATTATATTTATGAAAGAAATTATAGGGCCCGTACAGGTTGTATTCTATAATAAATAGTTGGGGTTGATCACTTGTGTTTAGTTTGCTGTGAATTGTAATCATCCTCAATCATCTCTTGAATAAATTTTGAAAAAAAAATCACACTTATATATTTGGATGATAATTTGAACCACATAATATGACTTGTTTTTTACTTATACGTTTAAGATTTATATTGATTTTTTTCTTCTGATATTCTGTTATTTTCATTCATATAGTGGGTTTAGGTTGTGATTTGTTTTCTTGGGTGTGTGTGTGTCTTCCATGATCTAAACATCATAGTGTGGGTTCACATTGGAACTCTTCTTCTGCATATTTACATATTAGTGGAGTTTCTTTCAGTGGTTCATCAGATGGTGGGTGTGTAACCAACACTCCATGCTCATTGCAATTCTTCCTGAGGTGACCCTTTTTCTAACAATTCTAGCACATGAGACAACCTTCCATTGAGTTTCTCCAACTTCAACTTCCCCTTAATATAAGTTTATTTTTACCCTTCCATACTGTGTATCTCCGAATTTATTTTGAACAATAGGAATTACCGTATGATTCTCAGATCTCCTTCTAATAAAGATCCTTATTTATGATAAATTCTTGGATATCCATTAACACAAAATCTTTATTTCTTCTAGAGTTACTCATAGTGGTGATGATCACATCCCATGATTTAAGGATCAAAGAGAATAATAATAAATCCCATTTAGGATATCCAGAGTTTACCATCACTAACTATAAAAAAATTATTATCAAGACGAAGTCATTAATATAATCAGAATAAGACCTACCTTGGGAAATCATTATGCGTAATAGTTTACATAGAAATAAAACATTGTTCTTTATCATGGCATTCTCATAAAATTTAGTGAGGGTCTTCATATGTTCCTATAATATATTCACCTCATGGGTATTATAATACACATTACAAGATAATTATATTTTTATTAATCCTAATTCATTCATATATATTCACTTCCATTATTCCTTCTTCATTAATTATGGATTATTTTCTATCAATGTAATTTCAATGTCTTTCTTCAAAAGAAAATATTTTGTATGCATTTTTGTAACCAAATATTCATTAGTTCAAACTTATTCACCAAAGCATTACCTTCTCTAAACACTCTCCCAAAATAAATTATAAACACCCAATAATTTCTTGTAAATATAAAAGATATATTATGGATTTTTTGTTGATATTATCATATATGGAAAAGGGTTTAATGATGCTACTAAACTAAGATCAGAAACAATTTTAAAATGGGTTGATCATCAAAAAAACTCCAACCATAATATGATACCACATTGTAGGCTCATAGTGACCATTAGATAAACCCACATACATCCTATTTCAGAACATCTAAAATCATAAAAACATTATGGCAACCATACCACACTAGGGAGATAATATCATGGAAGACACTTCATTGGAATCGCTTTATCACAATTCAGAACCTTCAAAAGTCAAATAGAAAAGTCTATCAAAAGAAAAAAATCAAAATTAATATATAGAAATCGTAATAATACAAATTCATACATGGTTCAAACTTATATCACAATCCAAGATGGTATACTACAACTCCTTTATTATATAAAAAAAAGAGGATAAAAATTTCATAGTACATTCATTTTTTAGTCACATGTGATGCACCCTAATAAATACTATAGAGTTTAGTGGGTGCATTTTCAAGTAACTACCTTCCTATCTTTGCAAGATAAAGTCCCCCTTGTCCAATCTATATAAAAAACCCTCTATTTGATCAATAACATTCAGCTCCTTAATTCGTTCTCTCGGTATATTGTACTTCTCACTGACTCTTATTCACTTCAATTATTTATTTTTTCTAATTAAAAATCATTAAATTATTTCTTAATTTATTTATTTCTGTATAAAAATAGGATAATATTAATTTATAATAGAATTCTTAATTTACATTTTGTTGTATTCATGTTTTCATAATTTAAATGAATCATATGAATATTATTTCATCAATACATTTCAAAGTGTCAAATGATATATAAAAAACAAATGACACATATGAAACATGAAATTATTCATAAATATATAAAAAATTGATACCTTCACAGACTATAAATGATTTGAATATATTTACTATATTCATATGTGAAATGAAATGATTCATATATGAAACATGATGGCACTTATATAGAATCAAAAATGATTCTTATGGAAAAAAAATATATACACAAAGAGAAAATGACTCTTAGGTTGAAAATAAACTTAATCATACCATGATGACAATTCTAAAATAATAATATTCCAGGGAATGAGTCATACACACATATATTATATAATTTTTCTAATACTTATGATTTTGAATTCTTTCTTTTTTTATTATTCTTATATATTTAATTAATGTAATTAAGAAAATATTTCTTTGTTTATTTAAAATTTCTATTATTATTATTTATTATTGACTGATTATCTACATTATTTTAGAAAGATATTTGAAATTTAAATTTTTTTGATTGAAACTAATATTGTGAGATTTATGGTTTTATTTCGAAAAAAATTGACATAGTACTCAAATTTTATTATTTTGAATGCTTATTAATGGTGATTTCAAAATATCAATCAACTTCGAATTAGTTTTTTAACTCAAATATGATATTTTAGGATATACTTTATAGGTTTTCATGGTTTTCTCTCATGGGATATAATTTTATAAAAACATATAGTCATCTATATTATAATACATTTTAGTTATTCTAACTATTATAGATTTTTTTGTAGGGATTTTATACTCTATTTAAAAAAATATTGAAGTTTTATGGTGTATGTTCAAGGGAATGAATAAAAATAAAAAACAATAGACATGAAAGTATAATTTTTATATATTTAATGGTCATTCTATGTGAAAATGTTTCAAAATATTAGGTGACTCACAAGGAAGAAAAAAAATATAAAATCATTACTTCCTTAGAGAGATTTAATGACCCATTCCTCAATAACATGTTTTTGTGTTACAACTATCCAAAATTATCTTCTACCAACTAGTTTCTACATTATATATGTTCTTAATTATTTTGATATATTGTCTTTTTATTAAACTATATTCCAATTTATACATTTCCCTACAAAAATTAATCATTGTACTGGGTGGAGACTCCCAATTACGAAATTCAAGGATGTGTTATACTATCTTATTATGAGTGGGAACCCCAGACCCAACTCCTTTTTATACTTGGATTACCATTACATGTATACAGTTTGATATATATATACATATATTTTCCTATTACCTTATTTTTATAATTACTTCTATATGTACTTATTATATGGTAATTTTTTTATATCACATATTATATCAAAAGGATATAGTAGTTTTGAACTATAATGAAAACATTTAGATACTATTAAAAAAATCAGAAAGATATCACCTATGGTTGAGATACATCATATTTATTGGACACAGATGATGTGTGACTATCAAGTGTTGGAGGTTCATAATCATTGAGACCTCTTGAGGCAAATTTCACACTTTGTGATCTCGAGTATATGAGATCAAGAGGACTGGCCTACTATTAGGAACATAGGTATTGGTCTCTAGAATTGATATTATTATAAATGTATACACTTTTTTGGCATACATTCATGAAAGAAGAAAACATTGGCATTTATATCATGGTTATTTATCTTATATTGGGTTCTTCATTTATAGTATAACATTGATTAATTGATTAGGATTTAATTTGTTTCTTCCGAAAGGAAGTGATGTCTTGGGTTTACCTGATCAGGATGTTAGTAAATATAAACAATTCCATGGCCATAGTATAATTAGGTAATCCTATTTAGTGTGTTCTGTAAATAGGGAAGTATAACGACACCACGTGTATATCCTATTATAGAAGATATCACAAGACAAAGTGGTTTTATTACATGACGTGTGTTCAAATAGGTTTTAATTGTTATGACTATACCATATCTCCCTATGGACCTTAATGGGTTCCTAGAATCCACTCCTAGTCTATGAGTATTAATCACTATTATGAAGATAATTTCCTTGAGGGACACATACTTAGGTAATTAAAAAGTATTTCTTATTCTTACGAATATGAGTATATGTCATAGTGGGCCCGACCAAGGGGTCTAGGATATGCTTATGTATAAATGATTACCAGAAAATAAATGATTTCATTATTATTAAAGTTTATATTAATTGTAATTTAATTTATTTATTTAATTTATTTACTTGTTTTAACGTGAATATATGAAAAATATTTAACAAATGAATGTTATATTAAAATTTATGGTTCATTTTATATTTTTAGGAATAATGGTTTTAGTGAATCACTCGATTTTATCATGAAATATATTGAATATATTATAAGTGATAAATATATAATTTTTTATTTTATAGTTAATAAACCATAATATTTTATTTATGTCTTATTCATTATATAATATATATTATGGGTATATAGATCCATTTTTTGGTGTTATAACCTCTCTATTTAAGAAAGATAAAGTTCAAATTCATGGGACTATTTGTCCAAAACAATTTTATATATCCTCTATCATCACTCATGTAATATAGTTATAAAATATTCCCTTTCCATGAATCCATCCAATTATTTCATTGTGGATAAAAGGAATGGTGTAGTGGAAATCATCAGTACATCGAAGGTATCATCTATTATCAATGATAGCACTAGGATATCAATTATTGGTATAACCAAAAGATTTTTAATAATGTGTGGGGGATAACTAGGTATCCAACAATAATTCTTCAATAATTGGTCACCGGTGATAAGAAAAATTCACCAATCTATTCAAATAAAATAATGTAATTGTTTGATTTAATTTCATGCTAAAATATTTTTACATGGGATCCTTGGTTTAATTAATGAGTTTCAAATTACCAGACACAGTTTTATTACATCAAAATGGTGATAAAATTTTAAAATCCAAATTTATATACGTTCATTTCATACCCTAGTAAAAACACACCCCTCAAAAAGAACTTTTCGGTTGCGAAATCTATTAAAAATACAGTGTTGTCATCAGGTTTTAACTCTCCTTTAAAATTCATGGGTGTTTTGTGGTTATTCCTCTACTAGAAATGGTATCATGTATTCATGTTGGGATACCATTCAAAATACATTTACTTTATTGAGTTCTATTTCTCTCGTATAGTATAGAAACATGAAGGGTGTATGTGGGGTTACATTGATTCAAAGTATTATAAAAATAATTATGTTCTTATTTTATTTTTCTGTTATTCATGTTTTTAAATTTTTACTTGGATTTCAATTATAAATAATTTTAAAACTTGTTTATTCGCCTCCCCACTAAAATATTGACCATCTTGGTTGGTACCTAATATTTCGTATCATATCCTAGTACTTATGAATAATATGATCTTCTATTTTATATTTTATGTATTAACATTTTCCTAGAATTTACCATCGTCTAACAATATCTTTTTGAAATTATATAATGAAACCATCTCACATTGATGGTAGAGGCTATGACTATTGGAATATTTAAACATAAGTTAATCTTAAGCAACTCAAAATTGATCATTGAACTACTACAGTAAAACCTTATAAATTCATTTTTTTTTACCTTATAATCTTGTAGAACTTTATGTTTCTAAATATGTTATGAATTATAAATTGGTGAATATTATTTAATGTGTAATAAATAGATGTGTTATGAATCATGTTTCTTATTTTAAAAATACTTATGAAATTTTGATAATTTTTCAGGTTACTTTCAATGGATCCAATAACTTGATAAGGAAAAATGTTGTAATGCTTTAGGATAAATATCAATATTTAAAGATGAGAGATGATAAACCAATCATATAGATGTCTTATAGGTTTTTTAAAATTATAAATGAAATTAATGGTGTAATAGGAGCATTGTAAAATAATGTTCTTGTTGAAATATATTTATGAGAATTTACAAATAAACAGAATTCATAAAATCATTCCATTTTTGAAATAAATAACATAAACTATTACCCATTTGATAAGTTAATTTATTCATGTATTCAATATAAACTATAACTAAAGAATATATATGAATAAAAAACTATAAATGGATAATTTTTTCTTCCAAATCTATTAATATTGTTTTCTCTGACTATTATAATTCTAACATTTAGGGAAGTGAAAAAGAATATATTGCTCATATTATAACATGTGTTTAAAAAGTAATTAAATGGAAGGTTTAAAAATTGATTTATAAGGAAATAATTTAATACCAATCATAATGGAGAAAATAAATAAACTATTAACACTGATTATAATACATTAAAAGGTACATGATAGGAATATAGTAATGAAATTGCAAGACCTTCGTACAAAAATTGAGTAATGAATTGAATTATAAGAATTAAAAAAAGGAATGATAAAAAGGATTTAACTAAATTATAAATTAGTACAAGAGAATATGATTCTAGTGAAGAATTTTTAAATGAAAAATAATTTGATAACTTGATCTTTATTAAATATCTAAATGAGGTTAGTGATTCAGGTTTGTATTATATATGTTCTAATAATAATTCTTATTTTGATAATCCAAATGATATTGAATTAAATAATGATGTTTATATACTAAGAAAATTAATTTTTATAGAATATGAATTTGAAATTCATGGCTGATTGTCTCCTATCAACTGGTCAAAGTTCTGGTGCTCTGCTAATGTGTATAGCAGCACTCAGGTCGAATCCTCACTGATGATACTTTGTAATAGTCGTTTGTTTTTAGTTGATTTTATTTTGATTAGGGGGGTTTATTTTCATAGATTAATTGAAATTATTTATTGACTATAATTGATTTAACAAATTGACAAATATTGGGGTGAGTTTATTATTAGGTAGTTAAGTTTGTGATATCCTTGAGCATTTCTTTATATTGCATTTAAATTAACATCCACTTCACAAGTTGACGTCTATTAGAATTCCTAAATGTTAAAGCTTTAATCCAAGACTTAACATAACTAGGATTCTAATCTCAATCAGTACTTGTTTATGGTAGTGTATTTATGGTTCCAATAATCCATGGAAACCACATGTTAAACAAAATATTTCATTAATCCATGACATATTAACTCTAACATTCACAATATTAAATTAACGAATACTCATCGAGAAAATACTCTCAATTACTTAATATCCCTAAATTTTCACTCACCCCAATGAGATATTTACTCATCCATTTGGGTGTTTAATAGTCTGTTTATGATTATTATGATGATAAATTAAGAATAGAAGAAAAAGAAAGGGGTTAAAAAAGAGGGGTACGTTGAACACACACACACACGAACAATGATGATAATTAAAAATGGATTTTCGATTGAATGAAGAATAAAAAGAACGGAAGTGGATTCAACTAAATTTAAACTATTTTAAGAACATTAATATTAAACTACAGAAGTTGGATGATAATAAGATAAATTGAAGAAGAAACTTTCATTAAAACTGAATTACAAACAAAGAGACTTACAAGATTTCAAAAATGAAGAACACGAAAGTAAGTGAAAACACAAAGAGGAGGAAAGGTCTATCAAGAGAAAACATGAGTATGTAAGATCCTACCAATCCTTTTTCAAGTATTTTTTAGTTCCAATATGATCTCCTCACTTCTGAAATTCCAACCCCTCTCAAGGAGAGAAGGGGAGAGTATTTATAGCCCAAGGAGTGGACTGTTTTCATTCCCAGTCAGTCCCTCAAATTTCATCGCCAAGTTGGCTTTTCAGACAGCCGAATATCATGAAATATCATGATTCAATGTTGTATATAATAAAGTTGGCGGACTAATCTCAAAATTTTGAGGAATTTGGACTTAAGGATCAAACGTTATGGCCGGTTGATTAATCAAAGTTAAACTATCCATTTCAATCCAGACTTTTTGAAGTACAAAATGTGAAAGGGTTTTTGAATAGGAAGATGCCTTCAAATCCTAATTATTTCTTCAACAAAGTCTGCCAACTATATCTCCCCTTTCACACTGAAATATATCAGCTCTATTGTATTCTTCCATCATGAGATATGTTATGAATACTATACTGATTATAATTCTAGGCCAGAAGGGTGGTCTGGATTTTAAAGCATCATTTGGGCCCCTTTTTCTTAGATTTGGGCCCTGAAATTTTTATACAAGACTCCATATATTATCCCGAGAACTATGGTGGTGAATAATGAAAGTTTGACTTCTATATTTAGCCCAGTAAATCAATCTTCATAAATAGTCAAGCTTCATCACAGATTCTTTAGTCTTGTTTTTGAGGACCATATGACCTGTCAAATGTCCAAATTGGCTCACGGTACCTTCTAATGAAATGTTTTATATTTAAATTAGAATCCTAAAAAACAAGAACCACACAATTTGGATCTGTATAGTGATATTTATTATGAAAATAGTAAACTGACTCAATTGGACTACTTCTAAAAATGCTCAAAAATTATACTTAGTATTAAAACATTAATATCTCACACAAATTATGCACATTTCATATAAATTCAGTAAAGGGAGTATATAATAATAAGTTAAAATATTAACAACATCAAATCCCCCACACTTAGTTTTGTACATGTCCTCATGTGCAAAAAATATAAAAACATGACAAAATCATTTTCACTCACCAACAAATATTAAAATTTTGTTTTCTCCAATGAGGGGAGGTTTAGACTATTTCACTAATCCATTTTGAAATCCACCACAAGTTTTTACAGAAACAATGTTACAAAACTAATTCATTTTTTCATGCTCAAATTTTGAAATGGAAAATGTGGACACTCAAAACTCACACCTCTCAGGATGCTAAAATTCATTTATGGAGGTTCACTCCTTCAGTAACCAAAATTTAAAATCTTAGAGTTTGAAAGAGCTCTCAGCTTCCAATACCTATCCAAAGTGTAGAATAATCAAGAGGTATTTTTAAGGGATTTTTCTGTGTCTATGGGATGGTAGAAATTTAATGTCTAAGACAGAGAAGAATAGGGTTAAAACACCAACATAGAAAAAGAAATGCACTTTTTTTTTTGAAATAAATCATGGAAGGAAATGAAAACACATATTTACAAGGGAATGATTGTGTGAAGAAATACACAATAGAGGAAGAAAATTTGAAGGGGTTGATAAGATGAAATACTTACAAACCACAAAACTTCTCCCAATAATAATATAATGAAACTGTTCTTTTTTGTCTTTTCCTTTTTTTTGTTTTTTTGAAAGTTGACCTTGAAACAGATCCCACACTCATATCCCAACCCATGATTGATCTCCTCATGACACTAATTGTAATAGTTATAATAAGATAAAAGGTTTAGGAAGTAAGATTTTCGACCTACCCAAGACACAACCCATTTTTTCAATTTTTTTGATTCTTTTTCATCATTTTTTATTTTTTTAACACTTGTCAATAACATTTACAAAATTACAGAAATGAAAGTTCATTTCATTCCCCAAAACACACTGAATAAAAACCTCTCCCCCACAATGAAATGGATGTTTTCCCTCAAGAAGATGATAACTCGTTAAAAATAAATAATAGGGTACCCAAACAATGAAATCCATTCCCCCCCCCCCACACTTAAATTTCAAAAAATTATGTAATGAATATCCATGTTGATATTGGGTGGGAAAAGGTATTGGGCTTGTAATATGGATATCAAATAAAATGTTTTTATAGGCTTGAAGGGGATTTAACATGAGGATTAATGTAAGGGAAATGGGAGGCTATTTGGCTATTTTGATTCTCATGTAGTTCATAAAATGCCTCTATTTATTAATGGACACTAAGGTAGGAAATTCAGTTCGAAGGTCTATAAACTCAAGACTCACAAATGGTTGTGAAAATACACCTTTTGAAAAGATGGCCATAGGTGGCCTTTCATGAAAAACAATTTTGTTCCTCAAATTTTGGGAGAATCATTATCTAAATCAAAAATTGAGAATTCAAAATTTATTGATTTTGACACAAAATTATTTATCCAAAGTCATGATGAAAATAAAAAAAAAATAGATGAAAACATGCATGTTGACTCCCCAAAATGGTTGGAAAAAAATTGAAAATCGGAAGGTGAGTAACCATGACTCATATATTTTTTTTAAGTGATTGTTTTTTTTCTTTTTGTTTTTTTTTGTTTTTTAGGTTTTTGTTTTTGTTTTTTATAAAGATACACCCACACAAAAGAGAAAGTGAAAAAGTAAGGTTTTGATAAAGAAAGTGGTAAAAAATGAAAGAGAGAGGAAGAAGAAGAAAGAGGTAGACATAGGAAGAGATAGAGAGAGAGTTAAAGGGAAAGAGGTGCCCCCTAGTTTGGATTTGGTGGGTCGTTGTATCCATCAGGTGGTGGGTTGACTTCAGAAGTTGGCGATCCATTGGAAGTCAATGTTGATCCCGGATTGTGGGATGTTACCTGAAAAAGAAAAATCATTATTCATCTAATGAAAAAAAATGAAATTAAAATTTCATAATAAAAGTAAAAGAAAACATGGGTTGCATCCCAAGAAGTGCTACATTCATTTGTCTATAGCTGGACAGTTGAAGTGGACTACCCATAGTCTGATGGTGGCCATTTTATCTTCTCAACTCCTATGTGCTTTCAGAAAAACATTTCCTTTGAGAGGCTCGATGATTCATTGGATAATTTCATCCCTTCCTTGTTTATCTTGCAATTAAATGGGATTGGAAAGAGAATATGATTATCCTCCCTTTGTTCTTCAATGCGAGGAATGATTTTAATCCACAAAGTGATGATTTTATATTCATGGAAATTCAGGAAGATGTCTCAATTCTAATGGTTCATTTATGTAAGGTTCAAATAGCATGAAAGTAGAGTATGAGATCCCAATTGTTTTTGACTCATTTATTTCATCACTTATCGATGTAGAGTAATGAGGATCAGTGGAGTCATAAGACTGAATAAAATTTTCAATATCCTTTATTTCAATATTATTCTCTAAATAATAGTCAATTTCAACCTCACTAGTGATCACTTTATTAATTAGTGAACAAATCGCACAACCTTCACACTCATTAGGACAAGAAAAATACATTTATTTAGGTTTAAAATCACATATAACAGAATTTTTTGAATCATGGATATGAAATGATGAATGTTGGATAAACTGATCTGAATCAAAAAATGAGCATTCTAGTTTATTTTCCTCATTATCATCCAAGAAGGAGAATTTGAGGTCAGATGAAAATGAGATTCTAAATATTTTTCAAGATCTTTTAAATAAATGGAGATTGCATTTGTAATGTCAACATCAAATTCTCTATTTATGACTTGGTTAATGAAGATTCAATATTCACAAACTCCTATATTAGTAGAACAAGAAGGACATGATGTATTTTGATTCAACACACTCTTAGAGAGACTTTCAGAAGCATGGATAGAGAATACAGATTGATTCTCTAATCGGTATCGCATGGATTGAAAAATATTGAACTTGACCATTTGGTCACCAAATTCCATGGATAAGATACCAGCATGGACATCAATTTTGGTTTTAGATGACATAAGGAATGGTCTTCCTAGAATCAGAATAGATTGTCAAGAAGTTGTCTCACCTTCCATGTCAAGGACATAGAAGTCAGCTGGGAAGATAAAATCATTCACTCGAACAAGGGCATCCTCAATTATTCCCCCAGTACTGGCTATGCTTCGATTGGCTAATTGAATGAATACACCCATTGGATGTAAGGGACCTAGACCAAGGCTGGAGAATATGGATTTGGTTATGACATTAATTAAGGTTCCTAGGTCTATGAGTTCATCATCAATGTTCGAACATCCAATTTGGCATGGAACCGTAAAGGTCTCTGGATCCTTTCACTTATGGGTATGGACACTTGGGTTGAAACATTTTCTAAGGTCCTAAGGTCTTGTGGGTACACAACTCCTTGAGAAACTTGGTATACTTAGGAATTTGTTTTATGGTATATATGAGGGGAATTTTGACTTCAACACGTCTAAAAATGTTGATTATTTTAGGATTAGGTTCAAAGGAATTCCTTGGTTTAGAAACAACTTGAGGAAAATGAATTGGATTCCTAAGTGTAATTGAAGGAGGTGAGGGAATGGTTTCAGGTTCCTTTTCATGTTTCTTTTTATTTTCATTTTCTAGGTCAACATTCAATGTAGGGTTAGAGGACTTATCTTGAGGCATAGAAATTTTCTTTCCCGATCTAAGTGCAATTCCACTTACATTACCCTTGGGGTTGGGTAATGGTTGAGCTGGGAGTTGGGAAGAATTGGATGGTTGTTGCTGACTAAGGTGGGATGCAAGTTGAACAATTTGGTTTTCAATGTTCTTGATGCTTGAATGGGTGAAAGAGTCAAGATCTTCAATAGCGCTTTCCCATGGTTTCTTGAAAGAAGAGGCTTTTCCCGAATTGGGATTACCTTGATTTTGGTTCTTGGGAAAGAGATTTTACTAGTTTTAGAATTGGGAAGGCTCACTAGGATAATGTAATCCATGAGGAGGATTGTTACTTTGAGGTTGAGGAAGAAAAGGATAAGGTTGTTGGGATTTACCAACACCTTGAAAATATTGAAACTAGTTTGGGTATTGAGGAGGGAATTGAGGGGGATGATATATGGGATTAGAATACCTCAGACCTTGATTATAGGAAGAAGAGAAGGGATCAGAGTGAGGTTGGATGAAGTTTCTAACAAACTAACCTTATAGTTGAGGATTGGTTTTCCGCTGAGCATATGCTGCATTGAGCTCCCTTAGTCCAGATGAATCAGATTAATCCTCTTGAATTTGTGGACATGTGTCAGTTGGAGGAGATGGAGAGTGGAAGATTCCACAGTTTTTGACAGGTCCAGAAAACATTGATTGAGGAGAAGGTGAGTTTGGGGATTTGGTAGCCACAGCAAGTTTTCTCACAAGATCGATAAGTTCACTAATCCACTCGGTCATCTTGTTCGGATCAATTGATTGATTATACTGGGCTTGTTTTACTTGAGCATGTGCTTGAATATGGAATTGTTGTGTGTTTTCGGCCATGTTACTTATGATATATCTTGTTTCTGCAGGAGTTTTATCAATAAGAGCACCGCCACTTGCGGCATCAATGAGAGTTCTCTCCATTTCCAATAACCCCTCATAGAAGTATTGGATCAAATTTTGGTCAGGGATTTGATGGTGTGGAAAGGTTTCTATAAGCTTTTTGAACCTCTCCCAGTAATCATGGAGTGATTCACTTGGGAATTGACGTTTACCACTTATTTCCTTTCATATATAAGCAGTATGAGAAGTAGGAAAGAATTTCTCTAAGAAGAGTCACTTCATGTCATTCCATGTAGTTATGGAACCAGGAGGAAGGTAGTAGAGCCATGACTTAGAAGTTTCATCTAGGGAGAAAGGGAATGCTCGAAGTTTGATTTGTTCTTCATAAACCCCATGAGGCATCATGGTAGAGCACATCACTTGGAACTCTTTAAGGTGGAGATGTGGATCCTCACCGGCTATCCATTGGAAATGAGGGAGAAGATGAATCAAACCCAATTTGAGTTCAAAGTCATATTTTATGTTTGGATATTGAATACCAAGAGGTTGGTCATTCATATTATGGGAAGAATGTTCTTTAAGGATTTGTTCCCCAGGATTGTCCATATCTAATTCAATTGGTTGGACAAGGACTGGTTCTTGAATTATTTGATTATCTTGTATGTTCCTCCTAAGTTGGCAAAGTGTTCTCTCAATTTTAGGGTCAAACAAATACTAGGTATAGTTTGGAAGGCTACGGGTAATTCATATAGATTTTGGAAGAAAGAGGAAGATGGGTTTTTCTTTTTTTTCAGTTTATGATTTTTATGAGAAGACGGGTTTTTCTTTGTGTTTTTTTCAAAAAAATTTTAAAATTTTGTTTTTTTTTTGTTTTTTATTACAATAACCAGAAACTAATGACTACTTAAATCACCATCCCCATAAATGGCACCATTTTAAATGCACGTCCGATTGTCACCTATTGATCGGTCAAAGTTTGTTTCGGTGCTCTGCTAATGTGTATAGCAGCACTCGGGCCGAATCCTTAGCGTTGATACTTTGTAATAGTCGTTTGTTTTTTGTTGAATGTATTTTGATTAGGGGGGTTTGTTTGAAGAGCATAATTGAAATGATTTATTGACTATAATTGATTTAACAAATTGATAAATATTGGGGTGAGTTCATTATTAGGTAGTTAATTTTGTGATATCCTTGAGTTTTTCTTTATATTTCATTTTAATTAACACCAACTTCACAAGTTGACGTCGATTAGAATTCCTAAGTGTTAAAGCTTTAATCTAAGCCTTAACCTAACTAGGATTCTAATATCGATCAGTACTTGTTTATGGTAGTGTATTTATGGTTCCAATAATCCATGTAAACCATATGTTAAACAAATTATGTCATTAATCCATGACATATTGAGTTCAACATACACAGTGTTAAATTAACGAATACTTATCGAGAAAATACTCTCAATCACTTAACATCCCTAAATTTTGACTAACCCCAATGAGATATTTACTCATCCATTTGGGTTTTTAATAGTCTGGTTATGATTATTATGATGATAAAATAAGAATAGAAGAAAAATAAAGGGATTAGAAAAGAGGGGTACATCGAACACACACACATGAACAATGATGATAATTAAAAACGGATTTTTGATTGAATGAAGAAGCAAAATAAGGGAAGGGGAATCAACTGAATTTAAACTATTTTAAGAACATTATTATTAAACTACAAAAGGTCGATGAAATTAATATCATGTGAAAAAAAAACTTGTATTAAAACAGAATTACAAACAATGAGACTTACAAGATTACAAAAATGAAGAACACGAAAGTAAGTGAAAACCAAGAGAGGAGGAATGGTCTTCAACTGAAAACATGAGTATGGAAGATCTTCCCAAGCCTTTGGAAAGGCTTTATTCATTACAATATGATCTCCTCTCTTATGAGATGCCAACCCCTCTCAAGGAGTGAAGGGGAGAGTATTTATAGCCCAAGGAATAGACTGTTTGCATTCCCAATCTGTCCCTAAAATGGCATCGCCATGTTGGCTTTTCAGAAAAACGAATCTAGAAAAATATCCTTCTTAAAAGTTGTAAATAATAAAGTTGGAATACTACTCTCAAAATTTGGAGGCATTTGGACTTAAGGATTAAACGTTATGGCTAGTTGATTAAACAATGTTAAACTGTCAATTTCAATCCAGTCTTTTTGAAGTCCAAAATGTGAAGGGGTTTTTGAATAGGAATATGCCTTCCAATATGAATGATTTTTTCAACAAAGTCGGACACATATATCTCCTATTTCACATTGAAAACTCTCAGCTCGATTGGATTCTTACATCATGAGATATGTCAGGAATACTATACTGATTTTAATTCTCGGCCAGAATGGTGGGCTGGATTTTAAAGATTCATTTGGGCCCCTTATTCTTAGAGTCGGTCCCTAAAATTTTATACAATACTCCTTAAATTATCCCCATAACTATGGGGGAGAATAATGTAATTTTTACTTCTGTATTTATCCCATTAAATCAATCTTCATGAATAGTCCAGTTTCTTCACAGATTCTTTGGTCTTGTTTGTGAGGACATATGACCCTTCCAATGGTAGAATTGGCTCACGGTACCTTCTAATGAAATGTTTTATATTTAAATTAGAATCCTAAAAAACAAAAACCACAAAATTTGTATCAGTATAGTGATATTTATTATTAAAATATCAAACTAACACAATTGGACTACTTCTAAAAATGCTCAAAAATTATTCTTAGTATTAAAACATTAATATTTCGCACAAATTATGCACATTTCATATAAATTTAGTGAAGGGAGTATATAATGAGACATTAAAATATTAAAAACATCAGAATTATATAATGAACTTAATTGAAAAATAAAATACATATTTAGAATAACAAGGATTTTTAACGAAATTAAAAAATTAAAAAATAATAATTATACCTTGAATGAAAAAGGATTATGAATAATTATAAACTATTAATTTTATAAATTAAAAAATTAATGATAAAATTTAAGTATTAGGGAGAAAGAGGATTCTTATCATAACCAATTATTTTTTGATCCATTGTTTGTTAACAGTGATAAACTATGTGTTTCTAATATTACATGCTTTAGATGTAGAGTGTAAGGAAACAATAATAATAAAGGTTAACTATGATTTCCAAAATCATTAGGATATACTAGGTCTCAAATATCCAGATCATTATCATATAAGATACCTATAAATAATTTTTTATAATCTATAAAGGTGCCTAAAAACCTTTTAAACAATCTTATTAAACTGAAATTATCTTGTGTAATAAAACTGTCTAATAATTGACATTTCCAGAGTAATATCATAAAATTCTTGATAATTTTTTATAGTAAATGTAAAATGGATTATTTAAGGATATGACCTAACACCTATAAAAATTTATCTCATGCAATAGTTTTGATGGAGGCGTTGTGAAATTTAGAGAAAATTCCAAGGTAAACATAAATGGTTTTGTTAAATTCGTATTTCAAACACTATAATTATTTTTGAGGTTTTATATTTTGATGGATTATAACACAACATAATTAAAATATCTCAATTATGTGATGATGGTATGAATTAAAAATTTTGAAATAAAAAATATTTAGTGTTTAAGGGTAATTCAATATTATTTTATGATAATGAAAAGGAAAGTATTTATACTATTGACCTTAATGAACTAACAATTAAATGTGTGATGTGTATGGAGGATATCAAGAAAGATAGTATTTTTTGGAATCATAGATTTAGTACTATTAATTTAGACTCTTGAGTAAACATTCTATGCCTGAATAGATATTGAAATTACTAGGTTTGAAGAAAGATAAGTTCTTTGTTTGTTATGCTTTCAGGAAAGGAAAACAATACAAAGTTTCATTCATACCTATTAATGTTTTGAATTAAAATTGACCACTATAGTTAGTACATCTTGAAATGTTTGATCCTACTCAAATTACAAGTCTTAATGTAAATTGGAAGACATTAGTTATCATATATGATTAGAGTATAATCACATGGGCATATATTCTCTCTTATAAATCTGAATAATTATCTTGATTATTTCATTTTATATTTATGTACGGAATGAGAATGTATTTTTAAGTGTTATTTGTAGTAATATACGTGCTTAATTTTAAAAATTATAGTTTAAAATATTTTCTGAATATAATAGTTATTTACATACATTAATTTCACTTAGGACTCCTTAGAAAAATATATTCTTTCAAAGAAAGAATAAAAAATTAAATTTTATTTATAATACAATGTTAAGTTAATATATTTTACCTATGTATTTTTTTGTTGAATCTATTTTTCTTCATTTTATATTTCAAATATAATTATTATTAGATTTATTTTAAAGAAAATCACATATGAGTTTTTTTAGGAAATGAAAAACTGAGTTGATAATCTTAGAGTTTTTTATGTAATAATTTTATTATAAATACTATAGATAATTTAGATACATTTTATGTTAAATGTGATGAAGGAATTTCTCTTGGTTATTTAAATATTAGTGAATCTTATTGATTTTATAATAAAATAAATATGATTGTTGAATAAAATTTTTATTTTAAATTCAATGAAAATAACGTGAAATAGGGTTCTGATGTAGAACTCCCTGAAGATGATTATAAAAAATTTAATATCAAAGAAGATAAAATCCATAATAATAAGGTATCTCACTATAAAAAAACATAATTTGACATATTATTTTATATTGGGAATGTTTATAAACATGGATAATATATTAAACAACATTTAAAAAATGGAAATGATGTATGGTTAAATAATTCACATTTAAAAACTTGGGTATATAACCCATGTTTTTTAGTAACGGGTAATTTAGAAATACATCATTTATATGTGTTTTTTAAAATATACATTAATTGTTAAAAAAATTAATCATGTTTTTCTTAAATGAACAATATTCCAAAAATGTCTTCTATAAACCCTATTTCTCATAATCCCATATTGATGTTGTCCCCACCCCTATTTCACATAAAACTACACCCATAATTTCATTGACATCTCCCCTATTGCCTCCTAACCAACAAATACCACTTTTGAGATTTGTTTGGTCCTACCCAAGTTACTGGTCTTACTAGAAATGGGGATACAATAGTTATCCAAAAAGATTATAGTATATTCACATGGGTAGGATTTATCACTTGAAAATATGAAATATTGTCTATATTTAATACATTCTAAAGTTTAGTGAAGAATGAGAATGGTTTTTTAATTATTATGTGTACTGATAGAGTGGGAGAATTTCAAAACAGATACATTAAAATATTTTGAGTGGAGAATAGTTAATTACATACTTTCTTAGCACCTCGGATTCCTTAAAAAATGGAGTTACTGAAAGATAGGATAAAACATTAATTTTAATGTATAGAACTATGTTAGATTAAAATAGGTTACTTAAATATTTTTTGGCTGAAGCAATTATACTACTTGTTGTATTTAAAAAAGATTTATTAATAGATATATTTTATAGAAAACTTATCATGAGTTTTGGAATGAAAAAAACATTGAGTTAATTATAATATAGTTTTTAGATATAATGTTTTTATCTTATATACTAAAAATAATCTCGATAAATTTGATTTAAAATGTGATAAATGAATTTTCTAGGTTTTATAAATATTAGTGAAGCTTATAGAGTTTATAATAAGAATAACTATTTTTTTTGAATAATTGGTTCAATTTTTATTTGATGAAAATAATGTGAAATTGGATTTTGATTTAGATCTCAATGAAAATGATTATAATAATTTAATTTTGGATAAAACAAACCTAAATATTATAATGTATCTCACTAAAAATAAACATAATTAGCTGGATTTGTTTTACATTATGAATGTTTATAAACATGGAGAAAACATTTACCTATATTTTTGTAAAAATGTAAGGAAATGATATATATGTAAATAAATCAAGTTTAAAAACACTAGTAAATTAAACAGGTTTTTAAATGTTGGTAATTTAGAAACACATGGATTAGATGTGTTTTTTAAAATATATTTAGATTGATAAAACATTTACATGTTTTATATAAATGACCACTATTCCATAGATTTCACCCACCTCCCTTATTTTTTTAAAACACGCATTGAAATCTTCACCATAACTATTGTGTAATGACAGATTCCCCCAATTTAATTGATGTATCCCTTGTATCATGATGACCACCAACCCCAAAAAATATAATGCCTCTCCAAATATTTTTTCCCACAACATGAAGATTAAGAAGATAAGACTCAGCCACTAAACAATAATTATGTTCTAGTTTTATATTATATTAATTTATATATTTAAATATTAACATGTATATAGTTATAAATTTATATATTAACATGATATATTGATGTATTAACACACACATTATCATATATAATAAAATACAAAAAAAATAATATTAATATTTTATAATAAAGGATCTAAATACTAATATATATGAATTTTTATATATATTAATAATTAGTTATTATTAATGATATTTTAGTTATTAAATATTATAAAATTAATTATAATTATGTTTTAATTCATATTTAATAGTTATTAATTTATATATATATATATATATATTCTTTTTAATATTATGTAATGCAATTATATGTGTATTGTGTACATCTCTCTCGATGTGTGTCTATAATATAATATAATAGAATTATATATAAATATTTATGTATGTATGTACATATAAATTAATATAAATATACTTATATATAAATATTAATATATATGTGTTCTTGTTTATAAATATATATTTATTTGTCTGTTTGTTTGTTTATATATTGTTGATAATTTATTTAGATATTATTTATAAATATGTATATATATATAAATTAATATTTTTGTATGTGTAACAAAATATAATAGTATTATATGCGTGTATGAGTGTGTTAAAATTAATAAAAATATACATACATATATATATATGTACATGAAGATGTATTTTTTGGTATCTTAATTATCATTTATTGGGTAATTAGATTGATATCTTTAGTTGAACTGGTTTTGTCTCCTCCTTTATATGGACCTTTCAGAGTCTTGTTTGACATATCTCTCTTCATGTCATTGCAGATATCAATAGGCATTTTGAGGTGTAATTTTAACTTCTTGGTCATGGATATTTACAGGGAATGTTTTATTTTGTTATTTCATTTTTGTAGTAGGTGCAACGATGATTTTATGTAGCTATTTTTTGGATATTGAGGGGATGATGAAGTGAATCATATTGATGAACGAATGTATATAATCTACTTTAGGTAGTGTATGGATGGAGGATGATTCTTGCAATATGTTGGTGATGTGACTTGTTTTGTATCTTTTTTTTTGAAAATGGGGGTCTTTACTTCATTTATATTATTGGGCATGCAATCCTTCTTCATGTTCTTGAACATTTCATTTAATAAATTTTATAGAACCATTGATTTGGAATTAAAAATCCATGAATTAATTTTTATTTTATTATATATATATATATATAATTAGTCTCACTCTCTATATAAAAATATGCTTATAAATATTATTATTAATTAATATATATATATATATATATATAATTTATTCTTAATCTTAGGTGAAAATATTATATTTATATCACATGTTAATATATTTATATCTGTGTACGAAAATACATACAAGTTTAAATATTTATTTTTATATTAATATATTAATTTACATATTTATATATATATTGACATATATATTTAAAAATATTTATATAAAATATATATATTTAAGTTTTTACAAATTAATATATATACATATGAACACACACACATAGATATATATAAATATATATGTCACTATATTTATATATGTGTAGATAAATCTGTATAATTTATTATAAATATATTTATGAATTTATATAGATATTTATATATAATTAGTTATTTTTAATATTATCACACCGATATTAAAATCATTAATCGTTTATTATTAATTATCACTCATTTTTTATTATTAATTAATTTTTACTATGTTTTGACTATGGTTGTGTGTGTGTTTTGCATATAAATTTACATATATATCCACGTGTGTGCATAAATGAGCATGTTAATTTTATATTAATAAAACTGATTTTTTATATTATAAAAAATTATTATAAATATATGAACATAAAATAAATTTTAATTTATAAATTAATATATTCATATTTAATACATAGTCAAAAAAATTTAGCATGATTTTAAAAAAACAATAACAAATAAAAAATTATCCACATTTTAAAACAATCCAAAATTAGCCATGTTTTAAAATACTGTTAAATTAATGAAATTTAATATCGTAGAGAAATTTTATTCCTTTTTAAATATGACTAAATTATGGAAGTTTTAAATTGAGGAAAAATTGGGTATTATTTAAGATACATTGAAATTAGAAATGTTTTAAAAAACTACGGAATTAGAGTCAATTTAAAACTTGGATAAGATAATATCATTTTAAAACACACATAAATTATAGATATTTTAAAATGTTGTTAAATTTTCAATTTTTTAAAAATTGGATAATTTAAAAACTATAATTTTTTTGAAATATGGATAAATTAACTTTTTTTTAAAATCAAACTAAACTAAAATTTATCATGTCTTTTATAAAACATGGTTAATTTATTTTTTGTGTCAATTGAAAGGAATAATCTCCCTTATCAATCAGATCCAAGATCTTAGAAAACACAAAATGTTAACTTTATTGAAAAATTTATTTGTAAAATGGATTCCAAAATTAAAATTAGAAAATTTAATTTGAATTTAAGTCAAACTATACCTTTGTTTTTGATTTTGAACCAAAAGACATTAATGAAGCATTAAAAGATGTGAATTGGGATGTCTTTATGGAATATAGACACAATAAATGTGCTAAAAATAATTTTTTGGCTTTTGTTGAACCCCCAAAATATAAATATATTATATGATCTAAAGAGATTTTTAGAAAATAATAGCTTAAATAGTGATAAATTCTTAAGAATATTGTTAGAAATGTTTCACAAGGTTATCATCAAGAATAAGGTATGGATTTCGATGATACATTTTCACATGTATCTAGAGTTTAATTTATTATATTTTCAATATATTTTTTATCTTTTCATGGTTTTTAATTATATCAAATGGATGTTAAACAGGATTTTAAAATGGGTTTATTTTTAAAGAAATTTATATTAATCAACAACCTAAATTTGAACAATTTTTTTTCTTAATTGTGATTTTAAATTATTAAAATATTTATATGTACTTAAGCATGATCCTATAGTTTGATATCAAATTTTATCTTTATTTTTGATGAATAATGGATTTAATAAAAGTAAATTATATCCTAATAGTTTGTTAATAATATTTTAAATGATTTTTTTATTATTTAAATATAGTTTTATGATATTTTTTTGGATCAACAAGTGAATTGATTTAAAATTAATTTTCTCAATTAATGACAAGTTCATTTGACATCGGTCTCAAAGGGGGATTAAAATACTTTTTTGGACTTCAAATTTATCAAATAAAAAGAAGGAATATTTTTGTATGAATCTTTATATGCTAAAGAATTAATTAAAATATTCGGACTTGATTCTTGTAAAACTATTAGAACCCACATGAGTAAAAATTTCCAATTGAATTTATATATTACTAGAAAATTTGTTGACGAAAAAGTGTTAAGAAGATTGATAAGCATTTCAATTTATTTAACAGATTCTATAATAGATAGTTTTATTAGTGTATGTGTGGGTTCTAGATTTTAAGATGATTCTAAATAATCTCACTTAAATTATGTTAAAATAATTATTTAATATATTAATGGTAATGTAAATTATGTATTGATATATTATAGACATAATTTTTTTGATTTTTTTTATATTATTATTTTCATTATTGAGGCTATAAAATTGATAAAAAGGAACATTAATAAAGTGTCACTTATTTAGAAAAAGATTAATTTCTTAGATCTCAATGAATGAATTATCAGTTTCATTATCAACAGTTGAGGTTTAATATATTAATGTTTCTAGTTGTTGGGATCAATATTTATGGATTAAGAAAATTTTTTCTTATTTCAATGTTTTTTAATAAGATTCGGATTTATTATGACAACACATATTCTATTAATATTTTAAATAAATAATTAAACACTTCTAGAATAAAAACTATAGCTGTTATATATTATTTTATTAGAGATCTAGTGAGTAAAAGTGATATTCCATTAGAATATGTCTCTACTGATAATAAATTCTATGACATATTTCTTTGAACTTCTGGATGAAAATAATATTGAGAATTTTTTTTAACCTAGTATGATGGATGTTTTAAAATAATATATTTTATTTTATTTCTTTTTGGCCAATATGTACTCATATGAATTTCAAGATCTTTCTTGAAATCTAATGTCATTTAACATTCAGAATATCAATTCATGTTTACACTATTGATTTTAATGTCTTCATTATAGTTATATGATGACAGATCTATTCCCATTCTGTACTGAAAAGACTATTGAGTTTTCAAAAAAATTTATTTTAGTTAGGTAAAATGATATCTATTTAACTACAAGGTTTAAATTTAAATTCTAATAAGTTGGGTACATTCTAATTCATTGTATATAATTTATTATTTCTATGAATATATTAAATTTTTTAAGGCTCCTGCAGATTTTAAGGTTTACTATAAAGACCTAGAAATTATGTGGAAATGTTTTTCGTAAATACATGGAAATTTTAAGAGTCAGCAGTTTCTGACGGTGCCTGATTCCGAGACCCGGTGTTCCCGGAATCAATTTCTGAAGTTTTTTTTGGGTATGTTTAGTAATCGTATGTGCGGGATTTTATATCTTTTGAACCGGTGCTGAGGATTGAAATTTGAGGGCACCGTTGAACTCGCAGCACTGGTATTTTCTTATGGAGACCTTTACTGTAGTTGTGTTTTATCGATATTGGAAGTTAATTTTTTAGGTTTCTAATTAAATTAAATAAAAATTTGTGTAGCATATTTTTATTTAAGTGGTGTATTAATCCTCCAATAGGAGGTTGGAGGTGGGGTCCCCCGCGCATAACCATCCATGGGAGGATATTATTTAGTGGGGCATACATGAGCTGCATACCCCCCATTATCCCCCATTAACTCCCCATTAATAATTTGACACCCCTCTTCATCAATTGGAACTCTTCACCTCCCCCTACTTTTTTTATTTCTTCACCTTCCTAACCCAAATTAATTAAGACAACTTTACCCATTAATTATGTGAAATAACATAATTTATTTTTAATATTTTAAAATTCTTTCCAACAATAAAATGACATAGAATCCTATTATTTAATTTGGTTTTGATGGAAACCTTCATTTGGGGATGGAACATGGAGAGATCTTGGGAGATTCTTGGAGAAAGAAATAATCTCCAATAAAGAACAACATCCACTCTGTCGAAGAACGAGGATGACTCTCGAGCTTGGGATCAGCGGCATGTGACGGGTGCAACGTATGACGACGTATTTGAATTCTTTTTTCACGCCTTTGAAAACTTTCATCAAAACGAGGTAGGGGTTTGATTGGATTAAGTTAAATCATCGTTCCTCGTTTTTTATTATGGTTCAAAGTTTTCCATTTGTTATCACCTAATACGGAGGGCGTGGGCCAAACAAACACGTCCCGATGTTCCTTTGTTGATTCTTGTTTCGTTGATGTCGGAGGTGGAGTAGGAAGGGCGTGGTGCCATCGCACCGCACCGAAGTTGCGGAACCACGTCCAGGGCAAGCCGCGGCAGATGAAGAAGCGTAGCACCATCACGCTGCGTGGTGGAGCTGAAGGCAGCAGCCAGGTCGGGTAGCAGAGGCAGTGGCATGGCTTCGTCGTGTTGTGCAGAGGGTAGGAAGACCACAGCGTTGTCGCACCGCGGAGGCGGCCGGCCAGGCTGACCATCGCGGAGCTGGACAACCAGGACCACCCGGGTCCCACAGCCCCTGAACCGGTGCAATGCGCGGGTTCTTTCCGATGAACATGTGGGGAACCCCCTCCCTCACGTGGCCATCCGGACCGCAATGGTTGGGCCTCTCTTCGGCCAGGCCACCACAGGCTGGGGAGCCATGGATGGGTTTCCCTTTGGCCATGCCACCACGTATGGGACGCCCTTCAGGTGGGCAGCCACGGGCCAGGCCGCGCCTATGATCTGGGCCGACCACTCAGGTCGGGCTGCACCCGCGGACCGGGTCAGGCTTGATCGGTCCGATTGGTTCGGACCGGACCCCGACCCTCTACGGCCATTTACACCTTTTATCCCCCATCGTGGGCTACAGGTGTTCGATCGGCAAACCGTCTTTGGCAATGGAATTTTTGGACTAAGAAAATTCTTTTTGCATATCCCACTGGAGGATTGGACACAGTTGGGGTATGGCCGGGTTGGTTTGAACCTAAAAACCAACCGGGCCCCTGGAACAGAAATGCCAATAATTCTCAGATCGGGTGTCTGATTGACGCGTCGTCTATCGCGTTGGGTTCCTTGTGATTAGAAAAAAAACAATGGGATACATTAACTCAATAATTCGTGGTAGTTTATGTATCAACACTTGAATCGTTGTGCAGACCCTCCTTGAATCGAGCATGCTGTGTGCAGGAACTCTATGGCTGGCTTGGACTGAGATGAGAGGATCCTACGCGGACTTACTAATGTATTAGGATCCTACATGGGTTCGATAGAGACGGTACTATACCAGGATCCTCCATGGGTTCGACAGTGATAATAATATACCAGGATCCTCCGTGGGTTCTACAGCGATGACTTTTGTACTGAGATCCACCATGGGTTCGACAGTGACGACTTCTGTACCAGGATTCACCGTGGGTTCGACCGCTCTAATACTGTTCCAGGATACTACATGTGTTTGATAGAGGAGATGATTCAGAGGTTACATCTAATAATCTCTACCCCTCTTCATGAGTTGTATGCCTGTGTGAGCTGAGTCTTGTCTTTTAGTTGATATCATTGAGTTGATTGACATTACTTCCGTTGTGGAATGGGTTGTGATTGGGCTCGAGTGTTGTAACTAGACTGTGATTGGTAACATAGGTATATGTATTGGAAAATACTTATGTCTGGATGATCGATACTTAGTGATTGTATATTACTACTGTGGTTTATCCTTAGTGGATTCTAGGATACCATAGGGGGTCTCGGGGTGCCATACTAAGTATTGTTATACTCACCACTTGACAGGCACCGCCTACACCTTATTGCGTTCTATGCAGACGACGGTCAGTAGTAATCGAGGCTGAGGGTGACGAATGGGAGGCTTCTCATAGCCAGAATAGACAGGGCATACCTCAGCGATGAGTTTTTCATGTTCTGTAACTACCATTTAGGTAGGATTTCCTGGTTGACGATCTAGGAGCTATTTCCCCTTTTTAATTTTACCAGTACATGTTGTTCAGTTGGGTTTGTATACTGCCCCACTTACTTTCATCACATCTTTCTTTTCTATATTAGAACTTTTTTCTTCTACTACTTGTGTTAATATGATGTGTCTCACATGTTTAAAGGCAATTCCTTCCCTTTTTATCATGGTTTTGACTTTGGTTCTAGTTGCCATCCCTTGGCCTATGGAAGGCGGGCTTGGGGTAGTCACGGTATAGGACCTCAGGATGGTTCATGACAAATTGGTATCAAAGGAGTCGGTTCTACCGCATAACTTGGACTCTGATACTTT
Organism: Viscum album; assembly: GCA_963277665.1. Taxonomy (NCBI): domain Eukaryota; kingdom Viridiplantae; phylum Streptophyta; class Magnoliopsida; order Santalales; family Viscaceae; genus Viscum; species Viscum album. Next base: position 329,221,195 of record OY728152.1, on the reverse strand, counting down.
TAACAGCTATAGTGTTATGTGTTTTGGGTGTGGTTATCATTTTAGGGAAACCGATGTTGGTGTGGGGGCAGACGTATCCATACATTAGGACTCTGACTTCTGATTTCTAGATCAGTTCATAAAAACACTGATTGCATGTGTGTTTCTATTGAAAAGTTTTTTTCATGATTACATTGTTTCAACTCACTAGGAATATTTTTTTGACCATGGTGCACCTATTTCTTTTCTGGATGGCCCCACTTAGGTATACAGAGAGAGTTCCGTGTTTCGTACGAGATGGTATCCCACCGAGAGACGAGGCCTCGGTGCATGGCCCCATCACAGCGAAGGTACCTGTTGTACCACTACCCGCTGGGCCACTGATACCACCAGCTCTAGTAGCAGAGAGTGCATGCTGTCTGAGTGTGTTTCATGAGTTCTAGCGCCAGAGTCCGCCCAGGTTCCGGGGAGAGACAGACCCACAGGAAGTTGAGGATTAGCTGGAGGCTTTTGTGAGTTTTTTCATGTTGGTAGGGACACCAGCCGACCTCATGGTGATCCTTCCTAGAAGTCTTTTGGATGAAGAAGCAAGAATATGGTGGAGAATGTTTCTCTATGTGCAGTAAGAGGAATCACTACTCTGGGAAGACATCAAGAGTCTCTTCTAGTCAGAGTTTGTTCCAACCACCCTTCGTGCGGTGCGGATTCAGGAGTTACTTCATCTGCAGCAGGGCAGCATGACAGTAGCTCAGTACACAGTGAGGTTCACCGACCTCTCGCGCTACACAACAGATATGGTACGGGACCAATTCTCCAGGGCTTAGACCTTTGATCAGGGACTCAGGCATGAGATTAGGGCTTTGATGATCTCCCTTAGTATACCGATGCAGGAAGGGGTGCTGAGCGAGCCCTTCTATTGGAGAGTTTTCTAGCTGAGCAGTCACCAGCAGCGAGACCCACCACAGGGCAACACATAGCGGAGTTTTCTATAGCCGTAAGTAGACAGATTTTGTAGTGGTCCAAGAGGACCAGGCCATCAAGTAGGTGACCTTAGGATAATGGTTCGGTTGTGCAGGGCACACGAGATAGAGCCATCCATATGAGGAGCAGGTGGTCCTATGCATGCGGCGAGTAGGTTCACATGGCTTGTGACTGCCCGAACCGCCATGAAGATTAGCATCAGACAGTAGAGGGACCTCCTAGGTAGAGGTAGCTGTTCGACCGTGGTGGTCTTCCGGGAGTAGGAGGACGTGGAAGAGGAGCTATCCAAGCAGTAGGTCGTGGAGCAATTGTCGAGGCCCTACCACCACCACCACCAGGATGTCCACCCCGACCATAGGGAGCGGGCAAACAGGGGTAGGCTCAGCTTCAGGAAGTCAAGGCCTACGACCATGGTGCACCGGAGATGAATTTAGGTACTATATGTTTCTACTCCACCCATGCTGCAGTACTTATAGACATAGGTTCGAGCCATTCATTTCATGTCACTGCCCTCATTTGGATCTCAGAGATTCTGACAGATCTTTTGGCTTGATCCTAAGGACTAGAGACTCCTATGGGAGAAGACTCGACGATTACACATTGGTTCCAGTAGTGTGAGCTTACTCTAGGATGAGAGAGATTCAGCTGGGATCTCCTCATAGTGGCATCGAGGCCATACGGCGTCATCTTGGGTATAGACTAGTTATCAACAGTTCATGCTCTAATTTACTGTATTAGGAGGAAAGTGCAGTGTGTCTATGAGGATGGGATGAGGTTTACCTTCACCAGCGAGAAGGGAGCCTTTGAAGTGCAGGATGGACTTTACCAGAGGAGGGGGTAGCTGATCACACATCAGTTGGCTAGTCTCATCTTCGGAGTGGTTGATGTGCGGAGTCTGAGTTTTCCTGTTGCGGTGGATCAGTATGGGGATGTTTTCCATAACGATGTTCTCAGACTACCTCCTCGTATAGTGGTGGTCTTCTACATTGACATGTACCCCAGGACAGCATCGATATCTACGCCATCATATAGGATAGCTCTCGCCGAGCTTTGTGAGCTGCGGTTACTACTGGAAAACTTGTACAGGAAGGTATTTATACAACCCAGTGTTTCACCCTGGGCTTCCCCGATTTTGTTCGCCAAGAAGTTGGATGGGAGCTTACATATGTGTGTTGATTATTGGTGCCTGAACGAGGTGACCATGAAGAACAAGTACCCCCTCCCGAGGATTGACGACCTCTTTGACCAGCTGAAGGGAGCGTGTTGGTTCTCGAAGATAGATCTTCAGTCGGGTTATCACTAGATCAAAGTACGTGATGAAGATGTGCAGAAGACGGCCTTCAGGTGTCAGTATGACCACTAAGATTTTTTGGTTATGCCCTTTAGCATAACCAATGCTCCAGTAGTGTTCATGAGTCTCATGAACAAGATCTTCCAGCCTTATCTTGATCTCTCTTTCGTAGTCTTCAACGACGACATACTGATCTACTCAACTACTGAGGACGAGTGTGACTAACATTTGCAGGTTGTATTGGAAAAACTCTGAGAGAACCAGATTCATTGTAAGCTCTCGAAGTTCCTGTTTTGGATTTGAGAGGTTCACTTTCTGGGACACGTCATCTTGGAGGCTAGAGTTGCAGTGGATTCCGTGAATATTGAGGCAGTACTTTCTTTGGAGCGACCCAAGATTGTGACTGAGGTGCGGTGTTTTATGGGACTAGATGGGTACTATCAACGATTTGTTCCAGACTTCTACAGAGTTTCATCACCACTGTCAGCATTGAAAAATAAGGGGAAAGCCTTCATGTGGTCAGAAAGATGTCAGTAGAGATATCAGGAGATGAGGCATAGGTTCAATAGTGCCCCAATTCTAAGCTTCAAGAGGAGGGCTTCGGTACGTAGTTTACTGCGATGCATGAAGGACCGGACTTGGCTATGTCCTGATTCAGGAATGGGCAGTGATTTCATATGGTTCTTGTCATCTAAAACATCACAAGCAGAACTACACTAACCTTGACATGGAGTTTGCAGCAGTGGTCTTCGCCTTAATGATGGGGCGACACTATCTGATGGGAGAATGTTTTACAGTCTACTCTAACCATAAGAGTCTCAGGTACATATTCTTGTAGAAGGATGTAAACCTAAGATAGAAGCACTGGCTTGAGTCCCTCCAGGACTATGACATCGAGATAGTCTATACTCCTAGGAAGGGGAACGCTGTAGAAGATGCTCTAAGAAGGAGATCAGGCATTCAGCTTCTATGAGAGGCGATAGAGAAGCTGACCGTATTGCAGATATCCTTTGTGATTATATATAGAGAATCCTATCTACAGTCTCTCATAGTCACTCCTCCACTTCTTCAGCGAGTTGTAGAGGCACATCATAGGGATGTTGACTGTGAGATGCGACATGCACAAATATCCACAAGGCAGGCACCTGATGTATTTTCTATAGGTGGGGAGCATGTCATTTTCTTCAGAGGACATACCATGGTACCATTGGAACTTAGGAGTGAAGTGTTGAGGGTGTTCTACACCTCTCTTTTAGAGGTACATCCAGAAGTGGAAAAGATGTATCAGGACCTCTGACGACAGCACTGGTGGCTAGGTATGAAGAAGGCAGTAGTAGAGATTGTCTCATGATGACTCACTTTTCAGCAAGTGAAGGTGGAGAAACAGGTTCTAGCAGGATTAGATCAGCACTTAGAGGTCCCAAAGTGGAAGTTGGATGGGATATCCATGGATTTTATGATGGGACATCCATGTACATCTAGAGGACATGTCCTTATCTGGGTGATTGTCGACCGACTCACCATGTCATCCCAATTCTTACCAATCATAGAGTAGGGTTTCGTAGAGAGCCTAGGATGCCTCTATGTATGAGAGATTGTATGACTTCATGGTGTACCATCGACGATCATCTCCGATTGAGATTCTCGATTCACTTCCCAACTATGGAATGGGTTGTAGGATGCTTTTGGAATGCAGTTTCACTTGAGCACCACCTTCCATCCTAAGACGGATGGACAGACTGAGAGAAACATTCAGACTCCCGAGGACGTGCTTCGTGCATGCATCCTTGACTTCGGTCGCAGCTGGGAGGATCACTTACCCTTGGTAGAGTTTGTGTATAACAATAGCTACCATTCCACCATCGGGATGGAACCTTTAGAGGCACTTTACGGCCGACCTTGCAGATCGCCTCTGTGCTGGACTGACCCAAGAGTGTCCACACTTATGGGACCAGAGAATGTGTAGGGTACGATATAGAAGGTGCAGATCATCCAGGAGTGGATGAAGACTGTATAGATTAGGTAGAAGTCCAATTCTGAAAGGAGACAGAGACCACTAGAGTTCGAGGATGGCGACCACGTCTTTCTACGGGTCTCACCTCGATGAGGTCTATGTAGATTTGACCAAGGTGACAAGTTATCACTGCGATTCATCAGACTATTCCAGGTCCTAAGCCGAGTAGGCGAGGTGGCTTACCGCCTGGCCCTTCCACCTGAGTTGCACCGGGTGCATGATGTCTTCCACGTATCTCAGCTGAGGAGATACGTGAAAGACCCATCCCACATCATTGACCACGGGGAGATGGATATCGATGATGGGGAAACATTCATGGAGGTTACAGTTGAGATTGAGGATCGACAGGAGTGGGTCCGGCGTGGACGGTCGATACCTCTGGTGTGAGTTTGTTGGCAGCACGGGAACCTCCAGGAGAGCACATGGGAGTGGGAGGATCAGATATGTTCTCAATACCCCCATTTGTTTCCTTAGTGTGAGTTATAGCTTATGGGGATGTAAATCCCTGAGGTTGGGAGAATGTAAACACCCGGAAATTCCATGGAAAATTTTTTCTTGAATACATGGTAATTTTAAGAGTTCGTAGTTTCTAACGGCGCCCGATTCCAAGGCCCGGTGTGCCCGGAATCAATTTCTGATGTTTTGTTTGTGTACATTCAGTAAACCTATGTGCGAGATTTTATATCTTTTGAACCAGTTCTCATAATTGAAATCTAAGGGCACCGTTGAACTCACAGCGCTGATATTTGCTAATGGGGACCTTTATCACAATTGTGTTTTATCGAGATTGGAAGTTAATTTTTGGGGTTTCTAAATAAATAAAATAAAAATATGTGTAGCATATTTTTATTTGAGTGGACGTTTACTCCTCTAAGGGGAGGTTGGAGGTGGGGTCCCCCCCGCATAACCTCCCATGGGAGGATATTAAGAAGTGGGCCTCACACGACCTTCATACCCCACATTAACCCCCATTAAATCTCCATTAATAATTTGACACCCATCTTTATTAATGGGAACACATCACCTCCCCCAAATTTTTTTTTGAATTCTACACCTTCCTCCCCCATATTATTTAAGAAAAATCCACCCATTAATTATGTGAATTAACTTTATTTAATTTTAATCTCTTCAAATTATATCCAACAATTAAATAATAGTAAATCCTATTATTTTATTTTGTTATGATGGAAACTTTCATTTGGGGATATAACATTGAGAGGACTTGGGAGATTCTTGGAGAACGACATCCAATCCAATAAAAAATGACATCATATACAGCGAGAAAAGACATCCTCTCCAACAAATAATGAGGACGACGCTTGAGCCTGGGATCAGCAGTGTGTGATGGGCACAACGTACGACGATGTCTTCGAATGATTTTTCCACGCCTTCGACAAATTTCATCAAAACGAGGTAAGGGTTTGTTTTTATTAAGTTAAATCCTCATACCACATAAATTATTATGGTTTGATGTTGGCCATTTTTTATCACCTAATGAAGAGGGCTCGGGCCAAACAAACACGGCCTGACGTCCCTCCACGGATTCTTGTTTGGTTGACGTCAGAGGCGGAGCCGGAAGGGTGCGGTGTCGTCGCACCATGCTGGAGAAGAACCGCGGATGGGAGGGCCGCGGTGGGTGAAAGATGTGAAACGCCATCTTGTCGTGCCGCGTAGGAGGTGAGGAACTGTAGGAAGGGTGGGCCGCAGCAAAGGGGTGTGGCGCCGATGCGGCGCACCAGATAGGAACCACTGTCGGGGGGGCCACGACGGATGGAGAAGCATGGTGCTGTCGCGCAACGCGGTGGAGCTGAAGGCTACGGCCAGGTCGGGCCGTGGCGGTGGTGGTGCGGTGCCATCGCACTGCGCGGAGGGCAGGAGGACTGCGGCACCTTCGCGACGTGGTGGCGGCCGGCTGGGCCGGCCCCTATGGAGCGGGACAAACGGGACCACCTGGGTCCCGCAGCCCCTGAACTGGCGCAATGTGCCAGTTCTGTTCGATGAACCGGGGGGGCCAAACCCTCCCTCACATGGCCAGTCGGGCCGCCACAACTGGGCCGCCGTTCAACCGAACCGCCCTTCGGCTAGGTCGCCCTTTGGCATGGCCGCCACAGGTCGGGCCACCACTTCCAGTCCGCCCTTCGGTCAGGCCGCCACGGGCCGAGCTACCCTTCGGTCGTGCCACGACGGGCCAGGCCGCGCCTTCGGGCCAGGCAGACCACTTTGGTCGGGATGCACACGCGTACCGGGTCATTCCCCTGTTTGAACCAGGTCAGGCCTGGTCGGTCCGACTGGGTTGGACCGGACCTGGACCCGCTAAGGCCATTTACACTTTTTAGCCAACATCTTCGGCTACGGGTGTCTGATCGATAAACCTTCTATGGAGATGGAATTCATGGAGTGAGACGATTCTTTTGACATATCCCACTTTAGGTTTGGATGTAGTTGGGTTTTGGTCAGGTTGGTTTGAACCTGAAAACCAACCGGGCCCCTGAAATAGAAATGCCATTAAATCTCAGACTGGGCGTCTGATTGACACATCGTCTGTCGCATTGGGTTCTTTATGATGATATGGAACTACGGGATACATCAACTCAAGACATTTTGGTAGTTGATGTATCGACACTTGACTCGAGGAGCAGACCCTCCTGGAATTGGGTGCGCTGTGTGTGGGAACCCAATGGCTGGCTACGACTTAGATGATAGGATCCTACGTGGACCTACTACTGTACCAGGATCCTCCGTGGGTTCGACAAGGATGATACTCTACCAGGATCCTCCGTGGGTTCGACAGGGTTGATACTCTACTAGGATCCTCTGTGGGTTCGACAATGATAATACTATTCCAGGATCCTCTATGGGTTCGACAGCGATGAATTATGTACCGAGATCCTCCATGGGATTGACAGTGATGACTTCTGTACCGGGATCCCTGGTGGGTTCGACAGCGATAATACTATTCCAAGAGCCTATGTGGGGTCGACAGAGGAGATGATTCAGAGGATACATCTAATCATCGTTACACCTCTCCATGAGTTGTATACCTGTGTGAGCTGAGTCTTGTATTTCAGTTGATATCCTTGAGATGATTGACTTTACTTCCTTTGTGGAATGAGTTGTGCTTGGGCTCGAGTGTTGGAGCCAGACTATGATTGGTAAAATAGGTATATGTATGAGAATATACCTAATTAGAGATGATCTATACTTCATGATTTTATCTTACTGCGGTGGATTATCCATGGTGGATTCTGGGAGACCTTTGGGGGTCTTGGGGTCCCCTACTGAGTATTTTTATACTCACCCATGCACGGGCTTTGCCCGCACCTTGTTGTGTTCTGTGCAGACGATGATCAGTAGTGATCTAGGCTGAGTGTGACAGACGGGAGGCTGCTCGGAGCTAGACTAGATGGGGTGTACCTCAGGGACGAGTTGTTTGAGTTCTGTACCTAACCTTTAGGTAGGATTTACAGATGGACGATCCTGGAGTTGTTTCCCCTTTTTACATGTACCAGTACTTGTTCTTTTGTTTAGTTTGTATACTAGACCACTTACTTTCATCACATCTTTATTTTCTGTATTATTATTTTTTGCTTCTATTGTTTGTGTTTAGACTTTGTGTGTTAATGTTTTAATGGCACTACAATCCCTATTTATCAGGGATTCACCTTTGGTGCTAGTCGCCAGCCCCTATCCTATGGAAGGCAGGTTTGGGGTAGTCACGGAACGAGCCCTGAGGACGGGTCATGACATTTATATAGAATAACCTCTTAATATATTACATAGTAATATATTTAAATTTTCACAAACTAGTTTGATTTTTTAGAGAAGTAATAAAGAGGAAACTTTACTTATTTTTATTTATTTTTATTCTAGTTGTTTTTTTAATGCATGATATTAGGTGGGATATTTTTGTTTTAAAATTTGTTATGTTTTTTAAAAACAATTAGCCATTCTGAAAATTAATTTCATAAATATACTATTTTAATGAATATGTACTTTTTTTCTTAAATCTTTTTAACTATTATTTTTAGGTTACTTGTTTAAATTTGGTTTATTTATTTATTTTTATTTCTATTTTTTCATCATTTTTTTTAATTACAATAAGTGGAAGAATTTTTTGTATTAATTTTTGACTTTGTAAATATTAAAAATGGGGAGACTATTTAATAACTCCTTGTCAATTCAATCATTTATTTTTTTTATAATTATAAATCATTGCATTATTTATTTATATACTTACTTATTTATGTAAAAATAGAAAATTATAATTTCTCACAACATTTTTAATTCTTATTTTTGAGTTTCAGTATTTTTCATAACATAAATCAATTATATGAAATTTATTTACTTAAAATCATTCCAAGTTTCAAATGATACTTGCGTAGAACACATGACACATATGTAACACGAAATCATTCATACACTGATGTACAATGATACTGACAAGACTATAAATGAAATGTAAGCAACCTAAATGACTTTTATATAGAATGAAATGATTCATATAAACAACCAGATGACACTTATGCCGAAACAAAAATGAATCTTATACCAAATAATGATGTTTAGGATAATATAAAATTACACATACACATAACCTAAAATGACGCATGTCATGATACTTTCACTAAATGAATTATACACTATGTAATGACTAATGAACACATATAACTTATATTTTTTCTACGTATTAAAAATTGTAATTTAACATTTGTGATTATTCAAAATCATCTAATTATTATTGTTATACAAATATATTTAATTTTATATTAAAATTATTATTTGTTTTATAATTTAGTTTTATTGATTATCTACACAATTTTCAATGATATTTGAAAATAATATTTTTTAGAAGAAAACTAAAATTAGGAGTTTTAGGGGTTTATCCAAATTCATTGAATGAGGATTCAAAAACCATTATTATAGAAGATGAATCAATTTTATTTCAAAATATTAAAAAACTATAATTTAGTTTTTTATCGCAATATTTATATTTTAGGAATGTTTGATTATGTATTCATGGTTATTCAATATCAGTGATAAATATGGAGAAAAATTTGGGTATTATTATTATTATTATAAATTATTCAATTATTATAGACTATTTTGTAAGGATTGAAAACTATCTTTAAATTAGATTGAAACAAAATGATGTAAGTTTATTTGAATGAATATAAAAACACCAAAATGTGTGAACATAAAATTTTCGCATGTAAACAAGTCATCTTATTTGAACAATTTTTAAACTATTGGAGGAATCTCATGGAAGAAAAAATATTTAAACTCTTTACTCCATTGGAGATAATAGTTGATCCATTATTGAAAGATTAGTTATTGTGATTCAACTATCCTAAATTAGATTCTATTGATTGGATTCTTGATTCTCACTTTTTATAATTATTATGATTTATTCTCTTGTTCTAAAACTGGGTTTCAGATTATGATTTTCCGTTGAAAAATAATTCTTCTCAATGCATTTTGTACACTGGTTTTAATATTCATTGTTGGGATATATTAACTTTAAAAGGTATTTTTTTTATTATGGTTTAATGTCATTGTTTTAATTGTGTTCTGAATCCCCTTTAAAATTTAGGGTTGTTGTGTGTTTATTCCTCCACACGAAAAGATATATTGTAATAAAATTTTTACCCACCTTTAGAATTCATGAATTTTAGTAAATAAAATTTCTCTTCTAGAGAATATAGGAGTGAAGATTATATGTTGGATCCCTTTTATCTAAACTACTATAAAAAATCATTATGTTCATACTTTATTTATCCATAACTCAATTATTCACATGTTTGATTTGATTTAATTTCTTTTAAAATTTTAAATTTGTTTATTCACCCTCTCTAGACCATCATCCATATCATTTAGGTCCTAAAATTTACATGTTTTAAATATTTCATAGGATGAACCTCACATGGTTATCGTTCTCCACACTATCCCTAAACTGAAGCTCAATAGTAACTCTAATCTACTACTTCTGATTGTACCAACCAATCATAAAATATGATGGTATTGTCTGATATAATCATCTAAAAAATACACTTCATAGCTTTTAGACATCTATTATCTAGACGCCTAGTTATTCCACTATTTCATCATCAATTCACATCTGTTCCATCAAAAATTAAACACCTAAACTTTATCAATGTAGTAGATTAATTACTTTAGACCAAAAATGGATTCCATTACCAAACCTAGAAAATATTTAGTCTACTTGGGTTTAAATGAGTGAGTCTATCCAGGGTGAATTTATATTTCATATCATTCCCTAGAGTTCATCCATAACCATGGAGCTACAAGAAAATGATGGTTAGATAGTTTTTTTGGTCTTTTTTTCTTTACTTTCTTGTTGGTCCTTTCTTATAAGACTATTGTTTTGTTTCTTTTCATAATAGAAAAACTTGCGGTTATTTTTTTATAGAAAACATGGAGGTCATGGTATGAATCACATAAATAATTTTGTTATTTATATTTACACACTTTTATTTATCATTTTTTCTTCAATTTTCATTGTTTATATTTAGTTCATGGTTTACTCATCATTGAAAAGGATATCAGTAAACCCATTCTTCTTTCATTTATATAAGAGGATAGAATGGCTTTTTTAACCTTATCCACCCTAACAATTTTTATTAGACCAATTTTATCATTTTTATTTATGTCTTATACTAACTGTGTGGTTGATAAGTTCAATATAGAGAATTATTTAAATTTTTAGAGATTGAATATGCCTGACCTTCTTGTCTACAATGGTCTTGCATCCACTTTTTTGGGGTCTAAAAAACATTACCACCATTCCCATGGAAGGATAGTTATTCACCACAAACCTAGATGTCCACTGTAATAATCTTGAGAAATATCACTATATGTTATCTCTAAATTTAAGAGAAAAACTCTTACATGGTGATTATTATGATACCACTACTAAATCCATTTTTATAATCCTTGTAAACCTATAAATTAATAAATCCCTTATTAGTATCCTATATAAGGATGTGAGGCTTTATAATGTTAATCTTTTTCAAAAAACCTCTTTCTAGGTTCACATAGATGAATTTAATAAGGTATTACTAGATTTAGAAAAAAATCAATGTTAATATAACAGAAGAGGACCAGATTTTTATTTTATTGACCACTCATGATGAGGCTATATATATTTGAAAATATTTCATGATATATGGTAGGGAGTCTTTCACTTTATAAGAATTCAATGAAGTCATGTTGTATATGGATCCTCAAACCCACGGTTTGAAGGATGATTTTTGCATGATAAAGAAAAAACTCTAATTGATGATTGTCAGGGTCAAAAGTCACATTAATATATATATTCTAATAACCGTATTAAGGATAATAAATCCTATAACAATGTGGTAGACCCCATTTTTTATAGTGTTAATGTCTGGTAGTCCTTTTATATACCCTTAGTATACAGTTGGAAATAACTCTACATTTTATTTATTCTACCTACCTCAGACTAGAACTGTATGAGATTTTTAATAGGGGCTTATTGAATGGAAGGATTTTAGTTTGGCTAGTATTGTGGGATAGGATATATCCAAATGGAAATTAATCTCCAGTCAAAATTCTATGATTTCATGTTTTGTGATTTCTACTACCTTATAGCATCGATTTTTACCTTTTTGTTTTTTACCTTCAAGATTATTTATTTATCTATCATGGATGTTTGTACTCTCTATTTTTGTTGATTTATTGTTATTTGGGTTCTCTTAGTAGTTATAGTGACATTAGTTTAGGTGGATACTCTAGTAATGTTTGGTAAGAATTTCATCAATGTAATTTCATATAATAAGTAGGACATTTGTTAGTATTAGATATAAGTAGTTGGTGAAAGAACCCCATGAGTAAAGGAATCATGAAATATATAAAATATAATGCGTTTGGTATAGATTCATGTTAAAAAAATGAATCCACAAAATCCCTTGCCTAAATTTCTTAAAGGATCATATGAAATTAATTTTAATCCTGAAGAATAAAATATAATAAAACCATAAGTGGTTCTTTATTCATTTGAAATAACTGATATAATTGAATCACCATTTGTTTTTTATCAAAGATATCAATATTGAAATTTTATTTATCATCCATTATTCACCATAATTTCTACATCATCTCTCCAAGATTCCTATGTTCTAATGTGAGATGTTGAAGAGATTTATGATGTCACTTCGATCGCGTAATGAATGAAGACCCGATCGAGAAAATGAGATCTATCAAACCATGTCATTCCACCATTTTATCACTCTAACGAGAGATATAAGTGTTAAAATCTCTCAAATTCATGAAAATGGTGTGTCACTTTATTATAGATGCTAAAATGAGCTTTTATACCATGGTTATACTTTCAAAAATTTCACATTTTTATATGGAATGTAATAACATTGATTTTAGACACTTTCTCACCTTTATGAATTAATTAAACTTTCCATAAATGTCACCAAAATTTTATCAGTCACTTTTAAAACTTTGACATGTAAATTGATAAAATATGAACCATTAACTCAGCTTATAAGATCCCTAAATAATTTAATGAACCCTAAATGTGATATATTCAGTAAAAACAAATATCATCATACTCACATTAATGATCAAATAACATCTTAATACCTTGGGAAAAAAATTGAATTATCATTACCCTAAAATTGAGTAATATAATTGAACTGTTTTTACTTGTTATCATGCACACTTGGACATTAAAAGGACCACACACATGGGTCTCAATTCATCCAAAACTCATATTCATCTGAATAGGTGGATCTTGTGAATAAAATTAGTGCATGACCCAATATGTAACATCATGTTGTTGACTTAAGGTATTGTTAAACCCCACTTTTGATAATGCTTGGGTTTAATTTCATTTAAAGGTTAATCGGCTGAAATTTTTGAAGTTTTAAAAATTTATGGACTAGCACATGATTGAATCATGGTTTTCCCAAACCATGTGATCTCTCAGAGAATACATTGAAAACCGAGTCAATGGGGTTTTTCATGGATTTCACATAGTTTTTCAAACATTGTGTTAGCATAGGAGAAACCACACAACCCATTTAAATTAGGCACAAAGCCAGGGTACATAATTAAGTCTAACTATGCGGCCCTACCCATGAAAGCATACATATAGGTTTTTTAATCGAAATTTATTTTTAAAATTAACAACCCCTCACTTTATGTCCCAGATGGATTTGTATGACCCATAATTGATTTATCCCTTCTTAATATCACCCAATAATAGTTTTCAGTCCCTTAGAACCCTCCTAGAAGGGAATTGAAGCTAGGAAAATTCCGTTTGATCATCTCCCTATTAGTTTCCTCCTCTTATTCCCTATCTAATACTCTATCAATTTTCCTCCCTAGGGTTTTATAGATCTACATATTTATAAGAATATAAAATACCCTATGTTTTGGGATCTTAAACATTGGTTTGATTCATAGACCTCATTGTATTATTTCTTAAATAGAGAATCCCATTTATGGTTTGGAGTTACTAGATCTAGAAATCCTGATATAGGTGGTTCTATAATGTTTCCCAGTTTATTTAACTCTATATTTCATGATATATGTTTTAAATTAATTTACTATTATAAATGAAATTTCATTCATTTTATAGATTAAAAACCCAATTCCATTGAAATGGGATTTATGGAAATTGATTTTTGGAATGAAATTGGGAAATCCCCCATATTCCATGTAATTGGGTTGAGGCTTTAAATTTTATAGAAAATTATGGATATTTAAATTGTTGAATATAAATTGTGAATTTATGGAAATCATTTCAAATAAATTTTTGAATTTTATTTTGGATATTGTATTTTGAAATATAATTTTTTAATTTATTTCGAATTCTTATATTAGGAAAAAGGATTCAAATGGTTTTGATAGAAATATTTTCGTTTTGTCTTGGAAAAATTCATGTTTGATTAAAAACTTATTTTAGTTTTTAAATGGATAATTGGTACTTTTGAAATGGGTTAATGGGATTTAATTGTTTTTTAATGTTTCTTAATGTAAATTTCCCATCATTGATTTGTACTAGAGAACATGCATTCCTGGGAGGTTAATGAGTTCTTTGGGGCAAACACATTATGATGGGAATTACTTTGCACCAGATTGAAACTTTACAACACTAAAAATCACTTTTTAGCACATATTATTCCTCGATAGAACATAGATGAGTCCTCTCTTACTAGTTCCAAGGGATGTGTGTACACATTATAGTAATTATCACATGAGTGTGTGGAGATCCCATAACCTAGAACTATCGTACCATTTGGAATATTACCATGTTTCTCGCTTATTTATATATGAGATATAAATGTATGGTATTTTTGTAAACTATTTTATATTACATTTCAATTATATAAACTATTTTATATCAAAGTGTATATTTAATCCATTTTCGTAAAATATTTCAATCATTTGAAATGTATTGAACCATTTGTATAAAGTATTTTCATAATTTGAAATGTAAGGAAGGATTTTTTTAAAAATGATTTTGAAATTCCAAACCTATTTATAAAAAATGGAAATCACATTACATTGTTAATTAAATATTGGAATCTATTATAGAATCATTTGTGATACCCTATTGGGAATTTGGCTTATACCCTACCTGTGCCTTCAGGAGTTTTTAGATTATCTTCTTCCAAGATTTAGTATGGGTATAGCACTACTTGGAGGTGGTTATAGGTATTGATCGGTGGACTTAGTGAGTTACATCCATTAGTACATGGTCATTTTTTCCTATTTTTTGGTAATTTTTTATAGTACATTAGGTTGTTATAACAATTTTATTTATATTACACTTCTCTGTATAGAATGTCTTTTACATTAATACTTATTTTATTGTCTTTAGTTACAAAATTATTGTCGAAAAAACCATTCCCAAATTCATTTTTTATGATTCCATGTGCTATTCTCTAGACCATGGGGATCAGAAAATCCATTCAAGCCAGGTCAGTCTCAGCTTGGTTATTGGTTTACCAGGTTACTTAGGCTGGTTCTTGAAACTCTAGGTTGTAATACCACAACATCAGTAATCTAGAGCTTGTGTTCATTTTACTAAATTGGCATAAGAACCAGGGATCACATAACAAAGGTCTGAATTGTTTTATTGCCTTAGGAGACTAGATACCAACACGATTCTCACATTATATTAGAAAACATGAAATATAATATAAAAATATTTTTTAGGAGTTTATTATTACTTCTATTAAATAACTAACGTTATTAATAGACCAATTATTAATATATTGGGGAAAGTAAAAATAATAATAAAGGGTGGCTCATATACTCAGCAAGGGAAATAATACAACAGAATCTATCACAATTTAAATAAGACATGAATAATATTGCCGATATAAAAAATAGTTAAATATTCCATATGATTAATTCCTAAAAAGGGGAATCAATCCATAGATAACATAACAATATAAATAATCACATTGATAATAACAACCATGTTCATAATGATTGAATGAATAATGATGATCAACATAATATTAACATCAAGGACTTGTGCCAAGACAAAAAACATAAATAGGTAAGGCATTAACCAAATACCTGAACTAGTTTCTCTCATGAGATTTTTCTATGTATTTTCGGTCTATAAAAGGCCCCACCCATCACTTACTAATTCTAATGCAATAATCATATAAAAGGGGTGAAACATAATCAACATAAACCTTTATATTAAATAACAAGAATATAAAATGTAAATATTTACCCAATCCATAAATATTTTCACAATACATCTAGAGTAATATGAAAAATGATATGAGGATAGTATATCTTATGTAAATAATAATATTCTCCAATGAATGTTGTAAAATATTAATATACTTTAAAAAGATCACTGAAATATTTCTTGAGTTAAATAACATTTTCTTACTGAAATAACTAATTAAAAATATAATGTTTTCCCAAATATTAAAGAATACATTTATTTTCAATGTAATATTGTAAAAATTAAAATAAATATTACAATAAATGAGTTGTAAAAATGGAAGGAAATTTCATTTATGTTGTATAAGTTAAAAAATATTCATTTCACACTTTTTTAAAAAGTCAAAAGAACCTTATTCAAAATATAAAATGAAGATTCCACATAAATCATTTTATAAAAAGTAAAACAGGGTTAAAAATGTGTTTGATAAATAATTTAGTAATATTAATATTATTATTTGAGACATTTTACCGAATATATGGACATGGAAGAGAAATATTCTCGATTGAGTAAAAAATAATGTTATGTTTCCATAAAAACATTATTTGGGATTCTTGAGTACTTATAGGAAATAAAGTGAAAGGAAACATGTAATTTATGGAACTAACTATATAATAATATAATATATTCATTTTATGATCTAAAGGTCAAATTATTCCCCTAGTAGAGGCTTCAACATAATCAATCATGAATACTGATAAGATTATGAAATAATACCTTACCTCGAGGTTCAAGTATATTGATCTCCTAACATCAAGGTAGGTGGTTCGTGCCTTTATTTATAATGTATTCGAGTATTTTGTGCAAATTCCACCAATACCCTTGAACAGGGTATTGTGTGTTTACCGTTTTAGCCCTATTGATTGCCTACTTTGATTTTATGTCAGATTAGAGGATTTTGGTTGAGTTTTGGGATACATGTTAGGCTTTGAAAGTGTTTTCCATGCCATTTTTTGCCTGTCTGGACCGTTAGGTCTAGTTACCTTTTTGACTGCTATTGTTTTCACATGCCTAGTATTGTATGATAGTGTGACTGTTGTTATTTAATGCTGAGATGCTGTAGAATTCTATCCAAGTAGTTCTTGAGGATACTTTGGCTGATACATGCACTATGCTTATTTTTCTTACACAGGGTTGTGGGAATCTAGTGTAGTTGACCACAGGGAGAATAGACGTAAGGGATTCTCCATAATGTCTTTATAATATGATGTGAGACCACATGGGGAATTGACATTGAGTTCTTTCTCAGAGTGTCTGTAATTCCTCGACGTGGGCCACATGGGGAATGAGGCGTTGAGTGCTTCCCTAGAGGGTATTTAGTGTGATACGAGACTATAAGGGGAATTGATGGTGAGTTCAACCCCAAAGAGTCCATTATTTAGCTTAACCAGTGGGGTGAGACAGTGTGTGCCTCCCATAGGGTTGTTATTACTTTTTGGTTAAACCATAGGGGTTAGGATGTGAGAACTACCCATGTGGTTAACTATTGTTCTAATTTCAGGAGTGGGTACTTACTTGTTTGTAAATTAAATGCTAGAATCTCAGGATTGGTTTCTACTGAGTACTTTCTTGTTTACTATTTTATGTACTTTTACCTGCCATATATTCATTGACTGTTAGGAACAGATATTCTGGTGGTTTCCTACTGGGATTTTGTCTCACACGCTTTTTGGGTCATTCTTTTGTGCCCATAAATATTATATTTTATCGGTATAGATAAGGGAAATTTCCCTTCGACTTCCGTTTCTTGATTGATGTGGAGTTGGAGAACATGGGACCATGCTATGGCTTGCGATGCTGAGGAGTTTATCTTCTTTCTTTTTCACTTTGGTTTATCACTGTATTATTCTAGCATTGTGACTTGTTTGGCTATTTTCCTAGACATATATAAATCATTCATCATTTATATATATATCTTGTCCAGTTGTTTCCTTTATCAGTCTTCCGCTGTTACTATTGTTTGGAATTTATTGATTCCACTATTGTATGTATTTGTGTACTTTGGATGTGTACTCTGTCAATGAGGGCATAGTTTCCCCACTATCACACCCAAGGCCCTCACTACTAGTCGGCAGCCTCTAGAATTTGTGGAAATGCATTTGAGGCCATGTGACCAACTGGGTATGGGGTGCCTCTGGGTGGCTTCCGGAACCGAGACGTTTCAAAGTGATATTAGAGCTAGGTTTCGATCCTAGGACCTGGGGGTTATGGGCCCACATGGACCAGAATTTAGTGTATCTTTGACTTATTTACCTTTTTTATAACTTTTTTAAGATGCCAAACTTTGATTCACGGGGAGTATGGGCCCTCACAGATCGGAATTTGGCACTTTCCGTGTTCATATCAGTCTTTTCTGGGCTCTGGAGTAGTTCTTAAGGCTTACTGTCCAGGAAAACCCAAAATACACACCGCGTAGTCTTGACTACACACCATGTTTTCTTCAGTTCGGTAAGAAACTATTTTTCATAAGTACACACCGTGTACCTTATGTACACTCCTTGTAGTCTCTAACCGTGTCATGGGCCGTGTGGGCAGAGGTCAGGGATAGGGAAAATATAATGTGAACACGCTGTGTACCAGTTTTGCACGCCATGTTGTGTAATCCTAGGAGTGAGTCATGTAGTTAACAACACAGTCAGTGGAGTTGCTTCTTATACACATCGTGTCTACCTTGAAAACACCATGTAGTCTGACCCAGGTACCCGGTCGTGTCACGAACAACACGGGTTGTTGTCATCCTTTATCATACACACCATGTCTGCCTGGAACACACCGTGTACTGTCAGCTATGTACCCGGTAATGTATCTAACCACACTGTCTTTTGGGACTTCTTAGAAGTCGCCATGTCCTTCTGGAACACACCGTGTTGTGTGACATGGGTACACAGGCTGTGTAACTAACAACATGGGCCAGGTGAAGCTTGTTGAGTACACGTTGTGTCTACGTTGAACACATTGTGTAGTTTTGTCTTAGGAGAGCCGTGTGGCTTAACCATGTAGAAGGACTCGGGCAGGGGAATAAGATTCAGGTACACGCCCCGTGTTAGTATAACACGTTGTGTGTTTGGTGTGTTACACGACCAATTTTGGAAAAAATACATGCCCATGTAAATGACTTAAGGGAACACGCAGTGTAGTCTTTATAAATGTTGTGTAGTCATGTTTGGTAAATTTTGAATGCTTTATTTCCCTTGTTTCATTATTACGCTCTTTGTTTTCAGTCCTTAATAATGTGATCTAAAGTGTGGGTTTGACCTTGTAGAGTCATGGCACTAAGACATCCTCCGGTTATACCCCAGTTGCCAAGTGGCGATCAGACACCAGATATGTATGATCAGGGACTTCCTGCAGATCCCCATATCATGCCAGTCTTGGCACCAACCATTATACCTGACACAGGAGCTAATACACAGTTTAGGGAGGGCATTGTGAGGATGATGCAGACCTTCTAGGGAGCTTCGCCTTCTACCACGTCTATGGCAGACTTGACGTGGGTTTTCCAGCAATATCATCCCCCCACATTCTTAGTGGAAGGAGGACCGCAGGCCGCGAAGTCATGGCTAGAAGCCAAGCTGATGATATTCGAGCCTCAAGAGATGCCTCCAGAAAGGTGGGTCAAGCTCGCTACCTACAAGCTATGAGACTCCTCTAAGAGGTGGTGGGACGTGATCTCATAGGTGGGTAATCAGCATGTTATGGTGTGGGAGGAGTTTTAGTGCGTCTTTTATGACTACTTCTATCCAGAGACCCTGAGGGCCATCCGAGGCCAGGAGTTCCTGAACCTAGAGCAGGGTACTCTTTCTATCATGGAGTATTGCTCTCGTTTCACCGATCTTCATCATTTCAACCCCCCCCCCCCAGGGCGGATATGGGTTGTTCATGGCAAGGAAGTTTCTGGATGATCTGATACGGGATATCCACTCACATGTGAATGTCATCAGGTTGACTTCCATCACTTCTATAGTCAACTAGGCACTGATTGAGGAGCACAATCTGAGAGATTCCAGAGGTCAGAGCTAGGGCGGTTCCACTTACAGAGTTAGTGCTTCACCAGCTGACAGCAGGAAGCGCCGTAGGGAGTTTATGCATGATGATCTGAGGTATCGAGATTCATCTTCAGGTAGTCAGGTGGAATACTACCAGTGTGGAAGGGTTGGGCATATGAGGCCACAGTCCTAGAGAGACCCAGTGGAGTGCTGATCTTGCGGTAAGATGGGTCACCATCAGCACTTCTGTTAGGTTTTCTCACCAGCAGCTGGTTATAGGGGTTCAACCATGACTCCTTGTTTAAGAGCAGCACCACCAGTTTCTTACCAGTCTGGGAACTGGAGTTCTTCAGACCATTTGAGGTGAGGTGGAGGTCAAGGCCATGGTGGTCAGACACTGGTCTTTCAGCAACAATAGAGTCGATCAACTCAGAGCGGTTAGGAAGGGTCACCGGGTCGTGGTACAGGTCAGGATTTTACAGTGGAGCAGACCCAGAAGGAGCAAGATCCTGGACTCTCTACTGTTCAAGGTATGATCTTAATAGCCTCAGTTTTATCTTCTGCTCTTTTCTATACTGGGGCTTCCCATAGATTTATCTCGGTTGCTATAGTGGAGAGCCTTGGGATTTGAATCTTTTCCTTTATAGATACATTGACTCTAGACACCCTATTGGGGACTAAGATGTCCAGTGTACGTCAGTGCAAGAAGTTCCCTCTAGAGGTGGTCAGGTATCACTTTCTATGGGATCTCTATGCCCTCAAGATGATAGGCTATGATGCCATTCTCAGAATGGACTGTCTAGTTCCCAACTAGGTAGTTTTCAACTATTATCTCTGCTGGGTGAGTTTCATATCACTAGAGGGTGGATCGTTTTTTCATTAGGGCGAGTGGGATGTCTGGGAGAGTAGAGCGGGTCCAGATCATCCTGGGTTGGGAGCAGTTACAGCCCATATTGTTAGTTATTATATGGATACCCAGGGGACTTCACAATTAGAATTTCCTCCAGTGGTGGATCATTTCATAGATGTATTTCTAGAGGACTTTTTAGGTTTTCCTCTGGAGCGTGAGGTAGACTTTTTTATTGATCTCGTTCCAGTAGCGGCACCGATGTCCATTCCTCTTTATAGGATGGCTACTTCTGAGTTGCTAGAGCTTAAGAAGCAGTTGGAGGAGTTTCACGCAAATAGTTTCATCCGACTGAGTACTTCTCCTTGGTTTTCACCTATTCTGTTTGCGAAGAAGTCCGATGGTACCCTCAGGCTTTGTGTGGATTATCGGAAGTTGAACCAGTTGACGGTCAAGAACTGATATCCCTTGCCTAGGATTTATGACCTCCTTGATCAGCTTCGAGGAGCCCGAGTGTTCTAGAAGATTGACTTGAGGTCCGGTTACCATCAGTTTCACATAAGACCATCTGATATACCTCATACAGCCTTCTGGAGTAGGTATGGTCTATACGAGTATATGGTTATGCCGTTCGGACTCACGAACCCACCTGCAGTTTTCATGGCACTGATGAACCGAGTGTTCCATCCATATTTGGACACTTTCGTGGTGGTCTTCATTGATGATATCTTGGTGTACTCTCACACTTGACACGTCCATGCCACACATCTTGAGATCATTATGAGTACACTGAGAGAGAATCAGTTATACGCTAAGCTCTCAAAATTCCACTTTTGGATGGACCAAATTCACTTTTTGGGCAACGTTATCTCAGAGACAGGAGTATCAGTGGACCCATAGAATGTGAGAGTAGTAGCTTCTTGGGAGACTCTGAATAACTTCTTTGAGGTGTGGAGTTTTCTAGGGATGTCAAGATACTACAAACCCTTCATACAAGACTTTCCAAGCTTAGCAGCACCGTTGACAGGTTTGAATAAGAGGGGTGTAAAGTTTTTATGGCCAGATTCGTGTGAGTCGGCCTTTCAGGAGCTGAAAGGGAGGTTGAAGTTAGAACCTATACTAGTCTTTCAAGAGCCAGGAAAGTGTTACACTATCTACTGTGATGCATCAGGTGTCCGGCTGGGAGTTGTGCTTATAAAGGGATATGGAGTCCTTGCATACGGGTCTCGGTAGTTGAGTCCAATGAGAGGAACTACCCAACACATGATCTATAGTTGGTAGCTATTTGTCATGCGCTAAACTGTTGGAGACATTATATTCTAGGAGAGAATTTTTTGGTTTTCACCGACCAAAAAAGTCTCAGGTACATTTTCACTCAGTGTGATTTTAATATGAGATAGTGGAGGTGGGATGAGTACCTACAGTCCTTTAAATATTGAGCTTGCCTATACGCCTGGGAAAGGCAATGTTGTAGATGATGTATTGAGCGGGAGGACATAGTTCTAGGTATTTTAGGTGGCCAGTAGTGAGTGGAAGCTTATGGAACTGTTCTCTGAGATGCATCTGGAAGTACACGATAGACAGGGGCTGACTTTTCTATCTTCTGTAGTGGTTACCTCTACCCTTATTAATCGAGTTCCAATGAGGAAAGTCTCAGACTCAGAAGGCCTAGTACTATCAAAGAGTGTGTCAGGAGAGGACCCTCTTTCTGGACGAACCATAGGCAATGATGAGATCTTGCATTTACAAGGATGTGTATGGGTGCCAGGAGAAATACGCGAGGAGCTGATGTGGGATTTTCATTCCTCTTTTTAGTCAGTTCACCCTGGTGTCACCAAGATGTATTGTGATCTTCACCGACTATATTGGGGTCCAGGTATGAAGAGAGATGTTTCTGGTTTTGTCATTAGATGTTCTACTTGTCAGCAAGTGTAAAGGAAGAACATCAATGACCAGCATGTCTTTTATAGCAGTTACCCATTCCTGAGTGTAAGTTGAATGGTGTCGTGATGGATTTCGTGATGGGGTTTCCATGGTCTCCACATGGGAATGTTGTTGTATGGGTCATCATTGACAGAATTACGACGGTTTCTCACTTCTTACCGATCAAGGATATCTTCAGCGTTGATGAGCTGGGGCGGTTGTACATCTGAGAGATTATGCATCTTCATGGAGTTCCACACTCCATTATTTCATACAGGTATTCGCATTTTACTTCTCGGGTCTGGAAGGGGATTTATAAGTCTATGGGTACACTAGTAATTTTGAGTACAACATACCATTCCCAGATAGATGGCCAGTCTTAGCATAGGATTCAGGTGCTTGAGGACATGCTTCTACCATGCATTCTGGACTTTAGAATTTCTCAAGAGAAGAAAATACATCTTGAGTAGTTTATGTACAATAATAGTTTTCAAGCGACTATTCAGATGCCACAATATGAGGCTTTATAAGGTAGGCCATGCCGATCACCCTTATGGTGGCTGGTGGTAGGAGAGGTAGCTTTGCTGGGACCTCATATTTTTCAGGGGACCACAATATAGATAGTGTTGATTTGGTTGAGGATGGCTACTGCACAGTCATGACAAAAGTCGTACGCTGATCAGCTGATATGACCTATGGAGTATGATGTTGGGGATTAGGTTTTTCTGTGTGTCACACCGAGGTTGGGGAACAGGAGGATTAGGAGACAGGGTAAGCTTTCACCAAGGTACATAAGACCATTTGAGGTGTTGGAGAGATTTGGGCTAGTTTCCTATCAGCTGCAGTTATCTCAGAGGTACCAGGCTATGCACGAAGTTTTTCACTTTTCTCAGCTCTGACGTTAATTTTCAGACCTGTATCACATCCTTCAACCCGAGGTGGTTGAGCTTAATGTGGATGCATCGTTCGAGGATCATCTGATATAGATGGTTGATCAAAGTACAATGGTTTTCCATGGCCGGTCTGTTCCTCTGGTATGAGTTCTATGGTAGCATGGGCGAGTACAGGACGAGACTTGGGAGAGGAAGGTAGATGTGCGATCACAGTGGTCGGAACTGTTCGGGGATTCTTCTTCTACACCATGCTATGGAAATTCGGGGATGAATTTCTATAAGGGGGGAATTTTTTAAGAACCCTGATCTTCCTTTCAGGTGTTTTTTACCTTTTTTGGTCGTTTTTTAGGAAAGGGTAATAATCTAGAAATTTTCAAAGTACATATCGTGTAATTTATAAGTATACTCCATGTACTACGATGCCGCTGGAGGCCGTGTGCTAGTCGTGTCATGGCCACACACATGGCCATGTAGGGTTGACATGGAGGACACCTAATGCGGTGTACAAAAAAGGCAAGTACACATAGTGTAATTTAAAAGTACACGTTGTGTACTTTCTTTTTTTCCATTAAACACACCGGGGTCATGTCTAATTGATAGAATCGACTTCTTTTAGGTTTTCTTCGTCCGAGAGCGTCGAGCAGCCATGGATCTTCGATGATCCCCTGAACCACCGTCTTTCCTCCTATTCAAACACCAGTGAGTTCGTTGGAATCATATTAGTGAGTTCTCTCTTCTCCTAGATCATCATTTCCCAATTCCTTTTTTTCCATGTTATCGTGGGTTGAACATTTTAGATGTTTTTGTAGATATTTGACTTTCTAAGGAAATTCAAGCCATGTGGCTCAAGTATATTGATCTCCTGACATCAAGTTAAGTATTTTTTCCATTTATGTATAATTTCTTTGAGTATTTTGTGAAAATTAAAACAATACACTTGAACGGGGTATTGCATGTTTACTGTTTTAGACGTATTGATTTTCTTCTTTTCTTGTATGATAGAGTAGAGTATTTTGATTGACTTTTAGGCTAATTTTTAGGCTTTGGAAGTGTTTTCCATGCATTTTCTTGCATGTATCGACTGTTGGGTCTAGTTACCTTTTTGAATACTTTTTTTTCCGATGCCTAGTATTGTAGGATGGTGTGAATGTTGTTCTTTCATGTTGAGATGTTGTAGAATGATAGCCAAGTAGTTCTTGAAGTTACATTGGATGATATGTGAGCTATGATTATTTGACATAAATAGGGTCATGATAACCTAGTGTAGTCGAGTGCAGAGAGAATGTACATAATGGATTCTTCAGAATGTCTTTATAATATGATGTGAGACCATAGGGAGAATTGACGTTGAGTTATTTTTTAAACTGTATGTAGTTCCTCGACGCAGGCCGCTGGGGGAATGAGATATTGAGTGCGTCCCTAGAGTGCCATTATTATGATATGAGTCTATTGGGGGAATTGACAGTGTCTTCTTCCCTAGAGAGTCTATTCTTTATTTAAACCAGATTGTCGAAGCTATGTGTGCCTTTGAGAGGGTTTCTAGTACTTTTTGGTTGAACCATAGGGGTTTGGATATGAGAACTAGCAAGAGGATTACACGTTTGTTCTACTTGCTTGAGTGGCTACATACATATTTTTAAATTATATTCTAGAATGAGTTGATTGGTTGCTACTGAGTACTTTCCTGTTGACTACTTTCTGTACTTTTACTTGCCATATATTCACTGAATGTTAGGCATAGATCTTCAGGTGGTTTCCTACTAGTATTTTGTCTCACACCCTGTTTGGGTCATGCTTTTGGGACCAAACATATTATATTGTTGTAGGTATAGATAAGGGTAAGCTCCCTTAGACTTCGAGTTCTTGATTGTTGTGGAGCTGGATAGCATAGGACCATGCTATGGCTTGTGATGCTGAGGAGTTTATCTGATTTCTTTTTCACTTTGGTTTAGCACTATTATATTACAGCATTGTGACTTGATTGGCTGTTTTCCTATACATATATGTATCATGAATTATTTATATATATATTTTCTAATTTTTTTCCCTTTATCAGTCTTCTAATGTTACTGTTGTTTGATATTTACTTCTTCCACTGTTGTATGTATTTGTGTACTTCCGTTGTGTACTCTTCCAATGAGGGCATAGTTTCCCCACTATCACACCCAAGGCCCTCTCTACTAGTCGGCAGCCTCTGGTGTTCTAGGAAATGCGCTTGAGGCCATGTGACCAACTAGGTATGGGGTGCCTCTGTGTGGCTTCCAGAATCGGGACGTTACATCAATAATAACCTATATATTATCATTATTTCTAGGAGTATTTGGTAATACGAGGGAAAATTGCATAGTAGTGTCAACCCATTTCAACATAGGAATAGGTAGAGCTTTCATGACTCCTCTATGATTCTATATCTCATCCTTATATTACTAGAAGACTAAGAATCTTGATACATAATCATTAATTTACTTCTTTTAATTATCGTAAAAAATGCTCCCCCAAAATCCTATGTATTTTATTTCTCCCAGGGTGTATAGATAAATTTGATCTATGAGAATCATCCAATAATTCCAATTTCAACATAGGTATACACAGAACTATAAGTAAAATACATAAACATTGCAAAATTTTAACTTTTAAGGAAATAATTCATTTAAATACAATTGATATTCTATTTAGGATTATAGTTTTATAGAATAATTTCATAACTCATACACAGCAGAACCATATAATCAAAGACAAAAATTCTAATCATTAACCATTTTCCCCACAATATAAAACCAATAAAATAAAAAAATGATTTATATTCCGAAAAAATCTTCAAAGAATTTAACTTCACATTTTTTCATTTTCTATCCTCAAACCTTATGAAAAAACATTTTAAAAATATGGGACAGGAACAAAAATATCTGTAAGGGATATAAAATTAATGAAACCATTAGTCCCATGAAAAAATCAAAACAAATGAAATTTTTACATTTATCTTGATCTTATTTGAGATATTTATATAAACCACTTCCACATGAAAAATAAACACACTTTTTTCTCTCAAATAAAATCATTAAAACCCATAAAAAGAAAATAAGACCACCTTTTTTAAATATAGAGAATCACATTTGAACCCCATTTTAAAAATGTGTCAGAAATACCTGGATCCTATTTAAATATATAATAGAAACCATTCAGTAGCTCCTTCTTTTCCTATCAAGACAATAAAAATTACCTAATTAATTGTAGAACTATCTGGGGGAATCAATTTTATAATCTATATTAGGACCACTCGGCACTATCTAGATGCTCCCATCATATAATCTATATTAGGAACATTGATGAGCTATAATAGGGTTCAACCCATATTGTAAACTATATTTTGAAAACCCATTTCTCATTTATAATTATCAAGGACAATTAAAGAATAAAACATTTTCTTCTTTCACATTTTTATCATCAAACTATTGAAAACACTTTTAAAATCAAATGTTAATCACATTTATAAATAGAAAAGACATTTGTTTTAAAACCCCATTTTCAATACCAAAATACCCATAGATATAATTTTTATTTGAATAAAACATGAAATATTTTTAATGAATACAAACATGAAATAATTGTTATGGTGGTGGGAAAAATCATTATCATCGTATATGTTAAAATAAGACCTTCCACTTGTTATTTGTAAATAAATTAAAATTTTTTATACAAAGATTACTTTTTTGGAAAAAAAGTTAAATAAACAAAAAATTCCTTTATAAAACTCTCATTTAAATATAATTATATTCATATAAATATTATAAAAACATGTACATGGGACAAAAATAGAGTCTTAATGAAAAATTTAGAAGATGATGTTTTTATTTAAAAACCCCTTATCACATTGAAAACATTTGAATCACAATCCCCCTGAAATATTTTCATTAAAAAATATTAAAATAAATTGAGAATAGAGAATTTAGTTACATTTAATGTTAAAGGGGGAAGTATATACACCTCATAAAAAATATATATACATAACATTAAAATATTCTTTAATGAAAGGAAATTGAAACAAAGTCCCTTACCTTGAGTCTAACTCATCACATATTTCCTTTATATTTCATAATAATAAACATATGTTAATTATTTAACTTATTAAGAAAAAATTTCTTGTCTATTATTAATTTTATTTTACTTTTTACAATGTTATATATGATTACTTAATCAATTATGATTACATTGAATGTTTTGATGATATTCGGCTTATGAGTAAAAAAATGACTTATGTAGGATGACTATAATAAAAGAGTTTATTATTATATCATTTCCTGAATAATAATAATGATATAATTAATATTTTTATAAATAAATTATACTTTTATAACCAATAACAAAATATGGTTATGAAAAATTAATTAAGATGCAATCATATAGATGGTAGGTTTTACGTATGTAAGAATAACATTTCCATTTTTTAAAAATCATTATTGAAGGAAGGTTAGTATTAATATATCATAATATAATGATCATCATAGAATAAAAACCATATTAGTTTTTTAAATATACTCATATTTATATATCATCCATGGAATTTTTTGATGGAACAAATAATCACATCACTTTGTGGAGGTGGTAGTCCACCTATACACAAGAACGACGTTATCAGTTTTCAGTGAGTGGAAAGTTTATAAAGATCCTGATATAATATATTAGAAGAATAATAATATTTTAATTAATGTTACAATTATATAATATATATAATATATATTCATTAACTTTATTCTTATTAACTTTCATCTAAAGTATTAGTGAAAAATGAATCGCATTTCTTCGTGAGGTGGTAATCTGATGTACACATGAGTGACATTATCGTATCCCCCACAGAACTAAAAGTAAGAAGTTATATGTGATATATTAATTCTATAAGTATAATTATGTTACAAATATCATATATATTTTTTAAATCGATATTTATTACAATCCATGATAGGTGATGATGAAAAATGAATCACATCAGTTTGTGAGATGGTCGTCCTCCATACACATTAATGATGGTTTTGTTTCCCATTTGATGGAAGAGAAGATAAATTTAGTTTATTAAAATAATATAAAAATATATCAGTCTGTTTTATAGACTATTTTTCTTATATATAAATTATTTAAGATAATTTTAAATAGTTTGAGTAATAAATAAAATAAAAATACACAGTAAATAATGATAACTCTTCCTGAGAAAACCACTGTATGATGGATCCAAAATCATTCATAGGATAAATTTATTATTAAACCATTGTATATAGGTTTTTGTAAGTGAATTAAATAAGGTATTGGGGTTTCCATTGTCAGACACAAATGTCTTTGAAGTACTGAATAGGAGAGGAGAGTAAGTAGCCTTTTATAAGTGAGGTTAGTGACACACTTGAAATTTTGGGAAATAAAAATGTGTACCCATGTTTTTATAAAGATAAAAGAATCCAAAATGGACCATTATCAGTAAATTTACATGAAAAGTTTTAAATATTTCTACAAAATATATTTTAGATTGGTTTTTAGGTCATTTTAACCCTTATCGTTTCAATTTAACCACCTAATAAATCTATTTTAACTTAATCACAGTAAAATATTTTTACTATTTTCCCATTTAAATATAACTAAAAATTATGTTAACCTCATTAGATAATATAAATTAGGATTATTTTTAATATGTAATCAATTTTTAAAAATTCATTTCTATTTTGATATAATTCCTCTATTTGACGTTGATATGTTTTTGGGTTGATTATGTTTGTTGGAAAAGTAGGTTTCCATTTACATATGTGGACTTTGAGATAGATTTTTGACATGGTATATTAACAAATATCCAAGAAAATGGATTGGATTCTACATAAGTTGTACCTAGAATGTTTTATAAAAGTTGTTTAATTTCCCATTGTTTTCCAAATTTTTGGGGTCCAAAATTTGGAGTTAGATCAATCATCATTAAAGTTGGATTTATATGAATTCCTTGTAAATATATGGAAATGGAATGAGTTTAATGAATATTTTAGTTTCAAGAAGGTAAGTATATTATCAATGGATCCCAGTTTCATGAAAATTGGGATTCATTATGGTGTGTAGCATCACGAATGTGTGAAGGGTTGACGGTAAATATTCATGACTATAAGAAGTGGAGTATCGTGAATACGTGAAGGCTTGATGGTGAATCTCCATGTTTAATAGAAGTGGATCATAAGTAATTGGTTAAGGTTTAATGGTGAATCTCCATGACAATTATAATCTTATTGAATCCTAAATTTCACTAGTGCTTTGTGAAAATATGGAACTTCACGAACAAGATTGGAGAGCATCATGAAAAGTTGATGATGAGGATGGAGATGTCTAGAATGTTAGGCAATTCTTTAAAATAGAACTTTATTCCCATAATAAAATTGAATCAATACTTAACAAATATTATAAGTCTAGGAATTAGATAAGGTGATTCACGAAGGTTGTTCTTTTGATAAATTTCATGAAGAAATGAAGTTCGTAAATGCTATGAAATCCGACTGAATGTTTTAATGTTCACGAAGGCTATGAAATATGATCAAAAGTGTTAAAGTTCTAAAGGATATATAACTTTATTGAAATTTGGGATCTTCTAGAAATGAAGGATCTTTGAAAATAAAAATTAATATTTATGAATGTATGGTAATTCAGAAAGGGTGTTTGAGATTCAAAAATGGAAGGTGCTTTGCAAAGGCTATTTGAGATTCTCAAAAGGAATGTGCTTCCCAAAGGCTATTTGAGATTCATGAAAGAGGTGAGATTTGAAAAATAGTAGTAAGAATCATGAATGTATAGAGAATTTATTTCCCAGTAAAATTGTTATAATGTGATATTCATCATGTGGATGAAATTATAACTTCAACAGAGCATCTACTAACAACTGAGGTTTTATTTATATTGATAATTTAGGGACCTACCTGTACATAAATGTTGTGTGAATCCTCTCTATAGTAGTGAGTAAATGAAGAGGAAGATGGGGACTATTTCCACTGATGTGATCTATAGAAGGAAGATTTATGGAGTGGACCTTGGGAAGCAGTTATATATCCATAAAAATTGTAAAAGTATTGATCCTGAGAATAAAAGTGATTTATCCTTAAGATTATTTTGGAAGTGAGCCTTAGATTATTTGGTACATCATCACATTTCAATTATATTATATTTGTATGTATCCCTTTGAGAGTGAACCAAGTTAAAATATGTGTGTCCTTGTTCTTTCTCCTCATCTTTACTTTTAATGCATCATCATAAAATAATGAAGGAATAAAATTAGATTAGAATAAACACTTCAGAGTAAATAACATGACCCATGTAATAAATATGTCAAGATCCAATGGGGCAGGAGTAATTTTAAAAACAATATCCATAACCTGATTTTCCCCCACCCCCCATATTGTATCTATGCCCCTTTGGGGCCTAATGATATTAATAAATTGGAAGAATTTAGTTTAAAATGAAACTCACAAATTTGATTGAAAATCAATTTTTCTTGAAGTACATTTTTCCAGAAAAAGATTATTTTATATTAAATCAATGACTAGTAATAATTATTTTATAAAATTAAATTACCATATTTATATAATATTAAATTCATTTAAATTGTTATTTATTAGTGGCTGTTTTAATAAATTTAAATCAAGAAACATGTTGTACATTAAAATCGTTTTGAGAAACACCATGTTTTTAAACCCAAAAATAAACATATTATCAAATAATATATAATGATTATTAATATATAATTTAGTGGATTAAAAAATACTAAAAAAATTATGTTACATTAAATAAATTTTAAAAAATAATATGTCTTTTAAATTATTTAATTTATTTAAATGAAATGAATTTTTTATAACAATTTTTTATTTTCCATTATTCACTAAAAAACAATATTTTCTAAAAAATCCCAAATTTTATCCCTAAGTTAATTTTTATATAATAGTTTAAAAAATTAAATTAAAATTTAAAAATTAAAATTCTATAATTTATTAATTAAACATTTAAACAATACCTTATATGAAAAGAGTTTAGTTAATACTATTTCCTTTTTAATTCAATAACAACTTACCATTTTTATAATCAATATAACTATATAATTAATATTAATAAAAATGAAAAAATAAATCATATCATTACCTAGGTTTTTTAATTCATCCCACCATTTTAAAATTGTTTCCTCAAAATTTTATTCACTTATTAAACAAGTTGGGCTATCTTTTCCTCATAGAATTCTCAAATTCCCATGTTGCTTCTTCAACCATATGGTTTTTTCAAAAAAAAACATTGACATGATGAATTAAGTTATTTGACAAAAATTTCCATCTATGAAAAATTATATAAATATATTATTCCAAATGATAAATATTATATTCGAAATGAACTACATTAGGGATCAAAACATCATATGACTCTGAAACATATTTCTTTATCATCAAACATGAAATATGATGTGTACTAGGGATAAACTCAAAGTCAAAGCCACTTGGTAGAAAAATGATCCTTTTTTCTCTAAAATTTCATTTTATCTAATGAATCATGGACTTGAATTTCCATTTTTATAAAAACTTATAACACATTTTGATTGATATGCATTATGAAAAATATGATAACCTACCTCAAAAAGAATGATCTTTCAGCCCATTTATCCACTTAACTTTTATGTCTGGTCTAATCCATCCTTATATATTTTTTATTCAAATACACATTCTCAACTATTTTGTCTAACAATTCTTGTCCTTTAAACTTTTATTCTCCTACTTCACCCTAATAATATGGTTTTTGAAATTGCTTTGCTTATAATTCCTCAAAAATTTCCATATGTATACTAAAATGAAAACTATTGTTATAAGAAAACTCAACCAAAGAGATATGATGATTACCACTTCCTTAGTAATCTATTGAACAAGAATGAATCCTTTCATCAAATTTATGAATCATTCACTCAGAAATTCCATCATATTGGGGATGAAAATATATAAATAAATTTAATTCCATACCCATTGACTTTTGATGTACATTACCAAAACTAGAAAAAAATCAAGTATCACAATCAGATACAATGGATAGGGGAACTGCATGTAACCTAAATATAATTTTAAGATAAATTTATGAAATCTAATACAAATACACAATGTCTTTAATGGGAAGGACATGTGAAAATTTAGTTAATTGTTCAATATCAACCCTAATCACATTTTTACATAGAGATGTATTTTGATATCCAACCATGAAATACATTGATATATTTTCCCATTTCCACTCCATCATTAGTAAAATATTAAGCATCCCTATGGTAATTTTCATTTTACTTCCACCTATTTAAATGTCAAACCGTTTTATGGTAAATTCAATAATATATATTTACATTGTATCTCATTAATAATATTCATGAAAATCATTGTTCATATTAGTGATTCTAGGATGAATAGAAAATTTGGAAGAATGACCATCACTAAATAATTATCCGATTAATTGGGAATCTCACAACACACATAAACACTTTCCAAATCTAAAAAAAACTACTTTATCGTAATTAAATGGAAGAAACATACCATATTAACTTTCTCTGTAAAACATTATCCTTCTTCTAAGCATACATAATTCATTATGACAAAGATGATTTTAATGACACCTTGAAAAAAATGTAGGACCTTCCTTCAATCATAAATTTCTATGAAACAATTCATCAAATCATTAAACAAAGGGTCACGTTCAAAACATAACATGGTTAATTTTGCAATATTTTTCTCACTCAAAGAATAATCAACTTCTTTAGATTTTATATGATGGTAATGAATCATGCTATCATAATCCTTGGTCAATTTAATTTATCTTATTAATCTCATGTTCAATTATTTCTAAGTGAATATATAATTCAAAATATTATGATTGGTGTATATTTCAAAATTTACTGCATACAAATGATGCCTCCATATTTTTAATCAAAAAACAAATAATATACATCTAGATAATGTGTAGGATAATTTTTCTCATGAGGTATTATTTGAAGTGAGGAATAAGATATTGCATGATCATTATGCATCGAGACACAACTAATAACCTTCAATGAAGCATCATTATAGATGAAAAATTCCCCAGTTCTAAAAGGTTGGGATAAAATTTCAGCATTCACCATATTATTTATAGATCATAAAACAACCAACACATTCTTTTTTTTCTAGATTATTTTAAATATTTTTTGATTTAACATAGTTAGTGGAATAGATAACAAAGAAATGGTTCCAACTAAACATAATTTGTAACCTACTAAACTATGAAAACAATGAATCTTTGTGGCATTTATTATTCTTGTACTATAATCAATAACTTTAGTTTTTAAATTTTGATAGAAATTCTATCATTATAAAAAGTGTAACCATGGAAAGAAATTTTTTTCAACAAAAATTCACAGTTATTTAACCTTCCAGGTGGTTTATTTTCTTTTAATGTTTGAAAAAAATCATTAGGTGTCTTTAATGATCCTTATTATTTTAGAATATACCAAAATATCGTCAATAAACACAACAAAAAAAATATCAATGAACTCTAGGAAAACTCTATATCTATGGTCCATAATTACATCAGGCATAGTAGATAACCCAAATGTAATAACTATAAAATCATAATTAACAAATCTAGTCTACAATTCTATATTTGTCATTTCATCCTCATTTACCTTCAGCTGATAATTCCAAGTCCTCGCATTTATCTTAAAAAAATACCATATTCTTGTATCTAATCAAAATATCATAGATGTGATGAAAAGGATAATTGTTCCAAAAAATTGATGTTTTCATGGATCGATAATAATTGAAAAGTATCATTGAACTATCTTTTTTTAGAAAATAAGATCAGAGCACCCAATGGTGGAGTGTTTGGTTAAACCAAAAACTTATCTAATAAACCCTAAAATTAATTTTTCAATTCTTAAAATTTTAGTTGAGCCATTTTATAAGGGTGTTTTGAAATATAATTTTCACCAGGTGCTAAATCATCTATAAAATCAACCTTCCAATTTTGAATAACACCTAATAAGTGATTAAAAAATTTATGTATTCATTTAGGGCCAGAACATTATTAATTTAAAAAATTTATTTTTTTTCAACAATATAATCTAAGTAACGTTATATTCCATCTCTAATAAATTTCATATCTCCAAAACTCTCTTACATCAGAGCTAACATGTTGGTAGAATAGAAATATATATTAGTTTCCTCTGGAAGTGGATCCATCCCTGCCAGATCAAGTGGTATGTTCATGAAGACCCCTATAGCTAGAAACCAACATGATTGAACTAACACCTCATCCACCACTGCTTCTTTATAGACCATGACTGATAGTGATGGATCATTTAAATAAAAGGAACACTCACCCACATTTTCATAAGTGGATACATACTCTTCCAAGTGAGCTTTGCAGGGACCTACTCATTTTTTAAAAAATAGAATGTGTCGACAGAATAATCCAATGAATGAAAGGAGTGAATTTCCACATATAATAAGGGATTCTACAGTAGATTACCTTGGAAATAAAGTTTTCTTCCATTAATATTCCCTTTTAGGGAATGCTCACCAGAAGGCAATAAAGCTAAAATGCTTTTTCCCAAAGTGGAATCACCCCCCTCATCTATGATAATAGATCTTGGAATTCATTATTATTGGTCTCCCGATTTCTACGAAACAATTCTCCCGTAGTTGTATCATGGAGATAATATTTAGGGGATAGAATTAGTGTTTGTTCATCTGTATCCTCCTCCTATAACAACACAAACATAAACGAAATCATTAAAATTTAAATGGAACCGTGTCCCTTTAAACATAGTCATGAGATTTTTCTTCCCACTACCTATTTTGGATAGAAAAAATCGATCACGAACATTTGATGTGAGCTGAGAACCACCAATTAGTGAACCAAATATGAATATATAAACCGAACATTAAATATATATGATTATGATATGCCTATAATGTATCATTTGTTATAAAAAAATAAAAAGTTACATGATTCAAAAGTGCATACCTGGGGATCAAATATCCATCCATCATACAATCCAATGTCTAGAAGATCGAATATTGCGTACTCAAGAGGAAACTCAAAATCAACAATTATACATGCATGTTTTAATCAATGTAAATTTGGTTAAAAACACAAAAAATGGTTACAAATGTCTTGAACAAAATGGAATAAAATAATCATTACCTCCTAAATTTTATATTCATGTTAACCCCAGTTGCATGTCGTGGAAGCAAATCAATTGTATCGGCTATGTTTTCTTGTTGGTTCTCTGCATAGCATGCATCACCATCCTGCATAGCAGTACAAGTCATCAAACACACAATATGATAAATGAAACTAATTGAGTGGCTACCTCGAGAAAAAAATGGATAATTTGACTACATATCGTCGGAGGTGTGCCGAAGGAGATAGAGGGGCTTCCTCGGAGCAGCGTCATCAAGGATGTATAATGGTCGTGTCGGAGGAGGATACAATTCAATATTATAGTAATAAAACTTAACTACTGCATAAAAAAACATATATCATAATAAAAAAATTCAATATATGTTTAAATAGTCAGAAACACCTAAATACAATTAAGTATTAAAATAATAAAAATGTATAGTATAATAAAACTCCACATATTAATAATCCAAAAATAAAATTCACATCAATAGTGTGTCTCAATATCAGTATCATCTGATTCATAATAACCCTCATCCACACCTCCTATAGAATGACCATCATATTCTATCATGTCACCAGTATCATCATCGACATCAGCATCGATACCGGCACAGACACTGGGACCGGCTCCAGCTACAGCTTTAGCTCCAGCTCCAGCTCCGGCTATAACTCCGGCTCCAGCTATAACTCCGGCTCCCCCAGCAGAACTCATAGACATCAAACATGTGTCAACTACAGCAGCTACTTCTACTGAAATTGTAGAAGAAATGGTAGACATATGTTTCTTCATATTTTTAAATATCGCCTTTTCAGCTTTTTGAGTTTCCTCTTTGATTGTGGAATTAATCTATTTCGTTATGACCAAACCAGAACTAGTACTCGAAGAAAAGTTGTCA
Organism: Viscum album; assembly: GCA_963277665.1. Lineage (NCBI taxonomy): Eukaryota > Viridiplantae > Streptophyta > Magnoliopsida > Santalales > Viscaceae > Viscum > Viscum album. The sequence continues at coordinate 329,184,450 of OY728152.1, read as the reverse complement.
GTAGACTAGTATCGAGATAGTACAACCATCATCCCAGGTCAACAATGCACTCTGCCCTAATTCTCATATCCTAATACCGGGTGTAGATGATCGTTTGGACCCCAATTTTAATGTTCTCTTTCTGCCAATGTCTCCAAATAATTCTGCTTTTTAATATATAAAATGGATTAAAATGGTAAAATAATATAAGGAATTAAATTCAGACAAAATAAAAGGAATTTAAAAATACTTTCAATATCCTTCTTGGTGTCAATATTTGGAACAGTACCATCTTCCATTTTTCTACTTATACAAAACAAATTAGAGAGAGGAACGCAACACACAATATTTAATTCTTTTTTTGGGAAAAACAAAGAAATAAATAAAAATTGGAATTCAAAAAAATTACACTAAACAAAGTTAAATATTTTAAATATTAAATTACTTTTGTTTCTCAATATTTGGGAGTGAAGTGTGTCCAAGAGTATAAACATGATTCATTCCACTCTTATTTATTTTATTTTTGTCTGATCTCCCCTATAAACAAATAATTATATAATTTCATTAACAAAAATAAAAATTGTTTTCAAATAAATAAATGAATATATTTATTAATTTAACAAATACCTTAAACTCTTTACTCCTACACTATCTGATCATCTCTTTGTTTTGTGATATTGGGAAATCATGAATCACCAGTAGTTCTTCAAGCTCTGTGCCAACTCTCTTTTTCCAACCAAGATATAAGTCATACTTGTACACTTTCCACATTTCATCTAAATCTATTAACCTTGTATCCTAGGCATTTTTTTGAACGGGAAAATTATATCGGAGCTATAATGGACAATATATTGGTTAAGAAAATATTAAATATTAATATATATATAAAAGATAATTATCATTACTTACCCAGATCTTTGCCCAGTAATTGTCCTTTATTTGTTCTCCAACTTCCCTCCAACTTATGGGTTGAACCAGAATGATATTTCTATGACTAAAAAGTGTTCCCATAAAGCTTTTACAATACATACCATTTTTTTAATTATAGATCTATCCTCATTGTATTCAACCATGATTTGTGTGTGTTGATTCCAAACCTCTTTCATTTTTGTGCGGCCTCTTCGTCTGGTGGAGACTGGATGTAATCATGAAAAAAATTAAAAAAGGATAATAATAAATATGAATTTTTCATTAATCACTAACATTAATGTTTAAACACATACCAGTAGATGGGGGATCTATTGACCCCTGATGTGCAGCGTCTAGAGGGGGGTAGCCTCTATGGTTGGTGGGATATCTACAATAAGAGTATTGTGTACAGTAAATGGATAACCTTGTACAGTTGAGGGTGGATATAGATATGAATATAGAGATGGGATATATGGGGGTGCAGTTCCCTTTACAGTGGATGGTTGGAATGGAAAATAAAGAGGGATTTGATTCTGAGAACTACAATCCAATGTGGGTGCGAGCCGAAAGAGACATAGAAAATGTTTGTTTGGATAATGTAGAGGTGTCATGTTGGGAGGATGACCTTCTGGTGACTCAAGTGGCATAGTAGTAGGCTGAACTATATAATCGATACCCTATTCCATACAATCAGCCTCGCTAGTATAATACAACCTTCTCCTCGACGAAGAAGCCTAAAATAACATAGATGATAAAATAAAAAGAATTATAACAAGATAAATAATATGAAGGACCATAATATTCAAACATAAATGGTACTCACAATGTTGTCCAGATGAGATATATGTTGTTCATTTCTTGGTATTCTTCTATTTCATCTAATATCATCATATTCAGACATTTTGACCTAGAAATTTATTATAATATTCTCAAATAAATAGAAATAATGAAAAATGTTAAATAATAAAATTGTATCATAAAATAATGAGATATATTTTCAATGTGATATTTATATTGATAAAATATCAAGACTTTTCTATGATTAAGAATTACTATGGATGTTATTAAAAAAAATTAGTCAGACTATAAATAGTTTTATATTCGAAAATGGTATTAAATATATTTTTAATTTGATATCACGTATGGAAGTTTAAAAAAACACATACAATATTATGATAATGTCAGGTAAATTATTACAAATGTATCAACATTTTTTGTGGTCTATGACAATTTCTGGTTCACAATATGTTCTTGAAATTGAGTCATCTGTGTCATCAAATGCAATATTTAAATAAATACCAACATGTTCATCCACAACATCATTATCATCCATGTATTTGTCAAAAAATATGTCTAGGAATGACATCAATAATAACACCAAATTGTGGTTGTAATGGGTCAGTTACCTAAAACACATATCTATCCTATGACACAATAATATAAGGTTCATCAGTCTGAAGCTGTCGATTCATATCAATCACTCTAAATCCATAGTTGTCAATATTAATTCCATGTCATGACATTGAATCAAACCACTTATATTTCATCATTGTGACATGACCATGTGAAAAGTAATCTAATAAAATGATTCTTTACACAACACCATAATATGATATATATTCAGACCAATGTTTTCTATCTGATACACTCGCATAACAATCTGTTTTGTTGCTTATCGTGACACTGTAATGTTGTGTTTCCATTTTTTTATAGATATTTATAACAAATTTAAATCCATTTGACAACCATTGCTTTACAATCACGTACCACATCTTTTGGACCAAAGGATAATGCTCTTATATCATCTGATACTTCATTAATGTGTAGAGTTAAAACCTAAAAGATTCGAACAATGAATATTAAACAGGTACATGTGATTATGTTATGAGAATAAAAAAACTATTACCTTTGACTCTAAACAAGAAGCAAATTATTTATTATGCAGCAATTCCATCCTCTTAATAGATAGAGAAAGATGTCTCTTTTTATAATTTTATAATGTTCTCTACAAATATGGAAGCTTAAAAATGTCAGAAGATATGAATAAATAACATAATGAAAAAAATTCATATTTATTATTTTACTTATGTGATATAACCATCAAGTACACCACAGTTGAATAATAATGTATGATGAGCCATTTCCCACTCTTCCCTACTTAATGTACACAATGAGTCCAAGTTATTTGGGGTAGTCAAGGAAATGCAGGCTCAATGGGATCATATTTCTCATCTTCAGTTCTCATTAGTCGATTAGACCTCATGGTGATGTTATCCAAGTACGATGAACAGAAATCCAAGCATTCTTGTGCTAAATAACATTTCACAATAGAGCCTTCGGGGTGATATTTATTTCTCACATAAGATTTCAATTTAAACATCATTATTTCTATAGAATACCTCCACCGACTCGAAACAGGACCACCAAAAAGAAAATTTTTGGGAAGATGCACAGTCAGATGTAACACACATGTGAAAAATGACGGTGGGAAAATTTTTTCTCCATGTCGCAAAGAATAATTGGTGCATCTCTTTGCAATTTCTGAACAACATTTCTGCTCAGTCTTTTGGCATAAAGAACTTGATAAAAATGACATAACATAATCACATAAACTCTAACATTATGTGAAAGTCAATTTCTAATGGCAATAGGAATCAACTCTTGTAACAAGACATGGTAATCATTGGTTTTAGGATATTTTAGTTTCACATCTTTTGTATTCACCCTTTTTTAAATATTACTTGAATAACAATATGGAACCTTCAAACATTCCAAGACCTGAGGAAATTTTTAATTCTCCACATTTATCATTGAATAATTGGAAATAGGGACTTTCCACTTATTTTTACCAATTAACTCAAAATGAATTTTTTCTCTTATTCCCAAATCCATCAAGTCACGATGAGACCACAAATCGTCTTTTGTTTTTCCTTTGACATTTAAAATAGTAGCATGTAACATCTCACAAATGTTTTTCTCTATATGCATTACATCCAAAAAATGATGCAATAAATTCGATGACCAATACGGTAACTCAAAGAATATGCTTTTCTTTCTCCAGTTGTTATTGGAATTCGAATTGACATGTTTTCAATTTCTGATATTTGATTGAATTTTTCCAAGAACATAATTCCAATCATAATGTTCTTTAACAATATCATTCCTTGACATTCGTTGAGGTGTCTCATCTGCCTCGAAGGCATTATCGAACTGTCTTTAATTTTTCATGTATGGATGCTCCATCAGTAGAAATTGCTGATTCCCTATGAAGTTGAAAGTTATTCGAAAATTTAATCTTCAAAAACATGTATGTTCATACAAATAGGGCAGGATAATTTACCTTTAGTTCTTTAACCAGACATCATTCTGAAGGTAGGGAAATCATTTATCATCCATAATAATGTTGCACAAAACATAAAGTACTCCTTCCAGAATTCATCATATGCCTATACATCAACAATCCAAAGATCCTTTAACTCATCTATTAATGGCTGCAAGTATATATCAATATCATTTCCTGGATCACTGGGTCTAGATATCAATATACCCATGATAGTAAATAGCTTATTCATAAACATCCATATAAAAAAGTTATAAATGTGATTGAAAACAGGCCAACTATTGTGTGCAGTTGGAATTTGGTGAAATGGTTTGAAACCATCACTGGATAATCCCAATCTAACATTTCATGGGTCAGATGCAAAATCAGGATATAAATTATCAAATTTCGTCAAAGCCAGCCCATCTGTAGGATGCACTATTTCATCATTATCTTTATTTCTTTTATCTTCATGCCATCTCATATTATTTTCCATTTGTTCTGACATAAAATATTTTTGAAGCCTGTTAATTAAAGGGATATGCCACATCACTTTCTATCATATACGAGATGGTGTTCCATCATTATTAGTCCTTCACCTTTATGTTCCGCACTATTTTAACTAACTTAACTTTGCATTTTCCTTCCAGAATAGACAATAATCATTTGGGAAAGAATGAATCTTAATAAATTAAAATCCAAATTTTTCAACCAAATTTGATTCCATGTAATTATTTTCTAGAATACATGCATCATCAGGAAGTAAATCCTTAATAAATGTAAAGATATAGTCAACTGAAGTATTAAAAAATTCATTCATTTCTCTTCTATGATATAATAGCTTTAAAATCTATTGTTTGCTCATTTTTTCACATTTCTCATATACTAGGGTATTTTCATCTTCTATCAGATTTCTAACACTCTCAACGTCATAATCCTAATTAATAGACAAAAACTATGTTCCAATATTCATTTCCTCTTGCATAGGTCTACATGAGGATATGGCTTCAGAAACAAAAGGAAACTGATCGGAAATCATATTATTCATACAAATCCTTTCTGCTGAATCGATGTCATTCACCACTTGTGCTTTTTCTCTATTGTTTTACCACACATGATACTTTTTTTGGAAACCTTGTTTGGTGATATGATAACTCACTTCCTCATGAGTTAACCATGGTCTTCCAACACAATCAATACATGGGCATCAAATCAATCCTCCATCTGAATCATTAGTGAATTCAAAGTCCATGAAATATCATAACTCCTTCTGATATTCATCAGTTATCCAATCAATGATGTATATCCAGTATCTATCCATTATGAGGAATATAAACATGCATTAAATAAATAAGAAACGAAACGACTTATCATTATATGTATTATTTCATAAGATAATTAGTAACCATTAATAAAATGTCAATAAAAAAATCATAACAAATATTATGGTTCTGGTAATTCATAAATGATTCAAATTATAAAAAATCATGAATAGTCACACCATTCTATGAAAACATAAGATTATTTTGGTGTACCTACAACACCCACATTAGAACCTAGATGTTTGAAAAATGGCCTATTTTTTTATATAATTCTATAATGTGTACCCCCTCCTAGACACCCCTCCCCCTCCCTCTTGGACACCCCCCTGGACACACCCACCCTCCTGGACAGCCCCCCTGACCCCCCCCCCCGGACAATCCCCTACCCTTGCACCCCCACACCTAGTTCCCCCCTCCCTGGCCCATGCACACTACTCCCCTAGACCCCCCCCCCCCCCCCCGGATAGCCCTCCTCCCCATGCACCCCCTGCCACCCTCCCTCCACACTGCCCCTGGAAACTCCCCCCCCCTCCTTCGTGGACACCCCTCCCCCAAGACCCCCACACCCTCTGCACCCCTACTCCATGACCCCCCCCCCCCACCTCCCACTCCCCCCAGGACAGCCCCCTCCCCATGCACACCCCGCCCCCTCCCTGCACACATCCCCCCTAGACACCCCCCTACACCCCCACATCCCCTGCCCCGCCCCCCCCTCCACCTGCACCCCCGGCACACTCCACCCCCCCCCCCCCACCCTGGACACCCCCTCCTAGATATCCCCCCTCCCCCTGCACCTTATGCCCCCCTCCCCATGCACCCCCTACACACTTCCCCACAACCCCCACCCCGGACACCCCCTCCTCGACCGCCCCCTCCCCTTACACCCCTTGCACCCCACCCCCTACTCCTTTCACACTGCCCCCACCTCCCACCCCCTCCTGGGCAACCCCCCTCGCCCTTCACACTGCCCCCCCCCCCCCCACACACACACACACAGACACACTGCCCCCGTCCTAGAAAGCCCCCTCTAATACATGATCACATGTTTTTTTTATTGGGAAAAACAAAAAAACTAGGATGAATAGTGTATCAAAACACATGAACATCTTGGGAACATCATCTTGATCTGTGTGATATATCATATTTCCAATATAACCAAGGTCAATCTAACTCATATATGGTCATTTATCAATGCATATCATATCAAGAATCAAAATACAACCACTAAACACATTCATGATAGATAAAATCCAGAACCTGGTTGCTTATATGGGTCTTCACATCATCACTGAGCCAAGCCCAACCGACTAAATAGGGGGCATGATTTTTTGGGGAATGTATGAATGATTCTAGAATTCATCTTGGCCGGTGGACGGGTCGGTGTATTCAGCCATGGCTCTACGAAAGAGTGGTCATCTTCCACTAAGATCTTCATTTTTCGATCTCTTCTCCTCCATATTTCTCACACCTAATATAGTTCTCTATTAGTGGCTATAAATTTTATACTTATTTAGTTTATAGGGAATATACTTATTCTCTCTCTCTTTCCACACTCATAACCCTAAAAAATACCTCTTAGATTAATTTCAGAGAATAATTTTTTTTAAATTCTCAATATGTATATTCTTACACAAAAACACTTGATGTTAGAAAACATTTTCATCAAATACCGTCAAATAGACTCTTATATAGAGGCACTAATATTTATCAATTCACAATAAGTGATGTCAAGAAAAGACATCAGGTTCATTTAGCAGCATTTGAGCAGTGAAACAAATAGGTGGCATTTGTTTTGTCAATGAAAAACACTTCCACTAAAATTCACTAAAATAAAACTTAAATAAGAAATATAGAAACTCTTACATGAAATAATTTCTCACAGATGATAAATTTTATAGGCAGTACAGTAAAACAGAGCCTTAAAATACTTTCCCCTTATGAAAAGTAGTTTTAAAAATAACTGGTGTGTTTTATTTCTAAAAAAACATTGTGCATAAATTTCAAGAACAAAACCACTTTAAAAAATTACTTCAATAAGAAATCAGGAAACCCTAACACAAAAGCACTTACAAAATTTGAAAAAAAGTTTTATCTCTCGTCAAAGGGAGAAAAAAATTTATGCACCACTGGATTGCTAAGAAATGATATCAAATGTTAGAAAATAATTTTTATTTATAAATAAGAAACCATAAAATCATGTTATATAGGAAGATAATTATAAATAATCATGAATCAATTAATAAAATCACCATTTTAAAATAACACATAAAACATAAAATCATGGTATGAAACCCACATATCATGACATATTTAAGGAATTTTAATCTCTATGTTCCTAGAATGATGAATGAAAAAACATGTTCATTCCATCAAACCTGGGGGTAAAATACCCTAATATCATAAATCTATATGTAGAATAATTAAAATCAATCACTCAAGGAGAAATCATAATCAATTTTAATAATTATCAATAAGACCACGGTCTCATCCCTGAACACTTATTCTTTTCCCCTTGCATCGGATTAACACTCCCAGACCTGATTATTTACCTTGAACTGACACATTCCTAGAATCATATCTAATATAACAAAATTACATGATAATATAAAAAGAAACCTCTCATGCCACTTTTAAAATTCTCAACCCAATAGACACTAAACAGATCCCTAGGATAGTTAGTTACATGGCTACAAGAGTGCCGCCACATATTTCAGTGGTAGCCGACCAATAGTGAGTGTGTAATTATGGTACAATAGAGAGTCTATAACCTTATAAAAATAGTATCATACCAAAATACTATAACTAAATCAAAAATAAGAATAAGTATATATGAATGGCATATAATCAAATGATAACAATAACTAACAAAATAGAAAATTCCAACTATACAACAATGCATTCATGTCCTTATAGGGATATAAAATCTAAATCAGTAAACATAGTAAAGTGGTTACTGTAAAATATAGTAAATGTATATTAAAAGTTAAAAAATAAGAAAAAAAATTATATCTTTATTACTATCTTAATTTCCATCACATCGTTGTTCTCCTAACTCCCAGATTCAAAAATAATTTCATGAATGAAAATTAAGAAACTTAATCCTGTAACCATGCATTCTTTTCGGGTACAATAGTTGAAAGCCATCCTAAATAGGGTATGGGATATAATTAGTAGGCCAACACCAATCGTATCTAGATCTATTTTTTCAATGGTTATAAAATATAACAGTGTGAATATATATCAATAATGTTATAACAAATAAATTAATATAATCAATTTAGTCTCATTTTCCCCCAGCACACATGATCAACCATATTTTCATTGGAATAATATTATATATATCTTCCCACCTTCCATCATATATATATATATATATTCATTTAAAAGATAATATATTTCCAATATATAGATTAACTGGTGTTGGGATTTGTTTTAGATCCAATGAATCCATGAATATGATCACATATCATGTGGGGGTGATATGTACAAGGTGAAAGTCCCTTACATCACAATATAAGGACCACAATTCTAAGGGTATCATAATTTTTAAGGGACTCTACCACTGAGGGATTCCATACATGAGTGTCACAATATATAATGGACCCCATTCCTAATAATCACAACATATATTTGAAATCATTCCAATATGTCTCAACATTTATGGGGAACCATGCATGAGGGATTCCATGTCTGAGTATCAAAATTCCCATGGTATTACCTGGTTGAGTATCCAATATATAAAGGATATCATGCCCGATAGACACCATTCCCATGTATCAAAATTTAGATATGGGAAATCATGCCTAAGTGATTCTATAAAAATGCTTCAAAATATATATGGGACTCCATGATTGAGTATCATAAGGTAATAAAAAAATGTCTAGGTGAACTATTTATAGGTATTTTGCACTGTACATGCATATGTATATCATAGTCCATGAAAGTATCCAGGGATAAATGACTCTCCTTGATCATTATTTTTATTCAATTTAATGTACTAATAAAAAATACTGTCATGTGAGAAAGCATTCCCTACTACATTTCAATTCATTACACATGAAATATCTATTCCTATAAGCTTTCAATAAATAAATTAACTAATTTAGATAGGGAAGTTTCTTTTATTATAAAAACAATATGCCCATGGGATGGTCCTTGAATCTCATCATTCAAATATTATTATTTAGATAAACCTTTTTATTTAATAAGACTACACACCTCTATTGTGGTTAATTTTAAAATGGTCTTGGTTGGTTATCATTTTCATGTTTCTTAATTAGATTTATTCATCCCTTGCATGAGGGATTAATCATCACACCTCCAATTATAATCCAAATTCCGAAAGGAATTATAATTGTAATCAGTTAAAGTATCAACCAAAATGGTTTATTAATCTTTTAGATGAATAATTTACCACAACCACAAAGGTGACATACCCATTTAGTGGTTTGGGTTTATGATAGAAACCAATAGTTTTATTAAGAATATAATTTTTATTTAATCTAAGTCATTGGTGTCTACATTCTTAACATCACATTTTAAGGGTGAAAAATATAAATTACAGTTTGAAACACAAATATATTGTTCTAAAAAATACATACATTAAGGTAAAATACATAGACCACCTACCTTATACTAAGTACTGTTCAATGGTCCAAAATCAAGCTTCGATTCAATACAGTTTGACTGAAATCAATGAAAAAGAAAAATTAACTAAAAATAGTATGAATTAGCTCATATGAAGATAGTGTAGGAGATAGACTGATTATTTATGAAGGAAAGGAATAAAAATCACATGATAACCATGATATATCAAACCTAACCAATATAAATTGCAGAAAATAATAAATATGTGGGATGAGAAAACCCATAATTTGTAAACTATTAATGATTTTCATGATTTCTCCAAATGGTATGGCTAAATGAATGTTAACTGTGCATTGCTACTTCCAAAGTCGAACAACCTATACAGGTAAAGAACCCAATCTTCCAAAATTTGCATAGCCAATGGACGACCTATACTATTTTCGAATGATATCCCTACACAACCATTCACATCATTTAGAATGGTTACCCATCTTTGAATTACCCCAAACACATGAAACCCCAAATCACAGTTCAGAATATTGATGAAATTAGATGGTATAAAATACCTGTATTGATTGGAAGCTACCGAGAGGAGGGTTCCACCATGATAGGTGAGAGGAGGGCACCGTAGTGAGAGAGGTATCTGGGGAGGAGGGTGCCGCTATGAGAGAGGTCGTCGAGGAGGAGGGCATCGAGGTGAGAGAGTTCATCAAAGAGGAGGGTGACATGGTGAGGAAAGGTCGGGTATGAGAGCCCAGGAAAGAGAATTCTTTAGGGAGGAGGCTTCCATAATGAGGAGAGGTTAGGGAGGAGAATTCTCCTAGGTAGAGAACTCATCGGTAGGAGGGTGCCGCGGTGAGGAGAATTCATCGGGAGTGGTGAGGAGAATTCGTCGGGAGGAGGGCACCACGGTGCAAGGTGAGTAGCTAATCAGGGAGACGATCCTGATACCATATATGCGGTGTAGCCACGATTTATTAATTAAACTCTGGTAATTAGAAAGTTATAGCCACGGACCTATAAAATTGTCGCTATAGGTCTGTGGCTATATGTTTAATTTATAGTAGTGTATTCTGTATGTATTGTCTCATTGACAATAAATACTATATTTATGGTTATATTCATTGGGTTTCAATTACTTCACCCAGTGGTGTATCTCGTGTACTTCCAGGAGAATGGGACCCACGTTCTAGAAGAGAAAGACCTTATTATTCATAACTGGGGAATGTAATATATGTGCTCGTATTTGATCTAGAGTGGGAATCAATGAGAGGTGATCTCCATCCAGTCATCTACTAGTTTTCTAGCATGTTTCCTTCAAATTTATACAGTTTTCCATTGGTAAGGTAGTTTGAGTTTTAATTGAAATGATTCTTTGTAAAGAACCATTTTATATTCCCTCTTACCACATGGAACTAGCTGAACTAAAGGAGATGAAGTCTGAGTTGGATGATTTTCATGAGAAAGGATTTGTATGCCCAAGTATGTCACCTTGGGCAGCATCAGTTCTTTATTTAAGAAATCTACAGGTTCACTTCACCTATGTGTTGATTACCTAAAACTAAATTGAGTGATAGTGAAAAGAATTTACACATTTCCATGGATTGATGATATATTTAACCAATTGAAAGGGTAAAAGTGTTTCATGAAGATTGATCTTTTCTCTTGTTACCATCAGTTGGGGATTAAATAATCTGAAATTTATAAAACTTTTTTCAGAGCATGTATAGTCATTATGAGTAAAATTTTATTCCCATTGGTCTATCCAATTCTCCTATGATCTATATGGATTTTATGAACATGGCTTTCCATGCGTATATTGATACCTTTTTTGTAGTCTTTTTGGATGATGCCTTTCTTTATTATAAGTCTAAGGAGGATCATGTGAATCATCAGAGAATAGATATGAGTTTTCAAAGAAATCATTAAATTGGTACCAAGATTTTGAAATGTGATTTATTGATTCAAGAAATAAAATTATGTTAGGTCCATTAGGTTAGATTCCCTGAGAGGGGGGTGAATCAGGGTATGAAAGATTAAAACAACTACCCCTATAGATCTTGTTTTGTTGTAAAAAAACTCACTTCTCTCACTTTTTCATAGAAAAGTGAAAATAGAAATAAAATAATGAACAGGACACATCGATTTTTATTTGGTTCAGCCTCACTGGGCTACGTCTAAAGAGCTTGCACCAGTAATATTTCGATGTACCAACTTCACTAAAAGTGCACTATAATTTACATTATTCTAAGTGGAATCACTGTCCCCTCTAATTTACAACCAATCACAATATGAAATCACACTACCCTCTCAACTGATGTGCTCTCACTACTTCTTTAGAAGATCCACTCACAGTTTCTATACCTAGAGGCCTCATCATTATCTCTAATGAAATCAAAATCCTTAACTGTTTATAGATGCTCTCTTGACGTCCCAATTTTCTCCCATAGATAAATCTCTATTTTCACTGGGTGTACCAGGAAACCTTATATCCTTTTTGCAACCCTTAATGTTTCTAACATGTAACATTAATGCCTCATGCACAAGATTAAACTTTTTTTGTGAAACTTCCTTTGCATGCAATGTCAATCTTTCATGAAACTCAAATCTTATGTGAAACTTTCTTAGCTTGCATGCAGCTCAAAATATTTCTCACAACCCTCCTTGCATGAAATTCATACTTGATCTAGTGCTTGGATTTTCTCTAAGTGTTGAGATTTATAGAATGAGGGGGGTCACCTCTTATTTATAGGAATTCTTGACTCCAACATGGAAGATTCATCTTTTCTTGAGAAATTTCCACTTCAAGTGTGAAAAACCCCATTTGACATCGCATTTGGTGCACAAGTTTCATTCGTGCAACATCATCCTTCACGCATATTTACAAATCATTCACTCAAATCAATCCTTTTCCATTTTTTTGACACTCTTCTCTCAAAACATGCCATGCACGCAAGTTTACATTACGCAACTCCATCTTTTGGGAACATCTTCAAATCTTTTGTGTGCAACATGACTTTCCCATTTTTTAACATTCTAACCCTAAAACATTCCCTATGCACAAGTTTCCAAACCACCCTATATCTTACATGATACTTCCTTTTCCATAAACATATTCCCCCATTTTTTTTTAGGAACAAAATTTGGAAAACACTAGAAAACATTGCCACCATAGATGTGTTCTTTTTGTACCACCTTTAGATTTTCTGTTCCCTTTTCATCATTCTTTGTCAACATAGGTTGTCAACAATATCTCTGGAACATGAAAACTCACCATGTAAATCCCCTTTGTCAATAAAATTTACATAGTAGTCTATATTTTCAACAAACACATCATGGCGGTTTTCTTTGTCAACAAACACAATCACCTCAAAAATTCTTCAATAATACCTTGAGTGATTTTTTCCAAACAAATTATTGAGACATGTGGTGTTGGAAAAAATCTATCATTAGAAGTTAAAGCATGTCATGACTTGGGACAAACCATGAAATGTCTTTAATGATCTCCCACACCGTTTTTATTCAAGAACCTTTTTTATGTAATGCCTCTTAATATTTGTTTTTTAATGATGTAATATGTTCTCCCATATCCCCCTAACTATATATTTTATTGATAAATGATTATATACTCATTTCAGTCTCATTAATCCCTCCCATAAACCCTTACGTATACTAGTTATTGTGAAAAAAAATAGTAAGAGATCCTCTCATTCTCTTCTTTATTCAAGTATCTTTATAATCTTATACTTTTTATCTAAAATTCCTAATGTTGGGATATGTTATTTCAAATCCCAATAACTATACATTTTATATATAAATTATTATATATCCCTTTCACAATCATCAATCCCTCACATGAATATTTATATATCCCCGTTATGCTACTTAAATTTCACCACAATGTTCTATGTCAAACAATTATGTAGTGAATTGTCGTACCCATTCCATGTCAAGGGTGTTCACATTTTTGAAATTATAGTTATTTTATTTGGGTCTTACATGTATTTATTCCACATTATTTTATAATTGAATAAAATGTGATGATAAATTATTCCATCTTTTATGATATATGTGGCACACTTACTCATGTGAATGAAATGAAAGTGATGGATGCGCCCCAAATTATACAGTTCTCCAATGCGTTGGGTAATGTTTTAGAATCATGAGACATCATGAAACTGATTAGGGAGTGAAACTAATCTATTAAGTTACTTTTTCCATCATGATATGTTTTTAGTTAGCCTTTTCATATGTTTATGATTCCATTTTTTAAGTTTTTGTCACATTTCCCATGGGGCCTTTATGTTATCCTGTTGTATAATGGCTCGTTGTTCATGTTTATAATTCTCACCCCTTTTATGACTCATTTATATGCCTATTTTCTAATATGTAATACCTTATTCATGTTAATATGTGTTTATACCCTTTCTGGTCTTTACAGCTCACACCATTCTAATGTATGTCCTCGTGTTATCAAATGCATTTTTTAAAGCTATGGAATTTTAGAATCATATTAAGGAAGTTTTAAAAAATCTTATAATATCCTATGTTTAGGATATTATTATTTGTTCCTAATTCCCAAATACACTAGAATTATTGATCTTCTAGGTTTTATTACATTTAATATTATATAATAAATCATTAATTTCTTGTGTAATATAGAGTAGGTTTTTCATATAGACAATATACTCTTGTATTTTAGGGTCCTTTAGCTCGAACCATCTATTCTTATTGTTTAGGGTGTTTTAGATCAGACAATACTTTGATGTAGTTGGGATTTTTTATCTCAAACCATCTATTTTTTAGTTTACATTTTTTTAGCTCAAACTATATGTTGCTATAATTTAGAGTACTTTAGCTCAGACCATCAGTTGTTGTTTTTAGGATCTTTTAGGTTAAACCATTTATTAAAATAGTTGAGGTTCATTTATATTAGATTAATATAGTGTTCTCAAACATTGACTATATTTTATAGTATTGGATATTTTAGATTGAACCATCTGCTATGTGTTTTGAATGATGGGTATTCATGAAGGGTGAAAGAACCCTACATCCTTGCAAGGATTATGAGTAATGGGTATCCATGAAGGGTTATGAAACCCTACAATCATAATTTATATTCCAAAGAATGTATGTTGGTTATGGTTTTTGACACCCTTAATTTGTATAGGAATTATGACGGATGGATATCATGATGGGTCATGGAACCCTATATCCTTACATTAAAGGTTATTATTAGATGGTAAAATGTTAGGGATATAACGTCCACTTAGATAGTTGGACTACGGAATGCCTAAGTCGTAACCCAAAATATTTAATTTAATGTGATGAGATGTGTTAAACATGTCAGAGATGATCGTAAAACATTATAATATGTCATGTTTTACTACATTGTTGTTGGGGATCACAAGGATTAGAAATCCTTTCCTATAATGAGGATACACATATAGTGAATCGGTTGAAGGTCCTTATGTATGATCCCATAGTCCTGACATTGTTAAGAAAAGGAATCTCCACTCTTTTCCAAGGGCCATGAAATATTTTTGAAGATTCAATAATTTATAATATGGATTATTATATAGAGAAAAGATCTATCCAAGAAGAATATGAGAACCCAATGGTAGTTCAGTTTATGCTTGGGATGCTCGGGCCGTACACAATTTGGTTTCAGGTCATGTGGTGTAGAAGATCAAAATTTTTGGGAATGGAATATTTTTTTCCTACTTTGAGAATAGGTATAATAAATGGATACATAACATCAATTATGTTGAATCTTCTTGAATAGTATGGTTATGTGGATTATAAATCATGGTCTAAGAATATCTGTGTATACATAAAATGGGGTATTGTTGATACATGTTGACCATTAGTAATGATAGAAACCAGTATCACACTCAAATAGGATAATAACTCATGTATTAAATGGTGGAATTTCCTTAGAGACTAAAACAACTTCTAGAAGAATCCTCCAAGGCATGGAGTTATTCAATAACAAATCCTAGTGGGTTCCCTTCAGAATAGTTTATATCTATTACTAATAAACTATAGGGAAAACCAAGAGAAATTACCTGAGGTTATGAGGTTCTAGTAGAAGTGTATCAACACAAGTAATTGGTGAGTTTCATATCATAATTTGAATATATTAGGATTATTTGAGGAAAAAGTAATATTCGAGAAGGTTTTGGGAACCCTACACATTGTGCCACTACCTAGTGAACATGTTATTTCTAAGTATCCATATGATAGAGACTTTCCTATGTAGATCTATCTCATACACATAAAAAAATTTTGTAGATGTAATTCATTTATAGGTGATGTGAGTTTATATGACTCGTACATCCTTAAGTAGGGGCATATACATTTTTTATAGTTGGGTTTCCATGGGTTTCCCTATTCATATTGTAAGGGTGGGAATTATACCATTTTCAGCTCTTTTAAGGAGATCCCTACATATATATATGACTCAAATGTAGGGGCGTGGGTATTGTTTTTTCCCTTAGAATGTATCGACACCATGGTCGGCTAAGGGGTCCTCTATATAGATTGGGCTCACATGTAGTGGAATGAAATGTCCATATATAATTCTATATGCAGGTGAAAGATTCATCCCTGATATTATTTAAAGGATATGATGGTCCACTCTAATAAATTTTAACTCTTCCATGATGGACCATTTGTATTGTATATTAATTTTTTATGAGTATGATGTTGTTGTACAATTTAACATCATGAAACTAGGATGTTTTCATGTCATTTAATTTCATGCGACTAGGAGATCCTCATATAGTTTAATGTCATAGGAATAAGTTGTATTGTCAAGAAGAATTTATATGTTAAGGAAATTGGGTCTTCATAAGAGATTCCTATCATAAGATTGAAAGGTTATAAAAATATTATTTCATATTACTTCTTTGACAATAGGTATGATGCAAATATGTGTAACATCGAGAATATCTGAAACCTATTGAATAGTAGGGTTATGGTAAGTGTATGAATATTTGATCCAACCAGAGGGGGATATTGCTGGCTATGAGTCCACCATTAGTAATGGTGGAATCCTATATTCCACATATTTGGGAAAATAATTTCTAAATTTAAGGGGAGGCCCTCCTCTATGACTAAAATACCCACTTGGTGCAAGATCTTAGGCATTGGATTATTCATTGTCAAATCCTAGTGGTTCCCATATAGATTAAACATTCCATTTTAGTAGTTTTCTATAAGGGAGAGAGAAAAATAGTGTACCCCAAGGTCTATGGGGTTACAACAAAAGTATGTCAACTTGATGAATTGGTTGGTATTAACTTAGATATAAAATATATAATGTTTGGTCATGGGGAATGTAAGACTAAAGAAGCATTGGAGAACCCTAAAGGATATTCCAATATCTATTAAACTCATTTTTGGGGTGAAGGGAAAAGACATAAAATTCTTGAGCACAGCCATCATATCAGATGATCTGTTTAAGGGAAATACCTCTTTCCAAGTGGTTTAACGACATTCCATATGGATGTCGTTGTGATGTTTAGTTTTAGGTGACTAGGATACAGTTCCCTATTTTTAGATAGAATGCACTATGATTGTGTATGTCAATGTTAATTTCCTGGTTTTGTATTCCCACATGATTCATTCTCTACATGAGAAAAATATATAATTGGAAGTTAGATCAATCTATATGAGAGTGGGGATAGGGAATATGTGGGGGAACTCACATTTTGGTATGATTCATAATCCCTACACAGTCTTGTATCTCATAGATTGAATTTCTTAAGAGTGATGAGAAATCATTGATGGTCCTTAAATAGAGGATCCATTAATCACCGTATATCCTGAAGTATGTGAATCAATAAACACATAGTTCTTATGAAGAAGTATCCCTACAAAAATAAGGATCGTATATAGTGAAGGGGAATTTAATTTTTATGTTTTGGTTATACATTTAATTGAAGACTGAGGTGTCACTACAAATTCTATGGTAATAGGAATCAAGCCACATGTAGTTATGATATGAAGGTTGTGCAGTTTTGAGTCCTCCTTTTGGGACTTGGAATATGAAGGGATAAACCATCAAGTCATTCATGATCCCTTATGGATGTGGTAAAAAATGTACGAAGGGTATCATTTCCTCAGGTGGGAAAAAATAGTTTCCAAAGTATTTCAACACTCAAGGTAGTTATGTATTCATACGATATGTATACCCTAATATGAAAAGGGTGTAATAAGACTATTTCATAATATTTATTTGACAATGGGTATGATGCAAAGAGGTGTGAAATAAATAATATTTCAATCCTCTTGAATAGTTGTTTTATTGGAAGTGTAAATCATAACCCAAGAATATTTGAGCCATTGGGAGTTTGATATTGCTGAGTATGGATCAACCATTAGTAATTGTAGAATCCCATAATCCATGTAGTTATGAAAATAAATCATGGATTTAAGGGGGGTATCCTTATAGACCAAAACACCCTCTCGGTTCAATCTAATAGGAATTTAATTATTCCCCATCAAATCCTAATGGTTTCCCTTTTTATTAACTTTTATCTCTGGGGGGGGCAGGAACAAGGGATTCCAATGTATATAGGGTTCTAAAATAAGGATATAAACTCCAGGAATTGGTTGGTATTATCTCAAATATTGAAGATATGAAGTTGGTTCATGAGGAATATATAACTCAAAAATGGTTCATCCACCCTAAAGGGTACTCCAATGTGTATTGAAAACATTTTGAGGAGAAGGGATATGAAAATAAATTCTTGATCTCACAAACCTCAAGGGGACAGTCTATTCATCACGAATACCTCTTTTTGTAAAAGTTAATTCCATATGACTAAGATATTTCTCTATACTTTATTATCATGTGACCATGAAATTTTAATGCATTTTAACATCATGTGAATATGATGTTTTCATGTAGTTTAAAATCATGAGACAAGGATGTGGTATTGAAATATAACTTCATGTGACCATGACATAATTACTTATCTAGAAAACATATCGATCGTGCCAAACAGAGTTTTAGGTTCCATAAGCTCCCATGAGTCATGATCAGTGTCAGAAATAATGGTTAACAAGGAAGACTACTAATATGCACTCTAATACATGACCGAAGATATGTGGGGAAGTTCAAAAATTAATTTGGACTGGGACCTCTACATAGATCTGACACTCATGGAAGCACATGATTTGGAGTGATGGAAACTCATGGGTGGGACTATAATGGGGGACCCATGAATCACTATGTATCATATGATTAAAGGATCCAAGATACATGTAAGTATTAGATGTATAATTCCCTACACTACTTTAGTTACACTATAATGAGAGGTAATTTTTATCATATTGTGGGGAGGTCTATGATTTGGGATGTAGGAGTCACTATATATCTTGTGATAATAGGAATCATTCTTCACATAGTTAATAATTTAATTTTCCATGCATAGGTCTGACCCATATGTAGTGAGGGGGTTAATTTTTATTTATATTAGGGATAAACATTGAATTTGTGATTTGGGCATCATTACATATCCTGTGATATCAGGAATAAAGCAACACATAGGTTTTGAATGGAAAATTCCCTACACAGGTCTGACCTATATGCAGAGAGTGGTATTTTCCATTTATATTTTGGATGGACATAGGATTTGTGATCTAGGAATTACTACATATCATATGATATTGGGAATCAAGACTCACATAGTTATTGAGAAATTTTCAATCATAGGTACGGCTAATATGATCGAAGGGGTGTATTTTAATATATGTTGTGGTTGGAACCATGATTTGATATCTGGTCATCCCTATGTTTCATGTTGAAATAGGAAACAATTCACACATAGTTCATTAATTGAAAATTCCCTACGTAGGTCAAACCCATAAAAAGAGAGGGGTATTTGTTTCCATTTTATACATTGTAGTTGGACCCAGGATTTGGGATTTAGGCATCACTATGTATCTTATAGAAATATGAATCAAGAAATTCGTAGTTCTTCAATGGAAACTTTATCTCAATGGTCTGACACATTCATAGGGGGAATCATGTTTTCATATTTATGTTATAGCTAGATTTGATATTAGAGATCTAGGTATCTCTATATATCCTATGTGAACATGAATCCAGACAGACATAGTACTTTTATGAAAATTCCCTACACAAGTCAAGACTAAATGTATGCAATTGAGACATTTGTATATTACAAATGGACCCAAAATTGGAGATCCACGTGTCACTATATATCCTATGGTAATTGGGATCCAGGAACATGTAGTTATTAAAATGGAAAATTTACTATAGTTCTGACCCATTAGTTGAGAGGGGAATTTTTTCCATTTATATGGTGTCTAGATCTAGGATTGGAGATCTGGGTGTTAGTATATATCCTGTAATAACAGTAATTAAACCACATGTATCTCTTGAATGGAAAATTCGCTATGTGTATCCTACTAATATAGTGAAGAGATTAATTCATTTTTCATTTGCACAGATCTAGCTCATGTGTAGTGAATATTTCATGAAGTAGTATCCTCTATAAAGTTTATCATCTAGTAGAAAGTACATCTTCAAGTAGTTTACCATTATGCAGTAAGAATGTATTATGTGATTCTTAATGTCATTTGGAAAGGATTTCTTCCATGTAGTTTAACATAATGTTGTGAATACATAAGATGCTACATGGTTCAAAGTATTTCCCCTAATACTTTTAATCCCTGGTGGAAGCTATGAAAAGTACTTCTTGATAACCCTCGAACTGGTGGGGTTGTAACGTGTTCCCCACCCACTATATCCAATGACTTAGCTCTACTGGAATAGAGATTATGTATGATCTAAGTCCCTTACCACAAGGTTTCTAGATTTTGAGTTTTATTTTATAGTATCATCAGGGTTATGAAAACCATTACAATTATCACTGAAGGAACATGAAAAGGTGAAACTTTTTATTTAAGGATCACACAATCAAATTTTGATGAACTTAGAGGTTGTGTAGTGTACACAATCTTTTCTCATCAATCCAATCCAACTCATACAACCACCTTTTCAATTTCTCATTATATAATAGTTTTATGTAGAAATTTATTCTACATAAGTAAAACTAGAATTCATTGTGAAACCCTTACTCAATCCCGTAAACCAATGAATATTGGTTTTCCAGTATAGCAGTGCCCATGGTAGTACAGTTAGACCATAAAGCGTGAAAGATCTTTCTATCAAAAAAATATTATACTTATCCAATATTTCCTAGAGTATATTTTAATGATTATTTTTTAAGTCCTATATCTATCCATTTCTGAAAATATATTTTAGGATGAATGGTTATACTAATTTTTTTACTCCTGGTATAGTTTCTTCATCTTAAAAGAAGATAATTTGGTGCCATTTTCTATTAGTATTGTATGAGGAACATCATATATGGTGAAAATATTGGACGTCATAAAGATAATGATATTCTTCATCCTGACTTCTTTGAGGGGTTTTTCCTCATCTCATTTGGAAAAGAAGTCCTTAGTAGTTAGGTTTACTTAATCTTATCAGTTGTAGCTAGGGGATATAGCCCCACAACATCCATTCCCCATATGAAAAATGGCATGGAATACTTGGTTTTATGTAGATACTCTAGGGGTTTGTGGATGAAGTTTTTTAGAATTTGGAATGCATGAAATTTCGTGATGAATTCCACATAGTCCTGCATAATTGTTTTCTAGTAGTAACCAAGCCTCTGAATTAGGTGGGAGAATATCATTCAAAAATGATGAGCACCATACGAGATAGTATAGACTTCATCTATGATGGCAGAAATATATCCTTTTGTAATTCCTCTAAGTTGGATTCCGTCAAAGCCTTGTTTATTGAGGTATGTTTACTATTTTAGAACATCCCTAAGGGTATAATTTGATTCATGACAACGATTTTGTTTCTTTTTTGATCGATCTGATATGAGGATCCTATTTTGGAGTTAATTAACTATGGGATACATCCATCCATGGGTGGATATTGAATCATCACACTCAATGTAAAATTGGACATGATTTATTTCCTCCATATCATTGAGGATGACTGATGATACGACCCTCTGGTGAATGATGCAGAAAACCACTTTTTCCTAATCATGATTGTCCAAGACTTCTGTTTCATTATCTTGTTCATTTCCACAAGAATTTTTTGATCGATGGATGTGCTAACATGTTGGTTCAAAGGGAATTCTTTAGTCATTCCTCTAACATATCAAATTATAGGGGCTAATTCTTCCTTCTTGATAGAATATTATCCATTAATATATTTGATTACAAGCTCTGAGTCCCCTTTGATATTCAGTTAACCTATCTATAGTTGTTTGGATATCTATAGAAGACAATAAGGTAATGATATTCAGACTCATTATTTGTATCCTTCTGAGAGTGAGAAATGTTATGGAAAATTTTCTTTTTTCGGGAAAACATTTACAATCCCTAGACTAACCGAGATGAGCTTCGGATCCTCCATATTCTTTCAAATAGGATATCAGGGGGAACCATAAAAATACATCACCCATGATTGGGGAGTTTCATGGGCGTTGAAAAAATAATATTCTTGATGTTTTGTGCTTACTGGTGCTCTTTCCTTAATGGGATGTGAAATAAGGAAATCAACCAGGGTATTCCCGTTAACTACCTTCTGTGAAAACAATTGGAATTCGAACTATTACAGGATAACCACCCATTGGAAAAAATGCCTACTCCAAATACGGAGTCCAAGGATTTTCATGAGTGGTTATATAAGATATGCCAACTAGACATTATGATGTTGTAAGTAATGCCTCATATTTATCTCTAAAAAGATGAGTGTGAGGAATTTTTTCTTGATAACATAATATCATATCTCAGTACCAATCATTTTTTAACTAATATTTTAGATGATTTTTTTCATTCCTTTAATCATTTTTCTATATGAGTAGATCATCGAGTGATCATTACATGGTGTCCATATATATGTTAAGCATAATTCCTTATACCAAAAACATCAAGACCATTGAATGTAGTAGGTACTTCTTAAGATTAAAAAAAGATTCTTTTTGGTCCTCATCCCATTGGTAGGTGACTCCCTCCTTCATTATCATAGTGAAGAGGGGATATTTTCTAGCCAGGTTGGATATTAAATGTTGAATATAAGAGAGTTTCCCCTAGATTCCCCTCAATTAATTAAGATTATGAGGGGTGAAATTACTAGGATTACTCTAGTAATTTCTATAATGACCTCATTTTCATGGCACCACAAAGATATGTAATTTCCCAAACATTACTTCAAAAACACAATTCATAGGATTCATCTTCAAAATATGATACTATAATTTGTTGAATATATATTGAAGATCAGTGTCCTAATCAAATTAATATTGATTGGTAACCACCATGTAATTTACATAACATTCCATGATTCATCCCAAGAAGGGTTTAAATATATGGTTCATGACGCATTGGTAAGTAGATACATCATTCTTTAATATAAATTTGATGACCTAGTAGTAGAAGATCACATTAGGTGCTCTGAAGGTAGTGGATTCCTTATATTTAGGGGATATCATTATTTGATTATACACTGAATACCTATCCATGAAACAAAGGTCTTGGAATGAATTATTTTCACGGATCAAACGTTTTGGGATCCCAAATAAGAAACCATCCTTCCAGAATTGTGGATTGGGGTTTGTGAAGTCAATAAAAAACCTAATCTTCCCTTTAGTTTTCTTAATAAGGACAATATTGGAAATCTATTTTCGGTACTTCACCTCTAAGATAAATTTGGGCTTGTTGAATTAATCAACATCAGATTCTATGTTAGTATCATGAAAGGGGTTCATTATCTGGGCTTCAAACATGAAACCTCAATGGTATTTGGGCCAAACTAGGTGATGAGTTTTCACATCAAGGTTCATCTTGGGAATCTCTATATAATTACAATTGAACACATAGAAATGTATCTTTATAAATTCAATATACATCTAATGTTCATCGAGATTCATTGAAAAAACTAATCAACATATTTTGTGGTCTTATTATGTTCCTATAATCACCTACCCAAACTCATCAATGGTGGTGCATGTGACTTTATCAAATTGAGGAGGGGAATTCTTGAGTTTATCAACTTCTTCTTCCATCTATGGGTCTATAGAGTCATGTTTATTCATTTTGATAAATCTGGGGGAATATTTGTCACAATCATGAGAAGATAATTCATGATAAGATACATTAACATCCTAATCTTCCAGAAAAAACATTGGGATATTATAGAGATTCTTTCATTCTGATACACTACTACTGAGGGAAGGAAGGATATAGACATATTGTATTATAGAGAATGTATTAGGTTCTCTATGATATTTACTAATGGTGAAACATAATTCTCATATCCTGATAAGGAATTCATCTTAATTCCTTTTGATGAATCCACTTAGCTCACGATATTTCTATCACATAGACATGATCAAGTCACGTTTTTTGGATTGTAATAGCCTTTTTGGATTGAATATATTTCCCCAATCATGTTTATGGGTAACACATAGTTGTTATAGAGTATTCTCCCATGATTTAAAGGGGTTCTCCCCATTCCATTAATAATAGATACTTGAATATCATTATCCACCATCAGTTTTTTTCCTTCCCTCTAGTAGAATCATGCCTCAACACATATTGATTTTTAGTATTTGATGGAAGTATTTTCAAGATAAACTATTCTGACCTTTCTATTGATGAGGTACTTAAACCATTGATGGAATGTTGAATGTATCTCCAAATGGATATGAGTCCAAGGCCTTCCAAGAAGGGAATTCTGTTTCATATCTTGCTAGATAACCATGAACATAAAATTAGATTGGAGGTCCCAAACATGAGATCTGTGCTTGATATTTCTAAGTGGTCATTGATTGCTCTTACCATTCCATTGATTCATTATAATTATTGGAGACAAGTCCCCCTTCTTATATCTGTATGGTTGGGGGTCAGAATTAGGATATGGGTGATCCTAGAACCATATGAAACCAAAACACTTTGGATATCATCATTTTTGATATTTCCTAAAATATACATTAGTCTGAAACATCCGTAAATAAATTCTTTCTGGTCCTATTTTGTGAACAATATGGGGGTATTACATTCATATGGTGTAATATTTACACGGTAAACCACAACTAAAATAACTTCTGTCTCAAACTTATATGGGATCTGGACGGCCTCTATGAGTAACTCTATGAGTTCATTTGAAATATAGAGAGTATATAATACTGAGATTCTAGATTGTAAAACTGCAGATTTTTTTAAAAATATATATTTGTGTGCCAATGTTCTATAGTTCCCATGGTGGGGTTTCTCCTTATCATGTGGATTATGAGCTAATTTGTTTGAGGTATATGGATTTGGTTCTCATGATGATGTTAAGGGGGCATCTTTTAAAGTGGAATAGATCATGCTAGTCAACCCCTTTATCTCAGGTGGTCAGAAAATCATACACATTCCATTCATCTGTGTAAAATGACTGGGCTTGAATGACCAGGGGAGGGATCTGAGGAATATCTTTGTTTCTATTAGTTTTAATAAATTATTCACCCATGGTTCTTAGATATTTATATGAATTACATGAATATGCTGCTGAAATATTTTTTTTATCCCCTCCCACAACATCCCATGCATCCTTGGATTCTTCTTCCTTAGCATCTAACTCCCCATTCAGGTGTGGGGAACATGTACTTAGGTGTGTATTCATAATTTGATAAGGGTTATGTTATGTGAACTATTTTTAGAGACTCAAATTTGATCTCTTAATTCGATAAATGTTCCATCTACTGGGGTGGTACCCATTCAACAGTTGAAGTAATGAAATATTAATGATTCACAGTTCGAGTGATATTTGGATATAAATCTTCTTCTTATTTATTTTCCTATTTATAATGATTTAATCCACCTCTAAAACGAATATTCAATAATGACTCTATAGGTTTCTAAATCCATACTAGTTTTTGAAGCTATTTTGTTACGGTGGAATGAGCTCAGTCAACTATCTTTTGTGTCATATAGTTATCAAACATCTATTTGTTCATATCCAAAGCATCTTTCCAGTTAGCCTCTTCCTAAGGTTAGGTGTCTGTTACATAGGTCACCTATGTATCAGCCTTCCCTAGTACCACATATCAAGAATAAACATGCCATGTGAGGCTTATTTGAAGACAGATTAGTCCTAGATGGTCTTTCATAGTCTCCTATGGGAAGGGAAATAGTCAGGATAGTCATACATTCATCAAATCATGGGTGACCATAACCTCTTTTTTCTTCTATTCGAGGATTATTTTTTTATTGCCACTTGAAGGGAGGTTTCAGATGATTCAGGGCCTTCCTTGGTGTTTGTATGGGAACTACTTCTGGTTTGAGGGTAATAGAAGTGGTCTCTACATTTTCAGTCATTTTTCCTTACACTGTGGGCATGGGCTGAGATTTGGATCAGGTTCATTGAATGTGATATTTTAGGTGTTATTATATGTTTTCAATCTAATGAAATCAATATAAATACATCATTAGGATCAATAGTTTTGTAGCTCGTCCAAAACATTCTCAGCACAATTTTCAATCAATTGATCTTGTGATAGAGGGATACTGAGTGAATCAGTTAATCCTCAACATCTTGAGAAGAAGTAAAAATACCTATCATTTCAATTTGTTTAAAATTTTTAAGGTTGATAATCATCATTTTTCTTATCATGCAGAAAAGATGATAAAGGAATTTATAAGAAGGCATGCACAACCCCCGATAGATCCTGGTAAAAAGTTAGCGTACCGAACAAAGGTTGGACCTATTAGAGTTTATAAAAAATATATATGTTTGGTAACCTCCCGCTAATATGGAGGGCCCATAATTAGGACACATTAGGATGACATATGCATGAGATTATGCTCTAGATCTTATGTTCCATCAATGTAATAGAATATTGGATTTCGTCAGTTAGGCCAGGAAAAAGTTCCATCCATCCATTAGGGATATGGATTATTATCGTGCTACAGGGGGTTTTTACTCTATTCGATTTCTTCCATATGAGTTATCAAGGATTAAATGGCATTGAGGAGTTCTAGAGGAATTGCAATTTGGGACATCACTTTCCTACAAGGAGCGAGGGATACATGATGAGGTAGCATTGTTTTTATATCCCACTAAATTCTTTATCCATTATAGGACTGAATAATCACCCTGACTGGGGAGAATATATCTCTATAATGGAGTAAATTAAGGATTGTCCTAAACTTCTTCATTTAGGTAGATAGGTTTCTGGGATCTTTAGATAATCGAATTCTCTAATTTCTCTCTTGTAGGCAGATTATCTCTATCCTGGGGTATGGGAAGATGGATATTCATTATGTTTTAATATGATACCTATTGGGAATGTTTCCCCTGAGTAGTCCCATATTTATATGTATAAGATTCTATATATCATTATCATATAATTCTATTAATTCCTCTAAAGAGGGAATTTCAGCTCCTCTGGGTGGTGAGTAGCATGTACCCACACCTTTCACATTATCATTTGTTGAGTTCCACCAAGGATGTGGAAATTTATCATTTAAAGGTGCTAGGATCTAGATTCTTCTCTTATTTCAAGTACATGTAGCCTTAGTTTATGCATCTAGATCACCAACATCTCAAGGAACAATTTTTTCATTACATATCTCTTCATTTAAATCTTCATCCACATCATTTTTTAGATTTTATAGTGATACTGTTCACTAAGGTGTAATGGGAAATGGTAGTTATCCCATCACTCTCCACACAATAGGGTTGTATCATGGATATTCTTCTAACCTATAATGATATTGGACTATTTTGGATTACAAACCTTATAGGTTTTGAGAAACATTTTTTTACATTCCCTTTATATTGGTATATGAATGGTGACCTTGAGGTAGTTTCCATTTCTACTTACTTATCGGGACCCAAATATAAAATGTGTGTCTCACAATGGGGGTAACGGTTGGGATGTCAGCCGTTGATATTTACCTCCAAACCTGGAGAAGTAGAATTATTTCCAGGATGATGATATTGATAAAATTTTCACCCATCTCAATGGGTGAGGGATGATTTGGATCCATTATTGGAATTTTATGATCATTTTTTAGGATTTTAGGGCTCTAGTTGAGGATCTGATTGATCTTGGGATGTTAATTAATATATAGATTCCCCCACCACTACAACATGGGGTTGATCTAGAATAGCCAAAAATTTCTCTAGGACCCCCTTGGGGTATGATGAACCTGGTGCAGGTTATTGAGATAACAATAACCCCATCCCGATAGGCTTGTATTGGTTTATAGAGACCACCAATATTTCTATAATCCTCTTAGAGTTTGAGAACCCTAGTGGTAGAGATAGTAGTAAAAAGGACCCCCAAACATGTGGGTTGGTTTCACTCCTGGATGGATACTATGATGAATTATATTATGACCCATTTAATATAATTCAATTGTATTCTTGCATGGGCTGGGTAATATGGCTACTTTTTATTAGTGTTACTTCATATGGGATGTTGTTGGGTAGTCAAAAACATTTTCTTACGTTATTGAGATGTATTCCCATTTTTTTGTATAGGCCCAGCATTGGAGTCTGATGGAGGATCTCTCTCTCTCTCTCTATTTGTAATGTCTTTGCCTCCTCGATGAGGAGGAATCTCACAATATTGACCAACTTACCCATGTGCTACACAATCCCTTGATATCTCCTAGGGATATAACATTTTAGTATTCTATATCCTTGGAGCTTTGCTATTCTGGGTACATGGTGAATTTAAGGACCCTAAAATCACCCTATCATTGATTAAAAATATCATACAAGTATTTTATGATCAATTAAAAGAGATTTTTGGTGCTATGGAACTAAGAATGTTGTATACTTTCCTTTCACCTTTCTGGTCATAAGCCTCAGACCAAAGATATATGAGTTGGTTCCATTTTACAAAAGTGTGTGTGTTTTTCTAAAGGTGACCCTGATATATTGGATAAGAGAGGTGTCTAGCCTTTAACCACTGATGAGTTTCCCATATATCCTAGCATAGGTAATAAATTAACTTATTATCTAGATCATTTGGGAACTCATGGTCAGAAGTGGGTAAGGTCCAAGAAATTATTGGGAGGTTTTTTTGGCTAACACTCTATATATATATATATATCTAGGTTGGATTCTTCATTGTTGGAGTCATATCATCCATGTGGTCATACGATAGAGATAACCTCTCAAGGTTGCCTTCTGACCGAGGTGGGGTGTTTCTAACATCTGTTGAGGCACTATATAATGCTAAAACTGGTGTTTTTTGGAACCACTCTATATTAAGGTTTCTATATTTTGAGAACATCCATCTATAAAGGTTTCTAAGAATGGGGAGGATTTCCTTGTCTAACATATATGTTATAGTTAGGTGGTTTTCCATAGAAGAGATTAGGAGTATAGTTCATGTCATCCATCACTACATTACCTTGATGAGGAATATCGAGCTAGGGATTATATTTGATGTCATTTTATGTTTCTATAGACCTTATATGTCTTGTAGATAAGCTTCATATAACCTAAATTACAATGTCATTGAACAAATTAGGGATATGAACCTCATTCTATTTCATGGCTAGAATATTTCGACCTACTTATTAGGGTTGAGCAGGGATATAAGCATGTTTCATAATGTTCTCTAGAATATATTGATAACCATCTGGTGTTGTGGGGATATGATCCCACTACTAAGACATTTTTAGTGTATTCCAATCAGATTTTTTATCAACAGAAAAAATATGATCCTACATGTGGGTTGTTTCCAGAGAATATCGGTCAACCTTTTATAATGTTTGGATATGATCCTAATTAAATATGTAATCCATTTCTTAATATTCCAAAAAACCTCTAATATGGTGTCAGGTATATGAGCCTCCTCCCTTGTAGCGTCTGAAGGATTCTAATGTATTCTTTTTTTGTAATAATTAGGAATATGATCCCAGATTATGTAAGCTACTAGAATATAATATGTAGCTTCATTAGTGAGGATATGATCCTTACCTTGTTTGATTTAAAAGTTGTACTAATGAAGCTCATTTAGATTATTGTTATAATCCAAGTACTATACTTTTGGATTATTCCATAGGATGTCTTCAACAGGAATGTTCATTTTCCCTGAAAAATGTTACAAACATTCAGAACAGGCATATGAGCCATGTCATATACCTCATACATTACTAGAATATGCCGATAATCATTCCAGATAAGAGAAATAATTTTCTCTTAATTTTTATTATCCACCTCTTCATAATGATCATGTTGATATGCTGCTCCAGTTTTCTAGATAGGGATATGTCCATGTCATTATATATGTACCAGTGTTGGAATATATCAACATATCTCTTCTATTATTGTAAGAATTTAGTGAAACATTAGTAGAGTGTGTGTAGGTATGTATTCAAGTACATTAATTATCTCCAAAATATATTATTATATGTCTTTGAATGAAGTGGGCATATAATCGAACTCATATTTTTCTTATGCCATCAGAAAATTCCAATGGTCTTCAAGTACATGAGAAGGGATATGTGTCGCCCCCATGTTTTCTATAAGAATATGATTGTATAATTTATCTGAGTTAGCCATCTACTTGTTCCTGTTCAGTTTCCACATTCAGAATAATCCAATCAAATTCATTATTGAAATTGGGGATATGATCCCCCTCCTATTTATCCATAGATTTTCATGCCTGGTGAGACCTCATTAGTACCCATGGATGAGTTTCCTAGGTTGTAATATATTTGGTGGTGTGCTTAGTAGGTGATTGAGGGGAATTGAAGGTCTGAATTTGGTGATGGTGGTTAATAATATTCCCCCATGGATGCTCCTAAACAATAATGGATTCATAGTCGAATCCTTGTCCCACCTTCCTATGCTAAAGAACGTTTTAATTGTTGTGATTTAGGGATAA
The DNA here is from genome assembly GCA_963277665.1 of Viscum album. Taxonomy (NCBI): domain Eukaryota; kingdom Viridiplantae; phylum Streptophyta; class Magnoliopsida; order Santalales; family Viscaceae; genus Viscum; species Viscum album. The sequence continues at coordinate 329,153,377 of OY728152.1, read as the reverse complement.
GCTTATGAAATGGTTGGTGGTGGAAACAAGTTCCACTGGCTTTATTGAATCATTATGTGAATGATATAGACTTATCATGTTTAATTCCTAGAGGCCTTTACATGCTGACTTGAGGACCAGGATCGTACCTTATCAGTGGTACTTACGATCAATTGTGTTTTCTACCCAAAGAAAAAGGTTTTGGGTGGGTGATTTTTCTTTGAAACCTGGGGATGTTTCATCTATATATGATATCCAAGAACATTTTAATGATGAATAGATGATCTTTGGTCAAGGTGGTTTTTTTGGATTAGTATCAGGAGTCCAAAAGACAATATGGAACAAGGTCACTGATCAATGAATCATACCAATTGTGAAACTATATTAGTTATCTATTCATGGGTAAAATATTTTTCTATTAATATTATAATTTAAACCATGTTTCGATAATGGAATTGGAATGGTGAGAATGGCCTATTTCATGGGAACTCTGATATATTTTTGATGTATTCCACATCAAGAATATCACTTTTTTGTGCAGTAGACCCAAAAAAATGACATGATGTTTGGTTAACTGATCATTTTTATTATTTATTAGATTCATTTAGGTTAACCATTTTTGTATCCATTAAAGGTGGAGTGGAATGATGGATCCATGGGAACTGATAAATCTATTCTTTTTTAACCTTTTAAAGGGATGACATAATTAAAGAATTTCACATTGGGTTATTATTTCCAGATTCACATCAAGTTCACCATATTTTCCTTCATTGAAAATTGGGGGATGATGATTTACTTGGGGTAGAGTATGGTTACACAATCATTAACATTGTTTTTACCATTTTCATCTCTCAGGGATACTCTATATCCCATATATTCCTTAAATCATTGGACTTCTTACCAATTATAAGTCTTCTCTTGTGGTTTCATACCCAATGAAACTTAGTAACTCAAATTTTTGAGAGGATGGTTTTTTAGGATCATCATACCCTTTTTGAGGGAATTATTACCTAATTTGGAAATCTCTTATAGATTTAAGATATGTTTTAAAATCTCTTACAAATTATGATACATGATTTTTTACACTAAAAAATTATCGGGTGTTGAATCCTTCTACATGAAAGGGTGTTATATTAATGATACAATCTATACATATTGGTGGTTTTCTATCTGTTTCCCATTATTGATTAGAAATTTGTAGTAGCTTGGGTTTTTATACATATATTAAAGAACCCTAGAGTTTAATATCATCTAGGGAGGAGATTTGTGTTTTTAAAATGGGATTTACCCCCCAAGATGCATCCAATGTATCATGTGAGTAAATAAATCAAAACCCACATAGTTATTTTATGTCCAAGTTATTCTGTTATAAGTCATGAAGAATGGACGTATATAAGGGAACATAGGAATTGGGTACGTATCTAGAGACTTAGTAAGGTTTCCTATTTATCCTTATAATAATAGGAATTAAGGTCATTAAAGTTTTGTCTCCCTTAACCAACTAATGGATGGGGATGGATAATTATTAATATTGAGTTTTTTCCTCAGTTTTTAGCAACATGGGGATGCCATAAAGTCCTACATAGAGGTGGAAACACAATTCTGGTTTCATTTTCATCATTACATTAAATAGGTATTATACATTAATATTTACCTGATTAGGGGAATTTTATGAATCTATTGATATGATCGTTAAAAATCCCTAATCTGATGTGACTCATGCTCAGTGTGAGAAACAAGGGATAACATGTAATCAGACTCACTACATATGGACATGGGACTTATACACTAGTGAGGACTTGATTAAGTGTTTGATATAGATATATAACCTTAAGAAGTTATCCTACATACCCTACTTATAGTTTGAATTAAATTATTCAAAGTTTAATTTTCATCTCATTATACTAATGGATAACGACGAATGATAGATCCACATCGGGTGGTTCCTATAAAATAGAGTAAAAGGAATATCATGGACTTATACTAATATGGATACCTATGAATGATCTCATTTATTATCCACTGATGAATAAGGAATGGTGATAGAATCATAAGAGAGTTTGGGTCCCATGATATAGATTGTTTTGGATATTGAGGTTCTTACACTAAATTGGATTCCCATTGGAGGATATCGTTGCCTTACCATTGGATAGATATAGGTTGGGGACCATGGGTGGAATGAGGATCTCATAATGAGTGAATATCTCTAGTCCTTTGTCAAAATTTCTCATATGAAGGGGGGGTTATCATCCAAAGACTCATAGTTTGGGGTTCACATGGTATGAAGGCACATTACTATGTATTCCTACTAGATAAGGTTGACATGTCTAGGGGTTTCATCCTAATATGTACAGGATGTCTTTCTGAAATTTCCATAGGTGCCTTCTAGACATTTATTGGGGTATTTTGAGATTAAATATGTCATTTATGTGGGATGTCGTATGGTAAATATGATAGGTTGACAATACTTCATAGGAACCAGCGGACATGTTCGGAGAACTTCACATGAACCAACTAACATGTATAGATGAATTTTCATGATCCAACTAATGTGTCCAGAAGGTTTTCATGTGATCTTTTTGAAATATCTAAAGGGTGTCATGTGTCTTGGATTTCATGTACATAAGCAATCACATGATCTGGATGACATGTTTGGAGGACTCCACATGAACCATCTGACTTTTCAGGTGGACTTCATATGATCTGTTGGGTATGTCTAGGAGGTTGACATGTCTGGAGGACTTCCCACGATTTTGGAGTAGAACACATGAAGAACATGACTAGTTCACATCAAAATCATCATATGCATCTTTTCATGAATATTATTTCACCCCTATTCTTTATTTCATAAATTACACAATGTTCATTACCTGCTGGCCTATTGACGCCTCTTGCGGAAATGTTTACTTGAGGAAACTCATTCACATGATTTTCATAGTATGTAAGGAGTCCTTCATGTGATCAATGGATTGAGAATGGGATGAATATAAACATACCATGTAATACGTTATGCCACCCACTTATTTTACCTGGTGGAAGACTCTTGCAATTGCATAGTTATTTTCTCAGAGAATTCGTCTCTTGCCTCTTCTATCTTTTGCATGTGTTTTATATGTCAAGGGGTTATAAGAATCACCACCCCAAATCTATTCAAATTCACATGGGACTTAAATCTCAAATATTGTCTCCAGTTTTTGTTTGTATTTTCACGTCACACATTTCTCATAAACCCACCATTGGTCATCCACGGAATCATATTCATGTCACATGATAAAAAGTGACCGCAAGATCACTCTATAATTTCCAAATTTAGTGAAAGAATATCTTGTCAAAACGATTTCGTATAATCAAATCAAAATTTAATGGGCCTTTAAAAGATATGGCTAATAGGTCTGGGGGCATTTGCGTGATAAAGATTGAATGTTTAAGGGCCTTCACGTGATCAGTAAATTGATCACGTGACACACATAACCTTTTCAAATGAAAAATAACAAAGTACTTCTATGTATAATGGTAAACCCTTTCTCACATTTTATTTTATAAATACCATGTAACTCTTCCATTATTTTTCCATCAGGGAATCTCATGATCATGCAATAAAGTATAATTTCATTCACATGAGGAAGGTGACACATCTTGTGGCCTTCACATGGCATGGTTTACATGCCCCTAAGGCCTTAATATGACCAATAAACTGATCACAAGGACTAAATTATCTGTTTAAATGAAAATAATAACAAATCGCCTTCATATAAAGCTACCAAATTTTTTAGATTCTATTTTATAGAGCCTACAATATTCTATCATAAATTTTCACGTAATGCATCACATGATCAAAAGATCTTTCAGATGGGGCTTTTCATTATCAAGAATACTTGTTAGAGGGGATTAATGTGATGAATATGGTTGTATTATAGGGATTTTAATGATTATAAAGACTCTCTAATGGGGATTCACTTGACCATTAAAAGATCTTGTGGAACACATGACCTCATCGTGTGATTTTACTAGGGTCATTTGATTTTGTGTCTTCTTGGGGTCATGCAATTCTCATGAACGAACGGCCTAGTCTCCATGTACCCATGTTTATTTCTTTTTCCCATTTGTGGAAAAAATACTATCCATGACTTTGGTATTTCTTCGATCCTAAAATTCTATATGCTCATTTGGTGGGTTTCAATAATCATTGAACATATACCATACCACCAATGTCACAGTCAACATGAGATACCTCACTATGGCATCAATGTAATGGTTTTTACATTGCATCAAATTACATGAACAAATGGTGAAAATTGTTAGTAATATCAAGTCAGGATACCAATACACATGATCATAGATAGGGACAAGAAATGAAACCTAAAACAAGTAGTGTTATTATTGGAGTATCATCCCTCGTGATCTCATCTACTTGAGATCACCAAGTATGAACTTCATGAAAATAAGGGTCAATGCTTAAGAACCCCCTGTACCTGATAGTCTGTCATCACCTATGCCCATTCAGTATGATGTATATAGTCCATAGGAAAAATATTTAAGATTACTATCATAGTATCATGAGGTTCTAATTATAGATGTAAACTATTGTAGCCTTCTAATATGATATGTAATCTAAGTAAATTACCATGTAAATAATGGATGCATAAGAATCAACACTCTTATAGTAATAAATTACACACATAGTAATATATATATAATTATATTCATGTAATGGTAATAATATTAGAAATATGAGTTGATTTCATAGAATCAACTACCATAACATCCATACCTTCACTAGATCTAACTACTAACAATTCTCTACCCTATAGCTCTTACATGAGTATCCTTCTTTTGCTGGGATATGTATTTAGTCAGGTGGTATTCTTCATTATCCTCTATAGTTACTCTACTAAAGGATACTTCACCTCTATGAGTAAAATATCACAAGAGATAAAAGTTTTTATGTATATTTGTTTCCTCTAGTGTGACCTAGGATCCTTGGCATGCACCACTACTGTGGTATTATCATAATATACTATAATAGAGTCTGCACTCTAGGTATAAATACCTTCTTAGAAACAAATATGAATATCCGAAAATATATTTACCTATATTTAAAGTTAGTATATACTCATATTCAACTATAGATTGGGTAACCATGGACTACATTGTGTTTCTGCATCCCACTGAACTGCCATTCATGAAAAATACATAGCCAGACTGTGTATTCAGATCATCTTGATCATCTGGAAATCAGCATCAAAGTATCACCTAATGTCTATATTCTCATCTACTCAATACACTATGAACATATCCTTTATATTTTTTATGTATTTAAATATAGTTTTTAAAAATTATTATTATACCTATACTATATTGGCTTGATATCTAACCATTAAGCATAATACAAAGGAAACATCAAACCGAGTGCATAGCATGAAATACATGATAGATCCCACTTTGAAAGAATAATATATTCTACTCATTTTGGAAATATCTTCCTATTTTTTTAGACACATCATCCTGGAAAGAATAATTCCATGTGACATGGGAATCAATCCTCTCTTGGATTGTTCCATATTATATATTTTGATTAAATTTTTAATTAATGTAATTTTTCATAGCCCAAGTAGCCACTGATGCCTATCTTGAAAGATCCTATGCTCTAAAATGATGTATGATTCACCTATGTCTTTAATGGAGAATAATTCATTTAACCAAGACTTCCCAAGTTGTAAGACTTTTAATTCATTTACCATTAACAATATTTCTTCAACATATAATACTTAGAAAATAATGGCACTCCTACTAACCATCCTATAAACATATGGATCTATTTAAATCTTAATGAAACCAAATCTTCTTATACATTTATCACAATAAAAATTTCATGATTTTGATACTTTCCTCAATCCCTAAATTTATATCTAAATCTCTCATATTTTATTAGAACTATTTAACATAATAAACCCTTCGGGTTCTATCATATAGAAGTCTTAAACCGACTTCCCATTTAGAAAATATGTTTTGACATCATTTTCCAAATTTAGTAATCATGGAATTCTATTATATATGGTAATATTTTAATTGAACTCATTTTTGTGACTAGTAATAAGGTTTCTTTATATTAGATTCCATGAGGTTTCCTGAAACCCTTCGCTATTATCCATGCCTTACAGGTTTTTACCTGACCATCCATGTCCATATTTTTCTTGAATACCCATTTACACTGAATATTTTTTATATCATCTGGTGAGTTTACCAAAATACAAACATGATTTTGTTATGTGGACTCTATCTCAGAATGAATATATTCTTTTAATTTATAATCTTCCATTCCATATACTACTTCTGTTTAAGTCACAGGTTCATTGTCCTAAAGGATTAATGTTTCAGCCAACTCAGTGATAAGAAAACCATATCTCTGGTTTAATATCCTATTTAGTAGATTGATGTAGTACTTATATCTCAAGAACTTCATCCTCTCCCACTTTTTCCTATGAATTCCATTTCTATATCAACTATTATTTATTTTTATCATTAACTTAATGGAATTCGATCTTTCTCTTAGTATTTACAATATAAATTTGTTCCATTTCTATAAATATATAATATTAACTTTCTATATAAAGGTTTATATAGGTAATATTTTTTTATCCTTAATACAGTCAATAAATATTCACTTCATGCTTTGAGATGTTAATTTTCCACTGGGTATTATCTTGACAAAAATATCACATCCCCAAACACATATGTGTGACCTATTAGGATTCTTTACATACCACAAATCATATGGAATATCATCTTCCACTTTAGTTAGTAATAAATTGAGTGTATATGAAACTTTTTTAATCTATATCCTAAAAAAGTTAAAAATAGAGTTTTATGACCCATTATCAATCTGACCATGTCTATCTCGGTCTGGTTCCTCCTTTCACTAACACTGTTTTATTAAGGTATATATGGAGGGGTATGTATGGAAACTATCCCAAAATCTATTAAATTATCTTTGAAATAATTCTTAATATATTATCCACTGTGGTATGAGTAGAGTTTCTTAATCTTCTAAATAATTTTATTTTCTATATCATTCTAATATTCCAAAACCACCTAAAGGAATCTGAATTATACCTCATTATGTAGATATATCTATATATACATTAGTCATTGGTAAATGTAATGAAGTTTAAAATATCACCCCTTACCTCAATTTTAAATGGACCACATGCATCAGTATGAACCAATTATAATGGTTATTTGGATATTTCTCCTTTCCCACTAAAATGTGATTAAGTTATTTAACCTTCTAAACAAGAGTGAAAAAACATACAAGTGTTTTAACACAATAGATTCAAAATAACCTACTTGATGTTGTTTTTTTAAATGCTTATCATTTATATGACTTTTCCAGAATTTATTTATGTAGGTAGGATATGAGTCATTGTCATTAGATTTTTAATTGATTTCAAGAACTAGATTTTTTATTTCAAGTATATACATTTCGTTATTATGCTGTTTCATACAATAACATATGTTTTCCATGTAAATAAGACAAAATATATTTAAAAAAATGAAATAAAATACTATAGTGCATGAACTCAACACTGGGATTATGTTTCTATTAACAGATATTACATATTAATAAATATTCAATAAAACAACTATTCTACTAGGAAAATTATGATGATAATCGACCACTAATAATTTTTATAGTCTCACACAATTTTCTTCTTGGATATCAACCTCATTTTTTTCAATCATCTTGAATCTAATTGTTTCCAGTATTTTAATACAAATTTTTGAGACATAAATAGTATCCAATACGTAACTAATAGAAATAGATATATTTCACTCAATAGAAAATATACCTAAAGTAAAATAATTTAATTCCTTTTTCTTCCAAGCTATGTGATTATTTTTCTTGTGGAATTTATTACCACAAGAAAAGAAGACTACCTCCAACTGATCATTCCCCATCTATATCACTAGATTATTAGAAGTTCTATGCATTGTTATATTAGACTTAGACATATCCCTTTACACTTTATCCATGCCATAATTCTTCATTATATCAATAAGTACCAGAGAATTATAATTCATAATATTTTTATATACATTGTGAACTAAAACAAACAAGTATGGGAAAGACTTTTTGGTTTTATTTAATTTATAATTAATGATGAATGTTGAGAGGATATGTGGTAAAGAGGAATGAATAAAACCAATTTCTAGTTCTTAGTTCAGTTTGAAGCCATGGGATTCCAATATCTTAATATACGTCATCATATTTAGCACATGAGGTCGTGATTTATTCCCTTCTTGTATACTTCCTATATACAGATCACTGGATATCTTATATCTTCCATTTTGAGCACTCTCCGAGTATAACTATTGAAGATATGATATCATCTGTAAATCATCTTTATCTTGATGCATTTTTTTCATCATATTGGATATAGATAAAAACATGATGGACTAAACATATTGAACATAAACCATATTATTTTTGTGTTTATCTTTATCCAAAAAGTTCCCACCGAGGGGGCTCAATAAGAATTAGGTTTTAAAGTACATAAATCTTCCCCTCTTGGAATAGTACTATGTGTGACTTCTTGTACCACTCCTGGAAGTTATGTCTATTCATCATATTCTATTTATCCAATATTTATTGCAGTGAAAATAAATTTTTTCTGGTTTCTAATTGATCTTCGAAAAATAATCTTAGCATATTAGTACTTAATCTTAATTATAAGTAGGCATTTTAACGTTATTAATTTTAAATGACTCCCACTATTTTATCAAACCTTAGTATCTCTCACCAACTAGATTCAGATTTCTTAGTCTCATGAGTATTGCAATACAAATTATCCTTAAATATCTCTTCATATCTTGAGATATGTTATCACCACAACTTCAAGAGTCTAAGGTAGTATTTTTGTTGGCCAACAGTATTAACTTACAGTTCCTTGATATATTGAGTGAAGTCATATCTCATGAAAATTATTACATTATATTGATCAATTTATTTCCTTTAATGTTGAAATAAGGAAGTTAATAAAATTCCTTTAATAATTACATTAGTAAATTTTACCAACCACTCTCATAAGAACTCCCTAGTGGTTGTAGGCACCCTTAACTACTGCAGATGAGAACCATGAAGATTTGATTGTGTACAAATTCAAGCGATGGAAGGAATTTAAAGACTTAATATTGACTTTGAGGGATTTGATAATTTATCTTAGTGAATGAAATAATTTTTTATTTAATAAACTTATTATATGTGGACACACTCAAAACGTATCTATACTTTAAATTAAAAACATTCACTTCACATGTTCATTTTATCTATGATTTCATGTTTATTATTATACTATGTGATCTCATGTAATAAAGACACATTCAAAAAATAATAAACCATGAATATGATTAGATAAATAAATAATGATGTAATCATGAGTAATAATAAAATGTTTAATCCATTGATAAAATAATGTAATAACTGGAACCCTATGAGAATTTCTTGAATTTAAACTAGACATTGATTGTAGTGACCACAACACTCGTGCAAATAACTTTTTTGGTTTACACTAACTCTCAACTCGAATGACATCACCACAAACTCCTCTAGATTTTATATCAAATACTCACATGTAGGTGAGGGGAACATGGGGTGTGAAAATAAATTTTATTACTTAAATATGAGAACAAAATCCCATATACATTTTAAATAGAGGGTGATAATACAGAAATCGTCAAAATAAACAAAATTATTACATGTTAAAAACATAAATGAAATAATTTAATTAAATAAATAATAATACTAAAAATAAATGGTCGGTCTCAATTCATGTTATAAAATCAGGAAATTATATTGCATGAAAAATAATTTTGTTAAATTCAACTCAATGGAATTTTTAATTATTTAACTTTCATTAAGCAAATTTTTATTAATTGTTGATATGTCCCATGACACCCGAAATAATTTTATTAAATCCTAGAAAATTAAATTTATTTTATGATTTTTTTGTAATTTTTCTTTTTCGTCTAAACATAAAGAATATCCTCAAATAATGATTTAGGGGTTATGATGGATTTGATAAGCCGAGTAGGTCGAATCCAGACTGACTCTCTCTGACTGGAGATGGGGTAGGTCGGGCATCCCAATTTAGGGAACCAAATTTAGAAAACCAATATATATATATACATATATATATATACATGTATATATATATATATATCATATCAAATACCAATTAATTGTGTATATTGTTGTTTATCATACACCCCAAGAGTATGTCCACATCCATTTGAAAAGTAAAAGGATAAAAAACTTACATATCGAATATATATGTGTGTGTGTGTGTGTGTGTCTATGTGTGTGTGTGTTATCCCCATTTTTTCAATTTATTAGAGTTTTGTCTCATTATTTCAAGAGAAACTAACCCCATATTATACGCATGGTAATCCATCCCCATAAAAATATAAATCGTATAAATATTTACATATATATCTAATATAAATAAATATTTATTTATTCCCATCATAATATATATTAGAACCAATCGATATTTGATCATCCATAACATGGTTATTCAAACTGAGATCGAAAAACCGTTTATTGTGTTGGGATCATATTGAAACCTATATTATGAATCGTTTAAAAATTATTTGAAATTTCAATGGTTTTCCACCTATATAATTGCATGATGACTCAGATACTAATTAATGGATCTTCGGGAATTGTAGAAACATGAATAATAAATAATTTTAAATTTTTTGTTCAGATTCATATTTAAAGAATTAATCTACAATAATACATTCTTGTATTAGTCAATGTATTATGTACAATTCAATTTAAACATGATGAATAAATTGAACGAAACCATAAATGGTACCGTTTTCATTTTGAATCACTTATTTTTTTTTCTTTCTATTTTCATGTATCATGGCTCAACGGCCTCAATGTGGGCATCCTTTAGATATTTAGCACATGTACCACAACTCCTATATCATCAATATTTGGATCCTGGTGACATATTGGGAATTACAATAGAATTATGATGTCACATCGATCACTTCAATAATAAAAACTCAATCAATAAGATAAGATCACTCCAACTATGTTCTTCCTTCAGTTTCTCACTTGTAAAATAATAAAGAGGAGGGTAGAGCTCTAAAATTTGGGAAAATGGTGTTTCACACAATTCAAGAGGCCATAATGATCTTTTGTACCTACGTTATACTTTCAAAAACTACCTAACGGCCCCTAGGAAGTAATATCCTTGATTTTAGGAAATTGTGCATGCCTTTGGATTAATTAAACTTATCATAAATGCAAGAAATATTTTATCACTCACCTATAACACTATCATTTTATGTGATAAAATACAAACCATGAACTTTGCTCATACGCTCCCCAAATAATTTAATTATCCTTGAACATTATATGTTTATTAGAAAAATTATATCTTCCCATGTTTTCTTTTTTGATCAAACAACCTATTAATAACTTGAAAAATAAAATATATAATTATTATTCTAAATTTTAATAATATAAATGAATTGTTTTTACTTTATATCTTTCACACATAGACTCTCACAAACCCCGGAACAATGGGCCTACTTTATCCTAAACACAAATTCATATAAATAGGTGGAAATTTTTGGTACACTTATTGTGTGACCGTCTAGGTATTTACTCAAAAATAAGTGATTCCAACTCATAAATCAAGACAAAGTATAGAAACCCAGAATAGCCCCTAAATAGATAATGAACTTCACATATATTACTACCTCCTATGGACAATATCAGTGTAATATAATCTATTTATCTTATGATATCTCATAAATCAAGACACACACTTGTGTCATCATGCTTCTGATTTTATATATATTTCATGACCTTACTATATATACATACCTTCTTCTATTATGAACATGGATTTAATGAAATTACTACCAACATAGTCAACCTGGGCCTATGAGATATCTTTTTCCCAGCTCGAATGTGAAAAAACATATCTCAATCATTCAACCAAGGTCATACCACCAATAACGCACCCAAAACAAGCTATCCCCCTACATATTTTATATTATGGTTCTTTTCCTTGAATCAAAGTATTCGACCAAATGGTATATATATTTAAAATTATTTTCATAATATCTAAAGGATCTCATTATGACACCCCAATAATTGATAGTTGGGTATCATTTTTTTCCCATCAATATGATATATAGAAAACACTTTACATATAATTAAGATTATTTTCATAGTATCTCAGGGTTCTCATTATAGTTGGGAACTATTATAGCCTTTTTATAAAACACATAATCTAAAGAAATTACCATGTAAATAGTGGATGAAAATGTATCAACATGACTATAGTAAAAGAAACACATTTATATATCAAAATATATACGTTTAATGGTAATAAAAGTATACATTGGGGGTGGATCTAGGTAACTCACTCTTACAACCGATGGGTAGGTATAAGAAAATATGGATAAAAGGATAATGTTTGGATTTATTTAATAATTTAATGATTATTGGTAGTAGAAAACAACCTAAATAGAGGTTGATCTATCTTCAAAAAATAAAAAATTAAATATATCATAAAATAAAGGCAAACAAAGTACTTGGTATTCAAGAGTTGTAAAGGCAAACAACGTACCTATTATTCGATGGAGTGTAATTGATATAGATTGTTGAAGAAAAAAAATAATTTATTCCTACCATCGAGGGAGAACACCAGTTTTTGGATTTGTAATCATATCATGAGGATTCTCATATGCCAAAAGGGATGCTACTTCCTTCACCTATGGTGATAAACATACAATAAAAGGAAGAGATTATAAACTTTACATGAAACTATTCAACATAAATTCATCGAACAAACGTAATTTGAACACCCTTGTACCCAAAAAAAGAGGATTATTATCTTTATATATACTTGAATCAAGACATATTCAATAATAACACATTTTATAAATTATTGTATGTTAGTTAGATTATTCATTGAACATGATTCAACGAATAGATGCAAAGCTTTTTAATGAACCAACCATTGGTTAAATATTGATGAAAATAATATGAGAGAGAAGTTATAACAAGAAATTTCAATGCATGCAACAATCCTAATGTATTTGAATCTCATACATATTTAAATATAAAATATATATATATAATTAATGTTTCCTATTAGTGATACTATAAATTCATCATATGTATGTATTAAATGTATGCAATATATATAATATAATATAATATATATATATATATATAATTCATTTATCATATGTACGTGTACATCCAAATCATGCATATATAGTTTACTGAACATATAATAATCTCCAATTTACAATAAAATCTCATATGGACTTTATAAAAAATCCAAAACTCTTTGTAAATCCATCCAAACTCATATGGATATGATTTCAAAAAAATGTAGTCATTTTGAATAAATTATTTGTCTAAAATTTTATCATTATCCAAGGGCCTCACTATGTGACTCTACATTTCTGCATATCATTAAAAAAATGAAATCCGTATTTCATATATGTAAGTAAAGAGAAGACTCATTCAAAGAAATTGTGATACTAAATCTACTAAGGTTTTAATTTTTATCTCCATCCAACTCAATAATATTTCTATATGATCATATCCCACATAAGATGAATTATATATTTTATATGTACAATAATATGATCTCTTTTTCAATGACATCGTGTAACCACTAGACATAGAACATTTTAGTATAGTATATTCCAACTCTTCTTTTCATGATTCTCTAAAAGACTAACCATGTGGACGAATATATCACATTTCATTCATCTATCTAATGATTACATCACATGTAACTCTTTTGAGTAGTTTGTCACATAATATGAGACCCAATATATAAGGAAAATACCTTATAAAATTACATAATATTGAATTAAATGAATAATTCACATTGATGATATTTTCAGGATTACAGTTTTAGATAATTAAGCCATAAATATTACATAACAACTTGAATATTATATGTAGACACTACTAATCAGTATCCATTTTTTCATAAAATAAAAACTCTTAAAAAGAAACAAGTCCAGTTCCATGTTTTGACAGCATTACTTTTCCATGAACCCATCCTTGACCCTATTCATCTTCAAGTCCTATTGAAAAAATTTCAAAAACATGGTATGGTCATAAAACGATCAGTAAGGTTTATAAAATAAGGAAGGAAAAAATTATCCCATCAATAAATACAAATCAATGAAACCATACTTTTCAATCATAACATACCTTAAGAAATCATATTATTTATGAATAACACATAGAAATCATAAATCATAAAGGTTACTTATGGAATCCATATAAAACGTACATTTTAGCTATCATAGCTACGTATAGAGTTGCACTTGGAATACCCATAACAGTATATTCCATAAATCTCTTAGGAGAAACATCATTTTACCTCCATCACGTTACCCAATGCATTGGAGAGCTATCTCGGCCTCACTCACCAAAGGTTTATCACGGAACCACCCATATACGTAAACAATTCCCAATAACCATAACATAATCAAAACACATAACACAAGTATAATGGAAATATAACATTTCCACATTACAATATATCAAATCATGATATTCAAATAAACAAAGCCTTATCAAATCATTTTCAAAACCATTTAAAAAGAGATTTTTGAATCAAAGTGTCTCATTCCCCTTTGAAGCTTTTAAAAAAAATATCATTTGAAAACATTAATGTCCACATAAATAAATCCTAAAACCCATTTTGAAAACATGGACATTAATAATAAATATTCATAATAATAAATCTTTAAAACATTTAAAATGATAATTTAGTTAAAGAGTATTTTTAACAAAAATATGGACGCTTGAAATCAAATAATTGAGGAATAACATTTAATCAGAAATTTATAATATCATAAGAATAATGGGATTAAGGATATAATATTCCAAAGGACATTATATACACCATATAAGAGTGAATTGGTGCATAATAACAATGAAGTCTCCCTGGAAATGTAAATTGAGATGAAATCCTTTATAAAGATGGTATCCTTAAATTTAAGTATAAATCAATCACATAATAATGTGTTATAAATATAAATACACCCAATATAAGTTGATATTAAGTTTAAAACAATAATATGTCATTCACACATATTCATAGGATGACATATTCAATAAGTACAAGTTGAACCAAAAGAATTGAAATTGGGTTAAAAAGTTCCCTTGTAAAAATTCGACAGCCTAACCTCATATCTTTAAAATTCATAAAATTAGTTAATGAGATATAAAGGGTATCTCATCACTTGTATATAAATTCTACATCAATAAGGATATAGAAAAACATATCCCAACATAATAATATTTAAATTAAAATTACATAACAAAAAGAAGTCTTTTAAAAAGAGGAGGGTGAAAGGTTCCCTTACCGATTTGGTAACTTACAAAACATACACCACATAAAATAAGGATCATAAAATGAAGATGTAAACACTCATAAATGAAATTATATTACACAAATATTACAATCATTGGCAGTACATTCACCACACAAAATGAAATAGTGGAAAATATAGCATGAATCTAATGGGAATTCAAAGTGAGATAAAACCCTTCACTACGTTGTAATCAACAGAGTCGTATGACCAAAAGCTAATAACCACCAAGTGATTCACATTATACCATGAATATAATTAGAATCATGATAATATTTATCAAATTGAATTACAAAATACACCACACGCAATGAATAAGTGGCGAACAATGGAAATCTCATGGAATTAAAAGTGAGATAAGAAAATCCCATACCTCAGGTCCGACTTGACTCATTTGTTCCTTGTTCATTCGGAATAATAAATTAAAGTTAATTTATACTTTCTTAATAAACATTTTCAAGTGTATTGTTCCTTTTATATCACTTATTACCATGTTATAATCATTATGTAATCTTTTAAGTTAAAAACATTTGTCTTGTCGATATTTGGTACTTGAGTCAAAAATGGACTTCTTATAATTACAAGATGTTCACATAGTCAAAAAGTTTATTATATCCAGAATTATATTCATGATTTAGATATCATATATATCATATAATTCCAGTATATACATGTAATTATAATAGTACATAGCATTTGGAGGTAAGAAATGAAATCCACCGTTCAAGGAGACGGTAAGTCGTACGTACGCATGAACGCTACTTTCATTTCTATTTCTTATTTTAATGGAATTAAAAAATAATGATACATAGTTATATTATAATTACAATATAATATCATATATAATATCATTATCTCTATCCTTTATATGTCCCACATATGGCATTAATGAGTCATAACACTTTGAGGGGCGGTAGTTCGCACTACCTCAAATGAAATTATCGCATTTACCCATAATGGAAACCATAAAGGTAAGCTATAAATGTAATATATAGAAGAATAAAGAAAATATAAACATAATATATATCATATATAAATACAGTTTCATCTTAATGTCCACCATGGGAGTCGGTAGGAGATAATCGAACAATCATCGTTTTGTGAGGCGTTAGTTTTCAATCCACATAAACAGTATGTTCTTCACCCATTAGATGGAGGTGTGTGTAAATGTAGTTAGAATACTTCTCATAAAAACATCCAAGTATATTTAGGATACTGGTTTTTTTAGAAAAGAAAGGAATAAAAAGAGTTTAGGGGTTGGAAAAGTAAAATAAATGAAAATAAGTTAAGAGATATTGTTACCTTTAATTTGGGTAACTTCCTTTTGTTTGAACCAGAAGGAATTATTGAATTCTCTAATGCCTATGGTAAGGCTTATAGGAGGAGAAAAGGTATGTATAAAGCTTAATTGGGCTGAGGTTTGATGATCCAAAATTCTTGAAAGGTGTGAGTAATTGGTTAGAATTGTTGTCCTTTTATAAGGGGGAGGAAGGGCTCTTTACGAAAGTGTGAAAATATTATTTTATTATATAATGATATTCGGTTTATAAAGGTCGAAAACTAATTAAAGTCGAAGATAAAATGACTCATGGTCGAAATAAAATCATCCAATAAGATTTGTAATTGTTTTGGATGTTATTTTAGTATTTATAATCTTATTTATTTAAATCTTTTATTACTGAGGTGTATACTGCATCATTATTGTGTCATAAATAATTTAATTTATTTGATGCTTAAAAATTATAAAACAAAATACCATGATATATTAAATCATTTTATATTTACAATTAATATTTATAGTCGAAATTATAATTTATATAACCCCTTTTAAAAATTTATTTACTAACAGATATCTGTGTTTATCATTTGCCTTTACTTTATGTTAATTAATATAAATTGTTATTATCACTCCCAAGTGGCTCAATGGGGTCCCAAAATAGACCCAAATATTCTCATGGTCATAAATGACTAAACCAATAAGTTTAGGACAAGTATTAAGGTAATTTGTTTTATTATAATATTATTTTTACCTTGAATTACAATATTTTCCTTTAACCGCGGTATATAAAAGTTAAAAGTTACTATTCCCAAAAATTATTATTATCTTATTGAACCACATTTTACTTATTAATAACAACCATTTATGTCATATTTTTGAAATTCAATTCACAGAAGTGGTAAAATTTCATGGAAATG
Source organism: Viscum album (assembly GCA_963277665.1). Lineage (NCBI taxonomy): Eukaryota > Viridiplantae > Streptophyta > Magnoliopsida > Santalales > Viscaceae > Viscum > Viscum album. The sequence continues at coordinate 329,135,767 of OY728152.1, read as the reverse complement.
AAAAAGTCATTTTTTAACTACTAATAAGTGGATTCACTATTCATCAAAAATTGATGTTTTTCAGAAAAATATCAAAAAATCAGACTAAGCTATATTTGGTATTCCAAATTCAAAAAAGATATCTATTTTACCAAATTAAAAATATATAATTTTCATTAATTAATTTAAAATTAATTCTCGTTGTCAAAACAAAGAGCATGTTTTTAAAAAACAATATCTATCAAAAGAATGACACTTGTTTATGTCCAATTTCAAAGTAAAATTAATTCAAATGAACACCATTAGATTAAATGGTAAAAATATAAACTAATTACACTTTAAAATCAATTAAAAAATAATTAATTATAAAAATAAATTAGGATAAAAAGTATATTTGAATTAAAATACAATATTTTTTACTATTCATTAAAAATGAATTTTATCAGAAAAATTCCAATATTTTACCAAAGGTAAATTTTAATGTTCTGATTCTAAAGAAGAATTTTATTTTGTCAAATAAAACATATTAATGTGACCAAAACTATATTTAAGGAGAGTTCTCCATCAAAAGGTAGAAAATCAACCTTTTAAAGTAAATTATTTTCAAAATTAGATTCATTCAAATTTTAAGCCTCTGACTTTTATTGAGTAAATGTAAAAACATTTAACAAACATGTATAATAATTTTTTAGTTAGTTCAGTTCATTTTTTCTATTAAAACGACTATTATTTAACAACCATTTAAAATAATAGTATTATATTGTTAGTGTGCAACGTAAGATTTCAATGAAACATGTTGTTGCGTATCTGGTACGCTATAGAACATAGCAACCCCTTTAAAGTAAAATTAATATTTAATTCAGAAATATTAATAAATATGAAAATTCCATATTCTTTATTTACCTAGGATATTACATCCTTCCCCCCTTTTGGGAATTTCATCCTTGTAATTTTAAAATTGGGCTCGGAAACATCATTGAAAGCCCCACATCGGAAAAGAGTCAGTAAAACTATCACTTTAAAAGAAAGAAATAAAAGTACAATGATCACCCAAGATAACCCGTACTAGGATTCCATGTAGGAAAACATGGATATGGAAGGGAGAAAAAATGGTGAAGTTCTGATGAAGAGTAATATAATACATGATTATGATAAAGTTAACCACCAGAAAATCACAAACTAATGATGTGTTAAACGGTCTTTGATTACCAAGTAGGAAACATAAACCAACAACGCTTTTGTTTTACATTTCTTTTCATAATTTGAATTAATTAATTTACTACATAGAATAAAAACATAATGAAATTTACTTACCTTCAAGTATAGTTTCTTCCTTTAATAAGTTTCTACCAAAAAATAATCTTTTCTCCAAACAAAGAGCATTCAAAAAGACTTGGTCACATCAAAAGAACAAGAATCATCTTCTTGAGAATCAAATAATCCACAAAATAAAAAATATATATTTCCCTTGACTTTATACATCAACTAAAACCAAAATGGTTAGTACGAGATCATATAATCCCCTAAAATAATAATCCTTTATAAAATTAAATACAACTATTAATCTCCAAAATTCAACAAAAAGTACCCAATGATCAAGAAAGACCATTAAATACACAATTTTCAATAAAATTAATCAAAATAATTAAAAATTATATTGAATACCAAAACACAGAAGGATTTAAATCAGATATTCTTCCACAGAAAATCTTAATATTTATCCCCAAAAACATCGACTACTCTTAAAGTCTCATACTGAAGTGTAATTAACATAATCACATACACTCTATGATAGGTTAATCATTTCCATAAATAAAACAAATCAACTTATGTCCACAATAAAAACATATATTCTTCCAAAATAATATTTAAACCATTACTCCACAATTTAAATCCCAAGGTATTTTATTTTCCTTAAGCATATAGTGTTCCCAAAATATAGAATGTCTTCCAAATTAACCTTTATCACTTTATCGTGAAATCATTTTCTTATACTAAGAATTTCCATTTGATAAAACATATAATCCCAAATAAACTTATTCTTGATCAATCGAATCATTTTTCTAAAAATAATTAGTCATACTAACCAGGGACTTCACGTAGTCCAGCGGTGGGTGATAAATCCCAATTTCACTTTGGTTGTGGGTTCAATTCCCACGGTTTTGTCTGACACAACGGGTTGTCACATGGTCTGCATGTTGTCCTTTTTCAAAAACAATACAATTTCATAACATCCAAAAAAAGAGTAAAATTCTTCAAAAATAACCATAACATAATTTATCCTCAAATGTTATATAATACCTTCCATTTTTCTCCCCAAAATGTAATAACCATTTATGACTTCTAAAATAACTATGAATCTTTCTATTATGTTATCCATTATAGTTATGTCACTTATGCTTAAATTACACCCTAACCTCTAAAGTTATCTAAACCGACCACTGATACATACTATAAGGACCCGACCTTATAACATTACATAATATTGAATTAAATGAATAATTCACATTGAGGATATTTTCAGGTTTATAGTTTTAGAAAATTAGGCCATAACTATTACATAAATAATTGAATATTACATGTAGACGCTACTAATAAGTATCCATTTTTTCATAAAATAAAAACTCTTAAACGGAAACTTGTCTAGTTCTATGTTTTATACAGCTTGAATTTTCCTTGATCCCATCCTTGACCATATTCATCTTTATGTCCTGTGGAAAACATTTAAAAAACTTTGGATGAGTATAAAAAGCTCACTAAGGGTTATAAAATAAATAAGGAAAACATTTTCCCATAAATAAATACAAAACAATGAAACCATAAATTTCAATCATAACATACCTTACGAAATCATAATATTTATGAATAACACATAGAAATAAAAAATCATAAAGGTTACTTATGAAATCCATATAAAACATACATTGTAGTTATCACAACTACATAGGGAGTTACACTTGGAATACCCATCATAGTATATTCCATAAATCTCTTAGGAGAAACATCACGTTTACCTCTGTAACGTTACCCAATGCATTTGAGAGATATCTTTGGCTCACCCGCCCTAGGTTTATCACAGAACCCCTCGTATACGTAAACAATGCCCAATAACCATAACATAATCATAACACATAACACAAGTATAAAGGAAATATAAAATTTCCACATTCTAATATATCAAATCAAGATATTTAAATAAACAATTCCTTATCAAATCATTTTCAAAACAATTTAAAAAAAAGATTTTTGAATCAAAGTGTCCCATACCACTTTGAATATTTTAAATGAATTATCATTTGAAAGCATTAATTCCCGTACAAATAAATCCAAAAACCCATTTTGTAAACATGGACATTAATTAGAAATATTTAGATGAATAAATCTTTAAAACATTTAAAACGATATTTTAGTTAAAGAGTTTTTTTAACAAAAATAGAAACGCTTGAATACTAATAACTGAGGAATAACATTTACTAAATACTTTATAATATTATTAGAATAAAAATATTCATTATATAATGTGTCAAGGGGAATTATATAAACCATATAAGATTGAATTGGTTCTAACAACAATGAAGTCTCAGTGGAAATGTAAATTGAGATGAAATCCCTTTTAAATAGAGTATCCTTAAATTTAAGGATAAATAAATCACATAATTTATGTGTGAAAAATATATATAAACCCAATATAAGTGGATATTAAGTATAAAACAATCATATTTCATTCACACATATTCATAGGATGACATATTCAAGAAGTACATGTTGAACCCAAAGAATTGAAATTAGGTTAAGAAGTTCCCTTATAAAAATTCTACAGCCTAACGACATCACAATAAAATTCAAAAAATGAGGTAATGAGATTAAAATAGTATCTCATCACTTGGAAATAAATTCTACATCAATAGGGATATATAATAACATATCCCAACATAATAAGATGTAGATTAAAAGGCATAACCAAAATAAGTCTTTTAAAAGGATGAGGGTGAAAGGTTCCCTTACTGATTTGGTAATGTACAAAACATATGACACATGAAAGAAGGATCATACAATGAAGATGTAAATACTCATAAATAAAATTATATTACACAAGGAGTACAATCATGGGCAGTACGTTCACCACACAAAAGTAAATAGTGTCAAATATAGCATGAATCTCATGGGAATAAAAAGTGATATGAAACCCTTTACCACATTGTAATCAACTGAGTCATATGAACAAAAGATAATAACCACCAAGTGATTCACTAAATACCATGAATATAATGAGAATCATGATAATATATATCAAATGGAAGTACACAATACACCACATGCAATGAATAAGTGGCAAACAATGGAAATCTCGTGGAATTAAAAGAGAGATAAGAAAATCACATACCCCGTGTCCGACTTGACTCGTTTGTTCCTTGTTCATCCTGAAAAATAAACTAAAGTTAAATTATAATTGATTAAGAACTTTTTTCATGTTTATTATTCATTTTATTTCACTTATTACCATGTTATTTATATTATGTAATCATTTAAGTTATTAACGTTCCTTTTGTCAATATTTGGTACATAGTCAAAAAAAATAGACTTCTTGTAATTACAAGTTGTTAACATAGTCAAAAGATCATTATATCCAGAATTATATTCATGATTTAGATATCATATATATCATATATATCTAGTATATACGTGTATTTATAATAGTACATAACATTTGGTGGTAAGAAATGAAATGCACCGTTCAGGGAGACGGTAAGTCGTACGTACGCATGAACGCAACTTTCATTTCTATTTCTTATTTTAATGGATTTAAAACATAATGGTACATAGGTATATTATAATTCCAATATAATATCATATATAATTACATTAACAACATCCTTTAAATTTCCCAAATATGGCATTAACGAGTCATATCACTTTGTGGGGGCGGTAGTCCGCACTTCCTCAAATGAAATTATCATGTTTACCCATAATGGAAACATAAAAGTAGTCTATAAATGTAAAATAAAGAAAAATAAAGAAAATATAAAGAAAATATATATCATATATAAATAAATTTCTATCTTAATGGCCTCCATGAGAGGCGGTAGGAGATAATCAAACAATCATCGTTTAGTGAGGTGTTAGTTTTCCATCCACATAAATAGTATGGTCTTCACCCATTTGATGGAGGTGTGTGTAAGTGTTGTTCTAATACTTCTCATAAAAACATCCATGTATATTGAGGATATTTTTTTTGTTATAAAATAAAGGAATAAAATGAGTATAGGTGTTGGAAATGTAAAATAAAAGAAAAGAAGTTTAGAGAAACCGTTGCCTTAAATTTGGGTAACTTCCTTTGGTTTGAACCAAAATGACTTCTTGAAGTGCCTTATGCCTAAGGTAAGGCTTATAGGAATAGTATAGGGATTTGTGGAGCTTAATTGGGTAGATTTTGGCAAGAAAAAAGGCTTGAGACTTGTGAGGAATTGGATAGAGGTGGTGTCCTTTTATAAGGGGGAGGAGGGGCTCTTTAGGAAAGTGTGAAAATATTATTTTATTATATAATGATATTCGGTTTCTAAAGGTCCAAAACTAATTAAAGTAGAAGATAAGATGACTCATGGTCGAAATAAAATCATTCAATAATAATTGTACAGGATTTGGATTTTATTTTAATATTTATAATCTTATTTATTTAAATCATTTATTAATGAGGTATATACTGCATCATTATTGGGTCATAAATAATTTATTTTTTTGTTGTCTAAAAATTATAAAACAAAATACCATGATATAAGAAATATTTTTATATTTCCAATGAATATTGATAGTCAAAAAGGCAATTTACATAACTCCTTGTAAAAATTAATTTACTAAAAGATATATGTTTTTGTTATTTTCCCTTTACTTTAAGTTAATTAATCTAATGTGTCATTATCACTCCCAAGTGGCTGAATGAGGTCCCAAAATAGACTAGATGATTCCCATGGTCGTAAATGACTCATCCAATAATGTTAAGAAAAAAGTGTTAAGGTGATGTTTTATTATTATAATATTATTTTTTCCATGAATTACACAATTTTCCTTTAACCGCGATAAATAAAAGTAAAAAGTTACTATTCAACAAAAATTATTATCGTCTTATTGAAACACATATTACTTTTTAATAAAAACCATGTATGTTGGATTTTTGAAATTCAATTGACAGAAGTGGTAAAATTTTATTTAAATTAGAAAGTCAGTTTTTTAACTGCTACTATGTGGATTCACTATTCATCAAAAATTGAAGTTTTTCAGAAAAATAAAAAAAGATTATCATAAGTTATATTTGGTATCAAAAATTCAAAAATTATTTCTATTTTATCAAATTAAAAACATAGAATTTACATTAATTAATTTAAAATTAATTTCCATTGTCAAAACAAATGACGTGTTTTTAAAAAAACAATATTTATCAAATGATTGACACTTGTTTATGTCCAATTTCAAAGTGAAATTAATTCCAATGACCACCAATAGATTAAATGGTAAAAATATAATATAATTAAACTTTAAATCCAATTAAAAAGATAATCTAATCATAAAAATAAATTAGGTTAAAAAGTATATTTGAATTCAAATACAATATTTTTCACAATTAATTAAAAAATGAATTTTATCAGAAAAATACCAAAATTTTACCCAAGGTAAATTTTAATGTTCCGATTCTAAAGAAGAATTTTATTTTTTCAAATAGAAAAATAAAAGTAACCAAAAATATATTTAATGAGGGTTCACCATCAAAAGTTGGTAAATCATCCTTTTAAAGTAAATTATGTTTAAAATTAGATTCATTCACATTTTAAACCTCTAACATTTATTGAATAAATGTAAAAACATTTAACAATCATGAATAATAATTTTGTAGTGTGATATTTTCATTTCTTCCATTACAACATCTAGGCATTAACTAACATTTAAAATAATAATATTATATTGTTATTGTGCAATGTAAGATTTCAAAGAAACTAGTTGTGTATCGGGTATGTTATCAAACATAGTAATCCCTTTAATGTAAAATTAATATTTAATTCATAAATATTAATAAAAAAGAAAATGACATATTCTTTATTTACCTAGGATCTTATAAAACTAATCATGTCCATAAATTTCCTCGGTCTAATTCAACTAGTGGAAAAATTGTTTACTTGTCATACTATTAGATAAATCCTCTCATTGTAATTCTCCAAATGATAACATGATCTGAAAAAAATAGAATCACCCCCCATATTAGCTATGTTATTTTAAAATTTTCATACTTAGGTTATTAAATTAGAGAGGGTCACATTCTAGGTATCTCTCTAAACTCGTGTAAGAATGATAGATAATAATAATACACCCTGAACTACATTGATGACTATATAACATTCCATGGGATATACTTTAGTGTGTTAAACCAAGTTATAAGTATTTCCATATTACCACATTAAACCATTCTTTGTATCTCATAAAAACATCTTTGTAATGAGCACAATAATCCATTAAAACTAACTTTATCTTATCATTAAACCCCATACTACTCTAAAATGATCATAAGTTAGGGATAAGTCAATATAACACCCTTTTCTAAAGTTATTTTCACTTTTATTCTGGATTTGTTAATTAATATAATTATTAGGATGAGATTTTGGAGTTTATAGATTGTTTTAGGGAGTTTCGAAAGCATTCTAGATGATTAAATGTTGGATTATGGTTAGGGGAAACCGTGATGGATCACCAGGTAACTGTGTGTGAGGGAAGGAAGATCCCTAGGTTGGTTCATAGTTTGAGAAAACCATTTGGTAACCATAAAACATTATAATTTTTTAGACAATGTCATTTTCCATGATTGTGCATGGCATACTAAAACATATGTCCCAATTGTGAATCTGTGGGGTTTCTCAACTATATCCCACATGGTTGATGTATGATTTTTGTAATTTTGTGTCGTAACCACACAACATATTTCATTAAATCTAAAAAAATAAGACTTGAACCTTCCCATGAAACCCTCTTTTATCTTCCAATATATTAAGAACCTGAAACCTAGGATTCCACTAGGTTATTTTGGTTATTCATAACCATCTGTAAGTTAATCAATGTAAATTGGAATGTTTTGGATATTTGAAATAAATGTTTAGGACTTTATTTTCTCTCTTATTAGGAATCCACTCATCTTCTATTGAAATAATCTTGAGAATGGTGATTCCACTCACAAATATATGGGATTGGATGTGTTTTGAAATATCTTTCTTATGATTTGTCATAGGGAAGACTAGAGGAGACCGAAACAACAAGTTCATAAATAAATCCTTTATAATGAAACTTTTGGAGTTAGATGGCTTCTCTTTGAGTTCACTTCTATTGATAACATGATAGATTTGTTTTTTTTAATTATTGGTTGTTTTAAAATTATATTTTACCAATTTTGGAAAATTAATTTTAAAATTTAATCTCAATTTTCTAAATCTACATGTAAAAATTATTTTAGGGTGAATTTTTAATAATATTTTGAAAAGAATAATCTTTTTATGAATAGTGAAAATATTGATTGTCTTTAAAAACTGTATTTTCGTTTAAATAATTTTCAAGACCTATTTTTTTAAAATCGGGTTTTCAAATTAAAATTATATTAATTAATGAAAATTAAATCATTATAATCAATTTAATATTTAATTTTTATATAAAAACATTTTCAACTTTTGAAATGTTTTCTTTTGGAAAAATGTTTTTTCAACACGTATGCGGGTTTAATTTTGAATCAAATTATTCCACTTTAGTAAGTTTAATTAGGAAAAAATTATTCCATATTTTAATCAAAATAATTTATACTTTATAATAAGTTCAAATTGATTTCTTAGTATAATTAAAAGTAAAAACAGAAGAAAAAAAATTAGTTTTTGTGGTCAATGTAAAAATGGGTTTATTAGGGGATAAAATCAAAATATAAAGGTTACAAAAAACCCAAATCAAGTATAATTACTATTATATGATCATATTTATACTATATATCTGAAAATATTTTAAAATGTTGTTTACTTTTATCCTTTTTGAATGAGAAAACTGTGGTTGAATTATTTCTTTCCAAAAATTACAAGTGTATCCTCTCTCCCACTTATGAAAGGTCACCTCCTCTCCTCTTCTTTCCAAACAAAAAAAACCAATTTATTAAGAAAATACCAACCAAAATAAATTATATAATTACATTTCTTAATAATAGAAGTCTTTATTTTTAAAAAAAATCCTAGGAAGTCATTTTGTTCCAACCAAAATAATTTTTCTGAAGAAGAGTTAATGTCCTTAACTAAGAATTTCATATTATTTTTTCTTCCACATACTTCAAATATTATTAATATATGATGATATAATAACATAAATATATTAAATATACTAATAATTTCTTATTTTAATGCATGTAACTAAATCTATATCCCCCCATCAAATGGGAAACAAAATGGTTGATCGTGTGTACGATAGACTACCACATCACGAACAGATGTAATTTTTTTTCCATCACCACTTCTCACAGATGTATATAATTTTGTATCAGATATTTATATATAATAATTACAATATTATGATACTTTTTTAATTATAATATCACATGAACCTTGTTAATTTCTATTCTGTATGGAATATGATAATGTCACTCATTTGTACAGCGGATTACCACCTCACTAAGTAATGTGATTTTTTTCACTAACTCTTTTACAAGGAATGTGATAAGGGAAATATTTAATGAATATATGTGATATATATGAAATTATAATTTTTATTTAAAATTAATATTCAATCTACTTTCTTACCTTTTCACAAGTTTTGTAAATGATAATGTCGCTCAAGTGTATGTATGCCCTACCATTTCCACAAACCAATGTGATTCATTCTCTACATTAAAAATTAAATAATGACTAAAAATATTTACCTAATGATAAAAAATGATATTTATAGTAGTAATATAATTATTTTAATTATGTAAATATAATCTATTTTCTGAATCCAAATCATCCATGATAAAGCATGCATGAGAAAATGAGGCAACTAACACCCGAAACAATAGTGACAATGAAATACTATTAATGAATGGGTGATAAGATGTAATAAAATGGATATTATTTTATATTATAAGTAATAATATGATTATTTTGTAATTTAATTGCATGTTTAAATCCAATTTACAATAGGTTAAATATTTATCCACCAAATAGAAGCCTGGGGTAAGGGGTTTTATTAACTAAATTATGATTAATTGGGTTATATATTTACATCATTGATTATATTATCAAAAGATTATATATGAAATGAATTTTAATTTATTTTTGTTTTATTTACAGTTTTATTTGGGTGTATCTACTTTTTTACACATGATTACCCATTTTATTAACTCTTCCAACAATGATACGAACATTATAAGGATTTCATCTCAAACTTCCTTCTTTGAGTCACATGTTTATCTATGCACTTAATTTTTTTTGAACGGTGTATACACGAACACTTTATATAATATTTCATGACCCATTACTAAATCATAAAAGTTTATGGTACATTTCATCTACTTAATTCATGGGAATTTATGATTCAAAAGTTACCAAAGCTGTTGGAGTTTATGTTTCAATCTCATTTTAATCAGGATTTCTTATACTTACATTTCCATTAATGAAATTATTAGATCATTTTATAGTAAACCCTATAAATAATCTTATCATATGGTTATTCATGATTTTTTTAAGTAATTATACAATTTTATACTCTTTATTAGTTAAAATAACTAATAAAATGTTTCTGAGAAAATCGAACTGCATTTCTCTCTTTGGCCACAAATCATTTTTCTTCCAAAGAAATGTTTTGTAAATATTATTTAAAAAAAAATTCGATGATGGTTTAAATTCATTTTTATTATTAATTGGATATTTAAAAAAATTAAAATGAAACTTTCCATCATTTTCTGAACAAGGTTCTTTTTTAATTTTCTAAAAAATATAAAAGGAATATTTTATTTTTTTAATGTATTTGACATGAACAGAAACCTTATGTTGTTGTAACCACTAAATAATTTAAAGATTAATTTTAAATTTTAAAATGTTTTTTTCAAATAAAATATGTTATTTTTTATATATTTTTTACTTTTTAATTAATTATTTTATGCAATTCGATGGTTATTTTCATCAAAAATGTACAATGTGATATTTCAAAATCATTTTCCATCTAAGAATGCATCCTTTTATGTTACATAATGTTAAAAAACAATTTCCTCAATAATTTTTTTAATCATTTTAAATTTACTTTATTCAATGAAAATAATCTTTTATGTTATAGAATTCTTCTCAATTATATATATATGTATCTCACATATATACCTAGTTTATTCTCCATTCCTTTTATGGGATAATATATTTCTTATGATAATTTCTCAAATTCCATATATTATGAAATATCCTTTCTGTATGATATGAGGCAATATTAAGCAACACATTTTCTTTCCTTCTGTAATTAGTATGTTATATTTTTTGATTTATTCCTTTATGTGGAACACATAGATCATGAACATGTTATGATGGGTGTGCCCAAATATCACTTGGATGCATTAGGTAAGGCTTTAGTCTCATTAGACATCATGTATGGGATTAAGGATTAAACCAAATCCATTATATATTTTTTTATGTCATATGGTATTTTCTAGGCATTTATCCTTGACTCGTATTTATGTCATGTTATATATTGACACCACATTTCCTATGATGCCAAAATATTATGATATAATTTTCATTACATTATTCTTCCATATGATTACCCATGTGCCTTATCTTTTATGATATCATGTTTTACCTTTGACTCTCATGTTATTCTTTCTTATCATGTTTATTCCCTTACAAGATTTCTAGATCAACCATTTCTCTATGTATTCTCTATGTTTTCCCATGCATATTTAGTATCTTGAAAGTATTTTATGATCTTACAATGTAAAATAAAATAATTATGCAATGTTTTATGTTTTATAAACCAATTATTCCTAATACACAAGGAATTTAAAATTATTTTATTTTAATTATAGGATATTTAGGTTTAATAAACATTTAATATTATGTGTAAAATGTTTGGGTCACTGTAGTTACTATCACATAAAAGGATATTTAACCGTTGGAATAAGAATGAAAAAAAATCAGTGATAACTCTAAGGAAAAGTATAAGATGAATTATAATAATAAAAATAATTATATAAAAATATCCTAAAATCTTGGTGAAGTATATAGTGATTGGTTTCCAAGAAAATATATCCTTGTCTAGATACTATATGTGTATTTGGTTCTTGAACAGATGTACATAGGGGTAATAACCTCGAATAAGGTTACGTAAGACCCAAAACGTTTCTTGAGATATATTGATCTGATTTTAATTTATTTTTCCCTTATTTTGTTTATAACTTTTATGGGTGTAAATTTTAAAAATTTGATGGAGTATAGGTTCGGCATGTTTGTCACACAGTTTTCCAAAACCGTGTGAACCCAGGTACAGGGGATTCACATGGCTGGTGCATGGTTTTTCAAAATATGCACCCTATTAGAAGTAAATTTACTCCCCAAATCCCCACTAGAATAGGCACATGGCTAATGCACATGGTTTGAAAAAATATGCACCCCTATCCAGGAAACTGTGAAATGTTTTTTATTTATCTTGAAATTTTGTTTTAAATTTCCTGAAGTATCTATATTAACACTTAATCAGACCTAACTCAACCCTAAAATTTATCTATCATTTTTGGAGGCTCCTAGATGAATTTATAGGGATAATTACCGCCTTTATTCATGATTTTAATCTTGTATTAAGGATCTTCAACTATCCCTATAAGTGAATCTCATCCTGATTCATTTTCTATTTTCGCATATTCTCCTCCCATTATTGGAAGGTATGTTGTCAACTATTTTGTTGGATCTAAATCTAGTTTTATAGGATATAGATCTAGTGTTTTGGATTTATATATAGGATTATAGAATCTTGATTTTTCTTATTTTGGATTTAGGTTTCAGATCAAGATCTTGTTTTTTGACGTTGTTCTCTTTCAATTGGGGAATTCCATTTTCAAGCATTTATTAATGATCTTGAGGTAGGTGGTCTATTATTCAAATCCCAAAGTCTTAATCTTAATTCATTGTCTGTAATAGTATAATTTCAAATGAATGTTTAATTTTTGAGTTTATTAAATTGAATAATTTAATTTGGTAAATTAGTTAATTGAAGAAAATGTGAAATTGGGAATATTGAATTGATTCCATTGGAATAATTAATTATTGAGTTAATTATCGTAATATTTGGATTTTGAAATCAGATTAATTTATTTTTGAATTAATGAACGAATAATTCTTCAATTATGTAATTGATTAAATTGGATTGAATAATTTTGGAAATAATTAATTGAGATTTTTATGATTATATAATTTTTGAATTGGATTAATTTATTATTTAATTAATTAATGGAGTTGATGTGATTATATAATAGATGAATTAATTAATTGAATTTCTGTGATTAATTAAATGTTTTACTAATTAATCGAATTCATGTGATTAATTAATTTTTGAATTAATTAATGTAATTTATGTGAATAATTAATTTTTGAATTAATTAATGGAATGATGTGAACATGCACAAGTGGTATTATATTAAATAATTGGTAAATTAATTAATGGGATATTTTGATACATGTGATATTGTTATTGATTGAAATATGAGCATGGGAAAAGGACTAATGCTACAAATACCCATAGAGTACCTAGTGCATTCTTGAAAAAATTAGTGTATTGGATAGGGACTGATGCTCCAAATACCCATGGGGGTTGGAAATGTACTGATGCTCCAAATAACCATATGTGTTTGATTATTATATGAGTTTGGGAAATAGACTAACTCCCCAAATACCCATATATTTCCAAGTACATTCATGTGAATATTATTGTATGGGAAGGTACCAATGTTTCAAATACCAATGGGGTCTGTAATAGTGACTAATGCTCCAAATACCCATAGGGTGCTAGACACGACGTTTTATGACCAAGATATTAACATTGGACTATGGTTCTAATTGGCCACATTATAAATTGAATTATTTTGAAATGGATAATGAGAGCCATGTATTTAAAAGAATTTTGAATCGAATATGTGATATGTTTCAAACTCACGCATGGGCCGAAGTAAGTACTGAGGTATGGGTGTCCTCAAGATCCTAGGAGTTATGTTGTTAAATAAAGATTACTTGAATAAAGATAAAAAATCTAACTTATGTTGGTCAAAAATACCTCAAGGTATCATTGAAGCATTATTGAGGTGATTGTATTTGTTGACAAAGTAGACATCTGTGTCATGATTGTTGACAAAGAAAACTATGAAATAAAAATTTGTTGACAAACGGGATTTCATGGTGTCTAGTTAAGTTCAAGGTTGGTGGTTAATGACCCATGATTGATTTAATAATGTTGACAAAGGAATGGATGATCTGGAGGTGGTACAAAAAAATAGATACAATGTGGCGTCATTTTCCAGTGTTTGCCAAATTTTTTGGCCTGAAAATAGACAAATGAAGAAAAGTGGGTTTGGGAAAAGGGGCTTGCGCGCCATGTATTTGAAGGAGAGGAAACTTTCACTCCTATTTTTTTCAAGACCATAACATCATAATATGGAAAAGGGATATGGGTCGCGCAAGTTTTGGGTTTGGTCACGCAAGTGACTTGCGTGGCAGAGACTTTCCCCATGAAAGTTGTGCACTGAGGGGAGACTTGCACGCCATCACAAAGAGTGTCCAAATGTCTATAAATAAAGGTCAACCCCTCCTCATTATTCATGAGTTCAAGACTTATAGAAAATCAGATCTCCTGTTGCGCAGGTGTGGTGGTCGAGCAGGTGGTGTATTGTTGCGCAAGTAGAGGTGGCACACCAGGTGATAGTTGCACACCCAAGGTGGTCTGGGCGATGAAGGAAGAGTGTAGCGCAAGTTTGGAGTTGAAGAAGCTTATTTTGTGCAAGTGGTTGAGGTGGACTTGCGCGCCAGTTTTGACTTGTGCGCCGAGACTTGCGCGCTAGCTTAGGGAAGGGTTCCAAGTAAGGTTGATTCCCTGGCAGTGATTCAGGGCTGCGTGGAAGCTGAAAGATTGCCTAATACCTTCGGTGAAAAGAGATATTCATTTATGGATGAATTTTGGACTTCAACAGAGCATCCACATACAACAGAGGATGTATTCATTAGTGATGATGAAGAGACCTACAGGTCTATAAACTGTGAGTGGATCCTTTCCATAGTAGTGAGCAAAGGAAGAGGAAGAAGGTGATCCTATCCACTAGCAGTGAGCCAAAGAGAGAGAGATAGGGTGTGACCCTTGGGAAAGTAGTGAGATGACCCTAATCCTTGTAAAGGAAGTGAGCATGGGCATAATAGTGATCTATCCTGAACTTTGTAAATAGTAGTGTGCTTTTAGTGAATTGGTACATTGGCACATCATCGGTGTATGCTCCTTTGGCATAGCCCAGTGAGGGTGAACCAAGTAAAAATCTTTGTGTCATGTGAATTCTTTAGTTTCTGTTTATACTTTGTTGTAGGAAAGAGAGAGAAGAGAGTCTTTCTTTACAGCGAGACAAGATCAATAAGGGCAGTTGTTTTAATCTATCATACCCTAATTCACTCCCCTCTCAGGGTATTCAGCCTTGTGGACTAAACAATTGGTATTAGAGGAAAGGTTAATATATGTGATTATCTATAAAATGGAGGTTACCAATCATAAAGGGCTTCCGATCTTCAATGGGAACAATTTTCATCTATGGAAGAATCGGATGAAACACTACTTTTGATCCTTAGGAATTGATGTGTTCACAGCAGCAATGCATGGCATAACAACTGTTATTAATAGTGGTGCATTATCAGAATCTAAGTGTATAGAGTTGGATGTTGATGCCAAAGCAATCAACACCTTAGGGGGAGGCCTATCCAATCCTATATATACAAAGGTGATGTCTTTTAAAACATCACATGCCATGTGGGAATGTTATTGAATATATATGAAGGGAATACAATGGTCAGAGAGGCAAAGCTGCAAGTGTTGTGGGACAAGTATGAATATCTGAGAATGAACCTGAATGTGTCTGTTGATGCATTCTTTCACAGGGTAAATGTTGTAGTGGACGACATGTGAGGACTTTGAGAAGTTATTTAAGACATAAAATTTGTGAATCACATCATAAGGAGACTTCCACCTCGATTCAATCTGAAAGTTTTGGTTTTGGAAGATAAAGACCCGAAAGAGCTGACATTGGATAACCTACATAGCAGCCTTGTTGCTTATGAAATGTGAAATGATGATAATGATGTTGTGGAAAAGGGGAAATCCAAAGAGGTGTCATTCAAGGCCATAAAAAATCTCACCATTGAAAACTCTCAAGAAGAATAGGAGATAGACGAGGTAATATCATTCCTCTCCTCAAATATTCGAAGAGGAAAAATAATGTTTAAAGGGAAACTTACACTATCCTGTTTTCGATGTGGAAAGGTTGTCCATCTTGCAGCAAGGTGTCCCAAAAAGTTCCAAGAAGATGATGATGTCGAAGAAGTCGAGATTCCCATGAAGAAGTCATCTGCCTATAGGAAAATCAAGAAACAATTGAAGAGAATTTTTTTTAAGAAGAAAAATCTCCTTTAAAAATAATGCAACAGTTCAGATGAGTCTGAAGCCAAAGAGGTTGAGGAGATAAAGAACTGTAAATATTGAGTAGAAAATGCTATGGTGGTAGTCATCGGTAGTTCTCAAGAGAAGAACGAAATCGAAGGTGATGATGAAGAAGAATATGTGGAAGAAACAATAGATATTCAAGATGAGTTAGAGGCTTATCTTGAGGTGATATATGTTTGTAGAGCCAAAATAATGAATGATAAAAAAGTTTTTTGTGATGCCAAACTCTATATGCATCAGCAGGAAGAAGAGAAGTTTGAGTTGATTAAATAAATTTAGAAACTCAAGTTATCAACACTAGAGAACTCGGAATCTGTTAGTGAGTATAATCTCAAGATTGAAAAACAGAAAAGGTTGATCGATGTCTTGAATAGAAACGTGAAATATCACATCAAGCATATCGAAGTTATTGAAAAATAAGTTGTCGGTCTGTAAAGAAAAGTTAAAGACAAGAAAAAACCCTTGATTCCCAACACATTCTTAGGAAAGCAGGCTATTCAGAAGACTGAGAAGATGAAAAAAGATCCTAGTTGTTCAGAAGTAAAGAAGCAACAATTGAGCTCAGACGTTAAGGTTGATTCATGTCTTGATCAGAAGAAAAAATCTGTGGCAATTGAAGTCAGACCGCAAGCACCCGTCCCGAGATTGAAGGTTGATTTGGGCATAATGAAGAATCAGAATATTAAGAGATCCCAAGGGGAAACTCGTAGTGCTGATGTAACATGAATGAGTTCACCTCATATCAGGTGTTATTATTGTGGGAATATGGGACATTAATAGTATGTGTGTTCCATAGCCAAGAGATATTGAAGGGAACAAGAATAGTGGAGGAAACCAAATAGAGAATGGTTTTCAAGAACTTATTTTGAAGGACACTATTTTTTGTGCAGAGGATTTGGGAACATGGCTAGGTACTACACTTCGGCCATACAGAGAAGTGTGAAAAAAACTCAAGAATTCGTAAGTCACAAGTTAGTGAATCAAAAAGTGAGATGAAAACACAAAATCGATTTGAAGCTCTATAGGATGAAGCAGGCCTGACACACTCTAAGGAAGTTTAACTTCTCCAAACCACAACGTGTGTGAAGTCGAATACATGGATCAAAAAGAAAAAGGATGATAAGTAAGTAGTTGTGGAAATTTCCCTTAAATCTTCAGATCGTTTAGGAGTATGGATCCTTTACAGTGGTTGCACATCCCATATGATAGGTAACAAGGATCTCATTACAGGCATTATATATGACAAAGAAGGAGTTTTCAAGATTAGGAACCATGAAGGGTTGAAGATTATTGGTTCCAAAAAGGAAAAATTTGGGGGGAATGAAATGAGACGTGCTGATATCTTGGAAGTATAAGGCCTCAATCTTAAATTACTCAGTGTCAGTCAACTATGTGACTTTGGGAACTCTATCTGATTTACAAAGAAGATGTGTGTTGTGAAAGAAAAATATAGAGCAGTTGTTCTACTGGGAAAAAAAAGGGAAATATTTGCCTTGTAAGGGGGGAAGAAGATATGTGTCTCTTATCCAGAGAGGAAGAAAACAAGTTGTGGCATAAGCGAATTGGTCATATATGTCAACCATCTATGGAAGATCTTGTAAAGTGTGATGTTTCTAGAGGCCTCCCCAAATTATCACGTGATCACACTCATACGTGCGATGCTTTCAAATAAGGGAAAATCATCAGAAAGACATACAAGAAAAATGAACAGAAATCTACTATAGTGCTCTAATTGGTGCATGCTGATGTTTGTGGACCTATCTCACCACAAGACATAAATGGGAAAAGGTACTATGTCTTCTTGATTGATGATTATAGCAGAATGGCTTGGGTATTTGTCATTACCCATAAGATAGAAGTGTTTAGTTTTATCAAGCAATATAAGAGGGAATTAGAAAGGATGCTTGGGAAGAAAGTTCTGAAGTTTCATAGTGATAATGGTACAGAATTCACAAACAGTCAAGTGGAAGACTATCTTGAGAAACATGGGATAAGGCATCATGTTTCGTCAGTAAGAACTCCCCAACAGAATGGAGTAGTTGAAAGGAGAAATCGGATCATCAACAACATGGACAGAACAATGGTTATTGAAAAGGACCTACCAGAGAAATTTTGGAAGGAAGCTATTTTGACATTGTTTTATATTTCGAACAGGGCTCTGTTGTGTCCGAAGGCAGGAAAGACTCTGTATGAAATGTGATACGGAATGAATCCAACATTGAAATATTTTCGAATCATTTTAAGTAAGTGTTTCATTCTCAACAAAGAAAATCACAGGAAGTTTGAGTCAAGATGAGATGAGGGGGTATTCCTTGGCTACTCAGGTAAAAGAAAAGCACATAAATGCTTCAAAAAAAGGCTGGGGAAAATTTTTTTGAGAAATGATGTCACTATAGTAGAAGATGAACAGAATACGCAACCACTTAGTGAACAGTTTCTGGATGAATGTGACGAGGAGGTAAACAATGCAGGAGGAGAAAAACTGGATGATGCTATTTTAGAAGAATAAAATTATGATGAAAAAGAAAGTTTCAAGTCCGTGTCTGCAAGGAATCCAAAGATCCGAGATGAAATTGATAGATAGAATATCATTGGTGATCAGGTAGCTCTAGTTCAGACAAGAAGAATGAATTCATTGTAGCATACATCCTTCCTATCTCAAGTAGAGCTTAAATTCTTTCTTGATGTGGCTGAAGATGAGAACTGGGATCAGGCTATGAATGAAGATCTTGATTAGATTGAGAAGAACCAGTGGTGGGAGATTGTTATGAGACCAGCTGATAAGAATGTCATCGGGATTAAGTGGGTCTATCGCAAGAAGATGAATGAATATGGTGTAGTGGTTTGAAACAAATCATGACTAGTGTGAAAAGTATACTCCCAGATATAGGGAATTGATGTTGATAAGACGTTTGTACCGGTTGCAAGGCTGGAGACAATCAGATTATTTTTAGCCATAGTAGTGCAAAGAAAGGGAATAAGAGGTGTACATTGAGCAGTAATATGGTTTTCTCATTCATGAATATGAGAACAAAGTTTGTAGGCTGAAGAAGGCGTTTTATGGGCTGAAACAAGCACAAAGATCATGGTACTCAAGGCTTGATCAGTACATGAAGAAGCTTGGTTTCTAACATGGGTTATTTGATTAAAATCTTTATTTCAGCAAAAACAGTAATCAAAGGATGATGTTGTTGGTTTATGTCGAAGATGTAATATTTGGAAGATCATATGAAGATCAATGCAGACAGTTTTTCGATTTCATGAAAACTGAGTTTGAAATGTCCATGATTGGAGATCTAAAGATTTTCCTTGGTTTACATGTGACACAAGGAAGTAATGGCACTTTCATTTCTCAATCTAAATATTCCAAGGAGGTTCTAAGAAGATTCGGAATGGAAAATTAGAAAGAAATAAAGACTATAGTTTCTACCTAGACAAAACTATCCAAAGATGAGGATGGTGAGGCAGTTAATATCACAGAATTTAAGAAAATTATTTGGAGCTTGTTGTACTTGACCGCCAAAAGGCCTGAAATTGTTTTTGCCACATGCCAAGTAGCGAGATATTAGAGTAATCCCAAGGAAATCCACATTCTTGTAGTGAAATGAATACTTCGGTATATCAAAGGCACCGTGGATTTCGGTCTGATGTATAATCACAAATATAAATCTGTGTTATTGGGTAACACAGATACAGATTTGGTTGGATTAGCATATAAAAGAAAATCAACGTCATGAGGTGAATACTATCTTTTTAGGTTGTGTATTTCTTGGCAAAGCAAGAGGAAAGATTTCATATCATTGAGCACCGCGGAATCTGAGTATATTGGAGCCACTCAAGCATGCACACAATTAATGTGGATGAAGCACCAGCTTCAAGATTTGGGAGTTTATGTGAAGTCTCTGATCAGAATCCAGTGTGATAACTCAAGTGCTATAAATATCAGAAAAAGTTCCTTCCATCACTCAAAGACAAAGAACATTGATATAAAGTTTCATTTTATCAAGGAGAAAGTTGAGAAGGGAATTCTGAAGTTGTAGTATGTGCCTACAGAGCTACAGGTTGCAGACATTCTAACACAGGCCTTACCCAAGGAATCTTTTGAGAGGCATCGACTGGCTTTGGGAGTTCATTCGACTCCCTGCACCTGAAAGAGTGTGGATGTGGAACACCGCCTCTCCCCAAGGTATGATTTGTTTTTATTTAATGTGCTGATATGTGTTCTCTACTCTGTTATAGACTGCAAAAGCATCTCATTTTGGTTCTTTGACAAAGGGGGAGAAAATAGTGTTTGTTTCAAGGGGAGACAGTGTGGCTATTTTAGAAATCATGACAAAAAAGGGGAGAAGCTGAGAGATTGAGCATCCAGATAGGGAGAGTTGATGTTGTGAGTAGATATGGGGAGAGTATTAAATCTTACGATGCTAGAAGTTATCAATCAAAGAATAGATATCATGACAGGTGAGGATCATGATAAAAGTATAAGAGTGGTGTTGGAATGTCGTAAGAATATTTCCAAAAATCGGTATCATTTTGGTGTCAACAATGGGTTCCAGAGAAAAAAATGATTCATTGATGAACTTTTCATTTACTCTTGTTTCTCACCCTAAGAATTTCTTATGTGGGCTTAGAGTATGTGTTGATTAAATCCTTGATCGCTATTGGAATCGCAATAGGTGAATGGTGACTGAAGAATTAACGATGTATCTTTTTATGGAAGAGTTTTCAACAAACCCAAATGGGGAGATTGTTGGGAAAAATCTCTCAAGGTATCATTGAAGAATTTTTTAGGTGATTGTGTTTGTTGGAAATGTGGACATCTGTGTTGTGATTGTTGACAAAGCAAACCATGAAATACAAATTTGTTGACAAAGGGGATTTCATGGTGGCTTGTCGAGTTCAAGGGCAGTGGTTAATGATCCATGATTGATTCAAGAACATCGAAAAAGGAATGGATGATCTGGAGGCGGTACAAAAATAATAGATACATGGTGGGGCCGTTTTCCAGTGTTTGCCAAATTTTTTGGCCTAAAAATCACCAAATGAAGAAAAGTGGTTTTGGCCAAAGGGACTTGCGTGCCATGTCTTTGAAGGAGAGGAAACAAGAAAACCTAATGTTTTTCAAGACCAGAACATCAAAATATAGCAAAGGTATAAGGGTCGCGCAAGTTTTGGGTTTGGTCACGCAAGTGACTTACGCAGAAGAGACTTGCGCCAAGAAAGTTGCGCACTGAGGGGAGACTTGTGCGACATCGCACAGGGTGTCCAAATGCCTATAAATACAGGTCAACCCCTCCTCATTCTGAACGAGTTCAAGACATAGAGAGAATCAGAGCTCCTATCACGTAGGTGTGGTGGTCGTGTAAGTAGAGGTTATGGGCCAGGTGATAGTTGTGCACCCAAGGACGTCTAGGTGAGGAAGGAAGAGCATCAAGCATGTCTGGAGTGGAAGAAGCTTGTGTCGCACAAGTGGTTGAGGTGGACTCGTGCGCCAGTTTTTACATGCGTGCTGAGACTTGCGTGCAGGCTTAGGGAAGGGCACCAAGTAAGGTTGATTCCCCTGTAGTGATTTAGGGCTGTGTGGAAGCTATAAGATTACCTGATACCTTAGGTGAAAAGAGAAATTAATCTATGGGTGAATTTTGGACTTCAATAGATCATCCACAAAAAATAGAGGATGTATCCATTATTGATAATGAAGAGACCTACAGGTCTATAAACTATGAGTGGATCCTTTCCAGAGTAGTGAGCAAAGGAAGAGGAAGAAGGTGATCCTCTCCACCGGCAGTGAGCCAGAGAGAGAGAGATAGGGAGTGACCCTTGGGAAAGCAGTGAGCTGGCCCTAAACCTTGTAAAGGCAGTGAGCCTGGGCATAGAATTGATCTAGCCCGAACATTGTAAGCAGTAGTGCGCTTTTAGTGAATTGGTACATCAGCACATCGCCGGTGTATTCTCCTTGGATGTAGCCTAGTGAGGGTGAACCAAGTAAAAATCATTGTGTCATGTGCATGCTTTAGTTTTTATTTATACTTTGTTGTAGGAAAGATAGAGAAGAGAGTATTGCTTAACAGCGAGACAATATCAATAGGGGGAATTATTTTAATCTACCATACCCTAATTCACCCCCCCCCCCCCCTTCTCAGGGTATTCATCCTTGTGGACCTAACAATTTATTTGTTGTATTTAATCTTTATAAAATTTAATACACAATAATTTACTGGATATTTTTTTATAAATTTCTGGTGGCGGCCTACTAAGTTGTGCTCGCACTCTACTTGGGCTTCTAGATTGGTACATGAATTGATTTCATAGTTATAGGATTGGATGAGGGAAAGGTTCATATGTTAAATGGATTATATGGGATGAATCATGGATTACAGAACTATACTTGGTATCCAGAACCAGTTGGGATTTTTCGCTATCTTTATTTATTTTGGATTTTTCATATTGACCCTTGAAACGTATTGGCCTGACATATCTAATATCTAGTTTTGATATTTTATTTCGTGTTTTGGACATCATATGATACGTGTTTGGTTTGGTTATTGGTTATATCATTTTTTTATTGTCTATTTATTCCTAGTATGGTATTACACTGATAAAGAGGGTATATCCTTCCCATGATCAAATTTAGAACATCCCCTTTAGTCAGAAGCCTCTAACATACAGCGATGTGTGCCTAATGTCCCATAGAGAACCGGATTAAGGCATCAGTGTATGGCACCTAGGTCAGGGTGTTACAAAGTGTTTTCATATCCAAATTTTCTTTGCTTTTATTTTTTCTTAATACACGGAAAAGGAAGATAGGATACTATGAAGATTCAGGCATTGGTTATGAGCTAGTGCATGAGAGTAGCTAAAACAAGTATGGGGGAGAGCCCAAGTACCCATGGTGGGATTGTTGTTATTGGTATTTTTTATTACTATTGGATGTTATTTCACCTTGGGTGATTCATTTTCGATGTTATGTGATTATTTTGTGTGATATTTTTATGATATTTTACTCATGGACTAGAATGTAACGAGAATTTAGTATGTATGCATCATTCTAGGAACTAAAAATTATTTTGTTACATTCAACATTTTATGAATGAAAGGGAAAATAAGTTTATGGGTTAGATGTTAAAATAAAATTTCTTCCTCTCCATGTGTTATTAAATGAAAAAAAGGTTCCTAATCTGAACATTAGTTTTTATAATTAAGAATGATGAAAAATGTGAATAAATGGGTTTCTAATGAGAAACATGAATAAAGAGAATGAGTTTACCCTTTTTTAACCATGTCCTAGAGGTAGGACGGTTAAGGGTTGTGATAGTTTCTTTTTTACCCTGTGGTATGGTTTGGGGGAATATATTGTTATTGATTTATTTAAACCCCCATAAATGTGTAAATATTGATAAAATTTCATAATATAAGTGTTTTCATTGTATAGATATGCCTCTATGATGATTCTTGTTCCTAGGATGATAGGGGGGAAATAGATAGGGATGATCCTATATTTGTGGAACCTGAGGCACCAGTAGTGTAGAGTGAGGAAGTTCAAGAGAATTTATGAGTTAAATTTTCTCAGTTATTCCATTTTATTGAGAGAGAGCCATAATGGGCTTTAAAGAGTATATTTGATCATACAGTGGAGTTTTAGTTACAGCACCCTCATATATTTACCTGAGAGGGTGGACCTGAGGCAGTAGAGTTTTGGAATGGGTCCATCCAGACTATACATGACTATTCGGAGACTCATACTAAGAAGAGGGTCAATTTTTATACTTATATTTTATGAGGATCAGTGAATCGGTAGTGGGAAATTCAATCTAGAACATGGTAGGTTGATGGAATTCTATGTAAGGACTTTTTAGAGATGATACTAGAGCAGTTTTATCCAAATACATTTAGGTAGGAGAGATCAGGTGAGTTCATGAGGTTGAAATAGGGGGTTATTTTTGTGATGGACTATGATGGAAACATTACATATTTGAAGAAATTATCTATAACATAAGTAGGTTATGATATAGATATAACAAGACACTTCCAATAAGTAATTAAATGTGAGGTTAAGACTCAGTTTAACATCTTTCAATTAAATAAATTTACTAAGGTGGGGGATTAGGCTCTCATGCCCAAGGGGAACTTAATGGAGGCTTCTAGTGAAGGACATGTGGTTTCTACTAGATGATCAGGGGGTATGTATTTCGAGAGAATAATATGATGCTATGACAATGTTATCCATAGTATTATAAATTAGAGTGTCTAGGGGGAAGAATAAATTACTCAGGATCATACCTGGGTGTTTTTACACCAGTGTGGTTGGCTAGAAAACTTTTGTAAACATTGTTACCAACCATTGATAGCGTGTTCATCCTATTCTAGGATGAGTCATATTTAAAGGTTCTGTAAGAATTTCTGAATGATGGGTTATAATGGGGGGATCTAGATATAACTGGAGTGTGGGAAGGGGATAATATGCACCATATCTATTTGGTAGTTGGAGTTATAATAGTCATGGTGGTAGAGTTAGTGGATGTGGTGCTTCTGGGAAAGACCATTTGTATCAACATAGTGGTGCATCTCAGGGGACTCAAATTGTATCATAGGGAATAGGGGTAGGATAGTTTCATGTAGTTCATCCTATAGTTATAGATAGTGAGTTTGGACAATTAATAATTAGAGGTGTTATTCTGGTATCTTCTACACTTACTAGTTTCTTATTTGATACAGATTCCTCTCATTATTTTATATCTACAAAACTTATGAATGGTTTCAACCATACAGTGGAGTTTGTGAGTGGAGTAATGATTATAGATACACCATTGGGAGTACAGTTAAGGGACAACTATTAAAGAAATGGTTCTTCTCTTGAGAATGGGGAGTATCATTTTATATGGGATCTTTACATTATTGACATGTTAGTCATTGACCTAATTTTGGGTATGGACTAGTTTTTATCATACCATGCCCACATATATTGTTATAGTATGAGAGTGAATTTTACATCTCCTAAGGGTGATAGATATATTAACTGCAAACTATGGGATATATGTGCGGTTTGTGCAGGGCTAGTTCATCAGTTTCTAGTGGATCTTACTACCTAGGTTTCTAGAATATTGTCGAATGATGTAGGGGTAAAGTAGGATGTATTACCACCTATTATGTAAGAGTTTCAAGATGTGTTTCTTGAAGACTTATCAAGGATTCCAGCAGAGGGATGTGTGGAATTTACTATTGATCTCATTCCATGTGATGGTCCAGTTTATATTCCACCACACTGAATTGAAGCAATAGATACTCAATATATTAAGATAAAAATGGAAGAGTTAATAGATAAGTGGTTTTTCTATTTGAATATGTCACCATAGGGTTCTCCAGTTTATTTTCTAAGAAGTTTGATGGGACTATGTTCTTATGTGTTGACAACCAGATGTTGAACATGATGACTATGAAGAACGAGTATCATCTTCTGCATATTGATTATCTTTTTGAACATTTTATGGGATCTTGTGTCTTTTCCAAGGTTGACTTGATAATAGGGTATCATTAATTGAGATTATGACCTTATAATATACCAAGGAATTCTTTCCAAAGTAGGTATGACCTATATGAGTTCTTTGTGATTTCATTCGGGCTGACGAATTCACCTACAATGTTTATGTCCTTGATGAACATTATCTTTCTTACATACCTACATTATTTTGTAGTTGTATTTGTGCATGAAATCATGGTGTTCTCTAGGACTCATGACTATCACTCCCAGCATCTTGACATCATCTTGAGTACACTAAGAGAGAATCGGATATACACCAAGCTATCTACGTGTTTGTTTTGGATTGATTAGGTACACTCCATTGGTCACATAATCACATAGGAGGCTGTGTCAGTGGACCCAGATAAGGTTCACGTAGTTGTATCTTGGGATCATCTGAAGAACTTTTTCAATATCCATAGATTTTTTGGGTTAGTTGGATATCATCGGAGGATCATCCATGAGTTTTCCAATTTGGAAGCACCACTTTTGGGCTTGATCAAGAAGATAGTAATGTTTAAATGGTCTGAACCATGTGAGAATGATTTATAGGAGTTAAAGAAGAACATGAAAATGACACCAATATTGATCCTACCCAAGCTAGGTGAGTAGTACACTATGTTTTGTGGCATTTATGAGATAGGTATTGGAGTATTGTTGATGTAGGTAGATCGATTTGTGGCATATAGGTCTTGGTATTTTCGGCCACATGAATGTATTTACCCTACCAACAACCTCAAATAAGCTACTTTGGTACATTCCATGAAGTGTTGGAGGAATTATCTATTGGATGAGAAGTTTATTGTTTGGAAATATCACAAGATATTGAAATATATATATTGGAAATGTGATTTGAGTCTCCAACAGTAGTGGTGGGTTGATTATATGAATTCATTATATTTTGATCAAGAATATATGCCCAGAAAGGGAAAAATTGTTTCTGATGCATTAAGTAGTAGGACTCAAACTCAGGAAGTTCAAGAGTCTAGTGTTAAGTGGAATGTGATGAATTTTTTGAATGAGATTCATGTTGTGGTTCAGTCTAGTTATGAGAAGATGACACTCATATAAATTTTAGTGGAGTCTATACCTTTACGATTGATCAAGTACATACATTATGAGGATCAAGAATTTTTGAACATGAGGGAAATCCTTGAAGGTGGGTATTCACCTTCATATTGGACTATAGAAGAGGATGGGGTAATCTATGTCAAGAATCGAGTTTTTATGCCTACAAGCATGTGAGAGGAGCTTATGTGTGAGTTTCAAGCATGAAATTAGGTGTCACATATAGGTGTGATGAAAATTTATTGTGAACTACAATGAATTTTTTGGTGGTCGAGCATGAAAAGAGAGATAACATGGTTCATGACACGATGCTACAACTTCTAATAGGTAAAGGATGGGAATCAATGTCCCTGAGGATTATTAAAAATATTACCCTTTCCATAATGGAAGTGTGACCATGTCACTGTAGAATTTATGGTGTGTCTTCTGGGGACACTTCAGAAGAATGATGTTATTTGGGTGATTGTGGGTCATTTGATAAAGGTAGATAATTTATTACCATAAACGGAGACATTCTCTGTGGATCAGTTTGGGGATATGTTCATCTATGAGAAAGTCTATCTGTATGAGGTACAATAGACTATAATTTTAGACCATGATTCATGTTTTACATTTCTCATCTAGAAGTTCTTATTGAAGGATCTTGGTTTACTGGTTTTATTGAGTATGTAATTCCACCCGCAGATAGATGGGAAGTTGGGACATACTATAAATGTTCTTGAGGATATTCTATGAGCATGTTTCCTAGACTTCATTGGGTCTGGGGAGAGGCACCTAGCTTCGGTGGAATTTACCTACAATAACACTTATCAAAGAACTAATAAAATGGAAACATATGAGGCTCTTTATATTAATCCATATTTATCAAATCTATGCTGGATGGAGGTTGGTGATTAAAAGTTGTTGGGAATGAGTCTCATGCAGGAGATGATGGAGCTGGTTCTGCTAATTCAGAAGCATATATCTACGAATTAGAGTAGACATAATTCATATTCCAATACACATCGATGATCCACAATTTTTATAGAGGGTGATCTTGTATTCCATTGGTTATATTCTATATTGGGTCACCATATGATATATATGATGTAAAATATGGCACCAAGGTTTATTGGACTATTTGAGGTTGTGGAGATAATTAAGTTGGCGTCGTAAGGATTAGCCCTTCCAAAGAGATACAGTGTTATGAATGGTGTTTTCTATGGGTCACAAATTTAGTGATATCACCCCAACCCCTCTCATGTGATTGATATGGATGATGGTGATCTGGAGAAATATGCATCTTTTGATGAGAATCTGATATGTGTGTTGGAACACAATGAGGATGTGTTGTGGGGAAATACCATGATGATTGTTTCTATATTGTGGAAAAATGGATGGATTTAGGAAGAAACATAGGAAATAGAAGCATACAATAGGGGTCATTGGCTCGATCTTTTTGACTTAGAATATTAGGGATTCATGGGAGTACAACTCCTGAAAGAGATGTTATAAGGTGAGTAGATCATAAGATACTAACCTTTTATATAGAGGTATCGAACATGTTTACATGTATTATTTTACCCTGTTTGAGTAAACCTTGTCTGGGTCTTAACCTGGGTGTGTTTGGGTGAAAATTGGAGAAATTTGGAAGGAGTAGAGGCTATGAATGGGTAGCGTGCAGTTTTCTTAAATAGTATGCCCATCCCAGAAAACTAAGAGAACCCAGGCAGAGGGGATTTGCATGGATGAAACATGGTTTCTCAAGTCATGCACTATCATTATAGTAATTGTACCCCCAGAAGAGGGAAATTATTATAGAACACATTTTTGAATACTATTTTCTCCTTCCCAAGATACCGTGTCTGAGTTTTTAATTAAGCCTAAATTTTGTTTTAATATTCTCAAATCACTCGTATTAACCCCAATTAATCCTTAGCACAACTGTACAAAAATTTCATAATTTTTTTGAGGCTCCTAAATGAATTATTAGGGATTATAACCTCTATTCTTCATGATTTGAAACATGTATTGAAGATCATCGCCTATCCCAATAATTGAATCTCATCTCGATTGGTTTTCCATCTCTCTCCCATTCTTCTCCAATTTTTGGAGGGATATTATTAACTATTTTTTGTATCTATATCTAGTCTTTTGGATCTACATGTAGTATTAATGGATCTATATCTAGGATTATTGGATCTAGATCTATGATTGTTGGATATTGATTCGTTTGATTTTGGATTTACATTTTGGATATAGATCTCATTCTTCGATGTTGTTCTATTTCAATTGGAGATTTTCTTTGGAGAGGATTTGTCAACAATCATGAGGTAGGTAGTCTATTATTAAAATCCCTAAGTCTTGATTTCAATTAAATATATGTAGTTGTATAATTTTTAATGGATGTTTAGAAATTGAGTTACATAAATTGAATTAATTGAATTGGAAAAATTAATTTTTGAATTATTTTTGGTTATATTGGGATTATGAAATTGGATTAATTAATTTTTGAATAAATTAATTAAGAATGTTGTGATTATATATTTTATTGGATTAGATTAATTCATTTTTTAATTAATTAATAGATATTATTATGATTATACAATTGTTGAATTGGATTAATTAATTATTGAATTAATTAATTTAATTGATGTTATTAATTAATTTATGAATTAGTTAATGGAATTAATGTGATTAGTTAATTCTTTTATTATTTATTGTAATCTATGTTATTAACTAATTGATGAATTAATTAATGGAATTGATGTGATTAATTAATTTTTGAATTAATTAATCGAATGATGTGAACATGCAATTGTTTGATTGGAATAATAAATTGGTGAATTAATTAATGGGATGAAGTGATACATGTCATATTTAAAATGATTGATATATTAGTGTGGAACATAGACTTATGTTCAAAATACACAATGAGTCTTAGTACTTTCAAGAAAATATTCTTGTATGGGACATGGACTGATGCTCCAAATACTATTCCAAATACCCATATGAAATTGATTGATATATCAGTGTGGGACATTGACCGATCCTCCAAATACCCAAAGACTTCCATGTGAAAGCATGAAAATATTATTTAATGGCCAAATACCCAAGGGGTGTGGGGAAAAGACTTATTCTCTAAATACCCACTGGGTGCTGGACATGACATTCTACACCAATGATATTACCATTGTTTTATAGATCAAATTGGACAAATTATAAATTTAATATAGTTGAAATGGATAATGTGACCCATTTGTTTTACTAAATTGTGAATTGAACATGTGATATGATTTAGACTCTATCATGGGACAAAGAAGTTATTGATGTTTTAGTGTCCTCAAGAACCCTATAGTTATGTGGTTAAATAAATATTAATTGAATAAAAGTAAAATATTAAATTTATTACTTGTATTAATTCATTATACTACTACATAAACAATTATTGATTGGATATTGTTTTAGACGCCATTGGTGGTGGAATTCTGTGTTGTACTCACACCCTACAATGGCTGCTTTATCGGCACCTGAATAGATTTAATGGTTCCACGATAGGTTAAGGGAAAGGTTCATATGTCAGTTGGGTGATATGGGAAGGAACATGGATGAGGGATCCAAACTTGGTGGTGAGACTGCTTAAGATTTTTTAGTGTATTTATTAATTTTGGGTTTTTTATATTGAAACTTGACACATATTGGCTTAAAATATCTACTGTTTAGTTTGATATTGAATTTTCTATTTTGATTATGATGTGATACTAGTTTGGTTTGGTTATTAGTTATATCATTTGGTTATTGTTTATTTGTTTTTAATATATAATTACTCTAATAAAGAGGTTATATTCTCCCCATGATCTAATTTAGAACCTTGATACTTGTCAACGTCCTTAGGAATAATGGGATGCGTTCTTGGGTTCACGTAGTGAACCGGATTAGGGAACTAGAGTATGGAACCAGATTCAATATGTGATATAGTAACCGTACTTTTCTAACATGAATAAGAAACCATCTTAAAGATAAAAAACAAAACAGTTTTACAAATCCTGGAACCAAAGGTTTAGAGACTTGGGAATATTAAGAACATATATAAAATTTAAAAAAAACATAAATCATTATTGTATTCCTTCTTCTATAGATTCTTATTGTCCCCTGTGTTATCCATAGTATAATTATTCACCTGAGGATATACATCATAATAATGGATGAGCTAAAAGCCTAGTAAGAGTATGAATACTAGGTAAGAAACATGAGGGAGTATAATCATCATAATCATCATTAGAGGAAGCATTAGGTAATGTCATTTAATGTGGAAATGCATAAAAAAGAAACATCATGTCATAGTCGTCAAATACCACACATAGTTATGAACAATGATATCATCATATTAATGCATATTTCAATTTATCTCATGAGTTACATCACATTACTCAATTAATTTGAGATCTATATAATTACAGGATCACCCATCACATCATAATATTTACAAGCACAATATAATTTCAGGTGCACTCACACACAATAACATTTACATTATCATGCATGCCACAAAGAACATATATCAATATTGGACAAAAATTAACCCATGGAAATGAATGTGTTTCATTTAAAAAAAATACATTCATTAATAGAATTTTGGTTTCACAAATTAAGGAGGTAATAACATAATTTTTATAAGAATCAATAATCATTATTGAAGAATAAAAAATATCCTGATGAGTAAAATATATATTTTTGGAATGAACAGTTGTTTTGGAAAAACTTTTCAATATTACATAATACCATTTTTGGAAAAAAATTTATCCTATAAAAGTAAATGGAATTGAAAATAAATTATATTTAAGCAACATTAATGGTTCATCTTCACTTAAAATGGTGTGAAAGAGTGAAACCCCAAAGCAAGAGAGTTGGGTTTGAGAATCCCCTTACCTTATGTCTGAATGAATTATTCACATTAATATCCTAGATAATCAAATCAAATTAATTAACTAAAATATAAATAAAATTTTATACATGAATTTTATTCAATATAGTTTTACTAAGTACATTTATGGTCTTTTCTATTAGTTAAAGAATTTAATTTCATCATTTGAGAGTGTTTGTTTTCTTGGTTTTTATGATCGGTTCGCTTGTATATGAGTGTGGAAGTTCATGTAAAATTTCAATGATTCCATTAAATATTTATTAATGAACATAAATAATTTTAATTAGTATTACATATTTTTTATATGGTATGAGGATGATTTATTATATTTTACATTAATGAAAACAGTTTAATAAATTTTGGCGGTTTTACGACCATTATAAACTTATATCATTCTATTTAAAATCATGTTTATATATTTCATTATAGAACATTATACCACTTATAATATGTATAATAAAATATTATTTAACCATAATTATTGTTTTATGACCATCTTGGAATGTGGTAGGGAAAAATGAAAATGCATCGTCCATAGTGGCGGTAAATCAACACACCATGGGGGATATTTTCATGTTTATAAAAAAGGAAAATGGAGGAGACATGAAGATGAATTGTTCCATTATCATAATAAAATTATAGTATATAAATTATAATTGAATTTTCATGACTATATAAATTTTTTTGGTGATGATAAGATAATAAATGAAATGGAATTGAAAAGAAAACTAAAGGAAAATAATTAGGATTTTACCTCCTGATTTCTCCTCCTTAAGAACCTCCTTAAGGAAAACAGTTTGTTCTTTTGATGAGACCAATGGATCATGGACGTGGAGGAGGGTATTGTGAAGATTATTTGGAAAAAATTGGAAAAGGATAAAATTTTCAAGGATTGAGTATAAGAGGTGGTTAGGGGAGGTATTTATAGTGGAGGGGAGGGGGTGTTTCTCATTATTTTACTCATTAGTTTTTTATTTTTGGCTCAATACTATGAATAGATTAATAATAATCAGAAAAATATATTAAAATATTGATGGGGTTATATATTATGGTTCTTAAAATAGAGAATACTCAATAAATAGTTTATTTAATTTATAATGTATATATATAGTAAATTACCTTATTTTACTATTCATTAAAAATTCAAGTATTTTAGAAAAATACAAAATATTAACCCTAATTTTTTTTTTAATTTGTAGAATTAAAAAATCAACTCCATTTTATGAAAATAATTTTCTAACTATGATATATTTAATTTTTATTTAAAATCATTATTTACTTGGAAAATACCAATTTTGAAATTATAACTGAATCTATAACACTTTGAAAAATTTATTAAATACTCCTAAAATTATATTATAATCATAAGACAAAAAAATATTAATTTGGGAATAAATTTATGAAATTATATTTTATTTTAAACAATTAAATTTATTGAAAAATTATAAATAATCATTTATGTTTTATCAAAAATATAACACTTAATTAGAACATTCTAAAATATTTATTTAATTATATAATGGTATAATTATATAATATTATCATTTAAAATATGTATAAATTTTATTTATAATTTCATATCTGGTCTTACTATTCTATTATCTTATTTACTTATCTTAATGTTAACATTACTATTCCATTGGTCAATATACTATAGTATTAGTAAATGTTCCTTAACTTCTAGAACGGCCTCTTATTTAATTTTCCATTCATTCATAAAGTTTGTATTGTGTTCTAAAATTGATTTTTTGTGGTTTATACTATATGAAATAATTATAACAAGGTAATTTCCATTGATAAAATTTTGGGTTGTTACATTCTAACGACCTTCTGAAATTTCTCCCTTGAAATATCAATTTGCATACTATGTTGAAAACAGTTGAGGAAAATTCTCCTTTATCGCTTAATCTGGTCCCCATGTTGCCTCTTCATAGTTTTGTTTCTTCCATAGTACATTGATCGGGTGTTTAGTCTAGTTTTATATGACTTTATATCTATGGTCCAAGATCTTCACTAGATCCACCACATAGGAAATATCATTTTCCAACTACACCGCATCATGATTCTGTACATGTGAGGGATCTGTTATGTACTTCCTAATGTGAGATACAATGAATACATCATGTACTTGATACATTTTAGGTGGAAGTTCCAGCCAATAGGCCACAACTCCAACATAATTAAGAATATCTAATGGGCCTATATAATAGGGAATAATATTTCTTTTCTTTCCAAATATTGTGATCTAATTCCATTGAGATATGAAAATGAATACCATGTATCCAACCTTAAGCTCGAGTTTTAGTTGAGGACTGTCTTTATAACTCTTCAATGAATTTGGGCATCCTTGATGTGCTGATTAATAGTTTTCACCTTTTCCACCATTTTTTGACCATTTTTTGTCCTATAATATTATGTTCACCAACTTCATCCCAACATACCAGTGTTCTATATATTTTCCCATAAATAGATTCATATGGAGTTATTTGGATGCTCGAGTAGAAACTATTGTTGTAAGAGAACTCATCTAGAGGCAGATGCTGGTACCATACTCCTTTTAGGTCCATAGAAAATGTCCTCGACATGTCTTCTAGTGTCTAAATAGTCTACTCTAGTTGGATATATGTTCTAGGATGATATGTTATACTGAATTTCAAATCAGTGTTTAGATCATGTTGGAGACTTTTCCAGAACTTCATGGTGAATCTTGTATCTCGATCAAATACAATCGATAATGGTACAATAGTAATCCTTACCACATATTTGATGTATATCGATACAAGTTGATCTATTGAGAAGCCCTCTGAAATTAATAGAAAGTGATTTGTATTTGTAAGATGATTCTTAAAAACCCATATAGCATTGTTTCTTTTGGATATCTTTGGATGTCCAATGAATAATTCGATTGTGGTATTTTCCCATTTCTATATTGGTATGTGTAATGGTGGAATCATCCCCTTATACTTTTTCCATTAAAAAATCACTTTCTAACATACTAGTTACTTTGAGGTATATTCAGTGATCACATTTTTCATATTGTCCCGCCAATTGTTTTCTCAGATATCTTGATAAATCTTCATGTTACCTGGATGAATAGAGAAGTTTGAGTTAGGTGAGTCTTTCATAAACTCCGTCATTATCTCTGGATCAGATGGTACACATAGTTATGACCCAAATCATTCAACACCTTCCCTATCAATTTTGAAATTTAAGGATTCCCCTTTTTGATATATTTCACTTTCTTGTAAATTTTCACATCATTTCATTGATCATCCTTTATTTTCTCTATATGGGACGGTTGAGAAATCATTTCAAAAAGGATTGGTGATGTTCTTTCCTTAATTATTCCCATGTCCATCCATTAAAAATATATGAAGATTGGATCCTTATAAATTCTCATCATTGATAATGTTCTCGGATCCTTTCTACTTATATCATCTTCTACATTATTTACCTTACCAGGATGGTGGTGATTTAGTAGCCATAATTCTTAATGAGATCTAACCATCTTTTTTGGTGCATATTAAGATCCTTCTGTGTGAATAAATATTTGCAGCTCTTATGATCAATATATAATTTAAAATTATCCCCATAGATATAATGTCGCCCGATTTTCAACACAATGATCATAGCTTCCAACTTCATATCATGAGTGGGATAGTTTTTTTCATGAAATTTTATCTACCTTGAGGCATAGGCTATCAATTTTTCATTTTTCATCTGTACACATCCTAATACATTCTTGGAAGAATCATTGCACAACACAAAGTGTTTTCCACTTTTTAGAATTGTGATTACTTGTATTGTTATAAGCCTATTTTTTAACTCTTTGAAGCAATATTCCTATTCACTGGTCCAAAAAAACTTTTCTCCCTTCCTAGTCATCTTGGTTAGTGGGTTTTACAATCATGAGAAGTTATTCAAAAATTTCTGGTAATACCCATCTAGACCAAGGAAACTATGGATCTCTATTACATATGTTGTCTTGGGCCACTCACTAATTGTCTTTTTCTTACAATGGGCCACAAATATTCCTTTCTTGTTGATAAAATGCCCTGAAATGAAACTTTCTTTATCCATAAATCATATTTAATGTACTTTAAATATAGATTATCTACTTGAAAAGTCTTTAGCATAGTATTCAAATTCTCCTCATGTTCCCCCTTTCTCTTCGAGTATATCAAAATATCATCAATAAAGACTAACACAAATTTGTTTAAGTAATATCTAAAGACTCAATTCATTATGTCCTTGAATATTTCTGGAGCATTAGTGAGTTTTATAGGAATCACTCTAAACTCTTAGTGTCCACACCTCATTCAAAAGGCAGTCTTGGGGATATCTTCTTTCCTCACCTTTAATTGTTGATATACTGACTTAATTTCATCCTTATAGAAATACTTAGCCCCATATAGTTGATCAAACAAGTCACCTATCTATGGATGGGGATACTTTTTCATTATCATGAGTTTTTGAGCTCATGATAATCAATACATAGGTGCATTAATACACACTTATTCTTGATAAAGTGGACTGGAGTACCCCATGGAGAGGCACTCAAGCATATAAACCCCTTTTCCAGATTTTTTTTTAAATTGATTCTTTAGTTCCTCCAACTAAATGGTGGTCATTATCTAAGGTTCCATTGATATAGGTAGAGAACTTGGAAAAAGTTCAATTGATAATTAGACATCTCAGTTAGGAGGAAGATCAAAAATTCTTAAGGGAACACCTTAGTTTAGTCCCTCACAATATGCATGTCTTTGAGAATGATTCTCTCCTTTTTCTCATTCATTTGACCTATATATGATTTCTCATAAGGTAATAATATCCACACTTGAGTTGATGTATTTGATTAAGATTCATACCCTTCATTACAATTGTATAGAATTAAAAGATGCCTTGGGATATGAAGAGTAACATCCCATTCCTTATTTTTGATGATGTATTTGAATAAATATAATCAACTGATGACCAAAATAGCCTCAAACTCCCCCAAAATAAGTAAGACTACTTTTTTGGGGGGTTCAGTCCACAAACATTAACCATGGAGGAGCTATATACTTTGGATGAAATAATATCTCCATTTTATATTCTCATAGATAACTCAACCTCTGTATTTTTAGGTGGTATGTTAATAGTTATACTAAGCTTACATGATATAAAAGGATGAATAGAACTGTAATCAAATAGTACAATAATTATTCATGAATGAATAACTATCTTACCTATCACCAAATCATTATCGGGGCCCACCATAGTATTAGTTATGGAATATTACTTACCGTACTTATTTAGAATTTTGTGGTTGATGATTCTAATTTCCCTTGAAAACTTGAGGTTTAGTGCACTTGCATGCATAGTCCCCTTGCTCCCTGCAGTTGAAGCATTGAAACCTGGGTGAATATATCCTTTCCTCCCTCATATCTTCTGGCTTATTTATGTCTCCTCAACATTCATGA
Source organism: Viscum album (assembly GCA_963277665.1). Taxonomy (NCBI): domain Eukaryota; kingdom Viridiplantae; phylum Streptophyta; class Magnoliopsida; order Santalales; family Viscaceae; genus Viscum; species Viscum album. The sequence goes on along the minus strand of OY728152.1, from coordinate 329,098,134 downwards.
TCTTGGTTACCATCACTCCCACACTTATAGAATTTTCACATCCCTTTAAGGTGGTTCCCATGATGCTTTTTCCCACATTTTTGACATGTGAGTGGTTCAGTTTTCTCTCTACCAGTCTCATTAGATCCCACATCTTGAAACTCAATATTTCTTTTCTTATCACTATAGCCATGAGACCATTCTCCAAACTTTATCCCCACATTGAGAGCACATAGAATGACTTCGTCATAACTCCCAGAGTATTGGATAGATAAAGACTTTAAAATGTGTGTTTTAAAACCACTAAAGAATATATAAATTTTCTTATAATATTTTATAATAAAACCTGAATCATACCTTGGAATCCTTGTGAAATTTTCTGCATAGGCTATAATAGAATCAACATTAGTTTTCTTCATCTTTATGAGTTATCTCTATATCTTTGTCTAATGTTTTCAAGGGAAATACTTATTAAGAAAAATTATATTAAAGTCTTCCAACTCCATATATTAAATATATTTCTTTGGATTGGTGTTTTTAATTAACATCCACCATTTATCAACCTCTCCATATAGATGATAAATGAATAGATTTTCTTTTTCCTTCTCAAAACAGAAATGCACATAAAGGATCTTCTACATCAATTTTACTAATTGTTCTGTGACAAGTGGATGAAAAGATACATTAAATGTCAGTGGTTATTTCCCCATAAAATATTCGATATCCATTTTCTCCCTCTTAGGTAAAGGAAGATGTTCCATACTATTAAGGTTATTGTTCATAGCCTGAGAAAAAAGGCAAAGAATCTCTACGAAATTTTTTATTCCACCTCCCAAATAATTGGGTATGTCATTTGGGAAATCATTTTATTATCCCTCACATGTGTTGTTCGTCAAGTTTCTCCAAGTTCCCACCATTTTCTAAAATACAAAAGTTTTGAACAAAAAATTATCCAAATTTCATGAAAAATTAATTTATTCCTTCTTGAAGTTAACTTTAAATTCATATGTTGTGGGATCTCTATGATTTGAATTTTTCTAAAACAATGATTCATAGGTTATTTCAGATATATAATCTCATAATAAGGGTATTCACTATGGTTCTGTAATCCTAATTCCCAAATTATCTAAACTATGATCTGATACCAACTATAGAAACCCTACTTTTCTTACGTGAATATTACATCATCGTAATGATAAACAACATAATAGTTCTACTAATATTGGATCCAAAGGTTTAGTGTCTTGGGAAAATTAGAGAAATAAATAAAATTGTAAAAATAAAACATAAACATTTATTTAATTAATTATTCTCTAGCTTCTTATTGGCCCTTATGTTCCCCTTAGTATAAGTATTCACTTGAGGATATACATAAAAAGAAGGGGTGAGATGATTGCCCAATAAGAAGATGAATAAGAGACACAAAACATGTGTGAGCATAATCATCATCATCACAACATAAGCATGGAACCTTTATCAGAATCATGAGAGGAATAATTAGGTAGAGGCATGCAATTTGTAAATTCATAAAAATGAAACACCATGTCTTTGTGGTCAAATAACACACATAGTTGTAAAAAAGATAGTAAATATTCATGCATATCACACTTTATCTCATGAGATATATAACATTATGTAATTAATTTGAGAATTATATTAATCTCTCTTTCACCCTTCACATCATAAAATTTACATGCACTATATAATTCAAGACACACCCATCATATCATAACATTTACATTATCATGCATGCCACATATAACATATATCAATCATGGACATAAAACAACCATTGAAAGGAATGTGATTCATTTTACAAGAATAAATTACCTAATAAAAATTTGGGTTCTAAAATTAATGATGTAATAACATACTTTCTATAAGAATAATCAATCATGATTGAAGAAGAAACAATCTCACGATAAGTAAAAGAAATATTCTTGGAAAGAAGAGTTATTATGGAAGAATATTTTCATTTTTCCTAAAACCATATTGGAAACATGTATATCCAAGAAAATAAAAGGGAAGGGAAAATAAACTATATTTAATGAACATTTATGATACATCCATACTAAAAATACAGTGAAAGAGGGAAAATCCAAAGGAAGAGAGTTGGGTTCGAGAATCATTATACTTTATGTATGAATGATTTATTCACATTAAAATTGTAGATAATCAAATTAAATTCATTAATTAAAAATAAATAACCTTTTATATGTTAATTTTATTCATTATATTTTTTAAAGTTCATTTATGGTATTTTCTATGTGTAATAAAAATTAATTTCATCATTCAAGAGTGTTCGTTTTCTTGGTTTTCATGATCAATTTATTTGTATATGAGTGTGGAAGTTTATGTTAAATTAGAATAATTCTCTAGAATTGTTATTAAAGAACATACATAAGTTTATTTATTATTATATATCTTTTTGTTATGTATTATGAGGTCTATTTATTAGATTTAATGTTAATGGAACTGATTTAATTAATATTGGTGGTTTTATAACCTTTATATGATTATATCATTTTATATAACATCATACTTATATATTTATTGAAGAACAATATATAACTTATAATATGTATAATCAAATATTATTTAACCATAATTATGGTATTATGGCTATAATTGAAGGCAGTAGTGAAAAATTATAACACATCATCAATGGTGGTGGTAAATCAGCACACCACGTACGATATTTTCATGTTTAGAAAAAAGGAAAAGAGAAGAGAGTTGAAGATTAATTATTCAATTATCATAATAGAATTAATTTATATAAAAAAAATTGGTTATAATTCCTCTTGGATAGGTGTAGGTGTGGATAGGATAAGAAAATCAATGGAATTCAAACGAAAATAAAAGAAAAAGATTGAGGATTTTACCTCTTGATTTTCTCCTCCTTGAGAACCACCATAGAAAAAAGGGTTTTTTATTTTGATGAGATCAAGGTCTCCTAGATATGGGGGATGAAATTAGTAATAGGATTTGGTATAAATTTTATAATTCTAAATGTACGGAATGTGTGAGAAGAATAGGTGGTGAGGGGTGTCATTTATAGGAGAGAAGAGGGGTGTTTTCTCATTATTTTATTCATTAGTTTACTATTTTGGATCACTATTATGAATAGTTCAACAATTATCACAAAATATATTAGAATAAAGAATGGTATTTATATATTATGTTTATTACATCAGCAATCACACAAGGAATAGTGTATTTAATTTATAATGTAAGTATACTATAATTGCCTTATTTTACTATTCACCAAAAATACAAGTATATTAGAATTATCCAAAAAAAATCACACTGACAATTTATTAATGTGTAGAATTCAAAAAACAACTCCATTTTATGAAATTAATTTTCTAAATATTAGAAATTTAATTTTTAATTAAAATCATCATTTACTCGTAAAATACCTATTTTAAAATTATAATTGATTCATTAACATTTTGAATAAATTAATTAAGGTATTATAAAATTATATTATAATCATAAGAAAAAAATATTAATTTATGAATAAATTTTATGAAAATGAATTTTCTTTTAAAAAATTAATTACATAATTATAAATAAAATTTTATATTTTTTAAAAATTTCAACAATTAATTAATAATTTTTAAAAAATTTATTTACTTATACTATAATATAATTCTAACATATTATTATTTTTAAAAGGCCAAAATGTTATTTATAATTTCATAGATTATATTACTATTCTATTGGCCATTTTACTATTCGTAATGGTAATATTACTATTCCAAAGGTCAAGTTACTATTACATTAGTAGAGGTCCCTTATCTTCTAGAAATAAGAATTATTTCATTCATTACTAATTTATAAATTGTTTTTTGTGTTATAAAATTGGTTTTATGTGGTTTATAAAATTTGAAATAATTATAATAAGGGAATTCACATTGATAAAAAAAATTATCGTTACACGTTACTAGGTGTATTGAATTGGACTCGATCATCACCTAGTTAACAAAAATGAGGACATACTACCCACATGGTTTGACACTACTAAGGTATATTTAATGGAAATTATAAAACACCTTATAAACCATCATGAATGATTTGAATAGATGCAAACCATGGATGAGATAGGTTAAACCAAAGGTGTCTTATATTTAAATGAAGGAGTAATGATTTAGAAATATAATAAATAATTTTTGTTGATAATATTGTTTCCCATTATAAATATTATTTCACACACTATTATTTATGGTTTTATTCAATGGATGTAACTTTAAGGAATTGGGATAACATTGAATTTTATATAAAATATGTTAATGAAGAAACAAATGTGTTGATGAATGGAGTGAAGGATATTGTGATTATGCCTAATCAAATATCATGATACATGGTTAAAAACATAAAATATAGTGATATTCCTAACAAGTAAAATAATAGGAAGATGGTATTTTATTAATGTTACTTTGGTGATGAACATTGATGAAAAAATATTCAGCTACATACGTGTCAAGATGGTGGGAGGAAGCAGCTCAAATAATATTTAAAATGGAGGGGATGATTCGTTATATATATAGAAATGGAAGTAATAGAGAAATGAATTTCAAAGGAATTATATATCTTATATATGGAGAACATGGAAATTATCTGAGTCAATTCCCTAAACTAACGGTTATCCCCTAGATCAAGGAAGGAACTATGTTATACCAATCATTGAGGTGAACTATTTACAAATTTTGATTATAGAATTATTATTTATAATTATTTTTATCAATGGTATTTTGGTTATAGGAATCATGAATCTTCCCTGTATTTTTTTGTAGTAGTTTTTATTTAAGTATTTTCAATAATATATTGACTAGTAATAATGACCTAAAAAGGTGACTTAATGGTAAGGTGATATTTTTTGGAAAAGAATAAGTCATCTAGAAAACCTTAGTGGTTAAAAATTTATTCAACGATTAATTTTATTTCAAGGATGTTCATCATAATTTTTCAAACATTATTGGAAATTTTATTAATATAGTTTTATTAAAAACTACAAATCACAAGCTTCGTGAAAACACATCACATCTAGCAAGGCCATGGGGCTTGATCCCACAATAGAAGGAGGGGAATGTTGTATCACCTACAAATTTCCTATGTGATGTATTGGTAAGTATACAATTTTTTTTACATAAATGATTATATGAATAAAAGATAAGCAGATCAAATATTTTTGAGGTCATTAATTATATTTAGGGAGATTTTTTAGTTTGTATAATTATATATAACCTTGATTTTTTACATAAAAGATTATTTTTGATGAGTGTTATTATGTTTTCCTATATGTAAGATTAAGGGTTTTATGTCTAGAAACATATGGAATGGATTCAGTTGAAATTTGATATTTACTCATGGGGTATTATATAAAGTATGGGAAAACATATTCTAACCATTTGAGTTTTAGAAAATATTGGAGGAATATATTGTTTTCCTTTTGTGGAATATATCATCCAATAAAAATTTATGTTAGTGCTTCAGGCTAGAAAATTTATTCTTGAATATTAATATTTTGGAGAGATAAAATTGTGGTGGAAAATGGTTAAATGAATAATTTATACTTAACAAGTAATTATATTTCTATTGTTTTTAGTCTAGATAATAAAATCATCCCACAACTCTAGGAAAAGGATATTGAAATATAAATGTAATCCTATTACCTACATATATGATGAATCAATTATCTTATAACTCATCACATATTTTTATTTTTTAGGTCCTTAACTTTCCCTCAACCATTTACTTTCTTACGATAATTAGTAGATACCACTCTCCATAATTATTTACTCTTTTTTTATGTCATATCTTCACTTTCCTCCAATTTTATTCTATTATGAAACCTATATATGTGATGAATTTTATATTTACATTTTCTTATTTTTAAGAAAAAAATTAATAACCTTTAATATGATGTGGATTTTCAAAAAATAAATTTTCAATTGTCAAACCCTTGATTTTTAAGCACAAGTTTAAATTACAAGGATGAAATTTATTTAAGGGAGATAGAATGTAATACCCTACGATTTTCATAGATGAAAATAATGTTTGATAGAATATATTACATGTGAAAAAAAAGATTATAATATAATTTAACACTATAATGCTTTATGAAATATTTATTTTTAAATAAATTCAATCAATTCGATAGCTTTTGGAATACGCAACCCCAAATCAAAATGAACTACAATATAGTATACTAATATATCCTAACCATTAAATTTTAGGGTATTAATAAGAATAATTAAATTCTGATAATTATATGGTTTGCACATATATAAAGTAAATTTAATGTTTTTAATTGATCATAAATAAAATAAAGAACCATTAGAAATAAAAATAATTATTTTATGAAAAACTATATTTTTTAAAAGGCGGTTTAGTCTCCCTTTGCGCACAAAATTTAAAATTATTTTTTATAAATTTTATAAAATTTATTTGAATAAATAAACTTCATTTTTTAAATATACATGTCAAAATTATCTGAGTGTTTATTTTTTAAACTTTTCTAAAAAGACTGATTTTTTTATGAATAATGAAAAATGTAGTTTTTTCTATTAAAAACAACTTTTTCCTTTAATGAATTTACAATACCTGTGTTATTTTATTATGTATTTAAAGTAAATTAGGTAAATTTTATATTAATTAATCCATATTATTTCATTTTAATCAATTTAATATTGAAATTTTATATAAAAACATATTCAACTTTTGAACATTTTTCTTTTAGAAAACCATCTTTTCGACACCTCTACAAGTTTAATTTTAAATATAAATTTAATTATGAAATTTTTTGAGTTCAATATGAAAAATTTTATTCCATATTTGGAATCATAATAATATATATTATCTAATAATTTTGACTTATTTGTTTTCCAAAATAAATTGTGAAAACAGGAAAAAATATTTACCTTGGTTATGTTAAAAATGAGTTTACTTGGTGTTAAACTTAAAAGATAAGGGTCAAAAATAACCAATAAATTATATAATTATGATTATATTTTAATATTGAGAACTCATATCTTATAAGGTTTTAAAATGGTCCATTTTTTTCTTTTTTTTTTGAGAACAATACGGATGGAATTCTTTCTTTTCAAAAATTCTAAGTGTGTGCTCTTTGTCACTTATAAAACGTTACACCCTCTCTTCTCCATTCCACGCTTTAAATATTTTGGGAAATTTGCACCCAAATAAAATTCCTTTTTCCCTAACCTCATCCTATAATATTTTTTTTGGAGATTAATCCATCCTTCGAAGGATTTTGGTGCAAACCGAAAGAATTTTTCTGAAGAGGTAACATACTTAACCGACCATTTACTTTTATTTCTTCTTCCACCTTCTATTAATATTATTAGACCATGATGATATAATAAAATTATTATATACTATATATTAATATTTTTTTTCAATTTAATGACCTCAAAAAACCTAATCCTTACTCAAATGTGAAACGAAACAAATAATTATGTGTATGGCATAATATCACCTCGCAAACCAATATAATGTTTTTCCATCACCACTTGTAAAGGATGTATATAATGATATATATAATTTTTATATTTTATATTTATGATATAATTAAACTTATATAATTATTATATCACATAAAACATCTCACTTTACAATCAATATTGAATATGATAATGTTGCATGTGTGTATGGAGGACTACCGCCTCATGAAACGATATGATTTGTTTTTCACTAAAACTTTACATGGATAGTAAAAAATATTAACTTTAATGAGTATATGTGATAAATATGACATGGTATTTTTTCTTAAAAAATTATATACATTACCCTTATTTACCGTTTCACCCATTCAAGAAATTATATTATCCTTTGTGTGTATATACGACCTACCATCTCCACGAAGAGATGTAATTCATTCTCCATGTTAAAAAGTAATTTTTTTTAAAGATGAATATAATTATAAAATTATATTTATAAAACCAATATAACTCTTACTATGATGTAACTATATCTGATATTTTATATCAAAAACTTTCTCAATGAAACATTAATTAGAAAACAAGGGAATTAACACCCAAATTAAGAGTGATAATGAAATATTGTTAACGAAAAGGTCATTTCATGTTATAAAAGGGATATTATATGATATTATAAGTATTAATATGATTTTTTTAAAATTTAATAACATGTTCCAAATCCCTAATCTATAGTTTAATGAATTTTAAACTAAATGGATGTGTAAGGTAAGGGGTTTTCTTAACTCAATTTTCATTATCTGTGGTATATATTTGCTTCATTTATTATATAATGAAAATATTATATGTGAAATGATTTTTGTTTTATTTTTTTTATTTAAAATTTAATTTTTTTGGATCTAAATTTTTTACACATACTAACCCATTTGACTAATTCCCTCTTCAATGATAAGAACTTTATAAGGGTTCCATCACAATCTTCCTTCTTTGAGACACATGTTATTTTATAGAACAAATTTATTTATAATGGTGTATAAAATTTATAATTACTTATTATATCATGAATCATTCCTAAATAATAATATTTTATTTAACATTTTATTTACATCATTCATCGGATGTAATGATTCAAAAGTTACCAAAGAGGTAAGAGTTTATGTTTTAATCTAATTTTAATATGGATTATTTATTCTTGAATTTCCATTGAAGGAAATTTTCTGATCATTATCTGGTAAACCCCTTTAATTTTGTTATCCTCTAGCTATTCATGATGTTTTAAAGTAATTGTACCATATTATTCTAATTTGTATTTGAAATAAATTATTATTTTTTATGAAAAATCAACATCATTTCTCTCTTCAGTCAAAAAATAATTTTCTTCCAAATACATGTTTTCTAAAAATGATTTCAAAAAATTTTTACTCTGATTGTTAAAATAAATTTTTACCCTTTATTTAATTTTAAAAAAAAATTAAATGCATCTTTCATTCATTTTTTGATCAAAATGATTTTTCATATTTCTAACATAATTGTAAAAGAATTTTTTTTATGTTTTGGTTTATTCTCTATGAATGGAACTCTACTTCCTCCATGACCACTCAATATTTTAAAAATTACATTTTTTGTTTGAAATTTTATATTAAAAAAAATATCATTATTTTTTGAGAAATTCATAGATTTTAAATTATTTTTCCCAAAATGTAAAGAATATTTTACTCAAAAAAAGTCCAAATTAGTCTTTTTAAATCATTTTCTATGTAATATGATATCCTTTGATGTTACTCAAAGTGAAAAGTTATTTTCCTCAAGAATGGTTTTAATATTTTAAAAATTATTTTAATCAATTAGAACAACCTTTTAGGTTATTTATTTATTCTAAATTTTGTATTCGTGTCTCTCGAATATATACATAGTATATTTTCCCTTCCTTTTTTAGGGTAATATATGCCATAAGATCATTCATAAAATGCCATTGATTGTGAAATTTCTTTTTTTTATGAAATGAATCAAGATTATGAAACACATTTTATTTCATATATTAATTAATATGTAATACCTTTATAATTTATTCTTTTCTATGGAATGCATTGATCATGAACATGTTATGATGGGTGTGCCCAAATAGAACTCCAATTCATTTGATAAACCATTAGTCTCATGAGATGTCATTTATGGGATTAGGGTATGAACCTAATCCCTTGTGGAAATTTTTACACCATGTGGTATTGTCTATGAAATTATCCTTGAATCATGTTTATATCATGTTATATGTTTTTACCACATTTCCTATGATTCAATGATCTTATTATACTATGTTCTTTACGTTATTCTTCCATGTGATAACTTATGTTCTTTATGTTTTATGATATTATGTTATACTTTAGACTCAAATTTTTTGCTTCCTTGTCATGTTTATTTTATTACTTGTATTTCTTTCTCACCCCTTTTTTATGATTTTCACAGGTTATCCAATAAATATTAAGAGTTAGAATGGATTTTAGGAGATCACAATGGAAAATAAAATAAGGATACCATGTTTTATGTATTAAGAACCTATTATTCCATAGACAATTAGACTTTATTATACATATTTTGTAATTAATGGATATTTTTTTAATAATCATGTAATATTATTTGTAAAAGGATATGGTCACCATAGGAATTCCCAAATCCCCCTAAGTAAGATAAATTTTCTACTGATACCTTTATGCAATAATGGACTTTTAATGTTAGTGTATATTCTAATCTCTTAATGTGAAAAAATGGATCAAATACATTGATAATATCTTCTCCACCCATTAATTATTAGATAAAGATATGGTCATATCGGTTGTGTATTTAATAGAAGGAGAATATAATCAATGTTGTAAATTGATCAAAAAATAAAAATCATAATGGGGAGATCGAAACGATGGAGTGGAATGAATTCCAGAACATGTTATTTGATAAATATTTTCCATGAACTATCCAATTTAAAATGTAGAGGGACTTTCTTAGTATCATGAAAAAAGGACAATGAATCTATCATGGAGTATGTGGAAAAATTCATAATAGTTGCATGATATTCCTCCAACATTTTCATTACCTATGAAATTAATATTGACCACTGCTTTGGTGGTATAAATTTGAGTCTACAAAGATTATTAGACATTCAGGACATTGACACCAATGAGAAAATTGTATGATGTAACCTCAAATTCAAAAATAATATTACTTAATCTCAAGGACATCATGGGGATAAGAAGTGTAAAATTGAGTTTAATTTTGGTGATACAATGGATAAATCTAATGGTGGTATGAATGTTTAACATTATTTTTGTATAATGTTTGGGATGAAACATCCATGAATTTCCTAATGGGGTGATTAAAATTCATTAGGTGAGGGAATCAAGGTAACCTAGCTAGTGATTTATGATTGGATAAACCCACCAATGTGATGGAATAAATGAATTATCCAGTCAACCCTTATCCAATTTTATAATTTTTTAACTATAAAAAAAGGATACTATGTGAATCAATTCACTACGAAAAGGGTTGTAGACAACAACTAATAACAACATCTTCCAAGTCCTAGAGAGAAATATAGATCTTATTCCAACAAATCTATTGAGGTGGATCCAATAAATGAAGTGTTTAAAGGTATTCTAGTTATTTATCCAAAATTAGTAAACATGATTTAATATTCTAGTTCATTTTATGCCTTCATTTCATACAATATTTTTATACCTATTCAAACACTACCTCAAATAATGGAAATCGAGTTATTGATGAAGATTAAAAAGGGTTCAATTATCACATCCCAGTCATATAACTCATCCCCTATAAATATTTTAATGATAATCTTCCCATAAAACCTTGTGATACTCCTTTTAGTTTAATTTGATGACATTATGAGTATAAAATGGATTTATTTATATATATCCAATATAAATTTTTGGGAAAACGTAATCACCCTCCATATAGAAAATCTTCCTAAAATTCTATACAATTTCAAGGAGGAGGATGAATCTTCTTCTATATAATCATCCCAATAATGGAAATTATTAACCTATGAGAAAGAGTGTATTTCTAAAATTATTATGACTAAGGAAAAGATCATCCTTAAATAAATTCCCATTGTAAAAAAATACGTTGATGTGTTTCCCAAATAATTTTACGATATTCCTCCAACACATGTGGTTGTGTTCTCATTCAATCTTACCCTTTCATATTTTCTAATATATAAGACTCCATATAGAATGGTTCTTGTTTATATAGAATAGCTAAAGAAGTAATTATAATAGAATCTAGATAATGTTTTTATATACCCATGTGCTTTACCATGGGGTGCATCATCCCTTTTCATTAAGAATATTGTTGGGTTAATGTGCCTCTACCTTGATTATCTTGAGATCAATAGAGTAATAATAAATAATAAGTACCCTCTTCTAGGGATGAAGGAATTGTTTGATAAGATACATGGATCCCAATACTTATCCAAGTTGAATCTCTAGTTTGGATAGTTTATAATAAAGGTGGATAAAGAGGTTGTCCCCAAGACATCTTTTGTACAAGGTTTAGGGATTATGAGTTCATATTGATTAGATTTTGACTCACTAATTATCTAGAAATCATCATTTATTTTATGAATAGAGTGCTTAGGGATTACCTTGACACATTTTTGGTAGTATTTATAGATGATATTCTATTCTAATCCAAAATCAAGGAGTAATATGAGGAGTATTTTAGTGTTCTACTAAAGACCATGAGGAAAAAATGTTTTCAAAGTATAGTAAAAGAAATTTAGGGTTGGAGTAACATTCTTAGGGAATGTACTCACTAAAAAGGAATATCTATGGATCTTTAAAAAATAGAACTAATTGAAGGATGGATCATGCCAATATCTATGATTTAAAACCATAGTTTCCTTAAATTAGATGGGTAATATCCTCAATTTTTGAGAAATTTATCATGATTCTCAATCCCACTAACCAATATTACTTAGAAGAGTGTCTAGTTTTTTTGTACTGATGAATGTGAGTAGAGATTCAAAGATTTAAAGAAGAGGATAATCCCTGCACCTATTCTCAAATTACCCACTAGTGTTGAATTATTTATGATCTAAAGTGATTTATCCCCAAAGGTATTGGTTTATGTTCTAATGCAATAAGAAAAGTTTTTCGGATATGCCTCCTAAAAATTAATGATTCATGTGTAGAACTACCCAAAACAAGATCTATAATTGGTTGAAGTGATCTTCACATTGTAGATTTTGTGAAATTATCTTTACAAAGAAATTTGTGACATATGTACAAATCCTAAAAGCCTGAATTATATATTCACATAAAATTAGATTAAAATAAAAAATGAATATGGTTAGTAATGATCAAGGATTATGAATGTTCAATACATTACCATACTACGAAGGAGAAAAAAAGTGATAGATTCTCCATGTACAAAGGGTCATGTGAACCCATACATAAAGTTGATTAAAAGGGATCCAATATTATAAGACATGAAAATGATGGACATGGAATTAATAAAATAATAATCATCCTACATTTCTCAAATTATTACTCAATCATCTATTCTTTGGAGGATCAAGGAGGCCTAGAAAGATGTTTTGATGCTACAGAAAAAGGTAGTGAGAATTTCAAAGATTAGATTTTCTAAAGAAGGAGTTATATATTTTGGAACCCAAATATGTGTCCCATAAAAACTATAATTGGAGAGAGAAATTTTGGATGATGTTCATAGTTCATATATATCTATTAATCTCAGAAATACTAATATATATAGATATTTCAAGAAAAACTATTGGTGTGATAATATATATTGGGAGATTGTATAATTTATATCACTATACTTGTACACAAACAAGTAAAAGATGAATGATATAAGTATAAGGGTATTATGTAACCATTTCACATACTAAAACGGAAATGGGAAAACATAACCATTAATTTCATCATAGGACCCACAATGACTCCAAAATAAAATAAATCCATCTAGATGGTATTTGATTACATTAAAAAGACATCACTTTTAATTTATATCAAGGAATATTTATCTCTTGAACAATATTCTAAGATATACAGAAGTTAACCAGTAATAATTTATGGATTTTAACTCTCTATTGTATCATATTGAGATATGAGTCTTACCTCGAGGTTCTACAAAATCCTTTAGTAAAAATTGCATACAAAGATAAGATTTTTCTCTTCTTTTCACCCTTAAATAGATGTTAAGTTTGAAAGAACAATTCAGAGTCTATAGTATATGATAAGATAAGGTAAAATGTATTTTCAAGGACCATGGGATCAATTCCTTCCCATATGTGAGTTTTCATATAAAAAAATCTTTCATTCTAGTATTCAAAAGGCACCTTATGTGGCTCTATATGGGAAGAAGTTTAAAACTCTAATATATTAGGATGAGGATGGAGAGTGGAAGATGATGAGACCTAATCTTATACAAGAGATGATAGAGAATATCCAAACCATTCATCATCATATTAGATCCACAAAAAGTTCACAGAAAATCTATGAAAATAATGATAGATTAGACTTTGATTTTATAGTATGAGATAAAGTGTTCCTTTATATATATTAATGGAAGGAAATAATGAGTTTAGGGAAAAGAAAAAAATTATTCATAGATGAATCATCCCTTTTGAGATCCTTGATCTCATTAGAATGGTGTCCTATCAACTAGAACTCCCACATGACCTATCCCAAGTACATTATGTGTTTCACGTATATATCTTGGGAAAGTATAAACTAGAACCATGACATGTACTGAATTTAGAGGTGATGACAATAAATAATTTTCTTTCATACAAGGAGAATCCATTAAAGATCTTATATCATAGAGAAAAAGTTATAAAAAAATAATAAAAGTCATATGGTCAAAGTGATATAGATGAACAACAAGTTCTAGGAAGAAACACGGTAACTTAAAGAAGAGATAAAATAGAATTATCCACGTCTATTTTAGTGTATGAAATGAAAATTTTGAGGCTGAAATTTATAATGGGGGAAGAATGTAATTACCTGAATGTTTATAAATGGAAATCCAATTTTAAATTAGTAAATTCCTTATTAATAAATGCAATTATAAAAAAACATGCACTACTTTAGTTATTTTTGACCGTTATAAATTATATCATATTAGATTTAAAATATTGTTAATCATTATAACCATTTAACATATAGTTATTAAAGATTGGATAATATGATTCGTATATATATGGGTTTATAATAAATCCTTTTGACATAGAAAAAGGAAGTGATGACCTCGACTATTAATATTTTACCCTTTGAATCCCATTTTTTAGAGATTCCAATAAAGATAGTATCACCGGGCCTTTCCCTTGACCAAACCTAGGATGAGATTCAATAACAAAAGTATGAGTAAAACCATTTACAGGAGAAGTTCAAGATCATTGAGATCATAACCCAAACCATCTTCACTGCACCGCCCCTAGAAAATCTCATCATCACAGATCTTACCCTTAGGGAATTCATTGGTGTAATGGAGGGATATGTATCTAGAGCCTAATAGTACAAATCTTAATTTTTTTAATTTTTAATAAAATAATGATTATATTTATGTTTTTTTACTTTATAATGATTAAAAAATATGTTTGATAAAAATTAAATTTCGATACGATGAAACACAAATTGTATTTTTTGGAAATATATAGTTTTAATAAAGACACTCTATTTTAATTAAATAAATATATTTTTAAAATAAATTTTACATTAATAAAATAGTGTTATTAAATATAAATAAAAATAAAATTTTTATGAAGTCAAAAATAATTTTCATAAGGGTCTGAAAAATGATATTGTCAAAAAATCAGTATATTTCAATAAATTTGGATTATAGATTTAAAATTTTAAATTATAATATTTAGAGAATTATTTGGATAAAATAAATATTATTTGTGAAATAGACATGTTTATATTATCCAATGGTTATTTTTTCATAATTTCGGAGACAATCAAACTTTTGGGTCAAAATTAAATGAAAAATGTATTATGTCATCATAAAATCACAAAACAAATTTAATAAATAAAATAATTATTATCCATGACCAAAATTATGGATCCCTTTTAAAATGGGGTGTTTTTATGTAATTTGATTAATTTTACAAACCATTAATGTATCCAAAAAAATCTATATTATATTTTAAGAATTCAAAATCAATTCTTTATAAACATGGCTCAATTTCACATCCCTAAGGGAATTATTTTCATTTATTTGGTTCATAACCTTATAAACTAATTAAACACACTCCTATTTTAGAGAAACCATGGAAAAAATGTTGGAATGTTTTCTGGTTTTGAATAATTTATCATATAGTGTCAAAAAACTATGTTTGAAAATTAATAATGAATTATCATCTCTTTCCCTATATAAACACACCCAAACTCTCATTACTATTCACATAAAAATATTTGAGAACGAATTTCCTCTACTAAAACATCTCTATATTCATCCCAAAGTTCCCCTAAACTCTTAATAATCTATGTCAATGATTTTAGAAGTTCTCTCTCAAGTTAAGGGATTCTCTCCTTCCCATCTTTATTTAAAAACCTTTCTTACGGAACGCCTTTTGATTTCCATTTGTTCAATTTGGGATATGTTTTTATACATACCTTTTATTTTTATTATGATTACCTAGAAATTATAAACCCTTTTATCTCTAAATCACCCCTTTTATAAACCTTATTTACACATGTTATGATTCTAAAATTAACATTAGATTTCCCATGCCAAACATTTTTGTAATGAATTTCCATCTCTATTTACACTCAAGGGTATTATTATAGTTGTAACAATCCTTCATTTATTAGGGATTTAAATTTATAAAACCCACCCTCCTTGATTTTGGTGTTAAAATTGAGGAAATCCATCTGTTAGGGCCAATAGGGGCCTATATACCCTGAGAGGGGGGGTGAATCAGGGTATGGATATTCTTTTTCAAAGTTCTTCCTACCCCACTGGATCATGAGCTCTTTATTACAAGGGTCACTTTGTTTTCTCTTGTGTGTAAACTGTGATCACTTATTTACTTCTTTATCTAATGATGATGCTTTGAATGAAATGCAGGGAAGCAAAGAGATAGACACAGAGATTTTTACTTGGTTCACCCTCACTGGGATACGTCCAAGGAGCATACGCCGACAAGTTTCCGGTCATACCAAATTCCACTAATCTTCACTAGTTGTGGATATAATGTTCGGGCTAGATCACTTCTATGCCCAGGATCCCTGCCTTTACAATGTTTAGGGTTAGCTCACTACTTTCCCAAGGGTCACTCCCTGTTTCTCTTTCTCTGGCTCACTGCCGGTGGAGAGGATCACCTTCTTCCTCTTCCTAAGCTCACTACTCTGGAAGGGAATCCACTCACAGTTTATAGACCTGTAGGTCTCTTCATTTTCATGAATGAATGCATCTTCCTCTGTGTGTAGATGCTCTGTTGAAGTAAAACTTTCACTCATAGATGAATATATCTTTGCACCAAAGGTATCGAGAAACGTACTAGCTTCCACGCAGTCCGAGAAGCACCGCTGGAACAAAACCTTACTTGGCGCGCAAGTCAATCTCGGCGCAAAAGTATCGGCGCGCAAGTCACAACGGGCGCGCAAGTCCTCCTCAAACACATGAGCTACTAAAGCTTCCTCAACTCCAAACTTGCGCGAATCTCTTGATTTTACGCCCAAACCAATATTGGCATGAAACTGCCAACCAGAACGCAACTTCAAACATCGGCGCACAACTTTAACCACTGGTGCGCAACTTCACCTGCGCGACCACACACACCACCTGCGCGACCACCACAACTACGCGACGGGAGCTCTGATTTCTCAAAAATTTGAACTTATGTAAAGAATGAGGAGGGGTGGTCTAGTATTTATAGGCAATCCGACCACCCTGCGACGGCACACAAGTCACCTACGCGGCCTAGTTTCGGCGCGCAAGTCTTCTGTCCTTTTGGACACTTGCGCGACCAACTCCCAAACTTGCGCGAACCTACTTCCTTTGCCATATTTTGATCTTCTGATATTGAAAAACATATGGAGCTCAGGTTTCCTATTCTCCAAGTCCTCGGTGCGCAAGTTCCTTTGCCAAAAACACTTTTCTTCATTTTCCGATTTTCAGGCCCAAAAATTTGGCAAACACTGGAAAATGGTGACACCTTGTATCTGTTCTTTTGTAACGCCTCCAGATCATCCATTCCTTTTATCGACGTTCTTGAATCAAACATGGATCGTTGAACTCAGCTCTTGAACTCGACATTCCACCATGAAATCCTCTTTGTCAACAAAGTTGTATGTCATCGTTTTGCTTTGTCAACAATCACTACTCAGATGTCCACTTTGTCAACAAACACAATCACCTCAAAAACGCTTCAATGATACCTTGAGGTATTTTTTCCCAACAATCTCCCCCTTTGGGTTTGTTGACAACTCTTCCAAAACAAAGAAACGTCGTTGACTCTTCAGCCTCCATTCGCCTCACTGTGATTCGGATAGCGATCAAGGATTTAATCAACACATACTCTAAGCCCACATGAGCAATGCTCGACATGAGAAACAAGAGTAAACGAAAATTTCATCAATGAATCACTTTATCTCTAACATCCACTGTTGACACCAAACTGATACCAATTTGTACTAAACTGATACCAATTATTGATGGGCTTGTTGGAAGACCAATGTTTGGTTTGGAAATATTCTTACCAGTGTCCAACACCACTCTTCTGCTTTTATCACGATCCTCAGATGTCGTGATATCTATTATTTGATCGATCACTTCTAGCATCGTCAGATTTAATACACTCCCCCTTTCTCATTGCTCCCCCTTTCTGGCTGCTCCACCTGTCAGCTTCTCCCCGTATCTGTCATGATTTCTCAAATAGCCACACTGTCTCCCAATCACTATTTTCCCCCCCTTTAACAAACACTATTTTCTCCCCCTTTGTCAACGAACCCAAAGGTCACTCCTTTGTAGTCTGTAACAGAGTAGAGAACACAAATTAGCACATTAGGGAAAAAGACATCATACCTCGGGGAGAGGGGGGGTGTGGTTGCACATCCACACTATTTCAAGTGTGGGAAATCGACTGAACTCCTAGAGCCAGTCGATTCCTCTCAAAAGCTTCCTTGGGTAAGGCCTTTGTCAGAATATCTGCAACCTGTAACTCTGTAGGCACATAATCCAACTTCACAATGACCTGCTCAACCTTCTCCCTGATGAAATGATACTTGATCACAATGTGCTTTGTCCTGGAATGATGGACAGGATTTGTTTTAAGATTTATAGCACTTGAGTTGTCACACTGGATTCCGATCGGAGACTTCACTTCAACTCCCATATCTTCAAGCTGTTGCTTCATCCACAATAACTGTGTACATGCTTGAGTGGCCGCAATATACTCAGCTTCTGCGGTGCTTAATGAAATGAAATCCTGCATCTTGCTCAACCAAGCAATACATAGTCCGCCAAGATAAAATACACCTCCAGATGTTGATTTCCTGTCATCCGCTGAACCGGCCCAGTCTGCATCAGTATATCCCAATAACTCTGTCTGAGACTTGTCGTTATATGTCAGTCCAAAGTCCACTGTTCCATTGATATACCGAAGTATTCTTTTCACTGCGAGCATGTGACTTTCCTGGGATTACACTGATATCTCGCTTCTTGGCATGTGGCGAAAACAATATCAGGCCTTGTCGCAGTCAAGTACAAAAGACTTCCAATAATTTGCCTGTATTCTGTGATATTAACTATCTTTCCATCATCATCTTTTGATTACTTTCATTTATGAAATAAGGATTCCAATTAACTCCCCCATGCCGAAAACCAAGATTCTTCAAATACTGATATATACTTGAGTACCATGCTTTCGGTGCTTGTTTTAGCCCAGATAACGCCTTCTTCAGCTGAAAACCTTGTTCTCATCCTCATAAATGAGAAAACCATTGGGCTGCTCGACATACACTTTTTCCTCTAGAATCTAATTCATGAATTCAGATTTTACATCCATCTGGAAGACTTTGAACTTCCATTGCACTGTAATGGCTAGGAATAATCTGATTATCTCCAACCTTGCAACTGGTGTAAATGCCTCATCAACATCTGTTCCTTCGATCTAGGAGTACCCCTTGCACACAAGTCATTCTTTGTTTCGAATCACAGTTCCATCTTCATTCATCTTGTTGCGATAGACCCATTTAGTCCCAATGACATTCTTTTCTGCTGGTCTCGAAACAATCTCCCACATCTGATTTTTCTCAACCTGATTTATATCTTCATTCATGGCCTAAACCCAGTTTTCATCTTCAACTGCATCAGCAAAACATTTCGCCTCATCCTATGATAGTAATGATGTCTGCTACAGTGATTTCATTCTTCTTGCCTAAACTGGAGCTGACTAAACACTGATGATATTATGCATGTCAATTTCAGCTTGACTCTTTGGATTTTGTGCAAATAAGGATTTTACATCCTCATACTCACCATCAGTATCTTCTTCTGAATCAACTTTAGTTCCTTTAACACTCCCTGGGTCTCTTACCACTTCCTTA
This sequence comes from Viscum album, assembly GCA_963277665.1. NCBI lineage: Eukaryota > Viridiplantae > Streptophyta > Magnoliopsida > Santalales > Viscaceae > Viscum > Viscum album. The sequence goes on along the minus strand of OY728152.1, from coordinate 329,078,120 downwards.
CTTTCAACAGAAAACTTTTCACTGTGTCATTGTTCATTGTTCAATAAAGTCATTTCTTTGAACATATTCTGTCAAATTTTTGTTGACACACCTTTGATTTTCTCTCACAGCTTCTTGGTATCCTGAAAGCAGTCAGCTAATACCACATTGTTAGAACAGAATAGATAATCATGAAATCATGTGTGTTACTGCATGGCCTCCAATCATTCTTCATGAAAATAAACATTCATCCTTCATATCTCATTGTGATCTTGCATCTGGTTAGGATATAGAATGCTCTCCATGTGTTATGAAACTCTTCCATATGTTAGGCCCACGACCATTCTTTTCCTCATGCATCATTTATTCTCATATTCCAATCAGAATTGAGCCATTAACAAAATCTCTAAGCCTACTGAGTTGGCACTCGGTGTAGGAAACAAGAGACAAAGTCAATAACACAATCACTTCCTGTAGTGCTCTTTTTCTCCCTTTCATCATCAACATTGATACCTGATTTGAGTAAATCAAAAAACTGAAGCATATCACATCTCCACTTTGAACCTTTAGATGCCACTTCCCCTTGGATTGTATCTCCATAAAACCTGAAACACATGAATCATTAGTTAATAGCATTTATATACATAGGGAGAGGGGTTTCCTTCTGGACTCCTCAAGATGAGGATTGTGGTTGATCCTGATGGGTCAACCCATTGATTCTTTCTTGGAGGGCATCACACTCTTTTCTTGCTTCTTCCAGCTTCCTAGCCAACTTCAACTGTTCTGGCCATATGACTAGGCATTCATTGCCTACATTTTGAGCCTTTTTCTGATATGTAGATTTGGTAGGCTCGGCCTTCCTCGCTGCTTGGGGTATAAACCTGCTAGTACACATTTCCTTCTTTGAGGTTCTATCAAAATTTCATTTTCCTTGATTATTTATCTGAGTAGGAACCTCTCTGTTTGGCATCTTCCCTTTCTTATTCTCCCATCGTAGGGGTCTTGCACCTTCCTCCACTTTTCTCTTTTTCTTCCAGATTTGTTCATGTTCTTTCATAGGGGCCGGTTGTGAGTGTGATAGAGTAGGTGACTGATACACCTTTTGTTCAGCTCTATATGATTCCCCTGAGGCTCTAAGCCTATTCTCAAACTTATCACATTGTCTACCAGTGTAGAATTTCTCATTATGCATCACTGGGGATGAGAATCTCCTTTCGAGTCCCTTTTAATTTCTTTCATTCCTATTACTGCAATGTCTTGCCAAATGCCCATAATTAGAACATATAAAACAATTTCCATAAAAGGCATACCTCTTTTCATCATTTCTATATCGAGATGCTGATACACCTTGAGTTCTTCTTCTGACACAAGGCTCTTGAGCTTCCTGACACATACTCATGGTGTGTCCCATTCTTCCACAGTAATAGAATCTAATAGATGCTTTTCTCTGAGAGGTTCTTCTCTCTAATTTCTCAGGACGCTTCTTATTCTCAGATTCAGCAAAGTTTCTATTTTCACAGCCTGAAATGTATTCTAGAGCATCTAGACAGAAGCTTGATGTGTGGTCGTGAATCCCGTAGAAATAGCACATGTCATCACTACTTTTTGTAACTGTCCTCTTAGGCCTATCTCCAGCACCTATAGGATTTCTTTCACATCTAGAACTGTTCACGGCTCTCTTTCTATCTTTCACGGGAGGGGATTCATCAAATCCGATACCAGTTGTTCCAAAACTGTATGGTCTTTGAGCTGAGAAAATTTGTTCCTACCTCTTTTCAGAATTAGCAAATTTTCTTTTAATTTCATCATCACCTGTCGAAGGATAATCAAATAGCAAGTGTAAGGAATCCTTCATTTTGGGATTTCCTTTAGCATTGGATTTCTCCACTTCTTTCTTCACTGATTCTAGTTCTTCTTCCAACTTTTTAATTTTTATATCCCTTGATTCAAGTTGGAAATTGAGTTCTTTTCTGAGATTCTTTCCACAACTCATCTCATCTTCCAGTTCACACTTCATCTTATCAACCATGTCATTTTTCTCCTTTACCTTCAATTTTTCTTGAGCAATAGAATCAGAACAACATGCATTATCTTGTTGTAGCCATTGATTATTCTGAACTTCTGCAGATAACTGTGTTGCTAGATCATCATTTCTAGCTTTAAGATTCTGAACTTCATCTGACTGTTGATTCTCTTCATAATGAACATCCTTTTGTTTGCCCTTCATTTTAGCCACCTTTTGAAGTTCTTCACCTTGAGAATCATTCTTTTCCTTTAGCTCAGTAGCTAAATCAATAAGCCTTTGATTTAAGCCTCTTAGCTTGTTGACCTCAATTTCCAGTTCTTGGTTCCGAATGTCTTTAGACTTAATTTCATCGGTGTTTCCAACATAACTTGGAATATCAGGTTCTTCGACACACTTGACTTGATCTTTCACTTTTCTATTCAAGCCATCAATCACCCTTTTCTATTCTTCAATCTTAAGCTTATACTCACTGACTGATTCTAAGTTCTCTCATGTTGATAACTTGAGTTTCTCAATTTCATCCATCAACTTAGACTTATCTTCTTCCTACTGCTGCATATAGAGTTTGGCATCATGAATAACTTTGTTAGATTTCTTTGTTTTTGCTCTCAAAATATCTATCTCCTCAAGAGAAGCCTCTAACTCAGCTCTCATATCTATTCTTCCTTCAGTTTCTTCTTCTGTTTCATCATCACTCTGATTCAAATGTACTTCACTCATTCCGACATCATGATTGAGTGAATCAATCTTTTCCCTATCAGATTTATCCAGCCCTTCCATCAGTAAGTTGTTTGATTCTTTTATTTGAATCACACTTTTTCCAAAAACACTTCCACACTGAGGGAAATTACCTGACTTCTAATTCTTCTTTGATGCTTTTCCTTTTCCCATGGCAGATTGAGATAAGAGAAAATTGTATCTTCAACCACACAGATCGACTACACCAAGTCAAAGCAAACAAATATGATAAAAGTAACCTTCCCTCTGATACTAATTGTTAGGGCTAATAGGGGCCTATATACCCTGAGAGGGGGGGTCAATCAGGGTATGGATATTCTTTTTCAAAGTTCTTCCTACCCCACTGGATCATGACCTCTTTATTACAAGGGTCACTTTGTTTTCTCTTGTGTGTAAACTGTGATCACTTATTTACTTCTTTATCTAATGATGATGCTTTGAATGCAATGCAGGGAAGCAAACAGATAGACACAGAGATTTTTACTTGGTTCACCCTCACTGGGATATGTCCAAGGAGCATACGCCGACAAGTTTTCGGTCATACCAAATTCCACTAATCTTCACTAGTTGTGGATACAATGTTTGGGCTAGATCACTTCTATGCCCAGGATCACTACCTTTACAATGTTTAGTGTCAGCTCACTGCATTCCCAAGGGTCACTCCCTATTTCTCTCTCTCTGGCTCACTGCCAGTGGAGAGGATCACCTTCTTCCTCTTCCTAAGCTCACTACTCTGGAAGGTAATCCACTCACAGTTTATAGACCTGTAGGTCTCTTAATTTGCATGAATGAATGCATCTTCCTCTGTGTGTAGACGCTCTGTTGAAGTACAACTTTCACTCATAGATGAATATCTTTTTGCACCGAAGGTATCGGGAAACGTACCAGCTTCCACACAGTCCAAGAAGAACCACTGGAACAAAACCTTACTTGGCGCGCAAGTCAATCTCGGCGTGCAAGTATCGGCGCGCAAGTCACAACGGGCGCGCACGTCCTCCTCAATCACTTACGCGAATCAAGCTTCCTCAACTCCAAACTTGCGCGAATCTCTTCCTTTTACGCCCAAACCAATATTGGCATGCAACTGCCAACCAGCACACAACTTCTAACACCGGTGCACAACTTCAACCACTGGCGCGCAACTTCACCTGCGCGACCACACACACCACCTGCGCAACCACCACACCTGCGCGACGGGAGCTCTACTTTCACAAAGAGTTGAACTCCAGTAAAGAATGAGGAGGGGTGGTCCAGTATTTATAGGCAATCTGACCACCCTGTGACGGCACGCAAGTCACCTGCGTGACCCAGCTTCGGCGCGCAAGTCTTCTTTCCTTTTTGACACTTGCGTGACCAACTCCCAAACTTGCGCGAACCTACTTCCTTTTCCATATTTTGATCTTCTGATATTGAAAAACATATGGCGCACAATTTTCCTATTCTCCAAGTCCTCGGCACGCAAGTCCCTTTTCCAAAAACACTTTTCTTCATTTGCCGATTTTCAGGCCCAAAAATTTGGCAAACACTGGAAAACGGTGCCACCTTGTATCTGTTCTTTTGTACCGCCTCCAGATCATCCATTCCTTTTATCGACATTCTGGAATCAAACATGGATCATTGAACTCAGCTCTTGAACTCGACATTCCACCATGAAATCCTCTTTGTCAACAAAGTTTTATGTCATCATTTTGCTTTGTCAACAATCACTACTCAGATGTCCACTTTGTCAACAAACACAATCACCTCAAAAATGCTTCAATGATACCTTGAGGGATTTTTTCCCAACACCATCCTTATTTTGTATGATCTATAAAGAACACTTATGTATGTACATGATATAAAAGTGATGGGTGGGCCTAGAATTATATAGCCCTCTAATAAATTAGGTTATGTTTTTATCATATGAGATTCCATGTACAGTGAATAGGAGGTTATTATATAAACACTATATTATGATTTATTTTTGGTTATCCTTGACTTATGTTTATGATGTCAGGTTTTATGTTGCTTCCACACTCTTATGTTTCATTTATACTATTATGTTATATCATACCCTATTGTTCAAGATTATGATTATCACCCTTATTATGGTACCTTTATATGCCTTTTGGATCACATGCATTTCATTACCTTATTCTATGCTTTTTTATTCCCTTACTCATCTTTATAACTCACCCATTTCTTATGTATGTCCACATTTTTCTCCCATATAGTATTGGAGGATTGATGGAATATAGGATATTTCTTTTGGGTTTCTAAATGTTGGTGAATCCATGTTTCATGATAATGATCTATGAACATAATTTTCCCAATAAACTAGTCCTCATGTTCTTATGGGGTTGTATTAAGTGTATCACTATGAAATAAATCATTAAATGATGTGTTTTGAATATATGGTTTTTCATATTGGGTATCTCTTGCAACATGTTCAGTGAAATTTTTATTGTGGGAATTCAACTAAATAATGATTTTAGATTTTGAGAACATGGAATTATAATGGTTTTATTGCATTCATAAAATATTTGAGGTTATCTTTTTTGGTATATAATTTGTTATCATTCCACCTAGGTTTCATCAGATTGTACCGCCAAGTGACGACTTGGGATTGGAGGAGCGGGGTTTTCGCTCACAAGTTGGATTATTCAGAAGGCCTATTTTGATGGGATATTATAAAAATCCATGTAATTTTTATTATTATCTAAATATTTAATATTAGTTTATTTTAATTATTTATTATGTTTTCCTTGGAATTAAGAAAAATGTCCTTTTTTGGTGTCGCATGGGTTGTGCATGGTTAGGAGTAACTGTGTGACAATTGTGTGTTTAGGGTTTGCACATAATAGTGTAATTTTTAATGATTACCATACATCTAGTTAAATGGTGAAAGTACTTAGGTTAAATAATGTGACATTTTTTTGGTTTCTCATAGCCCCCACACTATTAGTTCTTGGTTTGGTAAACAGTGCATCCAAACCATACGGGTCACCCAAAATTCATAAATTTTGAGAAATTTTAGTTTTTACCTCCCCTAATCAAAAATGTTAAACTATAATTTCCTCCTCCCCCTTAAAACATGTAATCCCCAAATTTATAAACCCTCCATTTTTTACCTCCCCATCTTAGATCTCCCTTCCTCTTGGGTAATTTCAATTTTTTCTTCACGGGTTGAGATCGAATATTCAAGTTTGTAACTATTAGTCCATCTCTTCTCCCTTTACTCTTAGTCTCTTATTCTTGTTTTCTATTTTTTGGTTTAGTTGAACCCTAGTGTTTTCATAATGACCATCTTTGGTATTTTTTATCATAAAAGGTGTATTCTCCCTTCCTTGGGACTTTCCTATCCTATAATCAGATCGTTGTCCCTTCACTATCGATCTTAGGTATGTTTTCCCTATGTCTATACAGTTAATTGTTAGTACAAATTATGTATTGGGTTATAAATTCCTATTTCAATTTTATAGGGATGGTATTTCATGTGTTTATTGGATTTATAATAAATAAATTACGTTTAATAATCTTTTTCTTGGAAATAGAAGTGTATTCCAACATTAAGGGTTGGTTTTAAAAAAATTAACGAATTGAGCATACTAAATGTTTGATAAATTCCCCAAATGGATTTTATGGGTGGATTTTGATATTTGAATTGGTGTTTTTGTTTTCAAAGGAAATAACAAAATATTTTACATGATATATCATGAGTAACATTAAATAAAAAGTATTATTAAAATTTTTCAAGATTTATTTAAAATAAAAAGTGAGATTCGAAAAATATTTGACCTCATTTGGTTCATAGAATAATTGAAGGGTGGAATTTTAGACCATTATAAATGTTTATTGAATGTGTTTGGTTATTTAAATTTACATACAAATAAATTTATAACATTTCTTTAGAAATATGATTGGAAATTATTTAAAGAGTGGTTTTTTATGAATGATTTTGGAAATAATGGTTTCAGAAGAAACTTTAATTAAATTAAATTGATGAATTAGTGTCCCAAATCCTTTTAAAAAAATATTGTTTGACACATTAAAATTATTTCTAAGAAATTTTACTGTGTAGACCCCTCCTTATGCCCCTTCACTTATTTCTTTGAAATGGTAGTTGTGTTGATGTATATGGAGTTTGGGTGAAGGATTTTAAGGGGATGATTCTTCTAATGTTGTAGGAGGTGATGTGTGAATTACTTTTCAAATTATATATATTTTTCCTTATGACAGATTGTTGGATCACCTCCATTGATGTACATCATGGTATGTTCTAGGGGAATTTGTAGAGATCTTAATAAGTTCAAGGCCTCATGAGAATAATGCATCAACTATAGAGAGTGGCCTATTAGACTAAGATAAATATTGTAATAAAGCATGTTTATCAGACTAAGGGAGATAATAGGAGAGAATTCCTTGTGTCATGAGGTAGTGATGAGATCCTGAGAGTTTTTATTCTCTGATGGTTCAATAGGATTGTTGGATTTGTGGTATGTTCTTTAGTGTTAGTGTAGGTTCCATGTCAGTGGTACATATCACATTACCTGAGTCTTAGGATATTTCCTAAGATGCTCATATCCTTTTTAGGATGATCCAGGGGATCCTGACTGGAATTATTTGTTTGTATCCTATACCCTTTATTTCATTAAACCACAATTTTATTGGTTCATTTGGAATTTTTATTTATTTATTAGTTTCATGTGTGTGTATCTTTGACCTTGTTTTTTGTTTTTTTGATTATTTGACAAATTGATATTAAAATATTTGGAACTCAGTATTTAATTTTAAAAATTTGACGCATTTTATAACCCTTTCTCTTGGCCTTTTTTCTATTTATATATTTTTCAATAATTTTTAGACATTATTTTTTTAATTAAGTGTTCTATGTTTGGGTTTTTAAATTGGTTTCAATGTTTTTTATAAAATATCTTGGTTTGAAGAAATGAATTTTAATTGATTTTTTTTCAATTTAGGTAAATAAAAATTAGGCTTATGAAATGGTTTTGGATTTGATATTGGTTTTTCATGAACATGTGTTTCAAAAACCAATTTTCTAAATATATTAAAAACTAGATTAAAATGGATTTATTAAAAAATTGGTTATGTAATAAGGACAATGGTGGCCCACTGAGCTTGTTTATACCCACACCTATATTACATTCATATAACAAGTATCAATTCATCTCTTGATTAAACATGGGGTGTCTGAATCAATGGAACTAGCCGGTATTACTTGGGTGGTGACAGAGACATTAGTTATTTATTTAGTTTATTTAGTTTCCTTTATTAAATCAATCATATACTCCTTTCTCGCTTTCATATATGTGGGTAAATTATATATTTGGATATTATGGTGTGAATTGTGGTTTATGTTTCTATGGTGGGAATTGGGGTGTGTGGAGGGATTTATTTTACTTTAAATTATTTAAATTTCATATATTTTCTTACATGTTTATTTTCTTACTTCTATTCATTGGTTTTAGTGTAAGCATTTAACTTGTGTATGGTTTATACCATATTGTCTAGTGAAATTTCTATAATGTTTTAACTCTAATTTAAGGGATAAATCATTCCTAATATCTTTTTATTTTACGATTTGACACTAGTTTCTAGATCATGGGGATAGATAACACCCTTCAGGCCCTTGGTAAATAGATCCTTCATTATAATGATGCATTGGGTTGTGTGTCACATGGATTCATGTGTTCATTCCATGGGATTGATTTTGGTCTGGTTTATTTTACTTATTTTATATTAATCAATCTTTATAACAAGTTTTATACTCTCTACATATTTTATATGGATTCTGTTGAATTATTATTGTCTTAGTGGAATGTGTGGGATGTCTTGGGTATTGTCTACATGTTTGTATACTCACCCACTACATATACACCTTGTTTTATATACATGTGTTTTCTATGATGATATAGGTAATGAGAATATTTCATAATTCTAAATGGTGTTATTATGTTGTTGGTTTTTCTAGTAGATGGGTATTCGGTATGGTCGAGTGTTAGGGTTTAAAGTAGTGCCACCTAGGTAATCAAGTCTTGATATCTATGATAATTTTAGTCTTCTTAATTTTATTACATTTTGGTTGTGAATATAATTATACCATTGTTATGTACTTTGGTTATTGATTTTTACTTCAGGAATATTATTATATTTTCAAATTCATTATCAATTCCTGGTAGTGTTTTTGAATTCGAGTGTAATGGATAAATCATCATTTAATTGTCTTTCTTACCCTTGTCATTTATTTCCAACCATTGATGTCTAGGTTATGTCACAAAAGGTTAGTGTAATTATATTCCTTCTCAAGACATTGGGTTGGGTTCATGACATTACAAATCATATTAGTTTCATACAGTTCATCTACTAGGATGGTAGGAATGGAAATAGGATGTGTAGAAACTTGAAATGTAGAGAATAAAAAAGTAATATCCAATATCTTTATATTAATCTTCATTGTAATATGGTGGTTTAGGTATAAAAACATTTATTATGAACTTTGTGGAATATTTTCAACTCATTTTCATAGTTTTAGTTGATGAGAATTTTGTATCAAGCATTGATAAGTTGATACCCTACTAAGACATCATCATCCATATCTTATTAAACTTACTTTTCATTTTAAAATTGTATTCCAGGGAATTTCATTGATCTATTGTGATTTATATATAATCTATGATAATTTATTTGTGTAGTAATTGAGTGGAGACTATAATTTTGGGTATTTTAGGATTTCACCCATCATAATACCTTGGAACCAACTTGTGGGTGCCTTAGAGAACATGGTTCCACTTGTACCACTGGTGAATCAAAAAATCATCCAGTTTATTCTGGAAGCATTCTATGTTGTTGTTATAGAACCATCAGTTTGAGGGATTCCATTTTTTTACACTTCTTATTTCATGTTTGGATACATTGTATTAAATTTACTAAAGATATTAGAGGTTTAAAATGAATGTAATTTGGAATCTATATAAAATAATAACTCTTGGAGTGAATGTTTATTCATGATGTGAATGATTTGTGTGAATATTTACTGAGTTATATTCCAGGCATGAATGGGTGTATAAGTAGAATAAGTTCAAGATGTGAAATTAGATCATTACTTGAAAATAGTTTTTGGGATTTTAAGATTAGGAGATTTGAATTTTGATGTATGTGAAATTTTTAAGCTTCATGATGTGAATCATAAATTCACACCATGATTCAAGTCATTTATGGTATGTCTATTTAATTATGATGTCCAATTATGCTCATAAGACTCTCTCCTTTTTTGTCAAACTATAGAACTTCCTTAGGTGATTTTGGAGGATCTCTTCAATCCAAAAGCATACTCCAACAGATCTTCAGGTTTTCTCTATAGGAATTAAAGGGTTCATAAAGGATTGTACACAGATTAATGGAACAACTATTCGAGGTATGTGGTTTTTCCATATTTCCATGTTTATTAGAACATTTGGGATATTTGGATTCTAAAAATATTTACATTATTATTTTGAATGAATCTAATCTACTGAAAATATGTCATAATTTTCCATCACTACAGGGATTTTGAAACTAGGTTTTGGGTGTGCCCATAACATGTTCGATAATTTGAAAACAAAAATCTTAAAAGGATAATGGTTTTGACTCATATTTTTTCATAAATGGGTTTTCTTCTCTGGATAGAAAGCTATATGGTTGGTGGGTGTTTTTTCATATATACATTTTTAAAATGACTTGTTAATATAGACATGGTGTTTGGTCTTAACTGGAAAGGAATAAGGAGTATTTTCCACCAAGTGGCATCTTGGTGGAGGACGTATCATCACTCATGAGAATATAGATGTCATTTAGAATTCATGGGTGTGTGTGTGAACATGGATGATTATAATGAATTGAATTTATTGAATTTATATTAATACATGAAAAATAAAACTTATATTGAGATATATTTCTTTTAGAAAACCTATTTATATGTTTATGGAATATTGTGGAAACTGTTTATCTATTTTTTATATTTTTCTTGTCTAAATTTTAATCCTATGATCTAACCTATTTATTGTCTTATTGGCATGTGGGGAGAGTCCCTTTATGGTTTCTTATAGGGTATTTTTACTTACCATATACATATTCACTTTAGTGTGTATACAAATGTTGTTTTATGTGTCATAAAAAGGGGGATATTTTCTTACTTCTCTTGAGACACTCCTTGATGTCACTATATTTTTTATTTGACTTGGAACTTGGAGTAATAGTTTCTTGGTCTATAGTGGTTCCACTATACTCCCAGAGTATTTTACTTTGGATTTTTAGTGTTTTTTATATTGTTACATTTTCATTCAGATTTTTTTCCCCTTTTGGTATTTTATTTATTTGAATGGTTTATTATATATGAATCATATAGTTGGTTGTTGATATTTTTATTTTTTCATTATTTGTTGTACTTTGTTTAAAAAAAGTAAAATCATCCCCCCATGTTTTGGAAATACCGTGGAATTTATTTATAGCCTTTGGGGTATTAGGGATGTCACCTAACATTAGTGTAACCTTAGCTCTTTCCAAACTATTGGTAATTTTTAGGATGCTACAAATGGTATAAGTTTCATTAGTACATTAGTTGGGATGGTAGAAAAAAGATAGGACATGTCAATACATGAAATTTATAGCATAAAAATATGTAACAAACATTTTTATGTTGAACTTTAAGTTTCCCGATAAGTCTAGGTACTAAAAGAAAAGTGTTGTTAAACACTACTAGGTATGTTTTCAACTCATCAATGTGGGTTCATCCAAGGAGTACAAGTTATCACGAATTAGTATAGATAATTTCTATTAAGATTTTATTGTAATTTTTACCTATAATAATTTTTTTATTAATAAATTAAAATATAAAAAGTATGAGTGATAATGTTTTATTTATGAAATGGTTTATAAAACAAAAATGCCACCAGTAAAAAGAATAAGAAACCAGCGAGAGGGAGAAGCTAAGAACATAGTTTCACCCAAACCACATATTAACTATTATTTGGTTTAACATGTTTTTAAATATTATTAGGATATTAACAAGGGACCTAGTAATGAGAATCTGCATTCGGTGAGTCACTAAATAGAATTTCTATAGAAAACCCCACTGATGTTCCATAGAAATTTTCGACCAGATCATGTAGATGTATGGATAACCATGACTACTAATACTTTTTAAATCTTGTTGACTCCAAATGAAATGAGGATAAAAATGGAACACTATGCTAGAGTATTTGGTTCCATTACAGTACAACATAGTGGTTCAGGATAAGTTAAATGAAGGACTCGCTTATAATTTTTTTTGAAACCATTAAATAAAAAATTCATTCTAGAAAACATAAAAATAGAAAAGTCATCATAATTTGTTAAATTATTATAATAATAAAATTTTATAGTTATCAAATATGCAACTAAATTCTCTCACTGTGTTCACTTGTTATCAGAGACAACTACTAGTGAGAGGCTAAAATCATGAATAATTAATATGGTCCACCAATATAAGTTTCTCTCAATGGTATTATTGATTTTTATTAGTGACTATATAGAAATGGTAAATAATTCACTAGTTAGTGAAACAAATATTGCATAAAATTAGAGTGGAGGGGGAACCTTTTTCAATCCAATTACTGGATGTTATTTCAGCATGGGGAATAAATGAAAGAGTGGGATTTATTCCTATTGTAACAAAATAACAGAAAATCACTCCACTGGATCTGTCTCTTATCCTCCCTATCATGTTAGTAATCAATGTTGTTTTCAATGTGGCTCACAGATACACAGAACGAAGGAACAAACTACACCATTGATAAATTTTCACCACTGTATAAATAAAGTTAATTTCAAAAAGAATTGTAATAAAATTCTATAATTATCATGTTGATCTGGATTAACTCATCATCCGGATTAATTTTCTCATATGGAAAAATCCCATTAAACTAGTTCTCATCCATTTAGCTAGGTGAAAAAAGATACCTCCTGAAACACATTATTTATTTTGTAAACATCTCAGTTGGGAAGAAATATATATCCTATGGAAACTTATTGATAGTTATATTCAATAGATAATTATATCTCAATTGTGAGATAGGTTCCCTCCATAATACGAGTTACCATCAATCTAAAATCTACTCTTAGGCATGTCTTCTTTGATACTAGTTTATAAAATACATAAATTGGTTCTTATGTGATTAAAAAAGTGGGATTACATGTGTAAATGATGAATTACATCATGAGTGTCAAGGAACCCCATGGACAATGGGAGTGAATAGGATTCTAGTGCCCAACATGTCCCATTACCATTAATTTCATATGGTTTCTCTATGATTTTATGGTCCTAGATATGGGTATTTTATCTATATTTTGAAAGGATTGGATAGTGTAAATTAAATCCCATATTGAATTCTATGCTTGATAAGTGACATTCACATCCCTAGATGGAACTCCTCAAGTATTCAAGGGTATTGGGGATATAAATATAGGTAGAGAAGGATATTTAGTGTCAGTAGAGAGTACCATATAGGTTCAATTATCAATGATGACCCTAGACATTGTGAATGAAAATAGAAATAGGAATCTTCTGTCTAGAATGGATCGATACCCATATGTATTTATAAATTATTTCCACAGGTAAACACCCAAGTAGGAACTCAAATTTTATATCCATCTACTCTAGAGAAAAACATATGTTTCTCTCCCATATTATAGAATAACTCCAACAAATTTATGAGAATTGAAGATCCAATTAGAAGAGTAAGATATTGAAGGCTTCATCAGACCAAGCACATAACCTATAACTAAATTGTTTTATTCATAAACAATGTATATGGTTGCCTCTGTTTATGTGTTGATTATCAAAAAATGAATCATGTTTTGAAAAAAAATTGAGAAACTCTTCCACAATTTGATGGTTTTTTTGAACAATTAAATGGAAATATTTGGCTATCCAAGATAGAAATACGCTTAGGATATCATTAGATTATAGTCAAAAGAGAGGATATTCAGGATTCGAGATTCAATATGAAAATTAAGAATTTATCTTCATTTCATTTTTTCTAATGAATGAACAAAAATTCATCATAGACTTGATGAACTGTATCATCCATAGGTGCCTTGATTATTTTTTGTGGTATTTTTACGATATTTTGTTTTATTACCGATGTATGAATGACCATAAGGATCTCTTGAAAATTATATTGAGAACATTTTGTGATCATTGTAAATATGATATGTTTTCTTGTCTAAATTTTGGATACCAGAAGATAATTTCCTTGGGATCATAATTTCAAAAGAGTACATGATAGTTGATCCTGTGAAGATTAAACTAGTCTTCTCTTGGTATCAACCCAATAATGATTTCTAAATAAAAAAATTTAAGGGATTCGTAAGATATTATTGATTATTTGTCTAGGATTTATTGAGAATTTTTTATCTTATAACTAAATTGATGAGAAATGGTGTTCCATTCACATGGACTAATGATTGTAACATAAATCACATCTCCCTTTATCACTTATCCTTATATTACTATAACCAATCCATTGTTATGTATTATATTTTTATTCGCCTAGAACTATTATTAGTTGTGTTATTATGAAATGAGGTTATTTTGTGGCCTATGGTTCAAGGTAGTTTCATATTCATTAGATAAATTATTCAATTCATGGCCTTGAATTTACTTTAGTGGTTAATACCTTGATTCCATGGCATCACTATCTCTTTGATGAATGTTTCATTGTCTTAAATGATAATAAGAGTTTTAATGTATCTTCTCTCAGTGATACTTGAACGTGAGGAAATAAATATTGATGAAATATATTCAATTGTTTGAGTTGGAATTTCTATATAAAACAATGAAAGGGAATGTTGTATTAGATTATTTGAGCTGGAAGCCATATAATAAAGTTTCCAGGGATTCTCATGTTTAGTGGTAGTTCATGAGGGTCATTTCTGACATGCATCTGGACTATTCCACATAAGATGGGCATGGAATTTAATTCTCATCTAATCTTATTCATGTCTTAATGGGTTTTTTTAAAAGATTATTAGATAGTAGATATAGATTACAACACCATTAGGTCAAACCTAAATTGTGTGGATACTTATGAAGGTTGGATAAAGGATGAAAATAATTTATTACATTTTCATATCCAAATTGTAGTTTCTCAGTATTTCTAGAAATATCTTCTTTTATAATATCACCATTCAAAAGGGTATATTCATCCAACTATTCATAAAATTTACAAGGCAGTGAAAACTCATTTTTCGTGGTTTGGTATGAATCAAAAAATCCCATATAATGTTATAAACGTTATAACCTACCAGAAGGTAGATTTAGAGCATCAACAACTAGATAGTATGTTGTAGTTTATGCCTATACATCTATGGAAGTATGAGAATAATTCTGTTGACATTTCCAATGATTTACTAATGAAAATTTAGAAGAATGATACTATTTCAATGAATTTGGATAAACATACCAAGTTATCCTACTCTCTCCCAATTAGATATTCCAACATATTAGAGGATTTGAAAAGGTTATATATTCCTGAATTGGCCAATTTACATGGAATTCTACTTTTTATTGTTTCTAATAGGTATCCTTTATTTAATTCCTAATTTTATAGATCATTACAATAGGATCTCAAAACATTAATGACCCTGACCACAACATATCATCATCAGATGAATGGACAATCAGAACACACAATTAAAATGTCAGAATATATGATTAGATCTTATATTATGGATTTTGGAAGTTCATAATAATATCATATGAATTTGGTGGAATTATCCTATAATAAAAGTTACTTGGAGAAAATACATATGGTCCCATTTGAGGCATTATTTGTGTTTCCTTTTCATTCACCACTATTTTGGGTGGAAATAATTATGACTTCACTAATTGGACCTAATTTTGTCTATGAAACTATAGATAATATCTAGTAAATTTGAAATCATATGACTACAACTAATATCTGATAAAAATCATATCTATAACATATTTATTGAATTTTGTTTTAAATGTTAGTGACCACAACTTCTTGAAAGTGTCTATGGTATGTGGTCATAAACACTTTGGAAAATAAGGGAATTTGTCCCCATTGTACTTTGGACCATATGATATTGTTGAATGGATTGAAAATTTTTAATATTGGTTAACTGTACCACTAATATTTAGTGCTTTCTATAACATCTTACATATCTATTAAATGAAGTAGTATCTCTCAGATCCTAGTTATGAGATTGGTCTCGAACATGATACTCTTAAACCAGATATAATGTTTTTCTATGTACCAGTTCAAATTCTAGATAGACAAGATAAAACATTGAAAGGGAGATCTATTTCTATTGTAATGTTATTTTGGAAACATGTTAATATCTAATATGAAACTTGACAAAGAGATAACTTTATATGAGAGTAGTGGACCAGGATTTTAAAGGTAAAAATAAGACTCCATCTTTACTAGGATGTAAATCCCAATGGTGTATAGAATGTATAACCCCTCGTTTGATTTATTTAATTTTTTATGATTCATTTATCATGTTTGAAGTCGTTTGGTTAAATTATTAGTGGGGTTTGGAGGGTTAATGTGAATGTAATATGGAATATGGATATATGAATATTTCAATCCATGAATTGTTATTAACAATGGGAATGTTTTCTTGATATATTACCTTAGTTACATTGTGAATTTGAATGAGTTTATGGGTAGAATTAGTTCAATACATGAGATTCATTCACAATGTGAAAATAGTTTTTTGGATTTAAAGTTGAGGTGATGTGAATTTTAGTGTGTGTGACATCTCAAATATTCATGGATTGAATCCTTAATTAATTCCATGAATAGGGTATTTTCCATAAATTCTATTTAATTCAGGTTCCCTGGGATACTCAACATACTCTCTCCCTTTTCCCAAAAACTCCAGTACTTAGGAGATTTTGGAGGATCTCATCAATATAGAAACTGAATTCATCAAATCAGTAGGATTTACTCTATGGGAATCAAAGGGTAGGTAAAGGATTATAATTGGAAGTGTGGATCAACCATTTGAGGTAGGATATTTTTCCTTTTTACCACTTCTATTGGAACATCAAGGATCTTAGGATACATATATTTCTCTTCTTATTTTGAATGAACCTACCCTTATCAAACTCAAATGGAATTTTCTCTTTCTAGTTAGATATTGAAATATGGTTGTGAGTGTGCCCATATGGTCTTAAATAATTTTACATAAAGTGATTTCTTAAAATTAATATGGTTTTGACTTTATGTTTTGGCATAAATTGTTTCTGGGTGTTGAGTGGAATGGAACATGGTTAGTGTGTATGTTCATAAATTTCCCTATATAAGTCCTTTTTGAGATATACTTGGTAGTTGGTGCTAACTAGAAATCCATTTGGAGGATTTTCTACCTATAAATGTTTTGTTGGATGAATAATCACCTCTCACATGCATAAGGATGTAATTTAGAATTCATGGGTGTGTGAATGTGTGTGAGAATATAAATTATTATACAGAATTGAATTTAATTAATTTCTATTACAACTTGAAATGGAAAACTCATCATTTTTTACATCATGTTAATATCTTTGTTGTACTTATTAACCCTTGTTTTGTTAATCCTCTGTCTGGATTTTTTAAAAGTTCATTATAGGGACTTATAAGATTTTTGAATGTTTTGGGGGTTGTTCACAGTTAGCACATAGCTATGGTAAATCATGTGGTTTATCCTAGAAAACCATGTTCCTTTTGAGGTTGTTCTAGTGGTTGGTGTGTTGTGGGTGCACGGTTAGTCCAAACCATGTAGCATACCCTCAAATCCAAGCATCATTGGGAAGTTAGGGCTTTCATGTTTAGTGCATGGTTATTCTAACGATGTAACAAAACCATGTACCCATTATAAAAGAGTAATTAGGGGGCATGTTCTGAATTAACCATGAGGGCTAGCCTAATAAAACATGTGAACACGTTTTTAGTCCCCTGATTTTTTTGTTAAAATCCCAAGACCTCAATTTTATATTCTGAAAATCTCTCATTCATAAATAATTCTATTCTTTGTCTTTTGGATTCTTTAAAGATGCATTTGGTCTCCTCTAACCTCTGTTATTCTAGGATCAAATTGTTGGTGAAGGTCACTAATCTCCATCAAATAAGTGAATTCTCTTTGATTTTTAATCATTATTTATTCTCTTCTCTATTTCATTGGGAGAGATGGATCCTTGTATTGTTGGTGGATTTAAACATTGATTTGATGTATTATGATTCTAAGGATTCATATTTGATCTTACTCTCCATCAGCTATCTATTGTAGATTACTGTTTTAGGAGATTGATCGTTTGATTTTGTGAAAAATAGTAGGTGGTTCTGTAAGGATTTTCCCAACAATTAAAAAATTTACTCCATTCTTGAATTGAAATTATTTTCTAATTGTTTTGTTAACCCTGAATTGTGATTATTTTGATGATTGATTTCAATTTCATTATATTTTTGATATATAAAATATTTTCAAAGACTTTTCAAATATGGTATGATTTAAGAAAACAAGATTTTAAATGATTTGAGGATTATTCTTGAGAAAAATGGATTTAAATGAAATATGATTTAGAAAGTAATGAACGTAATGAAAAAAAAATTGTTTTAAAATTGAAATGGAATATTAAACATAAAATTGGTAATTTGAACAATTAATAATGATTTATTGATTTTACAATGATTTATTTATTGAGTAAAGAAAATATGATCTTGTATAGTAATTCAATGACTAGAACAAGCACGCATGGGGTCTCACTCAATAGTAATGGATTGAAAATGAAAAATTGAAATAAACCATGTTCAGAATGATTTTATTGGATGGGTGTTTATTGGTTATTTCTTGATGGAATGATACAATGGGGATGTATAAACACATTAGCTGTATAGATTGACTGAGTTGTGTGATGATCGTATATCCTAGAACTATCTAACTTTGAGGATTATTAAAATATTCCTCGGTTGTATTTGAATATTATATGCCATTTATTATAGAATTATTTTATTCATTCCCTTATACTTTATTAAAAATATTAATTTAATATCATTTTTATATACTAGAGATCTAATAGATTTGTAATCATGTTTTGGGTGAAAATGTGAAACAATTTTCTATTACTTGTCTTATTTAAATTAAAAAATAAATGGTTTATAATTATTATAATTAGTTAAGGAATATTTGTTGAAATCTTATTTTTCAATATTGATCAAATCTTCATTTCCATTTTTGTGTTTGTAGATTATGTTATTCTAGCTCTCGGAAAAAGGAAAGTTCCAATCAAAGGTGGTGGGTGTGCTTGATCTATATGACCTTGAGTGATGATGATGGCCAATGGATCTATAATCCACTTGTTACATTGAGATTATGAGTTTTCATATGGATGGATGTTGTGTCATCTTTGGTATTATTTATTACTTTGGGATATTTATCTTCTTTTAATTTTCTCCAGGATGAGTGTTTAACATACCTATTGTTCATTATTATCAGTTTTTTCTTTCATTGATATTAATACTAATTGGTTTTTCGTGGTTCAAAATCATTCTATTTTTATTTTATTGATTTCCTAGAGTTATTATCTAACCAATGGGGATCAGAAATTCACATTTTCACATGTTAGAGACGGCTCATGTACCAATATACCATGGTATTTAGGATAGTTCGAAAATATTTGTTTCAAATGGAGTGGTTAAGTATCTTTACTCGATGTTGGTATGCAGAAAAAATGTCCTAGTAGACAAGAGGTAGGATTTTTGGGACTTAGTAGGTATTTATGAGTCAATTCCTAGCCACCTCTCAATGTAGAAAACCATGTGTCAATATTGTGGTTGGTAGAAGTATCCTTATGGAATTAATTTATCTATTTTTATTCTTTTTTCAAACATGGTTTGAGTGTTTTGAGGTCCCATAAGTTCAATTCCATATGATGTAATGATATTCAGATTTCTGTTGATTTATTTGACGATCCGAGTATCTTTGTTGATGTTCTCTTGTTTCTTGTTGATGTTGTGTAGTACAATTCCATTAAGAATAATTTTAAACAGACCTAAATAAGTAGATTTTGATGAACTATGCAAATAGAACCCTCCAGTTTATCATAATATTGTTGGGATAGTAGTGTGTGTTGTCCATGCTTTGGGATAAGTAACTGTACACATTCCCATTTAGGCTCCGTTAGTGGGACCTTATTGGTATAAGACTGGAGATCATTCCTAACGGTTTATTTTGTATAAACCACCATCTTTCCATATCCAGAATGATCCTAAAAATATAGAGGATTAGTTAAAAATATTTATCTTCTTTTTATGTTCTTAGAAACACCTTACTCGATAAAATTGATGTGTTATACCTTCAAACATTAAGGACCTAGAATAAAGTATTGGGATTTAATGATTGTTACAAATAAACATAAGGGATTTGAGTGGAAGGACTTCAGATCAATTTTCAAAGAACCTTTCGATCCAGGTTATATTGTTTTGGAAATGTTTATAGAATTTCTCAACTTCCAATGGGGTGATAGAACCATGATATAGTATGAAAACCACTTTGTTTATCTTGTTCAGTTTTTATCGAGGGAGTGAAAAATGGGAATCTAAGGGAACAAATATTCCAGATGGGTCTTCAATATGATAATCAATTTTAGTTTTAATAGATGAATCAAACTTCTTATAAAAATGTAATAGATAGATCATTTATGGTTGAGATTTACCTACCTAGTAATTTAGGGTTGATGAGAGTCCATCTTACTCCTAGTAATTTTTTTAGTTCCTTTAAAGGTAAGAGGAAGTGTGATGGATCCCATTGTGGAGCACAATAGTTGGTATCATCTAGAGATTATGTGGTGTCTAGAATTTTCATTTTGACTTTATTTCAATGTGGTAAGGTTGGATATTCAATTTGATTCTGTACTGAGGTACTAAATATTTTTTGGTTCATATGGTCACTCAAACTACCTATATATGTTTTTTATATGATATTTATCTCATTTAGTGTCATATAATCATAATCACCTAAATTTATTGTGGTGTAATCAAAAGCTTCAATAAATAAGAGGTTGTAGCCACAAGAATCTGTATTAAATATTCTTCACAATTGGATGAGTGTCCAAAGGAAGCTAATGTTGGTCCAACAATAATAAGAGGTACCATTATTATAGAATCATCATTAGGGTCAATTTTATTTTATATCGGTTCATCTCTTTTGTTTGTATCAACTTGTTTTGTGATTTTGTAAAACCTTTATATGGAATGTAATAACCCACATCATCAAGGTATAATGATTATTTATCCAATAATATGATATTAAATAATTTATTAACCACTTTTTTGGTCCAAAAATATGATTTCTACCCTAGGATATGAGTGTGGTGAAAGTTTGAGTTGTTCTAATTCTTTTAAAATATTTAATATTATTATTTATTCATGTCTGTATGTTTGGTTTTATCATTCAAAGGGAATATTAGATTGATATTATCTATTTTTGGTTGAGACTATGGAGGTTTTCTAGGTGATTCATCACCTTATATTGATTCTTGGGGCTGGACAGGGGCCCCATTTATTTTCTTTTTCTTTTTTTCTTCACTTTTTCTTTTTCTTCATATTTCTTTTCCCATTTCCACATTGTATTTATGTACATATCCCCTTAGTATTACCTTTACATTTTTTAGAGAGGGACATGGATAGAATAGGTAGAGGAAGATAATAGGGTGATAGAAGAAGGAAATATCACATAATATCTCATATTAAGGTATATCGAGGCCCGGTGGGTGTGTGGTGTAGATATGGTGTGAAGCATCGACCATTTATACATAGAGGTTGGTTAATTTTTACTTTTTTGTTGAAAAAACCCGTACCATAGAATTTTTATGTAGTAAATATTTTTATGGGTTTTTGGGTCCCTTGAGGGTCGGTCTAGGCTTAGTGGGGGAGAAGTGTGGGTTTGGGGTTGATTTTAGGGGTTTTCATTCAAGAATACCAATATACACATCATTTAGTATACAGGGAAAATGGTGTGAGTTATTCTGGTAAATGGAAGATGAATTTATGGGACTACATTCCATATATTGGGGACACAATCCATCTAGTGGTGACTTAGGGTGTGTCAAGGGAACATGGACATGTATGGAACATGAATAAAATCCATGTGAGGTACACCGCCATAGGTCATGTACTATTCTTGGTATGATACACTGCGGGGTTTCATGGACTGCTACATGGATGGTTACCTCATTAGGTTACACACAAGGTATGGATGTTACACTCTGTGTATTTTGTTGTTGTACACAATGAGTGGGGTTGAGGTACACATGCAGGTACCCATGTGGGGTAGCACACTAGGTATTGATCATATATTCCATGTATTTTTGTAAATTACATGATGAGTGGCTAGTGGAACATGGACATGGTTTACCATTGGGGTTATAAATCATGTACCCCCATGTACACACCCTTCAGGTTTCCTGTCTGGGCCTAATTTGCCTATTTTTGACCCAAATGTCAGAATATGACTTGTGATTAGTCCATTATGAGAATTTTTTCATAGGGATTTGGATGGTGGAATCCTTCTATAAATTTTATTATTTCTAGATTTTGTTGTGTAAATTCTCATATTAGTTGGATTATTTCTTGAAGGATTGGTTTTTGAATCCATCTGGGGGTTGGGTTGTAAATAGTTAGTCCCAAGTGACAGTTGTAAGATTGATAATAGGCCAATCCTAAGTATTCCATGGTGATCAATTTGATGTTGTTTTGGATAGATAATATAATATAGAATCATTTATTATATCTAAAGAGATATGTTTTTCCTACATGCCAGGACCCAATACTCTAGGTTAAATTATTTGAGGGTATAACTTGTGTTGGAGGAAACTAAAGTTTTTTATGCCTTTGGGATGAGTTGTAATTGTGGGATAGTGGCTATAGCTAGGTGTTATTTCATGGCTAAGATGAGTCTGAGGGAATCTTGAGTATTCCCTAGTAATACTTTTACTAGTCATGTGATCAGTGGTCTCCATAGTAGGTGTTTGAGAATACCCATGAGGCATGGAATTTCTTGGATATTGTTGTGGGTGAGTAGGTACCCGTGGATTGGTTATTTTTCAGTAAGGACAGATGAGTTTTATTTGTGGGTATTTCCCTAAGGTTTGTCTTGTGCTTATGATTCCTTGTATATGGTCCTATTTTTAGGTGCTCGTGCGGTCCATTTTTAGTTCCACCATTGGAAGGATTGTGCTTTTGGATGCCCTTTGAGTGCATTTTTGATCGAGATTCAGGTGGAGAAAAATGAGTTACATTTGGTATTTTTATATACTAGGAATTTCCCATGATTTTAAATTAGCTATAAGAACACCTTAGAGAGTTTACTTCTAATAATTTGGCCTTTTTTAATTTGAGGAGGTTTCTGTGGGAATGGATTGATAGTATGTGTGTAGATGGGAAGTCCTTTGTAGGACATCCCCATTTGGTTATGACCCTAAGGACAATGGTAGATCCATTTTTTTGGGCCATATATGGGTTTCAGAGAGGCCATTGTGGGTTTTTATTAGATGTCAAGATCCAGGGAGGTGAGAGAGGTCATGTGCTTTGTTTACCTAGAGTTGATCGGTACTGCTAGTTCAATTGTTTGGACACTGGGTTTGAGGTTTGATTGTCCCATGTTTGGTTGTACATTATTCGTGAAGTTTAAGACCTTTTTTTCTCATAATTTTCATTTAGAAGGAGAACCTTAGGATATCTTATACCAAGCATTTTCCCTGATTGTTGATTTGGTTCTCTCCTCTATTGAATATATGTGGTTATATGGTCTTATGGAGATAATGGATGATCTGGATGAATTAACCCCTCCAATTGAGTATTTTCCCTAGCAATAGGATTTATGTTTTGGATGTGTTGGGCTCCATGTTACTTTAGTGGGTTCCCTATGACATTGTATCTATCGAGACCATGCGTAGATGGGATTCTCTGAGATAGTGTACATTTTGGACCATAAATAGGTGTTCCATTGGGATGGTTTTTACCATTAGGACCTTATTTTGAGATCAATTTGTAATGCATGAATTTTAGAAGATTTTCGGAGTGAAGATTTTTCACTAGTTTGATCATTCTATTAAAGTCTTAGAGCCCGGTAGATATTCTTTGTTTGTGTGGATTCTTATGGATACACCTTGGGGTCTGGTATTTATTACCTTTTATTTATATATTTATGATATCATGTTTTGGTATAGATTATGAACTTTATTTCATATGAATGGCTGATCTACATCTGTAAATCCTTTGGTGGGGGATAGAGTGGGGAAGATTTACCTCAGGTTTCAGGATAGAACCCATGGTTGGTTGTTTTCCTTGTTTTAACCTTTATTTTTATGCATTTTTTCTTTTATGAAAACTATTATTATTATTCATCTAGGCTAGGAATATCATGTGTGCATACACTTTTTATGATAACCTATTATAGGTTCAGCATTGGGGTTGGTCTACTAAGATTGATTTCCCACCCCCTGTACATGTACCTTAGTGTGTGTGAAAACATGATGTCTACTTCAAGTTGGACTATAGAATATAAAATGGTTGGAGAAAATGTCCAATGTTTCTTTATTTATTGAATTAACTCATGTGTAGTCTCAGGATCAGGCTAGTACATCTCGAGCATCATTGAAATTGGGCATTTTGTTTGGCTCAGAGTTGACAGTTGATCCTATTATATTTATTTCCAATTATTTATTTTATATATATTGTCAGGCCATTGGGTGAGCATCTATTTTATTTTATTCCTTCTTTTGAGTCTATAAGAATGAATATATAATTACATTTTTTATATCATGTTATTTATTTAAATTATTTTTTTCTTACTTTGATTTTTAAACATGTGTATAAGTCTGGTAATTTCAATGATTATTTCATTAGGATAATAGGTTATAGTATCCACACTATATTCATCAGACCCTAGCTGCTAGTCAGAATCCTCTAGTGTATGGGGGTTTGAGGCTTTTTGGGAATCTAGATCAACTAATTTGTTATTTTGACTCATGATATTTTGTTACAAAATGGTATCAGATGAGGTTTTTGAATTTTTTATTTGGGAATTTGATAGATAGGTGGTCTAGGAATGTGTCAAGACTTATTATGGATATCAAAATGGTGTTTCATGAATATATGTTATTATATGAAGTATATTTTTTCATGGAAAAGCATTTGTATTCTTGTATTTTGATTATATGGTTTTAATATTTCTCCTAGTGTGATGCACTTGATTTTTTGGATTTATTGTTTTTTTGTTTTTTTTTATTTTCCTATGGGAAAGGTTCTAGTGTTCATGAATCTTACTAGGTATGTAGGATTCACAGGAAATATGCCTATATCCATTGTATTACTAAAAATGGAGGTTCATTTATTTAAAGTGGAAGCAACTGACCATATGGTATTTTCTCATATAAGTACTTGCTGGAATTCTAATTAATAAACCACTTGTATATATAATTTCTTCTGATGATAGGTCATGTGGATCTTTTTTAAAAAGGTTTCCATTGTATTGTAGATGTAGTTACTTCTACAGGGGATTCATAAAAGCCCTAATGTGTTGGTAATGGGACTTGAGTTCCCTTTTGGTGGCTCAATAAGAGAAAGGATAGCTAGGAGAACTTTTAGTTGGCAATGAGTTTCCCTGAGGTGGTGGTTCCCCTGAATTCCTAGGTTTGTGTTCCTTGGGAGGCAGATATTCATTCCATGTGTTCTTTACAAGGTCATGAAATGGGGTCTATGTTCCTATTATCACCAATGGCTTGGGTGGGTGTGGTGGTTCCTCCATTATGGGTCCATTGTGTTCTACTATCGTTATCGTGTTTCTATGTCGAAGTTTTCCTAGTGTTTGAGAAGTGTCTCAGTAGGAGGGATCCCAATATCATGGATAGATTGAGAGGGATGGATTGTCTATTTTCTTGTCCCAACACATTTTTAGTTTCCCCTTTGGTATTTCAGTGAGATCGTGGTTGGAAACATGTGGCTTTGGATAGATTCTTGAGTGGAGGTTGGTCATGTCGTTGATTATGGCGTGGGGGAGATGCCTTTTTCTAATATAAGTTTCGAGGGTGATATGGTTTGTTGGAACTAGCCTATGTGGGAATAATGTTTAGCAATTTTAGGTGAAATGGAATATTTTCATTATAATTTGGCCCATATGAGCATGATTCATGTTGTTATTTTAAGAGTTTCATAAGTAAAAACTTGTGTCGGGGGTTTACCATAGAATATTGGTGGTCATGAGCCTCATTTATGTGTTTTTTTGAGTACATAGGTTATTGTTCCTAGTGGGTCAGGAATGTGCATTGGTTTTTCTAGGCCTTCATGATGGTGCTCTGGTTTGAGAAGTTTGGCCATGTTTATCCATTATGTTCGGTGATGGACATTTTGTAAGACATATGTTTTTTTATTTTTTGAAGTGAGTATATGATAAGGGTACTACTATGGTGGAGAGTATCAGATCAGTTGTGGTTGAATGTATCTCATATTGAGAGTGATTTTTTAGAACCATAAGACTGATCATTGGATGGTTGGGATATCATCATATGTAACAATTCATGAGGGATACCACAGATATTATTTGTCCAATGAGCATTCTTGGGGATGAGTAGCATTTTTATTTGGGGGTTTATGATGACCCACATCATCAAATTTTTTGAAAATTTGGGGAAATTTGAATTTTTTTCTCCTTGAAGTGTATCAAGGGGGAAATGGTAATTTATCCACTAAGGTGATCTCATATAATAATTCATACCACTCTATTGGTCCAAATAAAATTATTATAACTAAATATTCAGGGAAATCTGAGACACGCAAAGTTTCACGAAATATTTAATATTTAATTAATTAAATATTTCATATTCATGTGTTCTTGTTCGGTCAAATATTTTAAACGGTTCATTGGATTAAGATTTTTTCTTCATTTTTGAGTCCAAAATTTGGGGGTCTTCTTAGTAGACTCATAAACTTATATTGGGTACAGGGGTTGGGCCCATTCACTATTTCTTTTCTTTTTCTTTTTTTATTTCCTTTTTCTTTTTTCCATTTTTCTTTTCCCATTCCCCCTTTGCCTTTATATTCAGACTCCTATAGTCATCCCCTAAAGAAGATGATAGAGTAAGAGGGATATAATAGGGATTGGGAGAGAATAAGGATATGGAAGAAGGAGGTGCCTCTCAAGAGCTCATTTGGAGGTAGTTTGAGGATCGACGAGTGTGTGGCACAGATTCGGTGCTAAGAGTTGGCAGTTTACACCTGATGGTAGGCCTGATTTTCATAAAAATCCCCATTATAAGGATATTTATATGTTTTTAGTAATTTTATTGGTTTATGGGGACTCCTTGAGGGTTAATCTAGGATTAATAGAGGAGAAATTGGGGTTTTGGGATTTTTTGAGGGGTTTCTGTTCAAGAATTTGTGTATATGTGACATGTAGTTCATAAAACACACATTGTGTGGTCTCACTATTTTGGGAATATTGGTTTTTGGAAATAAAATACATCTGTTGGGGGGGGATACACACCATGTAGTGTAGACTTGGGGTGTGTCGGGGGCACATGGTTGTGTAGGGAAGACAGTTAGAACCTGTGCATGGTAAACGGCCAGTGGCTATATACTATGCTTGGAATGACCCCATTCGGGGGGATACATTTCCAAGTACATGGTTGGGGACCCTTTGTGAGGTAAACACCATGTACGGTCAGTATATTCCATGTATTTCAGTAGTGTATATGTTGATTATTATTGAGGTACATTGAAAAGTACCCATTTTGGGTTACATGCCATGTACCCCCAAGTACACACCATTTACATTTACTAGCTTGGCCCATTTTTTATTTTTTACTAAATGTCAAAATTGGACTTGTGAGTAATCAATTCTGTACATTTTCTCACATATATTATGATAGTGGGATCCATTCAGTGTTTATAGGACTTATGGATGGTTTTTTGGACTATGATATTTTAGTGGGAGGATTTCTTTGAATTTTGGTTGTAGAATCCTCCCCAGGGTGGGGTTGTGAGCTATGAATCCCGAGTGAGAGTTGTGAGATTGGTGATAAGCCTAGATTGAGTATTCCATAGTCTTCTATTTACGGTCTTTTGGACTGATTCTAGAAGAAATGCTCATTTATTATTTCTAAGTAGATATTTCTTTGTCCCTTTGAGGTTAGAGTAGTTGAGGTTAGCTATAAGTTTTGAGGATACAAGAGTTATTAGAGCCTTTGTGATAAGTTGAAGTTGTGGGATTGTGTTAATGATCATGTTCCATTGGGATACTAATTAAATGTTTGAGGTACTTTTGAGGATTCCATAGTGGGATAGTTACTGATCTAGTGATCAGTTATTTTCAGAGATGGAAATTGATAATTTCAGTGATCCATGGACTCACATATATTCCATTATGGTAGAATTAGTACCCATGGATGGGTTGTTTCCCAAAAAGGTCAGATGAGGTTTTCTAGCATGGTTGTTTCCAAAATGTTCATCTTATTACAAGGATCCCTTATGGAGGGTCTTGTTTTGATTTGGTCCTGAGGTACTTTTTGAGTCCCCCTATTATCAGTATTGTGGTTTTGGATTCCCTTTTGGGGATTTTTTCATCAAGCATCAGTTAGGAGCCACTGAGGGATATTTAGTATGCTTCAAAACTGGTCATGTCCCATGCTTTTGGATGAGCAATAGGAACCCCTTAGAGGATTTTATAACTCATGTTGTGTAATTTTATCCATTTGAGGAGGTTTCTTTGGGCGTGGCCTGAGAGTTTCGGTGTAGTGGGGCAGTCTCTAATAGGAAGTCACCTTTATCTTGTGACCATGGGGTTTATGGGAGACCTGAGCTTTTTATACATAAAGTTGTTTGTAGAGATCCTATTGTGGCTTTTTTTCGAATCTGAGAACTAGGGAGACTATAGAGGCATGTTTCATTGTTTTCTAAGAGGGGATGATAACAATTAGTTCAGCTGTATTGATGGTGTTTTCAAGGTTGGATCATCCCATGTTTGGTTGTCCTTTCATCATAATGTTTGTGGGAGTTTCTACTCAATATTTTTGTTTTAGGATACAACACTTAGGAAATCATGGATTAGATGTCGACCCTATCTGTTGATCTGGATCTCTCCTCCATTGGACAGATAGGGTTAGAAAATATTAGGGAGTTAATGGATGTTCTGGATGAGTACACCCCTCTAGTTGAGTATTCACCCTAGCTAGAGATTTTATTCCATGCATGTGGGGGGATCCTAGTTACTTGAGTGTGTTCCGTAGGATAATGTATCTATTAATCTCATGGGTAGAGTGGATTACCTAGGATAATACCTATTTTGGGTCTATAGTGGGTTATTCCCTTGGGATGGTGTTTACTGTTAGGACCTCATTTAGAGACTTATTTTTTATGCAGGACTTCCAAGACATGATGGTTTATCAGACAAGTGGAGTGGATATATGTCACCATTTTATCATTCCATTTAAGTATTAGATCCAATTAGATGCAATTTGTTCATGTGGATTCATATGGTTATATCCTAGGGTTTAGAATTAATGACCGTTTTGTTTAGACATCTGGGAGCTCCTATTTACATCTAGAAGACATGCATGATGTTATGTGGCAGGGCGATCCATGTGCTATAAATTCCTTACTATAGGATAGTTTATGGGTAGATATTCATTGGGTTTCAAGATAGATTACATGGTTGTTTTTCATCCATGTTTTTTTACCTTATTTTTATATAGTTATTCTATTATTCCAGTTGTTATTAAGCTTTGGCTGTGATATTTGTATCACATGTGCATGCACTTATTATGATATTAGATTATAGGTTCACCATTGGGGTTGTACTACTAATATTTATTTATCAACCCTTATATGTTCACCTCATTGTGTATATAGACTTTATGTTTATTTTGAGGTTGGACCAAATGTTGCGTGATGGATGGGGTTGAGGCCCAGTGTTATTTGATCGAGCAGATCTACACATGTGGATTCTCAAGGTCAAGCTAGTGAAAATTGACCATTATGTAGACTGGGTATGTGGTTCATCTCAAAGTTGGAAGTATATCCTATTGTATTTATTTGTAGTTGTTTATTTTATATATGTAGACAGCTTAGTGGGAGTCTGTATGTTGTATTTTTTTCATGATTATCTATCTTTAGGACAATGCACTGCATTCCATTTATTATATCATGTTGTTTCTTTAGATTATTTTTGTGTAATTTTATGTTTAAACCTATGTATGCGTTTAGTTTTTTTCTTTTTCTTTCACTGTAACTAGAGGTTATAGTCTCCCCACTCTATACTTCATACCCTCACCATTGGTTTCTAGCCTCTAACACATGAGGATGCCTTCTTGAAGCCTTGTGGTGAGCAAGATCAGGTGGCATGTTACGTCAACCCAAGATGGTTCATTACATAGATATTGTGTCTTATATGATGGATATTATTATTCCCCAAAAATTGAAGAGAGAATAGTGTATCTAATTCCCATCTTGTTCCTCATATTTATCATTGATCAATCGCGCCTGGAATTTTCAAATTTGTGACATGAATCCTTTAGATTTCATTATCAGGATAGATTGGTTGATCTCTCATAAATTCATGATTAGATATTATCATCAGTGGGAATCACATACTTCCCTTGATGGGGTGTGTTGTGTTTTTAGTGGATAATGGGACCCAAGGTTGAATATAGAGGGACTTCATTTTTCCAATTTGGGAAGGGTGATATTTTTGTTTTATTTTGGGTTAGAGTGAGAATATTTGAATACTAATATTCCACCCATAGTAATCAAGTTTCCAAATGTGTTCCCATCTAACATTTCTGGATTTCCACCTACTAGTATAGTAGGGTACTCTATTGACATGGTACTAGGTACCAAGCTAACCTGTCACTAGTACAAAATTGATTTATCCCAACAAATGTTTCACATATATTGTCTATATAAAATATAATAAATGATTTATAACATCGGTTATTTAATAACCGATGTGTTAAATAAGATATTCATATTTTTAAATTCAATTATTAAAAAATTGAATTATAAAAATGGTTTACCATTTTTTATTCAATAAGTGAGTTGTAAAACAACCCCCCCCCCCCCCCCCCCTCCACATTTTTCACATTGGTTCCTTAAAAACCGATGTAAAAACCATTTTTCACCACGGTTATTAAGGATTGGATGTGAAAAATATTAAATTTCATGTCAGTTATTAAATAAAAAACATTAAAAATATTATATTTTCATCACTTATTAAATAAATAATAAGAAAATTATTTTAAATTTTTAATTTGGGGTCGAGAGATGTCATTTTTGTTTCATCCGTCCACATGAAAGCCTTCAATTTTCTATCAAATGGTGAACTCTAACCATTCCAAATTTGATTTATGGACTCTAATATTTTCATTATTTGATATTTGACCTAAAATATATTTATTATTCAATTTTTGGACTTGAATATATTTCATTTGGAATCCAACACTGCTATCCACCTTCACTTGTCATCGGTCGCTGCTTTCACATTCTTCCCTCTGGTGTCTCTTTCTCAATCATCCATATCCTGATTTTAATTTATAGTTTCTATTTATTTTTTTAATTTTACATGAATCTATGTTATTTTCATTTGTATCTATGGTTACAATTTTCAACTAATTTCACTTTATCTTACATTTGGGATCCACCACCGCCATCCACCATCCCCCGTCGTAGGCCCCCACTTTCTCATTCTTCTCATTGGTTTCAAATTCTCAATCATCCAAGTTATGAAATCAATTTATGGTTTTTGTTTATTATTTAAATTTTTCACACATCTGAGCTATTTTAACTTTTATTTTTGTTTCCAATTTTCTATTTATGTTATATTATCATTTTGTGAATATCCACTATTATTATCCACCATCACCTGTCATTGACTATCACTTATGCCTTCATCCTATTCATGTCACCTTCTCATTCAGATATCAATTTATGGATATTATTTATTGTTTTTATGATCTACTCATCCTATGTTTTTTCATTTTTATTTACGATTACAATTTTCCATTGATGTCACTTTCTCTCTACTATTTTTATTTTCAATTCTGATTGTCCACACATATCTAGTGTTTTTAACTAGATGAATGATTTTTTAGATTAAGTTTTATGAATTTGTTTTTAAATAGTGATAATAAAAAATATGATCAAAGTAATAATTTTATTTATCAAATATGTTTTATTTTTTTTTCTGAAATATTTTTTGAGATTCTTAATTGTTATTTATAAATGTAAATATGATATTTAATTTGAAAATATAATATCATATTTTAAAATTTTGATATTTTTTGTATATAATAATGAGTCGAAATTATATTATTACATTGTGAACATGTGATGAATATGCGGAAGGTGAATATGATTTTTTTGAATTTTATAAATGAAATGTTATACACAATGATGTGTTTTTCTATACATGCCTAAAATGTTTAAATATGAAGACATTTAAAAGAATTAGGATCAAAAATAATTATTTTTTCATTATTTTAATCTCAATTACAACCCTAGGATTTGGCACGGTGAAACTGGGAAGAATAAAAACTCTTTTTATGATGATGATTTCCAAGATGATAAGTCTAATAAAATTAAATAAATGTTTCATGATATTGAAGTACAGGAAATTGAGAATGATCTTACAATTGAACATCAATATGGTGATGATAAAAACCCATTGTATCTAGGCTATATAGAATTAATAGTTTTATCAAGGGTGATAATATTGATTAAATTGAAGGAAAAAATAAATACAGTGATAAGTGTTTAATAGAGTTTCTATATCTATATAAAGGTATACATCCTAAAGAAAATAATCTTCAATATCTATATTATAAAGAGAAGAAAATATTATACTCGATAGGTTTGTGGTAAAAGTAGCTTCATTCCTAAAATAATGATTATGTTCTATATATAAAGTAATATGAATTTTTTTCAATGTGTCCTAAATGTAGGACATCGTGACATTTGTTGAAATAAACATCACAGGCCAATTTAGCTATTATAGAGACTCCAGTCACATCAATTTGGTATTTTCCTATAATTCCTCATTTGAAATGTTAAAATGATGTAAAAACATTATAATGTCATGTAGATGAGTATATATGTGATGGAAAATTATGCAATCTAACTAATTTTCCATAGTGGATGAAAATTTATCTATAGTTTCCTATATTTAGAAATGGAGTTATTAATCTAAAAACTATATTGTGAAATGATGGAATTAATCCATATTAAATCCTTAGTGGAATACATAGTTCCTATACAATTATATTAGTAATTTACAACTTTTCTACTAAATTTTATATGAAGTGAAAATTTTTCATGTTGATTTTAATTATATCTAGACCAAAATAGCTAGTAATTGATTTTTATGCTTTCTTTTCACAATTAATTGATGATATGAAACATTAATGGGATTAAGGTATTAGGGTGTATGATTATTATAAAATATAAAATTTCCAACTACATGTAATGATTATGTTCACTATTAATGACTTCCCATCATATGGAATTTTTCAGTATACAGTGTTAAGGGACATTATTATTTTCTAATTTTTTAACAACAGACATCATATTATTAACAACAACATGCGATAAAAATAGTATGCATGGTTCATTGGATATTTTTGTTTATAGACCACTATTATGAAAGATAAAAAAGGCAGTCAATGGAATAAAATAATTTCATATTTATCCAAAACCTTGGTCCAATGATTATTATTTTTATAGGTTTCAAAACATTGTTGTCACATTCATAAAGACAAAAAAATTAGGTAATGACAAAAATATTTGGAGGAGATGGTCAATATTTTTTGAACTTCTATATTGGAGATAACATGTGGTCAAACATAACATTAATTTAATTTATATATAGAGGAATATTGGTGACATATTGTTTGAAACATTATTTTATATTAGAGTAAAGATTAATGATAGGAAGAATGCAAGATTTTACTTACTCTCAATGGGAATATGTTTGGATTTAGCACCCACTCCATATAGAAGATGAACATACCAACCTTAAACATGTTATAAATTATCCAAAAGTGAGAAAATTGTCTTTATGAAATGTATCCCATTGAATAGTATATGAAGATATTAAAGGGGTATATTAGGAATAAATATCATCCTAAAGCCTCCATTATTGAGAAATATATTTTTGAGGAGTTTGTAGAGTTTTTTACAGGTTACTTTTATATAGTGGTGAACATTGGTTTGCCCACATCTCACCATGAATGAGAAAATTATGGTTGAATGGGTTAATATTTATTGAAATTAAATTTTTTATTGGTGAATTGATAAATAAGGAACATTTATACATCTTGAATAAAATATATTATTCTCATCAACATATAACAATTCATATTAATGTGTTAAATTAATGTTATCTAAATAAGAAAGATATGTGGATTTTGAATGAGTGTAACAAAACAGTTTTTCATTGATTTGAAGAGGCAAATCATGGTAAATTAGATGAATCAAAAACATTGATATGGTCAGTGGGAAGTCGAAGTTTATATTTTATAACATGGTCTATGTATGAATTTGATGGTTATACATTTCATACAAAATATCAGGACAATAGAAGTGCAGTTTAGAATAGTGGTGTATTGGTGTTTACAAAAGCAATACATTTTTTGAGTTCCAAAGAAAAAAAATGAATATATACATAAACTATATATTATGGTGTCATTAAATAAATATGGTAGGTTAACTAAATTACATTTTGGTTACTAATTTTTAACTACAAATGGTTTATCAGAAACAACATTGTTAGACATGATGAATTTGAAATGACACTAGTTAATATGAATAGATTTGAATATAAACCTAATCCTTTTATCATGAAAACACAAATAAATCATATTTTATATGTTCTTGATCAATCTGATATATAGTGATTTTAATTTTTACAAGGAAAAAATAGTAGTTGGTGAGGAAAAACATGATGAAAATAATGATTATGTGAGATCAGACTACCATGGAATGATTAATATATGATAATGATGAGTATGTCAAATACATGGTTTGATCCATATAGGATGATTAGGAGGAAGGAATTTGGGAGAACAATCCTTTACTAATTTCCTAATATTACAAGTAAGATATATTTATTTCTTGCTAAAAATTTTAAATTTTATTAAATGTTAGATATATTAGTTTTATTTTATTTATTAAAATACATATTATAACTGATAAGTTAATTTTTTTTTTATATTTGTTTATATTTGTTTAGTTTTACATGTTTACCTTTAACTTATTTATTTTTTTATTTTATGGAAACAAATTTTTTAATCAAATATATTAAATAAAAAATGTATAATAGATTATATTTAATTATTATTATTTTTTGTGTAAAAAATGGTGTAATACAATGGAGAATTTTTACTATTTACACACAATTTTTTGGATTTTTTTCATTAGTTTATATAATTTAATATCTAATAAATTTTTTTAGAATTTTAATTAACTATTTAAAAATAGGGGGAAAAGTTTTTAGATTAGTTAATTTTTGTTTGGTCATTTTTCATTTTTTATTTACTTTTATATGTAATATTTGGATTTTTATATTTATGTAAAAATTATCAATTATTCCCAAAACATATTTTTATTTTTTTCATTTGATTATGTCGTTTCATCTCTCATTAATGTTTTTATCATTTTGTTAACTATTTTAGCGAATATAAATAAACATGTATTTAGTTTAGTTTACTTTTTTTTCACTATTCATTTTTTTTATTTTATATATAATTGTTTGATTTGTATATTTGTGTACTAATAGTTCGTTACATTGATTTTTACGACAATGGTAGAAAAAACATCATATCCACCATATACTTATATGGATTACCATACACATACTTATAGATAGGGACATACACATACTAATATTGAGGTTCTTCCTCATAATTTTTCACAGGATCCATCTACTTATATAGGGGTAAAGATATTGAGGGTTAGGAAATGTGGTTGCACAAATTTTCAAAAATTAATAGTTTCCCATAGCTGGGACCAGAGGATACCCATTGTAAATTATATCCTTTTTAATTTCAATATACTCACTTTTTGGATAAGTGGTAACCACATACATCTCTCTAGAAACCAAAGATACAAGATGGTAAAAATAAATTTGAAATTCCAAACCAATACCAAACCCAAGGATGCTTCGATCCAAGCGTCACTACATCAGTAGGAGTCCCATTGCTACCATTCTACATCATTTCTAAGGAACACAATCGTCATCATCGACATCACCACCACCCAAACCACTAGAGCCGATGACCAAAGAAAAAACCCAATATCTATCTTCTCCACTGTTGAAAACCAAAAAACATACCATCACAAACCATCGAATCCACAAAAAGGTTAAAGACACACCACAACCCTCACAAAGATCACGCCCTCTAGGGACCCATGGTTAGAGTCGAACCCACCAGGGGGAAAAACCTCCTAAAATGCATTGAATTCTAGAAACTCACATCCCAAAAAACATTGAGTACCAGCGTTCGAATTCAACATGGAGAATAATGGATGAATCCAAGAGCCAATGAAGAGTTTTGAATAGACCAATGCCACAACTGTGAGATACATACACTGCCATGACCACCAAACCCTATCGATGGAGCCACCACTAGGAAAATAACACCAGGGGACCAATATCATTGTCCTATAGGGACACCGAAAAACTCCAACTAGCCAATCGAGCATAAATAAGATCCCAATGAATAAAAAATAGGTAAAAGGAAAAATCAGATTTGGGAATAAAGAAACAACAACTATAAAGAAACTGATGAGATGAAACCAAAAACCATAGAATGGAAATGAATCACAAAAAATAGGCTGAAAATAATGAGAAACCTAGATGAAGTGAAACCGAGAAGAAAGAGGAAGAGAATCTATATATCCTACCACAAAGGATCCCAAGACTCTGGAGATTCATCAAGTTCAATCGGTAAGGGGTCAATTCATGATGGCTCCTGCAGTATGGGAGGAGTTTCATCGGATGAGGTCTAGGATAAAACAAGGGGATGAGAAAGTGAGAAGAAGAAACAAGTCGATACAAGAACTAAAATGAAACGAAGGGGGGAAGATACATCGAAGAAAAAGTGACATACTGAAAATGAAATAACACTAGAGAGAAAGAAAGAATGAGGGGATATGCAGAGCCCTAAAATCACTGTGAGGAAGGATAAGGGAGCGTTTCTAATTTTTTGCGTGAAGAGTGAAACCCTAAATGCAAATAAATTTTGGTAATATTGTTTCTTATTATTTTACTTATCTTGAAATTTTATTACTAATATATTTTCCCCATTCTTATCAAATTACAGATGATACACATAATACTATAAGATTTGGGAAGAAATGTTTAGGTATGGTTGTTATGAGATGGAGGGATTTTAAATCACCCATCACATTAAAATTTATTTTCTAGGATAGAAATCATAAAAAAATGTGATATATATCCATTTCTAGATGAAGATACATGGAAAAGGTTAGTTAATGTAAATTGAAAAAGGTGGTTTTGTTAAGTGATACATTATCTTTAGAGGTTTTTTTATATTATTGATCATATTAATGATTTATTTATTCTTAATTTTTAGAAAATGAGTAATATCATCAAGATATTCAATAAAAAAATATCCTCATATTTTATCTCATGGAGGGAATGAATTATTTGAAGAACATATAATAGATAAAAAATGCCAATAACTGCGAGATTTGGCTTTATAATCCATAAAGGTTGAATCTTCACCAACCTAGATAGGAAAAATAGAAGAGTCTCTTGTTGAAAAAAATGGACAATGTCTTACGAAAGAGTCTATCAATGTAGCTGAAAGATTGTAAGAAGTTATTTAATTAATTCTTCTTCTTGAAGATAAATAAAAAATTTATCTATTATGATTCCCTAATAAATATTTTAAATATTCTATAATGAATTACTTTAAGGAGAATATCACACATGGGATATTTATGGATAATGGATATATGTATATTTTAGTTATGGTATTGGAAAATTATATAAACCCAGATCATGTACGTGGATACCCGGAAGGTGTATCAATAAAAAAGTGTTTGATCATTCAAACATATCATTAATCGATTATGTTTATAAAATAAATATTGAATCTTTGGAAGTTAATGTTTACGATATGGGTGAGATGATGGTGTAAAATATCATATATTTGGTATAGTCAATGTTTTAGACATACAAGGACCATTTCGAGTTAGTGAATTCACTCCTCCACCTTTACTTATTGAACTCACTCCTCCACCTCTACCTGTAGATCTCACTCCTCCACCTCCTTCTACTTATCCAACTCTTACACAACCATCTCTGAAACTTCCCATTTATTGTTAGATATATGTTGAGGATCCCCCATATAATTTTTTTGTATATACGGTTATATATTATGTTGGAGATACAATTCACCATTAAGAGATAAATATAGAGAATATTAGGGTTATTGTATAGGATATTAATGATAGATCATCAAGAATAAAAATTCCAGTAGATAAGGTCAGTACATTCGGATAATTGTTTAGCCATTTTTTTAGTTTTTCCATCTAGGATTGATAAAAAAATTACCATTGATGTATGTGTACATTATATCCATTATTTCATATTGGTGTTTAATTAATGTTTATATATTTATCTATTTTTTATAAGAATAATTTAATGATAAATACTTTCTGTATAGACAAAAAAAAATAAAATCTATTAAGACTTTAGATATAAATTATTCTATTCTTGATTGATTATCACCATATTCAATTTTTTGCTGAAATGTTTTCAAATTCCAATGGAACTAGATATTTTTGGTCATTTAATGACTATGATGATTTTGAAAAAAAAATATCATGGAGCTTTTAACTAGATATGAGTTAGGAAACCACATTATGAAAGTTTTTCTATGAAATTTGATTATTCTAAATCTTTCAATTTTTTAAATTTACTAAAACGTTAAAATTATGTTTGTGATCATTAGGTATCCTTATATAATTTTTATGTATCGTGATACGATATCAATAAAAGGATTTATGGACCAATAATTTATTTCCCCAACAGTGATGATAACGAATAATGTAGAAAGAAGAGTTTATAATGTTAAAAGACTTGGAAAGAATGAAATCATTCATTGTTAGAGACTTAATTATCTTCAAGTGTATGAAACATATATCTCATAAAGTGTTATATATATTAACAGAATAACCAATCAAAATATATTATTTTTTATATTATTCTCTATTATATGTTGGGTGTTTTTTCAAGAGAGAAGACACTATACTGTTCATTATAATTTCATGGTTATATGTTAGATAATTTTAATAATTTATTAAACTTGTTTTTTTGAATATTAGTTACTAGTATATATTATAATGAAATTTAAATTTATTTCATAAATATTATTTTAAAATAGGTTATCGGATTTCTTTAGAGAGATAGTAATAATGAAGAGTTCAAAGATCAAATATGTACAAGAATGGCTGAATTCTAATTTACTATTACTATATTTTGGCTTTAAGTATATAAAATTCTATTTTGAATTGAAACGTCATTTTTAAACATAATATTCATTAATTTGAATGAGTAAAGGATTGTTGATACTATATTATAATATTTATAAATGAAATCATTTTAACATGGAATCTTATAAAATTCACAAAGGTTATATTTTGTAATAAATATTTCCTTTGCT
Source organism: Viscum album (assembly GCA_963277665.1). Classification (NCBI taxonomy): domain Eukaryota; kingdom Viridiplantae; phylum Streptophyta; class Magnoliopsida; order Santalales; family Viscaceae; genus Viscum; species Viscum album. The sequence continues at coordinate 329,038,614 of OY728152.1, read as the reverse complement.
TTTTCATTCATTTTATGTAAAATACAAATTAAATGATTCCTTTTTAATTTTTATCTTCTTGATTAACCAATACATACATTTAAAAGTGATAATACAATTACAAAGTGAATGGCTGAACTATTTCTTAGGTTTTATTGTGTTTTAGTTTATTTGTAATATATATTGTAAATTTTAAATTTTAAATTGTAAATTTTATTTTTCTATTTCAGGTATGCTAATATAAATTCTTCTAATTTTTTAATTGTAATTTTTTAATTGTAATTTTTTTTTCTATAATACTGGTAGGGTGGAATTTATTTATTTATATTACAAAAAATTATGTTAATTATGAAATAACTGATGTGAAAATTTATACATAATATTTATTATGTTATGTTTTCTGAAATATCAATCTTTTTAATGGTTTTTCATTATATTTGCATAAAAACAAACAAAGAAAATAGCTAATATTTATGGTCCTTTCAACAATGGTTATTAAAAATATAACATGATGATCCATTTATCACATTAGTTGTTTTAAAAAAAATACATTATAATTTATTTTACACATTATTTTTAATAAAACTGACATGGAAAACCTCCTTGAGAATATTAATTTTTAATCTTTTATTTACCAAAAAAATTGGAATAATTTATGTTAAATAAAATATATAATAGTCTTTATCACATTGGTTATAAAAAATATGAAGAGATAAAGTCCCTACATATTTATATTTATTATGTTAGTTAATATTTACTGATATGAAAAAAATATTTACAACATCACCTACAATAATGTCACGGGGTAACTAATGTTGAAAATGAAGAAAAACAGATGTAAAATCCTTTTTTTCATTAGTTTTTATTCCCACATATCATATGGTACTATATAAACTAAAATAGTTGAAGTATTGATTTGAAAACATATTGGATAAAGTATTTGTTCACTCGATTAAGTCACCTTGGGTGGTGACTATTCATTTTATGAAGAAATATAGTGGAACAATTTTCATTTTTGTTTATTAATAGAAAATCAGTAGAATTATAATAAAGAACTAGAATTTGTTTCAATAGATTAATAATTTTTTTTGACCAGCTAAAAGGGGAGTAGTTTTTCTCAAAGATTGATCTTCAGTATAGTTACCACTAGTTGAGAATCAAATAATCTAACATCCCAAAGTCTTACTTAAAGAGTTGGTATGTCCATTATGAGTATCTTATTTTGAATATTGTTATAACCAATGTTCCAACAATTTTTATGGAACAGATGAATTGGATATTCCATTAGTATCCTGACTCATTTATAGTGGTATTCTTGGATTACATCATGGTTTCCTCTAAAACCAAGGTGGATCATGTTCACCATCTGTGAATAAAACTATAAATTTTGAAAGAGCATAAACTATATTCTATGTTATCAAAAAAAATTAGGAATCAAGAAGTGAATTTATTATGTGATTTGGTTAAAAAACATGGGATTCTAGTTGGTGATGAAAAAATGAATGTTATTAAGGCATGTGATCAACTATGTAATTTTTTTGATATTTAAATCTTCTCAGGTTAGTGAGGTATTATAGTTAATTTTTCAAATATTTCTCAATGTTTGATTCTCTAATGACCACTCTAACTCAGAATGGTTTTAATTTATTTTGGGATTCAAAATGTTAAAATTATTTCAATGAGTTGAAATGTCTTTTGACTTTTGTGCTAGTGTTAACTCTTCTATAGCTAGGGTAAGGATATGTGGCCTTTTTGATGTAATAGTTTTGGTTTTTTTCTTTGTTCAAATAAAAGGTGATCACATAGTACTCTATTATTCCTAAAACCTTAGTCCACATGAGAAGAATCATCCAACTCATGATCTTGAACTTGAATTTTTGATGCATTCTCTTAAGTGTTGGTGGAATTGTATTTTTAGAGAAAGGTTTTATAGTTACCTATACTTTTCATATCAATATATTACATATTATTATATTAATATTCATTAAATATTATAACGATCGACTCTAGTATCATATATGTCTAGTATCTTTGGAAATATGGATGTATAAACAACTGGTTCGTTGTTTTTCTATAAAATATACGACTAAAATATTCATAAATATAACCCTTATTATAAATATCATAATTAGTACCTTTCTAAAAAACCTAGGGAAAGGATACATACTAAAGAGAATGATCATATGCTCAATAAGGGTAAACAAGGAATATATGAGCATAAGGGTAAAAAAATTAAAAAACCATACCCCACATATCATAGATCCTAATATTGAGTCGTGGAATAAATATTGATAGTTAAAAAGACATAAATTACAAAATAATAAAATAACATGATCCATGAGAGAATAACATTGGAATAAGACATAAGTTTTTGGCATAAATATAAGCATAGAAAATAATTTTTAGTACAGCCAAGGATCATTTCTAAAACTATCATATTGGATTGGGTTCACTCTCTAAACCATCATAGTATTAAAGGTTCACTCCCAAGACTATTTTAGTTGATATAATCCCTTAATAAACTAATTTCACTCCCCATTCCAGTCCTTTTTATCATATGAGATATCAATCATAACCAAATTAATTAGAGGGATATATAATTATGGACTAACCCATCACATAATAAAAATAATACATATATGTTCCATAAAATCATAACACATTCATAATATTATAACCTATGTAAATAAATGGGTATCATAAAAATTCCATCGTATCATATTCCACATAAAAGAAATGGGTTTTATAAATATTTCAACATTTCAACACAGAATAACCCATGGAAATATAATGGGTTTCACAAAATCCTTATCAGCATAATCATAAACCATCTAGAACAAAATAGGTATGGTACCAGTGGATAATGTCCCCATTAAATAATAATTCAAATTAAGTTTTATTTTATTTTTAAAATATAAATACCATTAAAATATCAATAAAATATTCTTGAAGAAAACAATATTTACAAATGAAAATAAATTTTCAGAAACTAAAAATTTCCAACATATCATGGAAAAAAATATCCAAAAAGAACCATGTAAACATATATGTTACTCATGAAGTCATTGATTGTACATGGTGATATGGAATTTTTTTCCCTATTAGTTAAAAAAACATTCATTTCACACCTCTGTAAGAAAATAGAATTATGAAATTATTTTTAAAATGATTAGAGGAATATTTTCAAACTATTTCTAAAAAATAAAAAAATGGGTAAAAATCACATTAAAAGGTCACTGAGGTATAGTAAAAACATTATTGAAAACATTTATATAAAATATATATATGGAAGAGAAAGGATTTTTGACTGAAGTGAGAAATCAAGTAAGTTTTCCTTAAAAGAATTATATTAGTGTCTTGAGTACTTAAATATTGGAAAATTAAATTGATATATATATTCTATATAAATAAAAATATGAGAATAAAATTCCTGATATTCATGATATGTAGACTATTTAATTTCTTCATCAAAAACATAATCATAAACAATCCTTATTAACAATCATATTTTACCATAAAACACTTATCAATTTGGTAACATTTGAATCGTAAGACCCATAGAATTAGTAACATAAAATGGAACATTAAATGTCATTAAAATAAGTGAAATCAAGAGATAACATGAAAATGTTAGTATATAAACCTCAAAAAAGAAGATACTTTCATGACATAACATATCTCCCAATGAAGATAATTTGGGATGATGATCCCTTACCTCGAGTTCCAATTTCGTCAAAGGCACTTTATCCTCCTATATAAAAAATATTAATTTATTGTACTTAAATATTAAAATCATTTAAAAATTTATAATATCATATTTGATCCATTTATAACATCCCAATACCCATTTACAAATAATTATTAATTAAAATCTTCACTTCCGAGTGTTAATTATTTCATTTGTCATAAGTATTTCAGTTTAGTAATTCTAGTCCTTATACGTTGATCATTATTCCATTATATCCTGAATTTTAATAATGATATAAATATATTATATATTTATTATATATATTTATATTCATTAATAATTGTTAGATAGATAAATATGAATAACATCATTCATAGAACTAGTAGGTAGTACATACATAGGAACGTTGTTTTTACTTTTTAACAGATGGAACAAAAGAGTGATGAATAAAAATTCATCATTCTAGAATCATTATTATATCATATATATCATTTATATTAATTTAATATATAATTATTACCCTCCAATTAAAAAATAAATGAAAAAATTCATATCGTTTCATGGAGGTGGTAGTCTACTCTTACGAATGAGTGACATTATTGTTATCCAACAAATTGGAAGGTAATAAGATATTTGTGGTATTATACTTAATGAAGAAATGTTTCCCATTTTTATCATATATTAACATTAAAACCATCAAAATAACCATAAATTAAATATGGTGGTGGAAAATTAATGTTATTTCTACGTGGAGATGGTAAGTCATACGTACGCACGAGTAATAATTTCAATTCACATTTAATGGAAAATATGGTGAATAAAGGTGGTTTCAAAGTTGTAATTAAATTTTAGTATATTTATAATAGTTTATTTTTATTTAATGAATAATATAATATATTTATATGTTGTAAAATAAGAATTAAAAAAGAAGTGATCGGTTAAGCTGATTACCTCTTCTTTAAAATAACTACTTTAGATCTCCTCTTAAAGACTCTAGATTTGGTATTTTGGGAATAAATAACCTTTATAATTTAGATAGACGGTTTTATAATACAATTTATTATTATTTTTTTGATAAATGTGGCTCAATGTGGTGTGATGTAGATAAATTAGGGGTTCCCTTTTATAATTGAGGGGAGGAGCACTCTTGGGATTTCTCAAAAGATTAAAATATAATATTGTAATTCTCTAGAAATATAATTCCAAATGGATAGTTATTTTAAGATATGTTATTATGATAATTAAAAACCCCAAATAAATAAAATTTGGAAAGGTTTATGTGTTGGTTTAAACCATATCTTTTTGTTTAACCACTCTGTAAACCTATTTTAACCATAACTAATGAAACATCTTTCTCACTCTTAAAGGGTTATAATTTTGCATATAAGTAGACAATTGGGTTATAAATGGCCAATGGATGAACTTTTCAACCATATATTATCAAAATTTTAGACTTTTAATATTTTTATGTTGTATAAATAATTTAATAAAATATTAAATTGATAAAATATTATTAATTTCAATTTTGACATTATTAATTTAATTTGAATAAATATAAAAAATTAGAAAAGTTATAATTTGAAAAAAAATCCTTTAGTACAACACTAATATTTCATAATAATATAAAAAATCATGTAAAACTATTAATAACCAAAATTATATTAGTTTTAATATTTTTTCAAATAATTTATTTTATTTTTCTATTAATTGAATAAATTTTATGATGGTGTATCATAATGATTTAAGGTAATTTAATCAATTTTAAAAATTATAAATAAATTTACACTATGAAAATAATTTAATTATTCTAAAAATATACATTTATATTCATTACTAACTTTATTTTTTCCTCTATAGCCACATAAATGATATTTAAAAATTAAGATAGTGACATTTTCTATTGTTCTTTTATTTAAATGTAATATAGGCAATTTTCATAGAAAAGTGTCACTTAAAAAATTAAATTTCAAACCTATTTTAATAAGAGTAGTTTTTCCTTAATATAATATAAATTTATATGAAAAATAATGACATTAACACTTAGTTTTAACCTATATTAACTTGATTTACCCTTTACCAAAGTGATAAATTTTACAATGGTTAGTATTCATAAAGAATAAAAATAAATGAGATATACTTACCAGATTTTAACCTCCTTGTTAAAATATGGAATAAATTTTATCAAATAAAATACTTTTAATTGGATGAAATTAATTTTAAAATAACTATTAAAAAGGTGATGAAACCCACTTTTTAGAAAAATACAATTTCAAGTAGAAAAATGGATTTATTCTTATCTCATGAATAGAAAAAATATGTCATTAATTTTTTAAAAATTATTGAATATATAATATATTTAATTCATTTAAATAATTTAAAAATAATTATAAAATTAATTTATTAATATAAAAACACATTACGCATATAAAAATAGTTTTTCAAAAAAATGCCTTTTATGTAAAAAAATGTTTTTATATCAAATTCAAACATAAAATTGATTCTAATGAAATTAATTCGATTTTATAAAATATAAAAAACACATTTAAATTTAAAATATGTAAAAAAATGAATCATTTTAGAATATTAAAATAGAAATAATGTTTTCAATCAATATTAATCACTATTCATTAGAAAAACAATCTTTTTAGAAAAATATGAAAAATTCACCCTAAAATAATCTTGTTATGATGATTTCGAGAATGTAGTAAATTTTATGAAATACAGTTTATTAATGTTTAAAAATAAATATAATATTTTATCAAAAAATCATTTTTAAATGAAATGTATTTTTTAAGAAAAAATAACAGTTTATGTAAAAATTGAATGATTTTTTCCTATGAATTTTTCAATATATTTGTATTGATGAGGAACTCTACATATATATATATATATATCCTAATGTGGTTATTCCAATTTATACTCATCAATTCAATATCTATGTTATACTAATCATATATAAATTTTTGTAGAACATTTAAGCTTAGTGTTTTATATCATATACGCTATCGAGCATAATGTTATTCTTTTAAAATCATAGGGTGCTACAGGTTTACCTTTTATTATGATAATAATAGTTTGAGATATATATTATCTTAAAAATATTTGAATCTTCGTCAGAGGTGATGGGTAGAGTACCTACAATCCTTTGGTTTCAACATTTCCAATACCCCTAGTAAGTGGAATGTTATTACTGAGGCTATAACATGGAAACATCCCACACAGTTTGTGAGAAAATCATTAGAAGTGTGAAACATTATAGATATCTTTGCTCGTGTGAATTTGGGAGTCTGGGATGATGAGAGTGTGTTTTTTTGTAAAACATTCATCTATGTTGCACTCTTCTTGAGATGATTCTTTAAGAACACTACCTTTAAGGTAATTTCTGAACCATTAGGGACTCCTTTTGTGGTGGTAATACCATTATTAAGTGTTTTATATATTTTTTAGCATATCATATACATTCATAAGTGATAAGTAATACCTTTGTCCATGAGAAAATTTATGATGGGGTATTTCTATAATTCTAAATGAAAGTTATACCTTAGAACCATGAATATATTCTATGATATGCAGTGAAGATTCTGGTATTCATGCATGATAAGAGGTATCACTGATTTTGATTCTCATTGTTATACCTATCAACAGGTCAATGTCGAGAACCAAAAATCTTTACATTTTTTTCATCACTTTTTTGTAAGGAATTAGAAGTGGGATGATATTTTAATGGATTTTATGCATGGGTCTCCTCATACCCCTTCAGGGAAGAATGAAATATTAGTAGTGATTGATATGTTGATTAAATGTGCTCAATTTATACCCATTAAGATACAACCAGATTAGAGGACTTTGAAACCCATTATTTTTAGGAGATAATCAAATTTCACAGAATTCCATATGTTATAGTTTATAATAGGGATCCATGATCACATACCATTTTTCTAGAGGCCTCCTAGAGGCAATCATATCCCATTTTAGTTTTATAATATAAAATCATCCACAAACGGATTACTAGATTTAATGGGCTATACAGATTCTTAAATAAATGCTACATTTTTGCATTCTCTACTTTAATGGAGATTGGGAGAGCCACTTGGGACTGGTTGACTTTTACTATAATAATAGTTGTTATTTGATCCCATTGAGGAATTTTATGGATGCCCTTGTATATCATAGTTATTTTGTATATATATTGATTAAACTTACCTAGTTTCTTCTATATTGGTCCAAGAGATGAAAACTAAGATCTAGTTGAATCATTAGAGAATGGTGATGGCACAGATTAGATATAAATCTTAAGATGATCGTTATCAATTACCTTTGAAATTTATAGTTTGTGGCTGGTTTTATTAATGTTTCACCATTGTTTCAACATCAAAATAATATAAAATAAGGAAATATTGTGTTGAGATATGTTGGACTATTTGAAGTTGTTGAGAAGATTGTAAGGGTTGCTAACCATTTGGATTTACCACCATAGTTGATGATGGTTCATAACGTGTTTCAAGTGTCAGAAAATGGAAATTATCTCTATGACTCATCACATGTTTTGATCTTGGAGGAACATGATGTTGAAGTTGATTTATCCCTAACTAAACAACCGATTCGGAATTTTTTTTATGAGGAAGTTTCATTATGGTAATTTTATAAATTTAGTTCATGTGATTTGGGAAAATAATTCTAATTTTTATGAGTCTTGGGATTGTGAGGTTCTGATGATAGAGTAGTGGCCTCGTATCATTGGTGTGGAGCCTTCTTAGAAGTATTAATAAGGTAAAAGAGATTTTATAATAGGGAGATTTTAATATCCCATTATAATCATTCAGGTACTTCTTGACCCTTTTTTATTATCATTTGTTATCATATTATTTTGGGTCATTTATAGGGTATTTTTGATTAATTTTATTTAATTTTTTAGGGTTTCTTATGATTGGTGCCTAATTAGGTAAAACCATGTGGTTCATCCCAGTAAATTGTGTGCACTATTTCATAGTTTTGTAGGGTGGTGTATGGTTAGAAAATGGTTATTCCAAACCATGTGTCTTCTTATCCAAACCATGTTCCCATAGACTATGAGGGTTTTCATGGATAAAAAATGGTTAGTCTAACCATATAACCAAATTTTTCATCTTTTTTATAATCCCAGTGAGGATTAAATGTTAGTACTAACCATCCAACCTAACCTAGTAAATCATGCGAATAGGGTTTTAATCCCAAAAAAATTATTTAAAATCCAAGTATGTTGTTTTATATTCTAAGCACATCAAATTTGACCCTAATTCAATATTTTGTCTTTTGGAGGCTCTTAAGAGGTGTTTTGGCTCCTCTAACCTCTCTTCTTCATAGATCCAAGTGTAGGTGGATGCGATTGATCTCCCTCCAAAAAGTGAATTCTCATTGATTTGGAATCCACTTTTCTTCCCTTCTTTCCTTTATTGAGAGTGAAGGATCCTCTTGTTTTTTGTGGATTTAAACACTTATTTGATAGATTATGATTCTATGGATTCTTATTTCATCTTACTCTCCTTTGATTATCCATTGGTGGTTCTCATTTTAGGTGATTAATCATATGATCATGTCATAAAAGTTAGGTGTTTCCCTATGGATTTTCTATACTATTGGAACATTGATTTCTTATTGAAATTTAAAAGAATTTCCAATTTTTTCCTAATCCTTGAATTATTATGATTTTCATGATTGATTTCAAAGGTATGATATTTTTGAAAAAAAACCAATTTTCAATGGAATTAAAAATATGTTTTTATTTTGAGAAAAGTTATCATGAAGTGATTTGATGTTGATTCATGATAAAAATGGATGTAAAATGTAAAATGGTTTTTAATGGCACAAATTTGAAGAAAATATTTAGATTGATTTTCAAATTAAAATGTAAAGTGCAACTTGAAATTGTGTATTTGAAATTTTAATGATGAATTGAAATTAAATTATTGATTTTACCATTATTTATTGACTAATTGTAAGTACATGTGATCCTGAGTAGTTAGTGGGTGACCAAGACAAGCATTTTAGAAAACTAACTCCCTTGAAATGGATTGATGATAACAACTCTAACTAAACAAAGATCAGCATGATTTCACTAACTAGGGTTTTGATTGATTATCTCTCAATATACTAAGCCTTGGGGATGTGTGCATACACTCAAGCCTTGTTTATTAACAAATTATTGTGATGATACTATAACCATGAACTAACTACCATCAAGGATTATGAACATGTTTCATGGATTTTATTTGATTATTATATTCCAATGCTAATAGAGGTATTTGATTCATTCCATTATATTTTATGAAAAATGTTCAATTAATCTTTTTTTGATATACATTCAATTTAATTTATTTGGAAAAATTGTTTACATGAAAATGTGAAATTATTTTACATGCCTTATCATATTTAAATTATATAATAAATCATTTATTTTTATTGGAATTTATATTTGAATGTTTGGTGAAATCCTACTATTATATTTTTCACACACTACATTTTTTTTTAATTTTTTATAGATTATGTTATTTTAGGACTAGGAATAGGAAAATCACCACTTGGAGGCGGTGGTTGTGCATGATTCATTGGACCTTGGGTGATGGCGATGACCAGTGAATCTATGATGCACTCATTAATTATAGATTTTTAGTTCACATCCTGATGGATGTTTCTTCTTCTTTTGGATGTTGTATTACTTTAATATATCTGAATACTTTTGGTACTTACTTTTCTCCTTGAGGAGTGTTTTTATTACCAACTATTCACTATTATTAGTTTTATCCTCTGTTGATATGTGTACTGATCGTTTGTTCTTAGGGAGAAATAATTCCATTGGATCATTTTTTGATTCTTGGGAACTAGTCTTCAGCCTGTGGGGGTTAGGGATGCCCTTTAGTTCAGATTAAGTTTCAGTGTATCAAGATATTCAGGTTGGTCTGTGACATCATTGATTATATTTTTTTAGAAAAACTATGGATACATTTATGGAATGTTGTGGAAATTTTTTTTCTACTTTTGATATTATTCTTATCATTTTATAAGACTCTGATTTAAATTCTTTCTCATCATAGTGTCATATGGGAAGAGTATCTTGGGTGGTTCCTACTGGGTACATTTACTCACCCAAGGAATATACAATTTGGATAATATATAGAGATTATATTCCAAGATATAGGAAAGGAGTTAGTTTCATACTTTTCTAGTAGTTCTCTTTCATGTCATTATATTTTTTGGTGGAGTTGGAGCTTGGAATGTTTTTTCTTGGTTTAGAGTGGTTGAATCTTCATTCCATAGTCTTTTACTTCATTGATGTTTACATTTTTTATATTTTTCTATTGTTACTAGTATTTTTTCCCTTTCTAGTATTTTATTAAGTTGTATTATTTATTCTTAATATGTCATATAGTTATTTGTTGTTAACATTATTTTTTCATGACTATTTTCATTGTTTCAAAATGGAAAATTATCAACAAACTTTTAGGTAAGACCTTGTAAATTATTTCCATCCTTTGGTTTATTGTGTATTTCACCTATGTTTATTGGAACCTCAACTCTTTCTTATCCAATGGTTACGATCAGGATGTTATAGTTGATAAGGGTACTCGCCATGATGTAATATTTCATATGGATCACTATTTCAAATTATAGAGGTAGATTCCACTAACTTTTTAGGGTGATTCAGGACCTGGTAAATAATAATCATGTCTTGATAGAATAATCAAAATATTTGATTTCATCATGACTCTAGATGAAATTTACGTCAAGATAGAAATGTGTATTATTTAATATTTTGCATGGAAATGCTGATACATAGTCGTTCAAGGTATGGTGGATCTATCCCTTACATCGGAAGGATTTAATGAATTTTTTTACAAAAAACCCTATCCACAAAACTTTTCGGTATCATGAATAATTTACTATTTTTCTCTAAATAAGAAAGTGTGTTAGTTAAAGAATGTGTCTTAATTCACTTACCTAGACCACTTTTCAATAGAGGTAGTTGGATCTGAATCTTTCAAGGTGCACAGATTCAATTCAGATATAGAACTATATATTCACTACAAATTTGGAATGTTTTTATTCAATATATACACAAATATGTTGAAAAATGTGATGGTAGAAGAAAAACACATTTCTAGAAACTCTTATAGAGGTAATACAATCATCTATCCAGGTACTGAGGAGAAATACAATAATGGAAATAAAAGGAAAATGTAGTGTTACCCCTAGATGAGTTGGTAACCCTATAATAATTCTACTGGGTCGGCCACTTTTCCTCAACTATATAGTTATAAGATGGGTTTTTTCTTATGTTATTCAAGTGGAATAATAAAATAGAATGTATGGAACCATCTTAGGGGGTTCTATAATTTCGAAAAAAAATAGTACACCATAGTATTATTTAACTTATCCTATGAAGTCAATAGAAAGAAATGGATATAATATATCTCATTACTCTCCTAGTAAATTGGGATGATCTTATCAAAATGGTTCTCATCCATATAATTGAGAAAGTAAGGTTGATTCCAGACACAACTCGGTAGTCTAACTGACACCACCTTGTCAGGGTAGTGAGGATTACCTAGTGAGAACCAACAAACATCTATAGGGAGTTTTTTGTATCATCATGAGCAAACAAATAGGTCCCTAGATAGCATGAGGTATCATCCTTCTTAACTCAACCATTATGCATGTATTGTTCAATATTGGGGCATCCCAATATTTCATGGTATTTAATTTGGTAAAACAATTGTTGTTACATATGGAAATAATGCCTCATGTTTTGAGCATCAAGATATATCCTAGGTAATGGGAGTATGGGTGATTAAAGTGTCTAACATTCTATATTACTATCAATACAGTAAATTTCCATTTGGGGTTTTATGATCATAGAAATGGATGAATTCAATTTAATTTTTGGAATGGACTGGTTTGTAGAATTCATAAATTATATCAACTATAAAACACAATAATTAATCTTCATATCCTTTAATGGTTCTATTCATTTATTCAATGTGTATTGACATATAAATGATACAAGGGTAAGGCCTTTGGTGATAGTGGATGAAACCATCTCCTTCCAACTAGTAGGGATGACCTTGGTCATTATTTATGTAACTGATAATATGAATCTTTCTTCTATAATAGATCAACACCCAAATGTTTTCTTGCATGATTTCTATAGTTTACAACCTGAATGTGAAATTTATTTTTCTATTAATATACCCCTCAGAACAAGTACAATTTATCTCATATCATATAGAATAGAACCAATATAATTAATTTAATATAAGTTACAACTATACGAATAATAAATCAAGGGATTCATTAAACCAAGTACATTGTATTAGGTCGATAAAGTTTTATTGTTAAACAATTCAGATGGTCTGCTTCAATTATGAGTTGACTATCCTGAATTAAATCATTTTATAATAAGGAATCGATATCCTCTTCCTAAAATTTATAATCAGTTTGATCATTTGAAGGGATTTAAATGGTTCTCCAAAATTGATCTATGATTAGGAAATCAACAACTCTGATATAGGAAAGAGGATATCCCAAATACAACTTTTCAAAATCATTTTAGTCACTATGAATTGTTGGTCTATTCCATTGGTCTTACCAATGCACCTATAGTTTTCAAGTAATTGATGATACAGATCTTTTATAAGTACATTGACTCATTTTTCATTTTTATTTTTTGATGATATATTGTTGTACTTTCAAATTATAAATGAACTTGAAAGGCACATAAATATTTTATTGACCACATTAAGTAAACACCAGAATTATGATAAATTCGATAAGTGTGATTTTTTGGATAAATTAGGTTTTTTTCCATAGTCATGTTATCTCTATGAAATTCATATTTATTGATTTTAGGAATATTTAAGTAGTCATTTCATAACAACCACCTAAGAATGTCTTTGAGATATCCAGCTTCCTAGTATTAGAAGGATGTTATAATCATTTTGTCTAATATTTCTTATGTATCACTTCTTATAGGAAAAATTTGATGATAAAATTTATTCAATTAACTTAGAATGATTATTTAAAGAAATCATTTTATTATCTTAATGATCATCTTACTTTTTAACCTATCTTTATCTTTTCAGAACAAGTATAAGGATATATAGTATATTGTGATGCATCTTGATCTAGACTAGGTTATATTCTTATATAGGGAGACAATTTCATAGAATATGGTTCAAAAAAATTATGGATATATAAAAATAAAAACCCAAAAATGTTTTCAAAATAACTATGATGGATAGCCATTAAAAAATGTTTTCACTATCTCTTTAGTAAAAATTTCTCTATCTTCACTGATCATAAAAGTTTGAATCAAATATTTTCAAAAAGGGACTTGAACCTCAAGAAATAATGATGGATGTAAAATCTCAATATGTTTTTATTTGACTAGGTTTATACACCTTGGAATGTTAATTGAGTTGCTGATGTTCAAAGTTGGAAATTGTATCACCAAGTAGACAAAGAAGATTTTGACCACTGGTAATTAATTAGAGTAATTACTGACATGAAATTGGATTGAATGGAACAAAATGAGTATGAGTTATGTTTGATCGTTATTGATGTAAATTATTAATAGAGGTGGTAAATGGTCTTTTGAAAACTTTAAATATATAATAATCAGTTTTTATAAAATATAGAACTGTAGTGAGTGAAGTGTTCTTGAAAAGAGTTGTATTGGAAATAAAATGAAAGAACATAAGGATTTATAGTGGTTTAGATCACAAAGATCTTATACCACTTTTCAACCTCATTTACTCCTCAAGATGATTGGTACCCACTGAGAACCTCACTTTTAAATGTGTCAAAACATTATTACAGACCCTTCCTTTTACAATAACTCAGTATTTACAGAAGATCAACACAGTCTGTTTACCTATATTTTGATCAAGAGTCACAGCCCAATATTCCTTTTAACCATGCGAATGAATGACTTTATTTTTATTATGAAAATCATGAACTAGACTTAGAAATACAAAAAATAAATGACAAAGATTACCAAATTAAAAAAATATAGATAAATTAGAGGATGATTAGAAATGTTAAAGATTTTAAATCTTGATGATAAATGATCACATGAATTAAAAAAATCAAATTTGAAGTTAATATATGATAATATATAGAGTATAGAAATAATATAAGTTATTGAACAAATATAGAGCAGCAAGAATTGTCAAAGCTTTGACCCATATAATATGTCGAATGATCTACATAAATGCTTTTTTATCCATGAAGATATCTCCTATAAAATTGAAACAAATATCATCTAAGAGAATTTCCATGTACAATATCATCATGACACTTTTTAGAATAAAATAATAAATAAATATTATTGATAACTTTTCTTGTTAAATCCAAACTAAAAAAAATATCATAATTATACTTTATATTTATTCATGAAATTTTAATCAATTAAAATAATTTGTATACAAAATGTATGAAAATTATATTAATTAAAATTGTTGAAATGAAAATATAATCTTTTAGATTATTAGGATAGTAAAAACTACATAAAAATAGTGCATCACTTGAATGTCAATCTGCATGAATATATGTACATAAAAAATGAAAATATCATTTTTTTAAATATTCATAGAAATATATTTCAAAAAAAATATACACTAAAACATTTACCAAAGAATTTATTTTAATAACCTTAATTCAATTAAGAATTAAAAAAATAGTCACAAAATTTTAAATACTGGCGGATTAAAATTATTGGTGGTATTTGGACATAATTATTATTGGTAAGGATCCACTATTGAAAATAAAAAGTGGTAGATTGAATATGCTACTGATGAAAAACAAATGGTGGCATTATTCTCTTATTAGTGAACAAAAATTGATCTATCATTGGATGTCCAATTGTAGACAAATATTTAGATCTAATGATGTTCTAAGAATCTTATAAATAATAAAATCAAATCAAAATATAACTATATTCATGCCACTGTGAAAATGAAGGCTTCTAAAGAAATAAGAAAACCATGATACTATTGGATGTACAATGATAAAAAAATGATCTACCATTATAATTGTTCAATGGTGGAAGATGATCTACTATTGGCCCAAAAAGAAAACACCACTATAAAACATAAAACAAATTATTTTTAAAAACAATATACTGTATCACAAAATGAAATAAAATTATACTACAATAAATGAGAATGGAAGAGATCATATGGGATTAAGATTTTTCTCCTAGGAAAATATACTCTAGGTAAAATAAAGAACTATCAATAGATGGAAGTTTATTTAATGGTGATGGAAATCTACCAGTGAAATGATAACAACATTGTCTACTTGAATAAGAATCAATATTGAAGAACCAGTTGAAGAAAAAATATTTACTCTTCAAGTTCGGTATACAAGTAGATAAATAATCTCCTATGGGATTCCAATGGTAGCAGGATATATAATTAGTCTACCATTGAGTTCCAATGGTATAAAAATAAATAATATAATCGTGTATTCTTTTAAACAATTCTTTTATTGATGTGAACTATCGATGGCCCAAAGGTGATTCCATTGAGGGATGGTGGTTCCACTGGAGAAGGATGCACAAAACACCCAAAGAGCATGGAGAATATTTAGTGAAGGAATGTGGTGTTCAGTCAAACAATAGCTACATATAAACATGATGGAGAGAGATACATGTATTGAACTAGGGAACTACCAATTGATATAGATTTTGTCGATGTATAGGAGGAATATTATGACCAAAAATTCGAAGAATGAAAAAATGCAACAGGTCAAAAATGATAAAAGATAGATCAAATGAAATTGAATGGATAAGATCAGTCTAATCTGATGTAGGATGATATATCTATGTTTTTACATGATGAATAATAACAATAAAAACACATCCAACATCAATTTTTTCCTCACACTAGCCATCAGTATATAGAATAATCTATAATGATCCACCATTATAGATGGATACTAGGGATCAAAACTAGTTAAACTATCATAGACACAGGCCTTTGGACCAGCAGGCTTACCATTCCCACCCAAACACCAATCGGGTGCACTATATAGGCCTTATACACAAGACCACCTACAAGCTTATCGTTGCCTCTATGTGGTTTTCCAAAGGTAGGCCTTCCCACAGGTTGACCCATGGGGTCCCCATAATGTGGTTGAGGGCCATCCTTGGTTGCTCATAATAGATGGACCATTTTTTTCAGAAGAAAAAAATATTACAAATCATTAAAAAAATTAAATTATAACAAACATTAAAACATTACCAACATTTTAATACAATTAAATAAACATTAAAAAATATTTTTAAAAAATTATTAATTAATTCAAACAATTTTGAATTTAATAAAATTTTAAGAGAGTAATTTTTCAAAAAAAAGAACATTTTATAATTTATTAGACCCACTTTAAAATACTAATAAACACGCCCATTCGTAAATTAAAAAACATAACATTTATTAAATTTTTGAAAAATTTCTCCCCCTTTTTGAATTTTATAAAAAAGTATATTATAATTTATTATATAAAACCGAATCCTTTTTAAGAAAACAAATACTTTTAAACTAATAAATTAATATCATAAAAATTAATTTTAAATATTAATTTCAAATTATCATTAAATCAGATTAGAATAAAACATTTAATTATAGAAAACATGTAAAAACATATTTATGTACAGTGATTATACTGGGGAATTTAATATTATAACATAACCAAATCAAATTTCATCTACCAAAAATAAATATAAACAATAAGTTTTGTGAAAATGTTATCTAACTATATCTTAGTAGGAATAAATTCTATGTATATATCACCTTTATTTACATGATTCTTAATAAAATGAAATATAACAACTTTGTGTTTAGTTTTAGAGTATTGAAGATGGTTTTTATAAATTAAAAAAACACTTCAATTATCACCGGAAATAGGAATTTTATCAAATTGTCTTATCTAAACTGACATTAACATCATAAAATGTTTGTTTAATCCATATGCTCTATGAATAGAAACATGATACATCACCATATTTAGACTCAACTGTTGGCAGTGCTACTAAAAGTTATTTTCTTAGAGATCTATGAAATTAAACAACTTCCTAAAAAGTGAAACATACTTTTAGTTCTTTTGGAATCATTTTTTCAAACTCCATATTCATAATCAGTTTAAGATCATAAATCAAAAAAAAATTGAATAAGAATGTTTGGTATACTTAATTATTCTTGTAACGTCTCAGCTTCTCACAAAGGTATATACCAATAATTTTTTGTTCTAATCACTTTAAACAACCCTATTAATGATGCTTAATCAAGTATAGGGGATCTCAGGTGTGTTTGTGGATCATTCGAAGCCCTGACCACAATAATGAGAAGAAAATTTTGGGCGAAACTGTTATAATAAACTGTGCAGACTAGCCCACACGGTTTCACTAAACCTTGTGGTTGAAGATAGTGGGAACCTAAAGTTTTTATGTTTTTTCTGCAATCATTTGACCCATATTCACCTTTTAGATATTAGTGTTTCACATTTTTTTCATTTTTAAACAAATTGTATACCTAACCGTGCGGTTTTCCCCTTTCAAGTCGTAACTAGCAGAAGGTTGGCACACAATTTGGCTAACCATAAGGAGAAACTCTGAGTAGTGTTATTTATGGGTGAAATTATAAAATTACCCCTCTTAAATGATTTTAAACCATTTATTTTTATTTATTTTCCAACATTCTTCTCTACAACAGCTTAAACCTCTCTTTTCTAGTACAAAGCCTCGTATCCTCATCTCCTTTGGTTTGGAGATAACTCTTTCATATGACATCTATTTCTCTCACTATAGAAATAATTAGATCCATTTCAACAATATCCTTCCTTCCCTTTTTTCTATTTCAATGTTTCTCCTCCATATATTGTGTTATTTGGGTTCAATACCATTTTCCATATTTTCAGGGAATTTGACGGTTTCATCTATTTCTTCCACCCTAGCTCGAATCAAAGGTTGATTCTAGATAAGGGGAGCTCTTCAAGGTTAAGGTAGGTGGTATAGTTTCTTACCCTTTGTTTTGTTTCATTCTATAATTTGTTCCATTATGTCTCCCACTAGTCCATTCCAGTGATGACTCAGAGTTTTAATTAAATTAATCCAAGTGATTCTGCATGTGTATTATGATCCTATCTGAAGGTGAGTCACCTTCTAGAGTGATTTAATTTACTTGGACTGCCCCAATGGGTGTGTTCTACCCCTTGGATCTTAATTTACCCTTGTCTTAGTTTCATAAATTCCCCTTGAGTGGAATTTCCCCTTAATAAAATTCCTTGAGAGATTAATTGATTTGAATTAGGTGATGAACCATGAATTAAACTCAAGTACCTATGACATAGATGAATTGACTAGGCAATGTGAGTTGATCATGTTCTATGCCTATTTACCCTTGATTTATAAATGGTTTCTTAAAGTTATTCCTTGAGAAATATTCCAATTTTGACCAAAATTTCTGAATATAAAGAAATGGTCCCTCTTCCTTGAATTATTTATAAATTCATTGATGGTTTAATGCTTTGACCATAGTATC
Organism: Viscum album; assembly: GCA_963277665.1. NCBI lineage: Eukaryota > Viridiplantae > Streptophyta > Magnoliopsida > Santalales > Viscaceae > Viscum > Viscum album. The sequence continues at coordinate 329,019,375 of OY728152.1, read as the reverse complement.
TAGAGTGAAACATGTGGTTTGGACTTAAGGTCCCATTGGAAGGAATCTCATTCCCTTTTATTAGAATTATTAATGCTTAGTAAATATACTAGTAGTGAAACCATCTATTCCTAGGATGGGTTTACTGAGCGTTATCCATTTTTAACACCAGACGAGTGACACTGGTTCCCTTGGGAGACCCCTTAGACAATCTTGAAAGCACGATTGGTTGAACATTTCCACAAGAGATACGCATACCCCTACATGTGATAACTGGTATGAACATTGAGGATAATACTTGAATTTTCAAATCATTCATGAAGTGACACATGGGACATCATTCTTAGGTCACCATAGATGAACTCCTTACCATTGGCCATGAATCGAACCCCTGGAGTGATATTTGGAAATTTCTTTCAGATTGACATGGTTGGGTTCAAATTGTCACACTATATTTTATAAAGAGGATTTAAATTTAATTAAATGAGTAAATAAATATTTTCAAAATGATAAATGGTGTTTGATTTTGGAAATATAGGGACATGTCCTCCAAGCCCAATCAAACCCATGGTGAAAGTCCATCCTCCTTCACCTTACACCTCTCATTTTACACTTGCAGGCTACTTTGATTCAGAAACACATGCTTAGGATGAAGCAGGTAAATTGGGTAGGTATCCAAATGTAACCCAATCCAATTTATATAATTATCTAATTCTGTATTGCTTTAAATTTATAAGGCGCATTGTTTACATTTTATTTCATGAAATGGAATGGCCTAGACACCATGGGTGTATTCCTACTTAGATTATATCTCACAACCTTCCCTAGTGCCTATAGAATCTATGTAGACTTTATGGTTGTAGAAACTGATATAGGGAAGCATCCAACTCCCAAGGTTTGATTTCTGGCATTACGATGGAGTTGGGGCCAAGGATCCACCCTATTCTCAAGATTCTAGTTGTTGTATTTTTTTCCATTTTTGTATATTTTTTCATCATTTTTTATATTATTGTATCATCTACCTCCATTATAATAATTTTTGTATAGACACATGACGTAGAATCATCATTTTGTATATTATTATTATTCGGTCTCAACTTATTGCCTATTTAGATTGCATGATTTATTATTATTATTAACACAATCTATTCTGGGATGTTGTTTCTATTCTTTATTATATATATTGATACACTCTACTCTGATTCATGAGGGAATATTCTCCCAATTGAATTACCCAAGGCCCTTGTTGCTAGTCGGAAACCTAAGTCATTTGGGGAGGAATGCTTCAGGTTTTGTGGCCCACTATCATGGGGTACCTTTGAGTGTCATTCATGGTGGGATACTACAATTATCTTAACATCCTTAAGATGACATTATTTCAGGTTTAACTAAAACCTATAACACACAAAAACTATGAACATTATTTGTGGTCTAGTTTTAGTGAGCTTCAATAGACAATCTATCATGCCTCCATAGAGTTTAATATCATCTAATATTTCATACTCATCTATATCCAATTTGTAATTAGTACTCGTTGTTTTTTTTTCATAGATTTACTAGAATAAAGTCCAATCCTCTTTAAAATTTATTTAGGATACTTATATTGATTTAATAAAATACCATCATTCTTTTGATAAATTTTTATACCAAGTAAAAATTTTAGATCTCCTACTATTCTCATGTCGAATTCACGTTTCATTGGATTAGAAAAATCATTATATAGAGAATCATTTTTTGATCCAAATATTATATCAGAAATATATATTTTTATAATCTTAATATCTCTTGAAACTCTTTTTATAAATAAGGTTGGATCAAACATAATGTTTTAAAAATAATTTTATAATATAAATTGTGTTAGTCTTTTATACCATACTCTTGGGGATTGATTAAGACCATATAAGGCTTTATAAAGTTTAAAGACATGATTTTGAAACATAACATTTTCAAATCTATGTAATTTAATAACATATACTTCATCTGAATTAGTCCAATTTTAAAAAGGAACATTTTACATTAATTTGAAATAATTTTATATTTTAAAAAAAAGAAAAGGATAACCAATTTATAATTGATTCTATCATTAATTTATTAGAAAAATCATCTTCTATGTCAATTTCCACTTTCTGAGAATAAATTTGAGCTACTAGTCTTTCTTTATTATTAACTATGTTTCTAGCTTCATTAAGTTTATTATGAATAATACCTTTAGTTCCTATGATGGTTATCTTTTGGAAAATAAACTAAATACCATAATTTATTTCATTCAAATTTATTTAATTCATTTTCTATTGAATTAATCCAATTTGAATCAATTAAATAATTTTCAACATTTACATGATAAATGTTAGAAATAAAATAAGACTTAGCATCGTAAAGTAAAGCATATTTTCTGGTTTGAATAGCATATTCTGAATTACCAATTAGTTTTTCAATAGGGTACTCATTGTAGAGACCTGACCCCAGAATCCTAAAGTTAGTGTATACTTCCATTAAATTAGCATGATTACAAGGAATAAAATCCCAAAGGACCAATGAGTTTAGTATTCTTAATAAACTAGATACATTCATGAGTCCTGTATTATAAATGAATACACTAATTACAACATAATTTTTTGACAGGGATAATAAATTTATTCTATATTATAATATCCTTTTATATCCTTCCATGTAAACTTATTATATTCTTATGGAAGGAAAAAAAATTATGGTGATCTCAAATTCTCAGTAAGGGTTAATTATAGTGGAAACAATAATGAATCAATGAGAATGATAAATATAGAAATGTAAAAACTGAAGACACATCCCATGAAATAAATAAACTAAGGAGGAAGTTTTTAAACAATATAAGAAGTTAGATCACTGAAAACACGAGCCTATTAAATATATGGATAAGGCATGATCAATATGTTAAGGAAAAATAACTGAAACACATGCCATTTAGTCAATGAATTGATAATTAAATACCTCAATAGATAATGTCAAAGAAAAAAATATCATAGATAAAATATATTAATTCTAAATGAAGAAAATGATTTATTGTTGGACTTCATGTTTCCCAAGAACGTGGTAGCTTAATCGCAAATACCTTTCAAAAGATGATTTATCATACTATTTTCATGACCATTCACAAGTTAGTTTATATCTGTGGGTAGAAACCCATCTATTCTTCTTGGAAACAAACATGATGGTCTTGTAAGGAACTAATTTCATCTTATGATACTATTGATATGTGAAGGGGTTACTTTAAATAGTCCCGAACTCTAGTCTTTCATTTCCAAAGAATACCACATATATCTAATAATCAATTTAATTCAAAAACATTATACATTATAAAATATCCATATAGTGTCAATGAAACTAAATTATTAATATTTTCCCTTAAATCAAATAATATTTAATGTAAACACTGTATGTAAAAATGTTATATGATTTAGGCAATGATCATATCCCTGATAAATGATATGTATAATTAGGAGAAAATCAATGTTCAATGATTATATAAAATTTAATATTTCAAGGTGACTAGAAAATTGAATCACGGAAGTGAATTTCAATAAAATCCTTAATGAAATCAATAGAAACCCATATAGAGGAAGAATAATGATGATATTAATAAAACATATCCATGTGTAGTAAAAATAAATATTTGTTCTCAATGATCAATAGAAATATTATGAAAGGATCATTTAAAAAACTTGAGGAATATATTCTTTTAATTTTTAAAAAACTTTTATTTGAAAAAAAATTTAAAAAAATTGTCAAAAATTAAACTTTAAAACCTGAAAACTAAGATTAAATTAAATTACTGTGGTTAAATTCATACATGTTGCACAAGGTAAAACGAAAATTCCTTTTGTAAGGTAAAAGGTTATACAAGTTCCTTGTTTGAAATGTCATAAGAATAATCATTTGAAAACATTTTAAAATACAAAAGGGTAAAAATTTCGTTAATAAATAATTTTTTAAATGTTAAAACATTTTTGAAAAGGTTTTTATAAAACATGATTTTTAGAATAAAATAGGTTCTCTGATTATGGAGAGAAATGAATTAGAGTTTTCTTTAAAACATTTTCTAAAACATTTTAAGTAAAAAAGAGTGTAAAATAGGTTTTATTACTTATAAAAGTTCATAGATAATTATATTATAATAAAATTAAATTATTTATTCAACTATGATCCAGTAATTTTCTCTAATTAAAATTTGATTGAAAACAATCCAAAACAAAAAGTGATTGTAAAGTAAACCCTTGAAAATAGCAGAATATTGATGTGAGAATCAATCAATGAATATATTATGAGTTTAAAATATAAATCCACATAAAAAAGTTGAATATATATATATATATTAAAAATTTATTACACACATTTTCTTATAATGTTAACAATAATGAGGAAGTAATATAACCCAATGAAAATGAATCGGGTTATGAAAATCTTTACTACTTGGTAACCTATAATTAAAATCACCTTGGAATAAATAATTCAAATTAAAACACAAAATAACATTAATTTAAGATAATTCATGATATAATATATCAAAATAGTAAATATATACACCACACCAAAGAATTATGTGGTGAATATGACATTTATGTCACAGATGTAAAAATTGAGATGAAAATCTATTAACTTACATTTCCTTTCTACTGAAAAAAATTAATCTATTTCATAATGTTTTGAGCATGTAAATTACTTATAAAAGAACCATAATCATAGTTATAATATCATATATTATCTTATTATAATATTTTATTACCCTTTTGTTAATAATATTTCATTATTTTCACAATTTTATATGTTAATTTCCTAGTTTTTTAGTATGTTTTGACTTTAACATTTTTTACTTATTATGTAGATAATGATTTCATCATTTAAAGGATGTAAAAAATTATTTAATTATCATATATATTCATGATATATGTTTTTATAATAATCTATAAAGTTTGGAGATGGGAAATGAAATGCACTATTCATGCAGATGGTATGCAATATGTACGTATGAACGCTACTTCCATATATTTTCCATATTAAAAGAATGAAAATAAAATAATATATTTTTATATTAAAATTATATTATAATATTTTTCTTATATATGTTATATATTTTTATTAAAACCATATTTTATGCATACCATTTATAGCATGAATGTATCATATCACTTTGAGGAGGCAGTTTTCAACACGTCCACAAACGAAGTTATCGTATTTCCAAAAAATGGAACGCATGAAGGAATGAGTTATATAAAAATTTCATAGGTATTAATAAAACATAAATATCATATATATCATAAAAAATAGTCTTTCTCTCATAATTCTCAACCATGAGAGATAGTAAAGGAAAAACGAACGACATCATTACATGAGCCGGTAGTTCATTGTACACGAATGGTAAGTTTGTCACCCATTTGATGGAAGTGTTAATATGTTTTGTTTTAACCATTAACATAACATCATATCACTATATTTAGTATATTTATTTTATTATATAACCATGTAATAATAATAATTAAATGTTTTAAGAAATAAATAACACAAAAGTGATCGTTGAAGAATGTTACCTCTTTTTTGGGTAAGTCCTTTTGGTTTTCACCCAAGGACATCTTTGGATCTATTTATGTATAAATTTTGGCTTCTAGGATGAGTTTATATATGTTTTTATCTTATTTTTGGTAGATTTTTTATGATCTAAATTGGCTTTAGATGTGTGAACAAGTGTGAGGGGTGAGTTTCTTTTTATAGTGGAGGAGGAGTGGAATTCTTGTAAATATAAAAAGGTAAACACTATTATGAGTTATATCTTACATTATGTTGCCACAATAAAGATCAAAGTTATATACCAAAGATTTTATGGTGAAAATATTTCTATCTAATGGATTTTTAACAAGTTTTTACATCATTTTATCCCTTAAGTTTAAGGTTTTGTCCCTTGTTAAGCTAATTTTCTCTTAATCATTGTAATTAATTTTAATCACTTTCACTAATATTTTTGGTAAAAAACTAATAACATATTATAAATTATAAATTATTATAATTAAAAATATATATTTTATTTTTCAAATTTCAAATCGCAAAATTGCAAATAAATTAATTTTAAATTAATCTCCTAGTAAGGACGACAATGTAGGTTTTTAAAGTAAATATTTTCAAATGATTGCTAAGTTTTTATATCAAAATTTTAATTGGAATGATATAAATTTTATTAATCCATATAAAATTGATATAATTAATATTTAAAAATAATTTTAAATGTAATTTAACCATATAAATAAATTATACTCAAAATTAGTTTTGAATTAAAATTTAGTATTTTTCATTATTCATTAAATGATGAAACCTCTCATAAAAATAACAAAAATTCACCCAAAGAAAATGTTTTAGTTTATATTTAAATAATTATTTTTATTTTAAAATAAAATAATTAAAAAAGTTCAAAAATAGGATTTAAAATAGGTTCTCTATTAAAATCTAGTAAAACTATCATTAGAAAAATATATGTTCTTATACGTAAAATTGGGTGTGTCATTATATTATACAAATAAAATATGTCGGATAAAAATAAAAAAAATAATTTATTTAATATATAATATATAAAATTTTTTAATATCATTCACCAATAGTAATTAATTTAAATTATTAGTATAAAACACCGTTTAGAGAATAAACACATTTCTTTTATACTTAAATGGTTTTTAAATTCATTTTTAATTACTTGGTAACCAAATAATTAATTTTATATTTATGTAAACCATATATTCTCATAATTAATTTAAAAAAATTATAAATTATAATTTAATAGCAATTTAAAGTATTAATAAATTTTAATAATATATTGTTGTTTGGTAAAACTCGGTCTTGTGTGTAACGCAAACTATCAAAGAAACTCGTTGTTGTGTGCAATGAAAGTTAACTCAATGTGCATGAATTAAAAGATGTAGATTATATTAAATATATCATAAAGTCTATAGATTTTATATACCTTTCTATGTTTTTCATTGTGTGTCATACACGCTATCGAATAAAAGTTACTTTTTTAGATGTTTTGGTTGTTACAATCATTAAGAGTTTTATATTCCTTTGGATTAGTTTGAGAAGAGATATACACCACCTAAATTGATTTATTATAAATATCATAGTCATTATCTTAAACAAAATTAAATTCTCTAAGATTATAATTTTCTTTAAAAGAATCATAATCCTTTTTTGTATAATTGTTTTCATTAAACGTAAAATGCATAGATTCTTCAACAACTAATGTTTTCTAATTGAAAACACAATAAGATTTTCTATCATTTTTATATCATAAAAATATTTTTTCTAATTATTTAGATTCAAAATTATCAATATTATATTTTTTATTCATGATATAAAATTTGCATCCAAAGACACTAAAATATCCAACTTTATTTTTAAATCCTTTAAAAAGTTCATATGGGGTCTTATTTCGAAAAGTTATAATTGAAGCACTATTAAAAAAATATAATGATATATGTATATCTTCTTTAAAAAATTATTTAGTTCAATAAATTCAAATAGCATTGATATATCCAATTATTACATATATTTGTTCTCCCTATCCACTGCACAATTATTTTTTGGTGTCATAGGGGCTGAGAAATAATTTTTATATCCATTTGATTCACAAAATTTATCAGATTCTAAATTCAAAAAATTTTAACCTCTATTACATATTATAGAGATTATTGATGCATTTTTTAAATATAGAATAAGTTTTAAAAAATAATAGAATCTGGATAATGTTTAATTTTTATGAGATAAAAAATAAATCAATAACAATATTTTTTAATCATCTATAATTACAAATGCATACTTTTACCAACAAAACTAATAGGTTGTATAGGATTGAAAAATCATGATTTAATAATTCTGAACATCTAAAATTACTATCATTATATATAGATTTAAATCTTTCTTTTTGTTTCTTACCTTTCAAATAGGAATCACACAAGAGGTACTTTTATTTAACTTGGGTATTTTTCGAACCTATTCATAATTTTTTTGTTTGTGAAATAGTATGAAATTTTTAAGCCCATGCCTCCTATGATAATGAATTTCATCTAACTATACATAATTAAAAAACATAACCATTTTTTGGGTTAGATCATATAATTAAATAGTTTATAAATTTTCATTTCTACTTTCAAAAAATAGAATTAATTTATTTTTTAGAATATTAAATTTTTCATATTAAAATATGAAATTAAATCCATGATAAAAACTATGATATAATTATAATATTATGTTTTAAATGAATCTCATATAATACTTTAGAGATAAAAAATATTTTAGAAATATCTACTTCACGTGCACCTTTAATCTGTCCTTTAAAGGTGACTCCAAATGTGAAAATCCCACCATCACATTAATCAAATAATAAATATTTTGAAATATCACTGGTTCTATTTCTAGACTATCCACTTTCTAAGTACCGTGATTCATTTTTACCTATAAGGAATATTTTATAAAATTAAACAATCAAAATGACTTTTTTGGTAACTATTCTATCATGATTCCAACTGAAATAGTAGCAGCAAACATTGAATCATCGATATATTTAAATCATTTACTAGTTGGATGAATTGAAAATAAATCTATAGACATTAAAGATATAGTATTCCCCATTGATTTTGTGAATATAAGTGAACACTCATTTGAATAATTCCCTTTCATAATAAAATTTAAATAAGTTACTTTGGAAACACTTACTTTTGATATTTTATGAAAGTTAATTTTATTTAAACATTTTTTCAAATAGTTATATCCAAAACCCTTCTTATTGGTGTTATTTTCATTAAAGACATCATTTTATCATATTGTTCTTTTCCTTTGAAAAAGATGATAAATCACATTAAAGATTAAAAACATCATTTTTCATATCCATATTCTCTTTTTGAATATTTTCTAAATCTGTAAAGACATGTTCATTGGATACATAAGTTGTGTTTCTTAATTTTTTATTTTATTTCATTAATTTCATATATTCATTTTCTACTTTTTTTATATCATCCACAACTAAATTAAATATTATATCTTAATATTTATCATTTACTAACAGAAATTGTTTAATCCTTTAATTTTCATATTTTTGTTTAAGAAATTAATAATTATAATTATATTTAGATATATCATTCTTGGAAAGATAGATTTTAAAATTTTCAAATTCAAATTTAAATTTCTGATTTTCTTTAATCAACTACTTATTAATAATTTTTAGTTCATTATACTTTTCAATTATACCAACTCAATAATTATTTAATTCTTCATTTTATTTAAGTAGTTTCTAACATTTAGGATTACTAGAATTAGAATAAGAACATGAATTATAAAAATAAAATAATTTTAATTTCTTGATAACGAGTTATGATCAACATTTAGAATATTTATTAACTGATTAAAGAGTATATCATTTACCACACACTATATACCCAATAGTGAAATACTCCCAATATCCTATTCCATTCTACAATCACTACTTGTGTTAGAACTATCTGATCAGTACCAACCTCTAAATAAATTTTTTTTTCATATTTTTCTCTTTTTCTTTATTTGGATGTTTGATTTTAGGGAATTTATTCCTTATGTGACCTTTCTTCTTGCACAGATTAAAATTCATTTCTAAGACATATTTATTATTTTTAGTATTATGATATGGATAATTTTTTCATAAATATTAATATGCTATAAAATTATTTTATCCCTTCTAATTAATCAATTTGATTTTATTTGAATCATTTTAGTATTTTTGGTGATATTTGGTTTTAATTGTGAAAATGGATTAATTCGGGAAATTTAATAGTTTTCTATAACATTTTTACTTTAATAATTAAACTTACAAGATAGATACAATTGATATGATTATTTTTCTATTATTACTAAATTCATTATATTAAACTTTTTCTTATTGAACATGAGATTATTTGAACATCTAGAGGGTAAAAAATCAATGAAGTTGGAAAAACTTCTGGGCGGACAGCGTGGACCCCACCTTCATAACTGGAGAATAATTTAGTGTAAAAACATATAATTGAGGCTATTACAACTATAATTAAATGAAAACTCATAGTATAATTTCCAAAATAAATTTCATGGAGTTATTAAATCATTAAATTGGCCATTGAATGATATATATTGAAGGCGCATTTCTCTAATTCTGAGCAAAAAAAATCATACTCAATATTTATTCCATAACATCTACTAGACATGTAGAATTAATGTGAAATTTTTAGGGGTGACATAAAATTAAATTTGGAACAACCTATAATAAGGTTTATAAGGGTGATTCGAAGATATGGTGTTCCCAAATAGAGAAAACATTTTGAGGATAGATTCTGGAGGGGGAGCTGATACACCCATTTATTTTCTTATTTTATTTTTCTTTTTATTGTTTTTTTAATTTAGATTTATTTTAAATGTAATTTTATATTAGTTTATTATAAATAAAATATAATTCATTAATGGTTTTTATTTTTGTTTCCATCTTCTTCACCCTTTTTTCATCCATTTTACTTCTTCTTTTCTTTTCTTTTCCATATCAAACCACGTGAACTATTATACTCATGATTATGAGTAACTGACTGTATGAATATCTTGGGGGAGTAATCTGATGATTGAACCTGAGGCTATGTATTTTATCCTCTTTGAGTTAATTATGATGATAATTTATAGTGGGTGTAATCCTTAAGGTTGTTATCTAAATTTTATCATCTTAATCTACAAAAAATTTCCCTCGATTGAGGAAGTGGATAGAGCGTATTCTTGGTGATATCTAAGTACACTTTTCATTCATAACCATGGTAGACTAAGGTGTGAACACGTATTCTAGACTATGTTTACTATTTATATTTGAATCTGGTCAATGAAGGTGCTCCCTAAAAATTCTCTCGAGAGAACTTGTTTTCTTCTCTAATTCTATTCTGTTTAGCATTGCATAGTAATTTAGAATTGAATGTTAGTTTCTTCTTATTTGTAAATTTCATTTGTTTTATTAAAATAAATTTATTTCCTAAAAAATAAAACTAAAATATAATTATTTCATAGGTGAATCAAATTATATAGGTGGACAAACTGATAAATCTCCTCAAGTTAGATGACCCGGGTTAGCCATTGTGCAGTATTAGGAGTATAAATTTTATTTTTCCCATGACCTATTAAAGGAATGAGTCACATTAACTTTCCTATAGTCTTTTATAGAATTACTCTTAAACTGAATCTTTTAATATTTGTATTTCATGAACATGAAACACTTCTTACTAAAATGATTCAACTCCTTCTCACTTTTCTAGAACTCAGATTTATAGGAATTTTATGTATTGATTACATTATACATAAAGAGAATAACTTTTCATTTTTTAGACTCCTCATTATAAATATTTATCATCTCTAAATCATAATGTAGTAGAGATCCTATAATTTCATCTAATGTATACTCCTTAAAATTATTACTCTCATGGATCACCACCTTCTTCGCATGCCATCTTTTTGGAAGAGCTTTAGTACTCTTTCCACTTAAGTTGTGTTTTTTCAAAACTTTTACAAGATAACTCATAAAATTGGTAATACTAGTGAACCAATGGAAAATCTAGTTTATGGATTCTTTATCTACCATTTAGAATTTCTAGTATTCTGCTCAAAACATTCCTATATTGGGTCTCTAGATCTTGTCATCCCCATAATGATTCACTTGAGATTTCCTCCATATTTTGTAGGATATCTTATAACCTAAAACATGTAAATATACTCTTATACATATAGTATAATACAAAATTTTATAAATTTAAAATTCAAACATATTTTAACATTTCATTACCTAAATGTTTCTAGTGATCAACATTGTGTAGCTCATATGGCATATCCATTATTATCCAGTGATCGAGACATAACTAATTTATATAGGATTCCATTATGTATTTCCAGTAATTATAGTCACTTCAATAAAATAACGGGTTTTTTGAATCAATCTGTCATTCATATTTATACCTTCCATATTAAAAATAACACTTTTCTCCTATTTTTTAAACTATTATGTTAATAATATCATGTTTACCCAGAATAAAAAATAAAAAAAATAAATAATCAGAGAGGATAAATGTCATTTAAGAATGTTCCAACCCTCTGATACAAAATTTTGGATCCGTAGTGTTGCAATTATGATTGAGGGGTGTGAATAGTCTTTCAAAATTTAAAGACAAATCAATTAGAGTTTATAAAATAAAAAACTATGGTGAGTATAGTGTTCTTGAAAAGAGTTGGAGTATAAATAAAATGAAAGAAAACAATGATTTATATTGTTTCAGATCACAAAGATCCTAGTATATTCCTTAACCTTCTATACTACTCAAAGAGATTTTTACCCCCTTATAACCTCACTTTTAAAGGTGTGAGAATCTTATTATAGACCATACCTTTTACAAGAACTTGGTGGCAACACCCTTCTTTTTAGGAGACCAGCCAAGTATATTTACCTGAATTTTAATAAATATGAATAGTACAATCTTCTTTATAGGTGGTGGAACAAATAAACTAATGAAGTAATTTATTTTAATTTGGAATATCATAAATCAAAATCATAAATACAGACATAATTAAAAACAATTACCTTAATAAAAAAATACAAATTAATTTTAAGATGATAAAAAATGATGAAGATGTTAAATATTTATGATCTATGATCATTTTAATAGAAAAATGTTGAAGTTGAAGTTATATTATGACCGAATCTATAGTATAAAATTCAAATAAGTTCTCAAACAAAAAGAAAACAGCAAGAATTATTGAATTTGAATCATAAGTAATCTATCGAATTATCTATGTTGGTATTGTTTGTATCCTTGAATATATCTCTTAGAACATTAAAAAAAGATCCACTTGGATTGTGCCCTTTTTTAATATATACATGACACTAGTTAAAGTATAATAATAAAATAATATGATCATTACCTTATCTTCTTAAAGTCTCACTAAAAATATAGCACAATCACATTTTATATTTATTCATTAAATAATAAAAAATTAAAATAATAAGTATTAAAATGTATACAATATTTATTTACTAAAATAATTGAAATAAAAATATAATCTTATAGATTACTAAGAAAGTAAAATATAATATAAAACAAATCATCATATGAATATAAATCTAAGTGAATAAGTCTACATTAACAAATGAAATAAATATGTTTTAAATATTCCTACAAATATGTTTCAATATAAATATAATAAAACATTTAGCAAAGAATTTATTTTAATAACATCAATGGAAATAAAAAATAAAAAATTTAGACACAAAATTTTAACTAACGATGGATTAGAATTGTTGGTGGTATATTGACTCTACAGTCATTGGTCCATATCCATCAATGAAAATATAGAGCAGTGCCTTGAATATGATACCAGTAAAAATAGAGAGTTGTGGAATTATTATACTACCAGTGAAAAAAATCGATTTAATATTGGATGTATAATGGTTAAAAAATAAAGAGATCTAATGATGTTCTAAAAATCATAAAAATAATTAAATTCATCCAAAATAAAACTATTATTATGCCACAATGAAACTGATGGCTTCTGGAGAAACAAGAAAAAAATTCCTCCATTAGATGTCCAATGGTGGAAAGAGAACTAACATTGGAATTGTCCAATAGTGGTATATGATCTACCTTTAGTACAAAATTAAAACACCACTGTAAAACATAAAACAATATACTATTAAAAATAAGAGACCATATAAATAAAATCAAGAAAATTATAATGAAACAAAAGAATAAGGAAGAGATCATGTTGGATAAAGAACTTTCTTCCAATACTCTATGCAGCAGGTAAAAAACATAATTACCAATGGATGAAAGTTTGGTCTACTGGTAAAATGATAAAATCACTACCAACATGAATTAGAAGAAACATTAAAGAATGAGTGGAATAAAAAATATATACCGATTGAGTTTGATACACTGATAGATAAAAAATATATCATTGGATTCCAATGGTAGTAGAACATAGAATTGTACTACCATAAAGGTCCAATAGAATCAAAATATGGGAGCTACTAGTGGATGAATTCCAACATTACATCCACTAAGGGGAACTACCGATGACCCAATAGTGATTTTGTTGAGGTCTAGAGGATCAATTGGAGAAAGATGCACTGAACACCCTGTTTTCTAGGAGAATCATCAGTGGAGGAAGGATATGTGAGTCAAACAGCACCTGCACAGACACATGAAGGAGATAGATACCTATAAAATACCATAGAACTACCAGTTGAAAGATATGTCTTCAAGGTATAGGAGTAATAAGATAACTGAAATTAGAAGAAGGAAAAAATGTTAGAGTTCAAAAATGATAAGTAAGAGATCGAATAAAATCTAAAATGTTATATTGATCTAATATGATGGAATATGATCTATCTATGTTTTTAAAGGATGAATAGTAACAAGAAAAATTCATCCCACATTGGTTCAACCTATTTGATATCCTCCGGTATGTCGAATGAGTCGTGTTGATCCACCATTCGAGTTGGCTATTAGGGATCAACACTGGTTACATTATCACGCACATGATCCTTTGGCTCAATAGGCTTATTTTTTCCAACCATTCACCTAGTGAACACACTCTTCAAGCATTATACATGGTCCTTCCTGCAAGCTTACCACTTCCTCTAGGTTGGAATCCAAAGGTAGGACTTCCCATAGGGTTGACCCATTGGGTCCCCTTAGTGTGGTTGAGGGTCGTCCTTAGTGGGCCATAATATATTTCCCACTTTTTGATAATAAGAAAACAATATTAACAAACATAAAAGAATTAAAATATAAAAAACATTAAAAAATTAACATCATTTTAAAAAATTATATAAACATTTAAAATATTGTAAACCAAAATTATGAATTAATTAAAACAATTTTGAATTTAATAAAATGTGAAGATAGTTATTTATTAGAACAAAGAACATGATTTAAATTATTAGAACCACTTTGAAATACTAAAATTTTTCTATAAAAATACATGTATTCTTTAAATGGTTGACATGGTTAAGGAATCTCAACAATCAGATCCCTATTTTCATACCATTAGGTCATCCAAAATGCTGGGAAGACTTTTGAATGATGGATGGAAGATGAAAACTCAATGTTGTTATTTTTGGATCATATGGTGGTTCATTAATTATAAAAATAATATCTCCTTCATGTTTTTCACCATTAAAAATGTTATTTACACCTAGATACATAAAAAATACGTATAAATTAAGACCTATTTTTTGTAGTTATGTAGGAAGTAAAAGATAGCCAAATATGTTCTATGGTGTCTCTAAAATCAATGGGTCAAGTATGAACATCAATTACTAGTAATAATGTTAAATTTTCATTCCTATACTTGTAAGTAAATGGGAACTTATTTTTAGGGGCATTTTCAAGGGTCTGCCATTGAGTTTTTAGAAGAATTATACTATTTGTTTAATTGTGGACTGACAAGCCAAGTGAGCACACTTCATTATATTACAACAGTTCAATATTTTAGAAGACTTAGTGATGAATTATTTCCAGTAGGTGGTTAACATTCATAGAGTAACATTTTATATTATCCATGAATGATACATGTGATTCCCCTCATAATTTTTCTGATCCTTGCCACAAACCTTAAGAGTTCATATGACCATGATCAGGGTATATTATCCTCAAACAGATGGAAAATCATAATGTACTATTCAGACATTAGAATATATTCTCAAAGCCTATGTAATGGGCTTCATTGGTTCATGGGAAGATCATTTTTATTTAGTGAAGATTTCATATAATAACAATTATCATATCGTTATATTTATCTCTATTTATGGAAATGTATAGCCTTCCATGTTGATCTCTACTTTATTGGATAATGACTGGATAAAATTCCGTTATTAGATTATATATGGTCTATGAGACTAATAAAAATATATATACAATTAGGAAATAAATGGATAAAACCTACAGTCATAAAAATACTTATTCTTATAATAATCACCAAACTTTATCTTTTGATGTAAGGGACCATGTTTTCTTTAAATTTTCACCAATAGTATGACACAGTAGTTTGGGTTAGAAAGGAAATTTGGCTACTCAGTATATCGGGCCATTCAAGATTATAGAACTTGTTTATGACATTACTCATTAGTTATCCTTAACACAGTGATTTCATGTTTTCTATAATGGTTTCATGTGCCCTAGTTAAGGAAGTAAAGGATTGATCTTAGCTATTTTATTCATTGGGATAATATTAGTCAGTAAACAGATACAACATTTACCCATACCAAGATTCATATTCTACATAGATAAGAAAATAACATGAAAGGATGATGTATCACTTTAATATGTGTATTATGGTAGCATGATCAAATTTAAGTGGATACTTGAGAACAAGAGAAGGTTATTCTAGAGAAATGAAAAAAAAGATCTTACAAGAAACAATCAATATCCAACATTCCAATGGTAGAAATATTATTAGTGGGGAGAATTTAACATGATCATTCTGAGGTATTTTTATATTTTATTATGTATTTTGAACTAATATTATGATTAGGTTGAGTTATGAGAGTTTTTGGATAGTTTCAGGGAGTTTTAGAAGCATTCTATAGGGTGCATGATTTGAGAACAGTTAGGGGAACCCATTCAAATTCCCCAGGTAAAATTGTGTGGGGTAAGGAAGTTCACTAGACAAACACATGGTTAGGGAATGGTTTGGGAAATATGTATGGTAACCATGAAACATTGAAATTTTCCATACAGTGTCATTTTAAATGGTTGGTGTAATATTTACCAAACTATATTGTCCAACATTGAAACCCATGGTTTTTTACAGTAACACTCACACTATTAAAGCATGGTTTGTCAAACTGTGTGGCCTAACCATGAAATGTATTTAATTAAATCTTAAAAAATTAATCCATGAAACCATGATTATTCTTTATAAGGATTATTATCTCAAACCCTATGCTTCCTCTTTGATATTTTAGTGATTCCTCACCTTACAGATGCAAATCATATGAAATAAGAGAGTGCGTGATCTTGGAAATCAAAGGATAGAACACATTTTCGCTCCTATTTTTAGTACTATGATATTTTATGAACGGATCCCTAGATTGAGGATTACATTCACAGATCTATAATATCAAAAAAAAATTGATAGATTTTTCATGAATCCATTAACTAGAATACCATAGGATGATAGATCTATGATATCCTAAAGGAATCCTTTATAAATAAACCATTAGAGGTAGTGAGATTCTCTTCCATTCCACCTCTATCAAGAACATAATGTATTTATTTACAAAAAAATTATTTCATATATTCTCTAAGAAAAAAATTGGTGAAACCCCTTTTTTAAAAACCATAATTTTTTTGTTATTAATTGATGGGTTGTGAGTGTTTCCCATAATAAGTTTGATTAAATATTTAAATAAGGATTTTGACTAAAGAATGATTTTGGGTATTGAAAATTTGGAATGATCATGGATGGAATAAATTTGTATGTAATTATATGGTATCATTGTTGGATTGATCTTTGTTACCCTCCTACCTGGGATACACTAGATTGTACCACCAATAAATGACTTGGAAATGGACGGATGGGGTTTCTTCTCATGGGATGGACTATTCAGAGGGCCCATTTTTATGGGAGATGCATTGGGTTTTATATTTCATGGTTTTGTGTGTTCATTCCAAGGGTTTGATATTCATGAGGGATATTTTTTTTTTTTGTTTTATAATTATCACTCTCTAAAATTGGTTTTATCATATCTATCTATTTTATCTTATGTTTTCTAACTAGATATTGTCTTAGTAGAATGTTTTGGAAGTCATAGGGTTTACATACTGGGTTGTATACTCAACGTATTCATATTCACCTTGGTGAATATATAGATGACATTCATTATTATATAGAAAATGGAATATTTCATACATATACATTTGATAATCGTGATGTTTTGGCTTTTGATTGATAGATATTATAGATGGTTGAGTGTTGGAGTCTATAGTATTATCACCTTGGTACTCAAGTCTTTTTGTTTTTGTGATTTTTATACTTCTCCATTGTATTATCTTTTGGTTTTGACTATGATTATTCTATTTTCATGCCTTGAGATCTTTCATTTTTTACTTCATGCATCGTATTATATTATAGATTTTGTTATCTATTTCATATAGTGTTTTTTGATGTGTGTATAAAGGGAAAAATTTCCCCTAATTGTCTTGCATACCCTTTAAATTTATTTCCATACATTTGTTTCTGGGGGATGTTAATTAAGGATAGTGTAATTATAGTCCTTATCAATCCAATGGGTTGCAATTGAGATGTTACACTCAATTTCTCACATTGAGGATATATTATCATTCAACTGTTTATATAAAAGTGCTTTTAACTTACAAGAAAAAAAATTATAAATGGAGATTTACTTTATTATAATAACATTATATATTTTTATCCATTTCAAGTAATATAACATGTGTCTTACACATATATATTCTCTATGATCCTTATGTTTTCTTGGGTAATGGTTTTGTTAACAAATTTTCTATATTCTCTGATATATCCACCCAGCTGGTCTTTACATAGCCACTATCAATGATCACCCATATGAGATGGTATTTACAAAGTATGTGTTTCATCATTTGGATAGATCGAGGTTCTGTAGCATAAGAAACAACCCCATTATTTTCAAAATATATCTCAATTTATCTGTTAATGCTAAGAACCACTCCATGTTTAGAAATGAACTTCTTGATCCAAACATCTTCTTTCATAGAATATTATGTTGTGATGTATTCTTCCTATGTTGTTGAGTATGACAAGGTGACTTTCTTGGAACTATTCCAATAGATATCTCCAAAAAATAAAAAAAAAATAAATTCATATTGAGATCTCAAATAATGCTACTCATATTAAAAACTTACATCTATATATCCCATTAAATAAAGTTCATCCTATCGTCCAAATACCAAAAAAATATCCATAGTCGTTCTCAAATACATAAAAATATTATTCATTGTAATCCAATTACTCTCATCGGGATTAGATTATTATCTACTTGTTATGATCAAGGAAAATCAACTTTGGCTCAAGTACACAACATGGCATACACGATAAATCCTATAGAGGATGCATAAGGAATCCTATATGTATTTTAACTATTTTTATGGATCATTAATGTTATTGTTATTAATTCCATGAAACCATAGTATAGAACCATTTTTTTATTTATCCATGATAAAAAATTTATAACTTTACCAATATATGTGGTTTGACTCAGTCTAAGAAACATCTTAAATACATCCCTCGAGATCATCTTACTAATTATGTAGCTACATCACACATATCTTTCATTCAGAAACATTTACCTACCCACACCTTCAATGGGTGGAGTGTCAATACATCGTTTCTGATAAGATGTGTTTCAACTGTATAAAATATTAGAAACACTATAATACTCCCACTAACCTGCATATATACATACAAATCACCTACATTCTTAATGAAAACAAACAATTTTATTGAATCATAAAACTAGATATTCCAACTTCGAGAAGCTTGATTTAGACCATAAATGGACCTTTTCAATTTTCATACCTTAGTAGAAACATTTGCGACATCAAAACCATTGGGTTTTATCATACCCATTTCTTCTTATATATTCCAATTATTTAATGTGGTTTTGATATCCATCTAATATTTGTCAAAAACATAATGAAATATTATGCTAAGCATAATCTGAATATATTTTATCATTGAAATAGTTGAAAAGGTATCTTTACAGTCAATACCATGAATTTTTTTGTAACCCTTTTCCACTAGGTATTCTTACAGGTAGACACTCTACTATCCATGTTATTTTTCATGTAACATCCCATTATGTTTTTCAGGTAATCCCTTGTTCATGATTAGTTTATCATTCTTATTTGAGTGTGTTTCTAGGATTCTAAGGTATATAGAGAGTTTTCTATGTAAAATAACCTAATGTTTATGGATGTATGTTCTTTTTTGAAATAATGGAGTTCAAATTTAAATGTTTCAAAGGCCTTACATGGTTCTCCATGATTTTGGATAATACCAAATGTGGTTTTTTGGATTTGGTGCAGAATCTAGGTTGATGTAGTATAATAGGTGATTACATTATTGGTAATATTCGTTGAATCAAGTTCAATGCGTGAGGGATTTACTAGTTGTGTAAAGGTGTCATATTTTCTAATTGTAAAATCATAATTTTTAAAATGAGGTGATGCATTTTCGGGCATATATTGCCTTCAGGGATTTTGACATCATGTTATGGGAATACATGATGTGTAAATATCAAGACCTATAGGTTTTAGGAACTATTTAGATGGTTCTATTTTCATTCAACTATTCATCCTCCCTCTCACAACATAGATCACGCCTTGGAGATTTTGGGTGATTTTGGAGATCTCTTCTCCCTATAGACTATTTTTTTAGTGATTGATCATCATTTTAGTTAAGGTGAATCCTTCTAGGTAAGAATTAATTATATTTCCTCCTTAAATATTATCATGGTTTCAACATTGGTTGTATTTTTATTTGGTTTTGTTGTGGATTGGTGTTTTTTATCGATCCTTTGGAGTTTCTTTTTGGGCATTGTATTCCAAATGTTGTTCTGTCTTTTACCATTCTAAATTATTGAAGGTACATATGGTTTCATCATTTATGAGGTATTTTTCTCAATAAAATGGGTTCATTTGATAAATTTTTTATTAATAATGATAAATTCATTTAATTTGATCATTGAATTGAAGTGATTTGTGTATTCAAGGTATTTCTTGGAAATATAAATTCTTTGAAAGGATTTTTCTTTTAAAAATGATTGTTTTTATTAAAAAATGGATATTTCAAACCCCAAAGTAGTTTATATTGGATTTTAAATATGATTTATAAATGGTGATCATGGGTTTGAAATGTATTTTTTCAAACATGGCACATAAGGAACCTTGGCTTCTTTAAGAAAAATACATGGGTAGCCTTAGTAAGTGTGGAACCACTGGTGGTTACTTTTGGTGCATCGATTGGATATGGAAGGACTTAATATTGTTTAGTACCAATTTATGTCTAATTTATGCCCTTTTATATCTAGTATGTAGTCCCATTAGGTTGCGCCCAATATGGAGTGATTTTTCATTTATGGTTATTTACCTCTTGATTGTTTCTATCTTGAATTGTTTCTCATTAGTTTTTATATGAGGTTGTAGCACATGGATTGGAACTATAGGTTATTTCATAGATATAGGTTTACTATATTACCACCTGTAGTTTGGATATTATTTTCTATTTATCACTTATTTATTTCAAAATTTTGGATATGAGAATATAAAAGGATTTTATGGTAAACCAATGGAAAATAATTTCATGATGGGTTTGGATTAATGAAAATTATATCTAAAAATATTTTTTTAAAAGCTCGAACTACCGTATTCATTATTTTATACCTTGTATAAACTCTATAGGGGTATCCTACTTGAATTTTTGATCACACACTAATTGTTTCTTTGGGAAGTTATAGATGTTGTATAACAGAATACAAGTAAAGGGAAGGGAATCTTGATGTATTGAAGCTTCACTTATATCATCGCCATGGTAGTAGGATGGTTTGGAGGTGAAGATTGGTCACATGGATACTTGATGGTCTTGCATGGTTCATAAATTTCTAGTTTATACTAATTTTCTTCATTTGTAGATATATAGTTTTATCTATTTTATTCCACTTTTTAATCTGGTTGTATGTCATGTTTTGTTATATTAAAAATATGTTTTTGTTATCTTTATTATAACTCACCATAGTGGTCCAGCTTAGGTGGCTTGTCTAGTTATCCCTGGTTAGTCTGTTACATTTTGGTAACATAGTAATTCTTATCCTTAACTATGTTGACACTTCCTAAGTTTGGTTATGTGTATATTTTATACAAGAGTTAGGACCATTATGATTCTGGTTATAAGTGTAGGAGGGTTCATTTCCAACTCAATTCCTTGTCTGAAATTGAGTTACTATAGGTGTTCGAAAAGAAATCAGTTTTGAACATGGATTTTAAGTTAATTTGAATGAAATATGTGGTAATTTTATTAAAATGGATTTTTCCTTCTAGAAGTTTTTATTTTTATCAATATAATTTATAACTGCTTTAAATTATTCCTTTTTAGAGATTTTATATTGATACCTGAAGTCGGTCCAATGATTTTGGAATTTTTTTGTGACTGCTAGGGTTTTTTACCTACTGATTATTAGAAAATTTCTAATAGAATAGATATTCCAAATCCAAGAGAGGAATCTATGAGATAATATATTAATGTGAATTCTCTAGAGGATCCTTCTTTTTTAGAATCTATAACTCACAAAAATCATACTCTTGGTCAATTGGGTGTTGGAAACCCAAGATGTTTGGTGGATCATGAATCTAAATTTACAAACTAGTATTCACCTGTCTTCTATGGTAATAAGGGACTTCGGTAATATGATGAGTGTCTTGGGTGGATAGAGATGATTTTAAACTTCTTGAAGACTTCGGAAGACTCTATGGTGGGTTTTTTCACATAAATACTCACACTACCGGAAAACTGGAGTTTCGCGGTGGTTTTTTCTCAGAGGTTTTAAAAACCACCGCTAAATATTTTTCGGGCGGCTATTTTGCTGCGGTTTTTTTGCGGCGGTTCAAAAACCTCCATGAATAGTTTCCAGGTGCACGATTTAGTGGTGGTTTTTCAAATCTGTCGTAGAACGATTTAGCGGCGGATTAAACCGCCACAAAACGAAAAAAACACCGCTAAATATGCATTTTGTCGTCATGTCAAGAGACTAGGAAAGAGATTATAGGAATCAATTTTTTAAGATATGTTTCATGTGGATATTACTTGGACTTCCCATAATAAGATATTCAATCAGTATTTTTAACATGATAATTTATGTGTGGTTAATATCCGAGAGTTTATGACCTCGGAGTAGGGAGAGGGTATCTTTATGGAGTACTCCACCCATTTTTCTAATCTGGTACAACTTCACTGGAGCTCATCACTAATGAGTACCAAATGAACCTGAGGTTTTAGATGGGAATGAGTCCAGATATTCAATTAGTATTGATTCTCATGAGCCTTATGAACTTTGAGTAGATAGTTGAAAAATCATATTTAGATGAGGTAGACATGTCATGGAAGACAAGTTTGGATGGTGCCTCAATTGCTGCAGTTATTAGATAGGGTGTATCCTATGGTCAGAAAAGGAAGCGCAATGGTAACCCGTTTTCTTCAGGACCAATTTTGGGGGATTCATCAGGGCATAAATATATTTTTTGACATTAGTGTGGGTCTTCTGGTCATACCAAGCCTAATTGTGTGTAGGATGAAAAGACTTTTCATTATTAGAGACAAACAATCCATCTGAAACATTTTTGTTATAGGATACCCCAGGGTAGTAAGGTAGCATCCACTCTTACCAAAGGTTTGAAGGTTTGTATCAATTCTTACAAGGGTGGTGGGTATAATCCTCATTCCAAGGGGGTTATTCATGTGGATAAGACAAAATGGACTCATGTGACAGAGTATTCACTAGATAAATTTGAAGTAGGTCGAGCTACAGTTAGAGGTATGGTGTTTATTTTGTATTCTATGGTGATAGATTTATTTGATAAAGGTGATACTCACTATTTCATATCATCGAAGTTATTTGACATGTTGGGTTTAAATTCAGAACTTATTTCTTACATTTTGGATCTTTCTATTCCTTTGGTCAATAGGTTCAAACAATGTTTTAATTGCCCCATGTGTTTGGGATGATAGCTGACTATGAGGCGGTATGAGACTTTTTATTTCTTGATATCGAAAACATAAACATGATTGTCAAAATATATTACATGATCATCATTAAGTACCATATTTTCCATTATCACCATCAAGTTCGGTTCATTTCTTCTGATGGGTTCACTCATTCCTTTCCGGGTGAGAGGGACTCTAGATCAAGAAGTGTAGGCCCTATTGTTCCCTATATGGGGGTAATATTGGGCATTTGTCAGAAATGTTTCTTAAAGTATTTTACCCTTTTTTATGTGTTCAACTACTTGAAGTGGTGTGTTCATACCCTGATGTATTTTGGGATTACTTTTCTGGTTTACCACCATAGAGAGAGGTTGAGTTTACAATTTACCTTCTCCCTGGTTTGATAGCCATTTCTATGTCATCTTATCAAATGGAACCTGGTGAGTTAGTGCAACTTAAGATCCATCTTGATCCCATAGAGGCTAAATGATTTATTTGTCGAATCATTTCACCCAAGGTTTCACCTTTACTATCCTCTAAGAAGGAAAATGGTAGCCTCCAACATTACATTTATGACTAGAAGTTAAATCAGGAAACTATTAAGAACAAATATATTTTTCCAATGATTGATGAACATTTGACCATATAATAGGGTAATGTTGGTTTTAGAAGGCTAAACATTGGTCAGGATACCACCAGTTGATATTTTGAGAAGATGATATACCTAAGAAAATGTTTAGTATCCAATATGGTCATTTTTTAGTTTCTGGTTATTCCATTTAGTCTCACCAATGCGGATATGGTATTTATGTATTTAATGGATTGAATATATCATCTATTATTTGAATCATTTTTACTTTATTCATGGATTATATTTTGATGTAATGCAAGACATAAGAGGATCATAGATACCATTTAGATATCATTATTTAAACCATAAAGGAACATATTCTATATGTTAAGATTTCTAAATATGATTTTTGGATTAGGGAACTAAAATTCCTAGGCCATATGATATCTAAATTCAAAATATCAGGGGATCCTAAAAAGATATAGGGAGTTTTGTCCTAGGGGTATCCTAGAAATGTGTTTGAGATATATATTTTCTTGAGTTTGGCTAGTTACTATAGACTGTTTGTTCAGGATTTCTCCAAGCATGAATCGTTGATGACAGCTTTAACCTATAAAGGTGTAATGTATGAATATGGAAAAAAATTAGACATCTTTTGAGGATCTATAGGTGAGGATGACTTCAAAACTAGTTTTTATTCATCCATAAATACGTTTGGTATATGATTTTTTTGTGGTTTTTCTGGTATGATTTTGGGGTATGTCTTGATGCAGGGGAAACAGGTTTTGGCCTATGTCTCATGCTGGTTACACCCTCATGAGAAGAACACTTCTACCCAAGATCCTGAGTTGGAATCAGTTGTGTATGCACTCAAAATGTGGCATCACTATCTCTTGGGGGAGTGGTTTACAGCATATTAATATTATAAGATCCTAAAATGTATTTTTAACTAGAGGGATATGAGCTTATGATAGAGACACTATTTTTTTATCTTTATAATTTTCATTTTGATATTGCGTACACTCATGGGAAGTGAATGTGTATGTCGATGAACTGAGTAGAAACTTACAAACACAAGCCCTTAAGGAATTGATTGAGGAGTGTTATTTAACAAGTTTATATACTGAGATGATCTTTAGAGTGGAATAGGTTGGTGGAAGTTGTTCTAGTATTCAATGAAATCTGACTAATATTTTAATGCGATATGTTTGCTGGATTAGGTGGAAAACATTGAGTTCCAAAGCAAGGGTGAAATCCTTTATGGGGGGGAGACATTATGTGAGTTATATCTATCTCCCAATGGCACTTTGTACTTCCATAGTAATTTAGTTATTCCATTTTACATGATGTATTAGTTGATGGAAATTGGAAATTGGTCTTGTTTTTCTATTCACCCTGGGGATACCAATATTTATCATGGTTTAAGATGCCAGTATTGGTGACTTGGGATGGGACGGTCGATTTTGGATTTTGTATCATGGGTTCTTACTTGTCAGAGAATCAAGGTGGAGGACCATATACATGTGGTATCATTACATATCTTACCCATTCTAGTAAGGAAGTGGGGGGATATTTCCATTGATTATTTCATAGGGTTACTACAGACTCCTAGTGGGATGTTGGGATTTTGTTGATCATTTATCGACTCATGAAATCATGGTATTTCCTACATATCAAGGAGATGATAAAAGTGGAATGTCTTTGGAAATTGTATTTCTAATAGATTATGAGGCATCATGTGGTTCCCTCTATGGTTGAATATAATAGGGGCCTGAGGATCACATCTAAGTACTAGAAAGTTTAATAAGGGACTATGTTTTTTTAAATTAATGGAGTTCAGATATAAATGTTTCAAAGGCCTTACATGGTTCTCCATGATTTTGGATTATACCGAATGTGGTTTTTGGATTTTGAACAGAATCTAGGTTGATGTAGTATAATGGGTGATTACATGTCATGTAAGGGTCATTGGGAATATTCTTTGAAACTAGTTTAGTGCATGAGATATTTACTAGCTATATAAAGGTGTCACATTTTCTAATGGTAAAATCATAATTTTTAAATTGAGGCGATGCCTTTTCTAGAATATATTGCCTTCGTGGATTTTGACGCCATGTAATGGGAATATCTGATGTGTAAATATCAAGACCTATAGGTTTTAGGAACTATTTAGATGGTTCTCTTTTCATTCAACTATACATCCTCCCTCTCACTACATAGATCTCCCCTGGGAGATTTTGGGTGATTTTGGAGATCTCTACTCCCTACAGACCATTTTTTCAGTGATTGATCGTCATTTTGGTAAAGGTGAATCCTTTTAGGTAAGAATTAATTATGTATCCTCCTTAAATTTCATCACGGTTTCAACACTGGTAGTATTTTTGATTTGGTTTTGTTGTGGATTGGTTTTTTTATCGATGCTTTGGAGTTTCTTTTTGGGAATTTTATTCAAAAGTTTGGTCTGTTGTTTTCCATTATCCGTAGTTGAAGGTAGATAGGGTTCCATCATTCTTAAGGCAGTTTTCTAAATAAAATGGGTTGATTTGATAAATTTATTATTAATAATGATAAATTCATTTAATTTGATCATTAAATTGAAGTGATTTGTGTATTCAAGGTATTTCTTGGAATGATAAATGATTTGAAATGGGTTTTATTTTGAAAATGATTGTTTTTATTCAGAAATGGATATTTCAAACCACAAAATAGTTTTTATTGGATTTAAAAAGTGTTCTATAAATGGTGATCATGGGTTTGAAATGTATTTTTTTCAAACAGGTAACATTTGGAACCTTGGGTTCTTTAGGAAAAATACATGGGTAGCCTTAGTAATTGTGGAACCACTAGTGGTTACTTTTGGGGTATCAATTGGTTATGGTAGGACTTAATATTGTTTAGTACCAATGTATGCCTTTTTTAGGCGCATTTCTATCTAGTACATATCCTAATAGGCTAACACCCAATATGGAGTGATTTTTCATTTATGGTTATTTACCTCTTGATTGTTTCTATCTTGAATTTTTTCTCACTAGTTTTTATATGAGGTTGTAGCACATGGATTGGAACGATAGGTTATTTTATGGATATATGTTTACTTGATTACCTCTTGGAGTGTGGATATGATTTTCTATTTATTAATTATTCATTTAAAAATTGTGGATATGATAATATGAAAGGATTTTATTGTAAACTAATGGAAAATAATTTGATGATGAGTTTGGATTAATGAAAATTATATCTAAAACTTTTTTTAAAAAATCTTGAACTACCATATTCTTTATTTTATACCTTGTATAAAATCTATAGTGGTGTCCTACTTGGATTTTTGAACACACCCTAATTTTTTCATTGGTAAGTTATAGATGATGTATTACATAATCCAAGTAAAGGGAAGGGAATCCTAATGTATGTCAGCTTCTCTTCTATCCTCACCTTTGCAGTGGGATAGTTTGGAGGTGAAGATTGGTCACATAGAGACATGTTGGTCTTGCCTGGTTCATACTTTTCTAGTTTATACTACTTGTCTTCATTTGTAGAGATCTTGTTGTATCTATTTTATTCCACTTTTTAATTTGGTTGTATGTCATGTTTTGTTATATTCAAAACATTTTTCAGTTGTCTTTATTATAACTCACCATAGTGGTCTAGCTCAGGTGGCTTGTCTAGTTATCCTAGGTTAGTCTATTACATTTTGGTAACATAGTAATTCTTATCCTTAAGTTTGTTGACACTACTTAAGTTTGGTTATGTGCATATTTTATACAAGAGTTTGGTCCATTAAGATTCTGGTTGTAAGTGCAGGAGGGTGCATTTCCAACTCACTTCCTTGTCTGAAATTGATTTATTATGGGTGGTCTAAATAAAAATCAGTTTTGAACATGGATTTTAAGTTAATTTGAATGGAATATATTGTAATTTTAATTAAATGTGGTTTTCTTTCTAGAAGTGTTTTATTTTTATTCATATAATTTATAACTGCTTTAAATTATTTATTTTTAACGATTTGATATTTATACATGAAGTTGGTCCAATGATTTTGGAATTTTTTTGTGACTACTAGGGTTTTTTACCTAGTGATTATTAGAAAATTTATAATAGAATATATATGATGAATCCTAGAGAGGAATCTATGAGATAGTATATTAAAGTGAATCCTCTAGTGGACCCTTCTTTTGTAGAATTTATAACCCACACAAATCAGACTCTTGGTCAAGTGGGTGTTGGAAACCCAAGATGTGTGGTGGATCATGGATCTAAATTTTCATACTAGTATCCACCTGTATTCTATGGTGATAAGTGACTTTAGTAATCTTATGAGTGTCTTGGGTGGATAGAGGGGATTTTAAACTTCTTGAAGACTTCAGAAGACACTAAGGTGGGTTTTTCCACATAAATGCTCACACTACATGAAAACTGGCGTCTCGCGGCAATTTTTTTATGGAGTCTTAAAAACCGCAGCGAAATGTGTTAAATTTTTTTTTATAATATTTTTAATTTTTTCAAGGATTGGTAGCAGTTTTTTAAAAAAACCGCCACAAAATTACTGCAGTTTGGGTAAAACCACCTCGAAATGAAAAGAAAAAAATAAAATAAAATTAGAAACCATGAAATCACTAAAACGACCATAACTTTTGATCTGGGCGTCCATTGGAGCACCACGACTAGTCAAATAGAAGCTCGTGAAGAGATCTAGAGGCACGTATATTCAAAACACTAAGACTGTCGAATGTGTAAAAGATATGAGAGTTATAAGAATGTTGAAAAAAGTTCTCCAACTTCAAACGACTATAACTTTCTCTTCGGGTGTCTGTTTGGGATCTACTACATATCAAATCAAAGCCAGCGAAGAGAGATAGGTAAAAACTTGGTAGAAGTAAGCTTTTATCCTGTTTTTCGAACCCAAAACCTCTCTGAAGTCCTCTGAAACCCTATTTTGTCACCGGTGTCCCATCAAAAGTTTCTTCAAACATACCTATCTTTCGATCTGCATGTCAGTTCGGACTCTTCTACCTTCCAAATCGTAGTTCATTTCATGAGCTTCAGTTTGACTGGTCGCGACGCCCACATGGACTCCTGGATCATATGTTATGGCGTTTTAGTGGGTATTCGGTTTTTTATGTTTTTTGATGCCTGGTTTCTAGTACCTGATCCCCACCCGCTTTTTTTTAAAACGGTCATAACTTCTGATCTACTTGTCTATTCGGTCTCTTTCACCTATCAGGTCGAAGATCGTTTCAGGATCTTTGATTTGACTGATCATGGATCTAGAACGGACTCTCAGATTATAAGTTATCTCTATTAATGTGAGTCCAATGTTTTTTCCACTTTCTGTCCGTTATGACGGGTTTTAATGGTTGTTCTATTTATTACTGTTTATTTGGGTTTCCATGACTTGTTATCTTTATCAATGGTTTTTTGGGGGTTATTGTGATGATTATGTTGAATTCTTAAGGGGTTTGCCATAGTTGTCATGACTTTTCATGCGTTCTCATGCTTTCTAATACTTCTTCATGCTTCTCCATCCGTTTTCATGCGTTTTCATAATTTTTCATCCCTTATCATGCCTTCTCATACTTTATCAAGTGTTTCATTTATGATTTATTATTTATTATTTATTATTTATAATATACTTTAATTTATTTATTATCTATTATTTGTTACTGGTTATTTATTATTTATTATTTATTATTTACTATTTATTATTTAATATGAATTATTTTATATTTATTATTTATTATTTATATTTATTTATTATTTATTATTTATTATTTATTATTTATTATTTATTATTTATTATTTATTATATATTATTTATTATTTATTATTAATAATAATAATATTTAATTTATCATATTTTATTTATTATTTATTATTTATTATTTATTATTATTATTTATTTATTATTATTTTTTGTTTATTATTTATTATTTATTATTTATTATTTATTATTTATTATTTATTATTTATTATTTATTATTTATTATTTATTATTCATTATTTATTATTATTATTATTTATTTATTTATAATTCTTTATTATGTTTTATTTATTATTATTATTATTATTATTATTTATCGTTATTTATTTACTATTTTTTGTTTTTTATTTATTATTTATTATTTATATTTATATTTATTTATTATAATTTATTTATTATGTGTTATTTTTTATTTTTTATTTTTTATTTTTTATTTTTTATTTTTTTATTTATTATTTTTTATTTATTTATATTAATTATTAATTATTAATTATTATATGTTATTAATTAATATTTATTATTTATTATTTATTATTTATAATTTATTTATTATTATATATTGTTTATTATTTATTATTTATTATTTATTATTTATTATTTATTATTTATTATTTATTATTTATTATTTATTATTTATTATTTATTATTTATTATTTATTATTTATTATTTATTATTTGTTTATTATTATTTATTATTATTTCTTATTATTTCTTATTATTTCTTATTATTTCTTATTATTTATTATTATTATTTATTGTTTATTGTTTATTGTTTATTATTTATTATTTTTTATTTTTTATTTTTTATTATTATTTAATATTATTATTTATTATTTATCATGTATTATTTATTGTTTTTTTTATTATTATTTTTTATTTTTTATTTATATTTATTTATTATAATTTATTTTTTATGTGTTACTTATTATTTATTCTTTATTCTTTATTATTTAGTATTTAGTATTTAGTATTTAGTATTTAGTATTTAGTATTTCTTATTTATTTTTATTTATTATTTACTATTAAATATTAATTATTAATTATTATTTGTTATTTATTATTATTTATTGTTTATTATTTATTATTTATTAGTATTTATTGTATATTATTTAATGTTTATTATTTATTATTATTTATTATTTATTATTTATTATTTATTATTTATTATTTATCATTTTTTATTTTTTATTTTTTATTTTTTATTTTTTATTTGTTTATTATTATTTATTATTCTTATTATTATTTATTATTATTTATTATTATTTATTATTATTTATTATTTATTATTTATTATTTATTAATTATTATTTCTTATTTCTTATTTATTATCTATTATTTATTATTACTATTATTTATTATTATTATTTATTATTTATTTATTTATAATTATTTATTTTGTGTAATTTATTATTATTATTATTTATTATTTATCATTTATTGTTTATTATTTGCTGTTTTTTTTATTTATTATTTTTTATTTATTATTTATATTTATTTATTATAATTTATTTGTTATGTGTTATTTATTATTTATTATTTATTATTTTATTCTTTAGTATTTCTTATTTATTTTTATTTATTATTAATTATTAATTATTAATTATTAATTATTAATTATTAATTATCTTTTGTTATTTATTATTATTTATTTATTATTATTTATTATTTATTATTATTTATTTTTTTATTATTTATTATTTATTATTATTTATTATTTATTATTTATTATTTATTATTTATTATTAGTTTATTATTTATTATTATTATTTATTATTATTTATTGTTTATTGTTAATTATTTTTTATTTTTTATTTTTTATATTTATATTTTTTATTCATTTTTTATTTTTTATTTTTTATTTTTTATTTTAATTTTTTTATTATTTAATTTTTTTTGTTTATAATGTGTTGTTTATTATTTATTGTATTATTATTTTATTAAATTATTATTTTAATTTCGTAATTTTATTATTTTATTATTTTATTTTCATAATTTTATAATTTATTTGTTATATATTATAATAAACAGTAAATAATAAATAAATAAATAAATAACTCAATAAATAACTAAAAAACATTAATTATTTATTATTTATTATTGATTATTAATTATTGATTATTGCTTATTGTTTAATTATTATTGAGTTTTTATCTATTAGTTATGTATTATTTGTTTTTTCAATTAGTATATATAAGTATATTAAATTTTTTTTATTAACCATATGATGAGCCTACTGGAGTGGTAAAGTCTATGAAAAATATGCAAGAGGTTAAGGGTTCAAATCCTAACAAATGCAGAATTTCTTTATATTACATGGGCATGGGCATGGGCATGGGAAAGGGCATGGGCATGGGCAAGGGCATGGGCATGGGCAAGGGCATGGGCATGGGCATGGGCATGGATAAAGTAAATAATGTAATGCGAAATAAATAAAATAAATACGAAATAAATAAAATAAATAAGAAATAAATAAAATAAATAACAAATAAATAAAATAAAAAAGATAAATAAAATAAATAAGAAATAAATAAAATAAATAAGAAATAAATAAAATAAATAAGATAAATAAAATAAATATGAAATAAATAAATAAAAATAAACAATTAAATAAATAAATAAATAAAATTTAATTACAAATTTTAAAACAATTAAATAAAATTCAAAAATTAAAAAAATCAAAACACTGCCGCGAAATATTTTAGGGCGGTTTTGAAATCTGCAGCTAATAGTTTCCTGACGCACGATTTAGTGGCGGTTTTTCAAAACCGTCGTAGAACGAATTAGCAGTAGTTTAAACCACCGCGAAACGGAAAAAAATCCTGCCACTAAATACACATTTTCTCGTAGTGTCAAGAGACTAGGAAGGAGATGGTAGGACTCAATTGTGCAAGCTATGTTTCATGTGGATATAACATGGACTTCCCTCAAGAAGATATTCAATAAGTATTTTTAACTTGATAATTTATATGTGGTGAAGATCCGAGAGGTTATGACCATAGAGCAGGGAGTGTATCTTTATGGAGTACTACACCCATTTTTCTAATCTGGTACATCTTCACTGGAGCTCATCACTAATGAGTACCTAATAAACCTGAGGTTTTAGTTGAGATTGAGTCTAGATATTCAATCAGTATTGATTCTCATGTGCCTTATAAACATTGAGGAGACAGTTGACAAAGCATATTTGGGTGAGGTAGACATGTCTTGGAAAACATGTTTGGATGGTTCCTCAATTACTGTAGTTATTAAATAGGGTGTATCCAATGGTCAGAAAAGGAAGCGCAAAGGTAACCAGTTTTCATCAGGATGAATTTTGGGGGCTTCATCAGGGCATAAATAGATTTTTTGACATTACTGTCGGTGTTCTGGTCTTACCAAGCCTAATTGTGTGGAGGATGCTAAGACTTTTCATTATTAGAGACAAATTATCCATCTAAAACATTTTTGTTATAGGATATCCCATGGTAGTAAGGTAGCATCCACTCTCACCAAGGGTTTGAAGGTTTGTATCAATGCTTCCAAGGGTGGTGGGTATAATCCTCAAGCCAAGGGGGTTATTCATGTGGCTAAGACTAAATGGATTTATGTGACAGAGTATGCACTAGTGGAATCTGATGCAGGTCCAACTACAGTTAGAGGTATGGTGTTTATTTTGTATTCTATGGTGATAGCATTATTTGATAAAGGTGATACTCATTATTTCATATCATCAAATTTATTTGACATGTTGGGTTTAAATTCAGATCTTATTTCATACTTTTTGCGTCTTTCTATTCCTTTGGTCAATAAGTTCGAACAAGGTTTTAATTTCCCCATGTGTTTTGGATTATAGCTTACTATGAGGCGGTTTGAGACTTTTTATTTCTTGATATTGAAAACATAAACTTGATTTTAAACATAGATTAGATTATCATCATTAAGTACCATATTTACCATTATCACCATCAAGTTCAGTTCATATCTTCTGATGGGTTCACTCATTCCTTTCTGGGTGAGTGGGACTCCATATCCAGAAGTTTAGGGCCTATAGTTCCTTATATGGGGGTAATCTTGTGAATTTTTCATAGATGTTTCTTAATGTAGTTTACCCTTATTTATGTGTTCAAGTAATTAAAGTGGTGTGTTCATACCCTTATGTATTTTGGGATTATTATTCTGGTTTACCACCACAGAGAGAGGTTGAGTTTACTATTAACCTTCTCCCTGGTTTGATGACTATTTCCATGTCATCCTATCGAATGGAACCTGCTGAGTTGGTGGAACTTAAGATCCATCTTGAATCCATAGAGGCTAAATGATTTATTCTTCGAATAATTTCACCCTAGTTTTCACCTTTCCTATCCTATAAGAAGGCAAATGGTAGCCTCCTACTTTACATTGATGACTAAAAGTTAAATCAGGAAGCCAATAAGAACAAATATATTTTTCCAAGGATTGATGAACTTTTGGACATATTATAGGGGAATGTTGGTTTTAAAAGGTTTAACAGTTGTCAGGATACCACCAGTTGATATTTTTAGAAGTTGATATACCAAAGAAAATGTTTGTCATCCAATATGGTTATTTTTTTAGTTTCTGGTTATGCCATTCAGTCTCCCCAATGCTGATATGGTACTTTTGGATTTAATGGATTGAATATTTCATCTATTCTTGGAATATTTTTTATTGTATTCAAGGATGATATTTTGATGTAATACAAGATATAGGAGGAGCATAGATACCATTTAGATATCATTATTTAAATCATAAAGGAACATATTCTATATGGTAAGATTTCTAAATATGATTTTTGGATTAGGGAACTGAAATTCCTAGTCTATATGATATCTAAATTCAAAATATCAGGGGATCCTAAAAAGATACAGGGATTTATGTCCTAGGAGTATCCTAGAAATGTGTTTGAGTTGTAGAGATTCTTTGGTTTGGCAGGTTACTATAGATGATTTGTTCAGGATTTCTCCAAGCATGAATCTTTGATGACAGAATTAACCTATAAGGGTGTAATGTTTGAATAGGGTAAAAAGTAGACATCTTTTGAGGATATGAAGGTGAGGATTACTTAAAAACTAGTTTTAATTTTTCCATAACTACGTTTAGTATATAATTTTTTTTGTGATTTTTCTGGTATGATTTTGGGGTATGTCTCGATGCAGGGGAAATAGGTTTTGTCCTATGTCTCATGCTGGTTACACCCACAAGAGAAGAACTATGCTTCACAATATCCTGAGTCGACAACAGTTGTGTATGCACTAAAAATGTGGCATCACTATCTCTTTGGGGATTGGTTTATAGTATATTAATATTATAATATCCTAAAATATATTTTTAACTAGATGGATATGAGATTATGATAGAGACACTGGGTTTGGTATCTTTAGAATTTTTATTTTGATATTGCGTACACTCATGGGAAAGTGAATGTGCATGTCGATGCACTGAGTAGAAAATCACCAACACAAGCCCTAAAGGAATTGATTAAAGAGTGTTCTTAAACATGTTTATTTACCGATATGGTCTTTAGAGTGGAATAGGTTGTTGAAATTTGTTCTTTTATTCAATGAAAGCTGACTAGTCTTTTAATGAGATATTTTGGCTGGATTAGGTGGAAAAAATTGAGTTCCAAAGCATGGGTAAAATCATTTATGGTGGGAGACCTTAGGTGAGTTGTATCTATCTCACAATGGCACTTTGTACTTCCAGATAAAGTTTGTTATTCCATTTTACATGAGTTATTAGTTGATGGAAATTGAAAATTGGTCTTTTTGTTCTATTCACCATGGGGATATGAAAATTTATCATGATTTAAGATGCCAGTATTGGATACTGGGGATGGGATGGTCGATTTTGGATTTTGTATCATGGGGTATTACTTGTTAGAGAATCAAGTTGGAGGACCATATACATGTGGGATCATTTCATCTCTTACCCTTTCTATAATAGAAGTGGGAAGATATTTCTATTGATTATTTCATTGGATTACCACAGACTCCTAGTGGGAAGGATGCAATTTTGGTGATCATTTATCGACTCATGAAATCATTGTATTTCTTATATATCAAGGAGATTATAAAAGTGTAATGGATTTTGAAATTTTATTTCTAAGAGATTATGAGGCATCATGGGGTTCCCTCTGTGGTTGTATCTAACAGGGGCCTGAGGTTCACATCTAGGTACTAGGAAGGTTAATAAGCGACTATGTATTCTGTGGTGAAATTAAGCATGGATTATTATCCACATAAGGATGGACATATAAAGAGGGTTATCCATGTTCTTGAGGATATGCTCCGGGCTTGTGTGCTTGATATAGTAGGATCATAGGAAAATAATTTTCCTCTAGATTAATTATCCTATAAAATAGTTATCATGATTCGATAAAGATTAAACCCTTTTAGAATTTGTATAGGAGGCCATATAGATATCCCTTATGCTAGGAAGAATTTGGAATATGGGTATTTGGTTGGGATGAGACTTTTTTATGAGATGATGAATATAGTTCAGTTGTTCTAGAAGAGATTGTCCATGGCATAGAGTTCCAATAAATTTTATGTAGACTATATTTTCCAGTGGATGGATTTTGAGGCGGTACATCATACTTTTCATATATTTTCACCTCTCTTTAGACGTCATTGGTTGAGTAAGAAATATATTTTTCCACTGAGGTTTATGGGCCCCTTTTAGATCATCAAACAATGGGTATAGGTAGACTATTAATTGTACTTACCATTAATTTTGACATCCATTAATGGTGTGTGTCATGTTTACCATTTCAGGAGGTATATACTGGACACTTTCCAAGTGATTGGATGGGAGGATGTAGATCATGAGCCTGAAACAACTGTGGTTGAGAATCCAATTTATATTATGGATCGCCAGGAGATGGAAATTCATAATAAAACAATTCCCCTAGTTCGGATACTCTGGTAGTGCGAAAGGGATATACGTACATGGGAGGGGGAATTGTTGATGAGGTATTAGTGGCCTTCACTTTTTAATGATCTTATGTGTAACATCCTGGACCCAGATTCCACTAAACTGTTACCTGATCTCGGTTCTCATATGGCCTCAAGAACATCACCACAAACACCAGAGGATACCGACTAGAAGTGAGGTCATGGGGTGAATATGTGGGGAAACTATGCCCTCTTACCAGAGTATAACATAGTAGAATAATAATATCATTAAAATAGTATAATAAGTAAATCATTAAGATAATAGATACATAAAATGAATACTTTTAATAAAAAATGAATCTCATATACAAACATGTTGATACATGTAATTTTTCTCTACAAACTACCAAAACATGTATACAATGTTGGTGTACCATACATGGAACAAAAGTAAAAAATTGAAAAAATATCCCATCTAGCATCATGATCCTTAGCTCGGTCACATGCTCCCCTAATCCTAAGAAATCATCAAGAACATATAGTAGGGTTCTTTCCCTTATCTACACATGTAGTCATATATACTATTTGGATACACAAATGTGTTCCAAATAGGGTGTGAGATATAATCCTAGTAGGAAACCACCAAAGGTATGTTTACAATCAGTAAGTAAATATATATATATAGTAATAGTGTGCAGGAATTAATATAATAAGTAAGGACATACTGAAAGTAAACATTCTATATGGTCAAGATTCCTATTTATAATAAATTCCATTTATTCAATTTCATTATATAGGTAATTCTATGAATTAACAGTAAGGTAAATTTCATTATAATCAACCTAATTTAACCATTAAATATTATTTAATTAATAATTGTTGATACCTAATATAATTCCCAACATCCCCCATGATAACATGATCAATGGATTCCTATGAAGGTCATCTATAAAGTGTAATGTAAAGACAGAATCCAAGCATGTTATTTGGATTGGGAGGCATGTCTCATAAACCATTTCATTTATTATTCAATTTAGAACATGAGATCATCATTAATATTTTTATGTTTGAATCCAAGTATCACTCTAGGTGTAATATAAAACAAAAACATACCATCCCATCCATGTTGAACCTCTAAAGAACCCATTTATTTCTCTTGGTGTTTTATAACTTCACTGCCACTTGATTCTGTCCTTAGCGGTCCACTAAGGGACCCCAAGTTACACCCATATCATTAAGATCAAATTACCCATGATTTATTCTTTAGTAATACATTTTTATTCCTAGTGTCACTTATCATATAAAGGTCAAGCCTATGAGTTTTTCCTTGAAAGTCCAAAATGGAGTCCAAGTATCACTCGACCATAAGCAAGGCTCGAGACAATTGAGTTCATCTGTGAAATTATAATATGAATCAATGTGTCACCCATGGAATATGAGTATTAAATATCGTTTAAATTATTCTATTTAATCAAATAAATTTTAACATGTCATGGTCAAAACCAAGAACATCTCATTTATAACTCACATCCTAAGGTGAGTCATGGCATTGACCAAACTCATAATGATTTCCTCTTATCTACTCACATAGGAAATTCATTAAATAAAATCACATGTTATAACAAGATGATATAAGGAATTTTCCAAGGTTCATGGTCATTTTCCCCTTCCCATTAATCCATTTCAATTTCAATTCATAATTAATATTACATTTCAATTTACTATTCAATTCACTGATTCAAATTAATGTTAGCATCCCATGAGAAGAGGTAAAAGGGAACACCACAAAGGTAAACAACTCATATACCATAAAAATGGCCCATTTAAATAAATAACACACCCAAAGGGGTGGTTCCAATTTCAAGGTATTCAACCTATAACCATTCATCATCATCCTCTATAAATACAAAGGTTATGCTAAACAGTTCAATTCAAAGATTAAAACTCATTTATAGAAAGACATTCTAAGAATTAGGTGCATGGAACAATGGTGAATATATAACCACTCAACATTAAATGAAAGGGATGAGACCACCTATCATAGTTTTG
This sequence comes from Viscum album, assembly GCA_963277665.1. NCBI lineage: Eukaryota > Viridiplantae > Streptophyta > Magnoliopsida > Santalales > Viscaceae > Viscum > Viscum album. The sequence goes on along the minus strand of OY728152.1, from coordinate 328,980,335 downwards.
TAGAGGATAGCTCATCCAATATCATATTCTGATTAAACTCAGATAAGGAGAAAATCAAATAACCAAAAAAACAGCCTAATAATATAGAATATTAGATTTCACCTAAAAAGTGAATCTGATATCCACAATAATGTATAATGGACAAAAATGAATTTAGAACTCATTTATATAGATCCAATTAGATGAGTAGTGCTTGAATCGGAGATCAGATAAAGATTTGGTATCATACCCAAGAATATTTTCCAAGGGGAGATCAAAATGGAGCTTCTATATATTGGAGTGAGAATTGAAATTAGGGTTCATTTAATATATTAAATAGGTGGAAATTTTAATTTCACTCAAAACTGGGAATCGCACAGTTTGGCCACACGTTTTGGAAAAATAGTGCACCAAACATGCACACTTTTATATAGGGAAGGGAACCACACATGATTTGACTCACCATGTGAAAAAAAAATGAAAAACCCCACTATTAATGTTGTAGACCTAGTCAAATGGTAGTGCATTATAAATTTTATGGTTTGTCCTAACAGTTTTCTAGGCCATTTCACCCTAAAACATGGGTTGCAGGCTTCGAACCAACCCTGGGCACCCATAATACCTCCATGACCTCAAAGTTAATTCATATTTGGGCATATTTAAACATGTAAACTTAGAATTTATGTAAAGTAATTGAGAAATGACTCAATGAAGAATATGGTTCTTACAAACTTACCCCTTAAAGAAATTCATCCCCGAATTTTCTTCTCAAGAGTGATTATTAATGTATGATAATAACCTCAGAAACTACTATCGAAAATTATCAGCATGCTCCTAGGTCCCGTCCTATACATGGTTTTTATTCCATAGAACTCGTACTAGAGGAACATACCGACCTCAATGAACCTTCGTGCTATGATACATATTTTTTATTGGATTCTCCTTAACTGGTGAATCTCCCTATAACTCAACCTCCTTAGGATGAAATCCATGAGACATGTATAAATAATTTCATCACTACTGAGAAATATAGAATAAGTCATACATGGCCTGGTACCTTTGAAGTAACAACAACAGAGAGGATATCAACTTGACTCTATCTAGAATCTCAAATAGCCTGATATATCTCAGTGAAAGCTTACCCTATATCCTATTCATCCAGTGTCCCGGCCTCAGTGAGACACTCAAGAAAACATGATCCTCAACCATGAACTGAAGAGGTTGTCTGTGTAAAACAGTGTATGATTTCTGATAAGACTATGTAGAAGCCATCTACTTCTAAATCAACTGCACCTATTCCATGGAGTCGTAAACAAGATGAGGTCCAAGCATAGCTTCCTATCTTACCTCTAACCAATACATGGGTGTGAGAAGTTCCCTACCATATAAAGCCTCATAAGGTACCATATGTATTGTATCCTAAAATATATTTTTATAGTAAAACTCATAAAAGGGTATATACATCTCTCAAGAGCCCCAAAAATCAAGGATGTATACCGTATCATGTACTCAAGCACTGGAATCATGCACTCTGACTGGACACCGGTCTGAGGGTTGTATGTTGTGCTCAGAATCACCTATGTACCTAATGCCCTCTACAACCCTTGTCAGAACTGTGAAGTAAAGAATACATCCATATCTTAAATTATAGTATGCAAGACCCCATGAATTCATACTACCTCATGGATTTACCTAATATCATCCACATTGATTTTTTCCTTGATCAATAAGAAATGTGAAACTTTCATTAGCCTATCTACAACAACCCAAACCAAATCATTACCTTGAGGTGACCTTGGTGAACCTATCATGAAATCCATCACAACTTCATTCCATTTTCATGTAGAAATATACAACTACTATAAAATTCAAATTGGTCACTGTTGTTCCATCTTCACAAGCTGAGAGGTGGAACATATCATGAAAAAACCAACTACGTCTATTTTAATACCTGACCACCAGTACTGATGATGTAAATCCTGATATATCTTGGTGATTCCCATATGCATTTCCCAAGATGAAGCATTAAAATGTCTCATCATATTCCTTCTCATTTCATCTGAAACCCACATGAAACAATGTATACGGAGGATATCATCTTTGCATATGGTCCAACTAGGAGTAGGGTCCACACCTTCCACACTCTCCCATAGGGCTAGACCCTCATAGTCTGATTGAAGCCTTATCCTCTCTATATCTTTCAGGGTATAGGTCAAAGCTAAGGATGATAGAAAACTCATTCCCTGAATTTCCAACACCTCCAAGTGAATCTTAGTGAACAAATCCATGTGTTTCCACATTCTAATATCTTGCACCATTTCATGTATCTAATTTATCCTTCTCAGTGCATTATCCATTGTATTGCCTTTACAAGGCATGTAGGAAATCTTGAAATCAAATTATTTTAATTATTCAACCCACCTTCAGTGACTTAGATTCATATCACTCTATATAAATATGTACTTGAGTATTTTTTGGTCCATGCACACCACAAAAACACTCTTCTAATAAGTAATTTCTCAAAAAATGAAATGCATGAAAAATTGTAGTTAACTCGAGATTGTGTGTCGGGTAATTCCTCTCATGTAGCCTCAACTATCAAGACCGTATGTAATGACTCTATCCCCCTAAATAAGAAATTATCCTTGCCTGATACCTGAAGCATCATAGTAGATAGTGTAACTCCTTCTCAACTCTAGAAAAATCAGTAATGGCTCTAAAGTAAATCTCCCTTTCTGTATTGGAAAGCTAGTCTCATAGGAATATTACTATAAAAACTTCAAACCCTTCTTATTGAAGCTCATAATAAGAACTTATAATATTGATAATTCCTGTATAAAATTCATGTAATATTCATATGGCCCTTAAAAACATCACCCCTCAAAGTCTTTCTTGGGTTGTTCCCAATAAACTACAGCTCTCACCTTCTCTAGGTTGACTCATACTCCAACATCTGAGATAATATGACCCATAATGTAAATCCAATCCATCAAGAAGTGGTATTTTGTGATCTTATTATATAACTAATTCTCCCTTAGTTTATTTAATATGATTTCATGATGTTTGGCATGGTCATGTCAACTATTAGAATACGCGATGATATCATCCCTGAAAAACACCACAAATGATTCAAGATATGGATGAAAAAATCAGTTCATCAGTTCCATGAATGACTATTGGAACATTTTTTAAACAAAACATCATAACCAAATACTCATATAGACCATAAATTCTATGAAAAAAAATATGTGATATATGTCTGATGGTCTAACACACACCTGATAATAACTGGAACTCAAATAAATCTTTGAGAAGACCTGATATTCTTGGAGTTGGTTGAAGATATCATCTATATGTGGTAGAGGATACCTATTCTTAACCATCATTTCGTTCAATTTCTAGTAATCCACACATATCCTAAGAGTTTCATCTACCTTTTTCACAAAAAGGACCATATAACCCCATGGAAAATTATTGGGTCAGATAAAACCATTTGCCTCTAAATCCTATAGAAGACTCTTGAGATCTTGAATCTCTATGGTAATAATCCTTTAAGGAGGAATGGATATTAGTACAGCTCATAGTACTATCTTGATAGGTAACTCTACCTCTATCACTAAAGGTAATAAAGAAAATTATTCTGAGAAAATGTCCCTAAAATTATTAACCACTGGAGGGAAACCATCCTGACATGTTCCCTAATAATCTTAATATAAACATGAAATATAGTTTTTCATTCTTCCAAAACCATGATGGTCGGGTCCAGATCCACTTTCTTGGACAAACAATTCACCCTTTTGAATGATCTATCTGCCCTATGGTGATGTGAAGTTCACTCGTCGGTGATATAAATCAATGAAATCATGAAAGGAAACCAACCAATCTATTCTAACAATGATGTCAAAACATGTCATCTCGATGATAAATAAGTATCATATGATGTGACACCCACCAATATTAAGTGGTCACTCCATGAACTTACCTACACCATCCATTATAATCCCCAATGGAGTGTCAAGCATCATGAATCCATCAGATGTCTAAACACTAAGTCCAAGTCTATCCACAATAGGCATATATATAAAGCTATGAGAATCCCCTATATCAAAGAAGTTCAGAAGCTAAATTAGAGGCTAATAGAATAGTACCTCTGAGATTAGAAGGTTTGGGGTCCTTCTCCTAAAGGTTCTATTGAACTATGTATATTTGTCATGTACTGAGGCCTTATAATATTTTCTCACTACCCTGAGTAGATATTCTCTACTATCATTGTAAAACTGGGGTCTGACTTCTACTACGACGACCACCACCTTGGCTTGATCGACCAGCTATACTTCATCTCTCTAAATGATGAAAAGTTGTTGACCTTTCTCATGAACATGGATTAGGTTCAGATCCTCTATCAATGGATACTGGTCGAAAAGTTTTATATAAGTGTTGAAGATGACCCAACTTTCAACAGGATTGGAACTAGACAAGGTCCCTTGCACACTATTCCCTCATATGTCCCAGCCTACCACACTAGTATCACCTCACTTGGATACCTTAGTATGCTCTCTTGAAATTGGTATCATTATCTAGAGTCTCTAGATGATGATTCCTACAATCGGTTGATGCAGTACCAAATCTAGAGGGTGAATTGCCCTTACTCAAAGATCCAACCTCTCCCATGTTATGCTCTATGATAAGAACATGATTCATTATTATAAAAACAGTATTTAACTGAAATAAATTCACCTATTATCCTATGTCATACATGATATGATCCTTGAATTTCCTAGCTTTAGATAACTCGTCACCTATCAAAATAGGTGTGAAGCGCTGGAGTTTGTTAAAATGGGATGATTAATCCATAACTGATAGCAGTCCATGCTCTAGGTGTAAGAACTCCTAGGAATTATCGGTCCTTAACATTGTAGGGTATAAGTTTTCATATAAGGTCATATGAAAATTCCTCTAGGTCATATACAGATGATGATCCTTCAGATTGATAATATCCCACCATCTCTAGGTGGAATCACATGGTATATACATAGTGATCATGACCCTCCTCTCAGGAGGAATTTCTAGATGCCCAAATATAGAGAGTGTGTCCTCCATCCATGATTACGTTGATTGAGGTCCACTATCCCATAAAAACATTACTGTATACTACTTATGGAACTCACACGTCAACTCCACCATAGTTGGGGCATGTTGTGGTGCTCCCTGAATAGTTTTAATGAAATTTAAGAACCAATCAAGAAACTATGACTCAGCACTAGTGGCTAGTATAACTATTGGTATTGTAGCTAACACTACTAGAGGATCCAATGAAATCCCATGTCCCACCACTTCTAGAGTGTGGTAGTTTCCACCCTCTTAGTGTATGATTAGAGGACGATGAAATGGAATACCACTATAATTTCTAGGCGGAAACCTCAATTCAATATCATTATCAAAATTCAAATCTCAAAAGCATAGATATTTAAGTAAGATAGGCACAACTCTTCCTCTATAATAATACACCCATATGCCTACTCCTAGAGTTATGTGTGGGTGTCGTATATATCAGATATATAAGAAAGATATATTACCTACATCCCACTACTAATGTTAGGTCTGGGTTATGTTATCTACTATAAATACCTTTAGATTCCATCTCATTGTCATTTGAATTCATGGTAACTTCACTTTTAATTTTATTATTCCATTTATTTTTAAATTCATTATAATAGGTTGTACCAAATTTTTCTCCAAATTCTTATCCAAGAGGACCCACACTAATTGGGAACCAAATTATAGCGTCCACCTAATTCACACAATAACACATTCTAGAATACCTATCACAATAGTAATTATCTATATCACGACACCTATAACAACAACATGCAAAGATTAATGCATCCTAAATTGCATGACATGTGATTCTATAAAATTTACATCATGATTCATGAGATGGTATACCCTCATATCATCAGGTTTCAAAATAATAAAACCCAAAATCATATCAATAATAATATCACACTTCATGCGAATCAACCAATGGTGGTATCAAAATAACTATAATATTAAAAATCCATAAATAACAATTTAATTCAAGGAAATATTTCCTTTTCATGTATGTGGGTCAGCTATGCCTCGGTAAATCTCCTTACTAAATCCTTATTCCTACCTATCACTGTCTATTATCTCTAAATAGTAAATAAAACTATAAAATAAGCTCAGATACCACTTTATAATTTCCCAAACCTAGATTCCACTAAAAGGTGCCCCGAGCATGGTTGGCCACATGGCCTCAAGCGCATCTCCTAAAACACCAGAGGTTGTCGACTAGTAGTGAGGGTCTAGGGTGAGTCTATGGGGATACTATTCCCTCTTACCAAAGTGTAACACCATGGAATAACAATACATTAAAAATAAAGGACGCACTAAATATTTCAGAAAAACAAATACATAGTAGGAATAAATAACAATAAAAAGTAATCTCATCTACAATGATGTTGATACATGTCATATATCTCAAAAAAAATTCCAAAACATGTATAAAAGGAAACCATGAAATACATGGAACAAAAATACAAAAGGAAAAAAATATTCCAGCTAACATCATGAGCCTCAGCTCGGTCCCATATTCAACTACTCCAAAGCAATCATCAAGAACCTATAGTAGGTAACTTTCCCTTATCTGTACCTATAATCATATAGTATTTTTGGGTACCCAAAGGAGGTAGAAATAGGTTGTGAGATTTAATCCTTATAGGAAACCACCCAAGTATTGGTTCTAATATGTTAGAGAATATATATATAACAATAGTGTGCAGGAAGTAAAACAATAAGAAAGGAATTACTAAAATTACATATCTTATATGGTCGATGTTTTCATTCATAATCAATTCCATTTAATCAATTTCATTTAATATGTATGTCTCTAAATTTAAAGTTAAGAATTTTTCATTATAATTAACTTAATTTAACCATTCATCCTCAATTAATTAATAATTCTTGAGATGAGGAATAATGACATGCATCCCCCATGATAACAAGATCAAAGGATGCCTGTGCAGACCGTCCATAAAGTTCAAGTTAAATACTGAATCGAATCTTGTGCTTTGGATTAGAAGATTCATCTCATAAACCATTTCATTTATTATTAAATTTAGAACCTAATTCCATCCATAGAATTCCTATGTTTGAATCCAAGTTTCACTTTAGGTTTAATATAAACCAACACCCTTCAATCCTATCCATGGTGAACCTATCAAGAACCTAGGTATCACTCTAGGTGTGGTATAACATCACTGCCTCTCAAGTCTATCCTTGGAATTCCACTAAGGTATCCCAAGTATCACCCATGTAATAAAGATAAAATTCCCCTTGAGTCTTTACTTAAAAATCCATTTAAATTCCAAGTGTCACTCAGTATATAAAGTTCAAGCCTCTGAGTCCATCCTTGTGAGTCCACAAGGGAGTCTATGTATCACTCAAGCATAACCAAGGTTCAAGACAATTGAGTCCATCCATGGAATTATAATATGAATCCATGTCTAGCCCAGGGAATATGAGAATTTAATATAATTTAACCAATTCTATTTAACCATGTAAAGGTCAAATCTACGAACATCTCCTTGATAACTAACCTTAGAAGGTGACTCAAGGCATTGACCTAACTCAGAAGGCTTTCCTCTTGTCTACTCCCGAGGTCGTTTCATTAAACAAGTATCATATTATTTAATAATACATTACGAGACAAGGTCCAATGTTCATAGACATTTAAACCCTTTCCATTAATAAATTTCAATTACAATTCATAATTAATATTACAATTCAATTTAAAATTCAATTCACAGATCCAATTTATTGCTCACATATCATTAAAAGGGGTAAAAGGAAACACCTCAGAGGTATCCAACTCATATTAAATCAAAACGGCCTATTTAAATAAACACCCACCCAAAGGGTTTGTTCTAATCTCAAGTTATTCAACCTATAACCATTCATCGAAAGCCTCTATAAATATATATGTCATTCTAATCAATTTAGTTTATGTAACTCCCCGACCCCAGCTACCCAGAGTTGGTGCATTACTTTGTAACATTGGCATGATCACAAAAGATCAAGTCTCGAAAGACCGATTAGTTTAGTAGCCTTGGAAACACTAGATACATTCGTAAACGTTACATTACATCATAAAGTGAAAAACAACAATAACAAAGTCTCCATAGTCCACAATCATATCGCTTTCTGACTACCCCTACAGGTCATTCATAAAATACTTCTTCACATCCTGGAAAAATATTAAAACATTGAAAGGGGTGAGCTCAGATGCTCAGTAAGGTTAACAATATAGCGGAAGCTTTCATAAATAAACATTAACATTTAAGGAAATGTATAACTAAAACAAAAGCCTTTTAAACATGAACTTCAACATAATATGGCAAAAGTAAAATGAGATAATGCCATTCACTTCTCCACATGGATATTCTACTGGTCGAATAATCACATGCAATATCAATAACCCCTTTCATAATGATGGAATGCATAATGCCAGACTATCATAACCACGTAGCCAAGGCCTCGTGCCAAGACCACAAATAAAATTTTTTCAAGGCCTCGTGCCAAGACACTAGTTTGTCTCATGAGACCTGCAGATGCATCGAGGAGCTATAGCGGGCTCCACCCGTCACTTATTAAGTCCAATGCATTCCTCATATGAATAGGTTTAAACATATCATAAACCATAACATAATCGTATCACATAAAACATGCATAAAGGAAACATAACAGTTCCACATTTCAATCACAAGATATAAATACAACACATTGATATAATAAAAACGCTTTCAAAACCATTTTCAATACCAAAATAAAAGAAAGTTAAAACTTTGTATTTATTTTTCATTAAAAAAAATGATGGCTTGTAGAGGAAGCCGAAACTCAAATAATGGTCACGGCGGCGGAGAAGTCGTTGTCGCCGCATAAGTACGGAAAGAAAAACATTCCCTTTTTGTCGTTTAGTAAAATGCTTCGTATAAAAAAGATTCCTTTTGAATAAACGTAAAAGTCAAAGGGTTTTATACACCGTAAAAAAGGAAAGTTGTGTATAAAACCAAATATGCCTCAATGAAAGGGGATTGAGACAAAGTCCTTAAAAAGATCCTTTTTAAAATAAAATAGATCTATTATGTGTATTCACTATAGGTACACATAAAGAAAGTAAAAATACAAAATAGGATATAATAATATCATGACATAATTTGAAAGTAGGAGATTAACCCAAAGAATGGAAGTTGGGTTAAGAAATTCCCTTACCTTGTGTCCGACGTGACTCAACCGTTCTTTAACCTCCTGAATAATAAACTAGAGTTAATATCTACCTTATTAAGAACCATTTTAAATTTCATTATCCTTTTTATATCACTTAATACAATGTTATGAACATTATGTAATTATTTAAGTTAATAACGGTCGTTTTGTTGATCTTTGGTAACTTGAGTCAACAATAAACTTCTTATAATTACAAGTTGTTCATGTGGTAGAATATCCATTATATCCAGAATTATATTCATGATTTAGATGTCATATATATCTTATATATCCAGTATATACATTCATTTATAATATTACGTAACATTTAGAGGTAACAAATGAAATGCACCGTTCATGGAGACGGTAAGCCGTACGTACGCATGAATGCTACTTTCATTTAAATTTCATATTTAATGTAACTAAATCATAATTATATAAATGTAAAATATAATACCAGTATAATATAGTTTATAATACCATTTACTCCATCCTTTATACATCCCACATATGGCATTAACGATTCAAATCACTTTGAGGGGGCGGTAGTCCGCACTTCCTAAAATGAAATTATCGCGTTTTACCCATAATGGAAATCATAAAGTATGACATAAATGATAAATACAGAAGCATAAGTTAAACATAAACATATTATATATCATATATAAAAATAGTGACATCTTAATGGCCACCTTTGAAGGTGTTATATGAGTGTTGAACAATCATCGTTTCATGAGGCAGAAATTCGCCATCCACAGAAACCGTATGTTCTTTAACCATTAGATGTAGGTGTGTGTAAGTGTAGCTCGAATCCTTCTTATAACAACATCCTAGTATATTGAGGATACTGGTTTTGTTACAAAATAAATGAATAAAAATAGTTTAGTGGGTTGGAGAAGAAAAATAAAACAAAACAACATTAGAGAAGACATTACCTCAAAATCGGGTAACTCTTTTTGATTTGAGCCAAAGGCTTCCTTGGGAAGAGTTCTGCCCAAAGTGAGGCTTCTAGGAGTAAGAGGGGGAAGTTGGTAGAGTATTTGGGCAGAGGTTGGCCGAGCCAAATGGCTTGAAAGTGTAAATGAGGTGGGAGAGGTGGGGGCCTTTTATAAGTCGAGAGGAGGGGCACTTTTGGAAAGATTGAAATGTTACATTATTACACAATGCTTTTCGGATTCTAAAGGTCCCACACTTATATAATTCGAGGCTAAGGTGATACGGTTTCGAAATATCTTCATCCAATAGGCTTTGTACAAGTATAAGCCTTGGATTTTGCATTATCTTCTCATTTTATTTAAATCGTTAAATAATGAGGTCATCGCTGCATCATAATGATGTCATAAATAATTTAATTTATTTAATGTCTAAAAATTATAATCAAAATACTATGATGTAGGAAATCTTTTTATCTTTCTAATGAATATTTATAATCAAAATTTTGACTTGTGTAACCCCATGTAAAAATTGTTTTAGTAAAACATTTTATGTTTGTGTCATTTTTTTACTTTAACATTAAATAAAAGGTGTTTATGTCATTTTCTAACTAAAGTGGCTCCATGGGGTCCCCAAGTTGACCCATGGGTTGTCTTGGTCGGACATGACTCATCCAATAGGAGTAGGACAAGTTTCATGCTCATCTCATATTATTAAAACATTATTTTTACCTTAAACTACACTAATTACCTCTAATCGCGATTAAGAACTTAAAAGTTACTATTCACCAAAAATTATTTTAATCTTATTGAACCACATTTTACTTCTTAATGACAACCATGTATGTCGGATTTTTGAAAATCAAATCACAGAAGTGGTAATATTTTATTTAAACGAAAAATCAGTTGTTTAACTACCATTTAGTGGATTCACTATTCATCAAAAATTGAAGTTTTTCAGAACAAGGCCAAAATTTCACCCTAAGATATAATTGATATTCCGAATTCAAAAATGATGTCTATTTTAAAAAATTCCAAACATATAAGTTGCATTAATTAATTTTATAATTAATTACCGCTGTTACGACAAATAGCATGTTTTTAAGAAACAATTTATATCAAAAGATTGGCAATTGTTTATGTCCAATTTCAATGTTAAATTAATTCTAATGACCACCATTGGATAAAATGGTAAAAATATATTCTAATTATACCTTAAAACCACTAATTAGTATAATTTATCACAATAAATTATTTTGATTAAAAAGTTGTTTTAAGTATTTTTCACTATTCATAAAAAATTAGAAGTTCTCAGAAAAATACCAAAAATTCAACATAGGCTAATTTCGATATTCCGAATCCAAAAATGAAGTCCATTTTGAAATATAAAATTTATATAATTTTAAAAAGTGGTTATTACTATTCATAACGGCTACTTTGATTAGTCGCGGTGTTTTAGAACTCGAAGTTGCGTACAATGCAAGCTATTGCATTATCGAATGAGAAGCGTATCGTGGAAGCTCGGGGTGTTACATTCTCCCCTCCTTCAATAAATTGCGTCCTCGCAATTTGAAATTTTTCTTTGAAAATAAAAGGTTGAAAAGAGACAATACCTTTGAGGAAAACCCACATTGTAAATAAGGTTAATAAAATTTAGCCTTAATAAGAGGGAAATGGAAATAAGAAAGTCACCACCAAATTATGATCTCGATAAGGAGAACATTGGTGGAAATTAGAGACATATAATTGGAGGAAAAATGTAAATATTTGTAGGGAGTGATTGAGGTGATCAATCACAATCAACTGTCAAATTGAGGGCCTCAAAGCCTTCAATCTATGTTGATTTAAAATATCATCAGTTCAACAAGACATAAGGTATTAGGATAACACATTTTTTGTTTTAATATCCCTTTACTAAAGTTTAAGAATTAATTTATTCATTGAATAAGAGATAGGTATATATATATTTATGCTTGACAATTAGAGTTTCAACCATCAACTCATCTTTCACTCAAAAAGATAATAGAACTCAAAAATATTATACTTATCCTAATTGTATACGGTTCCAAATGTTAACACATACTATTTAGATTAGTAAAATTATTTTGTAATAACCAGGGACTTCCTGTAGGCTAGTGGTAGGAAATAAAGGCTTGTCGCACTATGGTTGTGGGTTTGATTCCTGCAGCTTTGTCCGACACGACGGGTTATGCCCCACCCTGCAGGTTGTCCTTTTCCTAAAACTATAGTATTATAATATTCCAAAAATAATCTTCAGAAATGTTTTTACCTTAAACAATACTATCCAAAGATCAACTTAATCCATCCCAACCTTTATAGTTATCCAAAATACCTCTGTCCAGACTTTCTCTAAAAGGTCTCTAAATTCCAAAATCAATTGTAACATCAGATTCCCCAAACAAAGTAAAGTTTCTCTTATTGTCACATACTAAAAATATGATTACCTTAATCATATTAAAACCTTACTGAAATCAAAAAGTACTGTAGTACAATCTTTGTATATATCACATTATTCTTATAACCAGAATATAATCCTTGAGTCCAAAAGCACCAATACATTAATTATTCCGCTTCAACTGTAGTCACAGCATAAGATTGGCCTTGATCCCTTGGCCTTTTCTGAGGTAAGTTTCCCTGACGCTTAGGGAATTCATTTGCATAATGACCCATTTCTCTACAATTGTAGCATTCAACTTTGACAGCCTCTTTCTTTCCCTTGCAATCACGAGCCTGGTGACCCTTTTCTCCACATTTATAACAAACTCCCATTCCTTTTAGGCAAGTACCAGGGTGATTATTCCCACAATTATCACATAATGGAAAATCCTTCTTTCCCTTTTTCCCTTTATCTGTCTCTTGTTCCACCGTTCTCTTCTTCTCTTGCTTTACTTTGTTGTCATAAGACTTAGAGAATTCCTTTTCTGTCTTGATAGCACACGAGACAATATCTTCGTATGATGAGAAGGATTGTGATACTAAAGCTCGACGGAGAAATGGTTTTAACCCATCAAAGAAACGATCAATCTTACTCCTTGGGTTACGTATATAATCGGCAGCATGCCTCGCTAACCTTGTAAAGTTAGCCTCATACTTTGCGACATTCTCATCCTCCTTCTGCCTCAGACTCAGAAATTGCCTTTCCATATCTGCTCGATGGTCACGAGGAAAGTATTTTTCTAATAAAAGCTCTTTGAACTCCCTCCATTCCATATTTGATACATCATCATCTTCCTTTGTGTTTTGAATCAGCGACCACCACTGATCGGCATCTCCAGTGAGGCGGTAAACTGCCATGATAACTTTTTCCCTTTCACTGCTCCCCAAAGCCTGAAATATTTTCTCTAGGTAATTTATCCATTGCTCGGCTACTAAGGGATTTGTACTCCCATTGAACGTTGGTGGTTGTTGCCTCATGAATCGATCTAACATTGATCCTTCACGCTGTGGATCAGGGTGCTCCATACGGGTAAGGTTATTATTCATAACCTGAGTAAGTTGTCCCAGTATGATGATTAGCTGATCGGCACCAGTTTCATCACCAGCCCCACTATAATTATCCTGAGCAGGAGGGAAATCCCTACATGGAGTGTGTGCATTGATACGGTTTCCATTTCTTCCACTAGGCGCCATTTCTAAACAATGGCATAAACTAGATCAGTTTATGAATCAAAATACATAATCCCATACTTATAAAACACTTAACATAAATTGAACTATTTATGGATATAATCCATAATCATAAAAATGTTTTCTTTGAGGCAGTATATACTCATAAACCCTTCATAATTATTTGTAAAGAAAATGAGAGTTATCCTAAGCATATCCCCCGGGAGTGTCGTAACCAAGAGTGCAGCAAGGCCCGTTGTCGTGCACCAGTTCCCGTTCGAGTCTAGCTCAAAGCAGTGTTTTCGGGTTTTACCCCTAGGTACATCTGTGCCAGAGCCGCCTCTACCTGCTTGTATCCAGACAGGGATGTATTGCTCGGAAAACTCACAACATCTCTACAATACCAAAATTCTAGGAAGTTCTTCTATACTAATCCTCAATGTTCATCTTAGGTCTACGTTCTCTAATCAGAGTTTATCTAAATCTAGCTACCAAGGTTTGTACTAAACTTCCTCTGATACCAATTGTAACGCCCCGACCCCAGCTACCCAGAGTCGGTGCATTACTTCGTAACATTGGCATGATCACAAAAGATCAAGTCTCGAAATACCGATTAGTTTAGTAGCCTTGGAAACACTAGATACATTCGTAAACGTTACATTACATCATAAAGTGAAAAACAACAATAACAAAGTCTCCATAGTCCACAATCATATCGCCTTCTGACTACCCCTGCAGTTCATTCATAAAATACTTCTTCACATCCTGGAAAAATATTAAAACATTGAAAGGGGTGAGCTCAGATGCTCAGTAAGGTTAACAATATAGCGGAAGCTTTCATAAATAAACATTAACATTTAAGGCAATGTATAACTAAAACAAAAGCCTTTTAAACATGATCTTCAACATAATATGGCAAAAGTAAAATGAGATAATGCCATTCACTTCTCCACATGGATATTCTACTGGTCGAATAATCACATGCAATATCAATAACCCCTTTCATAATGATGGAATGCATAATGCCAGACTATCATAACCACGTAGCCAAGGCCTCGTGCCAAGACCACAAATAAGATTTTGTCAAGGCCTCGTGCCAAGACACTAGTTTTTCTCATGAGACCTGCCGATGCATCGAGGAGCTATAGCGGGCTCCACCCGTCACTTATTAAGTCCAATGCATTCCTCATATGAATAGGTTTAAACATATCATAAACCATAACATAATCGTATCACATAAAACATGCATAAAGGAAACATAACAGTTCCACATTTCAATCACAAGATATAAATACAACACATTGATATAATAAAAACGCTTTCAAAACCATTTTCAATACCAAAATAAAAGAAAGTTAAAACTTTGTATTTATTTTTCATTAAAAAAAATGATGGCTTGTAGAGGAAGCCGAAACTTAAATAATGGTCACAGCGGCGGAGAAGTCGTTGTCGCCGCATAAGTACGGAAAGAAAAACATTCCCTTTTTTTCGTTTAGTAAAACGCTTCGTATAAAAAAGATTCCTTTTGAATAAACGTAAAATTCAAAGGGTTTTATACACCGTAAAATAGGAAAGTTGTGTATAAAACCAAATATGCCTCAATGAAAGGGGATTGAGACGAAGTCCTTAAAAAGATCATTTTTAAAATAAAATAGATCTATTATGTGTATTCACTATAGGTACACATAAAGAAAGTAAAAATACAAAATAGGATATAATAATATCATGACATAATTTGAAAGTAGGAGATTAACCCAAAGAATGGAAGTTGGGTTAAGAAATTCCCTTACCTTGTGTCCGACGTGACTCAACCGTTCTTTAACCTCCTGAATAATAAACTAGAGTTAATATCTACCTTATTAAGAACCATTTTAAATTTCATTATCCTTTTTATATCACTTAATACAATGTTATGAACATTATGTAATTATTTAAGTTAATAACGGTCGTTTTGTTGATCTTTGGTAACTTGAGTCAACAATAAACTTCTTATAATTACAAGTTGTTCATGTGGTAGAATATCCATTATATCCAGAATTATATTCATGATTTAGATGTCATATATATCTTATATATCCAGTATATACATTCATTTATAATATTACGTAACATTTAGAGGTAACAAATGAAATGCACCGTTCATGGAGACGGTAAGCCGTACGTACGCATGAACGCTACTTTCATTTAAATTTCATATTTAATGTAACTAAATCATAATTATATAAATTTACAATATAATACCAGTATAATATAGTTTATAATACCATTTACTCCATCCTTTATACATCCCACATATGGCATTAACGATTCAAATCACTTTGAGGGGGCGGTAGTCCGCACTTCCTAAAATGAAATTATCGCGTTTTACCCATAATGGAAATCATAAAGTATGACATAAATGATAAATACAGAAGCATAAGTAAAACATAAACATATTATATATCATATATAAAAATATTGACATATTAATGGCCACCTTTGAAGGTGTTATATGAGTGTTGAACAATCATCGTTTCGTGAGGCAGAAATTCGCCATCCACAGAAACCGTATGTTCTTTAACCATTAGATGTAGGTGTGTGTAAGTGTAGCTCGAATCCTTCTTATAACAACATCCTAGTATATTTAGGATACTGGTGTTGTTACAAAATAAATGAATAAAAAGAGTTTAGGGGGTTGGAGAAGAAAAATAAAACAAAACAACATTAGAGAAGACATTACCTCAAAATCGGGTAACTCTTTTTGATTTGAGCCAAAGGCTTCCTTGGGAAGTGTTCTGCCCAAAGTGAGGCTTCTAGGAGTAAGAGGGGGAATTTGGGAGAGTATTTGGGAAGAGGTTGGCCGAGCCAAATGGCTTGAAATTGTAAATGAGGTGGGAGAGGTGGGGGCCTTTTATAAGTGGAGAGGAGGGGCACTTTTGGAAAGATTGAAATGTTACATTATTACACAATGCTTTTCGGATTCTAAAGGTCCCACACTTATATAATTCGAGGATAAGGTGATAAGGTTTCGAAATATCTTCATCCAATAGGCTTTGGACAAGTGTAAGCCTTGGATTTTTCATTATCTTCTCATTTTATTTAAATCGTTAAATAATGAGGTCATCGCTGCATCATAATGATGTCATAAATAATTTAATTTATTTAATGTCTAAAAATTATAATCAAAATACTATGATGTAGGAAATCTTTTTATCTTTCTAATGAATATTTATAATCAAAATTTTGACTTGTGTAACCCCATGTAAAAATTGTTTTAGTAAAACATTTTATGTTTGTGTCATTTTTTTACTTTAACATTAAATAAAAGGTGTTTATGTCATTTTCTAACTAAAGTGGCTCCATGGGGTCCCCAAGTTGACCCATGGGTTGTCTTGGTCGGACATGACTCATCCAATAGGAGTAGGACAAGTTTCATGCTCATCTCATATTATTAAAACATTATTTTTACCTTAAACTACACTAATTACCTCTAATCGCGATTAAGAACTTAAAAGTTACTATTCACCAAAAATTATTTTAATCTTATTGAACCACATTTTACTTCTTAATGACAACCATGTATGTCGGATTTTTGAAAATCAAATCACAGAAGTGGTAATATTTTATTTAAACGAAAAATCAGTTGTTTAACTACCATTTAGTGGATTCACTATTCATCAAAAATTGAAGTTTTTCAGAACAAGGCCAAAATTTCACCCTAAGATATAATTGATATTCCGAATTCAAAAATGATGTCTATTTTAAAAAATTCCAAACATATAAGTTGCATTAATTAATTTTATAATTAATTACCGCTGTTACGACAAATAGCATGTTTTTAAGAAACAATTTATATCAAAAGATTGGCAATTGTTTATGTCCAATTTCAATGTTAAATTAATTCTAATGACCACCATTGGATAAAATGGTAAAAATATATTCTAATTATACCTTAAAACCACTAATTAGTATAATTTATCACAATAAATTATTTTGATTAAAAAGTTGTTTTAAGTATTTTTCACTATTCATAAAAAATTAGAAGTTCTCAGAAAAATACCAAAAATTCAACATAGGCTAATTTCGATATTCCGAATCCAAAAATGAAGTCCATTTTGAAATATAAAATTTATATAATTTTAAAAAGTGGTTATTACTATTCATAACGGCTACTTTGATTAGTCGCGGTGTTTTAGAACTCGAAGTTGCGTACAATGCAAGCTATTGCATTATCGAATGAGAAGCGTATCGTGGAAGCTCGGGGTGTTACATTCTCCCCTCCTTCAATAAATTGCGTCCTCGCAATTTGAAATTTTTCTTTGAAAATAAAAGGTTGAAAAGAGACAATACCTTTGAGGAAAACCCACATTGTAAATAAGGTTAATAAAATTTAGCCTTAATAAGAGGGAAATGGAAATAAGAAAGTCACCACCAAATTATGATCTCGATAAGGAGAACATTGGTGGAAATTAGAGACATATAATTGGAGGAAAAATGTAAATATTTGTAGGGAGTGATTGAGGTGATCAATCACAATCAACTGTCAAATTGAGGGCCTCAAAGCCTTCAATCTATGTTGATTTAAAATATCATCAGTTCAACAAGACATAAGGTATTAGGATAACACATTTTTTGTTTTAATATCCCTTTACTAAAGTTTAAGAATTAATTTATTCATTGAATAAGAGATAGGTATATATATATTTATGCTTGACAATTAGAGTTTCAACCATCAACTCATCTTTCACTCAAAAAGATAATAGAACTCAAAAATATTATACTTATCCTAATTGTATACGGTTCCAAATGTTAACACATACTATTTAGATTAGTAAAATTATTTTGTAATAACCAGGGACTTCCTGTAGGCTAGTGGTAGGAAATAAAGGCTTGTCGCACTATGGTTGTGGGTTTGATTCCTGCAGCTTTGTCCGACACGACGGGTTATGCCCCACCCTGCAGGTTGTCCTTTTCCTAAAACTATAGTATTATAATATTCCAAAAATAATCTTCAGAAATGTTTTTACCTTAAACAATACTATCCAAAGATCAACTTAATCCATCCCAACCTTTATAGTTATCCAAAATACCTCTGTCCAGACTTTCTCTAAAAGGTCTCTAAATTCCAAAATCAATTGTAACATCAGATTCCCCAAACAAAGTAAAGTTTCTCTTATTGTCACATACTAAAAATATGATTACCTTAATCATATTAAAACCTTACTGAAATCAAAAAGTACTGTAGTACAATCTTTGTATATATCACATTATTCTTATAACCAGAATATAATCCTTGAGTCCAAAAGCACCAATACATTAATTATTCCGCTTCAACTGTAGTCACAGCATAAGATTGGCCTTGATCCCTTGGCCTTTTCTGAGGTAAGTTTCCCTGACGCTTAGGGAATTCATTTGCATAATGACCCATTTCTCTACAATTGTAGCATTCAACTTTGACAGCCTCTTTCTTTCCCTTGCAATCACGAGCCTGGTGACCCTTTTCTCCACATTTATAACAAACTCCCATTCCTTTTAGGCAAGTACCAGGGTGATTATTCCCACAATTATCACATAATGGAAAATCCTTCTTTCCCTTTTTCCCTTTATCTGTCTCTTGTTCCACCGTTCTCTTCTTCTCTTGCTTTACTTTGTTGTCATAAGACTTAGAGAATTCCTTTTCTGTCTTGATAGCACACGAGACAATATCTTCGTATGATGAGAAGGATTGTGATACTAAAGCTCGACGGAGAAATGGTTTTAACCCATCAAAGAAACGATCAATCTTACTCCTTGGGTTACGTATATAATCGGCAGCATGCCTCGCTAACCTTGTAAAGTTAGCCTCATACTTTGCGACATTCTCATCCTCCTTCTGCCTCAGACTCAGAAATTGCCTTTCCATATCTGCTCGATGGTCACGAGGAAAGTATTTTTCTAATAAAAGCTCTTTGAACTCCCTCCATTCCATATTTGATACATCATCATCTTCCTTTGTGTTTTGAATCAGCGACCACCACTGATCGGCATCTCCAGTGAGGCGGTAAACTGCCATGATAACTTTTTCCCTTTCACTGCTCCCCAAAGCCTGAAATATTTTCTCTAGGTAATTTATCCATTGCTCGGCTACTAAGGGATTTGTACTCCCATTGAACGTTGGTGGTTGTTGCCTCATGAATCGATCTAACATTGATCCTTCACGCTGTGGATCAGGGTGCTCCATACGGGTAAGGTTATTATTCATAACCTGAGTAAGTTGTCCCAGTATGATGATTAGATGATCGGCACCAGTTTCATCACCAGCCCCACTATAATTATCCTGAGCAGGAGGGAAATCCCTACATGGAGTGTGTGCATTGATACGGTTTCCATTTCTTCCACTAGGCGCCATTTCTAAACAATGGCATAAACTAGATCAGTTTATGAATCAAAATACATAATCCCATACTTATAAAACACTTAACATAAATTGAACTATTTATGGATATAATCCATAATCATAAAAATGTTTTCTTTGAGGCAGTATATACTCATAAACCCTTCATAATTATTTGTAAAGAAAATGAGAGTTATCCTAAGCATATCCCCCGGGAGTGTCGTAACCAAGAGTGCAGCAAGGCCCGTTGTCGTGCACCAGTTCCCGTTCGAGTCTAGCTCAAAGCAGTGTTTTCGGGTTTTACCCCTAGGTACATCTGTGCCAGAGCCGCCTCTACCTGCTTGTATCCAGACAGGGATGTATTGCTCGGAAAACTCACAACATCTCTACAATACCAAAATTCTAGGAAGTTCTTCTATACTAATCCTCAATGTTCATCTTAGGTCTACGTTCTCTAATCAGAGTTTATCTAAATCTAGCTACCAAGGTTTGTACTAAACTTCCTCTGATACCAATTGTAACGCCCCGACCCCAGCTACCCAGAGTCGGTGCATTACTTCGTAACATTGGCATGATCACAAAAGATCAAGTCTCGAAATACCGATTAGTTTAGTAGCCTTGGAAACACTAGATACATTCGTAAACGTTACATTACATCATAAAGTGAAAAACAACAATAACAAAGTCTCCATAGTCCACAATCATATCGCCTTCTGACTACCCCTGCAGGTCATTCATAAAATACTTCTTCACATCCTGGAAAAATATTAAAACATTGAAAGGGGTGAGCTCAGATGCTCAGTAAGGTTAACAATATAGCGGAAGCTTTCATAAATAAACATTAACATTTAAGGCAATGTATAACTAAAACAAAAGCCTTTTAAACATGATCTTCAACATAATATGGCAAAAGTAAAATGAGATAATGCCATTCACTTCTCCACATGGATATTCTACTGGTCGAATAATCACATGCAATATCAATAACCCCTTTCATAATGATGGAATGCATAATGCCAGACTATCATAACCACGTAGCCAAGGCCTCGTGCCAAGACCACAAATAAGATTTTGTCAAGGCCTCGTGCCAAGACACTAGTTTGTCTCATGAGACTTGCCGATGCATCGAGGAGCTATAGCGGGCTCCACCCGTCACTTATTAAGTCCAATGCATTCCTCATATGAATAGGTTTAAACATATCATAAACCATAACATAATCGTATCACATAAAACATGCATAAAGGAAACATAACAGTTCCACATTTCAATCACAAGATATAAATACAACACATTGATATAATAAAAACGCTTTCAAAACCATTTTCAATACCAAAATAAAAGAAAGTTAAAACTTTGTATTTATTTTTCATTAAAAAAAATGATGGCTTGTAGAGGAAGCCGAAACTTAAATAATGGTCACAGCGGCGGAGAAGTCGTTGTCGCCGCATAAGTACGGAAAGAAAAACATTCCCTTTTTTTCGTTTAGTAAAACGCTTCGTATAAAAAAGATTCCTTTTGAATAAACGTAAAATTCAAAGGGTTTTATACACCGTAAAATAGGAAAGTTGTGTATAAAACCAAATATGCCTCAATGAAAGGGGATTGAGACGAAGTCCTTAAAAAGATCATTTTTAAAATAAAATAGATCTATTATGTGTATTCACTATAGGTACACATAAAGAAAGTAAAAATACAAAATAGGATATAATAATATCATGACATAATTTGAAAGTAGGAGATTAACCCAAAGAATGGAAGTTGGGTTAAGAAATTCCCTTACCTTGTGTCCGACGTGACTCAACCGTTCTTTAACCTCCTGAATAATAAACTAGAGTTAATATCTACCTTATTAAGAACCATTTTAAATTTCATTATCCTTTTTATATCACTTAATACAATGTTATGAACATTATGTAATTATTTAAGTTAATAACGGTCGTTTTGTTGATCTTTGGTAACTTGAGTCAACAATAAACTTCTTATAATTACAAGTTGTTCATGTGGTAGAATATCCATTATATCCAGAATTATATTCACGATTTAGATGTCATATATATCTTATATATCCAGTATATACATTCATTTATAATATTACGTAACATTTAGAGGTAACAAATGAAATGCACCGTTCATGGAGACGGTAAGCCGTACGTACGCATGAACGCTACTTTCATTTAAATTTCATATTTAATGTAACTAAATCATAATTATATAAATTTACAATATAATACCAGTATAATATAGTTTATAATACCATTTACTCCATCCTTTATACATCCCACATATGGCATTAACGATTCAAATCACTTTGAGGGGGCGGTAGTCCGCACTTCCTAAAATGAAATTATCGCGTTTTACCCATAATGGAAATCATAAAGTATGACATAAATGATAAATACAGAAGCATAAGTAAAACATAAACATATTATATATCATATATAAAAATATTGACATATTAATGGCCACCTTTGAAGGTGTTATATGAGTGTTGAACAATCATCGTTTCGTGAGGCAGAAATTCGCCATCCACAGAAACCGTATGTTCTTTAACCATTAGATGTAGGTGTGTGTAAGTGTAGCTCGAATCCTTCTTATAACAACATCCTAGTATATTTAGGATACTGGTGTTGTTACAAAATAAATGAATAAAAAGAGTTTAGGGGGTTGGAGAAGAAAAATAAAACAAAACAACATTAGAGAAGACATTACCTCAAAATCGGGTAACTCTTTTTGATTTGAGCCAAAGGCTTCCTTGGGAAGTGTTCTGCCCAAAGTGAGGCTTCTAGGAGTAAGAGGGGGAATTTGGGAGAGTATTTGGGAAGAGGTTGGCCGAGCCAAATGGCTTGAAATTGTAAATGAGGTGGGAGAGGTGGGGGCCTTTTATAAGTGGAGAGGAGGGGCACTTTTGGAAAGATTGAAATGTTACATTATTACACAATGCTTTTCGGATTCTAAAGGTCCCACACTTATATAATTCGAGAATAAGGTGATAAGGTTTCGAAATATCTTCATCCAATAGGCTTTGGACAAGTGTAAGCCTTGGATGTTTCATTATCTTCTCATTTTATTTAAATCGTTAAATAATGAGGTCATCGCTGCATCATAATGATGTCATAAATAATTTAATTTATTTAATGTCTAAAAATTATAATAAAAATACTATGATGTATTAAATATTTGTATCTTTCTAATGAATATTTATAATCAAAATTTGGACTTGTGTAACCCCACGTAAAAATTGTTTTAGTAAAACATTTTATGTTTGTGTCATTTTTTTACTTTAACATTAAATAAAAGGTGTTTATGTCATTTTCTAACTAAAGTGGCTCCATGGGGTCCCCAAGTTGACCCATGGGTTGTCTTGGCCGGCCATGACTCATCCAATAGGAGTAGGACAAGTTTCATGCTCATCTCATATTATTAAAACATTTTTTTTCCTTAAACTACACTAATTACCTCTAATCGCGATTAAGAACTTAAAAGTTACTATTCACCAAAAATTATTTTAATCTTATTGAACCACATTTTACTTTTTAATGACAACCATGTATGTCGGATTTTTGAAAATCAAATCACAGAAGTGGTAATATTTTATTTAAACGAAAAATCAGTTATTTAACTACCACTTAGTGGATTCACTATTCATCAAAAATTGAAGTTTTTCAGAACAAGGCCAAAATTTCACCCTAAGCTATAATTGATATTCCAAATTCAAAAATGATGTCTATTTTAAAAAATTCCAAACATATAAGTTGCATTAATTAATTTTATAATTAATTCCCGCTGTTACGACAAATAGCGTGTTTTTAAGAAACAATTTATATCAAAAGATTGGCAATTGTTTATGTCCAATTTCAATGTTAAATTAATTATAATGACCACCATTGGATAAAATGGTAAAAATATATTCTAATTATACCTTAAAACCACTAATTAGTATAATTTATCACAATAAATTATTTTGATTAAAAAGTTGTTTTAAGTATTTTTCACTATTCATAAAAAATTAGAAGTTCTCAGAAAAATACCAAAAATTCAACATAGGCTAATTTCGATATTCCGAATCCAAAAATGAAGTCCATTTTGAAATATAAAATTTATATAATTTTAAAAAGTGGTTATTACTATTCATAACGGCTACTTTGATTAGTCGTGGTGTTTTAGAACTCGAAGTTGCGTACAATGCAAGCTATTGCATTATTGAATGAGAAGCGTATCGTGGAAGCTCGGGGTGTTACAGTTTAAGGATTAAAAATCATTTAAATGATGATTATCTAAGAATTGGGTGCATGGAACAATGGTGTATATATAACCACTCGAATTTAAATGAAAGGCATGAGACCACATACTGTCGGTTTTTAGGGGATATCTCATCTAGTATTAGCTCCATATTTGACTCGGATTGGGAGAAAATCAATGAAAAAATGAAGAAACTAATAATAGGTCATATTATATTGCACCTAAAAATAATACCAATATCTTGAAAAATTAATAACACCTAAAAAAGGAATTATAAACTCATCGATGTGGATCCAATGAGACGAGCAATGCTTAAATTGGAGATCAGACGGAGAGTCAGGATCAAATCCATAAATAGTTTCCAAGAGGATCTCAAAAAGGAGTTTTTTCCATAATATGAGGAATATAAATTTAGGTGTATTTAATAGATTAAATAAGTTAAAATTTATAATTTCACTCAAAACTGGGAATCACACGGTTTTTCCCCACGGTTTGGCCAAACTATGAACCAATTGTTCACGCTTAACTGTAGGGAAGGTCACCTCACACTGTTATCCACAACGTTTGAATAACTATAGAAAAATGGTGAAAAAATTTACTATAAAATATGACTACCTAGTCTCACAGCCATACGGACCAAATTTCATGGTTTGACCCAA
This sequence comes from Viscum album, assembly GCA_963277665.1. NCBI lineage: Eukaryota > Viridiplantae > Streptophyta > Magnoliopsida > Santalales > Viscaceae > Viscum > Viscum album. The sequence goes on along the minus strand of OY728152.1, from coordinate 328,955,261 downwards.
CTGTGCGCTAGGACATTTCGCCCCAAAACCTAGGCTTGATAATCTAATCCATCCCCTGACACCCCTAATACCTCCATGACCTCAAATCGAATTCCTATTAGGACATATTAAGACATTTAAATGGTGAATTTATGGAAATTAAAGGACCCATACCTCAATGAATAATAGGGTTGTTTCATTGAGGAATTTATGGGGATATAAAGTGTTTATAGTGGGGAGATTGTAACATCTTCTTGTGCTTTTTAGGTACTCCATGGTTTATTATTTGTTTATCATTATTTTCTGGTTATGTTTCCAATATTCATGGGGATATATAAACTTTTTTGGGTAAAATGGTCTAATTTTGGGTGATGTATATTCATTATAATTGATGGAGTCCACATAAAAATGTTTCAATGGACTTAGAATATTCTCCCCTAATTCAAAGAATTATTAAGGTGGTTTTGGGATTTTTTTAGAATCTTGGATATTTTAGTCTTCTATGTGACTACACATGATATTAATAGATTAAATTCCATTTAATGGTCATTGGGATGATTCCAAGAATCTAGTTCATGGAATTGTAGATTTACACACTATGCAAAGGGTTCATTTCGTTCAATAGTAAAATCAGGATTTTAAAACCAAGGTGATGCCTTTTTGGGTGTATACAAAATATAATATTTCACTACATATAAATATTTTGACCATGCAGCCTCCCTCTCACAACCTAAAGTTACCTTATGTTATTTTTGGCTATTTTGGTGATCTACACTCCCTCTATACCATTTTTTTGGAGATTGATCACCATTTTGGTTGTGATTCATATTTATAGGTAATAGTTCATTCTATTTCCTCCTTGGATTTGGTCATGGTTATTTCATTTGTTACGATAGTTATTTTTTGATCAATTTCTATTTTTTATCGATTCATTTTAGTTTCTTATTATTCATTGTCTTCGGAAGGTCGATCTGCGGTTTTTCAATCACTGATGTTTATGGTAGATAGTTTCCCACCATTCTTGAGATAGGTGTTTATATAAAATGGTTTAATTTAATAAATTTCATATCATTCATTGTAAAAAAAAAATTGGTTGTTGGTTGAATATAATTTATTTATGGTTTCAAGGGATTTATTGGAAAGATAATGTTTTAAAATGGGTGTGTTGTAAAATGGATTTGTATTGATTCATAAATGGGTTTTCCAAACACTAAACTAGTTTTTATTGGAATTAAAAAATGTTATATAAATGGTGATCATTTTTTTGAAATGTATTTTGACAAACATGGATCATTGGGAACCTATGGTACATTGGTAAATAGACATAGGTAACCTTAGATAATGTGGAACCAATAGGGGTTACTTTTTGGATATTTAAGGACTATTCTAGGACTCAATATTGGTTGATACTAATGTATGCCTACTTTAGGCTCCATTATGTCTGGTTTATAGTCCAATAGTCTTGGGAAAAATCAAAGTTCTTTGTAATTTATGGTTATTTATCACATGATTGTTTTTATCATGGATTGTTGCTCAGTGGTTTTTATATGAGTTTTTAGCACATGGAATCACATGAAAAGTTATTTCACGAATATTTTTTAACTGGAATACCACTTAATGCATGTATATGATTTCTTATTTTATCACGTATAATTTTTATATTTCTATCTTTGAGAATATGAAATGATTTTATAGAAACAAAAGGAAATGATTTTCAAATGGGTTTGGACTTATTAAAATACTTTCTAAAATGTTTTTCTGTTTCAAAATATAGAACTATTTCATTCTTGATTTCAGACCTTATATAGACTATGTGGTGGTATCATAGTGGGCTTTGTGATCACACACTACTTTTTCCTTTGGGTTGTTGTAGATACTTTATTATTGTATATGTGTAAAGGGGATGGCATCTTGTAGCATATAGGTTTCTCTTCTGTCACTGCATTCATAGAGTGATGGTTTGGAGGTGGTGGTTGGTCACATGGAGACTTATTTGGTCTTCTCTGATTCATACTTTTTGGGTATAACCAATATGTATTGGTTTTTATGGATCTAGTCATATCCCTTTTCTTCTCATTTTTACTCCTATTGTATGTCTTTTTTTGTTATATTCAAAACTATTTTATGTTATATTTTTTATACCTCATAATGATGGGCCGGCTTGGGTGGCTTTTCTATTTTTCATGGGTTGGAATGTTAAAATATTTATGGAAACCCCACTTACACCCCTTGGGTATTACCCCTTCAAGTGAACCCACCAAGTTACAAAATTGGTTAGTGCATATGAAGTCTATCTTAGATTATATATCTTTTAACTATTTCATGAAATCAAAACCCTTAAAATCTTCTTGATATAAATTAGGTTAATCACTTATGAATGAAACTTCATCATCTTTAGCCATGAGAAAGCCATATCTCTTAGGTTTTGGATGAATCCTACCAAGCTTTTGAGGTTCTTATGTAACATGAGTCATTTCTTCTTCTATAAATATTTTTTGAACCATATAAAATTCCATATTCAAAACACTTCATGTTTTTTTATCTTGAACTTCTCAAAGTTCAACATTCCACCCATTAAATACCCGATCTATGTGTTATCTCTCAATGAAAACATATTCTTAAGAAAAAAATACGTTATGTTTAATAGGATTATAGAAATTTTATCTTAGATTACATAGGAAAACCAATAAATAATCATTTTTCTAACATGGTGCCTAGCATTCTAGAAACCAACCGTCATACGAGTTCTTCGCAATCCCAAATCCTCATAAAATACATAATGGTTTGATTCCTAGTCCATATTTGATAAGTTTTCTGAATTATTGCCTTAGAAAAAACATTGTTTAGTATAAATGTGGCAATTGATAGGTCATAACCCCAAAATTAAATTAAAAGGTGACATAAACACATCATTGATTAAACCATGACTAAGAGTGTGTGATTCCTCCTAAACCATTCTACTGTGGTGTTCAAGGAGGAGTGATTTGTGAAAAAATTACACAATCTCTCATATGATTTTTTAACCCCGGACACAAGTATACAACACCATGATATAATTATAGAATCAAAATACTATATACTATTTCATTTTTTAATTAATTATTGATTTCATTGAACTTTTAAAAAGTTTCAGAGTAGTGATTCATCAGAAACACATAATAGTTCCAAATAAATTCATCGATAAAAGTAATAAAGTAACTATAACCACCTCTTTCTTAAGTACTCATTATTCCACATGCATCATTATGTATTGGATCCAAAAGTCCACTAGCCCTTTCACCTTTTTACCCAAAGTGTGATTTTTTTCATCAATGGAGTATTTGAACACATTTATCATTTATTTATCTAAGGTGATAATTCCAATGGTGGATGGGATTAGAATCAACTCTAAAATTATTGTTTTGATTATTATAAATGGGATTATTCATATCTAGAATATATAAAACATTCATTATATTCCTAAAAATATAAAACATATCATTTTTATATATTGAACAACTATTGTTCATAATAATAAATTAAAATCTCATATTGTCCCAAAAAGATATGGAAATGAAATTATTCTTTATTGTTGGAACATAATAAGAGTTTTTCAATTCTATGACTAATCCACTATGTATACATAGATCATAAGTGTCGAAATATAGTAAAAAAACTTTTTTATCCATTGCTGAAATGAAGATCAACTTCACACTTACATCAATTCACTCTTATATCTGAGATTTTATTTGTATGAAATTTTTTTTGATATAAACCTATTATATAATACACATTAGTCAAAGCATTGGAATTGATCACTATTAAATTAATATTCTGGTAGTCTAAATGTTTCTCCTTGAGAAAACTTCTCCACTATAGATATAATTATTGAATTTTTTTATATGTTATACCAATTAGTGATCTCAATATGATTGTGATTAAATATACCATAATATACAAAAATGAAATATCAGTGGGTTATTATCATGTGTTATATATTTTTATTAGGGACTTTAAATGAATTTTATCCCACTAAAATGATTCCCCCTTATATCATATCAATTTAGTGATCAAATATCCATATTTCACTAAGCAATGACCCTGATTTGGTGTGAAAATCATCAATTTAATTATTTAGGTAGGGATTCCTCCCAATAAAAATAGTTATTATTCTTGTATTTTTGTGTTAGAAACACATTGTCCATATATATCATATGGATAAAACTGAACTATGTTCATGTGGTATCCCAACCCTTAGGGTTTCCTAGTTAAGTGTTACCAAAGAAAACATCAAAAATAAGCTCACATAATAGAATCCAATGTCACTTCCATTTTCCATGAAACTACCAAGTTAGATAATTTAAACTCACTCATTATTAGGTTTCCTTACCCAAGATAATTTTTGGGAAAACTGTTTTGGTGTGAAGCTACACAGATGGATGATCAAAGTCTTGAAAAGTGTAGCTTTGGAAGGAATATCACACTTAGTGTTTAGGGGGTGTTTTATTCTCACCAATTTTATACAACTCATCTGAATATTAAATTCCTAACTAGTACATAATTTGTAATATTTATCTTCCCATGTTTTATTACATTTTGGTATTCATGATTCTATAATTTTCTTTTGGAAACCATATTCCAACCACCAAATTAATGTCACTCTTTACACAACCCTCAATTTTTTTTCACACACAGAATCATTAGAAAATTATATTCATACATATTTAAATGAATCAAATTACTAAGGTACATGAATGTATCAAATAAGGTAAATGAATTATATGATATTTAAAATATCCACATGAATAAACTCTTAGGGATAGATGTCCAAACCCAATTCACATTTCTAACTAGAAATAAGCCTACAGGTCAGTAAGTGGTCCAAACTCATGTACTTATACCCAATGAAAATTTACCCAAGAGAGAATTAAATTCAAGATATCTCTAACACCTAATATTAATAAACAACATTCAACAATTTTTTATCAAAACCATAACCTAAAATACAAAATGAGTTCAAGGTAGTTGAAAAGTAAATTTTATAGTCATACCTAATGATGTTCCAAATGGTGTCTGAATTTATTTGTTATCAATTAGGATATCAATGTAATAAATAAAAAGAAAAGATCTGTTGAGTGATGGGATGAGTATCCAACCAATGTATAATTATAAGTTGTTACCCATGCACTACGTGTAAAGATAAATGAAGAGTTGGATTCCCTTGACTATATGGCTGGACATATTCATGTGGGTGGCCCATACACATTAGTAGATTGAAAGAAATGGTCTTTAGGTATATGAAAATAATTAAAGATGGATAATACTTGTCTTTGATGGGATGAATGGAATTGTTATTGGTTTATGAACCTACAATTGTAAAGCATGTACGGCTGGGGACAACGTGGATAAAATCGGGTTCGAAGCATAGAGGCTAGATAAATAAAATATGATACCCATTCAAGGATTAAAAATATTTTTGACTACTGCAATCAGTGTTTACATACTCTTGTATGAAGGTGTAAGAGATCAATGATTGATCAGGATTAATTAAAGAAGAACCAAAACTAAGCTGACATAGATATTTAAGGAAATACTCAATCTAGAGTATTTTATATGTAGTAATACCTCCTAAGTGCATTAGAAGATGTTTGGAATTATTATAATAATTCCAACAGTCATTTGAAGAAGTTATGAGATTATATGAAAATTCTTGTGAATGGGTGATATCAGTTGGAGTCAAAGTATAGGATTCCTGGTTTGAAATGGATTGAAATATAATAAATGTATATGTACATATTCCACTAATGTGAATTCCAACATAGGAGAATTATTTTATAGCTGAATCAATATAGTCAAAGACCCACATTTACACAAATTCTTTATGTGAATATCTCTATATGTGAATGTAGTGACATAGCTAAATAAACCATATATAAAAATATCTATAGCCAAAGTCAGCTGCATATTTTAATTCAAGAACCGAATATGTTAATGAAGTTATATAGGGTAAAATGAATAAACATAGCTTAATTCCTAATATAGTTTATTTTTGGGGTGTAACCAAAGTTTTTGTAGCCAAAGTGTTCTGTATACCTAAATTTAGATCCACATATGTGAATGAAGACTCACATTAGAGAATTTTCCCAAGAAAAACACATACCAAAATTATTATATGTGAATCATTTTGTAAGTAAATTCCACATATTAATGAATTTATATAAGATAAATGGAAATTCATGTTTCCAAATTTCCCTTACGTTCTGGGTGAAAATTGGTGATTTCTATATTTTTAGAATTTGAAGAGGAAATGATTTGGAATGATGTATTAGAAATTTATTAATGGTTTAAAAAACACAAACACCATCAAGGGTGTGTGATTCAATAATTAGATAAAATAATATATTATCTTCATCCATGATAAAGGGGAGATCAAGGAAAAATAAAAATAGTGTTTTTTAAATTATTTTATTTTCAGGAAATATAATTCCATTGATGATAAATATATTCTTTCAAGTTCTAAATATCATGAATCTCATAGAATCTATGATCAGAGTACGATTTTAAGAATAATTAATTATTTAAACCACTATATGTATTTATTTGAGTAATAATTTAATGAATCGGGTTTGAAGGATTAATGAAGTTGAATAAACATTGAAGCTTGCTATTTTTCAAGTGGAATTTTACAATGAAAGCTATATGACACATCAAACATTGAGTTTCTATTAATAAAATCCAATATCATCTTGGTATGTTGTTTTTCGAGTGTTCATGAGTCATTAATATTGTAGTGTGGGAATTTTTCCATGACATTAGTAACGAGAAGAACTGATGTGTGTTACCATACGTGAAGATGAGTTCCCACCATATCTTTTTTCTATGTGTTTTATATTGAAATATAAATTTAATTTTTTTATTTAATTTGATATTATTGAGGATAAATTTGGGCCAATAGTAGATATTTTTTGATGATATTACGGGCCATGTATAAAAATTAGAAGCATTAAATGAGGGTATTCTTGGAATACCTTTTCAGTTGAAAAAGAGTCACATGAGTTTACATGGAAACCCAAAAGGGCTATTCTTTTGTTGTGATTTGGAGAGGATTGTTTTTTTCCTTGATAGAATATATATGGGAAATAAAAATTATGTAATCATTTAATATATTCACCCATGAACATGAGAAGGTGTGAAGATCAAAGAGTAAGAAATAGAAAAAAAAGAATACATAGTTGCAACTACAATAGATGTTTGTAATAATATTACTGAGAGTTACACTTCTAGTCTAGTTCATAACACCAATCAAAGAAGAATAAGAAGAGAATAATTTTTTTAATGTTTAAGAAAAGAAGGTGAATATAATCTAGCCTTAATTATAAGATCATATTAATGGGAAATGGAGTGTTTAGATAAAGAAGATCCTGTGAAATAATTTGTAGTAGAAGTATTTTGAATAGATTTAGGGTTTGAATATCATAGGTTCTCATTGAGAAATATAGATAGGTGAATAGATTCAACAGTTTTGAGAAGATAAGCTATGAGTAGTGATTGAGTTTTTTAGTATTATTGAAGGCATTATAGAATTAAAAGAAGTTTCATATGAGAGTAAGGTTGTCAGGCTTATTTATCAAGAGACATCCTATGTGGGGATATTGACCTTCTTAAAAAGAGGAAATTGATGGGATAATTATAATATATATGTGTGTGTGTGGTGGTGGTGGGGGTCTATGGAACCTATGTGACTTAGGGTATAAAAGGATATCAAGATGTGACTTAGTGAATCTAATGTGAATTTATTGAAGAGGTATAGTGGGAAGATAGAAAAATAATTCCTATGAGACATAGGAAAGTGGTTGATATGAATCTGAATGAGAGAAAGTCAGTGATTCTATTATATGGTTATGGTGTGTGAAACATCCTCCACATTTAATTCTGATATTTGATTATAGTGGATAATCCTTTATTGGGGAGCATAACCAATAAGTCTAAGGAGTTTTTATTAGTACCTATTCTTTTAAAAATAATTTTTTTATTGTCCATTTATGTATTTTTTTTATCAGGCTAAGGTTATGTGACATAAGAATTATTGGATTGAGACTGAATAATTCTATTATAATTAATTTAAAAAGAAAATAAATTCATAAAAGTTTTAAGTGACCACTAGCTCACTCCTCCACACTCAGTAGTCCATCTATCCCATGTTTATTTAAATTGTTATAGTGACTTGTACCTTTTATGCATATTATTATAGGATCTATAAATATAAATATCTAATAAGTACAATCCAAAGATAGTGATTACTAGTGTATTTGGAAGACTATATTTATAATACATCAAAAGGAAATTAAAACATTACATCCTTATTTTATTCTATATAATTATATATTAAATACATTTAAGCTCCTAAAACTATATAAGATAACATGGGGAATATATAAAAGAAAGGGGTGATCTAAAAAGAATAATAAGGTAATAAACATGATAATGAAACATAATGAGTGAGTCAAAGGTATTACATGATATCATAAAAGAGAAAACACATGAGTAATCCCAGGAAAACATAAAATATAGAACATTGTATCATAATATCATAGAAAACATATTAAATATGGTAGAAATATATTACATGACATAAACATGATTCAAGTATAAATACTTAGACAATATCACTTGGTGTAAAAACTCCCATAATATATTAGGTTTAATCCCTAATCCCATACATAATGTCTCATGAGACCAAAAACATTCCCCACTACTTCATAGTGCAATTTATGTTCACCCATTATAACAAGTAGAAGATTATGTTTGATATAAAAATGAAATAAATCATAATGTATAAAAATAATAATTACCCATGGAAATGAATGGGTTTCAAAATCTTTTATCATGTCATAATCAAAGTATATTTCATAAATAAGTCATTTGATAAATTAACTTAAGGCATGTATTAATCCATTAGAGGAATGGAGAATGATCTAGGTATATGTGTAAGAGATATGGTTATTTTAATTGATTAAGTTCCTTTATAAGATTATTGAATATTTATTGAGCAAAAGAACCTTATATCTTTGAAATAACTTCTTTAAAATCTAAAAATTTATAAAATATTATAGAAAAAAATTTAATTGAAAATAATATTTGAAACATTTAAATTAATATTAAAAATATTGGTCATTCAGGACAGTTCCACATAAGTTAAAATAAAAATTCCTTTCAAAATTTTGTAAAAAAATCAAGAAGTGCATTGTTCAAAAAACAATAGAAAAAATCATATTAAACTATTTTGTCAAAAAAGTTAAATATGGGTAAAACATTATTTAATAAATCATTTTATAATATAAAAAACATTATTTAAAATATTAATGAAAATATATACATTTAACAAAAGGATTCAAGATCTAAAAGAAGATAGAGGATCGACATTACTTAAAAACAACATTCTTTATGTTTTGTTATTTAATAAGGGAGGTAATAGAAAGAAAACATGTAAACCATACTCATGAAAAAAAGGATAATGAAATAAAATTGGTTCAAAAAAATAATTTTATATGATTTTCCTTAAAGGAACCTTGAACTAAAACAATATCGAAAAAGAAAGAGATTGTTAGATAATACCTCTATGGATTTAGTAACTTTTGAATCAAATTCCCTTGGATGAAGTAAAATGAATTTTAAATTAAAATTACATGAATTATTAATTATTAATGAAATAACATGTAAAAGGTTCTAAATATACACCATATAAAATAAATTCTATTTATAACATTAAAATATGCCTCAATGAAGGGAAATTGAGATGAAATCCCTTACCTCGAGTTTGACTCAACACTTATGTACTTTATATTCCGGATTAATAAAATTATGCTAATTATTTACTTAATTAATAACCATTTTCAATTTTATTATTCCATTTAATTTATTTATTCCTATGTTATATTTATTTAATTAATCAATTAATTTCGTGTCAGATGTTTTGATGATATTAGGTTCATATGTCCAAAATTAATTTATTAGGTTGAATATTGAAAAAGAATTCATTTTTCCATAATATATAAAATAATAATAAAATTATTATAATTTTTATAAATTAATTATACTTTGAAAAAAAAATAAGGAAATATGGTTATGAAAAATGTACAATGTTGTAATCATTGAGATGGTAGGTCGTACGTAAGCATGAGTAACGTTTCCATTTTTCAATGATCATGATGGAATCAAGGTAAGTATAATTTTATATTTTCATAATTATAATTATATTATAAAAAATATATTATTTCTATAAATAAACTTATATATACCATCCCTGTGATTTGGTGATGAAAAATGAATCACGTCGCTTTATGGAGGTTTTAGTCCACACTTATGCATGAATGACATTATCGTTTTTAGTAAATAGAAAGGTATTAAAATATATTATATATTAATTTTAAAAAAAATATAAATATTTCCTGAATATAATACATTAAAATTAAATCTATGATTATAAAAAATTGAGATATTCAATTATGGAAAATGAATTACATCGGTTCGCAATGCGGTAGTCCACCGTACACGTGAATAATGGTTTCAATTATCATTTTATGGAAGAGGAGACAGATGTAGGTTATGAAATTAACATAATGACATATTAATATATGGTATAAAATTATTTTATTATATCATCATGTTTGAAAAATGTTTGATTGAAGAGTAAAAAGAAATAAAATGAAACACTAATTTGGGAACGATGCCTCTTTTTAGTAAACATCTTTAGATTTTAACCAAAATCCTTTCAAGGAGGGTTTTGTAATCAAAACAAGGATTTTATGACATGGTAAGGGTATTAAGGAAGGTATTTGGGTATTTATTGTCTAAAAAATTATTTTATCTTTGAAGAAAAGAAATGTGGAGGTTCCTGTTTATAAGTAAGGGGTGGCATTTTTGTAAATACCAAAAACTATTCAATAATAGGAAGTCATTCCCAAAAAAAGTTCCTCCAAAACTGATAAATAATGGATTTGAGGAAATATAAGGTATATCCACACCTCTATAATTAAAAAATAAATATTTTTTAAACATGTTATTTCTTTTACCAATAAAGTTACTCACTTTTAACATTTTATTTTTCACCATAGTAACTAGTTTTTTTACATAAGTGAATTATCCATTAAGAAAAATATAAAATGATACTTGTTAGATAATTTTGAACCAATTATTTTGAATATTAAATCCAATTTAACAAATAAAATTCCTATGTTTGTCAAAAATTAATTTTAACACAACACATGCAACACGCAAAACCTCATTTTAACATTAACTGTGGGGATTAAATTTTATTCATTATGAGAAAAAATTATGTCGAACTTATTAAATTATATTAATTATTATGATTCAAAATATGGAATAAATTTTATCAAATTTAATTCAAAAAAATTTTATAAATTAATTTAAAATTAAACCTGTAAAACGTGACAAAAAGTGATTTTCTTGGAAAAATCATTTTTAATGATATTGATTATATTATAATAAATATATGAAAATAAAAAATAATTATATGATTTTTAATTCATATAAATAGAAATAAAATCTACAAATTTCATTTCAATATTTCAATTATAGGGGTTATTTTAATTAGTTAAAATGGATAAAATTTATGCACATAAATTTTTTTGTAGAAAACTTGGTTTTAAGAATAAAAATAAACCTAAAAAAATCATGAAAACTACTCAATAAAATGAAATTAGTTATATTATTCTAAATAAAATGGTCCATATTTCACTATAAGTCCAAATATAAAATATAAAGGGACTTTTAAATCAATTTATTTAATAACAAGAAATGACAATATTTGAAAAATCGATAATTTTCACTATTTACTAAATAGTCCATAATTTCATAAAAATAAAAAAAATCACCATAACATAATTTATAGAGGAAAAATTTTATTTTATAAAATACCTTTTCTAAAAGTTACAGAAATTAGTTATAATATTTTCTCAAAAAATCAATAAAAAATATTTTTTTATGAAATCGTGTTTTATAAAAAAATAAAATGACTTCATTAAAAATTGGGTGGTTATTTCTAAAGAATTTTAAATAAATTTATATTTAGTAATATCATTATATATATTTCATAGGAATTTTAATCCTATTCAGACCCTCCAATTTAACAGCTTGGTTATAATGGTAAAATTTAATTAATAATATGTAATGGTTCATTTAGGCTCATTGTTGTGTATTGTATACACTATTGAATATATTTTTCTTTTAAATATATTTGTTTGTTACATTACCCCCCCCCCCCCCCCATAAATTTCATCATCTCAATTTTTACTTAATATTGGTAATAAAATGGTTGACCTTTTGAAATACCCTTGTTGGAATCCCACATCATAAAAGGGTTTAATAAAACATCATAACGATAAGAGTGAAAGAGAAGTATAAAAGTCATTTATAGTAACACATAACTAGTTTTACAAGTAGAAAAATATCAGTGGAAAGTGAAAATACAGAAATCTAATAAAATATAGATTCCCAAATAATAATGGAGAGTGATTGATATCATGGATCACAAGAAAGTGAATAATCTTAAAAAGTTAACAATCACAAAACAATAAACCAAAGTTGTGTGGAAAGGATAATTGATTCATCATAAATGAAGGTAATCGGATAAAATTTTCATATAAAGATCCCTTTCTTTGGGCAGAAGAATTATTTTTCCATATATACTAATTATATAAGGAAATATAATTACTTTATAAGTATAATTTCGTCCTTTAATCAATTCTCATCACAATCTCACATTTTTCTTCAAATTATTAGTATTCAATGTGAATTTTTTTATTCTTAAAGCACTAATATAATATTGTAATGGATCACATAATACACCAAATGATAACAAGATATTCCTCCTATATTTAGACATTAACCAAAACCAAAAAAAATTCCCCAAGGTAATTTAATTACCAAAATTAATAAACCATCATACATTGAAATGAAACATTAATCTCTAAAGCCTCAAAAATAACACACAAAGTTCGTCTTCTATCAATTGATAAATATCTAACCATAAAATTATTCAAAATACTCATAAATAATGTTAAAACACAAAGAATTGAATAATTTGATAACATATTCATTCAATATAAATTTAACATTCATCTTCAAGTAAAATCATTCACTCTAAAAGTATCATACCGAATAGTATATACCCTAATCATATATGATAATAATTTTTATAAATAACCTAAAACACTCTACATACAATGTAAAATCATATATTCTTAAAAAAATAACACAATTGTTGGATGTTTCATGATTCTTATAACCAAAACAATATTGATCCAAATACTTCTACATTTTAATTATCAAATCGCAATACATAAATATATTCACAACAATCATTTATATAATATAATTCCTTCCATGGTTAGTTGAACTTTATAAGAGGAAATTAACTTGGATAATTCCGAGTTTTTCATCTTTTAAAACAAAAAACAAAAAATAAATCTCCAGTATGAAATGTTTTTATCTCCATTGAAATCCTAATTTTTCTTCAGCAATTCATCGATATATGCCCTTATTTTCTACACCGAAAAAATTTCCATGTTCCTTTGTGACATTTTACTGTGTGAATTTTCCAACATTTTTGACATGAAGGAAATCAATTCTTCTTTCCATCGTCATCTCCTCCACCTCAACTCTTAGCAGACTCCATAATTCTTTTCTTTGGTGAGTTTGATATTTGATTAAGGTATAAGTTTTTAATCATATATCATGATAATTGATTAGAAATAATTACAATATCTTCTACTTCAGTAACAATCCCATTTGGTTTCTCAAAATCACCAAATCTCCCATCACATTTGGAATTAAAATCATTCCTCAGGGTTCAAGCCATTGACTAAAACCAAAAATCATGGTGTGGGTAACAATAATCATAATATTGAAACATAATATACAGGGTGTCTAAATTATGAAACCTTATTTTCAATATAGTACACCTTATTTTTAACCCATTTCATGAAAGATTATAATTTATTCAAATAATTCATGACGGTTAATAAATAAAATGTTAATTAATCCAAGAATATATCATGGGAGTGTCAAACCAAGAGCATAGTAATGGCACACTCATCATGCGTCATAATGATAGTTGATACATACTCAACCAAATATTTTTGGTTATTATCCCTATATACATCTATTCAGGAAACTATATCCCCTTATAGTATCCAAAAGAGGGTGTATTGTAAGGAAACCCACATAATCTCTACCTTACCAAAATATTTGGCTGTTATACTATTCTTAGACATATCCCCAAAGTTTTTTTACTACATTTCTCCAATACTAATCCCAAAAAATAACTATACTATTATTTGATATGAACTATAGTGACCCCATCCTTTTATACATATTTCTATATGATTTATTAACATAAATAACCATTAAGTGAAACCTAAAGATCATGAGGCCTAGTGTCTTTAGAAGACTAAGTTCATAATACATCAAAAGAAAACTACAACATGAAATTCTTATTCTATTCTCTAAAATTATTTCCTAAATCCATTTGAGCTCTAAAAAAATATAGGATAACATATGAAATACATAAAAGAAAGAGGTGATATAAAAATCCTAGTAAGTAAATAATAATGATAAGGAAACAGAACTTGTGATTCAATGGTATAACATGATATAATAAAATATAAGGATCATGAGTAATAACATGGATTCATAACATAAATAACATTGTATCATAATATTATAGAAATATAGGAAATGTGTATGAAATATATGACATTCTATAAACACGATTAAAGTAAAACTTCCTAGATAATATCACATGGTGTAAAATATTCTATAATGAATTACTTTTACTCCCTAATCCCATACATAATGTATCATGAGACCAAAAACATTACCCAATGCATTGGAGCACTATCTAGGAATACCCATAATAACAGGTACATGATTATTTTTTCTGAAAAAATGAAATCAATTGTAAGGTATACAAATAATAATAACCCAAGGAAATAAATGGGTTTCATAATCACGCCTCATGTAATAATAGATGTATATATCATAAATTCATTAAATAAATGAACTTAAGTGATATATTTCCCCATAAACAAAAAGGATAATGAGTAATGTATATGTGTAATAGATATATATACATTATTTATAAGTAATGTGTAACATAAAATGTTATTTTCCATTATGAAAACAACTTAAAAAGATCACATTAAATATTTCTTGATGAAAAACACTTTTCAATTTTAAATCAATTATTTAAAATATTAAAAAATATTATTGAAAACATTTTATTTAAATAGAACCATGGAAACTTGTAAATTAAGTTTCAAATAATTTATATGTTATAATTATGGGAAATTTTATTCACACTATATAAGTTAAAATAAAAAATTCCTTTCAAAATTTTGTAAAAAGAGTAAAAAAATACCATGTTCCGAAAATGAAAAAAAGAAAACTTTTGAACCATTTTGTAAAAAAAGTAAAACATTGATAAATAATTCTTTAATAAATAATTTTACAATATTAAAAAAATTAAAATATTTTATGTAAAATATAATCATGGAATATGGGGATTCCATATCTAAAAGAAGATACAATATCTGTATTAATTACAAAAAACATTTTTGCAATATCTTTATTCAATAATTGGGAAAGAAAAGTAATCATGTAAACCATATTCATTAATATATGAGAATTAAATATATTTGGTTCGAGAAAATAATTATATATTATTTCCTCCAAAGTAACCTTGAACATAAACAATCTCGAAAAGAAAAGAAATTATAATATATGTCTCTACATCTTTGGTAACATTCAAATAAAATCCCCTTGGATGAAGTAAAATGAATATTAAATTAAAATTACATAAATTAGGAAGGATTCATGATATAATATTTAAAATTGGTATCATTTACACTATAAAAAAATAAATTAGGCACTTAACATTAAAATATGCCTCATTGATGGGAAATTGAGACGAAATCCCTTACCTCAAGTTGGAATCGTCACATATGTACTTCATCTTCCTGAATAATAAAATTTTGTTAATTATTTTATTTATTAAATATATTTTTCATGTTCATTATTCCTTTTATTTTATTTGTTACAATGAAATATTTATTTACTTAATTAATTATTTTTACATCAGATGTTTTAACGATATTCGGTATATTGGTCCAAAATGAATTTAGTATGTTGACTATGGTAAAATAATTTGTTATTAAAAATATATATAATAATAATCAAAAAATAATTATAATTAATTTAAATTAATTATAATTTTAAAAATAATAATTAAATATGGTTATGAAATATGAATTATGTTACAATCATGGAGAAGGTAGGTCAAACGTATACTTATATAATGTTTCTATTTTTCAATGATTGTGATGGAAATAATGTAATTATTATTTTATCCCTGAATAATTATAATTATATCATAAATACCATATTATTTATATTAGTACACTTATATATACCATCCATGTGATTCGTTGATGAAAAATGAATCACATCACATCGTGGAGGTGGTAGTCCACACATACGGATGAACAACGTTATCATTTTTCAATGAAAGGAAAGGTAAAAAGATATATGATGTATTAATTTTAATAAATTATAAATATTTCATGGATATAATATATATATATATATTAAATACCTAAATATAATAATCTGTTAGTGGAAATGATGGAAAATGAATTACATCAGTTCGTGAGGCGGCACTCCTCCATACACATGAATAAGGGTTTTGTTTACTATATAATGGAAGTGGATATGGATTTATGTTATTAAATTTACATATTAATATCTAATAATATGTTAGATACTAATTTTAATATATAATCCTGAATTAATAAGATTTCAAGGAGCTGTATGAATAAATAAAAAAACACTAGATAAGAATGACACCTCTTCTTCAAAAAACCTCAATAGGTTTGCACCAAAAGTATTCCAATGAGGGTTTTCTAAACAAAATGAAATATGTGATACATGGTAAGTGGTTTAAGGAATGTATTTGGATAGGTATTTTCAAAACTAATAATCTTTTTAATTGTGAAGAAAATGTGAGAGGATGTTCCCCTTGATAAAAGAGAGGGTTAGACTATGTTGACTTAGAGCAGATTTATTCATAGCACATTGTTAAGAGATATGAGATTCCATTTATAATATTTGATGATTATATATTGATATTAATTTATTATTATCACATGAAATTTTTTAGCAATCACAAAAGTTTAATTTCTTCTCTCTTGGTGTTCATAGAGAATTTGGATATGGAGAAATTGGATTCTATATTGTGTATCTCACAAGTGGTATCAGGATTTATAAACATTAAATGGTATCTGAAAGTTCCAACCGTTACTCAAGAATAATAATCATATATCAATAAGGAGAAAATATTCTGATGAACTCCTCCCTCTGGTATATTAATGGGGAGAGTATTTTGAATAAGTGACTCCCATTTTATTTCATGTGGTATTAATCACAAGTAAAAATAATGGGTGAGAAGTCATTGATGGAAGCCTCCTCATGAGTTAAAATAAGTTATAATAGTTTTAATTCAAAATTGTATTTCAAATAGAATAATAATTCAATTAGAATCATCTATAATGTTGTATCAAACATTATTTGGGGAGAATAATTTGTGATTTAGTAATCCCTTATACATACCAATATGGATAATTTTGGGAGAGGAATGTGACCCTTATAATAAGGGGGAATAATTTACTTCCCTTTACATTTATTTTAAATTATAGTGAGATAAATTAGATTGACCAATAATTTTTATTTGTGTTATTTGGAATTAAAAAACATAAAGGGGATATTTTAGTATCCAATGGTATTTGATTATATTTATATCAATTAGGTTTTCGATGAAATAAATTAAAAGAAATGTAGAATTTGGCGATGGATTGATTATCCACAAAATTTATGAAGATGAGAATATTCTCATAAAATATGGTTAAATAGGAATGAATATTTGTAAGCCATTGGATTCTTGGAAGTATATATTCAAGTGGGAATCCCAAATACATCAGTTGACTAAAAGAGATGGTTTTCATGTTTATAAAAATAACTAAAAGTGAATAATCCTGGTCTTCAATAATGATTGGATGTTTTTCCGCCAATTGAACCTATGTATGGGAAGCATGTATGACTATTAATAACATGGATAAATCATGTTCAAAGAATGGATGAGATATTTCTGAAATAGAAGACCCGCATGAAGAGTAAAAATAATGTATTAAGCTGAAATCAGTGCTTACATACTCCTATATGAATGTTGAAGTGATCAAAGATGGATCAATATTGATTGAAGAATATCTACAGTTGATATATAAGTTGTATTAAATAAAATACTCAAACTAAATAATTTTAAATGTTGAAATACCTCATAAATTCATTATAAGATGTTTTGAATTACTCCAATAATTCCAATATTCATTTAAAGAAGTTATTAGATGATTTGGAGATGTCTATGAATGGATGAGATTTTCAATAATCAAATTGGTGTCATCTTGGGTTTAAATGGATAGAAATAAGTAAAAATTGCTAAGTCCATATTCTATGTATAAAAATTCTATCATAGGTGAATTTTTCTGTAGCTAAAGGCTTGCAGTAAAAGTCCTGTATATTCATATATTCTCTTACATTAAGTTATGCATACATGAATGAAGATATATTTTCAAATAACCAATGTATATAAATATATGTATCCAAATTTAGTTATGAATTCTAATTTAAGAACCTCATATGCGAATAAATCTGTACATATCTAAATTAAGTGATGTAGTATAATTCCTTATATAAGTTATTTTTTTAGAATAATTTTTTTTAATAAAATATCTATTTTATATCATAATTCAAATACATGTACTTGAATGGATTCCTGGGTATGGTAATTGGTAAAGGATTTGCGAAAAAGTTGGTTGAAAGAGTTTTTTAAGGTTATCAGAATTTATTTTGAAGAAGTTTGGTTGGACTATTATTAAAAAATAAGGCTTGATGGAAATGGTTGAATTTTTTTATATTAAAAAAAATCACATTACATAGTTTTCTAAAAAATGAAATTGGATGAAGAAAATGATCATGTGAACTTACCTTAACAAAAGTGAGAAATATCAAATGAAAATTCTTTTAAAATTTTCCAATAAGAAGTTTGTGAACACTGATGGGATGGAGCTTCCTTAGAAATATTTTGAGAAGAAGGTTATTAGATGTAGATGGTAGTGAAAATAAATTTTGGTGAATCTTTTCTATTTTTAAAATTTCCAACATCATGAGATAAAAAATCTCACAATCCATGCATTTTAAAGAAAGGGGGAGAAATTTGTTTGTGTATACAAAGTACCCTCAAATGACGTTTTGTGGAGTTCCCCATATAGACAAAATTTTATATAGTTTGGTTTAAGGATAGTTGTTTATAATGATTATGAATTTTATGGAGTTTATGATGTTTATAAATTTTATGAAGTTTATGTGTTTTATGAAATTTATTATGTTTATGAAGTTAACAAAGATTATGATGTTTTTGAAGATTATGAAATTTATAAAGTTTATAAAGTTTTCAATTTTTATGAAGTTTTGAATATATAATAGTATTAAGTTTTTTATAGATATTATTTATGTATAGAGGATATATAAAAGTATATAAAGAATGGAAATTGGATGAATATTTGGGAAAAATATTCAGACAATCATTTTAGATGATCATTTCAGACAAAACTTTAATACCCACATTTTCCAGATGAAGTTATAAAAAGTGAATTTATATGTGAAATATTTTTAAATATATACAAAGTGATAATTTTGTGCTCATCATTCAAAGTTCCAAATATCATAAGCAGAAGATACATAGTTATTTGTAATTTTAAAGAAGGTGGTGAATTTTTAAATTTGCAAAATGTACTATATGGGAGATTGTAATTTCAAGATTTCATTAAATGGGAATGTAAAATTGGATTCCTAAATTTTATAAAAGTCATGAATCTATAAATAATATGAATGTACAAAGTATGAAAAGTACTATTTACCTATTAAAATTAAATAATGGGGATATTTTTTCCAGATTAACAAATTGGAAAAACATACTGGATGAACTTTCTAAATTCCAGATTTTGAGTAGGGAATTTTCAAACCAAGGAATATCTTAGATGGAGAAGAAGTTGGAATAAAATGTACTAGGAATAATAAAGATCTATTAGTTTTCAAACTGCACCAGATAAACATTCCATTAAAAATTATCAGACAAAAAATCTAGTAAAAAATTCTAGAAAAATAACCATCTGATAGAATAATTTATTACCTTCTTCTGGGTAAGAAAGTTAATAATTTTCTTTAAATAAGTACAGAATTTAAGAAGTAAAAGAAGCACAGTGAAAAAAATATGATCCTATTGGTGAAGGTTTCTAAATTTTTTTATAGAATCATTGTTATATCTTTTGTGCTAGGAAGAACATGAACTATTGTTTATTATAGTGAAATTCTAGTGTAAGGATTTTCCTTACTTCATGTAATCACATAAAATGATTGTTTTCTAGTGCATTTGGTGGTATTGGATTATTTAAAAACCATGTCAAGGACTTGATACTCTTTTTTAGTATTGAACCTTATAAATACTTTTTTTCTTGAGGTTATGTTTTGGTGAGTGTTTCCCAGTAAAGATATAACTCACTAATAGTTGGTGAATATTGTCGCATAAGAATGAAGAAATTATAAAAATAAAAATATCATTGATTCACCCCATCCCCCTCTGAGTGATCACATTTTTCCTTTAAATTGTTATCAAAGGAAAGTTCCCATCATTGACTATTTTCTGAAGTTGGAAGAAAAGAGAAGTTTTTATAGATGTTCAAAATTTAGAGTAAGTTGATTCTGGAATTCAATGGAAAAAACTATCATATCTATAAAGATAGAATATATCCATATATATTTCAATTGTTTATGATGTTCATGATGAATTGAAAAAAAATTCCCTCTTTGTGTTGAAAATATTCCTCTAACATCTACTAATAAGAAAAATTTGGGAAATGATGGGTGAGCCAAAAATGTTATAGTTTAATAACTCTTTAAAAGTGAGATTTTTAGAGATAAAGGAGTTAGAACTGCTAATGGAATTTAGGGGAAGATGAATATCATATATGATGAAAGTAAAAAAATTATGAAATCCAAGTTACAAATCAAGAGGCTGAAGTACAAAGATCTAAAAATTAGTGATTATTAATCAATTGGTGACTTCTTTAGGAATTTTAAAGACATTATAATAACAATAATATGTCTTGGTGAGAATTTAGAAGATTAAACCATAATTGAAATGATATTATGAATTAATCATGATAAGTTTGACAAAAAAGGTTCATCCTTAGATGATAGAGATCTTAATACTCTATATTTAGATGATCTCCACAGCACTCTCATCACATATGAAATGGTAAGATAGAATGCTTTTAAGTTTAAAGAAAAGTTTGGTCAAGAAATTCCCTTCAATGCTACAAATAAATGAAAATATATGAAATTTATTGAAGATTATTAATTTAGTGAATCATACATTGATGGTTAGGTTACTAATTATGTTTTTTAATTTATGTCCTCATTTTCTAAAAAAGTTAAAAGGGGTATAGGAATGTACCATTAGATGTTACCACTAAATTTTTTTAGTTGAGAATATATTGAGAACATTGCTTCAAACTTCCCACAAAGTAAATAAGATGAAGAAAGTGATTATAACAAAAAAATTAAGAAGAACATTTTAGTAAAAAAATTAGACAAATTCAAATTAAATTTAAATTTTAAGGATAAAATAGTTCTCTTAATCCAAATGGATAATAATTTTATTTAAAGATGAATAATTTGAAAAAATTGAATAAGATGTTAAAAACCTAGGTTATAAAGCTACTAAAAATGCATTTATTATAAAAGGGAATGATCAAAGGTTCACCTATGATGAAAGAATATATTTTTAAGAAAAAGTGTTTAAGATGGAATTTTTAATGAAAATACAATTAAAATAGTGTCTTTGAATGATTTTAATACCTAAAAGGGAGAATAAAAATTTAAATAAAGAATATATTTCATTAAATAATCAAGAATATATTCTTGAATAAAAATCTATATTGCTAAGAGAGTTTAATAATATGAAGAATTTTTTTGATGAGAAGAAAAACTTCAATTTCAATTTTGAATTAAAATTAAAGCCAAAGGAGGAAGAATTTTAACTCACTCAAAAAAACATATTAAGATGGGAATGGAATTTCAAACATTAAATAATCACATAAAGAAGTTTCTAAAAGTACTAAGATATTAAAAGAAAATAATGATAAACAAAATTATCTTAAAATTTTGAAAAGGAAAATTAATCTTATCAAAATTATAAGAAAGTTAATAAAACTATATATGTTTCAAAAAATGACAGAGTTGAAAAATATAATTTTTATAAAATGTTAATGTTTAAAAATAAAGCATCAACTTCTTATAACTATATTGAGGTTGAAAATAAAAATGAACTGAAGAAGAATATATTGGGAGGTATCCTAAAATTTTGATCACAAAAAAGTTATAGAGTGGTAAATAATAAATTTGATGGGGATTAGGTATATAACATAATAATATATGGAATTTTTAGAGGAAAATATTTCTTCTATGGTTACTACTTGTATTTTTATGGGATTTT
Source organism: Viscum album (assembly GCA_963277665.1). Taxonomy (NCBI): domain Eukaryota; kingdom Viridiplantae; phylum Streptophyta; class Magnoliopsida; order Santalales; family Viscaceae; genus Viscum; species Viscum album. The sequence goes on along the minus strand of OY728152.1, from coordinate 328,932,619 downwards.
TCCATATATAGAAAATCTATTAGTTCAGTCATTTACATTACAATAATTCCAAGAGAAAATGGAAGTTGAGTTTTAGGGGGAGTCAGCCCAGTTAAAGAAGGTAGCCTCATAAATTTTGTATGAATATTAAAAATAGGTTTCAAACCGTAGAAACTATTTTTGAAATATTGGAATTCTCTAGATATCTTATAAGAGGATGTGTTATCATGTTGTCTTCACAATAAATTTATTATAAAAAATCTCAAAATTCATATGTAAAGAATGAAAATGGAAATGAAAAAGCCCAGGTTGTTGAACCAAATCTCAAAGTTGTAAAAGTAGAATGACCATGGACATTGGATATAATGTGATCTTCACATATGATAGGATATTTGATGTTTTTAAATAATATGAAAGATTTTAAAGATTTTATATTGAATTTTTATAATGATGACCCACTCAGAATAAAAAGTGTTGGATGTAAAATTATTCTGGAAGAAACGTTGATATACAAAAGAGTCTTTTATGGTCTAAAACACAACTTTTTGATTCTTTGACCACATTGTGATGAATTTAATAATGTTTTTTTATAAAATTTGGTTTTGTATTGAACATGGTAAATTTTTAATAATAGTCCAATGATCCAAGGGAAATTTGTTACAAGTTGGTTTGGAATAAATTTTCGGTTATCATAGCTTGATGGAATAAAATCTTCTATTAAATAAGAGGTTGGGGAACATGTTCCCAAAAAATATGATAAATTTGAAAATTTTAAAGAATATCCAAGATATTATTGATATGATATGAAGATGATATTGGTATTCTTCTATTTTCTAGAATGGAAAGATAAAAACCTCAGTTTATAAGAATGTTAAGATACATTCAACAAATCCCTTAGAGCTAATTCACTCTAATATATATGGGCCAATGAGTAATAAATAAAAATAAATATATATGTAATTTATTTATTTCATTGATTATTTTACTCACATTAATTTTATTATGTTTATAAAACATAAATCGGAGGCTTTGAAGATTTTTAATAGTAGAAATGTAGAAAAAATGTGGATACTATGTGAAGAATATATAAAGTGATAAGTTTGGAGAATATAAAAACCTGGAGTTTAGATAATATATAAAAAAACATAAAATTTTTCATGATTTTAGTATACCATACACACAATAGAAAAACATTTTTTCTTAAATAAAAAACAGAAGATTGGTGGAGATTACATGAACAATGTTGATTGGTCGTGATACTTCTCATTATTTTTAGAGGTAGGTTATCTGTCAACCAATTTATATTTAGATTCAATTTTTCTACATACCAAACTCTAATATTATTTCTTATTAAACTATTTACAATGAAACTATATGTTTGAATCACCAAATGGTATTGTTCGGTCCTTTAATTATAAAAGTCAAGTGTAAAAATCGTAGGATGTTTGATGAGAGAGGTATTTATGGAATCTTTCTTGGCTATGATCTTAATGGTAGAGTATAAAAATGTTTTAATAATGAAATGGGAAATCTAGTTGATTCTAAAGATGTAAATGTTCATGAAAATTATGATAATGAATTTCTAAAAACTGATGCAGATGTCAAAGAAGGGGAAGATGAGGTGGTTATAGTTGAGCAACAAGAAAAAATCATAATGATGGTGATAAATTTGATGTTTCACAAGTTGAGGATTCAGACTCAGCTATCTAAAGTGATTTATAGAAACTTTATATATATAATACTAGGCTGTGGAAACATGTAGAAGTTCATAACATCATTGGACCTCAAACAAAATAGGTTCAAACAAGAATAGAATAAACTTTTATATTATATACTTCATTGTATTTATAGGTTGATTTAAAATATGTTTATGATAATTGAAAACATCAGAAGTAAATTGATTCTATGAATATATTGTTTGATCGGATTGTGAATAATTCTACTTGGGGACCATTACCCAAAAAATGTGATTGGTACAAATTGGTTATTTCAAAATAATTTAAATGAATTTGGTGAAGTGATAAGAAACAAAGAATGGCATATTTTTAATGGTTACTTATAAATAGAATTCATAGATTTTGATCAGACTTTTGCTTGAATGGAAATATTAGAAACTATTAAAATCCTTCTTTGTATCAGTACACAATGATTTTATAAAAATTTTCAGATGGATGTAGATTTTTCCTTTCATAATTTAGAGCTCAATTAAGATGTTTATATTAAATAATTGTGTTTCATTGTGATTGTGATTGATAAAATATATGTTTTTAAGTTTAGAAAGTATTTGAATGGGTTAAATTAAGATCAAAATTCTTGGTATTACAAATATAATACTTGAAGAAGAAAATCATGAAAGGAATAGTTGATATTAATCTCTAAATAAAATAAAATAAATATATTTCCCTTATTGTGATCATTTATAATGATGATATAATATTTGGTGGAAATGATGAAGAAACTTGTGAGAATTTTTCTAAAGAGATCAAAAAGTTATTTTAAATTTTCATATTTGGATAAATGAAATATTTTCTTTGACTACAAATATCGAAAAAAAAAGAAATAGATTTTCCTTTACAAAGAGAATTATACTAAGGAACTTATAAATAAGTTTGGAAAGGATGATTCAAATCATTTTTCCACACTAATTTAAATGTGAACCAAGTTTTATAGAGAGGGATAAGTAAATTAAATAGATCCTACTAAGTTTCAAAAGTTGGTTGGATGTTTGATATATTTAACTACTTTAATACCAAATATTATTAATGAATTTACATTCTATTAACGATATCAAAGTGATCAAAAATAAACACATATCATGGAAGGGAAAAAATTATTAGATATATAAATGGAATAATAGATTTTAGTATAAAATAGTATAGTTTGGGAAATATTGATGTGTTTGGTTATATAGATGTTGATAGGGAAAGAAGTGTTAATGATATAATATTCACATATTGTCAAGTTTAATGTTTAGATTAATGTCATATAAGTTGGATTATAAAGAATTTTTTTTTTATAAATCTCAATATAGATGAAGCTGAGTATATAGATTCCACTCAAGATGCAACACAGTTTATAGATGAAGACTCGATTGGATGATTTTTGGGTGAATGTTAAGTTACCCCTACTCTTTGGTTGTGATAATCAAGTTCAATAAATATCACTAAAAATTTAATGAAACATTCTCATCCAATGAATATTGATATAAAATATCACTTAATAAAATAACATGTAGAGAAGAAAGAATTGAATATATAATATATTTCTAAAATTGAACAAGTTGATAATATATTCACTAAATCATTATCGAATGAAACATTTTATTATTGTCGGAGATAGATTGCAGTAAGACTCAAGAGGGGTTTAATTTATTCCATGAAATTTTATTCACATAGAAACCACCCCTTTTAAATATGAAAGTTTACTAATATTATCTTTAAAAAAAGTAGAAAAGGAGATAAAAAAATTCATAGAAAATAAAATAGACACAATGATTTATAGTGGTTTGGGGAACAAAAATCTCAGAGTTCACTCCAACAACACTCTACCCCATGATTTTAGTGACTTTCACTAGACAGATCTATTTTCCATTGATATCCAGTCCCTTTTCTAAGGTCTTCCTTAATAATTGATAGAAGATTATTCTTGTTACAGCTGCACATGATCTTTCAATTGGGCTTCAATAAGGCTTAACAAGTAACAGCCTTCAAGGATCTTTCACTTGTATCCTTTACAATGAAAGAGAGATAGATAAACAAATTGTTTATCGTTATAGCTCATAGTTTAAAAATATAATAGGTATAAGGAATAAATATCAAGGAGAGTTAATAAGAATGATAATAGCTCGAGGATAGTCTTCATAAATATTAGTAATGATGAACGATATAGCAAAGTTATAAAAACCTAAAGCCTCTTCTTCTTCTCATATAAAACAAATCAGTGAATTGGAGCTTTCAGAGTGAGTTATTGAATTATATATTAGGAACTTCTACTCTACCCTTATTTTTCACTTCAGAGCTCTTGAAAAAACATGTTGAACATAAATTTATGTTTCAATCAAATATATCTAGAAATCCATGTCTCTTAATTTAAAAAAATGTCTTTTTCAAAGAAATAACTCAACAAAATAAAAGACAAAAAAATTATCCTTGTACTTATTTCCTTTCTCGATACATGTCTCTTATTATAATTATTTTTAACATAAATAGGTATTCCATATTTTAAAGAATGCATAAAAACATTTAATGCTCACTCAATTTCTTCAATGGTAATAAATAATGGCTGCAGCATGGAATTACTGATTTTAGATTACCACATAGAGAAATTCTACATATTTAAATTCATGTAGCCCAACTAATCCATGTATACATTCTTCAAATAGCCAAATTATCAATGTATCCAAATTTTCATTGGCCTTTATTATTTAGAATTTTCACTCACCTATCCAAACTTAATATATTTGAAATGGATAATGTATCCCTTTAGATCCACATATCCAATTTCACTACATACCTGATTCATATGGTTGATCACTATATGTTACTGATTTACATAGTTATTTAATCAATGTAGTTGATTTCTCATGTAATCGATCCATCGACATAGGTGATTCCAACATAGTAATTTCCATGACATAGATGTTCCATGTAGTTGAATCCTTCACATAGGCAATTGATGTAGCTAAATTCTTAACATTTCCAATTCTCCAGGTAGAGAAATGTCTCACTTATGAACTTTTTCTAGACCTAGTAAAATTCCATAAGGTGTGACTAGAATTGAAAACATGATGATTTTAACATCCAAAACACTTAAAATCATGATAAAACCTTATGAACATACTCAAAACTAAAATCAACACTAATATATAAAAGGGTATTTGATATCATCAAAACCTAAAGTACATGGGATATGTTGGAACAAAATTAGTTTTCTAATAATCTCCACGTTTTGATTATAATAAAACCCATAAGACCTTTGAAAAGAAATTTTAAATGGTTAATTGGGATTTTGAAAAAAACTATACTAATATATATATATATATTTATATATATTGATTTTAAAATGTAGTGTTTCTCCCCATTTCGTAGACAATTATCCCCCTTCGATTAAACATAGGGTAATATTTAAAAACTTCTCCTCCATTTATATCATTAAAAATAAAGGGTAAATATTGGATTAAACACTATTAATGTAGCAATTAGAGTGATGAACTAGTTAATTATAGTGCTAAAACTAAATGTAAAACTATGGAAATCATGTAATTCATTTAACAGAAATGAGAACTAAAAACATTAAATAAAAAAAATATCTAATAAAATCATTATAAATTAACAAGAAAGAATTTCATTGATTATTAATCATGTAAAAAATTAAATCCACTCAACACCCACAAAAAACAAAATTCAACTCATCAGTTAGAAGACTTAGGTTTATGTATAGGGTCAAACTAAGAAGGTGTCTTGGGTAGAGGTATCTTGAAGGTAGGTTTTATTCTAGAGGTAGTTTGAGTTTCTATACATGGAGGCATGACATCTTTCTCTATCTTTATAGTATCTCCAATTGAGGAACTAATAGTAGAATTGACATAAGGAAACTAAAAAGTCTAATTAAGAATTCTTTCATGATTCCCTTGACCTGTACTGAAATCATAAGATCCAGTAGTGGCAGGAGGTATTTCTTGAGAGATTCAAAGGATGAGGTTCCTTCCTTAGAATGCTCATTAGCTAGGTTTCCATCCAATTTGTATCTATATTTCTAAGATATTGGATTTGGATCATAAATTTAACCAAACTTTATTAAAGTACCCCTATAAGTATCTAATGCAGTATGGCCTAAATTCATTATTCTTATTAGATGATATAGGTAATCTACACACATTTCAATTATTCGAATAATATATAGTTTTTTTGAACTCAAGAATAATAATTGATGTTTGTTTGTGCATTTTAGAAATAGATAAAATACCATTTAAGAGGATTCCTTTGAATTATTCCAAATGAATATAGGTGAATCTTGATTGTTCACAAAGAAAAGGGTAAATTTCTGTAGTATATGAACCCAAGGAAATTTATACTAAATTTTGTATAACTAGTTTAACGTAACATTTTATACAAATAATTATTCTACTCGTAGATTATATATTTCTTTACATACTGCTCACTTTCTCTATTAAATTTTTAACCACTCCCTAAATGACATCAATTTGAGGTTGAGAAACTGAAGCACTGACAATAGGTTTGGGTGAAACTTGAACATATAAAATAGGGAATAGAGAAACTGGGGATGTATAATTAATATACCTTAGTGGTCTGTATATAACCAATTCCTTCTATGGAGAAAAAAAATGGTACAGTTAATACTTTATCAGATTCTAAACTCGATTCCTCTTCTTTAAGACAAAGAATGAAAGAATTGAACTTATTCATAAACTTTGTCTAGAAATATTAACAAATGAATATAGTTTATATATATAGGACTAAGAGATCTAAAAACCATTACTTGAATATATTTATAAATTTTAATGATATCCTTTAATTTTCAATCATATTCCATGTGGTATCCCACTATTTCATTTTGGGATATATCTATTCTTATACCAAAATTTATAGTAGCATCAATGTTATCTTGGAACTCACCTATAAGATCCTTCTTCATCTCGAGCATTAAAACTAGGGTGATCATGTCATTCTATAGGGATTGAATCTGTGAAGACACAACATTTAAGTCTAAGAGAATCTGATCAAGACCATTCTAAAAATCTAGAGAAACTGAAGGTTATGGGATGGTATATTTATTAGGAAAAAACATCTTAATGAACTCAAAATATATTAAAACAAAACTTCATAAAGTGTGAAATGTTTCATTAATTTTAGTCATAAAATACTCAATCTCATTAAGAAAATATTTTCATATATTAGATTACACCATTGGAAAAAATTTGACCATATCTCTTTAAGAGGAAACCATTAATCCAAGGATATTAAACTTGGAATTTGTATGAAAAACAACTTTAATATATCTATCTAGACATTTCATCTCTCCAATCTTCTTAGCACTTTCTTCAGAAACAACTTTTTAAATGGGATGGGTTTTCTAAATACTACTAATCAGCACTTTTTTGGTAGACATTAACCAAACCTACTTTCCAAAATAATTCTTGGAAATAGAGGCCTCCATAAGTTCTATTATATCATCCTTATATAATTTCAAATCTTATTTTATATCATTATGATTTCCCTTTATATTATCAAACTCAACCATTAAAGAAGAGGAAAAATATTTCATTTCTAAATTATATAAAGTCTTACTAACTAAGGGTACATAATCATGCATAATAGGAGGTGTGTGTTTTAGGTGGTGTAAAATATTTTTAAATAGTCTCCATAATGACATCACCAACTTGATCTTCATTGGTAGGTGATCCAGGGAGAATAGGATCCACTAACTAATGCTCCACCAATGGTTTATCTATTTCATTAGCATATAAAACACTAGGTAAAATATCAAATTTACACTCTTTAGGATCAATAATATTTGTATCATTTACTAGTTCAGTATTCTAAACACTTTATACAACATTAGAAACTCAGTTCTAAATAGATTCCTCAACTAGAGGATTTACAAAAGGAAATTGTGGTTCTGTTTTGGAATCTGGAGACTCCTAAACCTCCCTAGTAGACACATTATCTTTAGGTATTTCACCCCTAGGTGATGAGGTTTGGGATGTATCCTCGTGATATACTCTCTCCTGAATAATAGGATTCAAGGAATTTGAATCTGATTCACAAAAAGTACTCAATTTTCATCAAAAGATCTGCAGATGTGGTATTACTCTTATGGCATTTCACTATCTCTCCAAAATTTAGAACAACTTGTTTATTCTTTAAAAAGAGGTATATCATCTTACCATATCGAAATTAATTCATTTTAACATTACCATTATATCAATGATGAATAAAATTCATCATTTACCCTAGACGGTTGCGATTCAGATTGTTAATCAGAATATATAACACATACATATCCTAAAACATAACTTTCTTCGTCTCTCCAACTCTCTGGGTATCCTTGTCTAAACAAAATTGTATATAATCTTCTAATCAGGTTATAAATCATTCACTATATTTTTCTCGAATGTACAGTTTCCAAATAGAAATTTAGAAAACTATGTTGATCCTAAAGAACTAGTGGAAACCAACGTTTGATTGATGTTATACTTATCCTTAGGGGAAAATGAAAAGTATATTCTGAATCAAATGAAGAAACCAAAACATCCTTTCCTTAACATTCAATGAGATTAAGTCCTCTATTCTAGAAACATATAACTCATCATTTCTCAAAAACTCATTTACCTCTTCTTTAAATAGGAAACTAGATTTCTTCTCATCAAATACACACTCCCAAACATAAAACTAATGTAACTACACCACTAGAATCTTTTTTGACTATATCCATGCTATATTGATGGATTTTCCATCAATAAAAATACATGGTGCATCACCACCTTTTGAATTCTTAGATGATCTAATGATTCCCTCATATCCATGCTTTAAATTACCCATGGATTACCGGTTGGTTGGAGGTCGAGAGATGAAAGAGAGGTTATGGGTGATGGTTCGTCTTCATGGATATGATATATACATGAAAGGATAATGGGTCGAGTTCTACATATAAATTAGTTCATGTACATGAATTCCAAAAATCTAATGTACCCATTTGGTTTTGGGATGATTATGACCAATAATAAATAAAATAAAAACTAAATTAAAATAACTTTTATTTAATAAAAGCCACAACATTTAAATAGTGAAATAGAATATAATAAATTAATTTATATAAATCATTAATAACATATAAACAAATAATAAATTTTATATTAAATTTAAATAAAATCAAGATAAATAAAATTCATTTAACTTAAAGTAAACCCAAATTCCTTTTAATAAAATAAAAACATTCACATGGAAGGGGTTTAGATAAAATATATGTTAACTGATTCTTAGAAGAGATAAACTCAATAGTAATATAACATTTTTTATTTTTATCTCTTAAGTACTAATGTCTTAAATATATATGATATGTTATAGAATAATTTATTGGATTCTTTGAAATTTGGATAACACTAGTGTTATAAAATTTGACTGATACATGGAAATAATTGAATTCAAAATCCATTAAGGTGTGTTTCCATCACAATAAATGTACACAATAATTATTGTAGCAATATATTTTGATCCAGTTGTAGATAGTGAAATAGAGTTTTATTTCTTCATATACCAGGATACCATGGATTTACCTTGAAAATTATATATTCCTAAAGTACTCTTCTTATCTAGTCTACAACATCCAAAATCAGTATCTGAATATGAATTTAAATTAAAACCATGAGTTTTTAGGAAATGTATGGAAATAGAAATTATTCATCTTGAATTCCTTAAAATTATTTTGGTATCTTTTAAATGAGATTCATTAGTATTTTCTTGAAATATAGCACATAGACATATAAGATTAATAACATCTGTCACAGTAGAACACAATGTAATGGAATGAATTTATAGTAAACATACAGGTCTGAGGACTTGACCTCATGACCTTCCCCTCACCACCAATCCCTTACCACCCCACCACTAATGGTGTGTATCTCGCACAAAGACATAATAAAAACATAATATCTAGTCTACTATAAGTCAAATACTATAGACTCCTTCTTATTCTATTATATAGATTTTGATCAAGTTGTTTCCCAATTTTATCTATCCATTCATTAGAACACAGAAGAGTTGTATTTACTTGACCACTATTAAGTCTAAACCTGTAAAGTTGGTCAAGTAAGTATTTTAGTTGATTTAGAACATTCCCAAATCCCTTTTCATAAATAAAAAAACCGTTAAAATAATTTAACTAACCCAACGTTCACATTTCAAATTAATTTTCCATGAGTTTTGAAAATTAATTACAAAATTGTTTATTTATAGAACTAAAAATCACATTATAATCATATATTTAAACTAATAAAATATATGAAGATGAAGTTTTCTTAAATAAAGTAGGATATACCATTCCTATTGAAAATCCTTTTGATAGTAGAATTGAACTCAAATGTTCATCCCAATCTTTGGGTTCTTGTTTAAGTCCATATAGAACTTTAGTATGTTTAAAACATAAATTTTGAAAATGGGGATTTTCAAATCCAAGAGTTTGTTCAACATTAACTGCTTCCATAAGAAAACCATTAAAAAATATGATTTTACATCCATCTGATATAATTTTAAATTCATATATGACGCATAGTCTAGAAGAATCCTAATGGATTTTATTCAATATTTATGTGAAAATGTATTCTCATAATCTATACCTTATTTTTTATTATACCCTTTAGATACTATTCTATCCTTATTTCTAGTGATTACACCATGATCATCTTATTTGTTCCTAGAAACCCATTATATTCCTATAACAGGATAGTAAGAGAATCTATCAGTTAATTCTCAAACCTTATACCAATTGAAGTGGTCTAACACTTATTGAATTATTAAAACCCAACTTCAATCCACTAATGCTTCCTCTATAGACATAGGTTTTAATTGATATAAAAAAGATATAAAATTTAAAAAAAAAACCATACACTTATTTTAGTTCTAATCCCTTTATCTAGGATTCCTATAACTGTTTCTAAGGGATTTTTCGTAAGGATTATAGGGTGTCATGGTAGCACACATTTTTTTACCGGTAACCATTCTTTTGCGATTAGGTTACAAAAAATGATGCTCCAAATATTCATCCTTTTTACTTTCAAAGTGAGGTTCAGATCTCATGTTTTCAAAAGAATAATATAGTTCATCAATTTGAGTCATTGTTTGGACAAAATGATCACTTTCATCAAACATAACTTGATTTTATTCTTCAAAAACCATTGATATTTTTTTGAAAACTATATATTCCTTGGAAGTAATAGAATAACCAAGAATGATTCCTTCATCATCCTTTGGATTAAATTTACTAATATTATCCATTGTGATTAGAATATAAAACTTACATCCCAACACTTTAAATTGTCCAATTTTTGGATTTATATTATCCCATAAATCATATGGTGTTCTCTTAAAAATAGCTTTGATTAAAACTTTTTCAATAAAATAACATTCTATATTCATACCTTTATCCCAAAAAATGAGTTGGTAGGTAATATTTAAATAACACTTTTCTATAAATTTCTAGCCAATATATATTTATCCTTTCAAAAACACCATTCTACAGAGGAGGTTTGGTGGGAAAGTGTGTTTAATACCATGTTTTGAACAATAGGAACTAAACTCATGGTTCTAAAATTCTACACTATGGTCCATTCTCAAATAAATTATTTTATAATTTTTCCCTTTTTAACCAGCTTTCAAAATTTTATAAAAATAAAACATTCTTCACATTTAACACTCAAAAATATAACCCATGTAAATCTTGAAAAATAATAAACTAATACATAAAAAATATTATCATCTTATGATTTCAGTTCTATATTGACCAACCATATACATATGAATAATCTCTATGGGACAAGAAGTATTAGAATCTTTAATTGGTTTTAAATATGACTTATTCTTCTTGCCCTTTTGGAATGAATCACATAGATTATTTTTATTCAATATAAGCTAAGGTAAATTTGAAATTAAATTCATTTTGGACAATTTTCTAAAAGAATAGAAATTATAGTTTCCCTATATTCTTTGAAAAAATTAATATTCATTTGTTTAATAATTAAAACAATAGAAATTTTGTCTACTCAAATAATTTACATCTAGAGTATATACATTATCTATTCTAGGTTCCTTATATTTAATAATTTTAAATTTAAAAATAAAACATTCCTTATTTGAAAAATAAAAAAATCATTACCATGTTTAAAAATACATATAATTTTATGATTTAATCCTTCCACATAAATAAAATTTTTTATTAGGACAGAGATTGTATTGTCAATTGATCTAAATCCCATAATTCTACATTTGGAATTTTCACCAAGTTTGACATAGCTTCCATAATATTTTGATAAAGTGTGTAAGTTAGAGAAATATCCACTCATATTACATTATCACCCACAATCCATATAACATTTTTCATTGATGATGTTAGACCTTTTCCCTAAAAATTCAAACCAAATAAAAGATTACTTTGGGGCCCATATTATCTTAGGTTAATCTTGGTTAGAAACTAAATATTTTGGAACCAAAATATATTTCTTCAATCTAGAAAATCCCACACTAAATTATGAAAAAAATGAAATAAAATCATGTTTGTCTCTAAAAAATTAATGATTTTTTAAAATACAATAGTTATCATAATTACCTAACTCTACACAATAAAAATAATTATTTTTAGAGAGGTTATTGTTCTTAAAACTGGGTCCAAAATTGATTTTGTAAATATTTGGCTTGTCACCATAGCTTATTATACCAAAATTATTTTTATGAGCCATATTGTTTCAAATAATATAATTAATGTAATTTTCACCTTTTTTTAAAATAATTTCAGCATCTTTTAAGTCTTGAACTTCTTTTTTCAAAATTTCGATCTAGTTACCATGTTCTATACAAGATATAGAAAAATTTCCTAGCTTGTTTTTTAAATATTAAATTTATTTATTTAATTCCAATTTATCATTAGAAATAACATCATATTAATAATTAATATATTTATTTTTCTTATTCAAAGATTAATACTTAGTTTCTAGCATGGTTCATTATTTATTTAATTTCTCATAAGAGAAATTTTCATTTTCAGATTCAGACTAATGATCAGAAGAATAATATGAATTTTCTTCATTAGAGTATATAATAAAGCACATGTTGGACTTATTATTAGAACATTAAGATTATGGTTTAAAATTTTTAACATCACTATAATCCTCTAAATCACTGCATGTATCTTTCATGGACTTATTGGATTTTTTATTGTAATAATATTTCTTGAAGTAATTTTTCCCTAAATTTTTTTTTTCATGAAGTTATGGAAAATCTAGTTTTATGTGTCCAAGATTTTTTCATTCATATAATCTTACCTATTTAGTGTTTCCATCATGTTTCTTGAACTTATTAATGGGTTTCATAAAATATTTTCACTCTTTATATGAACTTTTTGAACTTTCTAATAATGTGAGAAAGCTCAATGCCTGAAGTAGAACTTCCTGATGTATCTTCATCAGATGACTCATATATTTGAATATATTTTCTCTTATTTTCACCTGTATAATTTGAAACATTTAAAGCATCATTCTCCATATTAGCTAATTTGTTTTTTCTAGTTTCATAATCAATCACTACCTCATACATCATAATAGTTCTTATGAAATATTTTATTTTTAAATTCTTAACCATTGTAGACTGTCTGATAGTAGCTAAAATTCCACTTCCTCTTTGTGGTAGAATTATTGGAATTGTTTAAACATAATCTGGTTCATAAATAGGTTCCCCTAATGCAGAAACATTTTTTACCACCTTAGAAAGTATTTTATTTAAATAAGTAGTGATTTCACATTCAAATATTCTCAAATTATCAAACAATATCTTGGAATTATTATACCTAAGAGCTCACACATTATTTATACCTTCATATGCAACTGCTATAGTTTTCCACATTTCATGGGCTGTTGAGAAACTCAGTAAAACTCTTTTGGACCTAGTTTAAAAATAATATCATTTATTTATTTGGAATTTAAATCGTATTTGGATTTAGTATCTGAATCCCTTTTTTTTTTATTTTCATAAGGCTTAAGTACTTCTATATATCCCTTAAAACCATGGTTCATTACAAAGATGATCATTCCTTCCTTATGGAAAACATAGTTTTCACCATTGTAGTATGGTGCTCCAACCATAGACATTCCTTATCTATTTTCAATCATAGTAGCCATTTGAAATATGATCTTAAGACTTTAACCTTTAACAGCTATGAAACTCAAGATTCACATCCTTTCATGCCAGTTATTGATAGAGATAGACTATTCTAAGACTTAATATGGGTTGAATTGTGTCCTTTAAAATTTCTATAATTAGAAACCCCCTAATTTTAAATATAAATGGTCATTTATATTCACTTTAACACCAGAAACCTTGGAAATTAAAAAAAAATACATAGAAAATAAATAGACATAGATATTTATAGCGGTTTGAGAAATAGAAATCCCCTAGTCCACATCAACAAAATTCTACTCAATGAGTTTGGTAATTTTCTATAGACCATTCCTTTTGTCCAAGACTTCCAGTCCTTTTACCAATGATTTCATGACTAAGTGAAATTAGATATTTTGTATTACAATATCATAGTAGCATTCAATTGGGAATCAATAAGTCTTAATGAACAATATACTTCAAAGTAATTTCACCATGAAATGTTACAATGAAAAGGAGATTTAAATAGAGTGTTTAGAGCTATATATCATGTTTGAATAATAGAAATGACATAAGAATGAAATATATGGGAGAGATAATAATAAAATATAACAAGTCGAGGATATTGTTCTGATACAGTAGAAATGATGAATGAAATAGCATGTCTTTAAAATCCAGAAGCTTCTTTTACTTCTCATGTAAAATTGAGCAGTGTACAGGAACTTAGAGAGCGTGTTATTGGATGATATTTCGAGCGATTCTATTATTATCTTATTATTCACTTTAGATCTCTAAAAAACATGCATAACATAACTTTTAGTTTCAATTTTTATGATCCATAAAATCTATTGATCTTAATTTAAAAACACATTTCCTTTTCTCAGAAATATTGGGGAAATAATAAAGATAAATAATGTATCATTTTACTTGTTTCCTATCTTGGTACATGTCTCTTTTTATAATAGTTTTTTCATAAAGAGGTAACTCAAAATTTAAATAATTCATAGAAGAATTAAAATCTCACTCATGTGATCTAATGGTAATAAATATAGGTTACAGTATGACATAGTTGATTTCAGATCACCCCATACCTAAATTCAATATATTTTAACTCACATAGCCAAATAATATCTTTAAATTGCATTATTATTTTCAATAGCTCTTATAGGTTCGTGAATTGGGTTCTAAATGATTTAGTTTCATGAATGACCGATTTAATTCCTTTCTTTATTTTCATCTAAGTACCAACATTTTTAATAAATTTGGAAAATTTTAGTTGAAAACGTTGAAATCTAGAAAGGTATTGAAACTTCACGCCATGGTCAGACATTGAAAATTAAAATTTATAACAAATATTTATGATGGCTTAAAGATATTTTAGAATATCAAAAATGCTGATTATTTTTCATAATTGCATCATATACATTGGAAAGGATGAAGGGATTACTTATTATTAGAATCATAACACCCACTCACACTGCAAAGGAGGGTTAACAGCCTTTGTTGTGGCCGCAAATAAGGGTTTTATGGCATAAATCCCATTTACACTATAATATAACTAATAATGAAGCCGATTTGTTGTACGATTCAGGATATAAAATGTCATTTTAGGTTTTAAATTTATAATTGAGGTGTATTTGGAGAGTTGGGCCTTAGTGTTCACATCGTAAAACCCATATATACTCCATAAGTCTATAATCAATAGTAAAAATCAATTTTCCAATAAAGGTTTTAGATAAACAAAAACCTATATATTGGAGGCACCTTCACACACAAAGGGGGTCATTCTACTACTGAAATAGATCTTCTTCTCCTAGGGTTCCAACTTAGGGATCGTTCCCCATATTTAGGTTTTCCCTCCTACTTTTCTTCTTTCTTATTTTTCTTTAATAGTGGATACTTTTTAGTTTAAATAAATTCTTGTTTCTTAAATATATTTCTTCTATTATCAATTCTATAATTTTAAACATATTCAATATTTATGAAAACTCAATGATGATAATATAATTCCATAGGGTAGTGTTTAATTGATTTAAATATGTGACCCATTGATGAAAACTTAACATTGATTAGCTAATTCCATAGTCGATTGCTCCATGTAACCAATTTACATAGGTGTTTAGTCTACATAGCCAATTTCTCACATAGGATATCCATCGATGTAGGTGGATTCCACATAACCTTTTCCATGATGGAGTTGTTTCACAAAGTTTAATCCTTCTCATAAGTAATTTAGGTAGATGAAATCTCAATGTATCCAATTCTTCACATAGACAAATTTCACATGTAGGCAATTTTTTCAGACTTAGGAAAATTTAATCTATAGTGGATATAATTACTTACATGGTGAATTTAATGACATAAAATGTAACATCCCAAGTAATTAATGAATAATAGATATAGTTATCTATGTCTATTTGTGAATTAGATAGTGTTTCAGAGGCTTAAAATGAGAATAAATCCAATCTTAAGCATGGAATACACTAGTATTTTTAAAAGATTGTTTTACTACCTTTTGGTGGTAAACCTTTTTTAAATCAAAATTTGACAACTTTATAAGCCCTATTTTTCAAAATAAACTTATTATTTGTGATTGGGACATTGAAATTTACTTTGGGTAAATTTTTGGTATTTTTCCGATAAAGTTCATTTTTAATGAATAGTGAAAAATGTTGTATTTTAATTCAAAACCACTTTTTAATATAACTTATTTATATAATTATATTATCTTTTGAATGGGTTTTAAAGTTAAATTAGAATGTATTTTTACCATTTAATCCAATAGTGGTCATTGGAATTAATTTCACTTTGAAATCGGACTTAAACTAGTGTCAATCTTTTGATACATTTTGTTTCATAAAAACACACTATTTTCTCTGACAGCGGGAATTAATTATTATATTACTTAATGTAACTTATATGTTTTTAATTATGTAAAATAGACATCATTTTGTAATCTGGAATATCAAATATAGCTTAGGGTGATTTTTGGTATTTTTCTGAAAAGCTTCAATTTTTGATGAATAGTGAAACCACTAAGTGGTACTTAAAAAACTAATTTTTCATTTAAATGAAATTTTACCACCTCTATGTTTTGAATTTCAAAAATCCAACATACATGGTTTTCATTAGAAAGTAAAATGTGGTTCAATGGGATCAAAATAATTTTTTTGTGAATAGTAACTTTTAAGTTTTTAATCGCGATTAGAGGTAATTAGTGTAATTTAAGGTAAAAATAATGTTTTAATAATATGAAATGACCTAGACACATGTCCTACCCTTATTGGATGTGTCCTGGCCGACCAAGACAACCCATGGGTCGATTTTGGGGACCCCATGGAGCCACTTGGGTAAGATAATGACATTAATGACTTTTATTTAAAGTTAAAATGAAAATTTCACAAACATGAGTTGTTTTACTAAAACAATTTTTACATGGGGTTATACAAGTCAGATTTTTGACTATAAATAGTAATTAGTAAGATAAAAATATTTACTATGTCATGATTTTTTTTTAATTTGTAGACATTAAATAAATTAAATTATTTATGACAACATGATGATGCAGCAATTACCTCATTATTTAACGATTTAACTAAAATGAAAATATAATGTAAAATCTAAGACCTACACTTGTCAAAAACCTATTGGATGGGTGTATTTCAAACCCTTATCACCTTATCCTAAAAATTTATAATTGTGGGACCCTTTTTATCCGAAAATCATTTTATAACAAAGTATTTTTTTTCTTAACTTTCTAAGAGTGCCCCTCCTCTCCTATTATAAAAGGCCCCCACCTCTACCACCTTACCCACACTTCCAAATCCTTTGGCTCGTCCAAACCCTGCCCATTTTGTCTCTCCACATCCCTCTATAACTCTTAGAAGCCTCACTTTTGGCAGAAGTCTTCCCAAGGAAGCCTTTGATCTCAAATCAAAAAGAGTTACCCGATTTAAAGGTAGTGTCTTCTCTTGTGTTCTTATGTTTTATTTTGTTTATCCAACCCCCTAAACTCTTTTTATTCATTTATTTTGTAAAAACACCAGTATCTTATATATACTATGATGTTTTTATAAGAAGGATTCTATCTACACTTACAAACACCAACATCTAATGGTTAAAGAACATACTGTTTCCGTGGATGGCGAATTTCTCCCTCACGAAACGATGATTGTTCAATATTATTTTAGAAACTTCAAAGGTGGAAATTAATATGACACTATATTTATATATGATATATAATATGTTAATGTTTTACTTAAGCTTCTGTATTTTTCATTTATGGAATACCTTTATGGTTTCTATTATGGGTAAACGCGATATCTTCATTTTAGGAAGTGCGGACTACCACCCCCTCAAAGTGATTTGATTCGTTAATCCTATATGTGGGACATATAAATGATGTAATTAATGATATTATATATGATATTATACTGGAATTATAATATACCTTTATATCATTATGATTCCATTCCATAAAATATGAAATTGAAATGAAAGTAGCGTTCATGCGTATGTACGTCTTACCGTCTCCATGAACGGTGCATTTCATTTCTTACCTCTAAATGTTATGTAATATTATAAATGCATGTATATACTAGATATATATGATATATATGATATCTAAATCATGAGTATAACTCTGTATATAATGGATACATGAACAACTTGTAATTATAAAGAGTTTATTTTTGACTCAAGTACCAATGATTGTTAAAACAAACGTTATTAACTTAAATAATTACATAGTGTTCATGACATGGTAATAAGTGATATAAAAGGAATAATGAACTTGAAAAAGGTTCTTAAGAAAGTAGAAATTAACTTGAGTTTATTATTCAGGAGGTTAAAGAACGATCGAGTCAAGTCGGACCTGAGGTATAGGACTTCGTCTCAATCTCCTTTCATTGAGGCATATTTTGTTTTATACACAACCTTATTTTATACGGTGTATAAACCCCTTTGACTTTTACATTTATCCAAAAGGAATATTTTTTATACGAAGCATTTTACTAAATGAAAAAAGGGAATGTTTTTGTCGTACGTATGCGGCGACAACGACTTCTCCGCCGCTGTGACCATTATTTGAGTTTCGGCTTCCTCTACAAGCCATACCTTTTTTTAAATGAAAAATAAATACCATGTTTTAATTTTCGTTTATTTTGGTATTGAAAATGGTTTTCATAATGTTTTTATATCAATGTGTTGTATTGATATATTGTGATTGAAAAGTGGAAATGTTATGTTTCCTTTATGCATGTTTTATGTGATACGATTATGTTATGGTTCATGGGAATTATTATGAAGATGGGTGGTTCCGTGATAAAATATGGGTGGGTGATCCTGATATAGCTCTCCAATGCATTGGGTAATGCGAATGAGTTAAACGTTAAGGTTTCTCTGAAGAGATTTAGGTAATACACTGTGATGGGTATTCCAAAGGTAACCAAGAGGGTTTCTCCCTACGTAAGAATGTTATGAATGCCTCAAGTTACCTTTATGTCTTATGATTTCTATGATTTATTCATGATTTGATGAGGTATGTTATATTTCTTATGTTTTATGAGTAGAGTATGATTTCATTGATTCTTATGTATACATGTACTCATGTTTCCTTTCCATATTTTTAGATCCCTTACTGAGTTTTTTTTGCTCATCCCAAGTTTTTGAAATGATTTTCACAGGTCAAGGGAACGGTACATGATGTGATGATAGTTTCAAGGAAGTGTCAAGAAAGAATCCATGTTTTATTTTAAATATGTTTCCATTGATGGGAAAAATGAATACTATCTTTTATGTAACCACTTTGTTTAAATGTGGAATGTAATGCAAGTTTTATTATCTAATTCTCTAAAAATCTAAACCTGAAAAGATCATCAATGTGTAATCTTGTAATAACTCAAGATAAAGTAAGGTTTAAGGCTGGGGCCTTATAGTTGGTATCAAAGGTCAGTTTAGATAAATTTAGGAGTTAGAATTTTATTAAATGATTATCCAAAAATATTTTTTTTATGGTCAAATTGAAATGATATAGAATTTGAATATTACCATGTTGCTTCATCTAAGACATGTTTTTTCATAATGGTTTTCTGCAAAGGAAACAGGGAAGCAGTGATAGGAAGGCATACAGAAGGAAATAACCTTCTGAATTAGTATCCTGAGATGGTCATAATTGGAACTGAATAGTTTGTTGCGGTAATGGCGCAGTTGACTCAAGCGATAAATGGTGGCGGTATCCATGCACGAGATCAGCCAGATCAACCACAGAGGAACATGTCAGTGGTAGAACATTTCATGAGGCAACATCCCCCATCATTTAGAGGATCATCTGACCCTGTGCTAGCTGAAGGGTGGATTAAAGCAGTGGAGAAGATTTTTGATGTCATGGGGTGTTCAGACAATCAAAAGGTTAGTATTTCTATTTACCATTTCGAGAGTGAAGCAGATCAGTGGTGGTCGATGGTTAAAAATATCAGGGATGCTAATGATATTGATGCTCTCGACTGGGATGAATTCAAAGGTATGTTTCTTGAGAAGTATTTTCCAAAGTCTGTTCGACTCAGGATGGAAAAACAATTCCTGGAATTGAGGCAAGAGGACTCAATGGCTTCCTAGGAATAATGGTTCACTCGATTGGAAAGGTATGCTCCAAATTTTATCCAAGACCTTGATAGTAAAATCAATCGTTTTTACTCTGGATTAAAGCCAAAATATCAAAGGGATTTAGCTTCTCGTGAGTTCAAAAGTTATGAAAAGCTTGTTCGATGTGCTGAGAAGGTGGAAATGGAGTTTTCCGATGATCAAGTGTTCTATAAAAACCAACAGAAGAAGAGACCGAGGTGGAAGGAGAAAGGGAATAATTCTTCAAAAAGTTATTATGATAAGAAAACTAAGTTTCCAGTTTGTGATAAATGTGGGAAAAGGCATGCTGGGGAATGTCTTCTGAATTATGGAAAGTGCTACCAATGTGGTAAGATGGGACATAAGGCTCGTGATTGCACTGAAAAAGATCAGGGTGTTGGTAAGACCAAATTTTATTTACAGTTAGTGAAATGTTTTATGTGCAATGAGATGGGTCACTATGAAAATGAGTGTCCGACAAAGAGCTCGAGTGATGGGAAGCAGTTAGACTACAAGAAGAAAGGGGTGGTGAAATCCTTTGCAACTACTTCAGCAGATGTCGGGCCATCAAATGAAGTTGTATCAGGTACTTTGTTTGTTTTTTCATGTTATTCCAGTGTGTTGTTTGATTCGGGGTCTACACATTCTTTCATCTATGAAAACATTTCTAGTAAAATGGGAATACCATCTACAGAAATGACACCTGAACTTGTGGTAAAAACACCTGGGGGAAATGTTGAGGCAAAAATAATTTATAAGAATCTCCCTATCCTTATCTATGGAAAGAACCTACTTTAAAACCTTATTGTTTTACCTCTAGTAGAGTTTGATGTTATCCTGGGTATGGATTGGCTCTCTATTTACCATGCTAAGATTGACTGTAGAGCAAAAGAAGTTTCTTTTCATAAAGACTTTCAGTTTGTGTACAAGAATGAACCCTTACTATTGATAACTTATCAAGAGTCCGAGAAACTAGTAAAATATGGAAATGAATGTTACCTTCCACACATCGTTGAAAACAAAGGAACTCTTCAGATTAATGATGTGCCAGTGGTAAATGAGTATCCTGATGTTTTTCCGGATGAGTTTCCTAGAATAATACCAGATCGAGAAGTTGAATTTACTGTTGACTTAGTTCCTGATGCTAAGCCAATTTCGGAACCCCCTTATCGAATGGCTCAAATTGAACTTTTAGAGTTGAAGGAGCAATTGCAAGATTTATTAGAGAAAGGTTTCATTCGACCTAGCACATCACCATGGGGTGCTCCTATTTTATTTGTTAAAAAGATAGATGGTTCTATGAGACTTTTCATTGATTATAGATCCTTTAATAACATCACAGTTAAGAACAAATATCCTTTGCCTCATATCAATGATTTATTTGATCAGCTCCAGGGAGATCAGTTTTTTTCAAAGATTGACCTGAGATCGGGGTACCATCAGTTGAAGGTAAAGGAAGCAGATGTTCTGAAGACCACGTTTCGTACAAGATATGGCCATTATGAATTTGTATTAATGCCTTTTGGGCTAACCAATGCACCTGCTGTATTCATGGACTTAATGAATAGAATTTTCCATGAGTTCTTGGATAAGTTTGTGGTGGTTTTCATTGATGATATTTTGGTGTTTTCTAAAAGTAAAGAGGAGCACGAAAGATATTTAAGGGTTATTTTACAAACCTTAAAAGAAAATAAATTTTATGGGAAATTAAGCAGGTGTGATTTTTGGTTGCAACAAATTTCTTTCCTTGGTCACATTGTTTCTAAAGATGGGATAACTGTTGATCCTACAAAAATAAAGGTTGTTGAATAATGGACAAGACCCACAAATGTTACTGAGATTCATAGTTTCCTTGGTTTGGAAGGCTATTACTGAAGGTTTGTTAGAAATTTTTCACGGTTATCTAGTCCAATGACTAAGCTAACTCGGAAGGGTGTTAATTTTATCTGGAAAAAATAATGTGATGATTGTTTTCAGGAACTAAAAAGAAGATTGGTGAATGCTCCAGTTTTGGCACTACCTTCCAGGAATGGGGAGTTTGTTATCTACAGTGATGCTTCATTGAAAGGAATTGGTTGTGTCCTAATGCAGAATGATCAGGTAATTTCTTATGCTTCATGACAGTTGAAAACTCATGAGGTAAATTACCCTACACATGATTTGGAATTAGCTGTTGTTGTTAGTTCTTTAAAAATTTAGAGGCATCATTTGTATGGACTAAAGTGTGAAATATATATCGATCACAAAAGTTTAAAGTATATATTCACTCAGAATGAATTGAACATGAGACAGAGGAGATGGCTAGAATTAATCAAGGATTATGATTGTACAATTCATTACCATCCGGGAAAATCAAATAAAGTGGCTGATGCTTTGAGTCGAAAAAGTAATGCTTCATTAAGAATGTTGTGTTTGGGACGTGATCCTTTGGTTAAGGATTTGATGAAATTTGGAATAGAAGTTTTTGGTGTAGGATGTTCTTCTATTTTGTTTCAGGTATCAGTGAAATCTTCTCTATCAGACAGAATCAAGCAAGCATAGAAGCAGGACAGTGAGTTGCAGAAAAAGTTAGAGCTTGTTCAGAAGGGTAAGTTTCCTGAATTCAACAATGATAATGATTGTGTTTTGAGATTTTGGAAGATATTGTGTGTGCCTTGTGATTCACAGTTGAAGAGAGATTTGTTATGTGAAGCTCATAGTTCTCCGTTTTCAGTTCATCCTGGCACTAATAAGATGTACAGAGATCTGCGGTAGTATTACTGGTGGGATGGAATGAAAAGAGATATTTCTGATTTTTCTGTAAAGTGTTTGACTTTTCAACAGGTTAAAGTAGAGCGGAAGTTACCGAAAGGGATGCTTCAGCCTTTACCAGTGCCAAAGTGGAAATGGGAAAATATATCTATGGACTTCGTTGTGGGATTGCTAAAGACACCTCGAGGTAATAATGCAATCTGGGTTATTGTTGATCGCTTGACTAAATCTACTCATTTCCTTTCTATACGAGATACTTTTTCCCTGGATCAACTTTCTCGTTTGTATCTTAAAGAGATATTCAGGTTACATGGAGTTCCCCTATCCATTGTATCTGATCGTGATCCCAAGTTTACTTATAACTTTTGGAAAGGCCTTCAAAAGTCATTGGGTACTGAATTAAATTTTAGTACAACTTTTCATCCTCAATCAGATGGGCAGTCAGAATGAACAATTCAGACTTTGGAAGATATGCTACGTGCTTGTTCGATGGATTATCAGGGAAGTTGGGACCAACATCTTTCTTTGGTTGAATTTTCATATAATAACATTTTTCATTCCAGTATACAGATGGCACCATTTGAGGCGTTATATGGGAAGCGGTGTCGAACTCCAGCTTTCTAGGATGAAGTGGGTGAAAGGAAGCTGATGGGATCAGAATTGGTAGAAGAGTTGGCAGAAAAAGTTCAGCTGAGACAGAAACACATGAGAATAGCTCAGAGTAGGCAGAATAGTTATGCGAACAATAGGAGGAAGGATCTCCCTTTTGAGGTAGGTGATCATGTTTTTCTCAAAGTCTCACCATGGAAAAGTGTGATGCGATTTGGTAAGAAAGGAAAGCCGAGTCCAAGGTTCATTGGACCATATGAAATTATAGAGAGAGTTGGATCAGTTTCTTACCAATTGGCTTTACCTCCGAGTTTATCTTAGGTACACAATGTTTTTCATCTTTCAATGTTAAGGAAGTACATGCCAGATCCATCTCATGTTTTTGAGTCCAGAGGTAGTTCAGCTGGAAGAGAACCTATCTTATAAGGAACAACCGGTCCAGATTCTTGACCACAGGGAGCAAGTGTTATGGAATAAGTTGATTCATTAGGTAAAGGTTTTGTGGAAAAATGACCATGATTGAAGAGGCAACATGGGAATCTGAAAATGCAATGAGGGCTAAATACCCCCCCCCCCACTTATTCGATAAGTAAATAAACTGTGGGGACACAATTTTCTAAAGGGGGGAAGGATGTAACATCTCAAGTAAGTAATGAATAATATATATAGTTATCTATCTCTATTTATGAATTAGATAGTGTTTTAGAGGCTTAAAACGAGAATAAATCCAATCTTAAGCATGGAATACACTAGTATTTTTAAAAGATTGTTTTACTACCTTTTGGTGGAAAACCTTTTTTAAATCAAACTTTTGACAATTTTATAAGCTCTATTTGTCAAAATAAACTTATTCTTTATTATTGGGACATTGAAATTTACTTTGGGTAAATTTTTGGTATTTTTTCGATAAAGTTCATTTTTTAATGAATAGTGAAAAATGTTGTATTTTAATTCAAAACCACTTTTTAATCTAATTTATTTATATGATTATATTATCTTTTGAATTGGTTTTAAAGTTAAATTAGAATATATTTTTACCATTTAATCCAATATTGGTCGTTGGAATTAATTTCACTTTGAAATCGGACTTAAACTAGTGTTAATCTTTTGATACATTTTGTTTCATAAAAACACGCTATTTGCTCTGACAGCGGGAATTAATTATTAAATTAATTAATGTAACTTATATGTTTTGAATTTTGTAAAATAGAAATAATTTTTGAATCTAGAATATCAAATATATATTAGGGTGATGTTTTGGTATTCTTCTGAAAAGCTTCAATTTTTGATGAATAGTGAAACCACTAAGTGGTACTTAAAAAACTAATTTTTCATTTAAATGAAATTTTACCACCTCTGTGTTTTTAATTTCAAAAATCCGACATACATGGTTCTCATTAGGAAGTAAAATGTGGTTCAATGAGATCAAAATAATTTTTTGGTGAATAGTAAATTTTAAGTTTTTAATCGCGATTAGAGGTAATTAGTGTAATTTAAGGTAAAAATAATGTTTTAATAATATGAAATGACCTAGACACATGTCCTACCCTTATTGGATGTGTCATGTCTGACCAAGATAACCCATGGGTCGATTTTGGGGACCCCATGGAGCCACATGGGTAAGATAATGACATTAATGACTTTTATTTAAAGTTAAAATGAAAATGTCACAAACATGAGTTGTTTTACTAAAACAATTTTTACATGGGGTTATACAAGTAATATTTTTTACTATAAATAGTCATTAGAAAGATAAAAATATTTACTACATCATGATATTTTTTTATAATTTTTAGACATTAAATAAATTGAATTATTTATGACACCATGATGATGCAGCGATTACCTCATTATTTAACGATTTAAATAAAATGAAAATATAATGTAAAATCTAAGACCTAAACTTGTCAAAAACCGATTGGATGGGTGGATTTAGAACCCTTATCAACTTATCCTCGAAATTTATAATTGTGGGACCCTTTTTATCCGAAAATCATTTTATAAAAAGGTATATTTTCTTAACTTTCCAAGAGTGCCCCTCCTTTCCTCTTATAAAAGGCCCCCACCTCTACCACCTTACCCACACTTCCAAAGCCTTTGGCTTGGCCAAACCCTGACCATTTTGTCTCCCAACATACCTATATAACTCTTAGAAGCCTCACTTTGGGCAGAAGTCTTCCCAAGGAAGCCTTTGAGCTCAAATCAAAAAGAGTTACCTGATTTAAAGGTAGTGTCTTCTCTTGTGTTCTTATGTTTTATTTTGCTTCTCCAACCCCCTAAACTCTTTTTATTCATTTCTTTTGTAACAACACCAGTATCTTTCATATATTAGTATGTTGTTATAATAATTATTCGAGCTACACTTACACACACCTACATCTATTGGTTAAACAACATATTGTTTCCGTGATGGCGAATTTCTACCTCACAAAACGATGATTGTTCAATATTCTTTTAACACCTTCAAAGGTGGCCATTAAGATGACACTATATTTATATATGATATATAATATGTTTATGTTTTACTTAAGCTTATGTATTTTTAATTTATGGCATACCTTTATGGTTTCCATTATGGGTAAACGCGATATCTTCATTTTAGGAAGTGTGGACTACCGCCCCCTCAAAGTGATTTGATTCGTTAATCCCATATGTTGGACGTATAAAGGATATAATTAATGATATTATATATGATATTATACTGGAATTATAATATACCTTTATATAATTATGATTCTATTCCATAAAATACTAAATAGAAATGAAAGTAGTGTTCATGCATACGTACAGCTTACCGTCTCCATTAACGGTGCATTTCATTTCATACCTCTAAACATTATGTAATATTATAAATTCATGTATATACTGGATATATATGATATATATGATATTTACATCATGATTATAACTCTGGATATAATGGATACGTGAACAACTTGTAATTATAAAGAGTTTATTTTTGACTCAAGTACCAATGATCGTTAAAACGATCGTTATTAACTTAAATAATTACATAGTGTTCATGACATGGTAATAAGTGATATAAAAGGAATAATGAACTTGAAAAATGTTCTTAAGTAAGTATAAATTAACTCAATTTTATTATTCATGAGGTTAAAGAATGGTCGAGTCAAGTTGGACCCGAGATATGGGACTTCGTCTCAATCTCCTTTTATTGAGGAATATTTTGTTTTATACACAACCTTATTTTATACGGTGTATAAACCCCTTTGAATTTTACGTTTATCCAGAAGGAATCTTTTTTATACAAATCGTTTTACTAAATGACAAAAGGGAATGTTTTTTTCGTACGTATGTGGCGACAATGACTTCTCTGCCTCCGTGACCATTATTTGGGTTTCGTCTTCCTCTACAAGCCATACCTTTTTTTAAAATTAAAAATAAATACCATGTTTTACTTTTCATTTATTTTGGTATTGAAAATGGTTTTCATAATGTTTTTATATCAATGTGTTGTATTGATATCTTGTGATTGAAAAGTCGAAATGTTATGTTTCCTTTATGCATGTTTTATGTGATACGATTATGTTATGGTTCTTGGGAATTATTATGAAGACGGGTGGTTCTGTGATAAACTAAGGGTGGGTGAGCCTGATATAGCTCTCCAATGCATTGGGTAACACAAAGGAGTTAAACGTTAAGGTTTATCCGAAGAGATTTATGGAATACACTGTGATGGGTATTCCAAACGTAACCAAGAGGGTTACTCCCTATGTTAGAATGTTATGAATGCCTCAAGTTACCTTTATGTCTTATGATTTCTATGATTTATTCATGATTTGATGAGGTATGTTAAAGTGATTATGTTTTATGAGTAGAGTATGATTTCATTGATTCTTATGTATACATGTACTCATGTTTGCTTTCCATATTTTTAGATACCTTACTGAGCTTTTTATGCTCATCCCAAGTTTTTGAAATGATTTTCACAGGTCAAGGGAAAGGTACATGATGTGATGATAATGTCAAGGAAGTGTCAAGAAAGAATCCATGTTTTATTTTAAATATGTTTCCATTGATGGGAAAAATTAATTCTATCTTTTATGTAACCACTTTGTTTAAATGTGGAATGTAATGCAAGTTTTATGATCTAATTCTCTAAAACTCTAAACTTGAAAAGATCCTCAATGTGTAATCTTGTAATAACTCAAGATTAAGTAAGGTTTAAGGATGGGGCCTTATATAAACAGTTAAAATCATGATAAAACCTTATGAACATATACTCAAAAATAGATTCATCAATAATATATGAAAAAGTATTTGAGATCATAAAAAACTAAAGTACATGGGATATGTTAAAAAAGAATTAGTAGTCAAACATTTATAAGATGAGGTCAAACATGGGTGCACAACCTCATTTTCATTAAGTATAAGGTATTTATTTTCGTCCCCTCTCCCATCTTGTCATTGGATAGTGTTGTCAAGGGGGAGAAAAATGATGTAATATAAATATAACCATTAGTGTGTTCTTAAACCTTTTT
Source organism: Viscum album (assembly GCA_963277665.1). Taxonomy (NCBI): domain Eukaryota; kingdom Viridiplantae; phylum Streptophyta; class Magnoliopsida; order Santalales; family Viscaceae; genus Viscum; species Viscum album. The sequence continues at coordinate 328,904,277 of OY728152.1, read as the reverse complement.
ATAAAAAGTATATATTTAGGGGGATTTCATAAAAGGGTTAAGCTATTATTTCAACATGTGTGACCGGATTTAATATTTTAGTAAAGGGGGTATAGGAAATATTGTTCTTGTAGTAAAAACTGACAAGTTGTGAAAGTTAGAGGTTTGAGGAAGTTTGTAATAAAGAGTTTTTTAGGACATTGCATGTGGGAAACATGTTTTTTTGTTCAATGATTTTTGTTTCTTATAAAGATACCAATCATTTAGGAATATAATTGTTGAATATAAAATCTATATCATTGTTTTTCCAATTTTTATTGATTTAATCTTCTTGGTTGATAAAAAATTCAAAGGGTGAGATTGTTCGGACCTAGTTGGTTAAATGATTTTTTTTAGATTGTTGGATGTTTTTTTGAATAATTTTAGTGGGATTATTTTGGGAAAATATTTTTTGATGTAAATTTTTATCTTTTTTTTCTTCAAAAAATCACATAGTTTTGTAAACTGTTAAGTCAAAGGCAATCTGAAAGGGGAAATGATCAAACAAAATTTCCTTAAGAAAGTGAAAAAGATTGGATGAACTTTCCTTTAGATGTTTTCCATAAGATGTTTTTTCAGACATATTTTAAGCAACCTAGGTAGTGATAGAAAAAAAAATCATGTTCATTAATATTTATGAATTATATAGTTATATTCATCATAAAAATGAAAAGTAATTTTAAAATCAAAGGGAAATTGTTTTAATTAAACCATTTTCGTCTATGTTTTAATTTAAAAAAATTAATTTCTAAAATATATAATTTTAATTTGGTAAAATAAATTCTACTTTTGAAATTAAAATATAAAAATTAACTATGGTTTATATTTTAGGTTTTTTTGGAATATATTGATTTTTCAGTGAATAGTGAAAATTATAAATTTTAGTAAAATAGTTATTTATTTTTAATAAATTAAGGAATTTAAAAGTTCTATTATGCTTTGAATTTGATTTAATGTAACATAAGTATTCTTTAGTTATATTTACTCCAATTAGTAAAGTTTTTATCATCTATATATATTATTTTAATATATGTGTATTTTTAAGCTTAAAATTCATTTTTCTAGAAACTATTTTAAAGTGACTAATGTTTCTCAATTTTAATTAATTAAAATAACCCCTAGTAAGGAATAATTAAAATTTAATTTATAGATTATATATCAATAAATATTAATTTTAATTCAAATAATGTTTATTACTAGTCATGAAGTTAATATAAGATCATATTATTCATAAAAAATACATTTCTTGAAAAAATGCTTTATCTTCACGCCTATCAGTTTAATTATAAATTAAATTATGCCACTTATGTAAATTTAATTTCATAAAATGGATTAAATATTTGAAATAAACATAATTTATATGATATAATAAAGTCAACTTAATTATTTTTCTATATTGAATAGTGAAAATAGTAAAAATCATTTACTGCAGTTAAGGTGGAAACCGTTTTACGAGGGGATAAACTAAAAGTATTAGGTTTAAAATGACATAAACATTTGTATAAAATCTATTTTATGACCATATTTAGACCTTATCACATCTAACTGTTGATAATGGATCATTTTTTATCCTTTTGGAATGTAAAAAATGTGGGTATAACTTTTTATTTCAAAATATTCCAAGTGTGTCTCCTCCCCCACATATAAAAGGTCACCCCCTCTCCTCTCCTCTTTACACTTAAAACCAATTTTATTCAGAAAAAACCCTTCCCAAATACCTTACTTACTTCTTTACCCATGTACAATCGGCCTTATTTTTATCATAAACCAATCTATTAATGATTTAGGTATAATCATGAATTGGTTGTTCGAATAAGAGGTAACATTATTAACTGATATCTTTTATTTGGTTTATTCTTCCACACCCTTCAAATTTTTTTAAAACATGATGATATACAAAAAAAAATATCTCCCATATATTGATATATTTTTATGTTAATTTATTAATATAAATCCATCTCTAATTCCATCACATGGGAATTGAAACCATCATTTTTGTGTACGACAGACTACGACCTCATGAAAAAATGTAATTCATTTTACCTCATCACCTCTTATACCTAGTTTTAATGATAGATTTAATGTATATATATTATATTAATGACATAAAATTAATTATTAAATGATAATATTACAATTTTTTTACATTTCCACCCACTGAAAAATTATAACTTCGTTTATGCGTATGTGTGGGTTACTGCCTCCATGAAGTGATGTGTTTCATTTTTCATCATCGCATCACATTATTGATATATATGAGTATATTTAAAAAATTAAAAATGTTTTATGATATTATTATAATCTTATAGATATAAAATATTTCTCTCCTTCTTTCCATAATGATTGTTGAAAAGTGAAAATATTACTCATGTGTATGTATGGTCTACCATCACTAGGATCGTAACATAGTTCATTTTTCATAATCATATCTCATGATTGGTTTTAAAAGTGTAATTAATTTATAAAAATAATAAATATTAAATTATTATTATTTTATATATGATGTAATAATGACACCTTTGACCATTTTTAGACAACAAATGTTATTTTTGACCTATAAGACAAATACCGTAAAAACATTCGAAGTGTACATAAATGATTAAATAATTGTGAATATAATGGTAAGAGAAAAAATAAAAGGTATAAAACATTAAAAATGTTCTTGATAAATTAAATAATTAATATAATTTTATTAATTAGTAAGATAAATAATGTAAAATATTATTTTGACTCAGGGTAATGGATGTTATAGCTTAAAACCTCATTTTAAATTTTTGAAAGATTTATTTTCAAAATATTTCTCTTCCATTTCCACGTTCTTATAAAAGTTTTAAGAAATTTCTTATTTAGTATTAAATGGATTATAAATTATATTTTTTACCATTTTTTACTTTCTTTACAATCTTTTTAATAAATGAATACTTTTAAGGTTTTATTTACGGGGATTTCTTGAAAAAAAATTCTTTTAAAGATATATTTTTCTACTATTTGTCTTAATTTTACATATTTAAAATTATTTTATTTATGTTTTATATGAAAATAAAATATTTATAAATGGAATTTTATTTCACTTTTGACGTTATTTCAATTTTTAAAAAATAAATCTTCTTACATGTTTTATATGGAAAGTTTTGACAAAAAGAAAAAAAAAGAATGTTCTATTTTAATGTATATGGAGACAATGAATTTTCCTGCCCCTATTCCCATTATTTGATGTTCGGGTTCCTATATAATATTTCATTTTTTATTTAAATAAAAACTCTCTTTCCCTTTTTCTTAGTATAATGGTAATAAAATTGGGATTTTTAATATAAATTTCTATTTTGTTGTCTAAAAGAATTTTACACATGGGTTTAAAATAGTTTTTCATGGGATTTAAGATATAAAGTTGAAAGATTAAAATTTTTTATTAATTATATGGTTCTTGGACACTTTATATATTATGGAAGATCCTAGATAGCATTGGTTGAGCCTGATATAGCTTATACGATGGGTGCACCTAGATAGCACTTCAATTCATTAGATAATGATTATGTTCTGTAGAGAATTATATTGGAAGTCAACTATATAGTTATTCCAATTTATAAGGGTTATTATATTATTTCTATAAGGGTTCTATGATGAAGATGTCCCAACACACCTACATGCTTTTTCTATGTTTCCTAATTAGTTTTAATGGTAATAATTTTATTTCAAAATGTTATATAATGATCTTTTTAATGGAAAATAATTCCAATTTTTGGGTGAAAAAGTATGTTGTTTGAAAAAAAAATGAGTGGTCATGTTTTTAACTAGACTAATTGATTTCAACTTTTAATTTCCATTACTAATAATTATTTTATCATCCAAAATTTTAAAAAAATCAAAGGTTTTAAGGATGGGTAAGGGAAAATATGAACTCTAGTTGAAATTCATGAAGATTTGTTAGGAAAAGAGGTCATGTTTTAATTTAAATGTTTTATATTATGGAAAAAATTGATATTGATCGGAAGTTTCCACATTGTAACATATTTTTTTTTGAATGAGTTATTTACTAATTCAATAAAAATATAAACCTAAAAATATTATCAAATGTGAGAGAATGAATTCATTACTTAAAACTCAATACTATGCAATGATCATGTTCGGGTCCTTATATTAGGTATCATAGGTTATCTTAGATAAAATTTGAGGTTATGATATTAAAATTAAATACCATTAAGATATATTCAATTATGGTTACAATTAAATATGATGATTACCATATTTCTTCATCTAAATTATATTTATTCTGAATGATTTTCCATAGAGAAAACAATTAAACTATAATATGAAGGAATTAAGAGAAAAATATACTTCAATGTTAGTAACCCAAAATGGTTGGGATTGGAATTGAGATTTTTTTTTCTGTGATGGATCAGTTAACTCATGCTACAAACGGTGGTGGAATCTATGTTAGAGGGAAATAAAATTTTCCATAGAGAAAAATGTTGAAAGTTAAGTGTTTCTTAAGACAACACCCTCCAACTTTTAGTGTAACATTAGATCCAGTGGTAGACAAAGGATTGATCAATTCTTAGGAAATGATATTTTATGTCAAGTGATGTTTATAATGTAAATAGGTCACTCTTTTTATTTATCATTTTTAAGGTGAATACATTCAATGGTGGTCTATAGTTATGAATACAATAGAAAAATATGATCTTAATTCCTTGGAATGGGATATATTTACCAATATTTTCGTTGAAAAATATTTCCCTATGGTTTTTCTTGTGAGTATGTAGAAAAAAGATTTGGAATTAAAGAAAAAATATGAATAATAAGTAGCCACATATGAAGTAAATTTTAAAATAATATCCAGGTATGTACCAGATTTTATTTGGAACATTTATAGTAAAATTAATAGATTTTTATCAAGATTAAAACAAAAAAATTGAAGTTCTTTATCCACTCTAGAATTTAAAATATATGATAAAGTATTTATTTGTGCTAAAAATATTGATATGGAGTTTTATGACACATATGTTCCTCATGATGATGAATGTAAGAAGTATAAGGGATGTAATGTGATACGGAAACATCAATCAAAAAAATATAGAGGTAAGAAAATCAAGTTCCCATATTTGGATAAGTTTCGTAAAAAATACCATAGATAATGTAATATAAAATTAAGAAAGTGTTTACAATGCGAAAATTTTGTCCATATGGCATGTGATTGCAAAGAAAAAAATACCTCAAAAATTTAATAATGGGGAAAGAGGTTTCCATCCAATAGTGAGATATTTTATATTTAATTATTTGGTTCATTATGCTAATGTATGTATGATGTTGGTTACATGGGAAGGAAATCATCATGATCAAAAACAAAAAGGTGTGGTAAAATCATTTTTTACTACCATAGTTAATCTTGGGGCAAAAAATGAAGTGGAAGATGGTTATTTGTTTGTTTATTCAAATTATACCAATACCTTATTTGACTCTTGGTCTCTGCGTACCTTTATTTATAATAAATTTGATAATAAAATGGAAAAATCACTAAATAAAAATAAGATAGAAATTTTTTTTAAAACTTCAGGTATAAATATTAAAGTAACCAAGATTCATAGGAAACCTTATATTATTATTTAGGGGATGGTCCTTACTGTAAATATTTTTGAAATTTTTATAGTGTAGTTTGATATCATTTTGGTTATGGAATGGATTTTAGTTTATCATTACAAGATGGATATTATAGCTAAGAAAGTTTTATTCATTGATTTCATACCTTTTATAACATACCAAAATATTATAAATATATTAAAAATGGTAGTTAAAGTAATCTAGATCATATTATTGAAAAGAAAGAAATTGTTTATATTAGTGATGTCCTAGAAGTGAATGAATTTATTGATGTATTTCTTAATGATTTTCCTAGTGTTATTTTTGATTGGGTGGTTGAGTTTAATTTTGACTTAGTTCATGATGCTAAGCCTATTTCAAATCCCCCATATAAAATAGCTCGAGTAGAAATTTTTGAATTAAAAATTTTGTTACGTGATTCTTTATAAAAAGGTATTATTTGACCTATCACTTCACCTTAGGGTGTTCTGGTTTTATTTTTTAAAAATTAATTTGGTTCAATGAGACTCTTCATTGATTATTATTCCTTTAATAACATCATAATTATGAAAAAGTTTCATTTTCCACATATTTATGATTTATTTTATTATCTCTAGAGAGCGAAATACTTTTCAAATATTGATCTCAGTTCAGGGTATCATCGGTTGAACGTGAAGAAGGAATATATTCTAATGATAGAATTTTAGACTGGATATAATCACTATGAGTATATAATTATTCTCTTTAGTTTATCCAATGAACCATCTGTATTTATGTTCCTTATAAATAGAGTTATCTAGGAGTTCATGGATAATTTTTTGGATGTGTTTATGGTTGATGGTTTTTTATATTCTAAAGGTAAAGAGGGACATGAAACACACATACAGATTGTTTTTCAAATATTTAAAGAAAAGAAAAAATGTTAAAAAATTAGTAAGTTAGAATTTTTGTTGCAATAAATTTATTCCCTTAGATATATTGTTTCTTAAGATAGAATTACTACTGACTCTGCTGAAACTAATGTTGTTTAAGAATGGAAAACCGAAAAATATCATAGATATTTGTTGTTTTTTTATTTTAGTAGGTTACTACTGGAGGTTTGTTAAGAACATTACTCAATTTTCTAGACTATAGACTAAGTTCACACAAAAAGTAGTTAAATTCATATAGATGAAATAATATAGTGATTTTTTTTAGGATCTAAAAATAGGATTGTTGAATTCTATAGTTTTTGTTGTGTTATATTGAAATGGAAAATTTTTCATCTACAGTGTTGTTTCTTTAAAGGGACGTAAATATTTCATGATGTATAATGATTAGGTAATTGATTTTTCTTCATTGAAACTAAAACCTCATGAGTTAAATTGTCCTACACATGATCTATAATTACCTACTATCATTTTGTCTTTATAAATTTTGAGGCATCATTTATGTGGAGTAATGTGTGAAATATATACAAATCAAAAAATTTGATGTATATATTAGATTAGAATGAGTTAAACAAAAGGCAGAAAATATAGCTATAAATGATAAATTTTTGTGACTACATGATTCATTTTTATCCTATAAAACTAAAAAAATAGTCTATGATTTTATTTGAAATAAAAATGTAACATTGACTAGGTTACCTTTGGAACATGTCCCTTTGGTTAATAATTTGATGGATTTTGGCCACAACGTTGTAGATGGAGGAACCTCCTCTATTTTTTTCTAGGTGTCAGTATAACCATCTATATAAAAAATAATTAATCATTATCATAAGTAGGATCATATTTTAAAAAAAATTAGAGTTGGTTAATAAGGGTATGTTTCCTAAATTTAATGTTGAAAAAGTAGGTTTATAGGATTTTGAATGGGATTGTGTTTTCCTTTTGATTCCTAGTTTAAGAGAGAATTTTTTAGTAAAGATTATAGTTCCCCATTTTTAATTCATCATGACAGCACTAATATGTACAGATACCTTTAGGGTATTACTGGTGGGATGGAATGAAAAGAAATATTACTAACTTTACCTTGAAATGTTTGAATTGTCAACAGGATGAGGCAAAATGATAATTACCAAAGGGGAAGCTTCAACCTTTTCAAATAAAAAAGTGGAAATTGGAGAATATATCTATGGATTTAATAGTAATATTTCTAAATACATATTGAGGTAATGATGTGATTTGGTTTATTATTGATCGATTGACTAAATCTGTGCATTTCCTTCCCATTTAAGATAAAATGTATTAGGAATAGATTTCTAGAATATATCTCAAGGATATATTCAGGTTTCATGGAGTTTTTATCTTATTGTATTTGACCATGATCTTAGGTTCACGTCAAATTTTTTGAAAGGACTTCAAAATTCATTGGGTACTAAACTAAATTTCACTAAAGTTTATCATCCTCAATCTTATGGATAGTCTGAGAAAACCATTCAGAATTTGGAAGAAATAATTTTTTCTTGTTAAATGGATTACCATGGAATTTTAGATCAACATATTTATTTAGTTGAGTTTACATATAATAATACTTTTCATTTTAGTATATATATGGAACCTTTTGGGGCATTGTATAGGAAGTAGTGTCTGACACCATCTTTTCTGTGTGAAGTGGGAGCAAGGAAATTAATGGGGCAAAAGTTGGTATAGGAAGTGGATGAAATGGTAAATATTATTCAGTAAAATATATGTACAACTCAACGTATTATCAAAAGATATTTAGAAAACCAGAGGAAGGATCTTTATTTTTTGAAATGTGATCATGTTTTTATAAAAGTATATTTAAGGAAAAGCGTTGTGTGTTTTAGTTAAAAGGAGAAGTTAATTGCATGGTTGATTGGACCCTATGAAATCCTAGATAAATTTGGATTAATTTTATGCTAAGTGTCTATGACTATGAGTTTATCAAAGGTACACAATGTATTTCATATTTCAATTTTAAGGAAATATTCTTCACATACATCTCATTTTTTGATCCCTGAAGTAATTCAGTTGGTGGAGAATATTTATTATGAGGAATAGAAAATACATATTCTTGACCATTGAGATAATGTTCTGTAATAAATAGATTCACTAGGTTATGTTTTTTTTAAAAACTATATGATTGAAGAAGCAAGATGTTTTTTGAGAATGTATTGAGGGAAAGATATCCCCACTTATTAAATATGTGAATAAAATTATGAGGATGATATTTTCAAAAGGGAGAATAATGTTAAAATGTATTAAATGATATAACAAATCATTTTAATATTTATTAATATTTATTAATTATAAAATTATATTCATCATAAAAATATTAATTAATTTTTAAATCCAAAAGGATATAGTTTTAATTAAACCAATTTTTATATGTTTTTATTTAAAATACTAAATTATAAATTTTAGAATTTTAATTTTATAAAATGTATTTATTTTTTAAATCATCATATAATAATTACTTAGGGTGAAATATTTTGATTTTTCAAAAAATATTTATTTTTCAGTGAATAGTGAAAAATACTCACTTTTGCAAAACTAACATTTCTTTTCAATGAATTTAGTGATTTAAAATTCCCATTATAAAATAAATTTTATTTTAATAAACATATATATTATTTAATTATATTTACTCTAATTAATTGCATTTGAATAATCTGTATACTATATTTTTGTATAAGTATATTTTTACACATAAAACACAATTTTTTGAAAACTATTTTAAAGTGAAAAACAGTTCTTAATTTTATTTAATTAAAATTACTCATAAAGACAAATTATTTTAATTAAATTTAAAAATTATATATTAATAAAGTTTAATTAAAATTCATATGGTGATGATTACTATTCATAAATTTAATAGAAGCGCATCTTATTCTTGAAAATTAAATTTCTTGAAAAACAACTTTTTCATCAATTCTGTGGGTTTAATTATAAATTAAATTATTCCACTTAGGTGAATTTAATTTGGTAAAATAAAATCCATATTTTTATTCCTAATAATTCATATTATATAATAATTTTAACTTACTTTTTTATCAAAGTGAATAGTGAAAATATTAAAAAAAATACCACAATTAAAGTGAAAACAGGTTTTCCAGGAGTTAAACTAAAAATAGAAGGGTTAAAATGGCAGAAAAACTATATAAAATATATTTTGTATCCATATATCTACCTTATATCATTTAATTCTTGAAAATTGTTCATTTTGGATCCTTGTGTCATCTACAAAATGTGGGTATAACTTTTTATTTTAAAAAAAATCAATCTGTGCCCTCTCCCCCACTTATAAAAGGCCTCTCCCTATCCCATTGTCTTAAAACATAAAAATACTATTAATTAAGACACCATCTATCCAAATAACTAACATAATCCCCCAACCCCACATCTTATTGGCCTTGTTTTGATCATAAAACCAATCTTGGAAAGAATTAGTTATAATCCTAAAGAGGTTGTCCAAAGAAGAGGCATTACTCTTAACTGAGAATTTTTGTTTTGTTTATTCTTCCAAATCTTAAAAATATTGTTCAAAAAAGATGATATAAAAAACATCAATGTCTATTTTTTTAATTTAATAACATAAATCCATCCCCTCTTCCATCAAAAGGGAAACAAAACCATAATTCATGTGTACGACGGACTATCGCCTTAAGAACCTATGTAATTAATTTTCCATAATCAACTTTTATCAATGGTTATGATTATAGATTTAATATATAAAAATTATATTCATGACATATATATCATTTCTAAAAGATAATAAATTATTTTCTTTCTTACCTTTCCAATCATTGAAAAATGAAAACATCGTTCGTGCGTACATGTGGACTACTGCCTCCATGAAGCGATGTGATTATTTATTCATTACCACATCACATGGATGATATATATGAGTAATTTTTAAAAACAAAATTAGTTATTTATGGTATGATAATAATTATGGAAGAAAAAATATTACTTACCTTATTCCATAATGATCTTTTAAAAGGGGAAATATTACTCATGCGTACGTACAGCCTACCATCTACATGATCTTAACATAGTTCATTTTTCATAACCATATTTAATTATTAGTTTTAAAAGTATAATTGATGTATAAAAATGATAATTATTTCATTATTATTAATATTTATATGATTTAATAATTAACTTCTTGACCATAGTCAATCTACAGAATTCATTTTTCACCTATAATTTGAATACCATCAAAACATCTCAAGTGAACTTAAATGATTAAATAATTGTTTATATCATGGTAAGAGATAAAATAAAATGAATAAAAGACATGAAAATATATATTAATCAATTAAATAAGAATATTAAGTTTATTATTCAAAAAGATAATGAATGTATGAGATGATTCCAACTCAAGGTAATAGACACATTAACTTAAAACCTCATTTTAAATGTATTAAATATTTTTTTTTTTAAATAGTTCTCTTCAATGTCCATGATTTTATAAATTTTTTATGAAAATTGTTATTCACTCTACAATGTATGATAATGTTCATTTTTTCATATTTTAATTTCATTAAAATATTTTAAAAAATAAATCTTTTCAATGTTTCATGTAAGGGAATATCTTTTAAAAAATGTTCTTTTAAAGATTTATTTTTCAACTCTTTTTCTTACATGTACATATTTTTAAAATTATTTTATTTATTTCTTATATAGATATAAAATATTAATAAAAGAAATTTTGTGTCACTTTTCACTTTATTTCTATGTTATTCAAAATAAATATTTTTTTATATTTTATATGAAACATTTTGACCAAAACAAAAATGAATGTTATAATTTAACATATACGTTGAAAAAATATTTTCCCTTCACCATAAAAATTATTTGAAGATTGGATTACTTTACAAGATTTCATGTTTTATTCAAAGTAAAAATCTCCTTCCCTTTTTCTTTAATGAAAATGGATTCTTAAAATTAAAGGGTATTTTGATATCTGAAAGAGTTTTTCATACAGGTTTAAAAGATTTTTTTATGGTTTTTATAATGGAAAGTTACAAGCTTAAAATGTTTTATTCATGATAATGTCCTTGGAAATTGTTTACATGATGGGTGCATCCAAATATCATTGGGTGATCCTAATATAGCTTTTATGATGGTTGTGTCCAGATAACGCATCATTGAATTTGATACTGATTATGTTCTACAAAGAATGATATTGGAAGTTAGTCATATGGCTATGAAAATTTGTATGGGTTTTATAATGATGATGGACCAAGGAAATGACTTGAATTTTATATGTTTGATAATGATTTTTCATGGTAATCAATTTATTTTAAAAGGTAATATAGTGATAATTTCAAAGGAAAAATGATGCCCCTTTTAGGTAAAAAAATTATGTTTTTTTGAAAAGGATTTTCATTGGTTTTTATTTTTATCACTAGACTAATGGGTTTATTATTTTTATTTCCCTTACAGAGATTTTTTTTTTCATCCAATGTTTTTAAAATATTTTTCATAGGGTTTAAGTATGGGTACGTAAAAAATAATAAGTCAAGATTTATGTTGTGAAGATTTTTCATGAAAATAAATCATGTTTTATTTGAAAAATTTTATATTTTGAGGAAAATGGATATTAATAAGAAGTGTCAAAATTATAATATATAGTTTTTTATATATGATTTATGACCTAATTATCTAAAACTATAAACTTGAAAAGTTCCTCTGATGTAAGAAAATTAATCTGTGACTTAAAAATCAAGATTATGTAGTGTTTAAGTTTGGGTCCTTATATAATCATAATGGGTTTCCTTAAGATTATTTCGAGTAGAAGGATATCATACGTAGAAGGTAGTGAAAATTAAATTTGGTGATTCATTTCTATTATAAAAGTTTCCAACATCTTGAATTACAAAATCTCACAATCCATGAATTTGGAAGAAAGGGGGAATTTGTTTTGGTGTAAAAATTTCCTTATAATGAAGTTCTATAGAGTCCACTAAATAGGAAAATTTGTAAAAATTATTTCCTGAATAATTTTATTTACTAATTTTTTGAAGTTTATTATGTTTATGAAGTGTATAAATTTTATAATTCTTAATAATTTTATTGAATTTATTATGTTTATTAAGATTAAGAAGATTATGAATTTTATGATGTTTCTTATGTTTGGAATCTATGGTAGTATTATGCTAGTGATGGATATTTGTGAAGTTGAGAAGATAGAGGAATGTTTCTCAATAATGGAAATAAGAATAAATTTTTAGATGAACATTTTGGAAAAACATTCCAAACCAGATTTTGACAGATTTAATTTTGATAAGTGAAGTTATTTTTGAATGATTCAAAAAGATATTAAATGTTATGATGTTATCCTAGTCATTCAAAGTTCTAAAAATCATGGGAGGAATATATTTTCTTCTTCTTTAGTTTTATAAAAGGTTGTAAATGTTTTAATTTGTAAAATTTACAAAATAGGATTTCTAAATTTAATGTTTTCTTTAATAGGGAATTTATATTGGGAATCCCACATTTTCCCCAATTCATGGATCTATAAATATGATGAAAGTATAAAGTATGAAAAATATTTTTTAAGTGTGAAAAATATGAAGTGTTTGAAAAAAATTTCTAGATGAAAAAATTAGAAAAACATACTAAACAAAATTTATAAAAACTATAATTGGAGCAAGGAAGTTTCCAACTAAAAAACTATGCATTAAAGAAGAAGTTGGAATTTGTTGAACTGGGCATAAGAAAGTCATAAAATTTTACATAGGTAACCAAACGAACATTCCAGACAAACATATTAGAAAAATATTCTAGATGAAAATTATATATAGACATCCATATGATAAAATAAGTTCTTACATGTTGCTTGGTAAGAATGATAAGAAGGACTTTATTCAAGAAGTTCAAAAGTGATGAAATACAAGCATCATAGTGACAACATTCTGATCCTATTGGTGATGGTTTCTAATATTTGTTCATATATCTTCCTAGTAATCACATGAAATGTAGTTTGATTATAGTGTGATGCAACTATAAGGGCTTTATTTACTTGTTTTAACCACATAAAAAGATTGTTTTCTTGTATATTGGGTGGTATAGGATGATTTACAAACCATGAAAAGAACTAGATACTCTTTTTGAGTAGTGAACCTTGTAAATACTCGTGTTCCTTTAGTTTTGGTTTGATGCTTATTTTTTAGCAAAGTTATAATTCTTTAATAGGAATAAAAGGTTATATCATAAAAAACAAATTATAAAAAGAAAAAGATCATTGATTCACCACCTACATCTCTTAGTGATCACATTAGTCCTTTTAATAGGGGAACCATGTATCTAATTTATGATATAAAAATCCCTATGTAAGAAGATTCCTTACATAAATGAATCTATGTAAGTGAAATCGAAATTTACATAATAATTCAAATTAAGACTCATTGATTATTCAATTGGAAATTTAAAAATTATTATAGAAGACTCATTGAACCATGAGATTCAGTTCATCAAATCCTAAATCGATTTGATTCGTTGTTGTTATAGTGTTTTTGAGTGATTAAGATTGAATTATAGGAATTTTTCCTTGACATTGTTAATGAGGAGAATTTTTGTGTGTTACCAGTAGTGATTTACACACCACATCTGTTTGATGTGTGTTTTATAAAGATATAGAAATTTTATGTGTGTATTTTGGTGGGGTTATTTTAAGAATATAGAGTCAATATTTCATTAGTGATTTTGTGAAGATGTTATGTTTTGTGTTTTAAAATGATAAGAATTAAATTAGGGTATCTTGGAATAGCTTTTGAGTTGAAAAAATAGCGAATGGGTTTACATGGAAACCCAAAAGGGTTATTCTTCTACTATGATTTTGATTTGGATTCTACTTTATCCCCTAGACAAACCATTTTTGGTTATTAAAAATTAAATAATAAATTAATGTAATCACCCATACAAATGAGAATGTGTGAATCCTGGGTAGGAATAAATATAGAAAGAAAATATCCAGTCTCCACTTCTGTGGGTGCTGGGAATCAATGAATTAAGAGTTGTGTTGATGGGATAGATTATAACATGTCTATCGAAGAAGACGAAAATAAGAATCTATTATATGTTATAGAAATTAAATTTAAAAAAATATGAAAATAATTTCGAGATCAGATTGAATTGTGAAAAATTTTTGAAAATAAAAATACTTGGAGACATCCATTGTTACAAAAGTATTCTGAGGAGAACCAAGGTTTAAATATCATATGATCTTGTTGTGAGATATATCCAAGTGAACAGATTCAGAAGTTCTAAGCAGATGAGTTGTGATCAGTGATCGAGTTTCCAAGTATTTTCGAAGACCATATAGCATCTGAAGAAGATGATTGTAAGAATAAGTTGATCAATATTATTGTTACAAGTACATCATGTATAGATCTACTTATTTACTTATAAATAGTAACTTGGAGGTAGAACATCTATATTCACAATCATACTCTATGGAAGTTGTGTGACTTTTTGTATTCAACGATATCACTATGTGAGTTTGTGAATATATTGAATATTTGCTGAATAATTCTAGTGGGAATATGGAAAAGATAAGTCTTATGAGATTCATGCACGTAGCTGGTGTGACTTTGACTGAGAGAAGATTGGTCGCACTCTAATCTAGTAATGGTGTGTGAACCACCCACCACTTTTAATTGTGATATTCAATTATAGTGGAAATTCCTTGATAGGGGCACAAAACTAGTTAATAAAAATAATAGGTCTTAATGCCAATCCTTGTAAAAATATGAGTATTATTGTGACATTACTTATTCAATTATCAAGGTTAGGTTGTGTGACACAAGAAGGAGTGGATTGATAATGAATAAGTTTAGGAGGATGAATTTAAAAGAAAATAAATTCATAAATTTTTTAAGTGACCATTGATTCACCCCTCCCCTCTCAATGTTCCATCGGTCCCCTTTGCATTTCACCTAACATTTAATGTAGTCCTATAACTAATAGAAGAAGTTTAACAATTAAACATAAATCATACACAATATTCACACTTCTAAAACAATCTACTAAACATGAATATTAAGGGAATTTAATAAATAAATGATAATTTTATTTATTTTCTAAAGAATGGGAGAACTGTTCATAAAAATTGCATAAATAAATTCTAATTATAAACATTTTATAAATTATTAATAATATAACATTTTTCTATTCATTTTAATATGAACTCTTTCATTTTTTATATTATATATTATTTATATGATATTTCATGGATTATAAAAATTTTACAATCGAATTTCTATTATATAAATATTTGATATAACCTAAATATCATATATTTTGTAATTTATAATCAATTTATAAAGTACCCTTCATGAATTATATATAAACCCTTTTAATTCTAGATCACATTGTATTCCATATAATTTTTGTAAAAGTTATGTTAATATTAACATTAAATATTTTGTAATGAAATACTTTGAAAACAATTTATATTTAATTAATTAATTTATAAATACCATATAATCTAAATATTCCCAAATTACCTTTTATCATGATTTATAAACATTTTATAAACCATTAAAACCATTTAAAATTTTAAAAACAATTTTTAAATTTCATTGTGTTTTCCCTAATGCAGAATCTCTGTTCTATGTAAGGGTAATGTCACGACCCCATCCCACCAAAGATGTTCCTCCCAGCACCAAGGGTATGAGTTTTCACAAATATGGGAGGCATTACCCTTTTTATTATTTAAGATCGGGAAATAGGATGAGGAAAACACCAAAAGAAAAAGGAACAAGTAAATGAAAATAAACCCAAAACCAAACCCATATGCATGTTTTATACAATACTGAATAAAGGTACAAGTACAAGAAAAGATACAAAGTACGATACAAAAAAAAGCAAAAAACTAAAACCAGCAAAACTTCAACGCCCGACTAGCAAGGTCCCGCACGGTCCCTGAAGTACTCCTGAAAACTAGAAAGTAAACATAGGGTGAGAATACAAGTATACTCGGTAGGAAAACCTAAAGCTCTCATGCATAGGTGGGGAGACATCCTAATGCCCTGTGAGAAAATAGAAGGAACCAAATTCTAGAAAGGAATCTATCCACCCAACCTTACAAGCCACACTCACCAAAATATCGCAAGTCAATAGTGTAGTATAGTAATATTATCAAATTATGGGTACCCCGCACCACCTTCCCACTGAATACTACTCAATCCCTCACGCCTAATGCTCTGATTCTTCCCCCTCTTCCTAAGCTAGTGCCACAACCTGGCCATATGAAACTCGAGCTAGTGCCACAGCCTGGCCATACGAAGCTCATAGTATCCTGCCGGCACTCAATCCTCAGCCTTTCATAGTATCCCTCCGGCACTCAATCCTCGGCCATAACCACATATCATCCCGAAGACACCTGGGATGCACATCACATCTCATCCTGAAGACACCTGAGAACATATCACATCCTCATCCCGAAGACTCTTGGGAAACATCTCTCGTAACCTGCCCGAAGGATCTTGGGCTATAGAACCTGGAAGAGAGAGCACAAGGAAGAACAGTAACCAGCCATCCTTTAGATATTTGAGAATCTCACCCTCCCATCCCACAGGTGTTCAGAACGTAGTGATAAACATGATTGGGGTGCGTAAAGAAACATAAAATGTATAGATTTATATAATTATATCAACCACTCAGCCCATCCTAAAGCTTCTACACAAAAGATCTGAGCACATGCCTCAGCACTGCTACCTCGAAAGTATGCACACAATAAACAGCCCCAAACCCCATTAATCTTTTCATGTTTCAATTTTTTTAGTTTATCAGTTCCTTAACTACCGATCAACTAACAACAACCAGAAAAGATCAATCGTTCGTAAAACATATCCCTACCAACCACAAATAAAGTTAGGGAAAACACAAGCAACACAATACCATTTCCTTTTATTAGCCAATTAATTCCATTTATTTTCCACATTTAATCAACTATCATGCCCCAAAATTCATTAATTAACTCTTCTACTTTTATTCATATGCACAGCCCATCCCTGTAGCCCTGCTGCCAACCACCATAACCACAAACACAATGGAAACAAAACTCGTACCACATCATCATTATTTTGATACCAATTTCCAGAGCTCCGCTACCCATCACAACCATATCATACACGCCAACCCGCAACCCATCCAACCACAGCCCCGCTGCTCACCCGTTCCACAACAACCCACGAAACACCCCTTTACAAAATTAAACCCCAACCAGTACCCACAAATTCATTCTTTCATTTAGTTTAACCGGGGTGATCATACAAGGGTTCCAGGTATTTATTTAATCATCCAACTTTACATGATTAACCAATTTCTACATTCTATGAAATTCTATCTACAAAAAAATACAGAAAAACCAGGAAATATTTAATTTTGCAAGAAAAGGCCCCCAACGACCGTGATTTTCAGTAGGCATAATCCTATTCAATTCACAACATAATCAAAGGATAAGCATTGATGGAAAAAAAATAAACAATATCAACGAAATTTCCCCAAACCCGTTCTTTAACTGGTTATTATATTTTTTTACTGGTTCAACCATATCTCACAAAAACAAGAGGATACCCACCCTGCATGATGCATAAAAGAGAGAGAGATGAATGTAAGATCGCTACCTAAATAGGTTTTGATGTCCTTCTGCGAGAAAAACCACCATGAGGATTTCAATCACTCCTCCCGATGACTACATCCTCTCGTGGACACTGCAGCACAACCGCACTAACAACTAAGAGAGACTCCATTAAGTTTTAAGGTGTCACTTTTCATATCATGGAAAGGAGGAACAAAAAGAGGAGATCGGGGAAGGAATAAGAATGAGGTAGAACGTACCATTAAGATGACGTTCGTCGAAGAGAGTCGTTCCCATAAAATATCAGCAATATCCTCAGTAGGAAACTGTGAAGAGGAAGTCTAAGAAGAGAGAAATGAATGAGGTGCATGATGTTCGCCTCATCAACACGATCCTACAGCCACTGACAGATTGACGATTGAAGTCTGGATAAAGATGATAGGAGGAAGGCTTCTGGATCATCCAGGAGCATCACCGTGCAGAGAAGAAGAGGGTTCTATAAATAACATGTGACCCTCTCTTATATAGGCAACAAAAAGGTAAAACGGTACGCAATGTGTATTAATGAATACACGACGTGACCGTACAACTGTTACGTTGTTTGACTGGTCAACACATGACACGTCATGCGGTTTCCATGCATTTAATGATAATAATAACTTCAATTAATAATAGGTGTTTTATTGACCTGAGACATGAGTAATAAAAATGTATTCATCATTGGTCTTAAAATGACTGTCATAATTTCAGGGTTGCAACTTCATAGACGGTTCACCATTCCAACACCGTATGAGGGAGATATGTTGGATACAAGATCCCATAATAATAACAATATTATTATTATTGGGCATTTTGTGGACCCGATCCATGAACAATAATTTAATATCCAACCTTAGACTTGAATTGATCATATTAATTATAGGATCACATCGCCACTGACGACAAGTCAATCGGACGTTGCACGCAAGAGTTATGGCGGGTCGAAGACTTAATAATAATATTAAATCTATTAATTCACGAGCGTTTTGGGTACCCGATCCGAAAACCTGAAAAATACATCCAATATTGGACTCATAATTTCCTTCTTGAAGTCAGGGTCACACTGCCGCTGATGGTTCGTAAAACCGAGCTCGCACGAAGGAGTTATTGTGAAAACAGTGTTTTATCAACCAAATTAATAATAACAATATTATATTATTATTATTATTAATTATTTATTTATTTCATATCTCCAATCTCATTCCACACATGAAACATTGCCTTTGATATTTATTTATCTATTTTCATTGTTATCATATAATACCTCCCTCTCTCCAATCTCATTCCTCCCCAAATATTCACGCCCCCAACAAAGTGGCGCCTCCTCATTCTCTAGGCGGGTCACGGCTCCCTTGATTTTCCACCATTAATTCCATTATTTTTATCATTATTATTTTCAATAATAATGATTAAATCTCCCTAAAAAACATGCAAGATATCCTCCCATTAAAACCCACATGTCTCACCCCCATTTTAAACCATTATCATTATTATTATTTTTTAACACAATTATCATAAATAATAACATCTCTCATCTTTCTCATATCTCAAAACTCATTTCATTGAATTCAAAATTTAAATCTCATTAAATATTTATTAACGGATATTTGAAAATTTAATCCAACATTATTATTATTATTATTTAGTATAATAATAATAACACATACCCAATTAAAATTTATTAACTCGCCACCAATTATTATTATTAATTATTATTAATAATAATTATTATTATTATTGACGTTCGTCGGGTTGACCATGTCCGACCACAATTGCGTCAACGCCGAGCAGCCTCCCATTACACACATAATTTATTATTTATTAAAATTTAAATAAATGAAAAAGAAACCATCCACCTCCCCTTCTTGAATTAATTACATTTAATTTTATTTCTTTTATTTCACAATGATTAAATTAAAACCATTTAATATAATTAACACCAAATATTTTCACACCACCATTATCAATTATTATTATCAAAAATTATTATTATAACATGTGTCGTTTTTGACCACATCAAATTTTTACAAAGTAATAGACCGGAGAGGTCTGGGCCATTACATCAGATACCTCTCAAAACATTATCATCCCCGAGAATTAAAAACCAATCCATAAAAGGGGGAAAGGTCCGAAAAACCACCCTGCAAGATACTTGTCAGGGCTCTCGTTATAACATGAATCCAACCACTATCCTAATTATATGAGTCAGTGAATTCCTTCACCCCATGTCGAGATATTATCTGCTTTAGGCGGCACTGACTCGCCTTCATGGGTTTAATCGCATCCACATTAATGCGTCTCGATTAGGGATTAGGTCCTCCCACCCCTATAATTTAGGATTTCTCATACACACACTGCCCCCAATACCGCACAAAATAAGAAACACACTACCCCAACACATGGATTGGGAAATTCCTTCTCCCGTGTCTAGATACTATCTTCTTTGGGCGGCACTAACTCGCCCGCACAGGTTTAATCGCATCCACATTAATGCATCTTCATTAGGGATTAGGTCCTCCTCTCCCCAAATTTTAGGACTCTTCACACACATTTAAAGGAAATATGGAAACAACTTAGCATTATAGACTCATAAAAAACAAGGTCCAGGCACAAATCATGGGCAAGAATGAGTTTCAACAAAGGAGTGTGATGCTCCTGAATTTAAAACAAAATATAAATGAGAGCATTTAAGTAAAACTGAAAACATCTCTCTCGATCTCTGGCCTTTCTAGGGTTGCCGCTTCTGTTGCGTGCAACTGTCCGTATACCACTCCTCTGCCCCTCTGTTAACACCCACCTCCTTGACCATGTCCTGATTGGGGTCCTTGAGGAACTCCATGTGGTTGGACACTACCTTCTCCAGCTCCCCTTGGAGGGACTGGAGCCTGTTGCTGCCGGAAGGGTCGGGCTGGGAACTACTGCTAGGGCTGGGGCTGAACCTGGCCAGTCCCTCCATACTGAGTCTGAAAAGGGAAATGTCTTCCAAGATTCCCACGATTCCCACATGAAAAGCACCTCGATCCCTGTCCCATAGAAAATGGGTGGAAATTGTGATATTTTTATGGGACCTGCTGAAGTCTACTCCCTACCGGTCGAAACTTGGATGGTCATGTTGCTGGAGATCTACTACTGACCGCCTCCTTCTTGGATGAACTTGGGTGACTCCTCTCTCACGGTGGACCTAGTTTTGATCACATCCTCTTGATTATCTCCGACTTCTTCTGTACTTCCAGGTATGTTGGTAAGGTGAAAAGGGTCACGGCACACTGAATAGAGGGGTGAAGTGCCTCCTCTAAATGTCTGGCTCGGGAATCCTCATCCGGAAAGAGATTCGGGGAAAAACGGAGGAGATCCTTGAACTTGACCCCTAGTTCCCGTACTGACATGCTTGCTTGTTTGAGAGACAACAACTCCTGCCTGTTCTCGGCCTTCCTCATCGAGGAAAGAAATTCCTCGTGGAACTCCTTCTCAAAGTTGGCCCATAGAACTTTTGTCTCCTTACCCTCCCCAAGGTAAAGCATCCACCAATGACGTGCCGCTCCTCGCAGCTGGCTTACTACTAGAGGAACCCAGTATTCTGATGGAGCCCTGATCAGCCCAAAGGTGATCTCGAGTTCCTCCAACCAAATCTCTGATTCTGTATCTGAAGTTCTGCCTTCATACTTCTTCAAGATCTGTCACTGGAAATAACGAAATGTGCGCTGTCACAAGTCGTATTCCTTCTCTCGGTCAAAACTCAACTGATCGACCGTCTGAATCTGTTGGGCCTCGACTGCCCGAGCCACCCAGGAACGACGTTCGGGTGCCATAGTTGTACGGTAAACAAATAATGCCTAAGCCCAAGTAGTAAGGAAATTTTCTCAAGGTTTTTTTTTATCATTTTATTTCTATTTCTTTCCCAGAACACCCAAATCAAGTAAAACACAAATCATAATGATGCATGTACCTTTCCTAGGGTCTCTACCCTGTAATCAATGTATTCTTACTTGGTCATTCAGTAAGCTCAGATTCCATGCATCGGATCACGGGGGGGCCTAAAATATCGTGTCCTAGCCGGTCTTCCCTGGACTATGTCATGCACCAAGATCAACCAACACTATTACCCTACCAACCCATGCAATCCTCATTGTGTCTAACTCTAGACTCCATCCTATATCTCAACCATCAACTCTGATACCATTCTGTCACGACCCCCTCCCACCAAAGATTCCCCTCTTGAGCTGGCAATGGTGAAAGGGAGATAATGACCCCCGAGTCCCGCCTCCAGTAGGCCCCGGAGTGGCGACTAGCACCAAGGGTATGAGTTTTCACAAATATGGGAGGAATTTCCCTTTTTATTATTTAATATCGGGAAATAGGATGAGTCTAACACCAAAAGAAAAAGGAACAAGTTAATGAAAATAAACCCAAAACCAAACCCATATGCATGTTTTATACAATACTAAACAAAGGTACAAGTACAAGAAAAGATCCAAAGTAAGATAAAAAAATGAATGCAAAAACTGTAACCAGAAAAACTCCAACGCCCGACTAGAAAGGTCCCGCACGGCCCCTGAAGTCCTCCTAAAAACCTGAAAGTAAACGTAGGGTGAGCATACAAGTATACTTATTAGAAAAACCTAAAGCTCTCATGCACAGGTGGGGAGACATCCTAATGCTTCGTGAGAAAACAGAAGGAACAAAAGCCTAGTAAGGAATCTATCCACCCAACCTTACAAGCCACACTCACCAAAATATCGCAAGTCAATAGAGTAGTATAGTAATATTATCAAAGTATGGGTACCTCGCACCATCTTCCCACTGAATACTGCTCAAGCCCTCATGCCTAACACTCTGATGCTTCCCCCTCTTCCTGAGTTAGTGTCGTAACCTGGACATATGAAGCTCGAGCTAGTGTCGCAACCTGGACATAAAATGCTCATAGTATTCCGCTGGAAATCAATCCTCGATCATTCATAATATCCCGCCGGCACTCAATCCTCAACCATAACCACATATCATCCCGAAGACACCTGGGAACCACATCACATCTCATCCCGAAGACACCTGGGAACATATCTCATCCTCATCCTGAAGACTCTTGGGAAACATCTCTCATAACCTTCCTGAAGGATCATGGGCTATAGAACCTGGAAGAGGGAGCATAGGGAAGAACAGTAACCAACCATCCTTTAGATGTTTGAGAATCTCACCCTCCCATCCCACGGGTGTTCGGCACATAGTGCTCAACATGGGTGGGGTGCGTAAAGAAACATAAAATGTACAAATTTATATAATTATATCAACCACTCAGCCCATCCTATGGCTTCTACACAAAAGATCTGAGCACATACCTCGGCACTGCTACCTCGAAAGTATGCACACAATAAACATCCCCAAACCCCATTAAGAGTTTCATGTTTCAATTGTTTTAGTTTATCAGTTCTTTAACTACCGAGCAACTAACAACAACCAAACCAGATCAATCGTTCGTAAAACATATCCATGCCAACCACAAATAAAGTTAGGGAAAACACAAGCAACACAATACCATTTTCTTTTATCATCCAATCAATTACATTGATTTTTTGCATTTAATCAACTACCATGCCCCACAATTCATTAGTTAACTCTTCCACTTTTATTCATATGCACAACCCATCTCTACAGCCCTGCTGCCAACCACCATAACCACAAACACATCGGAAACAAAACCCGTACCACATCATCATTCTTTTGATACCAATTTCCGCAGCTCTGCTACCCATCACAACCATATCATACACGCCAACCCGCAACCTAGCCAACCGTAGCCCCACTGCTCACTCGTTCCACAACAACCCTCGAAACACCCCTTCATATAATTAAACCCCAACCAGCACCCACAAATTCATTCTTTCATTTAGTTTAACCGGGGTGATCATACAAGGGTTCCATTTATTTATTTAATTATCCAACTTTACAAGATTAACTAATTTCTACATTCTATGAAATTCCATACACAAAAATATCTAGAAAAATAGGGCAACATTTAATTGTGCAAGCAAAGTCCCCCAATGACTGTGATTTTCAGTAGGCATAAGCCTATTAAATTCCCAACATAATCAAAGGATAAGCATTGATGGAAAAAAATAAACAATATCAACAAAATTTCCCCAAACCCGTTCTTTAACTGGTTATTATCTTTATTTACTGGTTCAACCATATCTCATGAAAACAAGAGGATACTCACCCCGCATGATGCAAAAAAGAGAGAGAGATGAAGGTAAGATCCCTACCTGAAGAGGTTTTGATGTCCTTCTGTGAGAACAACCACCACGAGGATTTCGATCACTCCTCCCAACGACTGTGTCCTATCGTGGACGTTGTGGCACAACCACACTAACAACCAAGAGAGACTCCATTAAGTTTTAAGGTGTCACTTGTTATATCTTGGAAAGGAGGAACAGAAAGAGGAGATCGAGGAAGGAATAAGAACAAGGTAGAACGTACCATTAAGATGATGTTTGTCAAAGAGAATTGTTCCCATAAAATATCAGAAATATCCTCGGTAGGAAGCTCTGAAGAGGAAGTCAAAGAAGAGGGAAAGTAACGAGGAGCACGATGTTCGCCTCGTCGACGCGATCCTGCAGCCACCAACAGATCGACGATCATAATCTGGATAAAGAAGATAGGAGGAAGGATTCTGGGTCATCCGGGAGCATCGTCGTGCGGAGAAGAAGAGGGGTCCCTAAATAACACGTAACCCTCTCTTATATAGGCAATGAAAAGGTAAAATAGTACGTATCATGTATTAATGAAAACACGACATGACCGTACAACTGTTATGTTGTTTGACTGGTCAACACCTGACACGTCACGCAGTTTCGATGAATTTAATGATAATAATAACTTCAATTAAAAATAGGTGTTTTGTTGACCCGAGACATGATTCATAAAAAGGTATTCATCATTGGTCTTAAAATGACCATCATAATTTCAGGGTTGCAACGTCACAGACGGTTTGCCATTCCAACACTGTATAAGGGAGATACGTTGGATACAAGATCCCATAATAATAACAATATTATTATTATTGTGTGTTTCGTGGACCCGAGCCACGAACCAAAATTTAATATCCAACCTTAGACTTGAATTGATTGTATTAATGACATGATCACATCGCCACTTACGAAAAGTCAATCGGATGTCGCACGCAGGAGTTATGGAGG
This sequence comes from Viscum album, assembly GCA_963277665.1. NCBI lineage: Eukaryota > Viridiplantae > Streptophyta > Magnoliopsida > Santalales > Viscaceae > Viscum > Viscum album. Next base: position 328,878,916 of record OY728152.1, on the reverse strand, counting down.
GTCGAAGACTTAATAATAATATTAAATCTATTAATTCACGAGTGTTTTGGGTACCCAATACGAAAACCCAAAAATACATCCAATATTGGACTCATAATTTCCGTCTTGAAGTCGGGGTCACACTGCCGCAGATGGTTCGTAAAACCAAGCTCGCACGAAGGAGTTATAGTGAAAACAGTTTTTTATCAACCAAATTAATAATAAAAATATTATATTATTATTATTATTAATTGTTTATTTATTTCATATCTCCAATATCATTCCCCGCATGAAACATTTCCTTTGATATTTATTTATCTATTTTCATTATTATCATATAATACCTCACTCTCTCCAATCTCATTCCTCCCCAAATATTCACGCCCCCAACAAAGTGGCGCCTCCTCATTCTCCCGGAGAGTCACGCCTCCCTTGATTTTCCACCATTAATTCTATTATTTTTATCATTATTATTTTCAATAATAATGATTAAATCTCCCAAAAAAACATTCAAGATCTCCTCCCATCAAAACCCACATGCCGCACCCCCATTTTAAACCTTTATCATTATTATTATTTTTTAACACAATTATCATAAATAATAACATCTCTCATCTATTCTCATATCTCAAAACTCATTTCATTGAATTAAAAATTTAAATATCATTAAATCTTTATTAACGGATCTTTCAAAATTTAATCCAATATTATTATTATAATTATTTATTATAATAATAATAATAAATCCCCAATTAAAATTTATTAACTTGTCATCAATTATTATTAATAATTATTATTATTATTGATGTTTGTCGTGTTGACCATGTCCGGCCACCATTGTGTCAAACCCAAGAAGCCTCCCATTACACACATAATTTATTATTTATTAAAATTTAAATAAATCAAAAAGAAACCATGCACCTCCCCTCATTGAATTAAGTACATTCAATTTTATTTCTTTTATTTCACAATGATTAAATTAAAACCATTTAATCTAATTAACACCAAATATTTTCACGCCACCGTTATCAATTATTATTATCAAAAATTATTATTATAACACATGTCATGTTTGACCACATCATATTTTTATAAATTAATGGACCGGAGAGGTCCGGGCCATTACAGTAATCCCTATTTTGTTGGATTTTGTGTCCTAGGAACAACTATTTATACTTTGATTACATTGATATATGATGTATTGAATATTAATAAAACTTATTATTACATATTATCCAATTTTATGCGTGACTCTAATGTAATAATATCCTAGATTATACCCTGCATTGATAAGGTTATATTAGTTCCCCACAATGATGAGAACCTTGAAGTACTATGATGATAATATTAAATAATATTCTATATAGGATAACATACTATGATAGGAATCATGGTATATAGACTGTCAGGTGCGAATACTCATAAGTGGATGAGGCTTATTCTCAAGAATTTCACACATGTAAATCTTCAAAATGGTCAATTATGAAAACAGAATCAGCAGTAGGAATGCCTCATGTTTTGGTGTCATCAAATATTCCTATCTCTGAGTGTGTGTATTGGTCCTTATACATTAATATTTTCATTTACTCATGTCATGACTCACACACATAGATTTGATGATGAAAATCATTATGATATATGTTTGGAACAATTTAGGGTATGTTGGGTGCAAGATGATTGACATGTCATTAGTGGATAAGTCGAGGAAGGAATTTTCAATTCCAATTTTATAGAAGTTGATATCTTGGCCCTTTTATAGGAATAGAACTGTCACATTAAATTTCTTAGTCATGGTGTAATGAAAATTTTATTTTTTATACTCAAAGAAATATGTATTGAACAAATAGGTTGGTGACATAGATGTGAACTTGCTTGATAATATTTAATGATAAATAGATTATATTACAATGTGAGAATCCATATGTTGTTTTCATCATTATGACATTAATTTCATTCTCTTGGGTGATTCAAACCATTTCTAGATAGTAATCTTAGACTTTAAGCAAGTATGCCTAATTTCAATGGGGAAGAATCCTAGTGGGTCACACACAATGTTTTACCAATGATCTCAATTAAATTCTTATTGAATATAATTAATTGAATAAATATTATATTCAAGATCATGGGATAATTTTATTCACATTTTATTTACCACAAATATTTATTTATGATAGAAATATTTAAATTAAATATTTATTCGGGTGTTAAATAAATGATAGAGAATTTCAAATGGACCAAGATTGTGTCGAGTGATGAATATTAAAATATAAGATAGTTAAATAATATTTTTTATTTCCCAAGTTAGCGCAGACCACAAAATATTATTATTATTATTATGTATAATGGGGTTTACTAAATGTTATTATATTATTTAAGGGTTATCATGCAATTAAATAATTATTTTAACCAAAACTATATCTTTATAAATAGATGGTTTATGTAAAATGTGAAGTGTGTAAAAAATCAATTGGTTAAATCAAAATAGATAAATATTGCACAAAATTTATTTTCTCTCGACACCTTATCCTCTGTCCCTCTCAAGAATAAGAAATTTAATAGATATTTCATCAAGATCGAAGGATGATCGGACAACACAAACAACACAAGATAATTGATTCATCATTCTACCATCCAAATATCAATTGGAATTTCTTTAAGATCAAAGGAGCACATGTGGATCACTGCTAGAAGGGTTCTATCATTGGATCATCACAATGAAATGAAGGAAATTTAAATGGGTTTTTTTAGAGGATCAACATTATCATCATAGAAATATCCTTATCCCAAGTATTTATTTCATTAGAAATTAAATAAATAAATTATAAATTTTATGTGAAATATCATCGCTTATGGTTTCAGGTAACTTGAATATTAAAATAAATTTTAATATATCACCCACAACTGCATGCTTCCACTATGTCTGGAACCAACAAGTGGTATCATAGGGGTCATGTTTAAAATTATAATTATTAATTTGATTATTGATCCATATACAATCATGGTTGAATTTTCATTACTTATTATTAGTTATTTAATATGATTTGAATTAACATGATATAAAAATGTTAATCATGTTCGTTTAGTGTTTCATTTCTTAAAGGTCTAATAATAGATGAAGAACGAAGAATATTCCATCAGGAAACTGCTAAAATTTGGCCGGTAAGATAGGGTTACATGAGGTGTACTCAGAGTACACACCATGTACTCTAGTACGTTCCATCTAGTCATGTTTTGGGATACAAGGAATTCCATGTGGTGTAAACCATGTGTTTAATAGAAAAACTCGAGCACGGTTGACATATTTCATGGCATGTATTTGAGTACATATTTTGTAGTCTACACAGGTTAGTGGGGTAAATCTCACAATCCATGTGGTCATTATACATCGTCAAACCATTTGATAATGACATCTAGGATAATTTATGATATATACGATGTATATGAAATGTACACGGTGTGTAGTTCATCAATTCTTGCATCTGAGATACACATTGAGTTATCTGGAAAAACATATTTAGATATACATAGAATATAACTAGAGTGCACACGTCGTGTAGTCTCTCGCCTGATAACATGATGAGTCATTCGAAGGGTTTCATGGGCACATAGTTTTCACATCACATTGAATGTTTCTAGATAGTACATGTCATGAAATCATCCTAGATACATACCAAAGACCCAGGTGAGTATCTCAAGAACATAGAAAGAAAATACATGGAGTGTAGTTAGTATGTACACACCATCTAGTCTGTCCACATCAACATGCCAAATCCCCAGGAATGTGACCTGTATACATGGTAACAGAGGTATATGACATGTAGCTGGATAGTACACACCATATAGTCTCACAATTTATCAATAAATTAAATTACATTTAATAGAAAATTATATCATTAAAACCTTACTACTTTGATTATCACATTATGTGTTTAACAATTTAATAAGGGTTTTAAATAATTTTAAATTCTCAAATAATTTATTGTAATAAATCTATAACAATTGGTTTCCTATTATTTTTCCATTAATTCCTTTAAATATGATTATATCCAAGCGGATTAATATGGTCATTATGATAAAAGGGAATTAGTTAATTAATTAATGCAAATGAATTTATCTTAACAATATATAATGGATAAATAAATGAATGTTAGTCTTTTACTTTTGTGTATACATTGCATGTATGATTGTTCATGATGTTGACAAATACCTTTGTATGTGTTGGTTTTATTAATTTAATTTACTACATGAGATTACAATTATTTATTATTAAATTAATTTTTATGGCATGTGAGTCATCCCTCCCTCCATTATTATATAAGACCTGGATATTCTAGGATGTTTATATAACACCCTTTAACAAATATTTTGGTTCTCATCACATGAATGTGAGTTAAAAATATTTTTAATTAATGGGGTTTCTCAAGGTGCAGGGAGACGGTTCAATACGAAAGCATTATGATTCCATCTTAGGTGTTTCATAGGTGGATAGGTGTAATGTTGTAACTCATGCCATGACTAGAAACAAGAGTTATTTCCCCTTGGTTAAAGGTTGATTTAATGTCCACTCATTAAATCAACCGTTCGATAAATCTCATGGACATGTCATCTATTTATTTATTTATATCTATGAAATTATTTATTTTATGGATGCAAGGTCATGGTCACATAAATAAATGAATTAATGTGAAAATATGGTAATTAAATGAATGAATTATGCGTGAATGATTTATCCAACATGGTTAATTTATTATGTAACATCCACTTAATAATAAAAATACATGTAAATGATAAAAAGATAAAATTAAATTATAATAAATTAAAATCCCTCAATTAAATATTAATTCAAACTTTTCCTTCCATTTATTGATTAAAAAATAAAGCCTTAGAACAAAGTGTTTGACCCACCCTCATTGAGATACTTACATTTAACATGGAGTTCTTATAAAGTTTATGGGTTTAATTAACTATATTATATCAGGAGAAGTATGTCTCGCTAGACATGATGTAACTTGGAGGAAAGTGTTGAGTAAATCCAACTCAAAATATTAGGAAGGGTAATCCACTAAACAAATCAAAGAGATGAAAGCCCATACTTAGAATAGGCATTCCTTTCTAAAAACCTATAATTAGCTTGACCAACCCCCATTTGGGTTATGAAAAGTAGCATATGGATCCTTTACACTAGAATTTTATAGCAAAAAGACATTCTGATTTCAATGGTTAGAGCTATTAGGACTTGATAAAATAGTGTGAGATTTAGTAAAATCTATTAAATATTTCTCACAAAAATTTTAATCCAGAAAAGTAATAATAATATGCTTTTTAATTGTTGAATAAAATGTAAGTATCATCATCCACATTGTTCTACAATCAATATTTAATAAATAAATCTTCCTAACTAACAATAACATCTAAGAGTAGTTTAGATGTCTTCCTATTATGCTATTCCATGAGTAGAAATCTTATATGCAAGAATTCTCAATTCCTAATCCACATATTAAATAGGAGAGTGATGAATAGTTCCTTATCTACGAAAAACATTTGATCGATGTGGTCAAGTTACATGGTTTTATGCTTTCATCTATGACTAGTGATCTCATGAAGTATCACAAAAACATGTATATGTATATAATTCTTAAGCACCGATGTAGTCTCTACCAGGAAATAGTTACAAAAATGGTTTCATATTTAGACAACTCTCTTTCAAAAAAAAACTTTGGAGAGGGTTTCACTAATATTTCTCACTTAGATATTCACATTGTCTACATTGAGAACCCGGAGGTTCTATGGTTTAAACTCTCTAATGAAATGGGAAATGATCTCATTCTAGAATCACTCCCTTAGAGATTATCCAGATTTTTATAAATTTTCATATGAACAACATTGACAATTATCCCCCAGATATTCTCACTCATCTTCACTAAGTATATAAGGATACCAAGCGTGAAAAATGTTCCATACTTAAAAGGAAAAAATAGAATGGACAGGTGAAGAGTTGTAATAAAAAATATTCTTTACACCCTTCCATGAATAGGATGATCAAGGGGAAACCAAGGAATAAAATGTTTTCTATTTCCCATGTGGAAATAATGGATACTAGAAGAAAAATTACACCTAGACAAAGAAGTAAGGGGAAGCTTCATGTGTGATTCTTATCGAGTGAAATTTATCTGTTTCTTAAAATTAGGTATTTGATATAGCTATTGGTTCTCACATATGTATTCAAATATATGAACCAAGTATATTTATAAAGAAAAAATGAGGGGAATTTTATCTTTTAGTAGCCAATAGATCTAAACTTTTTGTTGTAGCTATCAGGGACTACCACCTCACATTGCCAACTAGAATATTATCTGTTTTGAATGGTTTTTATTATGTGACATATATTACCAAAAAATTAATTTTATATTCAAACCTAATACAAATGGATTTATTTTCAAATTTGGAAATGGATGTTTCTTCTTGGATAAAGATAGAATTTGTTATGGTAATTCTCATTTAAATAACAGACTTTATGTGTTAGATAACATAAACCAAGTAATTGAAATTGATAACAAAACTACTTCGCAAGACTCATAGCATACCCAAATATGGAATCACTAGATAGGTCATGTAAATGAAAATCACTTGTCTAGATTTTAGAAATCTTGACCCAGGTTCCACTCAAAGGTGCCCTGAATCCAGTTAGTCATATGGCCTCATGTGTGCCTCCTCATATTCTAGAGGTTGCCAACTATAAGTGAGGTCCTATGGTGTTTCCTTGGGGAGACTATTCCCTGATGTCAGTGTGGATCATAGAAGATATATAATAACATATAAATAGAAAAAGCATTATAATAAATAATAACTCAATGAATGTAGACATAAATAACCCAGAAACAAATAATAATACACAAAATCTGAAACTGAATCATATAAAAATGATAATGTCTTGTCTTTAAAAAAATTAGGTATACATGTATGTAGAAAATATAGTATATAACATGCTACAAAAAAGAACCAAAATACCCAAAACTATCCAATCATCCTGAGAACTGCCTCGATCATCTTCTACTAAGCTCTATCTTGATAAAATCATCAAGTTGGGTGTCCAAGGTGGGACACTTCCCCTTATCCATACATTCGATCATATAATCTAATCGGGTACCAACGATGGCCTGGATAGGGTGTGATATAAATCATAATTGGCCACCACAAATTAAATCTATACAATCTAGTATGTGAATATAAATTGAAATAGTGTACAGGTATATATATATAAATTAATGTTGTAAAAATAAATAACTCATGAATTATTTAGCCTCACTTGGTGTCTAATCATGTAATCATTTAATTAATTATATTAAAATTAATAATTAGGAGATCATTTGTAAATATTTTCAACGATACTAATCGATGTCATAATAATGATAAAGGAGGATCCAATGTTTAACCAAGTCATCCTTGTCCTAAAGGGTTAGCCAACTCATTGTTATAACTCATACAGTCTTGCAATAACGGACCTAATTGTAATACAAGGGGAACACCTAAGGAATTACACTCTAAATTATTCTAATTGAGCCCATGGAACTCATACATATCAATGTTAGGCTAATCATGACAGGGACTAATGAGGTGAATCTATTATTTCATGTGTTCGAAGATGTCAATCTTGATCCAAGTAGTGTATCTGAGGCATCCGAAAATCTGGATAGATAGTGGGGGATCCTACGGCATCATGTCCAGCATCCACTAGAAGACAAGGACCGTGTTAAAAGGTGGGTATATGCCTTGGAAATCGGCTCCTTGAATCAGAATTGAATCCTTTGGGTGCTCAAGTCATTCCATTGGGAATCCAAGGTTGAATCATGTCTCACCACTCCTATAATTGTAAGATGTTTCATATGCAATAAGAACATTACACATATATCATTATTTAATTTAAGTTCATGTAATACTCATTATATTATGTAATTAATTAGGTTTATTCCATTACATTTCATTAATGTGACAAGGTATATCAAGTAAATTCAGTCATTTAGAACATTAATTTCTTATCCATTTGATAGGTTTATTCCTTTTCCTTTCATAGTCATCAAAAGGTAATATAAAGGCAAACAATTACCAATTCAGTTTACAATCATTTATTGTGTTCATTCCATTTTATTTCATTAGGAATAAAAAAGGGGTTTTATGGACAAGAAACCAATTCAATTTTATTATAATAATTTAGTAGGTTTATTCCATTTCCTTTTATTAAGCATAACAAGGTAAATTGGGACATGAAATCAATTCAATTTATATAATTCAAGGCTAAGTGATATCTATAATTTACTTTCCATTTAATAATTCATTAATTAATTTAAAACACTTACCTTATCAAGGTTAAGTACAAGCATGTAACGATTCATACTTTTTGACTAATAAATGTTTACAAAAAATGTGTGTTGTATTATCTTGTACTCATCATAAATATATCTCTAATAATTAAGTGAGTATAATTTGAAATGTTACAATCGAGTTTCAATTTTTTATGACTGTTGTTCAATATTACCATTGGAAACTATACTCTTAATAATGACATTAACATTATAATTATTGTTTTAAGTAAAAATGACGATGGAAAATTAATTCAGAAAGAAGAGTCGATGGACTCATCGAGTAGAGTTGTGTCGTACGAAGCCCATTTTTAGAATGAAGGATGGAGGTAACATCACTGGGACTCACTCTTTACCAATCCCATGTCGAGGTTCAACATGTTAATCTTGAATGAAATCATATATAGTAGAAGTTCAAGTTAGTGGAAATTACCACTCAGACGATGTTATTCGAGCCACCCCCAAGAATCTACCACCATTCCACACCTAAGCATTAGGTCATATGTGGGTTTTATAAGGGGTTATGTGTTGAGGCCTTATTAACTTAATTTTTGATCCCTTTGTATAAATACAATTTCTATTCCATAAATTCTATTTTGAGAATATTTTTTCTTAAAACTATGACGAATTTGATAAATTGATTTTCTGTATAGAAATTGTACTTTTCAGGAAAGATATAAATATTTATAATAAACTAATATATTTTTGAATAATAATTATTTCAATGAAATAGTATTATTAAAACACTCTTTTTTAAATTTAAATTATAAAATAATTTTATTTTTTCAAGGTTCGGAATTTTACTATGCATTTTCTATCTGCTATATTTTTAATAAAAAAGGATATATTTATTTAAAAGTTAAATTTATTGTAATAAGAGAATTATATTAATAAAATAAAAAAATATTTTTTAAATCATCATATCAAAATTAGGTTAGGTCTAAGTTATGAAAATTTCTTAAAATATTTTGTTCTTTTTTGTGAATACTAAAAATATAGTTTGATTTTTTCAGTATGTTTAATGGCATCATAATGATTTAATATGTAATATAAAATTCTAGTCAAATATTTTGTATTATTATAACATTATATGTGTCCCAAATGGCCAATTACATGGGAAAATACCATGTTAAATTCCATGGCTTTTAAAATACCGCTACTACGGTGTCCAATGAAATCAATAAAACAATATCACAATTGTTCTATAAATACCCAACCATTTTGCCATTATAGTTCATTCCTAATTCATCATCAACTAATATCTTCTAGTTTTATCTCCCAATTATTCCTACCAATGTGTCCTCAGGCCCCCAAAGTCCCAATCATTGAGTTTTAGGAGTCACTCTTCAAGGTAAGGGAAATTTCAACTTCTCTTTTCCATTAAAGTTCTCTTTCTATGTGGTATGTATTTAAAATATACTTACTATGTTTTTATATAAATTTTATTATATACCTTTTCTATATTGATATTATTTTATTAATGGAACGCCCTTTTTCTCTCTCTTTTTAATGTTTTCTAAATCATTGTTTCACCCCCATTATACTGTTGGATCTTCTTCTCAAAATTTCTCTCTTTTTCTCAAGAAATTATTTTATTTTATTTATGTTAATACCCAAACCACTTTCCATTATAGGGGTATTAACAAAAATGTAAAAATGAATTATTTTATTTTTTAATTGACATACATGAATCCCCCATTACCTTTCTGTAGTTTATAAATGATATAATGATCATTTTAAGCACTTTTTAAAACACCATGATTTTCATATGAAACCCATTTCTTTTATTCTCCACGGGTTATATATGAGATTATTTATTAAGATATATATGCATAACATTAAAATTAATACATATTATGGTTTTTCTATGATATTACTCCTATGTATTGGGTAAATAATTTAATCTCTAGAGATGACATGTTTTATGATACCTTGGTAAATAACCTTGGTAATTTTTATGACTCCTTAGTGAAAAACCTTGATGATATGCTTATGGATGTCAAAAATAAATTTTTTAGCCACATTTATATGTTATTATTCATTTTATTTTATTTATGATATGCCTCATGTTCTATTTTCATTCCATAACGATATTCCTCATGTTCTTATTAATATTTCGCATGATCACATGTAAATTGTTCTCTTGTTTTCCCTTACTGGGCCTTATTCTCACCATTTCCATTGATGTATGTCCCCATGTTATGAGTTGAAATAAATTTTCTTAGTATTAACCTCGAATAATCCTTTCAATTGGAATATTATAATTTTTTAATTTTTCATGTATTATGTACCTTTTTTTTAAACTAAACTTTAAAATATCCTCAGTTTGTACAATGTAATAAAATGTTATGCTATAAAAATGTGGGATTCCATAGTTGGTATCAAAATAATTTTTATTTATTGGGTGAAATTTGGATTTGAAAAATTTATAAAGAACCATATATGAACATTTAAATAGAGGAAAAACATCATGGTATTTTGTTGAAATATTAATTAGGTGGTTTCTGAGCAAGGAAATCAATGTCTAGATACGAACAAGTGGATGTGGCTTTGGAAAAGATGTATCTAGGTTTAACAACTTCTAAAATGTGGATCGGGCCTTACTCAGCATAACCAGGTACATGACAACGAGCCTTTTTGTACTCCTATTTCGATACTCTATGGGTATATGTTTGATTAATCACTAGCATTTTAGTAACAATTATGAAGGATTTATAGAAAAGGTAATTCTCATTAAAGAATAACATAATTAAGAATGATGTGTTTTAATACATGAAATTAATTTAGAATTATAATACAATTAAATGAAACATATTTCTCACTAAGGTTTTCTTCTTCTAGAAAATGGAGGTAAATAGGAGAAACCACATATATGGTGAGCGTAAAGGACCAGGAACTAAGAGCCTTCCGATGCAAGATGGAATAGAGAACATAATGAGAATGATGAATCAACTCACTCAAGTTATGAGAAATAAATTTAATCCAGAAGAGAGACTATATTCTCCTTAATGAAAAAAAATTCCATTGAGTAATTTTTGCAACATTGACCACCTTCATTCAGTGGATCTACCAAACCTTTGGTTTTTGAATAGTGGATAATCTCTATAGAAAAGATCTTTTCTATACTCCATTGTTAGAAACAAGAGAAAGTCACCTTGGTTGTGTACCACTTAGATGGAGAATATGATCAGGGGTGGAAATTGGTTAAAAATGAATCCAAGAGGGTAGATTGAAGCTATAGAGTGGGAAGAGTTTAGGGGAACCTTTTTCAAAAATCATTTCCTCAATTAAATTTGAATGAAAATTGAGAAAGAATTAATAGTATTGGAGTAGAAGGAAACTGAATTTTTAGGAATCTATGAGATGAACTTCCCAAGACATTCCTATTACACCTCTATCTTTTTCATGGATCCTAATGGGAAGGTTGATAGATTATTTGGTGGACTAATCCCAAATATATGGAAGAATATATCCAACCGAGACGATGATGGCTATTATGAGATTGTCAGGAGTTCTCTGAAGGTTGAGGTAGAGCTCGGAGAGATGTAGTGGTCCCATAGATAAAATGAAATGAATAGATCTTTAGAGCCAATCATGGGGAGGATCATTGATCAAGGAAGAGGAGGAAAGTATATGAAACAATCAACATGCAACAAATGTGGGAATAAGCATTCTAGGAACTAATTTCTTAGGAGTGGAAAATTTTAAATGTGTGTCAAATATGGCCATATTTCTTGGAACTGTTCTAGTGAGGTGAAGCCGAAACTTCTCAACACTAACAACAAAGGGAAGAGTGTGTAGGCCCTGCCTCAACTGAAATTCCTCAAGTGTGGATAACTCATGAACTTTTACAATCACTATAAAAATAGTATTTTTATGGAGGGGAATAACTATCAACATTATCATAGTCCAAGGGATTAAGGTCGTGATTTTTCTATCATGAAGGATGGTGTTGAAGCTTCAAATGAAGTGGTGATAGGTACTATCATTCTTCTCTCAAAGATAGCAATTACTTTTTTTATTTTTTTTCTATGCATTTCTTTATTTCCTCTAAGTTTATAATGAATATAGAATAAATACATGAACTTCTAGAAGTAAATTTATCCGTAAAGACTCCTATAGGGATTATCCAAGCATCAACAGGTTATAGAAACTCTAGTATTCACTTTGGCTTGCACAATCTCATCATAAATCTAGTTTTTATTCCCATACTGGAATTCGACATTATTTTGGGGATAGACTAGATCTCAAATTATAATGCTAAGATAAAATATCGAAGTAAGGATGTCTATGTATTCTTGAATGGAAAACATATAGTTGTTTTCAAATGAGAGATATCTCAACCTGAGATTTTTCTAAAAGCACCACCCATAGCCTTCTTTATGGAGATGATCGGTGGAGATGAAGAAGGAAATGAAAGTATATGAATAGAGAATATCACCATTCTTCAAAAATACATTGATGTATTTCCAAATGAGTTATGTGAACCTCCCCCAAAAATATTGGTATATTTATCCATTGAGATCATTCCTAGATCTAAGCCGATTTAAAATACCCCGAATCGAATAGAAAATGTGGATCTGGAAGAATTAAAGAAGAAACTCAAAGATATTTTGGAGAAGGTTTTTATCTGACTAAGTTTTTCCCCTTGGGGATCAACTATTCTTTTTGTAAATAAGAATGATTTATCAATTTGGATATGAATTGATTAAAGATTACTCAATGGGATCACAGTGAATAACAAGTACCCTCTTCAAAGATTTTATGATTTATTTGACCAGCTTTATGGGTCTCAATTATCCTCTAAGATTGATATTTTATATGGTTATCATCAATTGAGGGTGAAGAAAGAATATATTCCAAAGACCACCTTCTGGTCAAGATATGGTAATTATGAATTTGTTGTTATGTCCTTCTTATTGAATAATAATCCTTCAATTTTAATGGATTTGATGAATAGATAATTTGAGGACTACATTGATAAATTTTTGGTAGTTTTTTTAGTATTCTGATATATTAATAAATTTTTGGGGAGAATGAGGATCATCATAGGGTGATAGTAAAAACTTTGAGGAAGGAGAGACTATTTATAAATTTTAGAAAATGTGAATTTTGGTTACAACTAGTTTTTTTTCTTGGGGAACATTGCACTAATTGAGGAATCTCGATTGATCCTGCCAATACAAAGGTTATGGAGGAGTGGGATCATAATACAACGGTAACTAATATTTGTAGTTTCCTTCGATTAGCAAGATATTATAGAAGTTTTTTGAAATTTTTTTAACTAATTTCTAATCCACTAAACAAGTTAACTCAAAAAGGGGACAAGTTCATCTGGACAAAGGAGTGTGAAGAATGTTTCCATGAGGTAAAAAAATAGATTTCTTACTACATCCATGATAACTCTACCCACTATCAGAGAAGGATTCATTATTTTTAGTGTTTCATATTTGAAAAGGCTTGGGTATGTCCTCATGAAAAATGACTTGGTAATTTCTTATTCTTCTCGATAGTCGAATACTCACAAGAAGAACTACCCTACGCATGACCTAGAGCTAGTTGTGGTTTTTTTCTCTGAATATGTGTAGGATCTATCTTTATAGGGATAAATGTGATATATAAAAAGACCGTAAAAGTTTTAAGTGAATTTCCATGCAAAAGGAATTAAACAGGAGACAGAAGATATTGTTAGAACTTCTTAAAGATTGTTATTGTTCAATTTATTATCATCCCAGAAGAGAAAACAATGTAACTGAAGCATTAAGAATGATAGACTCTATTGTACTAGAAAGGTTGAGGATTCAAGGAGATCATTTTATCAAAGACCTAGTAAAATTGGACATGGTAATCTTAAGGTAAGGGACCTTATCAATCCTATCCCAAATTATTTCTCAACCATAGTTACTAGTGAAGATTAAGAAATATCAAATAGAATATCCTTTGTTAAAAAATAAGTTATTGGTTGTGAAGAATAGAATGTTTCCTAAGTTTAATATTGATCAGGAAGGTATAATGAAATTCTGTACAGATATATTTGTTCAATCTATTCCAGAAATAGGGAAAGATCTGAGGGATGAAGCTCATAGATCTACATTTTCTATTCATAATGGAATCACTAAAATGTTTTGGGATTTTCATGATCATTATTGGTGGGATAACATGAAAAGGGAGATTTCCAACTACACTACAAGGTTCTTGTTGTGTCAAATAGTGAAGTCAGGGAGATGAATTCATAAAGGGATATTACAAACACTATCATACCATAATGAATGTGGGAAAATATCAATATATAATTTATCACTGGTCTACCAATAACATCCAAATAAAACAATGTGATATGGGTTATAGTGGATCTCCTCAACAAGACTACCCATTCCATCTCTATTCGGGAAAATTTCTATCTCGAACAACTTTCCTTAATTTACATAAAGGAAGTGGTAAGGTTAATTGAGGTATAACACTCCATAATATTTGATTATGATCTAAGTTTCTCATCAAAAATTTTTAGAATAATTCCACATGCTCTGCATATTATCACCCATAAACTGATTATCAATTTGAAAGGATTATTTAGACACCTGAGGATATACTGAGAACATGCTCAACGGAATTCAAATGTGGATGGGATCAACAACTCCCAGAATTTGAGTTCTCATACAATAACATATTCCTTTCGATTATTCAAATGGAATCCTATGAATCTCTATATGGGAAGCGATGTAAAAATTCTACTTGTTGTGAGGAATCTGGTGAGAGAAATCTTCATGGGCCTGATCTTGTGAATGAGATGGTAAAAATTGTTTATTCCATCCAACAACACATAAAGGCTACTCAAAGTTGGTAGAAGAGCTATGTTGACAACCGTCGAAGGGAATTAAATTCTGATGTTGAATTTAACCTTGGAAGAGAGTCATGTGGTTTTGGAAGAAAGGGAAGAACAACCATAGGTACATTGGCTCTTATAAAATATTTTATATTTTAAAAGAAGTTCCATATCAGCTTGCACTTCCTCAAAATATATCTCAGTTTCACGATGTGTTCCATATATCTCTCTTGTGTAAGTACATAAGTTACCCTTCACATGTACTGAATCCATAAGTGGTACAACTGGAATATGACCTCTCTTATTAAGAGCATCTAGTAGAGATCGTGGACCATAAATACAAGGTTCTACGCAACAAGACTACCCACCTCAATAAAGAGTTTTGGAGGAACCAAAAATATGAAGAATTCACATGGTCACCAAAGGAAACAATGAAGATAAAGTGCCAACACCACTTCTAAATAGAAACAATGAGTTGAAATTTTGTGGATGAAATTTCTTAAGGTGGAAATAATATAAAGACTTGAACATTTGGATATTAAATATTTCCTAAAAACATGTGTAATATTATTTTGTACTCAACATTAATTTATATATTAATAATGAAGCACGTATAATTTGAAATTTGACCATCAATTTTTTACTGTATTATGACCATTGGTTAATTATGATCATTTCTCAATATGACCGTTGGAAACTATACTCTTAATAATGATTTTAACATTATATTTAATAGTTATAAGTATAAATGACAAAGGAAAATTAATACAGAAAAGAAGATTCAATGACCTCATCTAGTAGTGTCACGTCGTACAGAGAACATCTGTTAAAACTTGGGAGGTAGGTAGCATCACTGGGCTTCACTCGTAATCAATCCCAAGATGAGCTTCAACTTGTTAACCATGAACAAAATCACCTATGGGAAAATTACAAGTTAATTTAAATTAACACTCAAACAATGTTATCTAAGACTCACCAAGAATATACCACCATTGAACACCTAACCATTAGGTTTTATGTGGGTGTTATAAGGGGTTTTGTGTAGAGGAATTAGTGACTTAATCTGTAATCCCTTTGTATTAATAAAATTTTCATTCCATCAATTACGTTTTGAGTATAGATTTTCATAAAAAATGAGGAACTTGGTAAATTTATTTTTCAAAAAGAAATTTTACTTTTCAGAAAAGTTATAAATATTTATAATAAACTAAGATATTATGAATTATAATAATTTCAATGAAATTTTATGATTAAAAAACTCTTCTTTAAATTTAAATAATGAAATAATTTTATTTTTTTCAAGTTTCATAAATTCAACAGTGCATTTTCTATCCGGTATTGTTTTTATAAATATATATTTTTAATTTTAAAAGTTAAATTTCTCATACGTACATAATTTTTATGATAAAATAAACATAATTTTTTAAATAAACACATGGAAATTAGGTTAAATTTATGATAATTTTCTAAAATATTTTGTTTTTTAGTGATTAGTAAATATATAGTTGGAGTTTTTAGTGAATAGTAAATATATAGTTGGAGTTTTTCAGTATGTTTAATGAAATCATAATGATGAAAAATGTAATATAAAACATTGGTAGATTATTATGAATCATAATAACATTATAGGTTTCCTAAGTGTCCAATACCATGGGAAATCGCATTGTTTTTCAAATACCATTACAGAGGTGTTTATAGAAATAAATAAAAAATCACTCACTACTGTATAACTATCCACCCATTTCTCCATTATATTTCATTCCCAATTCATCCTCCATGAAGATATGATATTTTTACCCCCAACGGATTCTTACCAAAGTGTCTTAAGTCCACTAAGGTCCCAATCTTCATGTTTTAGGATTTACTCTTCAAGGTAATGGAAATCTCAACTTCTATTCTCCTTTAATGTTATTTTTCTATATGTTATGTCTTTAAAATTTCCTTACTATGTTTTTATGTCCATTTTATTCTATTATATTTCTTTATTAGGAGTATTTTATGAATTAGATACCCTAATACCCTCTCTTTTTAATGTTTTCTAAAACCATGTTTCATACTCGTTCTGCTGCTGAATTTTCTTCTATAAAATTATCCATTTTTCTCAAAAAATTATTTTATTTTATTTATGAAAATGACCAAACCTATTTATTTTCTAGGGGTATCCAACAACATGTAAAAATTAATTATTTTATTATTTAATTGACATACATAAAAACCCTCATTCCCTTTTTTCCCATTATAAATGACATAATGATCATGTTTTTAATCCCTTTTTTAAATGCTATGATTTTGATATGAAACTCATTTATTTTATTCTCAATGGGTTATTTATGAGATATTTGATTATGATATTTATGGATCACATGAAAATTAATTCATATTATAGGTGTTCCCTGATATCATTCCAATCCATTGGGTAAATAATTTAATCTCTAGAGATGACATGTTTTATGATACCTTATTGAATAACCATGGTAATTTTTATGAAACCTCAGTGAAAAACCATTTTTATTTGATTATGAATGTATAAAATAAATTTTGTATCTACATTTAGAAGTTATTATTCATTTTATTTTTCTTCCTGTTCTCTTTTTCAATCCATAATGATATTACTCATGTTCATATCAATAGTTCTAAAGATCACATGTAAATTGTTTCTCTTGTTTTCCCTTACTGGACATTATGATCACCCTTTACATTGATATATTTACCCGAGTTATGTGATGAAATAAATGTACTTAGGATGAACCTTGAATAATTATTTCAAGTTGAATATAATAATTTTTTCTGTTTTCATGTATTATATGTCTTTTTTCCAATAAAAATAATCATTAAAAGATCATATCATTATACAATGTAATAAAATTTAATGTAATAAAAAGGCAGGATTTCATAAAGAACACTCTAACGGTGCCACAAATAGACCCTCATGGGTAACCAAGTCATAAATATGTAAATTCCCAACTTATTTTTGTTGACGAAGAGGTCATAACCTCTGATGATGTGATGAACATATATAAAAAGGTTCTGAGATACATATCTAATTATTATAAGTAAGGAATATAAATTTAAATGTAAATACCTGATGAAACCAACATGCACACAGTGATAAAAATTTATAAATGATAAGACTTTGATTAGTGAGTCATAGACCACCTACTGTATACCTGTATCACTTTCGTAATCCATTATCGGCCCTTATTTTGGCTTCGATCGGATAAAAATGGAAGAATAGATGAATTCCCTGGACATAGGGAATATTAGTCAACATAAAAATACCACATCCAATAGAATTAAGATCATATAAATGAGGGTAAGGATTATAGAATATAACTATGGCTATCCAATGAGATCAATATTATTTGAATTGGAGTCCATTTATCGGAGATATAGAAGAACCTAGCTTAGGAGGCTTTGAATCTTTTTAATGGAGGACGAAGCCTTTACGTGATTGAAATGAGATGGAAGGAAAAGAAATATATGTATCAATAATTATTAATGGTGAAATTTTAATTTTACCCCAAATTTCTAAGTCACATGGTTAGTTCGCATGGTTGGCCAAACCATGCGCCAACTGTGTGTCATGCTCTCCCATAAAAGAGGACCTGCATGGTAAGGACACACGATCTAAGAACCCGTTCCATTATCCTCTTCTAAAAATTGTAGACATTTTTAATTGGTGTTCTAGTCTAGGAAAGTAGTTAGGTAAATTTGTGACTCATGTTTTTCCTCTGAAATCTCTTGCATGGTTTGGAGAAACAGTGAAGACTGGGCTGCATGATTTCTACTAAATGTGTGGCCTAGTTCTTTCTTCCAATGGAAGGGGTTATGAGATCTGAAAATCCTCAGATACCCCCCCCCCCCCTCCCCAAAAAAACTATTGTGACCTCATTAGGCATCCATATTAGGTTAAATAAAATTTATTATAGTCTTCCCTCTTAAAGGAACTCATCCCTGAGTTAACCTTCCATGGGTGGCGAAACACTATTTTACAACAACTCTAGCCACTGATCACAAACTTCAACCTCCCACTCTCAATTATCATCTTGTACATGGTTATTCTACCAAATTAACCATACTAAAGGTATATATTATCCTCAAAGATCCTTCATGCTTCGATTTATGACTCTTATAGGATACTCCTCAAATGAAGCATAAACATCTAACTCCACGTACTCGGGATCAAAAGTATGAGACAGGTTTTCATGATAATGATGAAGCTATGAAACATGGAAGATGTTGTACATGTAACGGTACCTCTAAGTTAGTAAAAACTACTAGGTTGTTGTCCTAACTATATCCAATATCTCAAAAGGATGGATAAAGTGTGGTGAGAATTTCTCTTACCTCTGTATCCATAAATTCCCAAGCCTATGAAATACTCACAAGAAAACATGATCCCAAACCTCAAATCTAGAGGTCATCAATAGAAATCTTCCTAATATTTCTATATAAATTTAGTATCACACATTTGATTTTTTATTAGATAATCTTTTTCTAAAGTATCTATCACAAGATGAGGACCTAGTAGCACTACCTCTCATTCCTCTAACCATCATAAGGGTGAATGGAACGACATGCCATAAAAGGAATCATACGGATCCATCTGAATCATCTCCTTATATCTATTATTATAGTTTAACTAAATGAGAGGGATATGGTTCTCCTAATAACCACTATAACCAAGGACGTATGCATGGAGCATGTCCTTTAAAACTTGTACTAATTTTTCTGACTAGCCATCTATCTGAGGGTGAAAGGCTATACACAGAAGCACCTATATACCCCTAGATCTATATAAAACCTATCAAAACCTCAATGTAAAAGGAGTATCCCAATCTGAAATGATACTACGAGGGACCTCATGTACCCATATGATCTCACATACATACAGTATTCCAATTAATCAACTGTGAATGTCTACTGGATAAGAAGGAAGTGGGATGCTTTCATTAGTTGATCCATGACCACCCAAACCGCATCACTATCTAAAGGATTCCCTAGTATTATAATTAAAAAATCCATTGAAACATCTTTTGATTTATGTTATGGTACTGGAAATGGTTGAAACAAGTCAGTGGGTCGCTAGTGCTCCACCTTCACATGCTAACTAGTAGAAGAATTACTGATAAAACATGCAATCTAATGTTTCATATTAGGCCACCAAAAATGGAGATACATATCAAAATATGTAATGAATCTAATTTTATAAAATTTATTTTTATAAATTATTTGGGAATGTTCGGAGACCAGGCACTAATACTGTGTGTGATTCTAAGGTCCGGTGTGCTTTGAATGATTTTATGAAGATTGTTATGTTTTTAGTAGCATGTACACATGAATATTCTTAAAAAGTAAAATAAATTTTAAGTGGTTTCTGAGATCATATATTGTAGGTCACCGTTGAGCTCATAATAGTGTCTTTACCCTAGGCACAACCTAACTTTGATCAGCACATGTCATCTGTAGAAAAATTCACCAAGCGCGTAACTGTAAAGAAATTTATTAAATAAAATTATTTTTTTAGTATCCAAATAACTCATAAATATTAACTCATATTGGAAATCTAAGACCACCATTGAGTTCGTTTGGGGGTTTTTCCCTTAGTTGAGGCCTAAAATTGGCTAGCATGGGCCGGCTGTGAAAGATTGTTTTTGGACGTAAATGTCATTAAAATAATTCAATAAAAATTATTTTTGACACCGAGTTGGTTTTATTTTAATATACCCTAGTTTAAGGAATCCGGTGTTATGAAATAAACCTTGAAATACTCTAAGGAGAGAAGATATATCACTCTTTAATGAACGTCAACAGATTGGAGAATCAAGAATGATGAACCTTGGATTCAAAGGATCTTGACCACAGAAACAACATGATGATCGTTCTTCGTCAGCAATCGAACTGGATTGAGGTAGGGCATGTTGTTTTGATTATGTTTTTCCCATTATTAGATTCAATGATGAATGTGGAAAATCCAAAAAAACAGGTTGATCCTCAGATCATTTGTTCTTGTAGGACATGATATGATTGTAGGTTTTTATCTGAGTTTTTGATTTGATATTCTTTCATGATCATTCTTACAGAATGGAACAAGGCTGGAATGAACAATGGCCATGGATCGAGGTATGGGTTGTTCTATGTTTCTTTCTTCCCCGATGTTCTTCACGTTCTCTGTGTTCTTCATGTCCTTCGTGTTTTATGAACATATGATCGTTGTGCCTCTGTTTCTTGGTGCAATTATCCAAAATTAAAGATTCAATGTCGGGATGAACTACCGGAGGTGTGATGATGGTGATAGATGGATCTAAGTGAGTCGGGATGTCTCATCATTCAAGTTACTTTTATTTTGGATGAATCATGACTTTGATCTGAGCCTCGGGCGATGAAGAATGTGACCTGATGATCACAAATGTTCCTCTATTTTAAAAAATAGAGCACTAGAAGAGAACTGAGGGCCCACGGAAGGGGCTACTAGTGGCAGCATGAGGTGGCAGCACGTGGTGGCAGTAGCCGTGTGAACCGTGTCATGGACACAGTTGGAGGAGCCCATGGGTGGCAAGGTATATGGGGTAGGTGGACCCAGTAATCGACCGTGTTGAACGCGGTAGTGAGGTGTTTATCAGGAGGCACACAGTCAGGGTGTATCGTGTGTAGCACATCAAACTGGCCCACAGTGCGGGCCAAACTAGGGGGACCTCGGTTGAGTCTAGTGGAATGAACCCATCAGAACAATCCTATCAGTCTATTTCAGGCCATACTGGGTTGGTCTGGTGTTGTCTGAGCTAGTGCAGGTCGGACCGGGCCAGGTCGGGCTGGGTTCAGTGGGTCAGATCAGACCCAGGTCACACCCTCTTTATGGAAACAACTAAAACTTTCAAACAGAGCATCTGTTTGACAATCTATCTTTGGAATTGGGACCCTATAGATAGGGAGGTCCTTTTTAGATATCTTGGTGTGTTTTTAGTTGGACCATTAAAGGTTGGGATCATTCTATTTATCTATTCCTAGAGGGTTCGATGCGGGATCATGTTCCAGCCATAGAGGATAACGACATGGGTTGAGAGCGTACCCTTAGTCTTTTATTATGAGGTTTTGATATAAGAACCCATTCCTATCATAGATAATGACCCGTGTTTTTATGTCAGTTATCTCAGCTCAGCATCGATTGGTGACTCAATGAGTTGGAGCATGAATTGTACCGAGAGGCCGAATCGGTCCTCATATCTCTTCATGGTACCATAGATAGGGTACGTGGAGCTTGTGTGACCAATATTTACACAACCATTATTCCCCTATCAATCTATTTGTTTCCAGTAGTTCTAGGGGTCCCCCTAGTGAGCCCGGAGCATGGTGGACCCCATATTTATGTATCGAGATCAGATTATTTCTATTCTACATAACTAGACCTGATGAGCATGATTCAGGTAGTTTTTAGTGGTTAATTTTTTATTGTTATTTATAGGGAATTTTGGTATTAGTGATACTAAATGTATCATAGAAACTACAAGACTTATCGATATCGTGCATCTCTATGGTTAATTTTGGTTGATATGTTCTACCTATTTCTATCAGATAGGTCAAGGAGTGAGATCTCTCAAGATGAGCGTGCTATGAGAGGAACCATGTAGTTGGCAGTGGATGTGACCTTTGATGCTTGGAATTTTTTATGTGTATATTTGGATGTTATTTCTATATTTTCTAGAGACATATATATGTGTTGAGCTGACTATATCTTCCTAGTGATGTTTCCTCTATGATATTTTACTTCATGTTTTCAAGGTGTCCTACTGAGTTTTTTTATACTCACCCATGAACGGGCTATTCCTGCATGCGTTGTGTATTTTTCAAATAGGTGACCTTTTTATAGATTCCTAGGCAGAACAGGACCAAGACCAATACTAGGTGGTGCTTCGTGAATTTAGACAGGCTGATGTGTTCCTACTGCTACAGATAGCATTCTCAATACTTTTTGTTTACAAGTAAGACTTTATAGTTTATAGACTCTTTCTTTTGGTGGGCTTGTATTCTGGCCCAGTTTGGCTTACTTCACTTTACTTTACATATTGTACTATTTTGGATGGGTTTAGTGTTATTCATGAATTTTAGTTCATTAGTGGTTTTTATATTTCATCATTTGTGGGCTTGGAGATGTGTGCATGTGTAAAGGTACTTAGGAAATGCCACCCATGCTAATGATATGCCTACTCGATTCTACTCACTAGCCTCTAACCTATTGGAGGTGGGCATGGGGCGTCTCAGCACGATCCCCACTAGGAAAGGTCATTACGGAGTGGTATCATACTGGATTAGTTCTACATTAGGACAGGGAGTCTATGAGATTGGTTTGGGGAAATAGTGTTTAGTGTTTCGATTTCATCTTTCAAGCCAGGGACTCCAGTGTTGGTGCAACAGTTGACATAACCATATCCTAGTACTCTGTACACATACATTCCAAAATAGTTCATGAAAAACCTGGTTTCATTGGAAGAAAATAAAGTTGTGTGCATCATATAGGAATGGGTTGTGTTTTCCATGTCCTTCTTGATTCATCCCACCAGGTATACTCTATTTACCATGATAATAATTTTTTCTTATAGGATGTATTCACGACACTAGTCAGTGAGGTTTTTGAAGAAGGATCCAAATTTTTACCTAATGTTTGATGAGGCCTCCCTTAGGGGAGCCCGTCATGAAGTAGTTTTTCTTTCAGGACGGTCATTAGGTGGTGTTTTCTCTTATTAATCAGTTTGTAGGCCCACCTCTAGTGGTTCAGGTTTATGAAGCTTTCCTGAATTTGTTTTTCATGGATATTTTGGCATTGGATGATGATACACAAGGTTTGATAACATATCATAGGATTTTGAGGTAGTGATCGCCAAGGATGTAGGGTCAGAAGGACCTACCGATAGTAGGTGTGAGATTTAAGTCGCAGAATAGGAGGTTTCATTAGAGGCTCCAAGGTCAAATAATTTACCTTAATGGGATATGTTTCTATGATATTTTGGGTAGTGGACATCTCATGTGAGATTTTCCCACCATTCAGGCTACAGTCAGAGAGGTTGTTGATGAACCGCCAAGGAAGAGATAGCAGTATGAGCAAATAGATCCATCGGGTAGTGTACATGGAAGGGGAGCTAGAGGATAGGGGAGGAGAGAGTTTCAAGATATTGAGGCTTATGTCCCTAGGACTCCAGGAATGATTCAAGGGATAATTGGTGTATTTATACTTTATATGAAATAGATAGACACCAGTGCTAGTTATTTCCTTTCCTTCCACTTTCCTTGTTTGATACTTAGAGATTCCTGTTAAACCATTGAATTGACCCTTACACATAGAGAAACCTAGTAGAGGAGAATCAATGATCACACACTAGTGCCGGTAGTTTGAACTGACTCTTAAAGGTGAATTTTTCGGTTAGGATCTCTTGGTAGTATCATCAAGGCCTTATGATTTAATTCTTGGTATGGACTTATAGCCACAGTTCATGCTCAGATTGATTATTTTAGGCAAAGGGTGTGGTTCATCCATGGTAATAGGACCAAATTTCTCTTTTTATCAGCTAAAGGTAGATCTTGCATCTTGGGATGGACTCACGCATAGGAGGGTGAAGCTGATTACAATTCAGTTGGCTATACTGACCATCAATGTAGTGGATGTTTTGAGTAATCAGTTTCCAGTAATGGTGGCATAGTATAATGATGTCATACCTAAATATGTTCTAGGTTTACATCCCCACTGAGAGATATACTTCTGAGTTAATCTACACCCCAAGACGATACTGATATTTACACCATCACATCAGATGGTTCCCTCAGAGCTTCATGATATGAGGATGCATTTGGAAGACTTATATAGGAAGGGCGTCATGATACTGAGTGTTTCACCATAGAAAGCCCTAGGGGGTTTTAGTTAATAATTTTCTGGTGTACTCGGTCTCTGAGAACGATCTTTTGAGACACATAAGGATGGTTCTAGACATACTATGAGTGCACCGGATACACAGAAATCCCTTGAAGTTTCAATCATGGATTCGAGATGTATTTTTTTCTAGGACACATCATCTCAGAGACTGGTGTAGAAATGGATTCAATGGAGGTTGAGGAAGATTTTGAAGAGTGCTCCCATAATGAGGTTTCCATATGAGGTTGTTGAGCACATAGTATTTGGTGATGCATTAGGAACTGGGCATAGTTGTTTTCGGATGCATAATCAAGTAGTGATTGCCTATGGTTTATGCCATTTGAAATCACATGAGAAAAACTACATGTCCCATGATCTTGAGTTAACAATAGTAGTATTTTCATTGAATATGTGGTGACACTACCAGAAGGGCGAGTGATTTATTGTCTACTTAGACAAAAATAGTCTCAAGTATGTCTTATCATATAAGGATTTGAACTTGAGACAAAGGCAATGGCTAGAGTGCCTCTATGATTATGAATTGGAGATTGTTTATACTCCTAGGGAGAGGAACATTGCAGCTGATGATCTCAGTGGAAAATCTAGCTTGTAGTTGTTGAATGAGGCATTTGAGTAGTTATCCTCATTTCAGATATCATTTGTGGATGGACTTGGAGTATCTTATCTCCAGTCAATAGTTTTTACCCCTCCACTCTTATGTAGAATCATGGAGGCATAACATATAGATACCGATTGTGAGGCTCTACATGCTCAAATGCCCATAGGGTACACCCGTGATAGATATTCAAAAGGTGGGGAGAACACTATTATTTTCAAAGGATACTTGATGATACTAGAAGAACAGTACATACAGGTGTGTAAATGATATACAAGGACCTACGAAGTCAGTTTGGTGAATAGGGATGAATAAGGAAGTTTCAGAGTTTGTGTCTTGATGCCTTACTTTTTGACAAGTGAAGGTTGAGCACTAGGTTCCTATGGGTTTGACTCAACCCCTTGAGGTGAAAAAATGGAATTGGGATGGGATAAAATGGACTTCATGATGGGATCACCATGTATGTACATGGGGCATGATACCATATGTGTGATCATTGAACGAATCACCAAGTTATCCCACTTTTTAACTATCCAGAAGTGGAGTTTAGTATACAGCTTATGAAACTCCTACATGTAGGAGATAGTTCGACTCCTTGAAGTTTCAACAACAATTTTTTTAGATCATGATTCTCTCTTCACATCCTAGTTGTGTAAGGGATTGTAGGAGGCATTTGGGACTCAATTATGCTTGAGCACAATGTTTCACACATAGGGGGATGGCCAGACTGAGTGGTCCATTTAGGCTTTGGTGAACATGATACGGGCTAGCATGTTATGTCTTGACGTCATTTTGGAGAATCGCCTACCTCTGGTGGAGTTTTCATTCAACAATAGCTACCCCTCCACCATCATTATGGCCCCATTCAAGACTTGGTACAGGCAACCCTACAGGTTACCACATTATTGGATTGACCCAAGAGATTCTATACTAATGGACCTGGGTTTGGTTTAGGAGACGATAAAGAAGTTTCAGGCCATCCAGGAGTAGATGTAGACTACACATAGCTATTATAAATCTTATTCTAACAGGTGACGAAGGCATTTGGATTTTGAGGATGGAGACCACATGTTCCTTCAGGTCTTTCCTTGATGCAAGATATAGATATTTTTCTAGGAAGACATGTTATCTCTAAGGATCATCATCCTTTCCTTTTCAAATACTGTGTAAAGTTGGTGAGGTCGCATACCACTTGGCTCTACCCCCACAGTTGGACCAGGTACACAATGTCTTCCATGTGTCCTAGCTGAGGAGATACGTAGATGATCCATCACACATCATCGACATGGGGGATCTGGACATTGATGATGGGACTACTTTGGAAAAGTACCTAATGGAGATCAAGGACCTTTCATGGGTGAGTGATTTCCTTTTTTGCACATTCATTGGTAGCAAGAGAATCTCCAGGAGAACACATGGTAGTGGGAGGATCAGATTCGTGCTCGATACCCTAAATTGTATGAGTAGCCCTTTGTTTTGGATTTTGAGGATGTAAAATCCATAAGGTGGGGAGAAATTAATTACTTGGATTGTCCTAAATTTATTTTTAGAAATTATTTGGGAAAATTACGAGATTAGGAACTATGACAGTGTGCGATTCTGAGGCCCGGTGTGCCTGGAATGATTCTATGAAGATTGTTAAGTTTTTAATAGCACGTGTGCACAAATTTTCTTAAAAAGTGAAATAAAATTTAATTAGTTTTCTTGATTATATATCTAAGGGAACCATTGAGATCAGAATAGTGGCTTTACCCTAGGCACAGTATAACTTGGGTCAGCACGTGTCATCTGTAGAAAAAGTCACCAAGGGAATAATCGTAAATAAAATAATTAAATCAAATTATTTTATTTTAAAATCCTAATAAATCATAAATGGTAACTCGTATTGGAAATATGTGACCACCATTGAGTTCATAAGGGTTTTTTTCCTTATATGAGCCCTAACATCAGCCCGCGTGGGCCAGCTGTGAAAGATAGTTTTTGGATGTAAACGTTATTATAATAATTTAATAAAAATTATTTTTGATGCAGCATTGGTTTTCTTTTAATATTTTCTATTATCAGAAATCCAGTATTATAACATAACCCTAGAAATCCTCTAAGACAAGGAGACGGACCTCTATCTAACAAATTCTAAAAGATTGGTTAATCAAGAACAACAAACCTCGTAATCGAAGGATCTTGACCACAACAACAACATGGTGACCATTATTCATTAGTGATCAAACTAAATCGAGGTAGGGTGTGTTGTTTGGATTATTATTTTCCCTTTCTTATATTCAATGAGGAACACAAACTAACAAATAAATGGGTTGATCCAAATATCATTCGTTCTTGAGGTATGGGTTATGATTGTGGATTTTTATCGTGTTTTTTTATTTAATATGCCTTAATGATCATTGTTATAGAATGAACCAAGGTTGGAATGAACAATGGTCGAGGTTTGATGAATGGGTCATTCTAGGTTCCTTTCCTTCCTAATGTTCTTTGTGTTCTTTTTATTTTTTGTGGTTTATGAACAGATGATTGCTATACCTCTCTATCTTTGCAAAACGATCTGAAATAGATGATCCAATATTGGGAAGACTTATCGAAGGTACGACGACGATGCTGATAGATGGATAAAAGAGAGTCAGTAGATATTGTCATTTGAGTGGTTTTTATCATGATGAATCATGACATTGATCTGACCCAGGGCAATGAAAAATGTGAACCAAGGATCACAGATGTGCCTCTACATTAAAAAACAGATAACCAGAGGATAAATGGTGGCCAACATAAGGGTCCACCAGTGGTGGCACACAGTGGGGGAACATGGTGGCAGTGGCAGCTGCAGTTGGAGGAGCTTGTGGCATAGCTGTGGTTGGAGGATCCCGCAGTTGAAGGGGCTACAGGGAAAGTGGATGCAGTGACTAATTGTATTGAACATAGCAGTATAGTGTTGATCATGAGGGATGTATTTAGGGAGGACCACATGTTTTGAATCAACCTGGACCATGGAGCAGGCTAGACCTAAGGGGAATGAATTTCTCCAGTGGGTTTAGCCCAGTGGGCTGAGCCTAGTGGTCTGGGCCAGTTCAAACCAGACCATACCAGGTCGGGCCAGATCCAGCGGGTTGGATCGGACCTGGACCAGACCTGGGTAAGACCATTTTTATAAAAAAAAAATTGTAACAGTAAAATGGGGTGTCCATTTGATGATCCATCTATGGAATAAGGAACCTTGTGATGGGGAGGTCCTTTTTAGATAGCACGATGGGTTTTTAGTTGAACCAATAGAGGTTTTGAGCAATATCTTTGACTATTCCTATGACGGTTCAATGAAGGATCTCATACTTTTCATAAAGGATAATAGTAGAGATTGAGAGTGTAACATTGGTATTTTACTATCAGGGTTCGATGCAAGATCTTGTTCCCATTATAGATAATGACCCATGTTCCGAAGTGAGTTTTCTTAGCTGGAATTTGATAGTGGACTCAGCAGATTAGAGCATGTATCATATAGAGAGGCATGGTCAGTCCTCAGTTCTATTCATGTTACCTTAGATAGGGTTTTTTGATCTAATTTGACCAATATTTATATGGGAACTTCTCCCCTATCTGGGATGATGTTTCCAATAGGGCCAGGAGTCCACCTAGTGAGTCGTAGGTGTGGTGTACCCCCTATCTATGTACCGATATTAGATTCTTTCCATTCTACATGACTAGACATGAAAATCATGATTCCAGTAGTTTTCAATTATTTATGTTTGTATTTTATGTATCTATACTTCATGTATTAGGAAGACTTAATGTCTCATGGAAACTACGTGACTTATCGAGACCATGCGTCTATGTGGTTACTTTTGTTAGATATTTTCTACATGCTTCTATCAGATAGCTCGAGGAGTGAGATCTCTCAGGATGAGTGTGCTATGAGTGGAATCTCATAGCAGGTAGTGGATGAGATCATTTATTATTGGAACCTTTTATGAGTATATCTACATGTTCTTTCTATATTTTATATAGACATATACATGTGTTGAGCTGACTATATCTTCTTAGTGATGTTTCCTATGTGGTATTTTACTTTTTTTTATCAGGGTTCCTACTAATTTTTGTTATAATAACTCCTACAAAGGATTTTCCAACACGTGTCATATCTTATGAAGATAAGAGAACTTTTTGACAGAGTCCTAGGAAAACTAGGACAAGACCAGGACCAGGTGGTGCTTCGTGAGTTCAGACAAGTCGAGGTGTTCCTATGACTATAGACAACAGTACTGGTACTTTTTGTTTAAAGGTTGGACTTTGGATTTTATAAAATCATTATTTTAGTGGGATTTTATTCTGAACTAGTTTACCTTATAGCACATTACTTTCCCAATTGTAATCTTTTGGTTGGGTTTAGTGGTATGAATGAATTTTTGTTCCTTAGTGGTTTTTACATTTCAGCATTTGTGGGCTTGGAGATGTGTGTGTGTGTACAGGTACTTAGTAAATTCCTCCCATGTTAGTGATATGCCTACTCAGTGCTAGTCACCATCCCCTAGACTATTGGAGGATGGATTGGGGAGTTACGGCACAGACCCCACTAGGATGGGTCGTGACGTGATACATATTGGAGATGCTTGGATGAACTGACCAATAAAATTCATGGGGTTATCACATAAATTTCTCTTTTGTATTCTTAGGAACCTAGAAAATCCCATGTATATGTAGGGCGTCTTCTCCATCAACATACCAATCTAGATGTGGGTCCCCACCATAAATACTCTCTCGTAGGACCATACCATCCGGACCTGAAAACTGTATACTCTTCAACCTATCAAGGACCAAAGAGGTAACTGCTGAGGCCATAAGTAAAGGACACTAATTACTCTCATGAAACTCTAGATGTGACTTAGGAAATAGTTCCATCAATTCCCATCCATCATTGGCTTCCTAAATAGCATGTTCCTAAGTCTTCCAGATCAACGCATCAACTACTACATTGCCATTTTGATATATACAGGCAAGACCGAAGTAAAAATACAAAAGGTATTAAAGCCATATTAATTTTCTATGATACATTTCATAATGTGTAAATATATATTTGAGGATATAATGGTTTTTATACAAAAAAAACCACCTACCCATCAGATAGTGTCTCTAGCAGCATAAGGCATCAGCAATTTCTACAAGATCAATGTCATGTGTTGGGTGATTGTGATTATGAGGTCTCAACCAGTGATACCTATATTTATTTAATTTATCCTCCTACATCATTAATTAACCCAGACCGATTCTTGAGGCATCATATAACACTTTATAGCCTCTTCGAGGCTCTAGAAGAATCAGAATCGGTGCAAAAGAAAGTCTTACTTTTAGCTCCAGGAAGGCATTCTCACACATTTCAAACCATTGGAACTTCATAACCTTATTGGTAATACCAGTAATAGGAGAATTAAGGAATAATAATTCATGTATTAAACATATATAATATCCATCCATCCCCAAGAAATTATGTATATAAAACATGTCCTTGGGTTGCTCTAAATAAACCACAATACTCACCTTCTCTGGATCAATAGATACTTCTGATTCCAAGATAATATGACCCAATAAGTGAATTTTTTTTTCAAAAAGTGGAACTAGAAATCCTAGAATAAATTTAATGCGCTCTCAGTGTATTAAAAATGATCTCAAGATGTTTAGAATGGACACTCTTAGTATAATAATACACCAATATTTCATCAACAAAGACAATGACAAAGGAATCTAGATAGGTGTGGAAATCCCTATCCATAAAATCCATGAATACATAGGGAATTTTCATAATACCAAATGGCATAATGAGTTACTCATATAGACTATACCGACTTTAGAAAGTCGTATGTGGTATATCTGAAGGTTTGACTTTTACCTGATGATATCTTAGTCTCAAGTCGATCTTTGATAATACCCTAGCTCCTCAGATATAGTCTAAGAGATCATCTATATGAGAAAATTGATATAGTTTTTTAACCATAATAGGGTTCAACCTTTGGCAATCCATGAAAAAAATGAAGGTTTGCATCTACCTTCTTGGAGAAAAGCATGGGTGAACCCCAAGAATAATTACTGGGTCAGAAAAACCCTTTGATTATAAATCTTCCAATTGTCTCTTGAGATCTTGGATCTCTATTAGTTCCTTCCTCTATAGATGAATATATGAAAAATATACTCCTAGAACTAGATCAATCATAAACTCTACCTCTCTCTCATGAGGTAATCCAGAAAAATCGTTGGGAAAAATCCCTAAAACGATCTACTATGGGAGGAAAATAAGTCAGATGTATTCCTTGATCCTGCATGAAGAGACTAGAAATATTGGTGGTCACTCCAACCAGATCATGATTCTATAGTCTATCTCTACCATACAATACATTACTCTCACATTTTTAAGTTAATTTTCACCCACTGGTGATGAAAATGACACCCTATAGTGATAGCATTCCACACAGTCATGATATAGAACAAACAAATCCATTTTGATAATGACATTAAAACTACCATCTAGAGTATGAAGAGGTCCTATTAAAAGGGATAACTTCGTACCTTGAGGGGGAAGTACTTGTATTGGTATATTCCCTCTGACCGCACTCCCTATGGTGTATCTAGGGTTATCACCCCATAGAAGTACTGAATTTCCAGCCCGAGACATTCCATGATCAATATGGAGATGAAGGAGTGAGAATAACCTATATCAAATAAGGAAGATATAATAGTATATACCACTAGAATACTACCTCATACTATGAATGGACTTACACTCTAATCCTCAGGTATTGGCTATAATGCATGCAGCCGGTCTGATCCACAGCCCTATCCTACAGTTGGACTACCCAGAGTAAGTTCGCTCTTCTAGTGTTGATAATAAAAAGTCTAGATACCATGTTCATGAACCCCTCATCAGCTAGTCCTACTAGTTTTATTCCATCATATATCCCAACACAGCATAACTGATCATACCATTGATGGTGTATCTAGTGCAGATCCTCTTCCACAAGAAGCAGGTGGAAAGGACTAGCATAATATCTGATGATGACCTATGTAGATGCAAGAATGAAAACCAACATGGTCTCTATCACACTAAGGATTTAGATTACCTTAACACACATGTTGATGGTATATAACAGAGCTACTAGTGAGGATACTCTGGCCTCCACATCTCTAACGAGAAAACTCAAAACTACGCTTCTAGCTGCTATAGGAATTAATACCCTTCCTTGGAACTAGATCTCTATGTCTGGTACTATCTATTTCTCTGATTTTATACCTTTTGATGAGATCCAAATTAGCAATCTTATAAAAGTTATTTAGGTGAAATAAATTCACCTATGACCATATGGAATACATCATCCCATTCTTAAATCATCTTGATTGCAATAACTCATCATTGGAAAGAAGTGTTGAAAACTGTTGCAACTTAATAAAGCATGATGAATTTTCTCTGAAAAATATAGAACCCTTTTCCAAGTGTAGGATATATTTGGATCATTCATATATCAAAATTTGAGGAAAGAAGTAATCATATAAGGAATAATAGAAGTCTACTTACACCATGCCTTGATGATGACCATATTGAATAATCACATCCCACTAGCACTTAGTGAAATCATAAAGAATATTGGTGGAAAGATTTATCCTATTCTCCTTATACGTCTCTAAATGAGATAAGATAGAACAAATGGAATCTAAGAAATAATCACCAGCCTGATGAACAATTTCCCCTAAAAATATGGGATGATGCGGCTGCCGGAACTCATGGTTCAAATCATCCATAGTAGGTTTAGGTTGTGGAGCACCCATCATGGACTGCATCAGGTGTAGGAAACTCCCTCGAAGTTGAGCTTCATTTCTTAGAATGAATATAGTAGGTGGTTCCTCAAGTGGAACTCCTAGAGTTAAGAGTGGTGGCTCAAGGCCCACCATCTCTAGAGCATGGTCATCTTCTCCCTCTTGGAACACAACACAAGGATTTCATGGTAGAAAATCCATAGAAATTTGAAGCACATCCCTTAAATCAATATTTGAGTATATATAATCCCTAGAGGAATTAGAAAATAATAATTAGGGATCACTACCCATGATAATACCTAAAATACCCACATAGAAGGCCAGGGTATTAGTATGTGTTCAAATTTGATTTATAGGTGTTCTAATAGGTGAGGGGTCGGTAGCACTTTTCCTCTTCGCTTACTGGAACAAATATCATTTAAATAGTCAAATTTTACATTTTATATTTGTATTTTCTTATATATATATATAAAGGTTTGATTAAATGGATCATTATTCCCAGTTAATAAATGTCCATTAACTTTATAACTTAAAGAGACACCAAATTAATTCTTATTATACCTTTTAAAATTTTTTCTTAGAATGTTAAGGGAATCTTATGATGCCTTGACTTAATTAATTACCCCTTACAATCTATAATGGCACATAAACCTAATAAATTGAAACTGGTAGTCATTCAAATGTATCTAATGTACAACTCATGTAACTAATGGTACATAGATGATGTGGGTAGAAAATAGCTATTTCAGATTTTGCCATCATCCTATATAGGAAAACACTATTTAATTTTATGATAAAACTTTCAATAACCAATTCCCTTACCCTATAGACGATATTATAAGCACAATCATATATAACAACCAATTATCACTCAATGATATCAGGAAACACAAGCAATATAAGCAGTGAAATAAACTTATATGTCCTGGAATATGCATGGAATGTGAATTCTATGTGCCTATAACGATGCATGTAATGATGCTTCTTTTCATAATAGGATATTATAAATATCCATAAATCATGTCAAATAAAACAAATCACATGCATCACCCAATGTTGAATGTATATCAAATGTAATAGGAAAAATACAGAACAAAAAATTCGCATTCCCAGGAAACTTGGTATTAACCCCAAATGTAGGTCAACTACTCCCAGGGAAATATTATAGCCAAGTTATAACCATATTCCTAATATCCTATCTATATTCAAAAATAATAATAAAACAAAAGAAAAAATCTACCTCTAATACTTCTTTTTGACATCACCACCTAGGTGCCACTCAAAGGTTCCCTGAAGTTAGTTGGACAAATGGCCTCAAGAAAGCCTCCACATATGCCAAAGTCTATTGACTTTTAGTAAGGGATTAGGGTGTTCATGTGGGGAGACAATGCTCTCATGTAATATTGGAGTGCATTAGATATATAATAATAGATAAATAGATAAGCTACTGTAATAAATAATAACTTTGTGGAAGAATACATAAACAGTCAAGAAATAGATAATAATACTTAAAAGTTTAAATTGAATCATAAAAAAATGATAATTTCGTGTCTCTTAAAAATAGGATAATAGGTATAAATGGAAGCAGGAAATGCAGTACAGCACATGAAACACAAAAGAACAAAAATACCAAAAGAAATACAATCATCATGAGAACTGGTCTGGTCATCTACTACCAATATCCATCCAATGAAAGCATTAAATTTAGGTGTCCAAGGTGGGATGATTCCACTTTTCCATACATATGATCATGTATTCTACCTGGGTAACAACAGAATACCAGATAGAGTGTGAGATAAATTTCAATAATCCACCACCAAAGGGATCGACACAATCTAGAATGTGAATACAAACTGAAAAAGTGTGTAGGAATATATATATATAATTAAATCAGTACGAATAAATAACTTATTCCTACGTCAGCCTCATCTAGTATCAGAACATGTAATCATTTAACTAATTTGGTTCCAATTTATAATTAGGAGATCATATGTAACTTTTTTTAGTGATATGGATCAATGTTTAAAAATAATAAAGGATGGCCCAAGGTGTAACCAAGGCATCCTTGACCTCAAGGTTTGGCCGACTCATAGCAATAACTCATGTAGTATGGTAATTAGGGGTCTGACTATAATCCAAGGGGAACACCCAAGGAATTCCATAATAAATGAGTCTAACTAAGTCCATAGAATTCATCCATAGAAATCTCAGGTTAATCATGACTGAGCTCAATGGGGTGATTCCATGGAGTCATGAGTTTAAATACATCAAGCTAGATCCAATGAATTTATCTGAGGAATCCTAAAATTTGAAGAGACAGTGAGGGATACTACGGTATCATGTTGGTCATCTGATAGTAGACAAGGTCCATGTCCCAAGGTGGGTATCTCCCTTGAAAACTAACTCCTTGTAATAGAATGGATCCTTCTGAGTGGTCAAGGAATTCCCTCTATAATTCAAGGTTAAGTCAAGTATGACAACTCTTTTAATGGTAAAAATTCCCATATGCAATAGGCACCTTATACATATATCATTATTTAATTTAAGTTCATGTAATACGCATTCGTATAAGTAAGTCATTAGGTTCATTCAATTACTTTTCATTAATTTGACAAGGTATATCAAGGACTTGCACCCATTTAGAACATTAATTTCTTATTCATTTATTTGGTTCATTACTTAACCTTTCATAGTCATGAAAAGGTTGCCTGGGGACATGAAACAAATTACCAATTCATTTTAGAAACATTTAATGGGTTCATTCCATTTACTTTCATTAATCATGACAATGGGTTTTAAGTACACGAAACCAATTCCATTTAATTATAATAATTTAGTAGGTTCATTCCATTTCCTTTTGTTAATCATAAAAAGGTAAATTGGGATATGAAACCAATTCAATTTATATAATCAAGGCCAAGAGATATCTATAATTTACTTTACATTTAATTATAAATTAATTTAATTAAAACTCTTACCTTATGAATTTCAAGTCCATGTGCACCTGAATGGAATCGCAGATAGACCCACATAGGTCACAAAGTAATAATTAAGGAAACATAAAACTTGGGGTGGTTGTTATTGAGTTCATAACCACCAATGATGTGACGAAAACATATAAAAAGGTTATAGAATAAAATTCTAATGACTATAAGAAAGGAATGGTAATTTAAAGGGAAAAACCTAGTGAAATCGATGTTCACACAATGATGGAAATTTTTAAACAATTATACTTTCAGGGATGATTCATAGACCACCTACCGTATACTCGTATAACTCTCCTCACCCAGTATCAACCCTTATTTTGGCCTGGATCATAATAAAATGGAAGAATGGATCAACGTCCTAAAAATATGTCATATGATCCTACATCAAAATAGTGCATCCAATAGAAAGAATAATGTAAAATGAGCATAAGTATTAGATAACATATTGGAGGCTATCTAGTGAGACTGATTACATTCTAACCAGATTCCAAAGGAATAGATATAGAAGAACCTAGAAATAGAGGATTTGGAGCTCTTCAACATAGGAGGAATCCTCTGCATGTTAGAAATGAGAAATAAGGAAAAGGAATATAGGTTTTAATAATTTTTAAAGGTAAAATCATAATTTTACCCAAATATTATGGTTTGCACAGTCAGGCTACATAGCTGGCCAAACCATGCACCAATCTTGTGCTGAGATCTACCTTAAGAGGGAACCCAAATAGTTAGGTAACACAATCTTAGAAACCATTCTCCAACTGTGTCCATATCCTCTACTAAAAATTGTAGACATCTGGATTGGGTGTGCGTTACTGGGTTCACATTTAGAGAAATCCATGTTTCCTACATGGCCCTCTGAAATTCACCACATGGTTAGGACAAATCGTGTGGGATGCGGTGAAATGTTTCTACTAACCATGAACCAAGTTCATTATTCCACCAATTGGGGTTCCAAGCTCCGAACAAGCCTCAGATACACCTGAAATGTGTATATCCTCATTAAGAATCCATATTAGGTCCAAGAAAAATAATTAGACCAAACATTAACGGATTTGAACCTCATAAAAAATTGGGTTCTTAAAAAATTATACCTAGATGGATATTTATATTCTTTTGAACTAAAACCACTTGGTCTATGCCAAGCATGTTTACGAGGTAAAATGATCAATACCCCATTTAGTGGGAAATGTGAAATGGTCAAAGAGCTTCTTGAATTAGTTCATAAAGATGTGTGTGGACCATTTCCCACTGAGGAAATGGGTAGGTTCTTGATGCGCTTGGATTTCATTGACATTTTTAGGAATTGTTAATTTAGTTTTAATTAATTTTTCTACCCACTATTAGAGTTTGGGGTTTCTTTTATAGTTTTGTTGTATTTTTTTTATTTTTTCAATTTTTTGTAAATTATACTTTAATATAAGTAAATTGTTATTATTATTAGTTTATATTAATTTTATATGATAATACCATTTAATATCTAACATTATTATTATTTTTTGTAATTTAATAAATATTAGTTTTATAATAATTTTATTAATATTTATTAAAAATTATAAAAAATTGTTGTATTAGTATTATATTTTATTGAATATCATTTTCTATATTTGTAATTTTAATAATATTACTATTCATATTATTAGTTTATAATTATTGTTATATTAGTATTTAATAGTGGTATTATTATTATGTATATAGATAATAATTTTATTTAATTGCTAATTGTATTATATTATTATTTAATCATTGTTTTTGTTTTTTTTGTTTTTGTTTTTTTTTTTGTGGTTGTTGTATTAAATTGTAGAAAAAAAATGAGTAGAAAGATTTTAGGGAGGATAGGGGTTTGAAACCCTAGCCGCAGGCACACCCATCTGGTACAATTCACAAGGATCCCACCACACACCTCCATATCCCATCTTTCAGTGCCACCAAATCAGTGATTCCACCTCAATATCCTTTTTTACACCAAGTGGTGTCATCCCTCCCTCCATCCTCTATTGCACCTGATCACACCAGCATGACGTCTCCTTCTCTAGATCACAAGAAGTATCCTCTAGACTCCTATCCTCTTACGGTGGTCCCCTTTTTTAATCAACATGCCTCCCACCCTGCAAACAGTCACTGGCCTCCTTCAGCATCCCACAGGCATGAGCCTCCACATACTACATCCTCAACATGCTGAAACACACCCATAGGAGACCCCCCATATCCTATTGGGCCCCTATGCTACACCTCCATCATAGTGTTTATCCTCCTCTCTTGATGTGAAAGGAACCAGAACAAATAGAAAACCACCCTCCTACATTATTACATAGATGCAATGTCATCTTCTTGGCCGAATCAATATATACGACACAACCTATAAGAAACACCTCTTGCTACAATCGAAGAAGATAACAATTTGTGTGTAATATTGATGTACATGGTGGATTTGATTTTCTTCATGAGGTTGATGCTTCATGGCTAGATTGAACATGTATCCGATCATTTTTTCATGTTAATGAAAATTCTCAGTGGTTCACGTCATAATTACGGTGATAAATGGATTGATGGTTATTATTTTGTGATCATCAGTGGAAGTTTGAGGTGAAAATTGTGATGACACAAACACAATTATATCTTCTATTTATTATTTCATTTTTCTAGTTTTCATTATGTCGGAGTAATATTCTTGGTTTCAGAGTGTTGACTAACATGATAGTAATTTCATGCCTTTAATTTGTTTCCAAGTTTGATTATCAATTAATTAATTTTGATTTTTTTATTAAATTATATTTGTGTTTTCTTTAATCTTTATGGATTCTGCGCATATTATTTGGTTTCCATTCATGAAATTATATATATTTAATCAAAGGTGGGATATCATCAGAGATTGTATTTATTCAGAAATTAACCACTCGTATAAAAGAACAATAAATCGCACATGACAGAATTCTGAATAAATAAATATATTAAATGAAAAATTAATATTTTATGTGTATTTAACTTTAAACACACATTCATGATACCTAATAAGTTATCTCATATGATTGAAACTGGAATATATATATACATAAAATTTGAGAGAAATTGTCCATTGTATTTCACAAAGTTATTCGATGCTAATGTGATGAAAAATTATTTGTCAAACCAGAGGATGAAATGATGGTTGATTTGTGTGAAAATTATAGTACTATATAACATCAAAGAATTAAACTCGATGGAATTTTGATTAAATTTGGAATCATTGATAATTGAATGAATGAATATTCATATGAAAAAATCAAATAATTATCATTGCATGCAATTTAACATATGTCACAACTCTGACACTTCCAATGAATCTTTTTTTCTTCAAAGATTAATTTTGTTTACTTAGATAGTTTTATATAATTTAATTAATTATTTTTAAATATATATTTAGTTTTTATAAGTTTTAGTTGTTAATCACATTTAAAACATATCATCCTGAAAATTCTTTCCAGAGTATATTCCTAGTGTCTATGCACATTCTCTATATGGTTTAAACCTACTCGTCACTTCTATAATGGTTAGTAGGTTAATAAATTTACAAATTATACAACCTATGATGTGTGTTCTAGTATTTATACTTCATAACGTTAATTGATGATTTCATTAGATATGAATATGTCAAATTAATGAGGTATAATTAATATTCTTTTGATAAATTCAAGGAATACAAGAATGGAGGTTAGAAGCATCTTGGTAATAATATTAAGAAACATCCTTTAGACTATGCTGGAGAATATATTAATCAAGGCTTCATTGATTACTTATGGGATTTTGGGATCTTATCTCCACTCATTCCTCTTTATACATATCATTGGAATGGTGTAAGTGAAAGGAGGATGCACACATTTTTGGACATGGTGAGATCAATGATGATTCAAGTTAGTCTTCCATTATCCTTTTGGGGATATGTGTTACAAACAGAAGCAAAAATAATAAACCAAGTGAAAACTAAAGCAAAAGATAGTATACCATACAATTTATGAAATGGAAAGAAACGTGTGTTTTCATGCTTATATGTGTCAGGTTTTGAATCATTTTCTAAGGCCTATTCAGGTAACAAACTTGCACTATGATGAAAAAAGTATACTTTATAAGATAGCACAAAGAAACTGGGGGATATTACCTATATGAACCATCAGAAAAAAAATACAATATTGAAAATAATCACCATACACTTTTAGAGGGATAACATATCTAAAATAGATAGTGGTATAAAGATATAATTCGATGATGTTGAGGGAAAATTAATACAAGAGATGGTGAAGGAATAGATTCCACAAATCCCCATGGATGAAGAAGTTGTTCTAAAGACACAAGTACTGTGTAGAAGTACAAGATAGGTTAGAGATCCAATAAAACAATTTTATAATCACTAAGGGTGGTGACTCATTATTCATTGATAATAATGATCCTCTAATTATAAAGAAGAAATAAATGTCATAGATTCTTCTAAGTGGGTTAAATAAATGAATTTTTAAATGGATTCCATTTACCAAAACCAAGTCTCGATTTTGGTAGATCCTCTAGGGGATGTAAATCCAATTGGTTTAAAATGGGTATTTAAGAAGAACCTGGACATGAAAGTAGAATTTTGTACCTATAAGGCATGACTAGTTTAAAGGGGGTTGAAAAAGTGTCATGTAATTGAGTAAGATAAACCCTTTTCACCAGTTCCAATGTTGAAATTAATCAGAATTATACATTGCATAGCAGCTTAACAAGACTATGAGATTTGGAAAATGGATATCAAAATAGCCTTCATTAATGGGAACCTTTAGGAACATGTCTATATGACACAACCTAAAGGGTTTCTGACTCCAAAGTATTCCAACAATATATGAAAATTAAAAAAAAATCTCTATATGGATTAAAGCAATCATCTAGATCATGGAACATTTGTTTTGACGAATCCATAATGGTATTCTATTCATAAATAATGTGTGTGAGACATATGTCTACAAATGTATTAGTTGGATTGAATTTTTTTTATTAATAGTATATGTTGATGAAATATTACTCATAAGAAATGAAATACCAATCTTACATTCTATTAATATATAGTTGAATAAATGATTCTCTTTGAAGTACATGGGTAAGGCAGTATATATAAATGGGATCCAGATCAATTATGATGGATCCAAGAGGTTACTCGACCTATGTAAAAGTACACACATTGAAAAGATACTGAAGAGATTGAATAAAGAACAATACAAGAGAGTATTATTATCAGTGTTACTTGACATTCATATTTCTAGGGAAATGTGTCCCCAAACACATGAGAAAAATTAATAGAATGAAAAAAATTCTATACACAACATAGGTTAGGTCAGTCATTTATGTTACGCTATGTAATAGGGTAGATGTAGCTATATATTAAGTGTTGTAGTAAAATATCAAGCTAATCTAGTTGACCACCATTTGATATAAGTCAAGACTATCCTTAATTATCTGAGGAATAATAAGAATATATTCCTAGTTCATGGATGAGATGAGGAACTAGTCATCATAGGATATGCATATTCTAGTTTCTAAACTGATCAAGATGGCATGAAGTCACAAATGGGATGCATATTCACTTTGAATGGAGGTGTTGTGAGCTATAAGATCTCAAAGAAGGTTGTGTTTGTAGATTTTATAGTAGAAGATGAGCATATTGTGGCATATGAGGTAGCTAAATAAGTGGTATGGATGTGAAAATTCATCCAAATATTGATGTGGTACCTAGTAGTAAATATATTTTCTCACTCTACAGTGATAATACTATAGTAGTGGCTCTCGTTAAATATCCATGGTCACATCAGTGGACAAGGAACATACAATGGAAGTA
This sequence comes from Viscum album, assembly GCA_963277665.1. Lineage (NCBI taxonomy): Eukaryota > Viridiplantae > Streptophyta > Magnoliopsida > Santalales > Viscaceae > Viscum > Viscum album. The sequence goes on along the minus strand of OY728152.1, from coordinate 328,836,617 downwards.
ACATCTTTTTAGTGATTTTCTCATATATTTTAGTTTTTAGTGAGCATTATATTCATGTAAGAAAATGTATCAGACCCTTGACTAAAGCCTTGAATCAGTAGAAACATGTTTATCATGTGAGGTCCGTTGGACTAAAAGTCATATGTAGTTAGCTCTAGTCCTTGTGTGAGTTTTTTGGAGTTGGTGTCCTAGGTCCAACTATTTATACTTTGATTACATGTATATTTTATATGTTTAATACTAATAAAAATTATTATTATATATTGTTCAATGTTTTACATAAATCTAATTTAATAATGTCCTAGAGTATATGTTGCATTGATAAGGTTATAGAAGCTCTCCGCTATGATGAGAACCTTGAAGTTCTCTTCCAATATTCATAAATAATATTATATGGTTGGATAAGATACTATGATGGGAAACATAGTATATAAACATTCAGTTACTAATACTCATAAGGGGATAAATATTCTTCTCGTGAAGTTCATACTTGGTAATCTCCAAGATGAGAGATTATGAGAAGAGACCCACCTATAGGAATTCTACATATTTTGGTGTCATCGGATATTCCTATCTATAAGTGTGTATAGTGGTCCTTAGACATTAATTTTAACAACCTAGATCAACTAACCACTAAACCAGTAGTTTCATTGGTGGGTCACAAGGCCTCTAGCATGCCTCCCCAAAAGCTAGAGGCTTCTGACTAGTAGCGAGGGTCTAAGGAGGTGATATTTGGGAGATTATACCCCCATGATCCGAGTAGCGCAATGGTATATCAGAAAATTAATAAATAAAATTTGTTGAACTAATAATAATTAAAAGACATATCATTGGAAGAATAATAAAAATTTAATGTAAAAGATGGCCAATTAAAATATACCAATATGCAATCATGTCCATATGATGATACATAACCAAAATAGTAGACATATAGCAGGTACATGATACAGGGTAGTAAATAACTAAAGGAAAGGAAATTCCCATGGGTGATCTACATGAGAATCCTAATCTCTAACTCATACCCTTGATCCTAACTCCTATGTACAATCTAGACTATACAATCAATAATCCTTGATCTTATGAACATGAGATCTAGTTGGGTATGCCAATGCAATGGCAGCCTGAGTAGGGTGTGTGATAAAATCTCAGTAGGCCACTACCCATGGTATCAATATATATACCTAGTCCATGTATATAAAGTAAACCAGTGTACATGTATAAATAATGATAAATAGTGTTGAACAGATAATTAAAAACCAACCCACTCAGGTTCTAGAAGGAAACCTAGAGGCTCTACCTGCTTCAGTTCATGGCCTAAAGAGAAATCGTATCAGTAACTATATATATATATATAGTATAGTTATATATTTCGTCCATATATATGGACCATGTATGTGAATACATAATTGGACATATACGTGGAATAATAAGTGCTAGCTTGACTAGGGTGTAACTCAATCATTCATAAACAATCTAAATGAGCCTATAAGATCAATCCAATGGGTACATTCCCTAAATCTCATAATAAGTGGGATATTTCATGAACACCACTTGATATGCTGATTTTTCCTTCATTTCAACACTCGAAGTTGTGAGTGTGTCATCATGCCAACACTCAACAAGGGACGTGGCACATCATGAACCCATCCAAATAGTATCACTGGTGTGAGACGTCATGATCAATACCCGATGTAAGGTAGCATGATACCACCATGCTCAATAGAACCCTTACCATCATTCCACAAACTATATTAGGGAATAAACATATCTATAATAAATTTCCATAAGGTAGTGCCTCTCATTCTTTACATTTAAAAATCCTAACCATAACTAAGGGAATCACATTTATAAAAATTCACAAAATCCATGCTTATCTAAGTATATAAAGAGGTGTTTTCATATCGAAAAATTCAATTTCATTTAATTAAAACGTTTAATTCATTCTTGGAAGGTAACACATCATTAAAATCCATTCCATTTTAAAACATTCCATTTAATATATCTATAAATGGAAAATCATTTGACAAGCATGATGATGAACTAAGAAGGTAACATGGTCTAATTGGTAAATTACCTATATGGGATGTACCTTTTATTAAGTAATCCAATCCCTTAAGAGGGGCTTGGTTCATTAGTCATTTAGGTTGGATTGGTCTAATAAATGCACTTAGAAGGTTCATGGGGTCAATAAACATTTATGTATAAGGAGGGAAACTTTATTTAAGAACACCACTAAAGGTCATGTCCTAAACATACCATATCTCTATCAATAATAGGAATAATAAGAAAAATACCAATTCCATATGGCCAATCATGATTAATGTCAGTAATGACTACTTTTTAATTTTTAAGATAGTGAAACTCATTTGATGGGTTTTATTATAAAAACATGACATTGTTTCTCAAAAAATAATTTAGAACAATTTTAGAAACTCTTTAAGAATATAAACTCATTTAATCAAATAATAATTTTATGAAGCTAACACATTTGGAAAAAAAATACAAGATTCAACATGGAATTTAGGAGGTGGAATTATAGATTGTAAAAAATCCTACAAGGGAAAATTACATTATTAAAACCAGACGAACACATAGAAGGTGTCCTAGGAATTTAATCATTTAATTATAATAGGGTTATAGAATCTAGAACACCCAAGTGGTGTCTCTGATCAAGGATTAAATCCTCAAATTACTAAACAGTAATCAATAGGAGTAATAGAAGTTGTGTATACCAATTTAAAAATAATAAGTCAATTTTAAGAAAATGTGTGGAAAATGCCAGTCTGCGGCACTATGAGAAAATTTTTAATTAAAAAAAAATTGTGGTAAAAGTTATATACCTCCTATATTGATCTTAGGATGCTATACTCATCCAATATCATGTCTTATTTCATTCTTATTTGGAAGAAATCAAAGAAACTGACATCCACCCAAAGAATAAGGAAAATGAGCTTGCACCATGATAACTCGGTCGAGTGGAAATTAAACAGAGAAATATTCAAAAGGATCATATGGATTACTGAGAGGAATCCATAGAGAATGTTAGAGCTCGAATATAGATTTTGATGGAGGATATCTTACAAAACCTAGGGTGGGATTGGGAGGAGAAACCCACGAGAGAGGGAGTTTTTCACATAGGAGGATAAGAAAGAATAAAGAAAAGAAAAGAGTTTAAATGTTTCATTAAGGGAAAAAAGTGTAATCTCACCATCTAAACTAGGTAACATGGTTTGGCCACGCATTTTGAGAAATCATGTGCCAACCGTGTGAATTCCACTACTTGGAAACTGAACCTCTAATGGTTGTGCTGCATGATTTTCCCTAATCGTGATCCAACCGTGCGATGAAAAGAGCACAGGTACTTCCAATTTGGCAGAAAACATGTAGGCTAGGCACACAATTTAGGAAACTATGCACAGCCTGTACACACCAATTATGCTCATCTACTACAGCCACATAGTTTCAAAGATATCATGTGCCCTATTTAGTCTTTCTAGTTTTTGATTGTTCTGAGTCCGATGCTACGAAAAATCAACAGAGCACCTAAGGAACCTCTCGATACTTTAACTTAGTCTAAAAAAACACTTTTAAGTGTTTAAACTCTCAAAAATACATTCCAAATCTCGGTTCAATGAATAGACCATCCACCAAACCCCAAAATTCATTTTCCCTTGGAATTTTACCTTAGCTCAAAACACATGCCATTAAAACCTCCCCACCATAGAACTTATCATCCTCAAGAAGACCTAGGGAGATAAAAAAATCACCCAACATATAAGGGTTATGAAGTATATTTTAAATGGATGTGTTGTGTTTCCAAAGACTAATGCCCTTAAAATTATTACCTAAGAATACAACACTTAAGCCGTGAAAACCTAATCCAATTCTCATTTTCCTACTAAAACACTGAAAGAGTGCATATACAAGCCTTTTTATCTAGATACACAATCATGTCATTATCTCTTTAAACATATAGATGATGGCACTCCCCGAGATTGATCTTAACATTGAGCAGTCAATTCCAAACCATTGTACCTCCACCATTGGAATTTCCTACCAATTATGCCTTAAGTGTTCTAGTGGAACTCAAGGAATGATTTGGAAATGATCAAATGGTAGATTCTCCACTGACCATACACATTGAACAAGAAGGATAACTAGTTGAGTCACTCTAACTGAATTTTCTTGAAAACACCCAGCATATATGGTCGATGCATTACAAATTGAACTCTAATGACATCCATCAAGGAATTCCATGTTTACTATGAGAATGTTCAATGAAAACCATACCTGATTTCGGTGATGTTCCTTGGTCAAACCATCACTTAACCATTTAATTTTTCATTCCTCAGCATGAACAAGGGTGTAACCTAGATCCATCCCATTGAAATTGTCACACCCTTTTCAACACCACTTCTAAGCTCGACCACAAGTGTGAGATAACCTTGGATTCATTAAAATGAAGTCCATGTAACTAGCCCAAGGTAGTCCATACTCCATTTGTACACATGATACATTGTTATAAGGCCAATACATTTATATTAAATCATAGACTGAGCCCCAAGAATCATCCACCTAGAAATCATGTAAAGGGAAAAAAAATTGGTGTCTAGGAGTTCATCCAAGGCGTTCCTACTTGGGAACCCAAGTATAACTCATGATTAACCATGCTTGTTTAAACAAAAAAATTTCAAAAATGTCACTCACATGGATCTTACTTATCATTCTCAATGACATATAAATATTTAGTGTGGTGAATAACTGATTCTCTCTCAGTGCACCTGGATGATATCAATATAGGTGACATGCTCGTCTCTTAAGGGAGAGTACACTAAGAGGATATCATGTAGATTCATGACACTTCTATCACATCCTAGATGAAGTGATTGATACGGTTTTCAAAAAACCATTCCCAACTACTAGAAATAAAATCATAGTCAAACCACTATCGATCGACTTTTTGGAAGAATATTGGCTTCACCTGCTGATGCACCATCATTAACTGATCATAATTCCTCTACTAGCTGAAGAATATTGTGATCACTCAAGATTAAACACCAATATCCATCCATGACCAATGGTGTTTCTCAAGGGATGCATAAAAATCCAACCACATCAGCATCATGTTGTCGAGAAATCACCGACATGATTCAAAACTCGGAATCCCTAAGGGCATTAAAGAATGATTGACCATTTCCAAATGGTCCTCCATGGTTGTGTTCCTTCTGAATAGAAGGACACATTTACCAAAACTAATATGAATCTCCCCACCTTAGGAGTTTCTTAGCCATCTAATGGAAATAGATAGACCACCTGATCCTAAGTATTCTAGATCAGATTCACCATAAACGCAGATGTGATAATCCTTCGAGTCACACTCACATATGTCATAGCCTTTGGCATAAAACCAAAACCAACATGACTAGTGTTTCAACCACCCAATCCTCTTGGAACACTATCCCAAGCATTGGGATTAATTTATGTATTTAATGCCTAGGTCACTCTAATACAGATGTGACCTGGGAATATACTCAATAGCTCAAGGATCAATGATTCTACCAAACTCAACAAGTTAATTACATCATTTAAAAACTTTATGGGTACCATGTATATAGATGCACACTACACCAAGATTTTAAAAGAAATATGACACATCCTTGATACTATTCATATGTTTTCCACCCTACGCATTCAAGTATTAGGTTTTTCCTATAATAGATTCAACCCAGAGTCGTATTTCTCCATACAACCTTTAACTTGGATGATGACATACTAAGTCTTATATCAATGAAGAAGAAGAAATGGAGTCACCCAACCCATGAGACGGCTGACCATACCTGAGGAATATCTAACCTATTGAACCCAATCATCACTTCATGATCATGCCCATAAAAAGCATCAAAGATACCACGACCACCCATTTAAATAAGGGTTTCATTTAGAAGTTAGGAGTCCCACTAGGGACAACGGCACCTGATCAATACCACATGTCAGAAACTCATGGAATTTAGCAAGTAATTTAATCTTTAAGGGTTATACCTACATTGTTTTATCCCCTTACAAAAGCATAATCATAGACCATATCAATAGGTCGCACCTAAAATATTACACTAGGCTCTACTCCTATCATTCAATCCCTTACTAAAAAGAAAGAGGCCAAAATAAAATGTTCACGTTTTCATTCCATGGAAAATCACAGAGATTTTAAACTACCCTTACATGAGGGTTTAAACTCAGGATACCACCCACGGTTCCATTTTAAAGTCATTAAATTGATTCAAATTCAATATTTAAACATTCAAAATATTTAATTCATAATATAAAGTAAAAAATTATAATACAAAATCACTTGGTAAAAGACAAGGAAACCTAAAAGTATCCTATTAAGCTAACCTGGGATCATTAGAATGCAACCCAATAGTAGTTGTTTATTTACCAGAATTTAAAAACACTCGTAGTGGGTAATATCATAAGAAATATACCACAAATGACCTACTAGGGACTAGTTGTGCATTTAGGAAGATTAATCATATGGATCTCCATGCTTGTGTGATAGATTCACAAGTCATTATAGAAGCAACCAATTCATTACTGATAATAATTAAATATATTTTACATTTATAACCATTTCAAAATATAACATGGTCAAAAATAATGGTTAGATTATATAGGTTTCACTCACCCAATTTTTCTATACACTTAACAAATTGGAATTTGGATCCCATTTATCGTGACCAATTCACTTTAAATTTTAAACATTAACAATTTTTCATTTTAACAATAGTTGAGATATATATAAAAAGATCAAAATATGTTTTGAGTATATGGATTAAGTTTTCCCAATTATGAGGGGGACATAAACCTTCCAACTAAAAACTAGATCCCATTTAATCAAAACTCATATGTTTAGCCCATGAAACAAATTATATATCAAAATCATAACTGAGAATATTATCACAAGTAATAAACATAGAGAACATGCTAAATAATTAGGTAGCATGGAATATAATCACCTATGAATGGAAACAGATTAACATTATAAATAAATCAATCAATCGTGTTATATAAAAAACATTCTAAAGAAAAAAATCATGGAATATCACTCAAGGAACATAAAAAAAGGAAAGAATCTCAACAGGAGCAACTACATGGCATGGGATATGCATGAAATGTGAATTTCTATGTGCCTATAAGGATGCACGTAATGCTACTTTGTTGCCATACTAAGCTAAGGAAAAATACTATAAATCTCATAGATCAATATGTAGAATAAATTACCACAATCACTAAAGGTGAAATAATAATCAATTGTAATAGAAAACAACATGAACAACAATCCCAAACCTAGACAACAGGACTTTTCCCCATGGATGGGGTGATCACTCCCAGACACAACTATTTCCCAAGTTTCGACACATTCCTAGTCTCCTATCTACTAGCCTAAAAATAGCAAGACAATGGAAAAAAAAGAAGGCACCCATTTCTCTTTGTAACAACTAGAATCGATTAAAAACTAAACTGACAGCCATACGGGTGGGTCACATGGCCTCAAGTGCACCTCCCCGTATACTAGAGGTTGTTGACTAGCAGAAAGGGTCTAAGGACGTGATAGTGGGTAGACTATACTCTCATGATTAGAGTAGCATAGTGGTATATCAAAAAATAATTAATAGACGATAGAAAAATTAGTAATAATTAAATGAAAGAGAAGTAAAATAATAATATAAATTGAATGTAAAATATGGATAACACCAATATAAAAATATGCATGTCCATATAATGATACATAACTAAAAAATAGACATATAGCAGGAACATGATACCAGTCAGTACATATATAAAAAAAAAGGAAATCCCTAAGGGATATCTCCATGTGAATCTTGAGATCCAAATAAAACCCTTACTCCTAACTCCCAGGTACAATCTAGACAACACAATAAATAATCAATGGTCCTACGAACTTGAGATCTAATCTAGTACCCCGGTGCAATGGTGGCTTGAGCAGGGTGTGAGATAAAATCCCAGTAGGCTACCAACCACGGTGTCTATAGCTATAACAAATATGTGAATATAAATTAAATCATTTTATAGGAATTATTGATGACAAATAGTGTCTAAAAGATAAATAAAAGCCTGCCCACTTAGGTTTTTGAAGTAAACTTGGAGACTCTAACTGCTTAGACTCATGGCCAGAAGAGAAGTATAACTTGTAACTATATATATATATAGTAATGTTACATACATATATGGTATAGTTATATATTTCATCCACCTATATGGACCAAGTACGTTCAGAAATAAGTGGCCATATACTTGGAATACTAGTTGCTGGCTAGACTGGGGTATAACTCAGTCATCCATAACCAGTCTAAATGAGACTATAAACTCATGATAAAGGGTACATTTCCTAGATCTCATAATGAGTGGGAGTCATCATTCACGTCACTTGATATGGTGAGTGTGTCATCATTTTAACACTTGAAGTCGTGAGTGTGTTGTCATGCCATCACTCAAAAAGGAACGTGGCACATCATTCCCACCATCCAAATAGTATCACTTGTGCAAGATGTCAGGCTCGACACCCGATGTAAGGGAGTCCAACACCATAATGATCAATAGAACCCTTACCATCATTCCACTACCTATATCATGGCATAATAATATTTATTATAAATATCCATGAGGTGTTACCTCTCATGATTTACATTTAATAATCCCAATCATAACTAAGGGAATCACAACTATAAAAATCCACATAAGTCATGATTATTTAACTATATAAATAGGTGTGGTTGTACCAATTAATTAAATTTCATTTAATTAATACATTTAATTCGTTCATGGAAGGAAAACCATCATGAAAATTCATTCCATTTAATATATCTAGACTTGGAAAATCATTTTATAGGCCCGATGAGGCACTTTGAAGGTACCATGGTCTAATTAAGAAATTACCTACATGGTAAGTCCCTTTTATTAAGAAATCCAATCCCTTAAGAGGATCTTGGTTCATTAGTCATTTAGGTTGGAGTTGTACAAGCCATGCACTTAGAAAGTGCATTGGGTCAATAACTATTTATGTCGAAGGAGGGAAATTCCATTTAAGAACACCACTAAAGTTTATTTACTAATCATACCAAATATCAATCCATAACATGAAGCATATGAAAAATACCAATTTCATAGGTCCATGCATGATTAATGTCATTAATCAGTGCTTTCTAATTTTGAAGGAAGTGCACATCATTCGAGGGGTTTTGTTATAAAAACATGACATTGTGTGTAAACAATTCATTTAGCACAATTATGAATCACTTCAATAATCTAAACTCAATTCATTAAATAATAATTTTATAAATCTACCATATAGGGAAAAACAAATATATGATTCAATATGGCATTTAGAAGGTTCCATTAACAATTGGACAAAATCCTATATGGGAAATTCCATTATTAAATTAATTCAAATGCTTAAAAGGCGTCATGGGAATTTGGTCATTTAATTATAATAGGTCCATATAATATGGTATTCCCAAGGGGTTTCTATGATCGTGGTTAAGATCCTTAAATTACTAAATAGTGATCAATAAAAGTAATAAAAGGTGTGTATACTAATTTAAAAAGGAGAACATAATTTTAAGGAAACGTGTGGAAAAGGCTGGGGTATAACACAAAAAAACATTTATAAATCAATGTAAATTTATGGATAAAGTTATATACCACCTACCTTGATCTTAGGATTCTCTACTCATCCAATCTCATGGTGTGATTCGGTCTAGTTTGAAAGAAATCTAAGAAACTAACATCTGCCCTGAAAATAGGGCAAATGAGCTCACACCACAATAACTCAGTCAAGAGAAATTAAATAGATAAAGGTAAAAAGGTAACATGGATATTCCAGAGATGATTCCATAGATATTGATAGTGCTCGAATCCATCTTCAGATATAGGAGATCATGCAATTCCTAGGGTAGGCTTGGGAGGGGAAACCCATTGGAGAGAGAGCTGCGTATGAAATGGGAGAAGAAAGAAGAATGAAAAGTAAAGAGTTTAAAAGTTTCATTAAGTTAAAAATAGTAATTTAAAATTCAAAAATGTGTCACACAGTTTGACCGCACTGTGTGGAAAATCGGGTGCCAACCGTGTAGCTCCCATGGCATGGAACCCTTACCTTGCATAGTAGTGCCGCACGATTTTCCCTAATTGTGCACCAACCATTCGATAAATAGTACATTAGTGCTACCTATTTGGCACTAAATGTGTGGGATAGAATCATGGTTTGGGAAACTGTGTGATGCATGTGTGCGCCACTTCTAATCACCTACTGCAGCCGCATAGTTTTCACAGGTGGGCCACACGTTTTCAAACAAATCGTATGCTCTATTCAGTCCTTCCCGTTTCAATTTTTCAGATCCCGATGTTCCCAAAACTCAATGGAGAACCCGAGGAACCTCCTGGGACATTACACAAGTCTAAAAAAACAATTTTAAGTATTCCAACTCTCAAAATTAAATTTTTAATCTCAGTTCAAATAAAGGCTCATCCACCAAATGCCAAAATTCAAATTCCCCTGGAATTTTACCTTGGATCAAAACACGGGTTGTTACAATATCCCCACCTTAGAACTTATCATACCTAAGAATATTTAAGGAAATAATGAAAACATAAACTAACCTACAAGGGTCTTAAAGTCTTGTTGAAATGGTCATGTTGTGTTTCCAACTCCCAACGCACTTACAAGAATTACTCAATAATACGACACTTAAGCCGTTAAAACCTGAGCTAAAACTTGTTTTCCAACTAAAAAACTGAGACAATGCATATCCAATCTTGTTTTTCATGATACATGATCACTTAATCATCTATTTCAACATTTGTCAAATGGTTCTCCCCACCATAGGTCTTAACATTTAATATCCAATTCCAAACCATGGTACCTCCACCATTGGAACTGTCTACCATACACACCCTAAGTGTTCTAGAAATGGTCGTGGAATGACTTCAAAATGATCAAACTGTTTATTCCCTACTAAACATACAAATTTAATAATAAGGGTAACTATTTGAGTTACTCCATCCAACTTTTCTTGAAAATGCCTGGCTTAGGCGGTCGGTTCATTGCAAACTAAATTGTAATTCTTTCCTCCAAGGAATGTCACATTTACCATGAGCACGTTCTATAAATCCCATACCAAACATCATGTGACATTCCATGGTCCATCCATCACATGAACGTTTAATTATCCATGCTTTAGCATGAATAAGGGTGTAACCCAGATTCAACCCATTGGAACATCATTCCCTTTTAAACTTCACTTTCAAGCCTGACCACAAGTCCAACATAACCTCAGATTCCTTACACTAGATTCCATGGGACTAACCTAAGGTAGGACATAATCCATTTTTACATGTGATACATTAGTATAATTCCAAGTTTTCCACATCAATTCATCGACTGATCCCAAAGTGATATCCTACTGAAGATCAAGTCAACGGGGAAAATGACTAGTGTCGAAGAGTTCATAAAAGAAATTCATAATTGGTAACCCATGTATCACTCAGGAGTAACCAATCCAATTTAAGCAACCATGTTCTATAAATGTAACTCACACGGAGCTTACTTATCGATCCCAATGACATTCCAAAAATTTTCACGTCACATAATCGGTGCTCTCTCAGTGCACCCAAATGATATCAATATTGGGGACATGCTCATCTCTTAAAGAATATTATAATAATAGGATATCGAGGAGATTCATGACACTTCTAGAACATCCCATATGAATTTATTGATATGGATTTCAACTAACAATTCCTAACTATAGGAATGAAAATCATAGTCAGACCACTATCGATAGTCTTCTTGGAAGAATCTCAACTTCACCTGCCGATACACAATCATTAACTGATCACAATGCCTATACCACATGAAGCATGTCATGATCACTCAAGATTAACCATTTAAATCAATCCATTAAAAACAGTGTTTCTCGAGGGTCTCATAAATAGACAACCCCATAAACATTGTGTTTCTAAGTAAGCACCCACACAATTCTAAACCCTCACTCCCCAAGGGCATTCAAGCAAGATCAAATATTACCAAATGGTCATCCATGGTTGTGTTCTTAAACCCGGAAGGTCACAGTTACTAGAACTAATGCATCACTCCCCACCATAAGATTATCTTAGTCGTCAAAAGAAGATAGATAGACCAATCGCTCATAAGTACCCTAGATAATATTCACCCTAAACACGTATGTGATACTCCTCCGAGTCACACTCACATACAGCATAGCCTTTGGCATGAAAACCAAAGCCAACCTGTCTAGTGTTTCAACCACCTGATCATATTGGAACACCATTTAGATCATTGTAACCAATTGATTTTTTTAACACCCAAGTCACTCTACTTCGGAGGTGAATCGGGAACATACTCAACAGCTAAAGGCTCAATGATTCAACCAAATTCAAATAGTTCATTACATCATTTAGAAACTCCACATGTACCACATATATGGATGTACACTACCCTGAGGTTTCAAAATTAAGACATCGCATCCTTGATACTATCCATAGGTTGTATTCCCTATGCATTCATGTATTACATTCTCCGTATTAGAGACTCAACCTAGAGTAATATTTCTCCATATGACCTTTAACCTGGAAGATAACACACCAACTCTCCCATCAATGAGGAAGAATAAGATGAGTCATGTGACCCACGAGGTGACCGTCCATGGCTAAGGAATGTCTAACTTGCTGAAACTAGGCATCACTTGATGCTCACGCCCATAAAAAGAGTCAAAGATACCATGACCACCCATCCAAAAATGGGTTTCATTTAGAATTTATGAGTCCCACTAAGGACAATGACACCCGAAAACTACCACACTTTAAAAACTCTCTTTCATAAGAATATGAATATTCGTACATTAGAGCAGAATATTTAGAGTGATTTTAGTCACAGAATGTTGTAAGGGGATGAGTCGTCAGGAAAAAGAGAATCTTTTATCTGATGACTCACATCCTTTTATCTTTCTCTGACTTAAATCACTATGAAAAATTTTCTCCAATGTTTGTCTGAGAAATTTTCTCATATTTATTTCAGTGGAAGAAAGTTGCAAAGAGCTGAGGTGTCGAACAAAAGGAATGTCGTCAATCCGCTGGAAATTATGTCAGTATATCAATGTACTCGAATTGATTATGATTCATTCCAATTTTTTCCTAGTTATTCCAATTTATTTATAATTATTCTAATTTATTCCTAATTATTCCTAATTATTCCTATTATTCCAATTTAATACTAATTATTCCAATTTATTACTAATTATTCTAATTTATTACTAATTATTACTAATTATTACTAATTATTACCATTTATTACTAATTATTAATAATAATTAAAAATTATTACTAATTATAACTATTTGTTACTATTTAATACTATTTATTACAAATTATTACTATTTATTACTCTTTATTACTATTTATTACTAATTATTACTAATTATTCCAATTTATTCCAATTTATACCTAATTATTATTAATTATTACTAATTATGACTAATTATTACTAGTTATTCCAATTTATTTCTATTTATTAATATTTATTACTATTTATTACTTTTTATTACTAATTATTACTATTTATTACTAATTAATACTATTTATTACTAATTATTACTAATTAGTACTAATTAATACAAATTAATACTAATTAATACTTTATTCTAATTTATTCCAAAATATTTCCAATTTATTCCAATTTATTAATAATTAATACAAATTATTCCTAATTATTACTAATTATTAGTAATTATTCCAATTTATTTTAATTTATTACTATTTATTACTATTTATTACTAATTAATACTAATTATTACAAATTAATACTTTTTAATAGTAATTATTACTATTAATAATGTTAATACTATTTATACTATTAATACTATTAATACTATTATTAATATTTATTACTAATTAATACTAATTAATTAACACTAATTAATACTAATTAAAACAAATTAATACTAATTAACAATAATTATTACTATTTATTACTAATTATTACTAATTATAAATATTTATTACTATTTATTACTATTTATTACTATTCTATACTATTTATTACTATTTATTACTAATTATTACTAATTATTACAATTTATTACAATTTATTACTATTTATTACCAATTATTACCAATTACTACAAATGATTACTAATTATTACTAATTATTACTAATAATTACTATTTATTCCAATTTATTTCAATTTATTTCAATTTATGACATTTTTTACAATTTATTACAATTTATTACAATTTATGTCCAATTTTCACAATTTATCACATATTATCACAATTTTATACAATTTATTACTAATTATTTCAATTTATTTCTAATTTATTTCTAATTATTACAATTTATTTCTAATTATTACAATTTATTACTATTTATTACTAATTATTACTAATTATTACTATTTGTTACTATTTATTACTATTTATTACTAATTTTTACTATTTATTACTATTTATTACTATTTATTACTATTTATTACTATTTATTTTTAATTATTACTAATGATGTCTAATTATGTCACGACCCGTCCTCGGGGCCCGTGCCATGACTACCCCAAGCCCGCCTTCCATAGGCCAGGGGCTGGCGATTAGCACCAAGGTGTAAATCCCAGTGAAAAGGGAAGGTATTGCCTTTGTAAAGTAAACAAACCTCATAGAGCAAGGAAGCAGTAGAAGTAAACCCTAAGTAAAAACTGAGTACAACAGTAAGTGCGGAAAAGTAAGTGGGCCAGTATACAAACCCAAACTGAAAGTAAAGTACAACTGGAAAGAGAAAACATCAACTGAAAAGTAAAGCCGCAACGTCAAGCCGTCCACTGGAAGTCCCACCTGAAGGGTGGGTACAGATAGCCTCCACAGCTCCTCGGGTCCAGTCGTCCGCTCCGAGTACGTCTCACCCAGTGGTCCACCTCTAGGTACCGTCCTACTCCGCAAGCCTCAACCACGATCAGCGTTGTCCGTCGTCTGCAACCAACACAACGTAGTGCGGGCATAGCCCGTGCAGGGGTGAGTATAAGCTACTCAGTAGGGACCCCGAGACCCCAGAAGGTCTCCCAGAATCCACAGAGGATAATCCACAAAGAAAATATACAATCACGAAGTAACATTCGACACTGCTTAGGTATATGCCCATACATATACCTAAGTCATCAATTCTCGTTCGGCTCCAACATCCGAGTCCAAGTACAACCCAGTCCACACAGGAAAGCAAAACGTAAATCCACATAGGATAGCTCAACACAATCCACATAGGAAATCAAAACAGGATTCAGCTCACACAGGTATACTACTTCGTAAGACGATAGAGATGATTAGATGTAGCCACTGATTCATCTAAGCCGTCGGACCCACAAAGGATTGGTAGGTACTAACCCCCGCAATGACCCACACAGGATCGATCATGAAGTTGAAACCATAGCTATTGGGAAACTCCTTCTCCATCAAGTACAGTGGGTATGCCGCTACAACCAAGCCCTTCCCTCTAACCTTGGACTGCTGTAGTACTCCACCTATCGAGTACTGTGGGCCTGCTGCTACAACCAAGCGCTTCCCACCATGGGTCTGCCGCTACAACCAAGCGATTCCCCTCACAGCCTCTAGAGGTACTCCTTCTGTTGAGTACCACAGGTCTGCCGCTACAACCAAGCGCTCCTCTGCCGTGGGTCTGCTGCTACAACCAAGCGCTCCCCCATGCTGCTACAACCAAGCGCTCCTCCGTCGTCGGTCTTCCGCAACAACCAAACGCTCCTCCGTCGTGGGTCTTCCGCTACAACCAAGCGCTCCCCCTCATAGCCTCCAGAGGTACTCCTTCTATTGAGTACCGCGGGTCTGCCGCTACAACCAAGCGCTCCTCCGTCGTGGGTCTGTTGCTACAACCAAGCGCTTCCCACTGGGCTATCCGTAACACACCGAGTCGTTCGATCAGCAGTCGTCAAGTCTCAACCGGCTCTAGGGTTTCCGCACACAGCATGCTCGTTCCGGGAGGGTCCACTCCACGAGCCAAGAGGTCGATGCATCAACTGACATGTAGTCCGGAGTTGATGTATCCCAAAAAGTACCGTAGAGGTCACTACCGAACCCACGGAGGATTCTCGTACTGTCTTCATTGTCGTCGCAAACGCAGCCAGCTCTAGGGTTCCCGCACACAACAAGCTCGTTCGAGAGGGTCCGCTCCACGAGCTGAGGGGCTGATACATCAACTGACACATAATCCGGAGTTGACGTATCCAAAAATTCTGTATCGTCAACAGGAACTCAACGTCGCAGACGGCGCGTCAATCGGACGCCCGGTCTGAGAGTTATAGGCTTTTTCGTCTCAGGGGTCCAGTTGGTTTTTAAGTCAAAACCAACCCGACCGTACTCCACCTGTGTCCAAAACTTAGGCGGAGTAAGCCAAAAGATCTGTCTCACTAAGAGGAATCCAGCAAAGTCGACGGTACGTCAATCGGACGTCCGGAGCTCAAGTTATGAGTGTTTCCGCTCCGAGGGCCCGGTTGGTTTCGTGTACGAACCAACCTGGCCGAACCCAAAGTACTCCAAAACCTTGAGTGCGATATACCGAAACGACCGTCTCGATCCAAGGATCACATACCCGCTGACGGTGTGTCGATCGGAGGTCCCGTAGCCCAAGATATGGGCAAAAGACCGAAAGAGCTCCGAAAACGGGGGGTCTGGGCCCGGACCGACCCGGCCCAACCCCCCTAGGTCGGCCCGAACCGGGTCGAAACGACCCGAGTCCGGGTCAGACCCGGCCGGCGCGGCCCGGCCCGGCCTGGGTGGCCCGGCCCGGCCTGGGCGCGACCCGGACCGGCCGGTGCGGGCGCGGCCTGGTCGTAAGGCGGGTCGGCTCGGGTGGTTACGGCCGAGCGGAGTGGGGGGCGTGCTGCCCCCGCGTGATGGAGCCGCGGCTCCGCGTGGGGCCGCCCTTGCCAGCGGACGCGGCTGGCTGCCGTGTCCCGTCCTTCGCCGGTCCCGCGCGGTCGCGGGACGGCCGGCCCGCCGCCGCGGCTTCATCCGCAGTAGTTCTCCACGGCGGCGCGCCGGGCGCCAGCGGCGGTGGCGCGCCGGCGGGTTGCTCCGCGGACCACCGGACGAGTTCCGGTGGTCGAAAATTCACGCCGTCTTCACCAAAGGCCCTCCCGGGGTCCGTCCTTCACTGCGAGGACCTCTCATCGCCCGTGCGGCTAGTTTTGTCGACGTCCGCCGTTTCGCACACCAAGAACGAAAGGGGCGGTGGGTTCGGACTTGTTCATTGGTCCGCACCCACCGTGTTAGCGGTTTTAAATATTTCACAACAGAAGTTTAATCACACGCCGCGGGTATAAATCACAAAGATTTAAATGAATCAAACCCCTACCTCAACGTTGTCGTTGAACGTGAGTTCGTCACGGAATTGACCGTCGCGGAAGAAGAGGATCGTCGCGTCGTGGAAGGAGCGTCGCTGTCGTCGCGGTACACGGCGTCGCGTCGACGATCTCAATCGGTTGATGATCGAAGATTGTCGCGGGGAAGGATCGTCGCGGAAGAAACGTCGCAGAAGGAGGATCGTCGGCGTCGCGGTACACGGCGTCGCGTCGTCGATCTCCGAGGGTTCGGCGTTCTTCGCGTTCTTCACGAAGGAGGATGAAGAACTTAGAGTTTCTCCAAATCCTCTCAACAAAGCCACCCACATGTGTTGTCTTATTTTATTCTTATGCCAACAAACGAAAAACAAAGTTAAGAAACGAACCATTAATTCGGTGAATTAATGGTAACGACTTAACTGCCCAATTAATAGGGGCGTTAAGAATTTAAGAAAACGCACCGGTTGACTTTCATTTAAAAGGGGTTTTCGCGGGTGCGTTACTTAGAGAAAAAGAAACGGTGGGGCTCGTGCGGGCCCCACCTCACAAATATCCTACCAAGTGGGTAGGATATTTTGGGTTCCACCCTATCCGCTTAACTTAGCTTAAGTGGCTTTAAGTGAAATAAAATAAAGTTGTCGCACCACTTTATTTTATTTCTTAACTTAACCCCAAAAACTAAAATCCACACCCGAGCAAACGCAACTTCGGAAAAGGCGTTTCTAAGCAAATACCGGCGCTGCGATTCCATCAGTGCCCTCAGAATTCGATTCCGAGCACCGGTTCAAAAGTTAGGAAAACCCGCTCGTTCGTTTACTGAATGTACCCGAGGCAAACTTCGGAAAATGATTCCGGGCACACCGGGCCTCGGAATCAAGTGCCGTCAGAAACTGCGTTCTTGTAAAATTCCAAAAAAAAATTAAGAAAAAAATTCCCTTGAATTTTACGGGTCTTTACAAATTATTACAAATTATTACTAATTATTCGTAATTATTACTATTTATTGCTATTTATTTCAATTTATTTTAATTTATTTCAATTGATTTCAATTTATTATAAGTTATTACAATTTATTACAATTTAATACAATTTATTACTAATTATTAAAAATTATTACTATTTATTTCTAATTATTACTAATTATTAATAATTACTAAAATTTATTACTAATTATTAAAATTGATTACTAATAATTAGTTAATATTAATAATTATTAAAAAAATTACTAATTATTTCTAATTATTACTAATTATTTCTAATTATTACTAATTATTACAATTTATTAATAATTAATAAAATTTATTTCTAATTATTAAATTTTTTTACTAACTATTACTATTTATTACTATTTATTACTATTTGTTACTATTTATTACTATTTATTACTAATTATTACAATTTATTGCTAATTAACATTTAGATATAAATATTAATAAAAGTAAACACTAAAAAACGAATATTTAATTCTAATTTAATTAATTGACATCTAATTAAGAAAAAATGATAAATAATTTAAAATAAAATAAATTGACTGAATAATAAAAAAATATATAAATGCCTTGAAACTGACATTTTCGAAGTATTAAATTTTCAATTAATAGTATGACTTGAATGTTTAAACTATGAAAAATTTTAAAAGATAATTTTTCTCTAGAGAGAGTGAAGTTGAGTAAAGAGTGAAATGAGAGAGAAAACAGATTGAAGTATATATAGGTTAGACTATTTGCGACGGGTGTATTTGTGACGAGCCCCATCACAAATACCTCTGCACACATTAATTGAAGCGGTCTGTTAAAAAAGTATTCACGATGGTGCTCGTCGCAAATACCACATGTCGACATATTATTTGCAATGGTTAAGGTATCCCGTTGCAAATACTAAAAACAACCGTCGGGTATTTGAGGTGGGAATAGGACTCCGTCACAAATAGCCTTACCTACAATTTGGAATGAAAAGCGCACCAAACCTTTTTTGCGACGGGCGGTAAAACCTCATCGCAAATAACCCCTTTCGGCGGGTTATTTGCGATGGACCTCTGACCCGTCGCAAATATCTATTTTTCCTGTAGTGATCCCTGATAGGGTGATGGCCATTATTGATAATTTAGAGGTTGAGGAGAAATTTCACACCTCACAACACCATCTTGAGGATACTTTCCCAATGATAAGGTGATAGGGGTTGCCTCTATATAGGTGATTTCTCTGGATCTCAAGTCAACTGGGAAACTTGATAGTCACTCTGATGAGAACAAGACAACAGCATGCCCCCAGACTCATTGCATGGTGACAGTTCCAATTGAGGTATCAACCCATAAATACGAATGCTCAGTGGAAACTATCACACCCAGTTCAGCAGCGCCTCATGGTTATGAGATGATGGTTAATGAGTAGGGGAGCCCACAGGTTCCCACTGGACAGGCACTAGGGATTTCTGTTGAATCACACCTACCACCATAGGATGATCTAACAACAGAAGTGTTTGTGACCCCAAATTCTACAGGAAATGTCTATCAATGCCCAATTTTGGCTGAAAAATAAGGAACTCAATAGACTCATAATGCTGGAAATAATGAATTGGAGGGGGGATTCTCACAGGTCATTACATCTAAGGTTTCTAAGAGGAAAACTTCCAAAAAAACATGTTGAACCTGGACAACTAGTGAATAAATTCACCCCTTTGAGTGGTGTCTTTTGGTCTGATGAGGTTGAAGACACGCAACTCCTTGAGTAGATTGGGACTACTCTAATTGAAGACAATAATGATAAATTCATATCATAAGAATTCATAACGGACTCATTAATAAATGGAAACACAAAAGCATGAAAGAAAAAAAGGAAACGGAAAAGAGGAAAATATTAGATTAAAATGGATCAACAAGGAGGGCCTCAAACAAGGGGCATGGCCCTCAAACAATGAAGTTACTTTATTGGAATTTCTAATGGATAGGGAACTCCCTAATGGCCAAATCCCTTAGTCATTTCATCATGGACCACAAACCCATGTTTGTTGGCATTGCGGAACTAAAGCTATTATTTGAAAAATGGAAAGCATTCAAATGGGACTCCCTTGGATACAAATTTATCTCTCAATATCCGCACAACTACAGTATGGATTATCTTTGGGTTCTCAAACATGAAAGCATCAATGTTATTACATGTATCAAGAATCCTCACAGCATCTCAGTCTCATGCAATATATCAGGAAATGATCTATCAATTTTGATTGTGTGTTCCTATACATCCTACATCACGAGGAGAGATCTATGGAAAAACAAATTTAGACAATCTCTGAAATCATAGATCACAAATGGGTGAGTCTTGGAGATTTCAACACTATTTTGAAGCATGAGTAGAAAACTGCATTTAATTTTAATCAAATAGCCTGTATGGAGTTCTCTCGTTGCATTGATCATTGCAATCCTGTTGAGGTCCCATTTAAAGGAGTTGTTTTGACATGGAGTAGATAAACATTGAATGGAAGACAAAAAGGTAAACTTGATAGATGGTTTGTACAAATGGATGAAAGAAGTGTTGAAAATGGGCTCTCATGTTTCACTGTCCCCAAACACCACTCATATCACAGCCCCATCATTAGGGAAGTATCAACACATTTGAGAAGGTCAAATCCGATTCCATTAATATTCAATAATGGATGGCTTGTGACTCCTGGATGTAGAATAATTTTGTTAGAGGCCAGGAAAATTGAGCCCATTGGTAGACCTTTTCATAAGCTGGCTGTGAAATTAAAACATACCAATGAGTTACTTAGAGAGTGGAGCATAAAATCTTTTTCCAAGCTTGACCTGAAAATTAAGACTGTTGAGGATCATCTTGATTACTGTCAAATCGGGAATCAACCCTAGAATATCCCTTCTAGTGAGGAAAGAGAAGCCCAACACAGGGTTGATGATCTCTTAATGCTAAAGGAAAGTCTTGATAAAAATCAATTGAATGTTAATTGGCTAAAGTATGGAGACAACAACTCAATGTTTTTTCATAGATTGCACAAAGAGAAGACAGAAAAAGTTGGGACCAAGGCCATCAACATTAATGGTTTCCTTCACAATATTGAATATATTCTTTCAGAAAGTGGTGGATTATTTCAGGAGTATTTATTCTGATAATGGGAAGGTTGACACACAAAACATAGTTGACAACATAGCTTCCTGCATTGAAGAATATAAAAGTCAAACTCGTATTATGGCTCCATCCAAAGACTAAATCAAAGTAACTCAATTCTCTCTCAACATGGAGAGTGCTCATGGCCCTGTTGGATTTACTAAAAAATACTTTATGTTTTATTGGGAAATTTTTTAGGATGATATAACTCATGCAATCAAGTAATTATTCACTCATTCCTCAATGCCACATAGGATAAAATCAAGATTCATTGCCTTAATTCCCAAGAAGAAGAATGCACTTGATATCAAGGATTTCAGGCTATTTTCCATTGGAAACAAGATTCCAAAACTTTTTATAAAGATCATCTTGAACATAATGGGATGAATTGTTAATCATTTTATCACTCCAAACAAGTTTGGATTTGTTCCGTGGAGGAAAATTCAGAACTGTATTTTTAGGGCCTTAGAATGTGTAAATCTTATGAAGATGCAGCTGAAAAAGGAAAACTTTGCTCTAAAAAATGACATCTTTAAGGCCTTTGATACATTAAAATGGCACATCATGTTTGATGTTCTTAAGAGACATGGCTTCTCAAATGAGTTCATCAAATGTATCAACATCATTCTTATCTCTATGAGGCTGTCCATCCTCATTAATGAAATCCCTAGAGGATTTTTTCAATGTACAAGGGGTGTAAGACATGGTGACCTGCTTTCAGGCCTTCTGTTTGTCGTATCTGATGATTATTTGAGTTGATGTATCAATGACCCCACTCAAATTTGCTTTTATAGACCTGTCAAAGATGGCTGGAATGATTATGCTCCTTCACATCTTCTGTAGGCAGATGAAATCCTCCTACATGGGCAATCTTTAAGAAAAAACCATATCCTCTATTAAAGCCCTTTTTACACATTATGAAGAGGTGGCGGTACAAGCCATATGTTGGGAAAAATCCTCCATTGTCTTTGGTGATGGAATTCTGGTTGGAAAACAAAACAGGATAATGAACAGCCTTGGAGTCAAGAGGGGATCTCTTCCTTTTAATTACCCTGGTGTCCCCTTATTCAAGGTCAATGTGAAGAGATAATATTTAGAAGGCATGTGCACTAGCATTGTTAATAAAATGGCTAGGTGGATAGGGAAATCCATGTACATGGCTGGAAGGGTGTGTCTTGTTATCTCTGTGATCACATCAATGTTTTTCTACTCATTCTCTCTTTATAGGTGGCTCAGAGGTCTCATCAAGGATCTTCAGGGCATGATCAGAAACTTCATATGGGCTGGGTCGATCTATGAAAAGAAGACGGTCACTATTTCATGGAAGGAGTGCATTAATAATATTGAAATGGGAGGCCTTGGGATTAAGGATCATAGGAATTATAATGACGGTAAAATTAAGAAATTCACATGGAATTTGATCGTTGATGATGTTCCCAATGATTTTCTATCCAGCGGATTTAAAAGGAGACTACTGAATGTATATAAATACTAACTGACATCCTCTGTTTGGTCAGCTCTTAAGCAATCCTTTAATGGTATCATGTATGACACACAGTGGCTGGTAAGCTGGAGTTTCACTCTCAATTGTTGGACCACTGATTGGCTAGGCAGTCCACTGCAAAATACAGTAAGAATACCCTCTAATTTATTACATATGACCATTGCTGATTTAATTGCACAACATCAGAGCCATGGGAATCTGGTTCTTACCCAGACAAGTCTGGATATTCAGAACCACACTTTTATGGACTGTGATTCTCTAATATGGAAGCACAACAAGAATAAACAATTCAATATCAAGGAATACTACCAGCTGGAATGCATGGGCTCCAACAGACCACCAACATGGCTAATGAAGTTCAAAACACAATTCATCCAACCTTCCAGATTTCTTCTCCTTTGGAGGATATGGAAAAATAGGCTCCCACACATGATAAATTTAAAAGGACTGGAAAACATTTTGTGTTAGCCTGATATCTCTGTTTAAAGGCTAAAGAGGATGTTAAAAACCACTTCCTGGCTTGTGATTGTTTTCCAGAATCTGTGGGCATTTGTTGGCTACTTGTTTGGAATGAAAATTGACACTAACATGCATGTACCGGAATTCATGGAGAAGATCTCCATTGTTGGCTGCAAGGAGCAGGTCCAGAACATCCTGCTGGCAGCAGTGGCTTCAATCTTTTCAGCTGTTTGGAATGCAAGAAATGTCAAGATATTTAATGAATAGAAGCCATATACTTATATGGGCATGCTTTCACAGCACAAGGAGGTCTACACTGCCTCAGTGGTGCAAACAAGAGGTATGCCAAACTGTTTTGATAATTTGAACACTCTGCGACTCTTGGGTGTGACAGGCAGGCCAAGGAAACCCAGAGCACTCTGGTACATATGATGTAACCCACCAATCGATTCATGGATCATGGTCAACATTGATGGTGAATCTTCTGGCATGTCAGGTCCCTCAGTATGTGGAGGCGTGTTCTGAACATATCGTGATTTGGTCAAGGGGTGCTTCTATCCTTACACAGGAATTGGAGTGGCCTATGTAGTAGAATTATGGGCTATTGTATATGCAGTTTGGAATGTTATCCGATATAAGTGGAACTATTTATGGATTGAGTCTGACATTGATGTTTTTGTCAAAGCCTTGAAAACAATAATGAGGAATGTTCCTTGAAAAATGTTACCTCATTGGATTGATCTCCTTGGTAATGCCACTGAGCTCAATTTGGTTATCTCGCATGTATATAGAGAGGAAAATCAAGTGGCAGATGCCCTATCCAAAAAGGAGGTCATGCATATGAACATGATGTGGTCCTTCAGGACTCCTGATTACTGTGCTCCAATGTTGGATGCAGACATGTATGATATCACACATGCCCGTTTTGGTAATACTCCCTTGTAGAGCTTGTCTTTGATTGCACCCTTTTTAATATAATTTCTTCTTAGGACCAGCTTTGACCGGGTTGAACTTTTAGTTATAATATATATCTATATATCTATATATATATTATTCATGCCCCGTTTTCATACAGATCACTTCAAATCCAGACACTGAAGAATCACATTAAATAAACACAGATAGTTGCACCCACGGCTGCGTAGTCTATAATTAAAGGTGACTACACCGTCATGGGTGCACAATCTGTGTTTATTTGATGTGATTCTTCACTATCTGGATTTGAGGCGATCTGTATGCCCTGACACTTTTTCACTTTTTGTGAGGAAACAAACAGGGAAATTTGTAGTGAACTTTGCGAAGCGCGAAGAAAACTTCATGTTGGAGATTCACAAATTTCACAGATGTAGCGCTGCTCTAACAGATGCTTCCAATTTGTCTGGGTGGTCATCGGACGATGGGAAACTAACATTGATGCGGCCTTTCAACTCCTCTATTGCGAAAATTATTCTCTCCAATGGGGTTTCAGTAATGGATGTTTAAGGACTTCAATATCAGTTCATTTTCAGGTGGGATTCCAACCCAAAAATTCCAGTTAAAAATTTGTAGTTCTGATCCAACTGGAAAATGAACTGATTTCGAGTACTTAACCCTCATGCACTGAAACATTAGTATTTTCATCCTAATACTGCACCTCGGATTTACAATGTTTACGGTTCATATGCCTTAGCAGGTCTGCGTCTGAGCTTATTGAAAAAATTGTTTTCTTCATACTAAAGAATTAGGGCCATGCATCAATGGGGGATTTCAGAGATTTGTTTCGCATTGATTCTCGCATAGATCTTTATTTGTTGTTGAAAACAGAGGTGAATGGTGTTTGGTTTGTAGGAATATAGGGGATGGGAGGCATTGGTAAAACAACATTGGCTTAAGGTGTTTACCATGAGATCTCTCGCAGATTTGAGGTTCGTTGCATTCTTGACAACGATAAGGGACATGATATGTGTGACCTAGATGACAACATCCTATCTCAATTCCATGTGGAAGGAGTTACATCCATCCCTCCGATAGAATTGCTTCCATAAAGAAATATTATTGATTAATAAAAGACCTCGTAGTTCTGAATGACGCTGAAACCTTGAAGCAATTAGAAGATTTGACAGGAAAAAAAGACTGGGTTGGTGCTAAGAGTAGAATTATAATTACTTCTAGAGATAAGCATCTAATGGCTGCACATTCTATTGATAAGATTTATGAATCCAAAGATATGGACCGTCGGGTTGCTATTAATCTTCTTCGCTACAAGGCTTTTGGGGAAAGCTATTGTCCGGATGAATTCGTAGCGCTTAAAGATGAGCTATCGAACCATGAAAAAGGTCTTCCATTAGATATTGATGTTTTGGGATCCTCTCTTCATGGATTAAACATCATTGAATAGGAAATCTTGTTATATAAGTGTAATACAAATGGTATTGATGGTGGGATTCAAAATTAATTAAAAGCTATGATGGATTGGGTTATGCACAAAAATCTAGTTTCTTGATATTGCATGTTTCTTTAATGAAGAACATAAAGATGAGGTTCTCAAAGGTATAGAGGTCAATGGAATCTCCCCTGGTTTTGATTTGAGGGTATTGAACGATAGATCATTGATTACAATCAGAGACAACAAGGTGTGGATGCAAGAATTGTTACAAAAAATGGGATGAGAAATTGTCAAGCAATGGTCCACAGAATCATAAAGCTATAGTTGGTTTTGGGCATATGAATATTTTTTTCATGCGTTGAGTACACTCTCGGTAAGGGCCACTCGATGAACTCCTTTTTTCCATTTGATATTTTTTCTTCCTATGAATTAAATTATAATAAGCAAATTTATCAATCAATTTTCATTTTAAGGCATGGAAAAAGGTAAAACCATATTTTTAGATCATTCCGAACACAAAGAGGTAAGCTTTAGTTTGAAGGGAATTTCAATGATGAAAACTCTGAGATTGCTTAAGATCATCAATGATCCTAGAGGTGCCGGAGATCTTCCCAAAATGGGGCTTTTGTATGGATTCGGATGCCACATGTCTCGTACATTTGTGTCACTTGTGGACTATATAATCCATCCGGTTAGAGAATGTAATCTTTTTAGAGAGTCAAGGATTCTTCATTGGAATGGACTTCCTCTTCAATCTCTGCCTTCAAAGTTTCCCATCCAAAGTCTCGTCGTCCTTAAAATGCCTGGGAGCACAGTGACAACACTATGGGAAGCAGGACCATGGTACGTGCATTTTGATTTTGGGAATGACTTTCTCTGAATAAAGAAATAGCACTGTGAAAAAACTTATGGGAGTGCCGACTTTTGTTGTATAAGTACCATTAGACCATTCTTACTCATATGAATTTGATTAATTTCCAAAAAACAACATCTGGAAAAGATGAAATACATGAATCTGAGTTACACCTTTGATCTAATGGAGACCCCAGATATGAGCAGATCCCCTAATCTCTAGTGCATTGTTGAGGAAGGTTGTAGAATGTTGTGTGAGCTCCATCCATCCATTGGATCTTTCAAGTGGCCCAAACGCTTGGATTTGACGAGATATAACAATCTAGAATCCCTCCCAGGGGAAGTGGAAAGGGAGGCTCGACGATCTTGTTCTTGATGGTTGTTCAAGGCTTGCGAAATTTCTAGAGATGTCAAGGAATATTCCTCACTTGATGTGGACGGTCATGAGGGGAAGTGCCCT
Source organism: Viscum album (assembly GCA_963277665.1). Lineage (NCBI taxonomy): Eukaryota > Viridiplantae > Streptophyta > Magnoliopsida > Santalales > Viscaceae > Viscum > Viscum album. The sequence continues at coordinate 328,809,436 of OY728152.1, read as the reverse complement.
TAGAGAACTCTCCCATTCCATTGGTCACCTGGTCGGCCTTCTCTCCCTTTATTTGGGTAGTTACAGAAACCGTGATAACCTGCTGGAAAGCTTGTGGACGCGGTGATTGCTGGAGTAGCTAGAACTCTCCGATTGTCGGAGATTGAAAAGAATCTCATACAATATCGAACATCTGTCCAATATAATGGGTTTGTGATTTCATATTTTTATTACCATTCTTGGATATTATAATTCCTAAAATAACATCAGTTGCATGCAATCATTCATATTAATGTTTCTAGATTGTTTAAACATTAATTTTATGTACTCCATACGAGTTTCAAATATTAACATGTTATAGACGTAGAAGAAAATAATGTCTTCATTATTTTGTATCTTACTATATACATATTTATGGGATTCATTTAATACAATTCTATTTGAATGACTTGTTTCATTAAACATCTCTTAGTTATTGATTATGAGTTTTTTTTGAAACCATATAGTGGTCGTATGACTTTACAAACATTACATTCATTCATGGGTTCTATGTATTTTTTAGTTACTTAGTCAATACTTTCTCATCTAAATTAACATTTAAGAATTATATCGTTACATCCTTTTGATGAATTTTTAGATGGTATATGGATTCCAATGAAATTAGGATTCCGATACAGGATTTCCTAGCCACATGTCATATGCATTCTTATTGGTTAAACCCTTCAATTTCAAAAAATGAAATTATATTTTTTATTTATAGAATCAAATTTTATTTTCAATCTAAATACCTCTCACGAACCAAGCCAGGCTCCCATCCAATCTGACACCCGATCTGCCTCGTGGCATTCCCCGAAGAGCGTTCTTGATCCACACCAACACAACTAGTACCTGAGAATCAAACATCACATTTGGGAACGATTCCATCGATAGGAATCAACCATGAACATCCCACAAGAATGGAACATCACATCATAACCATTAATCATAACCAAAATAAATACAACTATGAAAAGGTAAACAATTTTACAATTTAACCAAAAACTAAAATACCAAAATGGGGAGGGGAACCAACTATACCACCAAGCCACCATGTAACAATAGGGTCGACGCCCCATGCCACTACCACCAACACCTTCAAGAAGATGAACCACTAGCAACCAGATCCACCATCACCACCATGGAACACATTTCCTTTACCTGGGTTAAACATAAAAAGATCTATATATACTCGAGGGTGTATGTAGGGTGTGAGATGATACCCAATAGGATACAACCAAAAGTGTTTCCATGCTATGAAATTATATGACAAATTAAAAAGGAAAGTAAAGACGACAACAAGCTGAACCATAAGCATAACATCACATGAGCACCACAGACAATCCCTAAGGCACCTGGGCTAGTGGGGTCCTAGTATCCTCATATATCGATGAAGAATACATATCAAAATCCACAGTGTCCTCATGCACACACCACTAGAGGGGAATCACATCCCAATGTCTAGTGGTCTCCAATCATCATCATATATTTTGTTAGTGTTGCAGTATCATTGTTGCAAGGGGGAAGTGGGAATATGCCCTGTCGATTCGCCTTGCGTAATAGACCTAGTCTACCCACCTATATACTTATGATTTCGTTATTCTCGATTCCATCCCTATATCTCATGAACCACCTCCTACATGAATGAACTACCAACAATTGAAACATACAAGTAAACACCCATTTTCAATAGGTGAACCATTTGAAATCCCTTACACACACCAAAAATCTTTGAAAGCATGCTTCGCACCACCCAAACAACTTGTAAAACCCATTTAGGAAACCAATCAAGCACACTAAAATCATTAAACAATGATAAAGCATGGAATCACCTACATTTCACTTGGAAACTTTTGGAAACTGGGTGGAAACAACAACCACCCCAAGGAGGAACCCTATAAGGCAAGAACACACCACACTTATCAAGACTGAATCCAAAGATCCAAGGTTGAACCCACATTAGAGAAACCAATCCACTAAACAAGCGTGAACCCAAGAAAGACGAGAAGACCAAGAAGGAAAAAAAGAAAGGAGGCGCTTACTTGTTGATTTATTGAAGATACCTACGCAAAACCACTAAGATATTGAGGTCCAAGGGAGGAAAGAAGAAGGGGGAGTCACAACTAGGGATGTTGAGATCAAATGGGGTGAGATAGGGGGGTTGGGGTTAAAATCAGGGAAGGTTATAATAGAAATTTCATACATTTTAATGATCCGGAAGACCGCACAGTTTGGCTGCACGGTTTGCCAAACCGTGCGCCAACCATGCATCCCCTTCGAACCAAAGAGAAAAGAGGCCACATGGTTTCCTGGGGGAGGGAACATGCCTGTGCGGTCAACCGTGCACCTCAAAAGGGTCACTGATCTGGGCGCATGGTTAGCTGCACGCCCATGTGATAGGTTGTGTGGCTTGGCCAATGTCATAGTCCAGAGCACACTGTTTCCTCTAAGCTGGCACATAGTTTCTAATAAACGTGTTCCAACCGTGTGACACCTTATTCCGTCCAAAAATCACAATTTTTCACAAAAAACACCTAGGAGAGACAAGAGATAAATATACATCCAAAAATAAAATAAAGAATACCTCAAAAAGACATCACAGATGTGACAATTCTCCTTACCATGAAAACTTTCAACCCTTAGAAATTCATTCTGAAGTCTAATCAAAGAACACGAAATAGATATTGATCCTCAACCTATGATCTTCTCTCCCATGCTTCATGTTATTCTTTACCATACTACTAAAGGAATCAAACCAATATTACAAATTTCTCCTGAAGAACTTTCTCTTGAGTATCCACAATCTATATCGATCACTCAAACATAGGAAAATCATATTTCATCTCTAATTCCTCTCAATTCAACACATGAGATGGGTTCAAATTATACTTATTTAATTGTGAGACATGGAACATGTCATAGATTGACTTCAACTAAGATGACAAAGTTAACTGGTATTCCATCATACCAAATCTCTCAGTAACCTAAAAAGGCCCGACATACCTCATCGTCAGCTTCTCTTTCCTAACAAGACGATGGTGACCCAAGCGAGGGGTCACCTTAAAGGAAACCTAATCACCAACTAATAATAACAAGGCATGGTTCCATTGATTGGTATAAGACGTATGGTGGCTCTTCACTGTTAAAAAAATGTTGTATGATCAAACGAACCTTGTTTACATTTCCTGCACAAGGCTTGGCCCCATCAGAGAAGTCTCCACCACTTATGCCCCATATAATGGTGACTAACACGGCCAACCATAAAGTGCCTCTAGGGATCCATTAATAAAGAGGATTAGTAACTTCTATTTTATGAAAACTCCACAAAATGGTTATCCACAAGCCTCTAAAATCCAACGGATATCCATAGTTCATGTTTTATATGATCTAATTCGCCCGCTCCATCTGACTATCTGTTTGAGGATGGAATACCGTACTGAGTGGAAAGTGTGACCCCATTGCCTTTGGAATGCCTTTCTAGAACTGGGAGGTGAAGCGGGGTCTCCCTCTAAAACAATTACTAATGACACACCATGAAGCCTCAATATCTCTTGAATGTATAGCTGACCTAACTCATCCACCTTGGTTGAATCTTTTATCAGGATAAAATGAGTTGATTTGTTCAAACAATCAATCACCATCCAAATGAAATTCCTCCCTCGAGGTGTATGAGGAAATACCATGATGAAGTTAACGACGACCTCATACCACTTCCATATAGGAATGGGTAGTGGCTGAAGCAACCCTAAGGGCCTCTGGTGCTCAAATTTACCCTATTGGAAAGTATAACACCTCGATACAAAGTCAGTTATATCCCACCTTGTACTTGTCCACCCGAACCGGAGACATACATCATAGAATATCATAGTGGTCCCAGGATTAATGAAACACTAAGGCTGATGACTAACCTGCATCCCCACCTTCCGTAGAGAGAAAAAAACCACAAAACAACCCTTGAAACAAAGAATTCCATCAAAAGACAATGACCATTCAATTGGAACCTCCCCACTATTTAAAAGCTGCATGGAATGCTGGCACAACTCATCACTAGGATTTTCCTCTATAATCATCTCCAGAAGGGAGGGTGTTAACTGAACAGTGGCCGAGAACATGCCTCTGCTATGATCCTTGGCTTCTAGGTGCATCTGGGAGAAAAGCCCCATAAAAGTCTACTCATCACCGAACTCCTTTAAGAAATGCACTGGTATCTTACTACATAAGGAATCTGCTACCACATTACCTTTTCTTGAGGTATAGAAAATATCAAAGTCGAACCCCTAAAGATACTCAACCCAGCAACACTGCCTTAGATTCATTTCTTTCTGGGAGAAAATATAGGCCAAGATTTCATTATCTTAGTAGACTAGAAACTTCTCCCCAAAGAGATAATTATTCCATGTCTTCAAGGAATCCATCACTGCTTCCAAATTAAGGTTGTGGGTTGGGTAATTTTTTTCATGTGGTCGGAGTGGGCGAGAGCCATATGACAACACATGGTCATCCAGTATCAATACACCCCCACGACCTATACCTGAAGCATCATAGAAGACTACATATCCCTTCTCAGATTCTAGAAAGATCAAAACAAAGGTAGTGGTTAAACGTTGCTTGAGCATCTCAAAGGATTCCAGACATTCCAGTCTCCATTCAATCCTTACCCCTTTCTGGGTAAGTGCAGTTATAGGTGAAGAAAGCCTAGTAAAGTCCCTGATGAACAACCTATAATACCCTGCCATGCCCAAAATGCTCATGATCTTGAATAAATTCCTCGGTTTCTCCCATGAAATCACTGCATTGATCTTATTAGGGTCCACTGAAACCCCACGTTCCGAAATCACATGGTCCTAAAACATGAATTCTTGGATCCAAAAAAGTACACTTCGAGATATTAACATAGATTCGACAATCTCAAAGAGGTTACAACATGATTCTCAGGTGTTGCTCATGATCCTCCTCAATCATGAAGTTGATCACGATGTCATCCACAAACACAACGACAAAGGAATCATGGTACTGATGGAACAATGGGTTCATAAGATCAATAAAGACCACTAGATCATTAATTAACCCGAAAGGCATGACAAAATACTCGATGTGGTTGTACCTACTTCAGAAGGCTATCTTAGAGACATCCACCTCTTTGAATCTGACCTGGTGATACCTAAAAAGCGTGTCGATATTAGAGAACCATCTTTCCCCTTGATCCGATCGAAGAGGTCATAAATAAATGGAAATAGGTGTTTTTTATTTATTTCCACCTATATTAACATCCAAAAATCAATGCATAACTGAAGAGATCCCTCAAAATTCTTTGAAAACAGAACTGGTGCAACCTAAGTTGAGATTCATAGGTGAGTGAATCCTTTGTATTCCAAATCGTCCACCTGTCTCATTAATTCCCTTAGTTTAGTGGGGGTAATACGATATGAGGGAAGATATATCTGTTATGTTCTCAATACCAAGTCAATGGTAAAATCCATGTATCTCTATGGAGGTATCCCCAAGAAATCATATGGTAGAACCTCTAGGAACTCATCTACCCCCGAAGGCAATCCACTCTCAAAACATCTCCCATCATCCTCCAACATGAACAATGAGATCTGAAAAACACTGTAGCACAATTACGAATGTGGAGGACCATCATCACCTAACTGAGGATCCAATTCACCCTGAAAACATGAGTACTCCAATTAGGTTCCACAAAACCCACTCACTGTCAATAACAATCGATGTTCACCATGAAACACACCATCCAATTCATACTGAGGATCACATCAAAGAGGTCAATTTCCAAAACCATGAAATCCCATTCTAGATCATCCCCTAACAGAGTGAGAGCACATGTTGGACACCTGAAACCCTTATCTATCTTTTTACCAAGCGGTGTCACCAACTCCAACTCATACAACATAAGTCGGGTCATCAATTTCATCAATTCCATAAGACGGGATGAAATAAAAGAAATAGATGCCCCTATATCAAATAAAAAAACACCTATAAATGATGCAATAAAAACAGTACCTTGAACTGTTGCAGGTCCTCCATCCGATTCCACTGGTTCCTGATTGTTGGTCGGAGTGGACACTCAAGAGGGGGTGAATTGAGTTCCAATTAAGATTTCTGTTAAAAACAATTTCTATTAAAATCCCCCAATTTCAAAAATAGATTAAACTGTAGTGAATTTATACAGATTATAAAGGTTCAATTAGTTTCTCAAAGATTGATTAGTTCTCAGTTAACTTAATCTTATGATTAATTTAACTTTTGAAACTAACTTACTGGTTTACAATAAATATAAACACTTGCGAGTTTAACTATCAAAGTAGCTTTGAAAATAAATTATATTTCAAAGTAATAACAGCGGAATATGAAATAAATATGTATAGTATGGATATAAAGTTTAACTAAAAACACAGAGGAGTTAACCAAGAGGTCCAGTCTCAAGCTGAGACTTAGTCCTCTCAAAAGTTTATATAAAGATGATCAACACCCTGGATCGGGGTTCAACAGTTTACAACTGTCCAGGTCCAAGACCTCTACCACTGTTATTTGTGGGAAATAAAACAACAGAAACCAGCTGTCCAGGTCACACACGACCTCTACCACTATCCACAGTGGGAAAATTAATGAAAAGATAGTGAGTGAGGATTTACAAATCCTCCAGTTAAGGTTCAGGAGACAGTGTGAGTGTGTGTGTAAAATACAACAGATAACACACACTGCTCGCAATGTAAAAAGTAACTCACAGAGATAAATATTTAGAGTTTAGAAATGGCTCTAGTGATCTTCGTGCAGCTCTTGACTCCTTTTGTTGATTAGAATTCGTTCTGAGTCTTCTTCTGGTTTTTGTCTGGAAAACAAAGTATCATCTGTTCCCTTGACTTCCAGGTTCAGCTTGCTTATCGGCTCAAAGAATGAAGAGTTTTGTGTAGTTCTTCTTTAGCATAAATTGCTCGATGTATGCTCTATGTTCTGGAGGTTGGTAGTAGTAGTCTTGTGAGTGCGAGTTCTCTAGTTGTTCTTGGCACGTTTTGAGCTTGATCGCAAGTGTGTTCTGTGTGCTCGATCTCTTCAAGTCTATTGTTTCTCTCACTACTTTTTGATACATACACGATGTCCTTTTTATGCCATTTTTTTGTTTTTCTGAGAAGAAGGAATGATTATGCTTTTCGATCGTACTTGGTACGGTTTCTCCGCGGTTCATTATAGGTAGCCGTTTGTTTGTATACGTGTACGGTTGACTCGGTGTAGGATCTTCCATTGGTAGCTCTTCAATCGGTGGCTCTTATCGGTAGCTCTTATCGGTAGCTCTGTGCTTCGGTAGCTCTCTGTCCATCGGTAGCTCTTATCGGTAGCTCTGTGCATCAGTAGCTCTGGCTCCATCGGTAGCTGTTTATACTTACACCGGTAGCTCAGTTATATCGGTAGCTCTGGTCGTGTCTGTCGGTAGCTGTCTGCATATATAAGCACATTGGTAGCTATCTATTATCGGTAGCTATCTGTTTATCGGTAGCTATCTGTTTATCGGTAGCTATCTGTTATCGGTAGCTATCTATTTATCGGTAGCTATCTGTCTTATGCAAACCACATCTAATTGACTTAGAATTGTTTCAAAGCTTATATAAACAAGGATAATCGAGATTAACATAAATCAGAGATTATTTAAACATTATTATTAACTTGATCACGGATTTGAAAGAATTAAAGTGTAGATCAATAGTAATTGAGAATAGAATAATATATGAACACATAATTGGGATTATCAAAACATATAAATACACGATTGGGATTATCAAACTAGGTGAGGTCAACAATCTCCCCCTTTTTGATAATCACAACTTATGATATGACCAAAAAAATAGTGAGAATATAGTATAAGAGAATATAACATTTATATTCTAATTTCTCAAAGAAAGAAGTATCAGAGGAAATAGAGGAAATAGTAATAGAATGATATAGATAAAAAATTATCATAGTTAGTATTAAATGCAATAGTATCAGAGATAAGGTTTGAAAGAATTGATATCAAAGAAGGAAATTTAAGAAATAGTGTTAAAGGCTCAAATTTCTCCCCTTTTATATTTCTCCTCCTCTTTATATTTTCTCCCCCTTTGTGATAATCAAAAAGTGGGAAAGCAGACATAGAAAACTGATAAACAGAGATAGTGTAAAGAAAAGCATTTGTATTAGACCAGGAAAAAAATTACATAAACAGAATGAAAAAAAAGAAAATGATTCCTATCAAACAGCCTGGCCACTTTATCAATCCTGATCTTCAACATGAGATTTTCCTTTTGGATCAGAAGAGGATGCAGGTGGAGACTCAGTAGAGGCAGAGGCAGGCAAGGTATGAGGAACAATAACTGGTCTGGCATCAACATACAAAAAGGGCAGCAACAGATTTCTGAAATCCATAATGATTCCTCCTCCTCTTTCCATAGTAGATATAAAATCATCTTTGTTCTACATGAATTTTTCTAAGGCAGGAGTCAACTGCCTTAGCTTGCTCACTTGTTCTCGGAAGTCTTGGGTTACAGGGGGTAACTTCATGTTTTCTAACATCAGCTTGAAATGATGGTTGAGTTGTTGCTTGTTAAAAATCCTTTGGAAATAATAATCCACCTTGTTCTTTATTTCCTCCTGAGAGGCAGAGGCCTCTTTCATATGGTCGTGGATGATTTTCACTATTTCCCTGACTGAATCTCTTGTAGAGAGCACTACTCGGCTTAGATCTGATGAGTCCACAGAGCCACTGGTTGAAATAGAACCAAGCTCCTACTTCATCATAGCTCGAAATTGATTCAAATCAAATGCAGGTTTTGAAGCTAGAGGACCAACTGAGAAAGATACAGTTTCCTTGAAACTTTTGGTCAAGACACTAATCAGATTTTGCAGTTGAGAGTCCTGACTTTTAACATGATCCTTTATAGAAGTTTTGAAATCTTCAAATACTGAGACCATTTGGCTTACAACACTTTTGACATAGGCTAAATCCTTATCAGCTTGAGGCTTTGAGCTCATGTAGGAATCTAAAGCAATAACAAACTTCTTTAAGGCTTCAAGATCTACTTCTATTCTAGAATATTGGGTCTGGCACTCTTTGGCTTCTTCCATTAGCTCACCCATAAAAGTTGACAGATTGAAACCAAGAGAAAGCTCAAAAGATTGTTCTAACATCTTCATTTCTTCACTAAAACAGTGCTTCATCTCAGCAACTGAGGCACTGAAGGATTCTTTCAGCTCATGCTTTAGGGATTCGAGATCAGACTTTGTAACAAAATTAGTAGGAGCAACTGTAGTAGAGACTCTTGCAGAAGCTAAACTGACTACAGAATCATTCATGACTGATTGAATCGAGGATACTAAAAAAGATTCCATTGTCTTTATTTCTTCTACAAAACTGACTTTGAGATTTTCTTTCAGCACATCTAAATCATGTACTCGGACCACATCATCAGGTAATAACTAAGAATTGATGTCATAGCTGATCTTTGGTCTATTCAAAGATACTTCATTATCCGAATCAGGATAATCCAAACCACAAACTATAAAACCTGGGTCTTCTACCCAGTCTTCAACCTCAACAGCCACTGTAACATTTACAAGATTGGATTGATGCTCCCCCTCAATGGGTGCATTCTTATGTATAACAATTACATTCTCTGCTGGTCTTTCTTCATCAGAATCTTCCACAACAACTTCCATCTCAACAGCAGTGAGGAGATTTTCTGGAAAAGGTACAGCTTCTTCTCTTTCTTTTTCTACTTCAGCAGTAGGCACAACTGAGTTTCCAATCAATGGACTCAAACTCAACCTAGCAGAATTAGACAATTCAGATACATTCTCTTTTTCTCCTTCTTGCTGAGGAACTGGATGGTCTTCCTCATGAATAGATAACACTTCCTCTACTTTTCCTTTTCTTGAGTATACAAATTCAGTAACAGGACTTGGGGGCAAGTCTGGATCTCCTCCAATATCCATAGGAGTTTCTTCCTCTTCTTCTTCTTCTTCTTCTTCTGACTCATCACTGTACTCGGGTTCCTCTTCATCAGGTCCTAAACCTGGATCTCTTTTATCCTTTGGCCTTGAAGGATAATCCACAGGATTAAATTTATCATACACCTTCTGGTCATCACTGACCCATTCTCCTTTCCACGGGTTCCAATTGATTTTCATGTGCTTACAAACTGTAGTAGTGATACAGAAGTTATTCTTAACTACAACTGTCTCATCTTGAGACTCAGCTATCCCTTTCACTTTTATCATCACAGAGATCATTTTGGCAAAGAATAAAGCATTAGTCTTTGATTTCGGCCTAATCATGTCTTCCATTTGACTCATCAGCAGTCTGCACAGATTAACTTTCACAACATGTCTTAACAGATGTAGAAGATAAATATCTTGATATCTCAGATTAGAAAAATCTCCTGTCCTCGGTATCAAAACATGTTGAACAAATTTGAAAAGCAATCTGTTCTCTCCATCCAATTCAGCAGCAACCACTTTCCTTTGACTTCCATTACCCGTTAGTTCTTTTAAAGCAGTCTCATAGTCAAAGATGTCACTGGTAGGTGGAATTGCTCTTGAGACATACCCAGATACACCTTCATGTGGGACTTTTAAACATACAACCCACTCTACTGAAGAAAACGACATTTCTTTTCCATTTAAAAAAGAACTTACCCGATTCTCATTCTCAGACTTCTCGAAGCTTATGAATTCGTAGAACTGTTTTACTAACTTCGGGTAGTAGGGACCATTGTTATTTGAAAAACAATCTACCCATCTCTGATCTTCCAGAATTTCAAGCACCAATGACTTGCTTGGTAGCAGCCAATCTACGCATAGCTCCTTTTCAATCACAATATCTCTATTCTGCAAATGAGGGTTTACTGGTCGCTTTCCCGACCTAGTTCTGACATTGCTTCCACTAGCTTCTTGCTTCACTTTCTGCTTCTTTTTTTTAGGCTCTACATTGTCATTTCTGATGGCAGGAATCTTGGTTTTTGCCATCGCGGATTTAGGGTTCTCAGTCGATTAGGGAGCTAAGATTTGAAGGTGAAAGGTTTGGGTCCGGTGGAGTGAGAATCGGCTTAGGCTTAGTTTTATCATGTAGGAATCATAAATAAATGAATAAATTAAAATAAAATAAAAAATAAAATGATTCATATTCTTGGCGGCAGACAGAAGTTTTAAAACATTGCATCGGTGAGAATTGATCATCGGTGAGAATTTCAACATCGGTGAGAATTGATCATCAGTGATAATTTCAACATCGGTGAGAATTGATCATCAGTGAGAATTTCAACATCGGTGAGAATTGATCATTGGTGAGAATTTAAAAATCGGTGAGAATTGATCATCGGTGATAATTTCAACATCGGTGAGAATTGATCATCGGTGAGAATTTCAACATCAGTGAGAATTGATCATCGGTGAGAATTTCAACATCGATGAGAATTGATCATCGGTGAGAATTTCAACATCGGTGAGAATTGATCATCGGTGAGAATTTCAACATCGGTGAGAATTGATCATCGGTGAGAATTTCAACATCGGTGAGAATTGATCATCGGTGAGAATTTCAACATCGGTGAGAATTGATCATCGGTGAGAATTTCAACATCGGTGAGAATTGATCATCGGTGAGAATTTCAACATCGGTGAGAATTGATCATCGGTGAGAATTTCAACATCGGTGAGAATTGATCATCGGTGAGAATTTCAACATCGGTGCGAATTGATCATCGGTGAGAATTTCAACATCGGTGAGAATTGATCATCGGTGAGAATTTCAACCGGTTAAGATTAAACATCCCCAGCTCGTGCCTAATGTAAATTAATCTATCAGAACTTAAAGGCTTAGTTAAAATATCAGCCAATTGATGTTCAGTGCCAATAAATTCAAGAGTAATATCACCTTTTTGATAATGATCTCTCAGAAAATGATGTCTTACATCTATGTGTTTGGTTCTAGAGTGAGATACAGGGTTCTTAGATATGTTTATTGCACTAGTGTTGTCACAGTTAATTGAAACATGTTTAAACTCAAATCCATAGTCCAATAAAGTGTGTTTCATCCACAGAATTTGTGCACAGCAACTACCAGCAGCTATATACTCTTCTTCGGCAGTAGACAATGCAACTGAGTTCTGTTTCTTACTACACCATGACACTAGGGATCCTCCAAGTAAATGACATGTTCCAGATGTGCTCTTCCTTTCTAACTTACACCCAGCAAAGTCATCATCTGAATAGCTAGTTAGGTCAAATGATTGTCCTTTTGGATAAAACAAACCTAAATTTACAGTATGCTTAAGATATTTAAAAATATTTTTAACAGCTAGTAAGTGTGATTCTTTAGGATTAGCTTGAAATCTAGCACACATACATACAATGAACATAATGTATGGTCGACTAGTAGTAAGATAAAGTAAGCTCCCAATCATACCTCTGTAATTGGTTTGATCCACTGGTTTCCCAGCTTCATCTGTATCCAACTTACAGGTAGTACTCATAGGTGTATAATTTTCCTTAATACTATCCAATCCAAAACGTTTTAAAAGATCTTTTGTATATTTACTTTGATTTAAAATAATTCCATCTCTAGTTTGAAAAATTTTAAAGCCAAGAAAATACTTAAGCTCTCCCATTAAGCTCATTTCAAATTCATTTTGCATACTTTTTGAAAAATCAGTACATAGAGAGTGTTTAGAAGATCCAAATATAATATCATCAACATAGATTTGTACAACTAAAACATCTTTAGAAATTATTTTAATAAAAAGAGTTGGATCCACAATCCCTTTAGTAAAACCTTTTGTGATAAGAAAATTACTAAGTCTATCATACCAAGCTCTTGGAGCTTGTTTTAAACCATATAAAGCTTTAGAAAGTTTAAAAACTTGATTCGGAAAATGAGGGTTTGTAAATCCAGTTGGTTGTTCCACAAAAACATCTTCAATTATAAAACCATTTAGAAATGCACTTTTGACATCCATTTGATATAACTTGAAATTCAGATGTGATGCATATGCAAGTAAGATCCTAATAGCTTCCATTCGAGCTACAGGTGCAAAAGATTCTCCATAGTCTATACCTTCTTCTTGACTATATCCCTGTGCAACTAGTCTAGCTTTGTTTCTAATTATGTTTCATGATTCATCTACTTTATTTCTAAAAACCCATTTTGTGCCTATTGTCAGGGTGTCCTTGGGTCTGTCAACTAATTCCCAGACTTTGTTTCTTTCAAATTGATTTAACTCTCCTTGCATAGATATTACCCAGAATTCATCATTGATAGCATCATTGATATTTTTGGGTTCTAGCTGTGACAGAAAAGATTGATGTTCAACCTGGTTCCTTAGTGAAGCTCTAGTTTGTGTTCCTCTGTCAAGATTACCAACAACAGCATCTAAAGGATGATTCTTTAGAATCTTAGTCGATTTGGTAAAGGTTGGACTAGAAACTTCAGGTTCATCTATAGGTTCGGGTTCAACAGAAGCAGATTCTGGAAAAAGTCCAGAGCTGGATGTTTTTATAACAGGTTCTTTAGATTTATCATTAAGGTCCAGAATAGACAAATCTTCTTCAAGATTCTCAAGAGAGGTTTTAGGATCATGTGGATCAGTTTCATCGAATTTTATGTGAACAGATTCTTCCACACATTTGGTTTTCTTATTGAAAACTCTATAAGCTTTACTTGAAATAGAGTAACCCAGAAAAATTCCTTCATCGCTTTTAGGAGCAAACTTATCCAGATTATCTTTAGTATTAAGTATAAAGACTTTGCAACCAAAAACTCTGAAGTAATTAACCTTAGGCTTTCTATTGTTCCACAACTCATAAGGGGTTTTCTTAAGAACAGGTCTAATTAAGACTCTATTTATGACATAACAAGCTGTATTTACAGCTTCAGCCCAAAAGTAAATAGGCAGTTCATATTCATTGAGCATAGTTCTAGCTATTTCTTGAAGGGTTCGGTTTCTCCTTTCTACTACACCATTTTGTTGGGGTGTCCTAGGGGCAGAGAAATTGTGACTATAGCCATTGTGTGAGCAGTAAGATTCAAACTCATGATTTTCAAACTCACGGCCATGATCACTTCTCAGGGTCTTAATTTTAAGTCCACTATGATTCTCTACAGACTTGGAGTATTTAACAAAGGAAGAGCAGGCTACAATTTTGTGAGCTAAGAAATATACCCAAGTGTATCTAGAAAAGTCATCTACTAGAACATAAACATAGTGCTTCCCATTTAGACTTGAAACTCTTGATGGTCCAAATAAATCCATGTGAACCAACTCGAGAGGTTGAGAAGTTGACACATCTTTCTTTGATTTAAAAGAAAATTTATGTTGCTTTCCCTTTTGATAGGGATTACAAACTTTGTCTGCTGGAAATTCTAATTTGGGTAAGTCTCTAACTAAGTTTTTCCTAGTTAGTTTTCTAAGTGAGTGAATGTTGCAGTGTCCTAATATTCTGTGCCATAGCCAAGATTCTTTATGAAAGGCATTCAAACACAGAATATTTTGTTTAGCTAAAAAATTTAAATCAACAGCAAAAACATTTTCATTTCTTAAAGCAGAAAATACTAAAACATTTTTAGAATTAAAAACATTGCAAGCACTACTGGAATGTGGGTTTTTCCCCACAGTTACATACCAACGGTTTCATAGAACCGTTGGTAAAGGAGGTTTTTCCCAACGGTTGATGTTCCCTGGGAGGTTTTTTCCCAACGGTTCATGAGAACCGTTGGGATAGATGACTTTTTCCAGGTTTTTTCCAACGGTTCTTTAGAACCGTTGGGATAGATAGCTTTTCCCAACGGTTCATGAGAACCGTTGGGATAGAGGTATGCTTTGGGGAGGTTTTTCCCAACGGTTCTAGAGAACCGTTGGGATAGATATGCATATGCCAACGGTTTTAAAAAACCGTTGGAAAAGGTTCTCCCCAAATTCCCAGCCACCTGTTCTCTCCCCCATTCGCGATACACAACCCTAAAACGGGAGCAGCAGCCGATTTAGGCGATTTTGGAGGTACTGACAGCCGGACCTTGAATCTTCCAACTCTTCTTCAGGTTATTCTTCTTCTTTATCTGAAAACGTATTCAAATGTTTGGATAGTATTTAAACGTATTTTCATTTTTCCCATCAGTTTAGGCGATTTTGGAGCTACTGCCGGCCGAACCTGCCTAAGGGTGAGTTTTCTTGAAAATTCCATTTTGGATTTTACCCCTTGAACATGGGATGTCATTTGTGAAAGGTTATATAAATTGAATTGATTGTTCTATTTCTGAATTGAATTGTAAATTAAATTAATTAAGGGTATTTTATGGTTTGCATTCCCCTTTTAACACATGAATGCCAATTATTTTTTAACACATTTTTTAATTGTATTGCCTTGCCAATGTGAGTAAAGTAGAGACTATGATATGAATCTATGAAATTGGATTGAATTTATCTTATATTTTATGTTACCATGTCAGATATATTATAACTAATGCATGTGATATCTTTATAGTCTTGTTAGGAGTGTTCTATTAAAAATTCCCATGTGAGTGCTTGAATTTTCATTGAATTGCTAGCCATTATGAGTTATGTTGAGACCATGATATGGAATTGATTGATTAAGTAAGGGAATCTCATTATCTTGTCATTACAACATGAGTAAATGAAGCTTCATTCTTTTCAGGTTATTATTTGATTGAGTTGCCATTTTGAGGTGAGTTGTATTAAATACCTTTGTTTTTGACCTTGGTATGTTTAATGAATTGTTTAAATGAAATGGAATTCATTAAATGATTAATAGTAAATAGTGATACATGGATTCTATTAGGATGCCAGGTATATAATCTTGTTTCTATTAACTTATACGCTTTATGTGATAAATGGATTCACAGTGGAATTCCACGGATAGACTCATTTCTTTGAATATTGATTAATCCATGGGTGATACATGGATCCAAGGGAGGGATTCCATAGATAGACTTATTGAATGTAGAATTATATTCCAATTGATACATGGATTCTTATGATAATTCCATAGATAGACTTATTGAATGTAGAATTATATTCCAATGCTATGCGTCTTGTGTGGTGGTGGTGTGGTTTATGTGTTTTATGGTAGTAGTGAAGTGTGTGATTATGTAGTTAATGTGAACCCATAGGTTGAGTATTTTGTGCTATCTATATATCATGTATTTTTATGTTATTTCTACACATTCCCAACCAGAGTTGGATAAACTTACCAACGATCAGAGGTTTTGAGTTATGAGTATTTTTTCTAATATCTAGGATGGTGGTTATATGTTTGGATAGCTACCATGTCTTCCCTACTCTTCCTTCAAAAGTGATTGACCATGTGTTTTTAGGCAAGATGCGATGTGATTTTCCATGTGTCTTCAGGTGAGATGTACTATGATTTCCCTAGTGTTTTGCGGTGAGGTGTGATGTGATAAGGCTATAATAAGATGTGGCATGTGGTTGGGGTCATGTAGGGTAGGAGGATGGCACAAGGTTGATGTTATTCATGTTCATGATACCCTACTAATATGGTTATGGGATGAGTCATGCTGTTATGTGATATAACACATTAAGTTCTTGTTGGTTTTACATTTTTTCAATAACACATTTGTATGTTTTTTTGACATGTGTAGTTGATACCTTGATTATTTTCTTCCTTTATCGTTTACTTAAATGTATTTTCTATTATAGTTAATGCCTATTGAATTGTTTATGAAAAAATGACTTATATAAATTCTTTTTACAGAATAGACATAAGTTGGATGTATGAAACCGATCGGATCTCAGACGATTTTCAAAACAATTTGGAGAGCTTTATAGATTTTGCATTTCACAATGCTTCAGATAGTGGTCGCATACACTGCCCATGTTCCAATTGTGTTGGTAGACCTTGGTTGAGCCGTGAAGAAGTCAGCTACCACATAACCAAAAATGGGTTTCAAGCAAACTACTTTCTGTGGTATCACAATGGAGAGAAAACGAAATCTCAAATTGGTGATGATCGAAATGAAAAGGCTGGAATGGAGAATTTGTTAGATGATCGGTTTCCGTTTATTCGTCATCATGAAAAAGAAAGGATTTCGACTCAAGAAGACTTAGATATGAGGACAGCTGATGCATCTAGTGAAAATGATGATATTGATAGGGTGAAAAAATTGAATGATGCTGCCACGACTCCAGTATATCGACAATGCGATAAAATGAAAAAGCTGGAATTTTTAATCCGATTATTTCATGGGAAAACTATGTATGGGATTTCTAATACAGAAATTGATTACATTCTTACCCTCTTGAAGGATTTACTTCCAGATTATGCAGATATTCCCTCAAACCACTATATGGCATGGAAGTTAGTTGAGGAACTTGGATTTTCAAGAAACAAAATTCATGCTTGCCCGAAAGATTGCAGTTTATTCTAGGAGGAAACCGCTGAACGAAATGAATGTATAAAATGTGGCACATCCCGCTGGAAGTCAAAATCTGATGGAACACCATCTCGCATTCCACAGAAAGTAATGTGGCACTTTCCATTGATCCCCAGACTCCAGAATCTTTTTATGTCTGATGACATATCAATAAAAATGAGATGGCATGATACCGAGAGAAAGAAGACTGATGATGAGTTGGTTCATCCTGCAGATGGATTTGCATGGAAGAGATTTGATGCTCGACATCTTGATTTTGCAGCTGACGTGCGTAATGTGAGGCTGGGTCTTTCATGCGATGGTTTTAATCCGTTTGGGCAGATGCTTACTTCGCACAGCACATGGCCAGTTTTTATACACATTTATAATCTTCCCCCATGGTTGTGTATGAAAAAATCTTTCACTTTCATGAGTATACTCATATCTGGTCCTTCGGATCCCGGCATTGATATTGATGTATACATGCAACCTTTAATAAAAGATTTGAAACTTCTTTGGGATGTGGGTGTGCGCACATACGATGCATGTTCGAAAGACATATTTCAGATGTGCGCTGCGCTTATGTGGACAATCAATGATTTTCCGGCTTATGCAATGATGTCTGGATGGAGCAAGAAGGGAAAACTGTCATGTCCAGTTTGTATGAAGAATACACGATCCAGAAGACTGAAACATCGTTGTAGTTTCAGTTTTATGGGACATCGACGATTTTTGCCAAAGGATCATCCATATAGAATGAATCGTCGAAGATTTGATAATACTATAGAGACCGATGATCCACCTCAGCGTATGTCTGGAACTGATGTGCTTAATGAATTGAAAGATTTCAGTTTTTCGTTCGGGAAGGGTCAAATGAAATCTGGAAAGAGAAAGAATGTTTCCACAGAAACCTGTTACAATTGGAGGAAGAGGAGTATCTTTTTTGATTTGCCTTATTGGTCAACCAATTTGCTACGTCATTGCTTAGACGTAATGCATATTGAAAAGAATATATGTGAAATGTTGCTTTCAGTTCTTCTAAATGTCAAGGGGAAGACAAAAGATGATTTACGATCTTGACGTGACTTGGTGGATTGGGGCATCAGACCAGAATTGCATCCTGTGCGTATCAGTGAAAATAAATGGCAACTTCCATGTGCTTCTTATGTGATGACACCTACTGAAAAAAAAACAATTTTTGGAAGTATTAGAGACTATTAGAGTTCCTGATGGATATTCAAGCAACATATCTAAACGGGTCAACAGAAGAGAGTTGAAGCTAAAATCTTTGAAGACTCATGATTATCACGTTCTACTGCATGAGTTGCTTCCAATAGAAATCCGTCATCTTTTGTCCAATAATGTAAGGGTGGGTGTTATTCAGTTGTGCCATTTGTTTAGAGATCTTTGTGCTAAGAAGTTGTCCAAGTCATTCTTGCAAAAAATGTTGACAGATGCCCCATTAATTTTGTGTGAGTTGGAGAAAATATTTCCCCCATCATTTTTCACATGCATGCTGCATCTGACTGTCCATATTCCAACTGAAATACTTCTCGGAGGACCTGTTTCTTTTCGTTGGATGTATCCAACTGAAAGAAATATGTTCACATTAAAGTATTATGTTCGAAACAAGAATCATCCCGAAGGTTCTATCGTGAATGGTTACTTAGCTCAAGAATGTATGGATTTCTGTTCAATGTATTTGTCTGATCTTACTACAAGAATGAACAGACCAATGAGAAATGAAGAAGAACAATATGAGCAAATTGAACCCAGTTTTCCATCACTTCCTCAAACAGGAGGAATTCCTGGATCATATACATTGAAGACATTAAGCCATGAAGAGCGGGAGATGGAACATCGCACAGTTTTGTTCAACTGTGATTTGTTCGATGACTATATCAGGTAACAAAATTGAATATGTATATCTTACATATATATCTGTTAAACTATTCATATTTTTTTATCTACAGGGAACATAAAACAATGATAAATAGGAAGCATCGTTCTTTATCTTTGAGAAGGAGAGAGACTTTGCATAGCAAAGAGTTTTCTGCTTGGTTAAAATTGAAGGTAAAAATATTACTGTTTAAATTAATTATTTCAATATTTACTTAAGTTTAACTGTCATTTATATTGTAGGTATTGAGTTTGTCTGCTGACTCTGTCTCTGAGGAAATAAGAGCTTTGGCTTTTGGTCCTAATACCGTGGTTCGTGACTGTAAATCAATTGTTATCAATGGGTACAGATTTATTGTCACTGAACGAGCCAAAAACATGAGAACACAACATGATGGTATTATGGTTACTGCCACAACAGATTGTTATGCCAGTGCATCAGATAGTAGACCGCGACTTGAAAATGTGGGTTATTATGGAGTCGTTGAGAAAATAATAATATTGGATTATTACTCTCATGGACGAGTCACAATGATGAAATTCCATTGGTTTGATTCGATAACGAGACATGGCACATTTATTGATGATTGTGGATTTCGAGTAATTAATATGACCCGCACTCTTGCAACCGAAGAACCATATGTGTTGGCATCAATGGATAAACAAGTTTTTTATGTCAAATATCAACTTCAACCTGAATTTGGTGTCATAGTTGAAGTAATTCCAAGACATATTTTTGATGATGCTGATGATGGAATTGACACTGTCCCTATTGCCATTGGAACCAATCCATTTATATCTTTTGATGACTCCAATAGCTCAATTGTCAGAGTTGATTGTGAACCTGAAGTTGTGGTTGGAAATATATAGAATCATTCATCCATGTTCTCAATTCTTTTGGTTTACCTCGAGTTGGGTTGTTAAGGTTGGTAATATTCATATTTATTTAGTATTGATCACAAATATGTTTTAGCTGACTTGACCATTATGTGAATTTTCAATGTTTATTGGTTGCTGTTTTATTTGAATTGCATTTTCTAATTTGGAATTGAACTGTATTCAAACCAAATCAAACAATATTTCTAACTTGGTGAACATTACAACTTGTATGTTTTATTAAATTCATTCAATCTCTTCTAAAACAATTGATAGCTAAATTACCAATGAATCCCCTCATTCCCTCATATATTTAGTTTTTTGGTTTACACATTAATTTTCTTTTTCTAATTAATTACATATTTGTTTTCCAATGCAGGAAATGAAGCCAATTGAAGAGAGACGAAGAAAAAAAATGGCGGAGAACAATCGTCGGATGGAGGAGATGGGCATTCCACCATTAGTGCCTACAGTGAGTACTTTATTTCAAATATATATATATATATATTTACAGAATATATAATGTCATGTGATTAATTTTTTTTGTAAACTTTTTTGTAGGATCCACCATTACGTCGACAGTTATTCGACGAGGAGCCTAGTACTGGTCCTAGTACTCAGGCCGGTGGTACGAGGAGGGTTCGTACCAGAGGTGGACGTAGAGTTGCGCATGCCCGACTAGACCCTGCCCCTCCCACTAAAATTTCAGCCTTCCCACATTCTGATCCCGGTGTGTCGTTTGGGACACACGAGATATTTAGACCTCCCATGTTTTCACTACCTTCTGCATCTTCTGCCCCATCATTTTCACATCCTATGATGATTCCCACTCCCCAGTCAGCATCAGGTCATACAGCTGTTCCATCTTCTTTTCCTTCTACTTCTGTCTCTCTGAGCTTTTATATTCCATCATCTTCGACTCCTGTTCCACCAGAGGGTGTTCCATCAGGTTCTGTGGATCCGGCGCCACTCATTGATCAGACTAGCGCAGGTATATTTATAAAACCCTAACAAATTTTTATAGCAATATTTATTTTCATTATAACATGTTTTGATAAAATATTTGTTTTTATTTCATGACAGATACATCTACTGACAGGAGGCGGGGGCGGGGCCGTACATGCATGCGTTCGGTGTGGAACCGTCGCACACAGGTTATGGTGGAATATAATGAATACAATCAGATGGTTGAGAAAATAGGGCAGCAATGTCGGAGTTTTATGGCGACGCTTGCCAAATACTCCGACATCATTCCCGTCAGCCCGCTGTCATGGAGACATTTGCCACATGAGGTCAAAGATAGAGCTTGGGCAGAGATATGGGTAAAAAAATATGTTGTATTTAATGCCATGAATTATTTTTGTATTTATATGAATTAATATTTTGATTTCAGCTTCGATTTAATTTTCCTGATGGTGAGGGTGCACGACTGGCACGTCTAAAGGATTTAGGCGAGCTTTGGAGAGCCTACAAGCATGAGCTGTATATTGGTTGGCGTGCTAGAGTTGGCACTGAGTTAGAGGCAGTACCAGTCGTGGATGATTGTCCTATAGAGCAGTATAATCAGATGATTACTCATTGGACGAGTACCCAGTTTAAGGTATGAATTACATTTGAGGTATTTAAATAATAACTTTTAAATTTTGCATTAATATTATCCTTTTCATTATCGAATTTTATTTAGGAATCATCTGGAAAAAATAAAAAAAACATTGATGCAAAAAAATACCTCCATACACTAGGACGCACGACGATGTCGGATCATGAGAGGCAGCAGGTATGACAATTGTTTATAAGTTTTCTTTACGACTTACATTTTCTTTTGTTTCCTCAATTATTTAATCATTTGCTAAAATTTTTATATAACTTTTGTTTTCAATGTCATTGTAGAGGCAAGTACAAAATATTGAAGGACGTGTGCCTCGAGCAAAACTGTTTTTCTCGAGTAGACGAAAAAAGGATGGAAGTGCTGTCAATGAAGCGACTCAACAACAGATTGTAAGTTTTAATCTGTTGATTTTATATTTTAATATCTATTTCGTAACTTAATAATATATTTATATTTGTAAAAGGATGCTTTAGAGGCCCTCGATGCCCAAGAAGCAGACAATTTTGGGCCATCTGATCACTTACATCAGGTGTTGGGAGATGATCATTCTGGCAGAGTACGCTGCCGACCTAGGATAGCCCTGACGAGGTATTGGCCTGCCTCAGGTACGAGTTGTAGTGCCACCGAGCTGCAGCAAGTTAGGGCACAGGCAGAACAGGCTGAGAAAAGGGCCACAGAGATGACAGAACAGTCTGCTAGGGAAAAGAGTGCATTTATGAAATTTATTGAAGTTCTACGTCCAACACTTCCAGCAGAGGCCAGCCCAGCGATTGATGAATACATGTCGTCGATACATTCTATATATGGTGCACCAGGTGGCAATTCCAGTAGTGGTCAGGCTGATGTCCAGCTTGAAGATGATGATGACGAGGAGTCTGATGCGGAAGAGGAGGGAGATGAGGAGGGCGAGGAGGAGGGTGAAGGCGAGGAGGAAGGCGCTGTGGAGGGTGAGGACGATGAGGAGGACGATGACGAGGGTGATGATGATGATGACGATGATGGTGATGGTGATGCTGATGTGGGACATATTGATCCGTTACATTTTTGACTTATATTACTGAGATTTGATGTTTAATCTATTCTAGTTGTTGGTTTTATCTAGACTCGTAGTATAGTATTGGAGTTGAGTTATTTTTATATATTGTCTGTTTTTATGGATGTTGTTGTCTTTTAGTGGTTGTGTGTTTGAGAACTCCCTGGACAACCCCCCTCATTATTGGACCCTGGACAACCCCCCCTCCCCCTTGGACCCCGAACACCCCCCAAACACCCCCTGGACAGCCCCGCAGACAGCCCCCTGGACAGCCCCCCGTACAGCCCCCAACCCTCCACCCTGGACCCCAGATAGCCCCCCGGACAGCCCCCCGGACAACCCCCCCACCCTCCCCCTTGGACCCCGGACAACCCCCCAAACACCCCCCCGGACAACCCCCTGAACAACCCCGGACAACCCCCTGAACAACCCCTGAACAACCCCTGAACAACCCCTGAACAACCCCCTGAACAACCACCGGATAGCCCCCTAAACAACCCCGGACAACCCCCTGAACAACCCTCAAACACCCCCCGGACAGACCCCGCACAGCCCCCCCACCCTCCTCCTTGGTCCCCGGACAGCCCCCCGGACACCCACCGGACAGCCCCCGCGGACAGCCCCCGCGGACAACCCCCTGGACAGCCCCCCATACAGCCCCCCGTACAACCCCCCGTACAGCCCCCACCGGACAGCCCCCGCGGACAGCCCCCTGGACAGCCCCCCGGACAACCCCCCCACCCCCCCTTGGACCCCGGACAACCCCCCCAAACACCCCCCGGACAGCCCCCTGAACACCCCCGGACAACCCCCTGAACAACCCCCTGAACAACCCCCGGACAGCCCCCTGAACAACCCCGGACAACCCCCTGAACAACCCCCAAACACCCCCCGGACAGACCCCGCACAGCCCCCCCACCCTCCTCCTTGGTCCCCGGACAGCCCCCCGGACACCCACCGGACAGCCCCCCTGGACAGCCCCTCCACCTTCCTTAATTTCATTAGCTCTGAAATGTTTCATAGCACGATCAACTAAAATCTAATCCATACTAAATATGATATAAAAAATATTCTATATGAATTTCCATAAGATTTTAAGTGAAAAAAAAGTGACATACGAAAAACTGACCAAACGCATTTGAAATGTGTTGATGCTTTAGGACAACGATCCATGGGTCATATGTGACGTGTACGAATCAACCCCGCCTCAATCCGAGTCGCGGTGTGGCCGAGATCAGTCTACGTGGCTCTCTTTTGATTAAAATGGACATCATTTTAAGTACATACGTAAAACCGACCAAACGAATTCAGTTTCTGTTGAGAACGATCCATGGGTAATATGTGAGGTGTACGAATCATCCCCGCCTCAATCCGAGGCGCGGTGTGGCCAACACCGCTCTAACTGTGTCTGTTTTGTTTAAAATGGGTAGGATTATAAGTGAAAAGAACTGGCATATGCAAAACTGACCAAACGCATTCGGTTTCCATTAAAACTTTAGGAGAATGATCCATGGGTTATATGTGACGTGTACCAATCAACCCCGCCTCAATCCGAGGCGCGGTGTGGTCGGAACAACTCAAACTGTATGTCTTTTGTTTCAAAAGGACATCATTTTAAGTGAAAAACATCAACTGGCATACGGAAAACCGGCCAAACGCATTCGGATTGTGTTGATACTTTAAGACAACGATCCATGGGTCATTTGAGACGTGTACGAGTCAACCCCGCCTCAATCCGAGGTCGTCCGCTATGAATTTGACCGTTTGACGCCCGTTTTGGCCGTTTATGACACCAGAACTGCGTTGTCGGTCACCGCGTGCACACGGAACGTCCGATTGACGTGCCGTCTGCTTGAACACTTCATAAATCACGGTCCCGTATTTGTCGTCTGATTTCAGGCCATTCCGACTTTGTTCGGCCCGTTTGGACCCCCCTCACGCGCATTTACGAAGCGCGCGCATCACTTAAAACACGAATATTGAGCCGTACCGCGCAAACCGCACGTCCGATTGACGTGCCGTCTACGCGTACACGTCACGAATAATAATTAGAATGTTTCTCGGTGGTTTCAGCTCAATCCGAGGTCATCCGCTATGAATTTGACCGTTGGACGCCCGTTTTGGCCGTTTATGACACCAGAACTGCGTTGTCGGTCACCGCGGGCACACTGCACGTCCGATTGATGTGACGTCTGCTCGACCACTTCAGAAATCACTCACCCGTATTTTTCGTCTGATTTCATGTCATTCTGACTTCGTTCGTCCCGTTTGGACCCACCTCACGCGCGTTTACGAAGCGCACACATCACTTAAAACACGAATATTGAGCCGTACCGCTCAAACCGCACGTCCGATTGACATGCCGTATGCGCGTACACGTCAAGAATAATAATTAGAATGTTGCACGGTGGTTTCATCTCAATCCGGAGACGCGATGTTGCCGGCACCACTCAAAGTGTCCGTCTTTTGTTTCAAAAGGACGTCATTTTAAGTGAAAAGCATCAACTGGCATACGGAAAACCGACCAAACGCATTCCGAATCTGTTGATAATTTATCCCAACAATCCATGGGTCATATGTGACGTGTACGAGCCAACCCGGGATGAATCCGAGTCGCGGTGTGGTCGAGATAAGTCTAAGTGGCTCTCTTTTGTTTAAAATGAACACCATTTTAAGTACATACGGAAAAACGACCAAACGGATTCGGTTTCCGTTGAAACTTTAGGAGAACGATCCATGGGTCATATGTGACGTGTACGAATCAACCCCGCCAAAATCGGAGACGCGGTGTGGCCGACACCACTCAAAGTGTCGGTCTTTTGTTTCAAAAAGACGTCATTTTAAGTGAAAATCATCAAGTGACATACGAAAAACCGACCAAAGGCATTCGGACTGTGTCGATACTTTAGCAAAAGGATCCATGGGTCGTATGTGACGTGTACGAGTCAATCCCGCCTCAATCCGAGGAGCGGTGTGGCCGACACCGTTCTAACTGTGTATCTTTTGTTTAAAATGGACAGGATTATAAGTGAAAAGAACAACTGGCATACGCAAAACCGACCAAACGCATTCCGAATCTATTAATAATTTATCACAACGATCCATCAGTCGTATGTGACATGTACGAGCCCACTCGGGCTCAATCCGAGTCGCGGTGTGGCCGGGATCAGTCTAAGTGACTCTCTTTTGATTAAAATGGACATCATTTTAAGTACATACGGAAAACCGACCAAACGCATTCGGTTTCCGTTGAAACTTTAGGAGAACGATCCATGGGTCATATGTGAGGTGTACGAATCATCCCCGCCACAATCCGAGGCGCGGTGTGGCCAACACCGCTCTAACTGTGTCTGTTTTGTTTAAAATGGGTAGGATTATAAGTGAAAAGAACTGGCATACGCAAAACCGACCAAACGCATTCGGTTTCCATTGAAACTTTAGGAGAACGATCCATGGGTCATATGTGACATGTACCAATCATCCCCGCCTCAATCCGAGGCGCAGTGTGGTCGGAACAACTCAAAGTGTATGTCTTTTGTTTCAAAAGGACATCATTTTAAGTGAAAAACATCAACTGGCATACGGAAAACCGGCCAAACGCATTCAGATTGTGTTGATACTTTATGAAAACGATTCATGGGTCATT
This sequence comes from Viscum album, assembly GCA_963277665.1. Classification (NCBI taxonomy): domain Eukaryota; kingdom Viridiplantae; phylum Streptophyta; class Magnoliopsida; order Santalales; family Viscaceae; genus Viscum; species Viscum album. The sequence continues at coordinate 328,782,930 of OY728152.1, read as the reverse complement.
TGAGACGTGTACGAGTCAACCCCGCCTCAATCCGAGGTCGTCCGCTATGAATTTGACCGTTTGACGCCCGTTTTGGCCGTTTATGACACCAGAACTGCGTTGTCGGTCACCACGCGCACACGGCACGTCCGATTGACGTGCCGTCTGCTCGACCACTTCATAAATCACTCAACCATATTTGTCGTCTGATTTCAGGCCATTCTGAAATTATTCGGCCCATTTGGACCCCGCTCACGCGCGTTTACGAAGCGCGTGCATCACTTAAAACACGAATATTGAGCCGTACCGCGCAAACCGCACGTCCGATTGACGTGCCGTCTACGCATACACGTCACGAATAATAATTATAATGTTTCCCGGTGGTTTCAGGTCAATCCGAGGTCGGCCGCTATGAATTTGACCGCTGGACGCCCGTTTTGGCCGTTTATGACACCAGAACTGCGTTGTCGGTCACCGCGTGCACACGGCACGTCCGATTTACGTGCCGTCTTCTCGAACACTTCAGAAATCACTATCCTGTATTTTTCGTCTGATTTCAGGCCATTCCTACTTCGTTCGGCCCGTTTGGACCCCCCTCACGCGCGTTTACGAAGCGCGCGCATCACTTAAAACACGAATATTGAGCCGTACCGCGCAAACCGCACGTCCGATTGACGTGCCGTCTGCGCGTACACGTCACGAATAATAATTAGAATGTTTCTCGGTGGTTTCAGCTCAATCTGAGGTCGTCTGCTATGAATTTTACCGTTGGACGCCCGTTTTGGCCGTTTATGACACCAGAACTGCGTTGTCAGTCACCGCGGGCACACGACACGTCCGATTGACGTGCCGTCTGCTCGACCACTTCAGAAATCACTCACCCGTATTTTTCGTCTGATTTCATGTCTTTCCGACTTCGTTCGTCCCGTTTGGACCCACCTCACGCGCGTTTACGAAGCGCACGCATCACTTAAAACACGAATATTGAGCCGTACCGCTCAAACCGCACGTCTGATTGACGTGCCGTATGCGCGTACACGTCACAAATAATAATTAGAATGTTGCACGGTGGTTTCATCTCAATCTGGAGACGCGGTGTGTCCGACACCACTCAAAGTGTCCGTCTTTTGTTTCAAAAGGACGTCATTTTAAGTGAAAAGCATCAACTGGCATACGGAAAACTGACCAAACGCATTCCGAATCTGTTGATAATTTATCCCAACAATCCATGGGTCATATGTGACGTGTACGAGCCAACCTGGGATGACTTCGAGTCGCGGTGTGGCCGGGATAAGTCTAAGTGGCTCTCTTTTGTTTAAAATGAACACCATTTTAAGTACATACGGAAAAACGACCAAACGGATTCGGTTTCCGTTGAAACTTTTGGAGAACGATCCATGGGTCATATGTGACGTTTACGAATCAACCCCGCCACAATCGGAGACGCAGTGTGGCCGACACCACTCCAAGTGTCGGTCTTTTGTTTCAAAAAGACGTCATTTTAAGTGAAAATCATCAAGTGACATACGAAAAACCGACCAAAGGCATTCGGACTGTGTCGATACTTTAGCACAAGGATCCATGGGTCGTATGTGACGTGTACGAGTCAATCCCGCCTCAATCCGAGGAGCGGTGTGGCCGACACCGTTCTAACTGTGTATCTTTTGTTTAAAATGGACAGGATTATAAGTGAAAAGAACAACTGGCATACGCAAAACCGACCAAACGCATTCCGAATCTGTTGATAATTTATCACAACGATCCATCAGTCGTATGTGACATGAACGAGCCCACTCGGGCTCAATTCGAGTCATGGTGTGGCCGGGATCAGTCTAAGTGGCTCTCTTTTGATTAAAATGGACATCATTTTAAGTACATATGGAAAACCGACCAAACGCATTCGGTTTCCTTTGAAACTTTAGGAGAACGATCCATGAGTCATATGTGAGGTGTACGAATCATCCCCGCCTCAATACGAGGCGCGGTGTGGCCAACACTGCTCTAACTGTGTCTGTTTTGTTTAAAATGGGTAGGATTATAAGTGAAAAGAACTGGCATACGCAAAACCGACCAAACGCATTCGGTTTCCATTGAAACTTTAGGAGAACGATCCATGGGTCATATGTGACGTGTACCAATCATCCCCGCCTCAATACAAGGCACGGTGTGGTCGGAACAACTCAAAGTGTATGTCTTTTGTTTCAAAAGGACATCATTTTAAGTGAAAAACATCAACTGGCATATGAAAAACCAGCCAAACACATTCGGATTGTGTTGATACTTTAAGACAACGATTCATGGGTCATTTGAGACGTGTACGAGTCAACCCCGCCTCAATCCGAGGTCGTCCGCTATGAATTTGACCGTTTGACGCCCGTTTTGGCCGTTTATGACACCGGAACTGCGTTGTCGGTCACCGCGCGCACACGGCACTTCCGATTGACGTGCCTTATGCTCGACCACTTCATAAATCACTCACCCGTATTTTTCGTCTGATTTTAGGCCATTCTGAAATCGTTCGGCCCGTTTGGACCCCCCTCACGCGCGTTTACGAAGCGCGCACATCACTTAAAACACGAATATTGAGCCGTACCGCGCAAACCGCACGTCCGATTGACGTGCCGTCTACGCGTACACGTCACATATAATAATTAGAATGTTTCCTGGTGGTTTCAGGTCAATCCGAGGTCGGCCGCTATGAATTTGACCGTTGGACGCCCGTTTTGGCCGTTTATGACACCAAAACTGCGTTGTCGGTCACCGCGTGCACACGGCACATCCGATTGACGTGTCGTCTGCTCGAACACTTCAAAAATCACTGTCCCGTATTTGTCGTCTGATTTCAGGCCATTCCGACTTCGTTCGGCCCGTTTGGACCCCCCTCACGCGCGTTTACGAAGCGCGCGCATCACTTAAAACACAAATATTGAGCCGTACCGCGAAAACCGCACGTCCGATTGATGTGCCGTCTGCGCGTACACGTCAAGAATAATAATTATAATGTTTCTCGGTGGTTTCAGCTCAATCCGAGGTCGTCCTCTATGAATTTGACCGTTGGACGCCCGTTTTGGCCGTTTATGACACCAGAACTGCGTTGTCGGTCACCGCGGGCACACGACACGTCCGATTGACGTGCCGTCTGCTCGACCACTTCAGAAATCACTCTCCCGTATTTTTCGTCTGATTTCATGTCATTCCGACTTCGTTCGTCCCGTTTGGACCCACCTCACGCGCGTTTACGAAGCGCGCGCATCACTTAAAACACGAATATTGAGCCGTACCGCTCAAACCGCACGTCCGATTGACGTGCCGTATGCGCGTACACGTCACGAATAATAATTAGAATGTTGCACGATGGTTTCATCTCAATCCGGAGATGCGGTGTGGCCAGAACCACTCAAAGTGTCCGTCTTTTGTTTCAAAAGGACGCCATTTTAAGTGAAAAGCATCAACTGGCATACGGAAAACCGACCAAACGCATTCCGAATCTGTTGATAATTTATCCCAACAATCCATGGGTCATATGTGACGTGTACGAGCCAACCCGGGATGAATAAGAGTCGCGGTGTGGCCGGGATAAGTCTAAGTGGCTCTCTTTTGTTTAAAATGAACACCATTTTAAGTACATACGGAAAAACGACCAAACGGATTCGGTTTCCGTTGAAACTTTAGAAGAACGATCCATGGGTAATATGTGACGTGTACGAATCAACCCCGCCACAATCGGAGACTCGGTGTGGCCGACACCACTCAAAGTGTCGGTCTTTTGTTTCAAAAAGATGTCATTTTAAGTGAAAATCATCAAGTGACATACGAAAAACCGACCAAAGGCATTCAGACTGTGTCGATACTTTAGCACAAGGATCCATGGGTCGTATGTGACGTGTACGAGTCACTCCCGCCTCAATCCGAGGAGCAGTGTGGCCGACACCGTTCTAACTGTGTATCTTTTGTTTAAAATGGACATGATTATAAGTGAAAAGAACAACTGGCATACGCAAAACCGACCAAACGCATTCTGAATCTGTTGATAATTTATCACAACGATCCATCAGTCATATGTGACATGTACGAGCCCACTCGGGCTCAATCCGAGTCACGGTGTGGCTGGGATCAGTCTAAGTGGATCTCTTTTGATTAAAATGGACATCATTTTAAGTACATACGGAAAACCGACCAAACGCATTCGGTTTTTGTTGAAACTTTAGGAGAACGATCCATGGGTCATATGTGAGGTGTAAGAATCATCCCCGCCTCAATACGAGGCGCGGTGTGGCCAACACCTCTCTAACTGTGTCTGTTTTGTTTAAAATGGGTAGGATTATAAGTGAAAAGAACTGACATACGCAAAACCGACCAAACACATTCGGTTTCCATTGAAACTTTAGGAGAACGATCCATGGGTCATATGTGACGTGTACCAATCATCCCCACCTCAATCGGATTCCAAATATAATTGTCATATAAATTTTAAATTGAATTATGTATGAATTATGTATGTTTATGAATTGTAATTTAATTATGGATGTGTATAGTTTCAGGATCCATTATATGTTAAATGTGTATGAATTTGTTCGTAATTGTATATGTATGTTTTATTTTATTACAGGTACAATAGTTGGATCGAAAATGAGGTGAAAATGAGGCCTGATGAGATGAGAGGTGCCTGATGTACAGGGGAGAGGGTCTGTGCAAATTGCAGGCTGCTGCAATTTGCAGCATAGGGTATGCCAACGGTTTTAAACCATTGGCATATAATCCTAAATAAGTTTTTACCAACGGTTCAATGAACCGTTGGTAAATATCTCTTTTCCCAATGGGAAAGAGTTCACCCATGGAAAACTATCCCAATGGTTTTGAAGAACCGTTGGGATAGTTAAGGTATATTTGGTTTTCCCAACGGTTTGGGAGAAACCGTTGGGAAAAACTATCCCAACGGTTCACCAAACCGTTGGGATAGAGTGCCTTTTGTCAGCCTACCCCAACGGTTTCCAGTAAATCGTTGGGAAAGGTTTTCCCCACGGCTTGCTTCCCTACAGTTGGGAGAACCGTTGGTATATCATATACCAACGGTTTGAGGGGCTTTCCCAACGGTTGTGAACCGTTGGGAAATAGTGTATTTCCAGTAGTGAAGAATCATTTTCAAACTTGACATTGAAACCATCATCACATAATTGAGATATACTAAGCAAATTATATTTAAGCCCATCAAAAAATAAAACTTTAGAAATCAAAACTGAATTAGTGTTACCAATTTGGCCTAGGCCGATGATTTTTCCCTTAGAGTTGTCACCAAAGGTGACATGACCTCCATCAACCTTTATTAAGCTCTTGAAGCAAGAATAATCTCCAGACATGTGTCTTGAGAATCCACTGTCTAAGTACCATATCTTTTTGTGATCGCTCTTTAAGCAGATTTCCTACAAAACAGATTTAGACAGGAAATGACTTTGGTACCCAGATCTTCTTGGGTCCAGATAGGTTAGAAATCAAGGCTTTAGGTACCCAGATTTGTTTTATGGGTCCCATACAATTAACAGAAACAACAGATTTTGAAAGATAAACTTTATTTGGTCTATAACCATGTGAATAACCAGTTGAATCATACAGATTTCCAAAACTGGAACTAGAAGAATTTTTTTCAGACTTAGGAATAAATCGGGTTCTAGTGAACTGTCTCTGTCCAGGTTGGTATCCCAAACCAGTAGCATATCTAGGTGCAACTTGCTTTCCTAGCATTTGAGTTAAAGCATCCTTTCCATTTGTGAATTTTTCTAAGTCATTTCTGAGCTTCTCATTTGACAGTTTCAGTTCTGTATTTTCCTTTAGTAGTTGAGCATTCTTTTCCTTTTCTATATCAAGATTAGATTTATACTTAACACTTAAAGCATACTGTTTCTTTAAACCTTTGTATTTGTCTTTAAGATCATTACAAGTTTCTTCCAACATATCACAGTACTCAAATAGTTCAGATTTTGACATGTTTTCCGAATCAGAATCATCTCCAGAATAATATGAATTTAAAACAGGAGTGTCAGATGTTACCTTAGAAGTATTTGTCATGAATCACATGTTAGCTCGATTCCTTTCAGAGTCCGAAGATTCGGCTTTGCTAGTGCTGTCTTCTGAAGCACTCCAGGTAGCCTTCATGGATTTCTTGTACTTCTTGTCTTTGTAATCATATCTCTTTTTGAATTTTAATTTTGGACAGTCTGCTTTGATATGTCCTTTTCGCTTGCATTCGTAGCAGACAACTTCATCAGTCCTATCAGCCTTCTTCCAATCCTTTTTCCATTTGCCTTGTTGACCATACTTTCCTTTGTAATTTGTTTTCCTAAAGAATTTCTTTTTCCTATAAAACTTCTTGAATCTCCTGGCTATTTGAGCCATCTCGGCATTACTGTCAGATTCTGAATTTTCACTCGTTGAACTCTCAGTCTCCATTTGTAGTTTATCCTTGTCTCTACTCTTCAAGGTAGTAGTTTTAAATGCTACAGATTTTCTTTTGGGTTCCTCATCTTCTTCTTTATTTACCTTAAGCTCTTCTTCATACATCATCAGCTTACCAATTAACTCCTTGACAGGCAGTGCTCCAATGTCACAGGATTCTCTAATTGAAACGGATGTACCTCTCCATCTATCTGGCAAACATCTCAGTATTCTCATAATTTGTTCTTTTGCAGGAAAAATCTTTCCGAGTGAGATTATTGTGTTTACTATCTCATTGAACCTGAGATACATGTCAGAAATAGGTTCATCAGGCTTCATTTTGAAATTATCATATTTAATAGTATAAGTGTTTAATATCATTTCTTTAACATTAGTTGTTCCTTCATGAGAAACAGCCAAGGTATCCCAAATTTCAAAAGCAGTTTTACATGCAGAAATTATATTAAATTCTTCATCTCCTAAAGCACAGTATAGAGCACTTATAGCTTTACAGTTATTATTGTAAGCAACCTTTGTAGGTTCATCCCAGGTAGATCTATCAGTAGTGGGAACTTTATATTCAGATTCTATGGCAGTCCAAATATCAAAACTCATGCTTTCCAAATGGATTTTCATTTTGAGCTTCCACTGAGCATAGTTGTTTCCATTGAAAAAAGGTGGCTGGTTAGTAGCATCACCCTCTAGTCTATTATCCATGATATCAAAAAAAGAATTTTAAAGAGATACAAATTTAGAAATAACAAAAATTTTAAGAACTTTAAAATACAATTAAAATAACAGTTGAAAGCAGAGTAATATAGAAAATATTTTCCAACCTCTGATACCAAATGTTGGTCGGAGTGGACACTCAAGAGGGGGGTGAATTGAGTTCCAATTAAAATTTCTGTTAAAAACAATTTCTATTAAAATCCCCCAATTTCAAAAACAGATTAAACTGTAGTGAATTTATACAGATTATGAAGGTTCAATTAGTTTCTCAAAGATTGATTAGTTCATAGTTAACTTAATCTTATGATTAATTTATCTTTTGAAACTAACTTACTGGTTTATAATAAATATAAACACTTGTGAGTTTAACTATCAAAGTAGCTTTGAAAATAAATTATATTTCAAAGTAATAGCAGCAGAATATGAAATAAATATGTATAGTATGGATATAAAGTTTAACTAAAAACACATAGGAGTTAACCAAGAGGTTCAGTCTCAAGCCGAGACTTAGTCCTCTCAAAAGTTTATATAAAGATGATCCACACCCTGGATCGGGGTTCAACAGTTTACAACTGTCCAGGTCCAAGACCTCTACCACTGTTATTCGTGGGAAACAAAATAACAGCAACTAGCTGTCCAGGTCACACACGACCTCTACCACTATCCACAGTGGGAAAATGAATGAAAAGATAGTGAGTGAGGATTTACAAATCCTCCAGTTAAGGTTCAGGAGACAGTGTGAGTGTGTGTGTAAAATACAACAGATAACACACACTGCTCGCAATGTAAAAAGTAAATCACAGAGATAAATATTTAGAGTTTAGAAATGGCTCTAGTGATCTTCGTGCAGCTCTTAACTCCTTTTGTTGATTAGAATTCGTTCTGAGTCTTCTTCTGGTTTTTGTCTGGAAAACAGAGTATCATATGTTCCCTTGACTTCCAGGTTCAGCTTTCTTATCGGCTCAAAGAATGAAGAGTTTTGTGTAGTTCTTCTTTAGCATAAATTGCTCGATTTATGCTCTATGTTCTAGAGGCTGGTAGTAGTAGTCTTGTGAGTGCGAGTTCTCCAGTTGTTCTTGGCACGTTTTGAGCTTGATCGCAAGTGTGTTCTGTGTGCTCGATCTCTTCAAGTCTATTGTTTCTCTCACTACTTTTTGATACATACACGATGTCCTTTTTATGCCCTTTTTTTTGTTTTTCTGAGAAGAAGGAATGATTATGATTTTCGATCGTACTTGGTATGGTTTCTCCGCAGTTCATTATAGGTAGCCGTTTGTTTGTAGACGTGTACGGTTGACTCGGTGTAGGATCTTCCATCGGTAGCTCTTCAATCGGTGGCTCTTATCGGTAGCTCTTATCGGTAGCTCTGTGCTTCGGTATCTCTCTGTCCATCGGTAGCTCTTATCGGTAGCTCTGTGCATCGATAGCTCTGGCTCCATCGGTAGCTGTTTATACTTACACCGGTAGCTCAGTTATATCGGTAGCTCTGGTCGTGTCTGTCGGTAGCTGTCTGCATATATAAGCACATCGGTAGCTATCTGTTATCAGTAGCTATCTGTTTATCGGTAGCTATCTGTTTATCAGTAGCTATATGTTATCAGTAGCTATCTGTTTATCGGTAGCTATCTATCTTATGCAAACCACATCTAATTGACTTAGAATTGTTTCAAATCTTATATAAACAAGGATAATCGAGATTAACATAAATCAGAGATTATATAAACATTATTATTAACTTGATCACTGATTTGAAAGAATTAAAGTGTAGATCAACAGTAATTGAGAATAGCATAATATATGAACACATAATTGGTATTATCAAAACATATAAATACACGATTGGGATTATCAAACCAGGTGAGGTCAACACTGATCAATAGCATGGTAGTGCCTCATCTCTACTTGGGTCTAAGGAAAAATACCGACTCATGGATCTTCCTTAAGCCGACTCTGTCCAATAGTAGATCTTTCCCCACCTTCATGGCCATAAAATCAAGAACCCACCATCCTGGATGGTTCAGATATGGTTTTCATCCCCTTGGAGGCTACAAACCCCACACCAACTTGATCTGGTATTGAGACGATGAAAAACTGTAGCAAGTTCCCCATAATTCCACACTGATGGAAATGTCTATGTGGAGTTTTACATGTTGAAAGCACATGCCCCAGATTCCTACACTAATGGAAGAAGACTGATCCAACATCTAAATCCACATACGAAGATGGTTGAGAAGGTTGGGATGAGATACCACCAACCCTCTTTTCATGTTTGTCACACATCCTCTTCTTTTCAGAAGAACCACCTCTGCCCTGACCCACTACTGAAGCTACTTCATAAAAACTAGTTTTTCCACTTCGATCAATCCCTACAATCAGGGCTCGATCAATCACCTCATCATAAGTCTTCAACTTGAACAAGAAAACCTAGGACCATATGTACGACTGCAACCCCATTTCAAACCATTGCACCTTTATCTACTAATTAGAATCAACATCGGGAGTGAACTGAACCAACTTTTTAAAGTGGTCGAAATACTCCAACATGGTTTGATCCCATAGTTGGAGATGTAGAAACTCCCAGGTCTTGGAAAAGGACAAGGTCTCAGGGAAATACTAATCATCGAAGGCAATATTTAATTCCTTAATACTCATCTACTTTTTCTTCCTAGCCTAAACTGACATTCCAACAAGAATAAAGCACATTTCACCTTGACTGCTTCAGGAGTGTCAAAAAAACAAAAAAATCCTTTCGATCTTTTTAATAAAATCCTCATCTTCCTAGGGTTCCGTCCTACCCTAAAAGGAAGGAGGAATATTCTTGAGGAATGCATGATCCTTGTCCTTTTCTTGACCTGATTCGTCTTTCTTAATATGAACAAGACCAGAGCCTACTCCCTGATCCAATGCTCGGACAACCCGAACCACCGCTTCCACTAATCTCTGATCAACTGCCGAAGGAGAATTCTCTTCGATCTGTTCCCATTATTGTACAAGAATTATCAAGGGAGGCATGGTACCACATCAATTAACAAACCCATGGAAAACTATCAATACACCATTATGAATATTTTTATTAATAACAACAAAATCCAAACACATCCATACATCAAAACGAAACAATGAAAGGAACAATAACAAGTCAAACCACTCCACCCTCGCTTGGTTTCCATAAATAGTCTGTTGCCTGTACATCTCACCTGGAAGAGGATCCAAAACAAATCCCAAAAATCCCATGGTGACTCAAGGCCTATTATGAGGTGTGTTGGCCAGACACTCCACTCACAACCAGAATCTCAAGCCTCAGTGGTCCTAGCTCCAATCTATCCAGACTCATGAAAATATCACGACCTAAATAAAGGGAAAAACCTGGCTCTGATAAGATTTTTTAATGAAAAAAGATGGTCTGCCATCCAATTCGACACCAGACCCAGCCTGTGGCATGGCTCGAAGGGAATTCTTGATCCCCATGTGCTGGAAACTAGTTATTGGGAATCAACATCACATTTGGTAATGATTTTTTTCCATAGGAATCAACTATACACAACCCACAAGAATGGAACATCACACACTACTATAAAACTGGGTCTATCTAGTGCTACAGCTTTAACAACACTAAATAAAAATTCTGTTAAAGACCCCCTTTTTCAGTGATAAAAAGGTGCTGTTAAAGGGGGGCCTTTATCAGTGTTCTTTACAAGCACTGATAAAGGCCCAACCTTTATCAACGCTTTTAAAAAGCACTGATAAATGGAGTCTTTTTACAGCTCCTTTTTAGTAGCGTTGTGAATGGTACACTTAAAAACGTTATATTTCATTAAGAATAATATATTAATATATAAATATATTTATATTGATATTAATATAATATATATTTTTTAAAATATGTTTTAGATAAGGTAAATAGGCATTTAAAATTAATATATAAGATATTTTGTGAAAATGGATTATAAAATAATTAAAAAATATTTTTTGTGAATAATTTGTTTATTATTACCAAGTAATAGTCATTTAATATCAATTTGAAGATAAAAAAATAAAAAATTAATAAAAGATCTAAAATAAGTTGAAAACATTACTCAAACTTCAAACAACCATAACATTTGATCCAGGCATCCGTTTGAGCTCTACCACATATCAAATCAAAGTCTCCAACAATCTCTACACTCACAATGACAAAGGTAATCCTATGTCACATTTTTTGAGGTTTGAAAAGGCCCAAAATTCTCCAAAATTGAGTTTTTAGTCAGGGTTCCCCAATTTTTTAACATTCGATGGATTTTCAACCACGTTTAACGGGGTTTTATTTCTTTTTTGTGGAGATTTAATTTATTCCTCGGTCATAAATTTATAATGATATTATTGTTTTTAAATTTTATTATTTTTCATAATGTGATTTTATTTATAATTAAATATATGCATGTTTTCTTATATTTACTTATAATAAATCACTCATATAATACATATATCAACATATTTATGTAAAAATTTATATTCTAATATATGTAAATTAATACATATTATAAAAATTTATTTTAAAAAACATCTATCCATTTTTTACATTATATATACATTTACATATGGGTGTGTTAATAAATAGATATATATTTATATTATATTCAAGTATATATAAATGAATATAATATATAATTTATGTAAATAAATATAAGTATATATATATCACACACACACATATTGTATAAATGTATTTTAAAATAATTATATAAATGTATGTAAATTTATATATCAATAAACAGAAATATAATTAAAGAGACAACAAAATAACATGGTGTAGTGGTTAATGCATTCCATCTTTGAAGGATAGGTGCATAGTTCAAATCCAAGGGGTGCACATAAGGATGAAAATTCACAAATCAGTGATAAAAAGGTGGTGGGGTAAAAAGCGCTGATAGGGGTGGGTGTTGTTAAAGGGGTCATGGAAGCACTAGTAAAGGGGGTCGGGCTCATAAGTGTCCAAAAAAATATATAATTTTACCCCCTTTAATGGAGCTTTTTAGAACTGATAAAATTTTCAGGCTTTTAACCGTTCTCAGATTGTCAGCACTTTTTTAGTGTGGATAAAGGCCTATTTTGTTGTAGTGACATCACAATCAATAATTATAACCAAAAGAAATACAACTTTCCCAAGTTAAATAATTTTACACTTTAACCATAAAACAAAATACCAAAACATGGAGGGGAACCAACTCTATAACCAAGCCTCCATGCAACAAGAGTGTCAACTCCCCCAAGAAACTACCACCAACACCTACAAGAAGAAGAACCACTAGCAACCAGATCCACCAACACCACCATGGAACGAATTTCCTTTACTTATGTCAACAATAATAATATTTACATACACTAGAGGGTTTATGTATGGTGTGAGTGTATACCTAGTAGGATACCACCAAATGAGATTCCATGTTATGAAATCATATGAAAAATCAACATTCTAGTTTTAAATAGGGGATGTAAAGTATAATTTTTATAAAACACGATTTAAAATTAAATTGGAAAGTAACGACGATAACAAGATGAATGATAAGCATTAATCACATGATCACCACATGAAATACTTAATACACTAGGGTTAGTGAGGTACTAAGATCCTCATACCTCGGTGAATAATACATACCAAATACCACAATTTCCTTTTGCATGATCCACTTGAGGGGAATCACATACCTAGTTCTAGTGGTCTCTAATCATCATCAAATTTTTAGTTAGTGTTGTATCACCAATCCGGCTAGGGGAATTGGGCCTTGGCCATACCAATCCTCCTAGCATACTAGACCTAGTCTTTCCAACTAGATACCTTGGATTCTATTGTGCTTAATTCCATTCCTAATATCACCTGAAACACCTTCTACATGAATTCACTACCAATAATTGAAACATACAATAAAAAAACCATTTTCAATAGGTAAAACATTTCAAAACACTCAAAAACTCAAAAACTATTTGAAAGAATGCGTCAAACCAAACACATAACTTGTAGAACCCATTTAGAAAACCAATGAAGCTAACTAAAATCATCAAAAAATGTTAATGCATAGAATCACCTACCTTTCACTTGGAATCTCTTGGAAATTGGGTGAAAACAACAGCTGCACCAAGGAGGACCCCTGTAAGGAAAAAACCACACTTATCATTATTGAACCCATAGAACCAAGGTTGAATCAAAATTAGGCAAACTAATCTATTGGAGAATAGAGAACCCAAGAACGAAGGATGAAACGACCACGAAGAAGGAGGAGGAGAAGAAAGGATGATCTTACTTGTGGATTTCTAGAATTTCCAAGGGGAAACCCACCAAGAGATTGAGGTCCAAGGGAGAAAAGATGAAGGAGGAGGTGCGCCTAGGGTTGTAGTGATAGAATGTGTTGAGACAAGGGGGATCTAGGGTTAATATTATGAAAGAGTTGAATTATAATTTAAAACTTTTTATTGATTTGTAAGGCCGCATAGTTTGGATACACGATTTACTAAATCGTGTTCGAAACATGCATGCCCCTCTAACCAAAGAGAAAAGAGGATGCATAGTTTCCTGAGGGAGGGAACATGCCCATGTAGTCAACTGTGCACCTCAAAAATGTCCATTGATACCGGTGCATAGTTAGCCAGAGTCTCGTGTAGTAAGCTACATGCATCTTGGACAGTACCACTGTCGAGGGTGCATCGTTTCCTTTGGAAAAGCACACAGTTTCTACTAACAGTGTGCCAACCATGCACCACCTTCTGTCGGTCCAAAAATCACCATTTTCACCAAAACAACTATGAAATCTAGGAGATAAATATAAGAACAAAAATAAAGGAAATAATACATCCAAAAGATATAACATATGTGAAAATACCCATTTTTTGAAACCAAACATTGTTTTATATTATAAAGTCTATTTCATCATTTTTTGTTTTCATACAATGATTTGTATCAAAATATGACATTTATGCTTTATTTTTTTTGGGACCATTGATGTCGTCCTTATCACGGGGATGGTTAAAGATACATTTATAAACAAAAAATATAGCACAATGAATAACCTTGGTGTCACTCTCAAGGAAGCAGTGTCGAATGCCCTAATGGTCTTCCTAATTTTTTTTTATGTTTTTACATTTTGATAGTAAAAAATAAAAATAGTATGAATCAATGTTAAAAAACATAGAGAGAGTGATACAAGAGTGTATGAACAAGAAAAAAAGTAAGAAAATCATGATTAATGAAAATAAAGTTAGCAAGAATAGGATCCAGATCTATCCACCCTCAACTCCATATCATAGATATACTTAAGAATCAAATCAACAACTCCCACCCTTACATAGTACATAGTCCATGGCTTGATGTGAACACCTATCTCACTAAAAACATTGTTCATTCATGCACATAATCGCTTTTAGCACATGAGCACTCTCCCAAAGTGAATAAATCACATAATCCAATCACTCCAGTAAATAATTTCTTCTTAAAACAAGTGATTGTCGATGGATAAAAAACCATACAATCCCACCTAAACACTCGATCGAGCATGTTAAGAGAATAAGGGAAAATAGATCAGGGGGGAGAAATAAACTGATCCAGTACAAGAATTCCTTATTGAACACACCAAATCACCTTCATGATCTCCGTAGAGTGACAAAGATGTGATGATATTCATGAAGTGTGGATCTCTAGGAAGTGTCGTGATTCAATTCCTGAATATGGACTCATAAATTAGTTCTCTATTATTTGAGATTCTAGATAATAGCACATGTCGAGGAGAAATGAAAATACAAACAACAAAATCATATTTAAAAAATTAATGAAATAACATGATGTTATTTACAAAAATAGAAAAACATGGAAACAATGAAACAAATTGATGAAAAAAATGGGGATCGATTCTTGTCTCTAGGAACTGAGATGATTCCCATGTCTGGGGGTTTGAAAACGGAAGAGGATCCCCCTATTATTCAAAAAAAAAAAATTAAATAATAGAAAAATACTAACAGGAAAGATATCCATGTTGCATACCTTGACACTCTCATCACCCTATTTCAGTGAACTCCACTTGAAAATCATACAACAACCCTTGAACCCCCTTGAATTTTCCCACAATTAACTTCTATGATCACTTCCTACAATTAGCACTTTCCTAATCCTGTCATAAAATAGAAATAAAAATGTCAAATAGTTCTTAAGATGTTACTATTGTTATATATATATATATTAGTATTATTATATATATTATAGAAATAAAACTATTTATAAACATAAATACTTATTAAAAAATATTTTTACGTAAATATATATATATATATATATATATATTATAAAAAAATATATATTTTAAAACATTTTATTATTAATAAAATATATATGTACAAAAACTATTTTTATTATTAATATATATGTAATAATGTTATTATAATAATAATAATTTATTTTTATTTTTATCTTTATTTTCTTTAATTTTATTTTCATTATCTTAGGATGATGGTCGGCTACTTCAATTGGGGGAGCTTGGTTTCAGGAATCTTGGGAGATTCTCTCGTATGTGTTCTCTAGCGGTGGTGCACGAATTCATTAGGTGGTGAATCATGTGAGGGAGGCGCGACTTGGGTGTACTAGGATCAGGGTGGTCAGGTCAAGCAGAAGTGCGACGATATCAGGTTCTAGTGTTGTGTATTCAAGTGGTGTCCATCAGTTTTGTTTCACCATAGGCACTAAAATAGTTTTGAATCAACTCAGAACAATGATGGGAGCTGGTGAGCTTCGATGGTGGTTCGACCTTCTTCCTCACGGTGGTCCTCCTTATGGGTTCTTCTTGTTTCGGTGAGTGTTTATTTCTTTAGGTTTTCAGATATGGAAATTTAGAGGATTGGATTAGTTGGTACTTTGGCTCGACAGGGTTAGGTGGTTTTGATTTCATTGGAAATGTCAAACTCTATTAGTTTCAGGTTTATCTATGGTGAGCTCGAGTAGTGGATGATTTGGGTGTTTTTTTCATGGTAGTGGATGTGACTGGCTGATGTTCGGTGGATTATGGGTGGTGCCACCATTGGCGAGGTGTCAATGTTGGAACAAAGCTTGGTGGTGGATGTGGTTGGTGGTGTTAACGACATGTTAGTAGTAGCAGGGTGCAAAGAAGGCTAGGGTGGCACTGGTGGAAGAAATGCATCTAGAAATGGCTAGGAGGCTAGTAAAAGTGGAGATTACAGATGATGGTAACATGGAAAATGTGGTTGAAGTAGTATCCTGGCGGTAGAAAGGTGTTACTGCTGGAGCCTGGTGGTGGCAAAGTGAGCAACAATAGTAGGGTGCTACCACTGGAGGATGGTTAGCGGTAGATCCTGCAGTGCTACACTTGAAAAGTAAACTTAATAAATAAATGCAAACAAAAAAAATTAAAAAGTAAAATAAAACCAATTTAAATTATTTATTTTATCTTAAAAAATTAAATGAATGTATGAATTAATTTAAAATAATAAAAACAATATAAAATAAAAAAATGAAAATAAATAAATCAACTAAATAAAAAATATTATTTATTCAAATTGATATTTAATTATTTTGAAAAAAATAAAGAAAAAATATAATAAGAGAACGAATTAAATGATTGCATTTATTTTTTTTATCAAAATATAAATTGAAAAAATGAATGAATGAATAGAATAAAAAAAGAAAAATTATTAAAATTAAAACCAAAACACAGAAATAAAAAAGAAGTTAATCAAAAAAATTAATTATTTAATTTTAAAAGAAAAACTGTAACTTAAATAAAAAAATAAATACTTTTCAAAAAAATAGATTGAATGATTTAATAAAAAAATAATAGCAATTGATAATTATTAAATCGAAAAAATTATTTTAATAATAAAATTCAATTAATTATAATAAATGACGTGGAAATGTGTTTTAAAAAGAAACCATATCAAACTCGGTCACACATAAATATTTGTTTTTCCTCAAACAATTTCATATTTTTGACTTTATAAAATAGAAAAAATGATTTGTCAGAGTTAGTTCAAAATGGGAATTTCTAGACTTTTAATTATTGAGGAAGTATTCTGAGGTGGGTCGGGTTTTACAAATGTAAAATTCACAGGAGGTCCTTCCTAAATACAAATACACATTGGAAATCTAGGGAAAATCAACTCATTCACTATTGAAGTCGTCATGCCTCCTATATGAATCCACATACTGTCGTACTTCAGTTCAAGTTCAAGTTCCAATTCTAAGAGTTTTTAGAGGATAAATATAAGTGGAAATAAAATCATAACAAATGGTACCTTCAATTTTCTCTTTCTCCTTGGTTTGAGAAAATTTCAATTTTTATCACTTCATTGATACAACTTAAATGTTTTCCATTTATGTCGGTTTTCCCCTTCTTCATATGGGTTCAAAATTCCCCTCAAATTAATGAACTCATTCTTGAATACTAGGAACTTTATTGGTTTTTTTGAATTTTACCTAGACATGTGTGTGCATACCACTGTGAAAAAGAACTTATTTAATATATACCTAGGTATTACACACACACCCAATGCCTAGAGTCTCATATGTTCATTGTGGGATCCCATTTTGACCTTTTGTTCTGGTTTCAAAGGACTTATAAGATTATCATTTGAGTCTTTTTTATAAGGTTATTACTTTTTAAATGGTGAGTCCCCTAGGTTCAAGTTCAAATGTCAAGTTTCCTAAATTAATGATCATAATCACACAAATATTAATCATATATCACTCCCTTTCTCATTTCCCTAATAGAATATCAATAAATATAGTATGTAACACAAATCATCAATCATACACCCTCAATAATTTTAAAATTAGTGAAAACCTCAACAACCAACATGTTATTATCTACTAGGAATGATAGAATTCAGGATTAGATTGAATCCTAAGACCCTCAGTTGATATTTTTTATTGAAAAATAATGACCATTTTTTTGACAAAAACCCAAGGGGAATTTTGATGTGTCCATGATATAAAGCATAGCTTAGCACAGAAAGACCTCTCTCCCCCACACTTAAAACACAACAATGTCCCCATTTTGCAATCTCAGAGTGGGAGACACAATTAAAAGGTTTGAAACATATTTAGAAACTCAACATAGTAAAATTTAGTATGGAGGGGTAATAAGGAAGATCAAAATTTTGTTTGCCACAAAAAAATCAGTAAAAAATATATAGAAATGAACCCCACCAGCCACTACCACACAAACAAGTGCATTTTTTTTGTTTTTTTTATAAAAAATATAATGTATTTAATTTTTAGAAATAGACAAAAATATTGTTTTTAACATAGTTTAACTAGAAGCATAGAAATAAACGAATCATCCAAAAACATCATTGTTAATACAAATACATTAAGAGGGTAATAGCCAGATAAAAAATGTAGATCCTTTTAATTTCCATCATAATTGAAATAAGAAATCAAGGCACCCATGGAAGGATAATAGATTCAATATTTGACTTACATAATAAGGGGTATTACCCCACACTTAATTCATTGTGGCATGCAATATGAATGCACAAAATTAAAAAATTACAAGATGAAAAACAGTACTCCCCAGAGTGTGGAATATTCTTATATTTTTTTCTTTAGCCACATGTGGCCTCACTTTATTTTATTTCTACAAGATCTCTAGCTACTCAGTTCAAGTCCATAATTATGTAAATATAATAACATTAAGCTTCAAAATTTATAGTTCTAAGTGATTTGAAACTGTCGTTTGAGTTAGGGAGTGTTATATAGTAAACTTATGTGTGATGTTCCCTTTAGCCCTGACTGAATGCTAGGTGGAATTACTACCTGATTATTTTCCTACCATGAAAAGAAATGAAAACAAAAAAATGAAAATAAAATAAGAAAAAAAAACAGGATAATCTTTGGATAACCTCCAAGGGGTGTTGTATTTTGACTGTCCACAGCTAGAAAGTCAGTGAGTCATCCGCAATCTGATGAAAGATGTGGCTTCTTGCTTTAGAACCACTAGATGTGATTCTTACTAGCTTCATTGATTTTTAATTTTTTGGATAACCCTTGGTTAGATTCATTTAAGTCCCTCTCCTTAGTAGTTCACCACTTGTGGTGTATTATAGGGGAAAATAGGATGTAGGGGTAATGCCCTCATTTTTCTTGAGGTTGGGAGTGCACATGCTCTAATTCCAGAATTCTGGGATAAGATTTTCCCTTTTGTTCCACATGAATAAGGAATCCTTCATTGAAGACTAAAAGTGTATCATCATCCTTTTCTGACTGTATGTAGTGCTCTAACAATTCCTTTTCTATAGCATCCCCCAAATTGGATTTTTCATCCAAAATTGGGAGTTCCAATAATTCCTTATCAGGTCCAACTAGAAGTCCCTCTTGAATCCCTAGGTAATCAATAAAGTGAACTACATCCTCAATACCTATAATGGGAGAAAAATAATTTAAATCGGATTTAATTTAATCAAATTCAAATAAAAAAGAATATTCTTCCATAAAATTGTCCACTCCCTTGAATAGTACAGTTTGTTCTCCTTCCTGATTCAATAGTGGTCCTGGGTGAATGTTTGAAGTAGGATTCAGGTAGTCAAAATCCCCCCTCCACTCTTCAAAACACATCACATTATTTTATATATCTTCTATGGAAAAAAATATGATTCCTTGTGATGGATCAACCTATTGATACAATTAAAAATCATTATAATGGTCACTACAACAAAAATCAACATATTAAATATTTGGAATAAAATAATCATCCTAAATATTTCTAGATTCATGTGGTTCTACATCTCCTATATCCTACCAACTCTTAAAAACATCCTTAGAATGTGGATCTTTCATATCTATCATTTAATCTAGGCGTAGTTCAATTTCAAAAGTAAAAAAACTCAGTTCTTCTACATAAAACCCATGGAAAATTTGAGAAAAATCTTTAAGTACTTTATCTAAGGATTCCAAAATATGTGGTCTCATCTCCTCATTAAATTCTCTAATAATTTCTTCAAGATCATCTTGATGTAAAATGTTAAATTGTTCCCTAATTTTATAATCAATAAATATTACAAAGACCTCTGAGGGATGGACTGGCTTCATCATTTTTTTGGTTTCTTGTTTTTTTAGTCATTTTTATTTTTCTAAAAAAATTGTAAAAGCCACCAAGTAAAGAGTTTCTTCCCCAGTTACTGCATCAAAATATGATGTCTTCCTTATCATAAGTATGGTCACTAATACATTTTTAAACCCAAAATATTGAACAATGGCTAATCTTGGTGTTGTTCTAAAAAAAGCAGTTCCAAATTCATTAATGGTCTCCCAAATAATTTTTTTGTGTTTTTAAATTTTGAAAGCAGTAAATGAAAAAAATATGAAACAATGTTTAAAAACAAAATTAGGGTGATGAAACATTTAGTGAATAAGAAATAGAGGAAGAAAATCTAGATGAATGAAAATAAAGCTAGAAAAAATAGTTCTAGATCTAGTTTGATCCACCCCAAACTTATTATTATAGATCTACTTAAGAATTAAATAAAAAAATCTCATCCTCATAAAGTGCATGGTCGATGGCTCGATGAACACACCTCTCTCACCCTAAACATTAAACATTCATGCATAAAATCACTTCCAACACATGATCACTCTCCTGAAGTGAAGAAATATCAAAATCAAATCACTCCGTACAATAATTTAATCCTAAATCAAGTGGTCATCAAAGGATAAAAAATCACAAAACTCCACCTAACCAATTGATCAAGTAAGTTAAAATAATAATGGGAAAGTGATCAAGGGAAGAAAGAAACAAACTATTCCAGTGTAAGAATGAAATCCTGCACACTTCAATTCACCTTCAAGATGTCCTTAGAGTGATAAAGAGGTGATGATTTTCATGATTTTTGGATCTCCAGGAAGCATCGAGATTCACATCCTAAATTTGTACTCACAAACTAGTTCAACATTACCAAATATTCGAGATCACATCACAAGTTGAGGATAAATTAATAGAAAAAAAATACAATCATATTTACAAAATTAACCAAAAAGCAAGATGATATTCACAATGATAGAAAAAAAGGGAAATAATGAAATAAATTGAAGTAGAAAAGGGGGAGAGTCTCCTATGTCTAGGAATTGTGATGAATCCCATACCCGGGGGTTTGAAAATAGAGGAGGAGCCCCCCTCTTATTCGGAAAATAAATAGAAGTGCAGTGAGAGACAAATAATAATAGTAAATATATCCACATGGTGCCCCTCATTGATCTCATCACCTGCTTTTGGTGAAATGAAAGTAAAAATTGCCAATCTCTTACAACAACCTGTAAATCCACTTGACTTTTCTCACAATTACCTTCTATGATTACTACCCACAATCACCGCTTGCTCGATCCTTCTAGCCAACAAAATGAAAAACATCAAACATTTCATAATATGTTACTATTATATATATATATATATATTAATATTTGTATTATTATATATATTATAGAAAAAAAACATTTACAGTCATAAATACTTATTAAATATATTTACAAAAACCTATTAATATATATATATATATATATATATATTATTAAAAATTTGTACTTTAATACTTATTATTATTAATAAAATATATATATGTTCAAAAACTATTATTATTATTATTATATATAATAATGTTATTATAATTATTATTATTTAATTTTTTTTTCAATATTATTTTTTTTCATTTTATTTTCTTTGTCTTAAGTTGTGGTTAAACATTTTCCATAGGGGGGATAGATGTAGGGATAATTAGTTATTTTTCTATAAATCATTTTCTAGCAGTGGAACACAAATTCATCCAATGGTGGATCTTGTAATTTAAGTGCGACTCAGTTGTGCAAGGATTGGGGTGGTTGGATTGAGCATAGGAACAACTGAATTGGGTTCCTATGTTTGTGTGTGTGTGTGTGGGGGGGGGGGGGGCGGGGGGTATTTGAGTGGTTTCCATTGTTTTTGGTTCACCGGAGGTTCTTAGGTGGCCTCCAACAGACTTAGTACAATGGTGAGGGTTGGCGAGCTCTGACAGCGGTTCAACCTTTTTCATCATGGTGGTCCATAGTGCTGGTGCTTCTTTATCTGGCGAGTTTCAATTTCATTAGGTTTTCAAATCTGTAAATTTAGAGGTTTGGATTGGTGGGTGCTTTAGCTCGGTAGGGGTGGGGGGTTCCATTTCATCAATGATAGTGAACTATTTTGGTTTCAATATTATTTGTTGTGAGCTCAAGAAGTGAATTATTTGGGTGTTTTACGATGGTGGTGGATGCAGATGGTGGATGCTCAGTGGATGATAGTTGGTGCCACCATTGGGTGGTGCCACCTTTGGTGAGGTGCCACCATTGGATAAGAGCATGGAAATGAAATTGGTTGGTGGTGGCATGGTGGTGGCATCATACTATTTTTAGTAGGGTACAGATAAATATGGGGTGGCGATAGTGGTTGAAATGAATCTACCGTTTGTTGAGAGGCTAATAGATGTAGAGATAGGGGCTGACAGTAGCATGAACAACGTGGCAAGAGTATCATCCTAGCGGTGGAAGAGTGAGAAATGGTAGTAGGGTGTTATCATTGGAGGATGGTTGGCGGTGGATCCTAGAGTGTTGCACCTGAAGAATAAACATAGTAAATAAATGAAAACGAAACAAATTAAAAATTAAAATACCACCAGTTTAAATTTTTTATTATAACTTGAAAAAATAATTAAATGAGTGTATGAATTAATTTAAAATAAAAAAACAAAAGATAATAAAAATACAATGAAAATAAATAAATCAATTAAATAAAAATATTTTTTTAAACAAACTGATTTTTAATTAATTTTTAAAAAAACAAAATAAATAATAAATGGAATAATTAGATGAATTAAATGATTGCAGATATTATTTTCACAAAATATAAAATTAAAAAAGGAATGAATGAAAAGAATATTAAAATGAAAAATTTCCAAAAATAAAATAAGAACACGTAAAT
The DNA here is from genome assembly GCA_963277665.1 of Viscum album. NCBI lineage: Eukaryota > Viridiplantae > Streptophyta > Magnoliopsida > Santalales > Viscaceae > Viscum > Viscum album. The sequence goes on along the minus strand of OY728152.1, from coordinate 328,759,840 downwards.
AAAAAAAATATAGTAAAAAAAATTAATTATTTAATTATAAAAGAAATAAATAACTAAAATAAACAAAAAGATATATACTTTATAAAAAATTGTTTTAATGATTTAATACAAAATTAATATAAATTGATAATTATTAAACAAAAAAACATTATTATAATAATAAAAAGTCAATTAATTATAATAAATGATGTGGTGATGTGTGTTAAAAAACATCTATATAAAACTCTCCTACACTTAAATAATTGTTTTCCCTCAAAAAGTATCATAATTTTGTCTTTATAAAACAAAAAAAAAATGATTTTTCACAGTTAGTTAACAATGATCATGTCTATACTTTTAATTATAGAAGAAAAAATTTTGAGGTGGGTCAGGTTGAATAAATGAAAAATTCACAGGAGGTCTTTCCTAAATACAAATACATATTAGAAAATAAGGGAAAACTGGATCATTCACAATTGAAGTTTTCGTGCCTCCTATATGAATCCACCTACTGTCCAACATCAATTCAAGTTCATGTTACAATTATAATAGTGATGAAAGGTTAGATATAATTAGATATAAAATCCTAAAAAAATATACCTTCAATTTTAACTTTTTTTAGGTTCAAGAAAATTTAATTTTTTATCACTTCATAGATAAAACCTAGATTATTTTCATTTATGTTAGTTTTACCCTTCTTTATTGGGGTTAAAAATTCCCCTTACCTTAATGAACTAATTTTTGACTACTAGGAACTTTATTGTTTGATTTCTTTTAAATTTTACCCATACATGTATGTGCATAACACTATGGAAAAGAACTTATTTGATATATACAAAGGGATTACACACACACCCCGTGCGTAGTGTCTCAGATTTTCACTGTGGGATCCAATTTTCCTATTTTGTTCCATTTTCAAAGGTCTTATAATATTATAATTTGAGTTGGATCCGTAAGGTGATTACTTTTCAAAATATGAGTCCCCTATCTTAAAGTTCAAATTTCCACTTTCCTAATGTTATTATCATAATCCCACACCTATCTATCAAATATCACTCCCTTTCTCAGTTTATAAATAGAATATCCATAGAAATATTATGTGACACCACTCAGTAATCATAGACCCTAAAAAATTTAGAAATAGTGAAAACCTAAACAACCAACATGTAATTATCTATTATATAGGACAAAATTCAAGATTATATTGTAGCCTAATACCCTCATTTTGTGAAATTGTTTTGATAAAATTTGACCATTTTTTTGACAAAAAACCAGTGTAATTTGGATGTCTCAAAAATTTAAAGTACATCTTAGCATAGAAATACCCCTCTCCCCACACCTAAAACTTAATAGTGTCCCCATTGTTGAATCTCAGAGTGGGAGACACAATGAAAAGGATTGAAGTAAATTTAGAAATTAAGAATAGTAAAATGTAGTATAGAGGGTTAATAGGGAAGCTCAAAAGTTTTTTTCCACACAAAAATAAGTAAATAATAATAAAGGGACCCAACCGGCCACTTCCAGATAAACAAGTGATTTGTTTTTGAAAATTTCATAGATTTAATTTTTATAAGTAGACAAAATATTATTTTCTAATCAGTTAAAACATAATCATTGTATGCAACGAAGAATCCAAAAAACATCATTTTGAATTCAATGACATTAAGAGGGTTGTAACCAGATTAAAAATGAAAGTCCACTTAATTTCCAACTTACTACAAATAATAAATATAAACACTCGTAGAAGGATAAAATATTCAAAATTTGACTAATGAAACAAAGGTTATTCCCCCACACATAATTCATAGTAGCATGCAATATGAATGTGAAAATTGAAAAAAAATTCAGGATTAAAAACATAACTCCACTGAGTGTGGAATCTTCTTATATTTTTTTTGTTCAGCCACATGTGGCCTCCCTTTTTTTCTTTCTACAATATCCCTAGATGCTCAGTTTAATTCCCTATAGTTGTAAACATATTAACATTATTCTGTATAATTTATAGTTAAGAGTTAATTGAAACCAATATGTTAGTTAGGGAGTGTTATCCAGTAAACTTCAGTGTGCTATTCACCTCGACCTTGACTGACTTCCACAAGGAATTACTACCAGATTATAATCTTACTAAGATAAAAACAAAAAATTAAAAAAATTATGAAAATAAAACAAGAAAATAAATACGATATTCTTGGGATAACCCCCCAAGGGGTGCTATATTTTGACTTTCCAAAGCTGGATAGATAGCGAGTCATCCCCAATCTAATGGCAGATATGGATTCTTATCTAAGAACCACCAGATGCTATTCATCCCAAATTTAGCGACTTTTATTATTTGGGATACCCCTTGGAAAAATTCATTAATTCCCCTCTCCTCAGTAGTGGACCACTTGTAGATTACTATAGGGGAAAATAAGATATAGGGGTAGTTCCCTCATTCTGCTTGGGGTTGCAAGTGCACATGTTGTAATTCTTGAATTATAGGATGATATTTTACTTCTAGTTCAACTTGAATAAGGAATACTTCATTGAAAATAAAAGTGGATCATCATCATCTTCTAACCCAATGCACAGCTCTAGAAACACATTTTCAATAGTATCTCCCAAAATAGAATTTTTATCCAGAATTGGGAGTTATAGTAATTCCTCATCAGGTCCTTGATGTTCCTCTTGAATCCCATTGTAATAAAAAAAGTGAAATTTATCCTCACTACCTGTAATCGGAGAAATAAAATTTACATCAGATTCAATGTAATTAAATTCAAATAGAAAGGAAAATTCTTCTATAAAATTTTAAACTCCCTTAAGAAATGCAGTTTGTTCATTTTCCTGATTGAATAGTGATCCTGGATGAATGTTTGGGGAAAGAGTTAGGTAGTTGAACTCCTCCAGCCTCTCTTACAAACAAATAACCTTATTTTTTATATATTCTATGGAAAAGGAGAGTATTTTTGGGTATGTATTAACCTTCTTATATAATGAAGAATCAGTAGAAAGGTCACTGTAAGAGAAATCAACAAATTGATTTTTGGGAATAAAGTTATCATCCAAAAGTGTTCTAGATTCCTTTGGTTCTATTTATCTTATCTCTTATGAACTCTAGAAAACATCCTTATAATGTTTATCTTTCATCTCTATCCTTAAATACCGGGGTAATTTAATTTCAAAAGTGCAAAAATCTAGTTCTTATGCATAAAACTTAGGAAAATTGTGGGAACAATCTTTAAGTTCTTTAACCAAGTCTAAAAAAATATTCGGTCTCAACGGATTCTTAAATTATTCAATATAATCTTTAAAATTAACATGATGTAAAATTTTAAAATTTTCTCTAATCCTATAAGAAAAAATACAATAATCTCCTCTATGGGTTGGGGTGGTGTCATTGTTTTTTTAGTTTTTTTAGTAATTTTTTTTTCTAAAAAATGTAAAAAACACTAAGGAAAATGTTTCTTCCCCAACAAGGATGCAAAAATTTGATGTCATCATTATCATGAGGATGATCTAAGATACATTTATAAACCAAAAATATAGAATAGTGGCTAACCTTATGGTTTTTCTCAAGGAATCAGTTTTGAATTCCCAAATGGTTTTCCATAAAATCATTTTTTTTGTTTTTAAATTATGAAAGAAGAAAATGAAAAAAGGATGAAAAAATATTGAAAAACACAGTGAGAGTGATTAAATAATGAATGAATAAGAAATAGAGGAAGAAAATAAAGATTAATGAAAGGAATGTTATCAACAACAAGTCCCAATATTGGTTAATCCACTCTCAACTCACTATCATAGATATACTTAAGAATTAAATCAACAACTCTCATACTCACTTAATGCATGGTTGATGGTTCCATGTACACACATATCTTACCCAAAACATTTATCATTCATGCACAAAATCACTTCCAACACACTAGAACTCCCGCAATGGTTAAAAATATCAAAATAAAATCACTCCAACCAATAATTTATTCCCGACTTAATTGATCATCGAAGGTTCAAAAATCAAATAACCTCACTTAACCACGTGAATGAGAAAGTTAAGAGAATAAGGGGGAAATGATGAAGGAAAAAAAGAACCAAATTGATCCATTGCAATAATGGTCTCTCACACACCCTAATTTACCTTCACGATATCTTCATAGTGATAAAGTGGAAAAAATCACATGAATTGTATATCTATTGGATGTGATGAGATTCACTTCCTAAATCTGGACTTTCAAATTAGTTCTCCTTTTCTATAGATTCAATATTATACCACAAGTCGAGTAGAAAATAAAAGAAAAAAACACAATCATATTTACAAAAAATTATGTAACAAAACACTGATATCTATAATTCTAGAAAAATTGGGAAATAGTGAAACAAATTTGAAGTAGAAAAGGGGTAGCAGTTCCCATATCTAAGAATTGATATGGTTCTCATATTCATAGGTTTGAAAACTAATGAGGATCCCCCCACTTATTCTGAAAACAAATTGAAATGCAGTGACAGACAAATCCTAATAGTTAAGAAATCTATGTGGCATCCCTTGATTCTCTCTTCACCCAATTCTAGTGAAATCCAAGTGAAAATATCCAATACCTTGCAATAACCCATGAATCCCCTTGAATTTTCCCATGATTACTTAATATGATCACTACAAAGAATCACCGCTTTCCTGATACTACAGAAAATAGAAAGAAAAAAATAAAGACAACTCTTAACATGTTATTATATATATATATATTAATATCATTATTATTATATATATTATAAAAATAAAAATATTTACATACATAAACACTATTTAAAAAATATATTTACATAAACCTATTAATATATATATATATATATTATTAAAAATATGTATTTTTATCCTTATTATTATTATTAATTAAATATATACGTGTCCAAAAACTATTATTATTATTATATATATCAATGTTACTATAATAATTAACTAATTATTTATATTTATTTGTCTTTTTTTTCCTATCTTCTTTTTTTTGTTTTAATTTTTTTTATCATAAGCTGGAGGTTGGATTCTTCCGCAGGGGGGGGGGGGCTTGGCTTGGGGCGGCTCAAGAGATTCTTATGGAATCCTTCTCTAGCGGTGGTACACAACTTCATCTGGTGATGAATCTGAAAATGGAGGGATGACTTAGGTGTTCAAGGATCAGGTTGGTTGGCTTGAGCACTGGTGTGCTGACATCAGGTTTTAGAAGGGGGTTTTTGAGCAGTGGTTACTGGTTTTGGTTTACTAGAGGTGCTTGGGTGGCATCAAATCAATTACGAATAGCATTGGGGGTTGGAAAGATATAGTGACATATCAAACTTCTTCCTCATGGTGGTCCGTAGTATGAGTTCTTCTTCTTCTTCTTCAAGTGAGTGACTATTTCTTCAATTTTTTAGATATGGAAATTTTGAGGTTTAGATTGGTGGGTGCATTAGCCTAGCAGGGGTGGGGGCTTAAATTTCATCAGCGGTGTCGAAATCTGTTGGTTTTGAGATTATCTATGTTGAGATCGAGTAGTTTATGATTTGGGTGTTTTCTAGGGTGGTGGACATGGCTAGAAGAAGCTCAATGGATGATGGGTGGTTCCACCTTTGGGTGGTGCCACTGTTGGCGAGGTGCCACTGTTGGATTAGAGCATGGTGGTCGATGTGGTCGATGATGGCATGATGATGGTGACATGCTGGAGGTATCAAGGTTCAGAGAAGGCTTGGGTGGTGATGTTCGAAGAAATGCATCTATCATTGGCTAGGAGGCTGGCAGAAGTGTAAATAGGGGCTGGTGGTAGGACAAACATTGTTGCAGAAGCAACATCCTGGTGGTAGCATGGTCCTACTCCTAGAGCCTTCTGTTGGCAGAGTGACAACGATAATAGGATGCTACAACTAGAGAATGGTTTCGGTGGATCCTGTAGTATTATAACAAAAAAATAATATTGATAAACAAATGCAAACAAAAATATTAAAAATTATAATACAACCAATTTAAATTATTTTTATTAACTTAAAAATAGAATTATGTAAATGTATGAATTAACTTAAAATAATAAAAACATAACAAAATGAAAAAGCAGTGAAAATAAATAAATCAATCAAATAAAAATATTATTTAAACAAAATGATATTTAATTAATTTAAAAAATAGTAAAATATAGAATAAACCGAATAAGAGGATGAATTAAATGATTAGAGTTATTATTTTGACAAAATATAAAATGAAAAAATGAATTAATGAGAAAAAGAAAAATTACTAAAATTAAAACAAGAATAGAGAAATATAAAATAATTTAATCAAAAAAATTAATTATTTAATTTTAGAAGGATAAAAAATAACAAAAATAAACAAAAAGATACATTCTTTACAAAAAAAGAAACTATAATAATTTAATGAAAAATTAATAGAAATATATAAATATTAAACAAAAACATTATTTTAGTAATAAAAAAAATTAATTATAATAAATGATGTGGAAAATTGTGTTAAAAAAATAGCTACATCAATCGTACTCTATATTTATAAAAATTGAAAATATTTCAATAAAACTTTTGTTCATTCAATTCGTTAAGTGTATATAAAAATCAAATATATATATTAACACAAATTCATCCCATTGGTACCCCTCGCTATATCAACATTAAGATTGAGTGTGTGTCCCTAGGCATTCCTTTGATAGGTTTGGGGTTGACGGCTAGAGTCAGGGGTAAAAACACTCACAAATGAAATAAATTTCCCTCATATATAGTAGAAAATTTATGAAAATATGAAATCTCAGAAATGATATATAAATAATCCATTATCAACTAACATAAAAATCAATCTATAATTATTGAATATTAATCAACAATGAAATAAATACATTTTCTCATGAAAAAACAACTGTTTAACCCACAAAATGAAAAAATAAAATAAATATTATACCTTGGTGGTATATAGAAGTGAAATCAAACTCAATCCTCTAATGTAAAATCATAAGTATTAGTTAATATTTCTCAAATAATTCACCGAATTTACCCTAATAGCCTATATATAAATAGAATATATTAAATAGTGTATATTAATGTGTATAGATTATATTATTTCATTTTCATGTAGTGAAAAAATAAAATTTCCAAACCAACTGTAGGTAAATCCCATCATAGTACCTTTTTACACTATCTTGCTATAAGTACAGCCACAAAATTGTATATCCACATCAAAATTAAACTAATAAATCACATGAGATGAATCATGAATATATTTTTCTCAACTATGATACATGGATGAACTTATGTAATCATTATAATAGAGGATATTACACTAATCGATTATTTACCTCTCCAATCATCTCTATCACCATTAAAGTTATAATGAACCTTGAGGTTAACTTCCATTATTTTCCAAACATGCATCATCCGCACCTCATATAAACTCTTAAGAAAACATGATTCCCCACCATAAACTGTAAGGGTTTCACCATTGATCCCTATAAAACATCTTCATACATTTCATGTCGGATATTTAGTAAAACAGATGAATCATATTATAAGATTCACCATGGTTCGTAATCTATTATATACATAAGCTACATATTGTATATGACAATATAGTGTCATCGTTGTATACATGTGATGCATATATCATATTTTACGATTCAACCAATGATATGTGATATCTAGTGCATGGTTTTCGCTACTTCTTCCAAATGGATTTACAATGATTATGAATTAACTTTTTTATTCAATTATAAAATTAAAAACATGTATAATCATTAAAACATTAAATGATAATAACACTCCAATGTGAATGTGTTATGGTAATGTATGTTAGTTGATAGATATTGACATTCGATGCTTTACCAACTTCATTAAATGAAGGATGTCTATATAAAGGATGGGATCCTCTTGTTAGGTCCATATCGATTCTATCTAGCTAAGAAAAATCTCTATTATGCATTATTCTCCCTTTTTCATTGAGAAAAAGGTTCTAGAAATCATTTAGAGTTTGATGGGTGTTCTCACAGAATATTATAATTCTTGTGGCTAGCATGCTACCTAGAGAGGCAATATTCATTTAGATATCAGTTAGGGATCTCCATCAAACAAACGTCATTGAGATAGAGTATAATAGACATGTGGTACACAAGTTTACTTTATGTTCTTCATTTAGATGTTGTTTTAATCATGATAGATCAAATTTTTTTTAGGATTCTTATATTTTTTTGAGCAAGATATGTTCCTAAAAACTGATCAGTGGTATTATATCAACCATCATTATCAATTCAATATTTTTATACAAATTTTATGAATAACATATTTATCATAGTGTTCTATAGACTATATCGTAAGGTATGATATTGTGTGGATACCTTGAGTATTGGATCACTCTATCGATATCTATGATATGAGATATTATTTTATTTAATTCTATGTTTTTCATGGTCATAGGGTATTACTGGTTTTTGTTATAGAATATGATTCATTGAATCCTATGATTTTACACTAATAAATTAGCTATGATAAGAGTTATCATAACCTATGAGTAATAATCTGGGATTTGAAAAATAGTGCATAGAATTTTTTAGTGATATCGATGATATCATTGATTACAAGATTGTTTATGTGTTAAAATTTGTAGTATGATATCACATGTCATTAAATACAATGGGAGACTACTGAAAACACTTATCGTTTGGCATGATAGGATCATGGATTATGATATATAACCACGTAATCTATCATAGAATATGATATATTCCATAAATATTTTTAAAAAACTATGTAAAAATTCTTATTGTTTTTAATTTTTTTATAGAATAAAGTGTTTGGTGTTAGAAATGGATCATGTTTATGGCTATAAAATATAAAAAGTTTATATTGATATATCAAGTTTATAAAATTAAAAAAATCTACTTATTTATTTATTCATTTTAAATATTCATGTTTATAAAATGTTTATATAATGTGAATATTATGTATTTATAATTTTATAATATAAATTGATTCATATAAAATTTTCATTCCATATATTATAATCTCGATATGCCAATATAAGATTTTATCTCTCTCTACCTTGACTTCAGTTATAATGTTATTCACATGAATTTATAGGTTGAATATTACATATTAGGTGTTAGAGTTATGATGGAATTGAAATATCAATTGATTAAATCATCCTTGGGTAGAGAGACTTTGGGTTGGACTCCTCATTTAATTAGAGGATCATGCATTTTCTAGAATAGTGGGGGATGGATATCTCTCACTCTAAGCTTATTCCTGATGGGATTATTGATTTTATAAAATATTAAACCTTCAAATGAAATTATTTCATGTACCTCATGCATGCGATGCATTTAGATATTTTTAAATATATTAGACATCTATTTTTAGGAGAGACACACAAACTATGAGTTTTGTAAAGAGTAACACATTAATATGGGTTGAAAATATTAATTTGGGGGATGGAATAGAGATTTCAAAATCTATATCATTATAAGAATGCATAAATAAAGGAAAAAAAATTGAGATAATAAATATTTATTATGATTAAATATTTATGAATTTAATATGCATGTGATGAATATCTAAAATGGAGTGAATGTAAAAGAAAACCCCTTGAATATTATATGTGGGATTCCATGTAAAGGAAATACATGTTAAGAACTTGATCATCCAACTAGGTAGGTAATGCTAAAGTTGGCTGGCCATTGATTATTGTGAATAAGGAGTGTTGGGTGTGGGTGAACATAATAGGATATGATGCCCATATTCAATTGGGAGATTGGGGTTTTACTTGGAAGATAAACCCTAATAGGATTAGTATACCAGAGGAATAGAGTTGAGATCTTCCATATAATATATTTGGGAAGTGTTCTCCACTCAACAATCTAAGAGTCATATGTAATATGATTGGCATGATTGCCTACAAAAATAGCTAGGTGATGAGAGAAATGATAATGCAAACCAAAAAATAGTGAATGATATATCTTGGCCTACTAAAGGACATGATACATGAATTCATTGTTTTAATTAGATTAATTTCATTAAAATTATTTTTTGAAAGGATATAAAACATCATACTCACCCATAGATACGTCATTATTATATATTATAACAAACATCATGATTATCATTTTGAGGACTCTTATAGGTATGAACTATAATATAATTTTATATTGGTATCTAAGGTTGATAAGTGTACTCAAAGGGAATCATTTTGAGAATATACAAGTGAATGTTATAAAAATTAATTTCTCTGATTTTGACTTAGGAGTACTGGATACTAGGTATGCATCACACATTTGTGTTGTTAAACACATATTTAGTTAAATGAATGAATTAAAGAAAGGCGAAGTAGATCTGTGTGTTGGAAATGGAGTGAGACTTTTTGCATTAGAGGTTTTCATGTATGATATATATATACATGGTGGGTTAGTTATGGAATTGGAAAACTGTTATTATGATCCTACCATATATGGGAATTTAATTTCTATATCTATTTTGGAAAATATGACATTCACTTTATTTATTAAAAATAAATATTTATATATATATATAGGAATAAAATATTCTATAACCTTGGGAATAGGTAAATGGTTTATACATTTTAGACACGGATAATCTAATCTGTAACATTTAGAATAAGAAGGTAAAGGTTGATTCTAACACCACTTATCTTTAGCATTTTCACTGTAGATATATAAATGAGAAACACATCCAAAGACTCCATAGATATGGATTGTTGAAATCATTCAATTATGAATCCTTTTAACCATGAAAATATTTTTTATTAGGAAAAATTACTAAACAACCTTTTAGTAGAAAAATTTATAGGGCTAGTGGATGATTGAATCTTGTACATAGTGATGTATGTAAACCAATGAGTACACTAGAAAGTGATGTTTATATTTACTACATAACCTATACTGAAGAATTTAGTCAGTATGGTTAGGTTTTTTTGATGATACATAAGTTTAAATCATTTGAAATGATCAAAGTGTTTTGAAAAAAAGTACAGAATCAACTATGAAAAAGAATTAAGATTATATTAATATATCATGGTGGTGAATACTTGAGCTATGAATTCACTAATCAATCGAGATATTATATAATTATTTCACCAAACAATTTTTCTGGAACATTGTATTAGAATATTTTGATTGAGAGGAGGAATAATTCATTGTTATACCTGGTTTGAATGATGTTAATTAAGCTTGAATTTACCATTTCATTCTGGGGATATGATTTAGAAACTGTTGAATTCCTACACAACAATATTCAGTGTAAATAAATCATAAATAAACTATATGAGATATGGACTGGTGGGAATCCTGATTAAATTTTTATGATGATTTGATGTTGTGAAATGTGCATACAACATTTTTCTTCTGATAATTTTAACCCTAAAATAATGAAATTATTATTTTTTGGTAATCCCAAAGAAAACATTGGGATAATATTTATAAATTATTACTCAGAATAAATTCTTTATAACCATAACTAGTATAGTCCTTGAGAAGTAATATATAAATATAGGAGTTAGTGGGAGAAAAGTTGAACATAGAGAAGTTTATAACCAACATATAGGAATTGTTCATGAGATAGTAGATGAGAAGGCTCCATAAAGAGTTATGGAAGAAGAACCAACTCATTTCACACAAGAACCTTGAAGGTCTGACAGGATTCATTAGGATCTCAAGTTATATGGTTTTCTTATGTAAATGATGATTAATTAATGTTCAAATACGATGAACCCACTAAATACTGAGAATCCATTGAGAGTTATGATTTAAGAAAATGGTTAAATTTCATGAAACATGAGATGGAATCCATGAACACTAACCATGTTTAAATCTGGTTGGATATACCTGAAGGATGATACCCATAGTGTCACAAATTATCCTAGGTTTCCATTCAAACTGGAACCCAAACCGCCCCTATAAGCCTAAGGGTTATTCCCAATCCCCATGGACGAAAAGTTTCAGGGAATCTAAAAATTTAATGAGAATGATTTCTCCCTTAAATTAGAGGTAACACATAACATACATTTTCCTGAAAATTTGGAATGAACCACCCATAAGTCAGGCATCCACCCCAAAATTAGATAATAAGAAATAAATGAATAGGTAGGAAATAGTAGGATACAAAAACACTAAACTCAACCTCAAAATTCCCTCCCTTATAGAAAATCCCCCTAAAATTTCTATCCTCATCCACCGAAATAATAGTATACCAATAAACATAGAATGATGTAAAAATACTACATATCCAATGTAATTTAGTTTAAGGGACACACACTTGAAATTCTAAGATAGTAAAGTCATGTCACACAAAATCATGTAATAGGCACACTTGGCTGAATGCGATAATATAAAACTAACCTCAATTACACCAAGGAAATCAATGCTCCAAGAGTGGTCATGAGCTAATCCTAAGCCTAAAAATGAAATGGTAAAGTAGGAGTGGGTAAAACCATACTCAATAGGCCACCACCCACATTTAACCTTGACAAAAATTTAATTATAATATAATTTCAAGCTAGTTTGAAATACAATTAAAAATTCGGTTTTCCATATTATGTTTCCTTAAATGAAAACAATAAACTGAAATCACCTTTTCTCAGGATAATTTTACTTTTAAAACCAAAACACTAATTTCTAAATCCATTTCAAAGTTCATTAAAATACTTTACTATAATACAGTTTTGAAAAACCACTTTTTAAATAATAAATTTAATGGAAGTGAACCAAAGATCACAATCAATGAATGATTGAACTGAAACCACAAGTCAAAGAAGGTAATAAAGGAAAGTTGAATAAATTAAGTGTTCCACAATAAATACAATAAGGGGAGATAGAAATCAATCACAATATAATTATCCTCTACATCAACCACAAAATAAGTAAGCAGGTGTCTTGGGATCTAATATATTCATCAAGTAATACTAATAATGAAAAAGTTATAAAAAAATTAGGTCGATCTCAAATAAACAATCCATTCTAGTAGTCCCATTGATCTATCTGGGCCTTAACACCATCCCAAGATGAGACAACTCAAGGGGACACAATCTGGGAGATTTAACATCCTACGATACCTCTAGTTATACTAACTAAACTAGAGGTTTAAACTCTTCCCAAAGTCTACCTAGTGACCTTTCGTTCCCAAGAATAGCATTCAAGTAAAAAAGTATATAAAATGTAGTCATTAAAATGAATAAATAGACCTAATAAATCTCTCACATCATTATATACAATTAAAATACATATAAAGGGAGATAAGTAAGGGGAAAAATCGGAGAAGGCCTTAGAGAGTTCCTTGTGAAGTCCTTTTAGAAAAATTCAAAATAACCATTAGGATAAACCTGGTGTGGGAGGAAAACCACTTCTCACATTTTATACCACTTATAAAACATTATTGAAAAACCTAATTTCAAAACCATTATTTGAAATCCATTTATAAATCTAACCACTTCCATTTGAAATACCCAAGGATCCCAAATCCCCCTTTAATTTATGTCACAACCAAAACTAGGTCAAACCATTTTTTTCAAAATACATATTTTATTTAAAATAATTCTTAAAAAATTTATCCATAATTTGTATTTAAATTTCCACTTTAAATTCCATGTAAAAGTATTTAGAAACCCACTTAAAAAATTGAAAACATTTTTCATAACTCCGATTTAGTTATTGAAAGGCCATTATAAAATTTATTGAACAATTAGTGAGCATGATCAAATAAAATAATTGTTTCAAAATCCTTTGAAACTAGAAACCCATTGAATTTAATGAAAAGTATGGTTAAATCATTTAAAAATATGATATTTGATCATAGGGAATTATTTGATAATTTTTAGAAAGCAAGTGATCAATGGTTTTAGACATGGGAAAACCTATCTCAAATCAATGGCAATTCAGTTGGAGTGTGTTTATTTCGATGGAGAAGGTTACAATGAAAATTAAGAGACCCACAAAAACTCTTGAATCACAAAACCCCCCCAAATCAGGCAAGATTGAAACCCATAGGGTTCTATCTAACTAAATCATAGAAAGGGTAAGAATAAAATTACGAGGAATAGAGGAAAAGAGGGCATGGGGGTCTGTATCTTGAAAAATTGGCCCTAACAAGGGAAGAAATCATAACGAATCATCAAAGAAGGAAGGATCATAGGAGAGGGGGGTGAACACGTGAAGGAGGTACATGAACATGGGCGAGGTGCGATGCAGATAGGGGGTGAAAGACATATTATTTTTTAAAAAATAGAATTAAAAAGAAAAAATATTTAATTACAAGGCTACCCAAACAGCTTACTCGCACAGTTTTCCAAACCATGATATGAGTGTGAAACACCCAGTAGACACTGAAAACAATATTTCATGGTTAACCATAGGAGCTTTCACAGTTCAATTGACCATGCGCTAACAGTTTGAACTGACACTATCTAAGGACAAATCAAAACACATGGTTTATTGAAACTATGGGCTAACTGTACACCCCTACAAAACATTTATAATTTTGAAAATTCCAGACCAAAACTTCTGAAATCTAAGAATGACTCAAAATAATATCGAATAATATCAAATAAATAAATAAATATAACAAAGTGACATATCAGGTGTTATAATTCTCCCCACTATAAGGCTTTCTTCCCCCAAAAATCTATTATCGAATGATAAAAAAAGAAGGTGCTAAAATTTTAACACCCTAAGAAAGAGGTGGGAGATAAGAACGAACTAAAATAGATCCTAAAAAGGATAATAAACCAACCAAACTACTCCTCAAGATCAGAAAGAACATCCTAAAGAAACAATGGAAATATCCAAGAATAAATCAACCAACCATCAAGGGAGATGAGGCCTCAATAATGTCAATTACTATTTGGGTCTCTCCATTATTTAGACATCATATAAAATGTTGGGTAAAAAAACCACTCTTAAAAAGGCACCACCAAAGAAGAACCCTCAACAATAAATCTCTAAAAATATGGAGACCCATTATATTCTCCCCACCATTTAGTGTTTTTATAAATGGTGAGGAAAATAAACACAACCACAAAAATACCCTCTCCATGAAACAATCATTGTCTGCCATCAATAGGAAAAAAATAAATCTCCCAAAAGAAACACCCACAATTAAAATTAAAAAAACTAAAAAGATAGTAACTAAACTCAGAGAATGACATGGGACTTACCCATAGGTCACCAAACATAATGGGTAAACTAGGAACTCAATTCAAGACACCATCTCATGATGCCCACAAAAGAAAACTACTAGTCCTAAGTGCCTAACATTCTGAAGGAAAGTATCATCCTAGTTACTAAATCACAAACCCTAATGTTTCCCATGATAAACCCATCAAAACCATAGATTCTCAAATAACATATTGCAAACATAGACTACAAGAAGCGTGATCATCATCGAGGTACAAGTACTACAAAACAACCAACATCACATGACCACTCTCAAATGAAAACCATAACAATACCTCAAGAAAAATTCAAAAAAAAAACACTATCACATACCATTTAAATTTAAAATCTCGAATAATATCAACATCCACTTAGAAACGGACCCTAAGCATCAAGGATTACCTAAGGTATTAACAATATGAAGACACATCAGATGATCTCACCATCTCCCAATCTTAAAAAAGGTGAAACACATCAAAACAAAGAATCATCCCATGAATAAATTCCATAGGGTCCTAGAATTCTGAACTATGTCCTTTTTCACTGATTCATGATGAACCTAGATAAAAAAAAATGAATGAATGATCACCCAAGAAACTTGGAACCGATTCAAAGATCAAGAAGGATCCCAACCTTACTAATCAATTCCGAGTTTGTATAGGGCCACAAACTAGAGAAAATACACCAAAAAGGTTAAATTCAGCTTGAGGTTCATCCCTTAGAATGGACTATCCATCCTTTCAACATATTTTATGAGATGTAGGTTCAAAATTTAAAAAATATGAGACACTAAATCCACAAATTCATATTTTATACATCAAACATATCATTCCATTCACACTATAAAATCCATTTTTTTAGAAATCCCAAATCCCATGAATTTTTATTAAAATATATTTTTCCAAAACCATGAACATGAAATCAACATATTCTGAAAACATACATTTTTATAAAACTTCAAACACTCATTTTAAAATTGAAACTCTATTACCATTTCAAAAACATTTTGTCAAATGGCCATTTAAAATTATCCATTTTAAAAGCTATGATAATAAAAGAACACTTTTTTCAAAATACTCAAACCCTTTTTATAAATAAATCAGAAAATTGGTTGGGAAATTAAAATTTTCTAAATTTACCTTTTACATTTTAAAAAATAAAAATTCAAAAAATTCATGCAACTAAAAGTACACCACAATGCCATACTACATGCAAGCATATCACAAATACCCCCTTAGATTCACCCCATCATGGGGTGTCACACAAATGAGGCCTAAACACTAAAAAAATGGGATAAAAAATAATACATAGCTATATGGTTTGATATAACTTTCCCCAACCCTGTAACAATTTCTATTATGTCTCCATATTTGGAGTTTGGTCATTGTCTAGTTTCTTAGGCCGTGCAAGACAACCTCATTCCACGAACCTTATTTCATTATCACCCCAAAGTCCTATCTGACCCCCAAAGATACTTGACCATGAAAAAAAAGTGTTAATAAATCATTAATAATAGTCAAATGAACCTATCAAATCAAAATTAAAATCCCACTTCCCTTGGAGACTCAAGTGTCACCATTATATGTAGTGATCAATAACCCACTCAAGACCAACCTATTAAGTCCCGAAGACTAATTATAACTTAATAATACCACGAAAAACTCAAATAAAATAAGTTATACTTACAAACCTAGGATCCCCCCACAAAACCTACCTATGATACTATTTGTAAAGAACCGGTTTGTATTTCCATTCGAATCGACATCCAAACTGGCCCTCCATGGGCCTGATGGGTGTTCTTGATCCCCATTGGCAATTGGAAATTTCTAGGGAATAAAAAAAAGAATTGGGAATGATTTAACCCTTAAACCAGAGTTAATGAAAAATAAAATTTCTCCCAAAAAACCAGTATAATATGTCTTTAAGTCAGAAATATAGGCCAAAATTAGGTGAAAAGAAATAAATAAATAGGCAGTTAAGAGAGATAGAATTAAACTCTCAGATCACCCTCCAAATTACCTTTCTAATAAAAAATCATCCAATAGTGTTTATCCACAGCCACCGAAATAATAAATACACATTTAATCATAGAAAGAACTAAAATTCCTATATTTCCAAGGTTAATCACTTAAAGGGAAACACATAGAACATTGTAAGAATGTGATGGTAGGTCCTATAAAATCATATAATTGGAAAAAATGGATGAATGTGATAAAATAAAACTAACTTCAAATCCCCCATAGAAATTAATTATCCAATAGTGGTCAAGAGCTAAGATCAAGCATGAAATGGAAATGGAAATATATGCATGATAATGATAATATTTTGAAGGCCAAAACCCTTTTTTACTCATGCCAAACTTTTATTTATATAACAATTTAAATATAGTTTTAAATTTAATCCAAAAATAGGTTTTCATTTTTTTATATTCTTAAATGAAAAAATCACTTGAAATCCATTTTTCTTATCTTAATATGCCTTTTAAAACAAAAACACTCATTTCCAAATCCATCAAAATCCTTTTTTATAACGATGTCTCCAAAAAACCCTTTAAAAATAAATTTAAAGAAATTGAACCAAATATCACCATCATAGAATGCTATAACTGGAACCATAGGTCAATGTAGGTAATGAAGGAAAGAAGAATAAAATCAGGGTGACACAAGAAATAAAGGGGAGAAATAAATCAATCATAAGGGAAGGATCCCCTATATCTACCACTAATCAAGCATGTAGGTGTCATGTGCTCTTATCTATGAACTCCGGTAACACTAATCTTGTACTGGTGATAATAACTTTAGGTTAACCTAAAATAAACCATTTGTCTTAGAGAATCATCAAAATAGTAAGGCCCTAACAGTATCCTAAGAGGAAAAAACTCAATGGGAAAAAATACAGGAGCCTCAACATCCATCAACACCTCCCCTAGCCGGACTAGCAAAACTTGGGGTTTACACTCATCCATGAATCTACCTAGTGACCTAACATTCCCATTAACAACAACCCAAAAAATAAATAAATATAAATTATTAAAACAAATTCATATGAAGTAAAAAAAATCTTCCATATCTCTATATACACCAAAAATGATCCATAAAAGGGGAAACAAGCATGGGGAAAATTATAGAAGGCCTCATTGGGTTCCAAGTGAAGTCACTTTAGATCATTCCAAATTGAACCTTAGGATAAACCTATCATGGAAGGCCAAGCCACTTTTGAGATTTCAAACCACTTATAAAACATTCTTAAAACACTGTATTTCAAAAAAAATATTTGAAATTCATTTAGAAATCAACCCACTTCCATTTAAAATTCCCAATGTGTCCAAATAATTTCTTAAATATACATCATGACTCAAGCAGGGTCAAACCATTTTTTTCAAACTGAATATTTTATCTAAAATAATTCATAAAACATTTATCCATACATAATATTTCAAGTTACACTTGAAATACTAAGTAAAAACCTTTGAGAAATCAATTTAAAAAATCCCAAATTTTTTTATAACTCTGGATTAGATTTGAAAAGGTTATCCTGGAAATTTCAAAAAAAATTGGTGAACATGATCAAATAAAATGAATTTTTTACAATCCTTTAAAAAAGAAAACCAATTTAATTCAATGAAAATCATGATAAAATTCTATAAAGACATGAAATTTATTCATATAAAATTAAAAAAGTAATTTTTATGAAGTAAGAAATTAGTGGGTTTTAAATTAAAAAAATCATACATGGGTATTCCTACCCCAATTTATAAATATTTATCTATAGTGAATTTCATTCGATGGAGAAGGTTACAATGAGCAAGAAGAAACCCACATGAATCCTAGAATCATAAAAACCATAAAAATCAGTCATTATCAAAACCCCTAGGGTTATATTAATCCATATCAGGATTAGGGGAATAATAAATCTATGATTAAATGAAAAAGATATGGGAGAGCTCATATCTTGAAGAATAATCCCTAACCTGTGAAGAAACTAGAAGTAATTTCCGAAGATTAAAGGATCCCAAGAGAGAGGGGTGTGCACATGAGGGAGGGGTTAGCCTTGCGTTAGATGTGACATATGTAGGGGGAGTGGATATATTTGGTTTAAAAAAATAAATAAAAATAAATAAAAAGAAAAAAAATAAAAACATTATTTATTGGGAAATATGCATGGTTTACCCATATAGTTTTCCAGACTATATAGTGATCGTGTGTAATGACCCAATGTTTTATCAATGGAAATTAAATTCTTATAATTATTTCAAATAATCACATGAAATAAAATAATAGTGAAATAATAAGTACTATGTGACCTTTAATCATAATATTTTCACTTCTGTGATTTGAATTTCAAAGATATTACATACACGGTTGCGATCAGTAAGATGTTTGGAGTCCGATAAGACAGACTTAATTTTTTGTGACTAATAACTGACCCTTATAAATAGTGATTTTAACCTTATGAATTTTAATATGATCCTTATGTATATTAAATATTTCTAAATAATAGTAACCTCACCCATGAATGTATAAATAAAATTTAGGCATCATATAAGTGATAATATGACCATAGTAAAAGTATTGGTATTTTGGTACATCATAAATAATTAATTAAAATTAATTAATTAATTTTAAAGAAAATTTATTTTCCTAATATGGGTTCATAAATTATCAATTTTATGTGTTCTGGTTATATGATAATTTTATAAGACCTTATGTAAAATTTGAAAACATTATAAAATCAGTTATAGTTTTAAAATACATATTTTTCAAGTAAATTATGATTTGATTTAAAAATTATATTAATTTTATTTAGAAAATAATTTTTCAAAAATGAAGTTCTTTTTTGGATTCTACATGTCAAAAAATGGTTAGGTTGAATTTTTGTGATTTTTCATAAATACTTGATTTTTTGATGAATAGTAAAATATAATAATTTTCAAATTAAGCTAAAAACATGATTTATAGGGTCATGGATGATGTTCTGCTAATGTAATCACAATTTTTTCAAACTCACATGTACATATTACTATTTTTGGTTGTGGAATCATCACTATTTCTAGTCTTGTGAGAAATTAATAAACTAAGGAATTAAATATTATGAAATCCCTCCTATCACCCACTATAAAGACCACCCCTCCTTACCTTTTCTTTTTACTCTTCTCAAGACTTTTTCCTTTCCTAAATTCCTCCAAAATATCTCCCCAAACTCCTAACCCATGTCAAAAACACCTTAGTTTATTCAAAAGACCAAATCCTCTACCCTTAAGAGTCTCTCAAGGAGGATTGATTCTTGAGGTAAATTCCTCTTTTCTATTCTTTTACTTTCTTTTCAAGTTCATATATTTTCTTTTCAATCCTTACCTATCCATATCCAAATGTTATGAAAACTAATTCAACTTTAATTTAATTTAATATTAATATGATAATGTAATAATTTATTATCATATCTCATTTATGATTCTTTTATAATAATAGTAAAGACACCATCCGAGATGTGTTAATTTACCACATTCAAGGACGATGGGTTTTCAATTGGTTTTACCATATTCAATTCTGGTCATGAAACAATTTTTGTTATGGATTAACCATATTATTATTTAATATATCCTATTTAAGGTTCTATAACCTTTTTTTAAACATGATATTAAATTATAATGAAAAATGAGGTCATAGTGATCAAAACCCGCCAATAAACAGAAAAGGTTATCACTAATGCTTTATATAATTATTAAACTTAACTCCAAGTAACTAAATTAAATTTATAACCATATAAAATTATGTATGTTCAATTATAAAATATAACCTCAATTCTGTAAAACCATACCCATTTTACATGAATCTCCATTCATGAAAATAAGTAAACCGATTGTAAAAACCAAGAAAACAAACGGATCTGAACAAAGAAATTGAACCACTTAACCCTTCAAGAAGGACATGAATGAACATAAAAAGGTTATAATAAATATTTTACATATAGAAGATGTTCTGGAATTATTAATTAATGAACCTAATCTGATTATTGAGGTCATTAATATCAAGTGGAGAACACCATCATATATAAGGTAAGGGATCCTCTCTATTTTACTTTTATTTAAGAATCTCTATGTTTTTCCCTTTTATGTGTAACCCCTAATTATGGGGTATGACTTAACACCTCGTACATACTTACCTAATTATTTATATGTTATTATAAACCCCTTTATCTATCATTAATAATTCTTGAGTACACATGATACCATGCCGATAATCCATAAATGATTCTAGCCAAACCTCCATTGTTCCTTCATGCTGCCTTATATTAATTTTTCCAAAATTTATCTTATATTTTAATGTTCATATTATAGATTCTGTGTAAATGTACCAAATTCATTTATCAAGACCCTTTAATCATTCTATTTTTGGGATATACATGTTTTTGAAGTGATTCCCTCCTCAATACTTCCTGATAAGAAAACCTATTTTGAGGGAACTTCCTAAAATTATTAACCAATTTCAAGTGACATCTATCTTATTTTTTAATCCACCATTGTATTTATAAAATAATTATTTTTTATTATTAAAACCTTCTTGGTTCACTTTTGGTTTTATATAAATGATTGTTCCTTTTTCTATTTTAAAGGATCTATAGTATTTTCCTAAAAACTACACAAAATTGTTTTAATGCAACAATTTATTAAATACTTTTCTTACATGTTGTAACTTACACTTGAAATCACCTATAACGTTAAATTAATATTTTACCTTATTAATTTTTATATATATTTTATTTCTTTTCTTTCATTGGGTAATGTTTAGTCTCATGAGATGTTTTGTGCGACAGTCTTAGTGGTTAGCCTTGGCTTGTGCTAACATGTGTGATGGTCTTGGAGGTTCGCACTAGCTTGTGCTACCATGTGAAACAGACTTGGAGGTTAGACTTGACTCATGATAAATTCAGTTTTTTATGTTTCTTCCTCATTATTATGACTCCATGTTTATATGATACAATGATTTTATGTTGTTATTCTATATGTTACATGTCTTTTTTCTCATTATGTCATGCCTTCTATCCCATGTGCTAATTCTTTGTTCTTATGGTTATTCCATTACTGGGCTATTTAGCTCATCCCATTGTTCATGTATTCCATAGGGTTCTCTATGATGATGTTTTAGAACAATGGATGTTAGGAGATTAATTTTAAGATTAAATAAATAAATATTTTATTTAGTTTCATGTTTTCATTTTTATGTACCTAATCTTCCAAGACACTAGAATTTATGATCCTTGGATATTACTCTGATGTATAATTATGATTACAATCATGTAATGTTATATGTGAAGGGATAAGGTTACTATAGTTGGTATTAGAGGATGGTCAAGTTATTTTTGGAGGTTAGGAATAGAGAACTTTAGTAAGAATCTTAAGTATGTGACTATGTATAAGAAAACACCCCTAAATTTTGGTTAGTATAGAGTTAGTGGTTTATCAAGAAAATACATCCCTGTCTGGATGCAAATAGGTAGAGGTGGATCTGGCATAGATGCATCTAGGGTTAAAACCGGAAAACACAGCATTGAGTTAGACTTGAATGGAAACTAGTGCATGACAATAGACCTTGATGCACTCTTTGTTTGACACTCCTGAGGGATATTGTTTTGTCTATTTGAATTCTTGGTAACAAAAATTATTAAGGGAATGAAAAAAATCCCATAATAAGATATGTTATGAAATAGATCAAGGATAACCTAGATTGAATCATAGGGAATCACAAGTTACGATAAACTTCTACTTTATAAGTTTATCCTCTTATGTTAAAAGTTTCATTTTTATGCTCAATTGCTAAGTATCCATGCCCTATAATTGTATGCACTTTTTTAGTTAATGGAATGAAATTGAAGAACATGTTCTAACAATCAATGTGATACGTAATGTGAACATTTTCATAATGATATGCCTAATATGATGGGAATGGGTGCTAAAAACATCATGACAATACATTCTCAGCTGGCTCAAGTTATGAATAATAACTTGAATCAAGTAAAACTCCCTTCTCCTACTCCAAGGAAATATAAATTTGCTACTGAATCCATCATATGAAAATGGAATCCCATGTATTGTGGGACTTTTGATCCCCTCCTCGTGGAACAATGGATTCACTCCATTGAAATGATATTCTCTATCCTCCAGTGCTCAGAAGAAGAGAAAGTTGTACTAGAGGTCTATCATTTTGATGGGGAAGCTGATCAGTGGTGGAAACTGATCAATATACAAAGCCCTGAGAGGATATTTATTCAATGGAATGGGAGAAATTCATGAATATGTTTTTAGATAATTATTTTCCCCAAACCCTCCATCTCAAGATGGAAAGAGATTTCGTTGGACTCAAGTAGAAGAAAGATGAGTCTGTCAGGGTGTATGAAGAAAACATCACAAGGATTGCGTGGTATGCCTCTAGCATTGGCTTGAACACTAAAATAAAGGTGGATTTCTACTTTATAATACTATATATGAGTCTACAAAAAGTGTTGGAGATTCGAGACATTGAAATTTATGAGGAGATTGTCTGTTGTTCCCTCAAGGTTGAAATAGATATCAGAGATTCTCAGTGGTATTGTGGGATCAGTGACAAGAAGAGGAAAATTAAATCTAATGTGGTAGGTCCCAAAAATAAATTCCATGATGGAAATAATCCCAATCATCCCACGTGTAAAAATTGTGGGTAGAAGAATCCTGGGAACTATCTAAAGGGAACTAAGAATTGATTCAAATGTGGAAAGTTGGGAAATCTGGGTAAAAATTGCCAACGGGATATGAAGAATCATGATAATGTGGAAGAAGAAAAGAAGGTTCAGATCAACACTCATCCTATATTATAGTGTTTCAACTACAAGGAGAATTGGTATTATGTGAACAAATGCCCTAATCCGAGGGTTGTAAAAGGTAATAAACAACAACATCCAAGGAACAAGGAAGGGATTCTGCTATCACTACTACTAAGGTGGAGCCGGAAAACAATTTGGTGATAGGTACAATAGTTATTCCTTAAATAATAGAGAATGTAATATTTGATTATGGTTCTATGAATTCTTTAATATCTTTCAAATTTAATATAACTACTTAAACACCACCTCAATATTTGGAGGATAAGTCATCTGGGAGAACAAAGATTGGGGAAATTATTGTGTCCATGGATTATAACACCTCCCAGGTTAACTTTTGTGGACTGAACCTCCTATAAAATCTCATCATACTTCTTTTAGTAGAGTTGATGCTATCTTGGGCATGGAATGACTATCTTTATACAAAGAAAACATCAACTTTCTTAGAATGGAGAACACTCTTCACATTCTGACACATCCTCCAATTCTTTAAATGTGGAAGGAGGAAGATGAATCTCATTTAGAAACATTGTCTCATGTGTGGATATTAATTCATAATGAGTAAGCATGTCTAGGTCAAAAGGTTGAGACAAATGAGAGAATCATGCTTGATGACATGCCAATCGTGAGGGATTATACTGATATATTCCCTAAAGAGTTTTTTGGGCTTCCTCCTGATCTAGATGTTGATTTATCAATTAAACTTATTATTAGATCTCTACCCATATCAAATACATCTTATAGAATGACCACCGATGAGATGGAAGAGTTAATAAGCAATTACAAGAGAATATGGATAAGGGTTTTATACGCCCAAGTGCTTCACTGTGGGGTGAGCTAGTCCTCTTCATCAAGAAGAAGGATGGATAAATGCACCTCTCTATTGATTATCATGAGCTCAATAAATTCATGATAAAAAACAGGTATCCCCTTCTATAGATAGATGACTTGTTCAATCAGCTTCATGGGGCTAGTAATTTCTCTAAGGTGGACCTTTGGTCAGGAAATAACCAATTAAAGGTGAGGAAGGAAGATATTCCTATGACTCCCTTTAAAATGAGGTATAGACACAACGAGTTTATAGTGATTCCATTCAGACTCACTAATTCTCTAGAAATTTTCATGGATTTAATGAATAGTATCATTAGATATTACCTAGACAAATTTGGGGTAGTCATTATTGATGATATTCTGATATACTCCATGAGAAAGGAGTAACATGAGAAGCATTTGAATACTGTGTTAAAGACTTTTCAAAGGGATAAGTTGTATGAAATGTACATAAAATGTGAGTTTTGTATGAGGGAAGTATCATTCTTGGGGCATGCTATCACTCGAAAAGGGATATCTGTGGACCCTTCCAAGACAAAGGCGATTGAAGAGTGGCCCAGACCAACATATGCATCAGAGATCCTCAACTTTATGGGTATATCCAGGTATTACTTATGATTTTAGAAGAACTTTTCATGATTGTAAAACCCAATGACTAAGATGAAACAGAAGGGAGTAAAGTTTTTCTAGAATTAAGAATGTGAAGATTTCTTTAAGGAGTTGAAAAAGAGGCTAATCACTATGCCAGTACTCACACTCCCAGTAAGTATACAACTCTTTGTGTTGTATAGTGATGCTTAAAATAAGGGATTATCCTATGTGATGATGAAAAATGATAAAATGATATCTTAATCCTCAAAGGATCTGAAAATCTATGAGAAAAACTATCCTACTCATGATCTAGAGTTGGATGCTATGGTCTTTTCTTTATAAATCTGGAATCATTATCTCTACGGGGAGAAGTGTATGATATATAATGATAAGAAGAGTCTAAAATATATATTCACACATAAAGATGTTAATTTGTGCCAGCGAATATATATAGAGATCATCAATGTTTATGACTGTTCAATCCACTACCATCCTGGTAAGGCAAGTAAGGTTCCAGATGGTCTGAGTAGAATGGATCATGCATCTTTATCAATGTTGAGAGTTGAAAAGAATCTAATATTCTTATGTTTGCTGAGGATGGACATGGGAATAATTAAGGGACGAACATCATCAATTATTTCTCAATTTTTTTCTCAACCACCCCTCATGGAGAAAATAAGTGATTATCAAATAAAGGATTTGGAAATTTTGAATAGGGTGGAAGCTATCAGAAATGGAAAATCCTTAGAGTTCAGGATTGATGAGGAAGGAGTTGTAAGATTTAGGTCACAATTATGTGTACCATCTGATTCAGATATAAATAAGGAGATTCTGAATGACACACATAGCTTAACATTCTCTATAAACCTATGGAGCACAAAGATGTATCGAGATCTCCTAGGGAACTTTTGGTGGGACAATATGAAGAAAGAGATTGGTAAATATAAATCAAAATTCCTGGTATGTAAAAAAGTAAAGGCTAAAAGACATAAGTATAAGGGGATAATGAAACCACTACCCATACTAATATGAAAGTGGGAGAAAATAACCATTGTCTTCGTCATTGGACTTTCAAGGAAATCTAAAAGAAACAAGGATCTATGGGTCATTGGGGATTGTTTTTAAAAGACAACTCACTTTATTGAAATTCGGGAGGACATATCATTGGATAAAATTTAATGGATATATATCAATGTGATGGTAAAGCTGTATGGAGTACCACTATCTATTGTATCTGATCTAGATCTGAGATTCACCTCAACGTTTTGGAAAATTCTCCAACATGATCTAAGCACTGAACTGAACTTTAGTACGACCTATCATCCTCAAACTAATGGCCAATTTGAGTGAACTATTCATACATTGGAAGATATGTCGAGATCATTTTCTATGAAATTCAAATGAGGATGGGACCAACATCTTCAACTGGTCAGATTCTCCTAAAAAAATATTTTCAACTTGAGCATTTTAATTGAACCATACGATGCCCTTTATGGGAAAAGGTGCAGAACACATGCATGTTGGGAAAAAGTCAGTGAGTGTAAGCTGCTAGGACCTAAAATGGTCAAAGAAATTTTGGATAAGGTAAAAACCATTAAACATCACATCAAGGTAGCCCAAAGTCGAAAAAAGAGTTATTCAAAAAATCTTCACCAAGACCTTGAATTCCAAGATGGAGACATGTTATTTCTCCACATATCATCATGGAATAAGGTCGTGTGATTTGGGAAGAAAGAAATGATAAGTCCTAGGTATATCATCCCCTTCTAGATCCTTGATTTAGTTGGAGCTGTAGCCTATTGATGATCACTTCCACCTACGATGTCTAAATTACGCAATGTCTTCCACATATCCCTCTTATGGAAGTATACACTAAATCCTTCACATGCACTCTCTTATGAGGTGGTACAGTTGGAGGATGATCCTTCTTATGAGGAGTAGCTAGTGAAGATATTGGATCGTAGATATAATGTTATAATTAAAAAGACTAGTCAACTAGTCAAAGTACTGTAGTATAACCATAATAATGAAGAGGAAACATTGAAACTGGAGGGGGTAATGAAGAAAAATCACCCTCACCTATTTATGGATTAGAATGAAAAACAAAATTTCAAGGAAATAATTTCATAAGGGGGGAATAATACAATGACCCAATGTTTTATAAATGGAAATTTAATTCTTATAATTATGTCATATAATCACATGAAATAACAACACAATGAACTACTAAGTACTATGTGACCTTTAAACATAATATTTTCACTTCTGTGATTTGAATTTCAAAAATATAACATACAGGTTTGTGATCAGTAAGATATTTTGAGTCAGATAAGACAAACATATTTTTTGGTGACTATTAACTGACCCATATGAATAGAAATTTTACACTTTTGAATAGTAATACGACCCTTATGAATAGTAAATTGTCCAAAATCATATTAACCTCATCTGTGAATGTATAAATAAAATTTAGGGATCATATAATTGATAATATGACCATAGTAAACATATTGGTATTTTTGTAAGTCATAAATAATTAATTAAAATTAATTAATTAACTTAAACAAAATTTATTTTCCAAAAAGGTTTTCATTAATAATAAATTTTACATCTTTTGGATTGAAGATAATTTTATAAGACCTTATGTAATTTTTGAAAACATTATAAAATAAGTTATAGTTTTAAAATATGTATTCTTCAAGTAAATAATGATTTTAATTAAAAATTAAATTAATTATATTTAGAAAATTATTTTTTTAAAATGGATTTCATTTTTGGATTCTAGATGTTTAAAAATTGATAGGGTTAATTTTTGGTATTTTCTAAAATACTTGAATTTGTTATAAATAGTAAAATACAATAATTTGCAAAAAAAGCTAAATACATGATTTATAGGGTCATGGATGATGTTATGATGATGTAAGACCAATTTGTTGAACTGACATGCACTTATTACTTTTTTTGGTCATGTAATCATCAATATTTCTTGTGTCGATGGAAATTAATAAACTAATGAATTAAATATTATGAAAACCCTCCTCTTCTCCACTATAAATACCACCCCTCTTTACCTATTCAATTCACTACTCTCAAGAAATGTGCATTGCCAAATTCAGCCCAAATATCTCCCTAATCTCCACCAATTCCAATAGAACTTAGTCTCTTCAAAAGACCAAATCCTCTCCCCTTAAGAGGCTTTCACATAAGATTTATTCCTGAGGTAAATTTTACTTTTCAATTCTTTTACTTTCTTTTCAAGTTCATTTGTTTTCTTTTTTATACTAACCCATACTCATCCAAATGTTATGAAAAATCCTATATCTTATTTGTAATATAATTTTTTTATGATAATAAAATAAGTTATTATCATCTCTCCTTTACTCTTCTTTTATACAAGTAGTAACGACACCATCTGAGATGTGTTAATTTACCACAGTCAAGGACGATGGGTTTTCAATTTCTTTTACCATCATAAATTCTTGTCATGAAACCATTTTTGTTATGTTTAGAACATATTATTATTTAATATATCCTATTTAATGTTCTATAATGTTTTTGTACACATGATATTAATTTATAATGAAAAATGAGTTCGTAGTGATAAAAAACCACCAATAAACCCAAAAGATTATCACTAATGTTTTATATGATAATTCAAATTCACTCCAATTAATAAAATTAAATTTACAAACATGTAACCTTATGGATGTCCAAAAATAAAATATAACTCCAATTCTGGAATACCATCCTCTTTTTACATGATTCTATGTACATTAAAATAAATAAACTTGTCGTAAAAACCAATAAAACAAACGGACCCGAACAATGAAATTGAACCAATTAACCAATCAAAAAGGTCATGAATGAACTTAAAAAGGTTATAGTAATTTTTTTACATATATAATAGGTTCTGGGATTATTAATTTATGAACCTAATTTGATTATTCATGTCATTAATATCAAGTGGAGAACACCATCAGACTTAAGGTAAGGGATCCTCTCTATTTCACTTTTATTCAAGAATGTCCTCTATGTTATGCCATTTTACGTTTAATACCTTATGATGGGGTATGACTTATCACCTCCACCATAATTAAATCATGATGTATAATAGATGATAAACCCCTTTATCTCTCATTAATCCCTCTTGAGTACACCCAATACCATGTCGATAATCCGTAAGGGATTCTACCTGAACCTCCTTTGTTCCTTCAGGTTTCTTTATCTTCCTTTTACCAAAATTAATTTATCTTATATTTTTATATTTATATTATAAATTCTATGTAAATGTACCAAATTATTTTATTAATTCCCTTTCATCATCCACTTTTAGGTATATAATTGTTTTTAAGTTATTCCCTCCTCAATACTTCCTAATAAGAAAACCTGTTTTGAGGGAACTTCCTGAATTCTTACCCAATTTCAAGTTCACTATATCTTAGGTTTTGAGCCACCATGTATTTATAAAATAATTATTTTTTATTATGAATGCATTCATGGTTCTCTTATGGTTTTATATAAAGGATTTTTACCTTTTCCATTTTAAAGGCTCTATAGTATTTTTCTTAAAACCGCACAAAAATGTTTTAATGATACAATTTCATAAATAATTTTCTTACATGTTGTCACTTATACTTGACATGACCTTACATTATACCCGACTATTTTAACTTATGAATTTCAATTTATATTTTAGTTTCATTCTTTCATGGACACTTTTATGATTCTCCCATTTGTTAAGCTTTATGAAATGATTGTGGTACCCAATTCTTTACATGGTTAACACTTATGTTTATGTAAGATTGATTATGTATGATTATTTATGTGGAAAAAATATTCATGAAAAGATAATATTAGTGTTCCCAGATATCTCTCCAATGAATTGGGTAAAGATGAGTTTCATGAGACGTTATGTGTGGTGGTCTTGGCGGCTAGCCTTAGCTTTTGCTACCTTGTGTGACAATCTTGGTAGTTAGTGTTGTCTTGGGCATGTGTAACGGGCTTGGAGGTTAGCATTAACTCATGATAATGTCATTTTTTATGTTGTTGACATATTATTATGACTCGATTTTTATATGATTCCATGTTTGTATGTTATGATTCTATATGTTACATGTCTTTTTATATCATCACGTCATGCCTTATATCCCATGTTATAATGCATTGTTCTTATGGTTATTCCCTTATTGGGATATTTAGCTCATCCCTTTGTTCATGTGTTCCCCAAGGTACCCTATGTAGATGTTTGATCACAATGGATGTGAGGAGTTAAATTTGAAAATTAAATAAAGAAATGTTTTTTTGTAACACCCCAAGATTTTATGAGATATGTTATTTTTAATTTCTTTGATGTATTCTAGTATACACTACACCAAGATTTTCTTGTACTATACACAACACCGTATTATCTTGGAGTATACACAACACTATTCTTGGCTCGTGTTACACATAATTTCAAGTTCGTTTTGTGGAAATTATTTTACCCAACATTAAGTATAGATTTTGTTTAATGTATATATGAATTATGTTTTGATTATGTTATATGCAACACCAAAGGAATCTTTCCCTACACACAACCATGAATTTCCTTTCGTTACACGCAAGAGAAACCTTCTTAGATAGCTTGTGTTGTACGCAATACCGAGTTTCACTAAATAATGATATGTTATTAAAATATTATATAAACTAGCCATTATAAATAGTAATATGAACCTTTTGAAATTGTATAAATTTTATCTTTCAAAATGGATTTCATTTTTGGATTCGAAATATCAAAATTAGCTTAGGGTAAAATTTTGGTATTTTTCTGAAAACATTCAATTTTTGATGAATAGTGAAAACACTTGGTTACTATTTAAAAACCAACTTTTTATTTAAATTTATTTTAGGTCAAAATTTATACATAATACCTATATAAGTTCAATGTAATTCATTGGAGTCATTTTATAATAATTGAAGATATATAAAAATTTTATTGATCTTTTCACCATCTTTTACCCACTTTCTAGGAGAATTTGAAAATTTACATAAAACATAATTTTATTTCTTCTGTGGGTGGAATTTAGAAAATCTTATAGATACGGTTAATATCAAGGAGTAAAATATGGTTCAATAAGATAAAAATAATTTTTGGTGAATAGTAACTATTTACTTTTATTTACCACAGTTAAAAGTAAATAGGGTAATTATGGGTCAAAATGATATTATTATTACCCTAACACATGACCTAATTATATTGTATAAGTGTAATTCGACCAAAAACAACCTTAGGAATAAAATATTACCCTTTAGGTCCACTTGGATTAGATTAGGACATTTATTATTATTTTATTTAAAAAAGAGTTAAAATAGTTAAAATCAATGTTTAATAACTAAAACATTTTTAATATAGGGTTATACATAATATAAATTCGACTATAAATAATAATTAGAAATATAAAAATATTTCCTATATAATGGTATTTTATTTATCATTTTTAGACATTAAATAATTTAATTTATTTATTACACAATGATAATGCAGTAATTACCTTATGAATGAAATATTAAAATAATTGATGTTATAAATACCCAATTAAATGTAATTTCCAACTTTTTATAAATTCCAATAAATTTTTAGGTTAATATGAAATTTTATTATTGATTAAATTAACTTTTTTCTAACTAATCATGCTGTTATGATTTTCACAAAAATCAAATACCAAATAGTGTCAAAATTGACATAAAATAGTTTTTAAAAAAATTATTATATTATTAATTATTATTCTATTCCTAAAAATCTAAGGTTCGGAAAAATGAATTTGATAAGGTTATATATATTAATAATGAACCACTTGGGGTTTTTTTGGCTTGTTATAGTATGTTTATTAACCATATAGTGTAAGAAAACAAGAAGACGCGGTAAAAGTTAAATTATTTAACTTAGAGTTAAAATCTAAATGATAAGGATAAAATAGTAACCTAAACTAGTCTAAAACCTATTGGTTGAGAGGATTTAGACCCATACCCACTTTATCTTCAAAATAAATCAATTTGGAGCTATTATAAACTGAATATGACTTTATTATAAAATAATATTTTATGTTTTTCATAAGGTGCCCCTCTCCTCCATTATAAAAGGGCATCTCCTCCCTCTTCTCTTTACACAATTTTGAGCTTTCAAGCTCAGAAAAACCATTCCCATTTACCTTCTAAACTTCCCTAGAAACATTATAGAGGTTCTGGTCTCCTCAGAAGACCAACTATAGTGCCTTAAGAGGATGCTTAAAGGAGGTGTGTCGAAGAAGATGTAATCTCTTCTACAGATTCTTTCAAGTTTATTTCTTCTTCAAATTACTCTTCTTTAGATGTTTCATTTTAAAGTAATACAATAAGTATCACTAATATACTGATATTATATGATAAATATGATACAACCCCATTTCACCTTCTATCAATCCTACAGAAAGCAAAATCACCGCGCGTGCGTACGTACGGAATACCGTCCAACGCCATGGTGTAATCTTTTTTTCCACAACCACCTTACTTGGATGGGTATAATGGTGTAAAGAATAACTATATATGGTTATTATAACATCATACGGATTCTGAGATATTATATCATCCACTCCAATTCCATTCAATAATTATGGGAACTATATCATCACTCATGCGTACGTACAGATTACCGTCTCCACAACGCGATGAGATTCATTCTCCATGTTAACCATTAAAGAATTATTATAAAGTATATATAATGAATAATAATAGTATATATAACATAATAATGCTACTTTATATATATATATATATATGTCATCTACTTACTTTGATTCAAGTTAATAAGGAAAGGAAAACAACGTTAATGCGTACGTACGGCCTACCGTCTCCATGAACGGTGTATTTCATTTCATTCATCTATATATTATATATATATATACTGAATATATATGATATATAAATCATGATTTACATTATTTAATTAATTAAATCATGATATAAGTAATAATAATATCAAGAACTATAAGTCCAATCACGTATGATAAATAAAACGATTTTACCCAAAACGCTGCTTTAACATGGAATTTACAAAAGAACGGGTAATATAAAGTCATAAGTGAACCATATATGATATCATAAAAATGAATATGATTATTTAATAATTAAATGATATTATTTAAATCATTATATAGGAGGTTCAGATATGTACAAAGCATATCAGACCCAAGGTAAGGGATAATTATTCTAATCTCGTTCTTATCTGAGATTGTTTATTCGTAAGTATTTTCCAGGGTTATTGTAATCATCCATGTCCATGTTTTCTAAAAGTGTTTTTATGTTTGTTTAAAATACTTTTACCCATTTTTGACTTTTACCACATGTTATGAAAGGAATATTTCTTTTTTTTACCGTATGAGGAACTTTTTGACTTTTCCAAAAAAAGTACGAGGAGAATGTTTTTTTTAACTTATACGACATGAACAAATTTTTAAGGTTTCATAACAACTTATTTTCTTGAAGATTACTCTACAATATTTCATGAATATTTTTAAAAAAATCATTTTCTTTTAAAATTTGTTGGAATTTTGTGAAAAGAAAATGATTTTGAATAAGAAAGGATATTTTCCTCAAGAATTTATCTCAAGTGTTTTATGAAAACCATTTTACATCTAAGATGACATTATTTCATATGTGTATGTTTCAAGTATAATGTATCTATGATTTACATGGTTTCACTTCTCTTATGATGAAATGATATCCATTTGTTTTATACGGATTATGTTATGATGAGATTATGTTAATGAAACCCATTTTATTCTTTGGGTTATGATGAATGATTTATGTTTATGTTGTGGAACACATAATAATGATTTCATTATGAGATGGGTGGGACCTATATCTCCATCCAATGAATTGGGTAAATATTTATATCTCATGAGATAGACATGGCTGGAACAGTAAGTTAATCCGGTACAGTGATACAGGACTGGAACGAGGAGTGAACACGATTTAGTAAAGGACTTTGTCCACTAAGATGGTCTTGGCAGCAATGCCTTGGCTACTATGGAAATCATATCTTGTGCTTAATGGTTTTCCACAATTAAATGTTTTATTCCCATGATATTTTATCATGATTGATGTTCCATTATGATATATTCCTTACATAGTTCCAAGATTAATGCCTTTGCTCAAGATTTTAATGTTTAGATTTTATGTTTATGTTTTTTTTTCATTCAAATGTTTATGGATTGTTTTATGTTCTCTATGTTTACCCTTACTGAGCATTTGAGCTCACCCTGTTTATGTTTTCTTTTCCCTAGGATATAAAGAATTTTTTTAGGTAAGAAAAAAAAGGGGGAGATCTTTATGGGATATGTTGAAGATCTTTCACCATGATTAGAAGATTATTTTTCCGAGTTTCCAAAGACGCTAAACTATTAAGGTCCTTGTGTGTTTGTTTTTTTTATATATTAAGTATTCCTCAAAAGTAATGTAATGTCTATGTATGTTCAGATTTGGGTCTCTATAGTTGGTATGATAGGAAAGGTTTATTTAACCTTTGGAAACTAGGATGCGAAAACATTAGTGAGATCCCTAGAGATATTTCTAAGGTATGTCTAGGGATGTACCTAAGGTTAAGTATAAGTGTAGGTTATAGTCCTAGAATTATGGTAAAAATATTATAATGAAATCTAAGATGTTAGATATTGAAGGTACTCCTCCTTGATTATGATTTTTTCCTCTCATAATATAATTTTTGGGTTTTAGAAAATGGATGGAAACAAGAAGATTCACGATAATGGAGGATATGATGGACAATGGAATGTTATTTTTCATGAGAAACCAAATTAAATTGGATCTAGAAGTCCACATATAGTTATTATGACTAATCATAAATATCATAATATGATCAATAATCACAACTTTGGTATGTTTCTTGACTCAGTTAATAAGATAATGATGGAGTTTCATGATGATCATAGAGGAAAGAAAGTTCAATTTACCTAATGTAAATCATCTGGGAAGAGGTATCAGGGAGAATGTTTCAAAGGAACTAGAAGATGCTTTGGGTGTGGAAAAGAAGGAAAAAATGCCAGTAATTGTAAAGGAAAATATTCAGTTAACACCATGGACAAGGATAATGGTATTGCTAAGACATCAACAACGATTAAGTGTTTTAAATGTGGAATGTACGAGCATTATGAAAACCAATTACCTAAGGGAAAATATCATGAAGAGAATCAGCATGATAATATGGGTAGTATTTATGTGGATGATGATGAAGAGGCTAAAAATGTTATATGAGATGAAAGAAATGATGAAGATCTGTTAGTGGTTTAAGAAGGTAGTGGAATCGTTGTATGTTTATCAAGAATAATGTATGGTACTATGGAATAAAGAAAAATCTAAGGATTCTTACACTCTTGCCTTTGATTGTGTTTTGAAAGTATATGATGATTGGTACCGGTAACCATGAAAGGTTATTCAAATATTTTTGGAAGGTAGATGATATGTGCATAATGAAAGGATAAGGAGATAATGAGATGTTTGATAGTATTAATGAGATCATGACTGGTATAAGGACAATGTGATATCATGGTTTGAGTATACATAATTTTGGGATTTTGGTATGTGGAATGAGTTAACTTTTGACAACATTCATTTTTTCACTAAGGTTCAATGGGTATTCATTTTTCATGAGAATACTTGATTAAGGCATTCGAATGTTTGGAATGTGACCAACAAGATATATAAATCTTATGATATACGAGTGATAAATTATTGTATTCAATGCTTGGTAGATGACCTTTCTAGTAATCGTTTTATTTATACTATGAGATTAGATAGAAGTATTTTGGATAAACCTAAAGATCGGAGTAGATTAAGTTAGAAATCGGATAGTATTGTTTAATTCTAGAACTTTCTATTATGTTATAATAGTATAGTTTTAGAAAAAGGACAACCTATAGGAAGGGCGACAACCCGTCGTGTCAGATAAGGATGTGAGAATCGAACCCATAACCAAAGTGCGACATGACTTTATCGCCTACCACTAGCCAACAGGAAGTCCCTAGTTAGTAGAAACTAGTTTTATTTTATTAAGATCTATGATAGATGAAGTATAAGTCCATTTTAGCGACCATATATGATTAATCTATGAAAATATGGACTTATGTATATTTAAAAAATTTGCTAGACTTTTTGCGATTGAAAAGATGGAATGACCTATCATTCTATCGCATGATCTACTAAAACTTCATGAATGAAAAATTCAACTTCATTTCTTTAAGAGATGAAGAGGAAATTGTTCATGTCACGAACAACGGTGAGATTTTACCAAAATCAAGTAAGTATTTCTTTTAATTCAAAAATTCTCCAACATTAGGGAAATGATCTTGAGAACTAAAAATTTTGTCCTAGTACCCTTATACCCGATGAATTAGATGGTACCTTAAATCATCACAAATTTATGGCTCTGTGATTGATGGATTTTTCAGAGCCATGTTCTCTACCACTATCCATCAGAACTTGATGGTTAGATTTATCTTCCATATCTATATTTTCAGCTATGTTGTCCTATGTGGAAACCCATTAATGAGTTACTTTGGGTGACCGTTATGATTCTAAATTTCTTTTTTAAAATGAAGTTTTAGTATTCCTTTTTACGATGTGGGTTTATATGAATGAAACTTTCAAGTAGTAAATGATTTATTACCCTGACGAATTTCGAGGGAGAAATTCATTTTAAGGGGGGTATAATGTAACACCTCGAGATTTTATGAGATATATTATTTTTAATTTCTTTGATGTCTTATATTATACACTACACCAATATTTTCTTGTACTATATGCAACACCATATTAGATTGCAGTATACACAACACTATTCTTGGCTCGTGTTACACACAATTTCAAGTTCGTTTTGTTGAAATTATTCTACCCAAAATTAATTATAGATTTTGTTTAATGTAAAAATGAAATAAGTTTTGATTATGTTATACGCAACACCAAAGGAATATTTCCCTAAACGCAACCCTGAATTTCCTTGCGTTACACGCAAGAGTAATCTTCCTTGATATCTTACGTTGTACGCAACACCGAGTTTCACTAAACAATGATATGTTATTAAAATATTATATAAACTAGCCATTATGAATAGTAATACTCTCTTTTTGAAATTTTATAAATTTTATATTTCAAAATGGAATTCATTTTTGGATTCGGAATATCGAAATTAGCCTAGGGTAAAATTTTGGTATTTTTCTAAAAGCATTCAATTTTTGATGAAAAGTGAAAACACTAGGTAACTATTTAAAAAAGAATTTTTATTTAAAGAATTATTTATTTTATTTAAATTTATTTTAGGTCAAAATTGATACATAATACCTATATAAGTTCAATGTAATTAATTGGAGTCATTGTATAATAATTTTAGATATATAAAAATTTTATTGATCTTTTCACCATCTTTTACCCACTTCCTAGGAGAATTTGAAAATTTACATAAAACTTAATTTTACCGCTTTTATGAGTGGAATTTCTAAAATCTGAGAGATACGGTTAATATGAAGGAGTAAAATGTGTTTCAATAGGATAAAAATATTTTTTTTGAATAGTACCTTTTTACTTTTATTTACCACGATTAAAAGTAAATAGGGTAATTAAGGGTAAAAAGGATATTATTATTACCCTAACACATGTCCTAATTCTATTGCATTAGTATAATTAGACCAAAAACAACCTTAGGAATAAAATATTACCCTTTAGGTCCACTTGGATTAGATTAGGACATTTATTATTATTTTATTTAAAGAAGAGTTAAAATAGTTAAAATCAAAGTTTAATAACTAAAACATTTTTAATATAGGGTTATAAATTAGGTAAATTCGACTATAAATATTAATTATAAAGATAAAAATATTTATACATAATGGTATTTTATTTATAATTTTTAAACATTAAATAATTTAATTTATTTATGACATAATGATGATACAATAATTATCTTATTAATGAAATATTAACATAATTGATGTTATAAATACCCAATTAAATGTAATTTAAGACTTTTTATAAATTCCACTAAATTTCTAGGATAATATGACATGTTAGTATTGATTCAATTAACTTTGTTCGAACTAATCATGCTGTTATGATTTTCACAAAAACCAATTACCAAATAGTGTCAAAATTGACATAAAATAGTTTTTAAAACAAATATTATATTATTAA
Source organism: Viscum album (assembly GCA_963277665.1). Lineage (NCBI taxonomy): Eukaryota > Viridiplantae > Streptophyta > Magnoliopsida > Santalales > Viscaceae > Viscum > Viscum album. The sequence goes on along the minus strand of OY728152.1, from coordinate 328,721,222 downwards.
TTGTTATTATATTCCTAAAAATATAAGGATCGACCAAATGACTTTGATAAGGTTATATATATTAATAATGAACTACTTGGGGTTCTTTTGTCTTGTTATAGTATGTTTATTAACCATATAGTGTATGAAAACAAGGAGACACGGTAAAAGTTAAATTATATAACTATATATGGTTATTATAACATCATACTGATTCTGAGAAATTTTATCATCCACACAAATTCCTTTCAATAATTATGGGAACGATATCATCACTCATGCATACGTACAGATTACCGTCTCACGATGTGATGAGATTCATTCTCCATGTTAACCATTCAAAAATGATAATAAAGTATATATAATGAATAATAATGGTGTATATAACATCATAATTCTACTGGATTTATGTATATATATATGTCATATACTTACTTATATTAAATTCAATATGGAATGGAAAATATAAATCATGCGTACGTACTGTAACACCCCAAGCTTCTACGGTACCCTTCTCTTTGAATAATTCAATTGCGTGTGCTGTACGCAACTTCAAGTTCTAACACACACCACAACCAATCAAAATAACTGTTATGAATAGTAATACCCACTTTTTGAAATTATATAAATTTTATCTTTCAAATTGGACTTAATATTTGGATTCTGAATATCGAAATTATCCTAGGGTGAATTTTTGGTATTTTTCTGAAAACTTTCAATTTTTGATGAATAGTGAAAAAACATTGAGTTATAGTTTAAAAACGATTTTTTATTTAAATAATTTTTTATTTTATTTAAATTTAATTAAGGTCAAAATAGATACATAATACATATATATATGTTCAATGTAATTCATTGGAGTTAGTTTAGAATAATTTTAGATATATAAAAATTTTATTGAACTTTTCACCGTCTTTTACGCACCTCCTAGGAGAATTTGGAAATTCACGTAAAACATAATTTTACCGCTTCTGTGAGTGGAATTTATAAAATCCGAGAGATATGGTTAATATCAAGGAGTAAAATGTGGTTCAATAAGATAAAAATAATTTTTGGTGAATAGTAACGTTTTACTTTTATTTACCACAGTTAAAAGTAAATAGGGTAATTAAGGATAAAAATGATATTAATTTTACCCTAACACATGTCCTAATTCTATTGGAGAAGTTTATATCGACCAAAAACAACCTTAGGAATAAAATATTATCATTTAGGTCCACTTGGATTAGATTAGGACATTTATTATTATTTAATTCAAAGAAGAGTTAAAAGAGTTAAAATCAAAGTTTAATTACTAAATAATTTTTAATATAGGGTTATACATAAGATAAATTCGATTATAAACATTCATTAGAAATATAAAATTATTTCCTAAATAATAGTATTTTATTTATAATTTTTAGACATTAAATAGTTTAATTTATTAATGACACAATAGTGATGCAATAATTACCTAATTAATGAAATAATAAAATAATTGATATTATAAATATAAAAATAAATGTAATTTGAGACTTTTTATTAATTAAAATAATTTTATAGGATAATATGACATGTTATTTTTGATTTAATTAAGTTTTTTCGAAGTAATAATTCTGTTATAAAATTATCAAAAACAAAATACCCAATAGTGTCAAAATTGACATAAAAGAGTTTTTAAAACAAATATTATATTATTAATTGATATTCAATTCATAAAAATATAAGGTTCTGGAAAAGGACTTATATAAAGATAGCTATATCATTAATGGACCACTTGGGGGTTGATTGGAGGTATATAGTCAGTTTATTAACTATATAATATAAAAATACAAAGAGACATGGTAAATATCATACTATTTAACTAAGAGTTAAATATAAATGATAAGGTTAATATAGTGACCCAAACCTATCTAAAATCTATTGGTTGAAATAATTTCTAACCATACCCACATTAACCTTTAAATAATTCACTTTTGAGCCATTATAAACTGAATATGAATTTATTATAAAATAATATTACTAGATTTTTTTAAGGTGCCCCTCACCCCTCTTATAAAAGGGAACTCCCCCTTCTCTCTAATTCACACCATAAAAGACTTTTGGCTCGGCCAACCCTGCCCAAATATTCTATCAACTTCCTTCACTTCAACCTAGATGCCTTAGTTTAATCAGAAATTCAACCTAAGGAGCCCTTATGATCAAATCAAAAGGAAGAACCCGAAGAAGAGGTAATGTTTTCACCACCCTCTTTCAAGTTCCTTTATTCTTCCACTTCTTCTTTCTTTGTTATTTCCATTATGTAATAATAACAACAGTATCTTCTATATACTGTGATGTTATTATAAATATGGTAGAACCATATTCAGTATTCTATCCATCCTTTTAATGGCATGTCACCATACGTGCGTACGTACGACTTACCGTCTCCACGTCGTGGTGTAATTGTTATTCAAAACATTATTATTTGGATGGGTATGATAATGATGTTTAATTGAAGTAAATAATAAATATAAAATTATAATGATTCTGTATATATGATATACCATCCAATTATATACGATTTTAATATCAAAAGAAAGATATTGTCGCTCGTGCGTACGTACAGACTACTATCTCCACGAACGCGATGAGATTCATTCCCCATCGGGTCCATTCAAGAATAATTCTCATTTGATGACTAAAAGTAATGTTTAAGGACTTGATATAATTCTGGATATGAATAATATACATCCTATCCATAACAAGCACGACTTATATAACAAAACATATAAAAGAAAACGAGTAAGTGAACACCCGAAACGACAATAATACTAAAATATTATTAACAAAGCAATATTAAAAGATCATATATGATATCATGTTTATGTATATGATTATTTAATAATTTAATAACAATGATTTAACTATTATACAGGAGTTTAACCTACCCTCGTCCAAGGAAAATTACAAGGTAAGGGTTTATTTTACAATCTCTTCATTATCCGAGGATGTTTATACGTAATTATCTACTGGGACCTCTTTATCATCCACATCCATATTTCTTAAAAATGTATTTCAAAACATTCTTACTATTTTACAGAATATGGGTTAAAGTCATTTATACCCTTGTTTTACTTTTTATAAGAAGTTTATAAAGGAATCTTTCCGTCGTTTTCCAAACAAGGTCCCTTTTTAACCTTTTCGACAGAATTAAGATAAGAATGCCTTTTTTTAACTTATACAGCAGGTGCGACTTTTTATGCCATTATAAAATCATCTAAGCTTCCCTTACAATCTTATAAGAATATTTTCAAATTATATGTTTTCTTTTATAATTATGTGACTTTTTAAATGATTTCAAAAATAAATAGATATTTCTCTCAAATAGTTTTGATTTCATCTATGTCAACATCCTTTGATAAATTTTAATCTTATTTGAAGTTGATTTATTATGATACAAAACATCCATATTGTTTTGAAGGTTTTGTGATATGTTTGAATGTGGATGTGTTATTTTTATACCATTCATGGTTTATGGAGAAAGTATTTACATTTCGTATGCTAGTTTTTATACGAATGTTTATGTTATGTTTAAACCTGCTCATATGAGGAATGCATTGGAGATAGTAAGTGACAGGTGGAGCCCGCTCAAGCTCCTCGATGCATCGGTAGGTCTCATGAGACAAACTACTATCTTGTCACAAGGCCTTAACAAAATCTTATTTGTAGTCTTGGCATAAGGCCTTGACTATGTGGTTATGATAGTCTGGCATTATGCATTCCATCATTATGAAAGTGGTTATTGATATTGCATGTGATTATTAGATTAGTAGAATATACATGTGAATAAGTAAATGGAATTATTTAATTTTATTTCTGCCATATTATGATGAAGTTCATGTTTAAAAGGCTTTTGTTTTAGTTATACATTGCCTTAAATGTTTATGCTTATTTAAGAAAGTTTCTGCTATATTGTTATCCTTACTGGACATCTGAGCTCACCACTTTCTCTGTTTTATTTTTCCCAGGATGTGAAGAAGTATTTTATGAATGACCTGCGGGGATAGTATGAGTGGATATAAGTGTGGTCTATGGACACAAGATGTTGTTGTAGTTTTTAACTTTATGATGTAATGTAAACTTTATGAATGTATCTTGTGATTCCAAGGCTACTAAACTAACCGGTCATTCAAGACTTGATCTTTTGTGATCATGCCAATGTTATGTAATAATGCACCGACTTTGGGTAACTGGTATCGCGATGTTACAGTTGGTATTAGAGGAAGTTTAGTACAAACCTTGGAAGCTAGATTTAGATAAACTATGATTAGAGAACATAGCCCTAAGATATACTTTGAGGATTAGTATAGAAGAACTTCTTAGAATTTTGGTATTGTAGATATTTTTTGAGTTTTCTAAGAAATACATCCCTGTCTGGATACGAGCAGGTAGAGGTGGCTCTAGAGCAGATGTACCTAGGGGTAAAACCCAAAAACACCGCTTTGAGCTTGACTCGAATGTGAAATGGTGCACAATAATGGGCCTTGCTACACTCTTGGTTACGACACTCCTGGGGGATATGCTTAGGATAATTCTCAGTTTCTTTAAAAACCATTATTAAGGGTTTATGAGTATATAAATCCTCATAGAAAACATTTTTATGATTATGGATTATATCCATAAACTGTTCAATTTATGTTAAGTGTTTTACAAGTTTTGAATTATGTATTTTGATTCATAAACTGATCTAGTCTATGCCATTGTTTAGAAATGGATCCTAGTGGAATAAATGGAAACTGTATCAATGCATGCACTCCATGTAGGAATTTCCCTCCTACTCGAGATAATTATAGTGGAGATGGTGATGCAACTGCTGCTGATCAGCTAATCACCATACTGGGACAACTCACTCAGGTTATGAATAATAACCTTACCCATATGGAGCACCCCGATCCACAACGTGGAGGATCAATGTTAGATCGATTCATGAGGTAACAACCACCAAAATTCAATGGGAGTAAAAACCCATTGGTAGCTGACCAATGGATAAGTTCTTTAGAGAAAATATTCCATGCCTTGGGGAGGAGTGAAAGGGAAAAAGTTGTCATGGAAGTTTACCGCCTCACTGGCGATGCTGATCAATGGTGGTCATTGATTCAAAACACGAAGGAAAATGATGAAGTATAAAATATAAATGTAGGGAGTTCAAAGAGCATTTCTTAGAAAAATACTTTCCTCGTGACCATCGAGAATATATGGAAAGGTAATTTCTGAGTCTGAGACAAAAGGAGGATGAGAATGTCGCAAATTATGAGGATAACTTTACAAGGTTAGCGAGGCATGTAGCAGATTATATACGTAACCCAATGAGTAAGATTGATCATTTATTTGATGGGTTAAAAAAATTTCTTCATCGTGCATTAGTCTCACAATCCTTCTCATCGTACGAAGATATTGTCTCATGTGCCATCAAGACAGAAAAATAATTCTCTAAGTCTTACGACTTTAGAGCAAAGAAAGAAAAGAAGAGATATACTAATCAATCCAGAAATGGAAATAAGGGGAAGAAGGGAAAATTTGAATATACATCCTATAGTAAATGTGGAAAGAAACACCCTAGTACTTTATTGAAAGGAATGGGAGTCTATTACAAGTGTGGTGAAAAAGGCCACCAAGCTCGTGATTGCAAGGGGAAGATAGAAGCTACCGATGTTCAATTCTAAAATTATGAAAATGAATGTCCTAAGTGTTAGGGGAATTTATCTTAGAAAAGGACAAGGGATCAATTCCAAGATTATTCTATAACTATTGCTAAGGTAGAAGCTCCGAAATACATGGTAGCAGGTAATTTAATGGTTTCCTCAAGTTTAACAAATGCATTATTTGATTCTGGATCATCGCATTGTTTCATATCTTCCCAGTTTTCTAAGAAAATTAGATATTTCCAATTTGATTTAATAAGGGAGTTGTCAGTTAAAACTCCCAAGGGAAGTATCATTGCTACAAATTTCTGTGAATCAGTTCCCATTAGAGCACATAAATGTTCTTTATCTGCTGATCTCATTGTCGTACCTATGATTGAGTTTTATATAATATTTGGTATGGATTGACTTTCAGACTACGATGCGAAGATTTATTATAAGAAGAAGGAGGTTATGATTTTTGATGATGTTGATAAGGAACACCTTATCTTTAGAGAAGAATCATCATCACCTAATTCTTATCTAGATCCACCCCCAGTAGCTCAACTAAATTAAATTATTGGGGAGGAAGAGAATGAAATAACTGTGGGTGAGGAAAGGAATGTTCAAATAGAGGATGTACCTATTTTGAAAGAATATGTTGATGTGTTTCTAGAAGATTTACCTGGACATCCTCCAGAATGAGAAATTGAGTTTTCCAATGATTTAATTCCAGGATCAAGGCCCATATCGAAGTCCCCTTATAGAATGGAAACTGTGGAATTAGTGGAACTAAAGAAACAACTAGAGGAATTGAGTAATAAGGGATTTATTCTCCCTAGTGTTTCTCTATGGGGAGCCCCTGTCCTTTTTGTTAAGAAGAAATATGGATATATGATGTTATGTATCGACTGCAGGGAGATCAATGCTATAACAATAAATAACAAGTATCCCCTACCTCGTATTGATGATATATTTGACCAACTTCATGGAGCTCAATACTTTCCAAAGATTGACCTTCAATCTGGATATCATCAGTTGTGTGTGAAGAAGGAAGAAATTCCGAAGACAACATTTTGAACCAGGTACGAGCATTACAAGTTTACAGTAATGCCTTTTGTGCTGACTAATGCACCCTCTATTTTCATGGATCTAATGAAAAGAGTTTTCAAGGAATATCCTGATGAATTTTTAGTGGTATTTATTGATGATATCTTGGTATAATAAAAAATCCACTAAGATCATGAAAATCACTTGCGCATTATCCTGAAGACTCTGAGAAGACATGAATTATATGGGAAGTTAAGAAAGTGTAAATTCTGGCTTCAGGAGATTTCTTTTCTTGGCCATATTGTCTCTAAGGATGGAATCTCTGTTGATCCTTCTAAGACCAAGGCAATCAAAGAATGGCCAGCACCGACGAGTATAACCGAGGTATGCAGTTTTATTGGTTTAGTAGGTTATTATCGACGTTTCGTCTAGAATTTTGACCGGTTGGCTAAAACATTAACAAAGCTCACACGTAAAGGGGTTAAATTTGTTTGGACAAAAGAGTGTGAAAAATGTTTTGAAGATCTAAAGAGAAGATTAGTCAATTCTCCTATATTGAATCTACCATCGGGGAATGATGTGTTTGTTATTTATAGTGATGCTTCAAAGAAAGGACTTGGTTGTGTCCTTATGCAGAATGATAGGGTTATTCCCTATGAATCACAACAGCTAAAAATTCATGAGAAGAACTATAATACTCATGATCTTGAGTTATCAGCTATAATCATTGCTTTGAAGATTTGGAGACACTATCTCTATGGTGAGAAATGTGAGATTTATACTGATCAGAAGAGTTTGGAGTATATCTTCTCACAGAAATAACTCAATATTAGGCAAAGGAGATGGCTTGAACTACTCAAGGATTATGATTGCATGATACACTACCACCTGAGGATGGAAAATAAGGTTGCAGATGCTTTAAGTAGAAAGGATCATGGATTTTTAAACAAGATGAGAGTTGAACATGATCCTATATACATGGATCTAGTAAAGTTGGATATGGGAATAACCATGTAAGGTGAAACATCAATGCCTTTTCAAATGGTTTTCAAACCATGTTTACTAGAAAGGATTAAGATTTCCCATACCAATGATGAAGAATTTCAAAATAAGATTAAATCTATGAATGATGGGAGATTGAGTGACTTTGTGTATGAAGATGGAATTTTGAAATTTGGGAAGAGACTTTGTGTTGCCAATATATCTGATCTAAAAAGGTAATTGTTGGACAATGCTCATAGTTCCAACTTCTCTATACACCATGGGAGCACCAAGATGTATATAGATTTGAAGGAACATTTTTGGTGGGACAACATGAAGAGGGAGATTTCTGATTTTGTGACAAGATGTATGATTTGTCAACAAGTGAAAGTTGGAAGGCAACAGCCTGGAGGAGTCATGCAACCTATTCCCATACCTGAGTGGAAATGGGATAATATCACGATGGACTTTGTCATGGGAATACCAAAGACTCCTAGAAGGAACGATGCAATATGGGTCATTGTTGATCATCTTACCAAATCAGCACATTTCCTTGATGTAAGAGAAGATCTACAACTTGAACGTCTAACAATGCTGCATATTAATGAAGTTGTAAGACTTCATGGAGTACCCCTATCTATTGTTTCCGATCGTGATCCCCATTTTACATCAAGATTCTGGAAGAGTCTTCAAAAGACCTTGGATACTGAACTTCGTATGAGCACTACCTATCACCCTCAAACAGATGGACAATCAGAATAGACTATTCAAACCTTAGAAGACATGTTGAGATCTTTCTCACTTGACTTTCAGGGTATGTGGGATCAATATTTACCTTTTATAGAATTTTTCTATAACAATAGCTTTCATTCAAGTATTCAGATGGCACCATATGAAGTGTTATTCAGAAAGAGATGTCGCACACAAACCTGTTGGGATGACGTTGGTGAATGAAAACTCATAGGCCCAGAACTAGTGGAGGAAACGATGAAAAAGGTAAAGGTAATCCAAAACCACATCAAAGCAGCTCAAAGTAGGCAGAAGAGCTATGCCGATAACCGAAGGAAGGATTTGGAATTTCAGGTAGGAGATCATGTTTTCTTGAAGGTATCTCCATGGACGAGAGTCATACGTTTCAGTAAGAAAGATAAATTGAGTCCCAGGTACATCGGACCTTTCGAAATTCTAGAACGAATTGGGGTCGTAGCTTACCGTTTGGAAATACCGCCAAATCTCTCCAAAGTTCACAATGTGTTCCACGTTTCACTATTGATAAAATACATGCCTGAACCAATGGATGTACTCACCTATGAGGAATTTGAACTGGAACCCGATATATCTTATTGCAAAGATCCCATCAGGATTCTTGATACCAGAGAACAAGTGTTGAGAAACCAGACGACTCGTCTGGTAAAAGTTATATGGAGAAACCATAAAATGGAAGTGGAAACGTGGGAACCTGAGGAACATATGAGGAAGAATCACCTGAGTCATTCTATGTAGGAATATTCTAGAAATTTTGAGGACAAAATTATTTTAATTATGTGAGAATGTAACACCCCAAGCTTCTACGGTACGCTTCTCTTTGAATAATACAATAGCATGTGTTGTACGCAACTTCGAGTTCTAACACACACCACAACCAATCAAACCAGCCGTTATGAATAGTAATACACACTTTTTGAAATTTTATAAATTTTATCTTTCAAAATGGAATTCATATTTGGATTCGTAATATCGAAATTATCCTAGGGTGAATTTTTGGTATTTTTCTGAAAACTTTCAATTTTTGATGAATAGTGAAAAAACACTGAGTTATAGTTTAAATACGAATTTTTATTTAAATAATTTTTTATTTTATTTAAATTTAATTAAGGTCAAAATAGATACATAATAACTATATATTTTCAATTTAATTCATTGGAGTTAGTTTAGAATAATTTTAGATATATAAAAATTTTATTGAACTTTTCACCGTCTTTTACCCACCTCCTAGGAGAATTTGGAAGTTAACGTAAAACTTAATTTTACCGCATCTGTGAGTTGAATTTATAAAATCTAAGAGACACAGTTAATATCAAGGAGTAATATGTGGTCCAATAAGACAAAAATATTTTTTTTTGTGAATATTAACTTTTTACTTTTATTTACCACGGTTAAAAGTAAATTGGGTAATTAAGGGTAAAAATGATATTAATATTACCCTAACACATGTCCTAATTATATTGGACAAGTGTATCTCGACAAAAAACAATCTTAGGAATAAAATATTATCATTTATTTCCACTTGGATTATATTAGGAAATTTATTATTATTTAATTCAAAGAAGAGTTAAAAGAGTTAAAATCAATGTTTAATTACTAAAACATTTTTACTATAGGGTTATAGATAATATAAATTCGATTATAAACATTAAATAGAAATCTAAAAATATTTCCTACATAATTTTATTTTATTTATAATTTTTATAAATTAAATAATTTAATTTATTTATGACAGAATGGTGATGCAGTAATTACCTAATTAATGAAATAATAAAATAATTGATATTATAAATATCAAAATAAATATAATTTGAGACTTTTTATGAATTACACTAATTTTATAGGTTAATATGACATGTTATTATCGATTTAAATACGTTTTTAAAAAATAATAATGCTGTTATGAAATTATCAAAAACAAAATACCCAATAGTGTCCAAATTGACATAAAAGAGTTTTTAAAACAAATATTATATTATTAATTGATATTCTATTCCTAAAAAATCTAAGGATCGGCCAAAGGAATTATATAATGATATTTTTATCATTAATGGACCACTTGGGGGTCTCTTGAAGGTATATAGTAAGTTTATTAATTATATAATATAAAAATACAAAGAGAGATGGTAAATGTCAAACTATTTAACTAAGAGTTAAATATAAATGATAAGATTAATATAGTGACCCAAACCTATCTAAAATCTATTGGTTGAAAGGATTTAGACCCATCCCAACATTAACCTTTAAATAATCAACTTTGGAGCCATTATAAACCGAATATAAATTTATTATAAAATAATATTTCTAGCTTTTCCTAAGGATCCCCTCACCACTCTTATAAATGGTCACTCCCCCTTCTCTCTAATTCACACCTTCAAAGCCTTTTGGCTCGGCCAAACCCTGCCCAAATATTCTCTTAAATTCCCTCACATCAACCTAGAGGCCTTATTTTGACCAGAAATCCAACCTAAGTAACCCTTTTGATCAAATCAAAAGGAAGAACCCGAAGAAGTGGTAATGTTTTCACCACCCTCTTTCAAGTTCCTTTCTTCTTCCACTTCTTTGTTCTTTGTTATTTACATTCTAAAATAATAAATCTAGTATCTTATATATAATGTGATGTTATTATAAATATGTTACAACCATATTTAGTATTCTAACCATCCTTTTAATGACATGTTACCATACGTGCTTACGTACGGCTTACCGTCTCCACGTCGTGGTGTAATTGTTATTCAAAACATTATTATTTGTATGGGTATGATAATGATGTGTAATTGAAGTAAATAATAAATATAACATTATAATTATTCTGTATATATGATATACCATCCAATTATATATGATTTTAATATCAAAAGAATGATATTGTCGCTCGTGCATACGTACGGACTACCGTCTCCACGAACACGATGAGATTCATTCCCTATCGTGTCCATTCAAGACTAATTCTCATTTGATGATTAAAATTAATGTTTAAGGACATGATATAATTATGGATATTAATAATATACAACCTATCCATAATAAATTCAACTTATTTAACAAAATATATAAAAGAAAACGAGTAAGTGAACACCCGGAACGACGATAACACTAAAATATTATTAAAAAAGCAATATTAAAAGATCATATATGATATCATATTTATGTATATGATTATTTTATAATTTAATAAATATTATTTAACTATTATACAGGAGGTTAACCTACCCTCCACCAAGGAAAAGTACAAGGTAAGGGTTTATTTCACAATCTCTTCATTATCTGAGGTTGTTTATACGCAATTATCTACTGGGACCTCTTTATCATCCACATCCATGTTTCTTAAAAATGCATTTCAAAACATTATTAATATTTTATAGAATATGGGTTAAAGTAATTTATACCCTTGTTTGACTTTTTATAAGATGTTTATATAGGAATCTTTCCATCGTTTTCCAAACAAGGTCCTTTTTTAACCTTTTTGACAGAATTAAGGTAAGAATGTCTTTTTTTAACCTATACGGTGGGTGCGGCTATTTTCCACCATTATAAAATCGTCGAACCTTCCCTTACAAGCTTATAAGAATATTTTAAAAATAAATGTCTTCTTTTATAATTATGTGACTTTTTAAATTATTTAAAAAATAAATAGATATTTCTCTGAAATAGTTTTGATTTCATCTATGTCAACATCCTTTGATGGATTTTAAGCTTATTTGAATTCGATTTGTTATGATACAAAACTTACATATTGTATTGAAGGTTTTGTGATATGTTTTACTGTGGATGTGTTATTTTTATACCATTCATGGTTTATAGAGAAATTATTGACATTTCATATGCTAGTTTTAATATGAATGTTTATTTTATGTTTAAAACTATTCATATGAGGAATGCATTGTACTTAGTAAGTGACGGGTGGAGAACGCTATAGCTCCTCGATGCATAGTTAGGTCTCATGATACATACTAGTGTCTTGGCACAAGGCCTTGACAAAATTTTATTTGTAGTATTGGGACAAGGCCTTGAATATGTGGTTATGATAGTCTGGAATTATGAATTCCATCATTATGAAAGTGGTAATTGATATTGTATGTGATTATTAGATTAGTAAAATATCCATGTGAATAAGTAAATGGTATTATTTCATTTTATTTCTTCCATATTATGCTTAAGTTCAAGTTTAAAAGGCTTTTATTTTAGTTATACATTGACTTAAATGTTTATCCTTATTTAAGAAAGTTTCTGCTATATTGTTATCCTTAATTGGCATCTGAGCTCACCCCTTTCTATGTTTTATTTTTCCCAGGATGTGAAGAAGTATTTTATGAATGACCTGTAGGGATAGTATGAGGGGATATGAGTGTGGTCTATGGACACAAGATGTTGTTGTATTTTTTCACTTTATGATGTAATGTAAACTTTATGAATGTATCTAGTGATTCCAAGGATACTGAACTAATAAGTCTTTCGAGACTTGATCTTTTGTGATAATGCCAATGTAATGTAATAATGCACCGACTCTGGGTAACTGGGGTCGGGGCGTTACACTTACGGCCTACTGTCTCCATTTACGGTGTATTTCATTTCATTCATCTATATATTATATATATATAAATATACTGAATATATATGATATATAAATCATGATTTACATTCTGGAAGTAATTAAATCCTGATATAAGTAATAATAATATCAAGAAAAACAAGTCCAAACACGTACGATAAATAAAACGATTTTACCCAAAATGCTACTTTAACATGGAATTTATAAAAGAACGGGTAATATAAAGTCATAAGTGAACCATATATGATATAATAACAATTAATATGATTCTATAATAAGTAAATGACATTATTTAAATCATTATATAGGAGTTTCAGATACATACGAAGCTCATCGGACCTAAGGTAAGGGATAATTATTCCAATCTCGTTCTTATCCAAGATTGTTTATTCATAAGTATTTACTGGGGTTATTGTTATCATCAATGTCCATGTTTTATAAAAGTGTTTTTATGTATGTTTAAAGTCATTTTTTCCCATTTTTGACTTTTACCACATGTTATGAATGGAATATTTCTTTTGTTTACCATACAAGGAACATTTTGACTTTTCTGACAAAAGTATGAGGAGAATGTTTTTTTAACTTATACGGCATGAACGAATTTTTAGGGTTTCATAACACCTTATTTTCATGAAGCTTACTCTACAATATTTCCTGAATAATTTCAAAAAAATCCATTTCTTTTAAAATTGAATGTAATTTGGTGAAAAGAAAATGATTTTGAATAAGAAATGATATTTTCCTCAAGAATTTATCTCAAGTGTTTTATCAAAACCGTTTTCCTTCTAAGATGACATTATTTTATATGTGTTTGTTTCAAGTATAATGTCTCTATGATTTACATTTTTTCACTTCTCTTATGATGAAATGATATCCATTTTTTTATATGGATTATGTTATGATGGGATGATGTTTATGAAACCCATTTTATTCTTTGGGTTATGATGAATGATTTATGTTTATGTTGTGGCACATGTAAGAATGATTTCATTATGAGATGGGTGGGACCTATATCTCTCTCAAATGCATTGGGTAAAGATTTATATCTCATGAGATAGACATGGATGGAATGGTAAATTAATCCAGTTCAGTGATACAGGATTGCAATGAGGAGTGAACTCGATTTAGTAAGGGACTTTGTCCACTAAGATGGTCTTGGAAACAAAGCCTTGGCCACTATGGAAATCATATCACGTGATTAATGGTTTTCCACAATTAAATGTTTTATTCCCATGCTATTTTATCATTATTTATGTTCTATTATGATATATGCCTTACATAATTCCATGATTTATGTCTTTTCACAAGATTTTGATGTTTAGATTTTATGTTCAAGTTTTTTTTGCATTCAAATGTTTATGGATTGTTTTATGTTCTTTATGACTAACCTTACTGAGAATTTGAGCTCACCCTTTGTTTGTATTCTTTTCCCTAGGATATAAATAAAGTTTTTTGGTAAGAAAACAAAAGGGGAAGATCTTTATGGGAGATGTTGAAGATCTTTCACCATGATTAGAAGATTATTTTTCCGAGTTTCTAAAGACACTAAACTATTATGGTCCTTGTGTGTTTGTTTTTGTTATGTATTAAGTATTCCGAAAAAGTAATGTAATGTCTATGTACGTCATAATTTGGGTCTCTATATTTATTTACTTCCATGTTATCAGTTTCATATTCCTTGTTTTCCAATACACTAAACAATATGATCCTTGGATTGTACTCAGAGGTATAATTATTCTAAAAATCATGTAATGTTATTTTTAAAAGTCTAGGGTTTCTATACTATGCGACACCCATTAGGCACCCAAAACAATATGACATGGTTACTCCTAGGACCTCACATGGTTTAATGAACCTTACAATACCTATTCCAACTAACATTGTACGAAGAAAATTTGAAACAATGGGCTCTGTATGGATTACTAATTGTGTAGCCTAACTAGGAAAACCAATTTTTTTGTCATTTTGAAAATTCAGACTTGAAACTCCTGGAATACGATGAAGACTCAAAATAATATCAAATAATATCAAATAAATAAATAAATAAATAAAATAAAGTGACATAGTGGGTGTCACACATAGGGTGCAAGTTGGGTTTTCATAAGAAAATCAACATGGATGTTAGATTGTCTACCTATGAATCTTGTCTGGTTGAAAATGATTATATAAAAATTCATGGTATATAATACAAAGATACAATTTCACTAGTTATGATTATAAATTCTATTAAGATATTGTTATCTATAAAAACTTGTTATGATATTGAGATATATTTAATGGATATCTAAACCGCTTTCTTTAATGAGGATTTTAGTCGACGATGTGTATATGATACAACCCACATGATTTAAAGTTCTAAATGAGCATTCTATGGTTTCAATTTTCAACGGTCCATTTATGGATTGAATAAATCTTCTTGGATTTAGAACATCTAGTTCAATGATGCAATCAAAGAGTTTGGTTTCATAAACAAACAGAAATGATTCTTGTGCATAAAAAGGAAAGTGGATCTTTTATGGTATTTTTTATATTATATATGGATAAAATTCTTCTTATCAGAAATGATATCTTGATTTTAAATTATTTAAATTCATGGTTGGGAAAATTATTTTCAATGTAATACATGGGCGAGGAAGCCTATATACCAGGTATAAACATCTCTACAGATATATCAAATAGGGTTCTTATATTAAGTCAAAACGCATATATTGGTAATATTCTAAAGTGATTTATCATGGAGAACTCCAAAATGGGTCTTTACCATTGTTTCATAGAATAAATATTATAAATATTGAAGATACTTATAAAGTGTTAAAAATTATGGATATGATTCCTTATGCATCTACAATAGGATCTGTTATATATTCCATGTTATTTACTTGACCTGATGTCACTTATGATTTCACCATAACATGTAGATACCAATCCAATCCTAGTGAGAGTCAATGAATTATAGTAAAGAATAAATTTAAGTGCTTAAGAAGTTTCAATGATATGTTATTAGTGTTTAGAGGTGAGGATGAGATCATTGGAAGGGGTTACATTGATGATAGTATCCAATGTAACAAATATGATATAATATCTCAATCCAATTTCATGTCTTGCCTAAATAGTGGAGTAATTAGTTGGAATAGTTCAAAATAATCCACCATAGTAGACTCAATAACATAGGTAGAACACATCATCATGCCAAATGTGATGAAGGATGTCGTTTGGATTAAGAAGTTCATTACTGAACGTAGAGAGGTTCCAAGAATTGAGGGACCACTTGAGGTTTATTGTGATAATTATAGAGCTATTACTAGGACCAAGAAACCCCAATCTCATTAAAGGACCAAACATATATTTTGAAAATAACATCTAATTCAACATAACATTAATATGGTAAATGTATAGATCTATTGGTTGTGTATAAAGGAGAATGTGGTAGATCTACTGAGAAATAAATTAGCATAATAGAAGCATGAGGGTCATGTAAAGTCTCTAAGTATTAGACACTTAAAAGACTAGATATAATCATTATTGTTAGTGGGATTATATCATGGTATTATAATAAATATAATCAACATTACCATTAATTAATTAATTTTGTATATATTATATAAATAGTGGAATGAAAAAAGCCTATCAAAATAATTTTTTTATATGGATTCATAGAATGTGCCTCGCAAAGCTCTGATAAATTAAATTTTATTTACCATTATTTGTTTTATTAACCTCCCAAACGTGCTTCAGATGATGAATTATTTGGTTGATAGTATAGGATTAGACACAAATCCATTGGGAATAAAGGATGGTGGGGTTAATCCCTCCTCTTGTGGGTCCAAGGCACTCAACGACATAGTTTCATAGGCTCCTATGCTCACATCAGGTTTAGGGGATAAATGACTCCCCATATCCTTCAAGGATACTCTAGCTAGAGATCTATTCCTTGATCTTACGAGATGACCTACATAGATCCTTTCTGTTTTTATTGACTCATATAATTCAGTGGTTATTTGTGGAAGCCCCTCCCTCAACATATCAATGGTTGAGTTCTATTTGGTAGTAGATTATCATAATTTGACTATTGTGGCCATGTTTGGTGTAGATTGGCCGACTGTTAAGTTATTACAAAACCATGTCATCTCTTGGGTACATTATTTAATTTATTTTTGTTCCTATGATCAACTAAAAGGCCTTTAATATTATTATGTTCTCTCAGGAGGATTTCATCAAGCATTGGGTTAGGTAAGTTCAGACATGCATTCAATGGCGCTACACACTCTATTGTTAAACACTTTGGGGAATCTATATACCTTTTTATTTTTTTGGATGAAATAGATATTTGTATGCATAAAACATTGATGGTACTCATTTGTGAGGATATGGGACTCTATAATGAATCCCCTTATTTAATCCTACTCCATGTGGTTAATAACATATCAAAGTGGTCGGAGTCATTATTTCATTCTAAGAGGAAATCCTGCACTGAATTTCATCTCCAAGGTCACTCAATTTCCAACTACAAAATATGGGTGTTTGTATTTAAGGTTAGAAATCCTCTAGAGGACCCCCTTAAAGAGTATGAAACTTCCACAAGAGGCATAATGATATCTCTATAGAATATTACTCTTGCTTCTCCTTCAGTATGAGTGGTTAGAATCACTCAGAAGTTGATTTAGATTCATCTTGTAATGGTTTTAGGATTGAGTATATATGTGTTAATGAGGATTTAATTACTAATGTTTTGGATTAAAATTTTATAATATATATTTAGACTATGGAGTAAGGTTATGGTTTTGGGATTGGTTTATATTATTCAAAGAATATCATTAGAGTTTCAGAG
This sequence comes from Viscum album, assembly GCA_963277665.1. Taxonomy (NCBI): domain Eukaryota; kingdom Viridiplantae; phylum Streptophyta; class Magnoliopsida; order Santalales; family Viscaceae; genus Viscum; species Viscum album. Next base: position 328,703,425 of record OY728152.1, on the reverse strand, counting down.
GATTCATCCTTGGGTGAGCCAGTCCCTGATAAAACCACAAGTGTATCTAAATCTATTTCATCTCAAGATATAGTAAATAAGGACTCATATTATTTTTAGATGGTGTAGGTAAAAATATTTTTTTTAAAAATAATTACTTCTTTAATAATGACATTGGTGTTTCTATAACTTATCTCTTGAAGAATTACTTCAAGTTTGCTACTAATCCAAATAAGGAACAACTCCTTGACATGCATGTTATTTCCCCAAAGACATATAATGTTCCAAAAGGTTTAGATGATGAATTTTAGATTGTTTTAGAGTCTAAAGAGATATTTCATAAGTAGAGGACCCATTTTTCATCTTTAAATGGTGTGTAATATTTTCTTTATCTATATTAAAACATTTCCCCTGGGATCCTAGGGCATTAAACATAAAGGCCTTCTATCATCACAATCCATGATATCCTTTATTTTTTTAATTTTAGGTGGGTTAGGACCCCTTACCATGTGTGAATTTCTCTCCAATGATTTTCATAATGATCATTATTATCTAATTATGGTTCTTGAAATAAACTAGAATCTTTACTACCTTCAAGATTTTATAGAAAAAATGGGTATTAGAGGTTACTTGAATGAAAACCCCACAGATAAGAATAATTTTATATTCTGTAAATTTTCAAAAAAAATAGTGGATAAGGTAGAATCTTCACCTCAAAATATCCTGATAAAGGGGAGAAAAATAAATTCCTCTATATTCATTTTAATTATTTATTCAAAATGTGATGTAACAGAAAGGGTGTTTCTCTAGAAATATCTTTCTTATTTAATCCCTAGTACTTTACCATAGTTTATAGGGGTTATTTAAATTTCATTAGGGATAGAAATTATAATAGTGGGGTTGGAATTATTTTTTGGAAACCAATAAAAGATTTAAAATAGTTTTTATCTCACAATAACTTAATGGTAATGAGTTTCATTGGAGATAAATTCATAGTGTAATAAAAACGGAAACCGATGAATATAGAGACATATAGATTGAATCTTGGATAACTTATAAGGGATATCTTCTTTTTCCTCAATTGATTGTGAATCACATGGATAAGTGGATTTCAAATCACTCTACTTCACTGATATAACTAAAAAATATAATTTGAAGAAAAAAAGAAATATTTTTTATATAAGTTGTGGAGTAAGGATAATGATTTATTACTTGCAATACATGACTCTTGTAACCACCTCATGAATGTAAATGCATGGGTGGATCATCATAGTATGATTATATAGAGAATATGTGACCTAATGTAATTGAAAAATAGTTTAACCATCTCCCACTAATGTTTAGAGGCTATAAATAATGAGATTAATTAGATTGATGTACAACTGTTGGAATTATGGGAGGATGAAACCTTCACTATCTTAATGATTAAAAAATAATATTGGTAGCACTACTAAAAAAATTACCTTTATCAATGATTCCAAACAATTGGGATGGCCCCTGTAACTATTGGGATAGGCTATCCCAATAGATTTTGGAACCGTTGGCATGAGAGGTTTGAGGATAAAACTATACCAATAGTTTCTAAAGAACCATTGGGATAGTCTTTACCAAACAGTTCAAAACCATTAGAATAGCCTTATCCGTATGGTTCATCTTGAACTGTTGGGATACTTGTATACCAATGATTTTAAAAAAATTATTATAGCCACCCCAAAACTCCACATAAACTCATCACCTAAAATTATCCTCCTACAATGCACCTACACATGCAAAATAGACATGCAATAACCCAGTACCAGCAAAACTAACCTACACATGCACCTACAAAATACACCTACACCGGTAATGCAATGCACCTATAATCAAAAAACTTATAGGACTACCTACAATGCACCTACACCAACAAAACATACCTACACCTATAAAATATAACTACATAACTATCACTTATAAAATAGAACTATAGAACTACCTGAAATGAAATGTACCTACAATAAAAACATCAAATGAAATGCACCAATAATCAAAACATAAAAACATAATTCACCTGTAAATAAAAATAGAACACCATTTATTGAAAATATAAGAGAATCCTCAACAAATGATAATATAACAAATCATAATTGATGAATTTTACCAATGATAACCAATATAAAAAATATCACACATATATTCAATCACCCCAAATAATCAAACATCAAATGTCATTAATATCAATAAAAAATGTAACAAATCAATCCATCCATAATCACCATAATTATCATCATCATCATCATCAACCTCATCCTTTTCACCAACCCCATCAAATTCCTTGTCGCAGTCCTCATCCCCATCGTCATTGTCGACATCATCCTCAGCCTCTTCCTCGCTATCATCCTTTCCATCACCATCACTGAGAATGACATCATATCGAACACCACTAGGACTACCAACCAATGCACTATATAATGAACTCATCGATGAAATGTATGTATCACAAGTCGTGATAGTATCTAGTGGAAGTGATGGACATAAAATTTTCATGAGTTTCATAAATTTAGTGTTTTCCTTTTCAGCCCATTCTTCCACTTGTGTGACCATTTTTTGTCCTTTTCTACCTTAGACTCAGCCTGTGTTGCCTATGCATTGGAATTTTCCAACTCAATAGTAAAAAAAATGGTAATTTATGTGGGCCAATACCTCACTAGGACTATACTCTTCCCAGGTCGGCATTGTACTCTGTTATCTTGCTCATCTCCCTAAACATGATGTAAGTGATCATTTGGCCCCAAATTATTTGGATCATGGGTATCAAGGGCCCCAAAAGTAGTCAATTACAAATATAAATTTATTATTAAGTTATAAAATAGATATTAAAATTTGAAATAAATAAATTAAAACTTACAATCTACTACTGTGTAGGTTTGTTAACCACACTTACATCTTTTTTCTTTCCACTCAAGCAAAATAGTTTTGCTCGAGGCACACACCCTTCAATTATCACAACTTACTCTAAAATGACATAGAATGTAGGAGTCCATAATTGAAAATAGTTTACTAATAATTAATTTAATATCTGAAATAAAATGGATATTAATTTTAAATGAAGTCGTAAAGAAAAATATATGGTAGATGAATTCATATTGGTACAATCCAATTTTTTTTTATGATTAGTTTTTTTACTATTGTTTAATTTAGTTTAATATTGTTAAATTTGGTTCATATATAGTTGATTTTATTTAGTACAATTTAGTTCAATTTGATTTAGTTCAATTCATATTTATGCGGTTATATTTGAGGTGTTTTAATTATATTCTATACAATCCATTTTTTAGAACAGTTTCAGTCAATTCTATATAATTATGTTAAGTGTGTCTTGTTTTGATAAAATTTGGTTCTATTAGGTTTATGTTGGTTTTAGTCTTTTAATACAAATATATTACATTATAATCAATTTCATTTGGTTTATGTCTACTTTAATTACTGTATACATGGTATTTTTGGTTCACTTATGTTTAGGTATTCATGGGATATTTTAGTTTAGTTTGGTTCTATTTCATTCAGTTTGATTTAATTATATATAATTCTAGTGTAGTTTATTTTTTTTGATTCCTTTAGGTGTAATTTAGATGTATTTATGTAATTTAATGTAAAATAAATTTGGATAAAATCTATTTTATTGAGTTAGGTTTGATTCGATTCTATTTAGTTTAGTTTCTTTTAGTTTAGTGTGGCTTGGGTTGATATTCAATCTCCACTGCTCTACCAAAACTTTATAAATCAATTTTTTATAGAGGAAATAATAAAAAATGCAATTACTAGGGAAAATTTATAAATGAATTTCATACCTACCTCCTCTCATGGTCTGACATCATAGTCCACCCGAAATTATGGTGGTATTTCATAACATCAATGTTTTTTTATTTTTCCCTAATGATTACTAAAAAAATTAAAAAATTAAAAATAAATTACTAATTAAATACATGAATATTTTCATTTAAAAACATAAAATTTTATTAATACATTGAATGTGGTACTCATTCGATGAGCAATCATTTATCGATAATGTTCTATCAGATAATTATCCATAACAGTTATGACCAATAAATCATTGCCAACTCTAGCATGCCAACAAATATACAACTCCTGCTTATGGGATCTCCACATATCACCTAATTCCATTAGCTATCTTGTCATCACACCCTCACCATTTGGAAAATTAAAATTAAGATGACAGTAAAATATTAATTCATATAAATAAAATAATAATATTACATTAAATCCAACAGATTTTTTACCCATATTTCTAGCCAAGAATTATCCTTGACTTTGTTTGGAAGGGGTATCTAAGAGAGTGGATTTATGGGAATGATGTATGAGAATTTGGAAAGAGTCTCCAAAAAATCCTACATTCCCACCCTGTTTTTTCAATCATTTGGTTGTCTACGTTGTAGTCCACTGTCAACTATGTGTTGTAGTTCCACACCACACGCATGCATGTACGCCCATTCCGCCTATCAGTAGATCTAGCTGTTGTATAAGAAAAACAAATATTATATCAATAAATCTTATAATGAAAATAAATTATGAAAAAAATTTATCATAGACCTATAAATATACCAGGGTAGTCTGATCAATGGTTTCCACTAGATCTGTAGGCAGTGAAGGAGCATCAATCTGTTCAGATGTAGTGGGTCTTAGTGTATTCCCCATAGGCTCATATTATGTTGGAGAAAAAGTTAAATAATAAGGAATGTATAAGCTTGAATAGAAGGAAGTACAATTAATAGAAGATGGCATGGATGGCTGGCCAAATGCATGATAAGGATGGGGATTAAGAATCATCATCGGATACGGAAAAAGCGGGTGAGGAGACTCAGATGTAAATGTTGGTTAAAACATGGGAAGCCTGAATATCTAGTGTGTCCCTGAAAAAACTATGAGATCAGAATGTGTGGTAGATGTTATGTTAGTGGAAGGGACAAGGTCTAATAAAGTATGCCGACTAGAGCGCCTAACTCTAGTACCACCCCCTCATACTTCTGTCCTGAGTACTAGGACCACTAGGCTACTCATTGAACAACTGGAGCCTAAGTGGTGGAACCTTCATAAAAGTTTAAAACATAATTAATCACATTATATTATATATTATTGATATATATATATATATAATAAAATAATCACAATATGGAATAATGGAGGAATGCCTATCTCAGTCATTCAGTGGTTGTTGTCTATCATCATTTTTCATCACATATCCTCAATTGGGTTCAGTTCCTTTCATTTTAAAAAAAATATGGAATTAATTAGAAATGGATAACTAATGTGTAACCCAAAAAAAGAGACAATACTTAATTAACGAATACCACTTGTCAAAAAAAAAGGATACATAGTGATTTTTTTTGATTTAGTAGGAATGAAATCAAAACGGAAGACATGTCATAGAATAAAAATTAAATTCAAATTATCATGTTTATCATAGGTATGATATATTTTTCTTCTATTTTCTATTTGTTCCAATTCAATTTTGGTTAGGTAATTTTTCTATTTTTATTTCTCTTATGTCATTTCGTTCATTTTTTTCAATTGATTAGGTCTGTTGTATTTTTTATTTCCCTTTGGTCATTTCGTTCAATTCTGTTAATTTATTAGGTCATTTATTCATTTTAATTTTACATATATCATTTGGTTCATATTTTGGGTTAGGTTATTTTTCCATTTTTTGTTAGGTCAATATTTTAATTTTTTTCATTTTCTTATTAATAAGTTTAATATGTCTACTTCAATTCATGTTGTTTTTTGTACTAATTTAATTTTTTTAATTTTATTTGTTTTTGTATGTTTGAATACATTTCAATTTAATATTAGAAAATGAAACTCAAATAAATCTACAACCAATAAATATTGAAAATTTACATTAAGGTGAAATCAGATAAAAAATATTTGTAATCAATATTAAATACATTTGAATAGTAAAAACCTTAATAACCTATGTTGAGATAAAATAGAATAACTATGAAAACATATGGATGATTATATATATTTCCCACCACAATTTTAGGTTCACAATAAACTCTGACAATTAAGATATTGGAGTCATCATAAATAATAAATAGATTAGGGCTAATGGAAGCATGGATAGTGTTAATTCCATCATCACCATCATAAAAAATATGTCTTGGAATTACTTCAATGATGACATGAAATTCAGGTTTAAGATGAACTTTGACATAAAAAACCTGTATCTTCATTGATCCCAATATATATGGTTCACCATTAACAAGAGTGTAAGGCATATTAATAACTCGGAATCCATAATCATCAATAAAATGTCCCTACCTCATCATCAAATAAAACCATTAGAATTTCATCATAGTGACTCGACCATGAGAGTAATAATCCAATATTTTTTTTTCAATGACTCTATAATAAAATACATTTTCAAATTGAGGTATTCTATGCGATGCACTAGCATAAAAATATACTATGGCAGTTAGCACAACACCATCATGTTGTGTTCTCACGTTCTTTGCTCATTCAGGGATAATAAATATGTACCCATTTATCACAATTGATTTATAGTCATGAACCATAGTATTTGGAACAAAACCCAATTCTCTTAATTCCTCATAGACAGATTCATCTAATGATATTGTTTTTTATTTTACCACATTGTCGATATACAATAATCATGGAAACATCATTTAATTTTTTCAGCCTGTCAACATCATCATTTTCATTAGATGCATCATGTGTGCTCGTATCAATGTTTTATTAGGTTGAAATCCTTTCCTTGTCATGATGAAGAATAAATAGAAACCTTTCATATAGAAAATTATCTAATCTAGTCATCACATTTGCATCACCAGCATTTTGAGATTCCATTTTCTCTCCATTGTGATATCATACATAGTAGTTTGCTTGAGAACTATATTTGGTTATATGGTATCAAACTTCATCAAGGCTAAACCAAGGTTTTCCAACACAATTATAACATGGGAAGTGTGTGTGACCACTATATGAAGCATTATCAAATGAAAAATAAAAAATATCTCCAAATTCTTTTGAAAATATCTTTAGATCTGATCAGTTTCATACATCCAAATTATACCGATTTTGTAAAAAACATTTATAGGTCATTTCATAAAATAAATTCAATAAGATTGAATTTTAATCAAAAATATATTTAAGTAAATGAAAATTCTTCTATTAATATGGAACCAAAACTATCTCACTACTATATATGAGAATCATAATATAAAAGAAAAAAAAATACTATATGTATAAAAAAATATTATAAATATAAAAAATAACATTTAAATCATTTATAAATATAATACCATGATATTGGTTGGGTTTGGTTATTTAATTTGGATTGTGTTGGTGCATGCATATTAGGATTTTATTAAATATTGTTCAACTTAGTTTATTTTTTATCCTTTGCGTAACACCCCAAGATTTCATAGTACGTTATTTCTTCAAAGTAATGTAATAACTTGCACTACACGCAACACTGAGTTCAAGCGCATCACAACTTACCAAACTAGCCGTTCAAAAGCGGTTATGAATAATATTAACTGAATTTCGAACACTATATAATACTTATAATTTTAGAATCCATATTATGAGTTTCTTAGACATAATGTATGAAAAAATTCATTTTTTAGTTAAAAGTATTATCTTTCAAAAAAAATGCAATTTTACCAGCTTTTAATGGAAAAACCTTTTTGAATCAAATATTTGAAACTTTTATATATTCAATTTGAAAAAATAAACTTCTTATTTAGGATCGGGATATTAGAATTTTGTTTCAACAATTTTTTCATGTTTTTCTGATAACATTCATATTTGGGTGAATAGTGAAAAATACTATATTTTAACTGAAAAAAACTTTTTTAATCAAAATAATTTATAGTGTTGAATTATACATTTTAATGTTTTGTAAGTATAATTAGATTATATTTATACACTTTAATCCAATTTTTGTCATTGGAATTAATTTCACATTGAAATTATACATAAACAAGTGTCAATCTTTTGATAGTTATTATTTCTAAAAAACACGATATTTGTTTTGACAACGAGAATTAATTTTAAATTAATAAATGGAACTTCTATGTTTTGAATTTGGTAAAATAGACTTAATTTTTGGATTCGGAATATCGAAATTATCCTAGGATGATTTTTTGGTATTTTTCTAAAAACGTTAAATTTTTGATGAATAGTGAAAAAACACCAAGTTATCGTTTTAAACCGAATTTTTATTTAAATAATTATTTATTTTATTAAAATTTATTTTAGGTCAAAATAGATAGAAAATATCTATATAAGTTCAATTTAATTCATTAAAGTCAATTTTTAAATTTTTTAGATATATAAACATTTTTATAGAACTTTTCACCGTCTTTTACCCATCTCCTTGGAAAATTTGCGAATTCACATAAAACATAATTTTACCGCTTCTGTTATTGGAATTTCAAAACCCTGAGAGACACAGTTGTTATCAGTAAGTAAAATGTGGTTCAATAAGATAAATTTTTTTGGTGAATAGTAACTTTTTACTTTTATTTACCATGGTTAAAAGTAAATAGGGTAATTAAGGTTAAAAATGATATTATTATTACCCTAACACATGTCCAAATTCTATCGGATAAGTATAAATAGACCAAAAGAAACCTTAGTAATAAAATTTGAGCATCTTCGGTCCACTTGGATTAGATTAGGACATTTATTATTATTTTATTTAAAGAAAAGTTAAAAGAGTTAAAATCAAAGTTTAATAACTAAATCATTTTTAATATAGGGTCATACATAAGATAAATTAGACTATAAATATTCATTATAAAGATAAAAATATTTCCTACATAATTGTATTTTATTTATATTTTTTATACATTAAATAATGTAATTTATTTATAACACAATGAAGATGTAGTAATTACCTAAATAATGAAATATTAAAATAATTGATATTATAAATATCCAAATAAACGTAATTTGAAACTTTTTATTAATTACCGTAATTTTATAGGTTAATATGACATTTTAGGGTTAGTTAGATGAATTTTTTTCGAAGTAATAATTCTGTAATGATTTTAACAAAAAACAAATACCAAATAGTGTCAAAATTGACATAAAATAGTTTTTAAAAAAATATTATATTATTAATTGATATAATGGTCCTAAAAATATAAGGTTAGGCCAAAATACTTATATAATAATATATAAAACATTAATGTAACAATTTGGGTTCTATTGGTAGTATATAGTATGTTTATTAACCATATAGTGTAAGAATAAAAGAAGACACAGTAAATGTTAAATTATTTAACTTAGAGTTAAATCTAAATGATAATGTTAAAATGGTAACCTAAACTTATCTAAATCCTATTGGGTGAGAAGATTTGGATCCATCCCCACCCTATCCTCGAAATAAGTCACTTTGGAGCCATTATAAACCGAATATGAATTTATTGTAAAATAATATTGTAACTTTTTCCAAAGGTGCCCCTCACCCCTCTTATAAAAGCGCACTTCCCCTTATCACAAATTCACACCTCCAAAGCCATTTGGCTCATCCAAACCCTGCCCAAATATCCTCCCAACTATCCTAAATTCATCCTAGAGGCCTTAATTTTGTCCAAAATCCATCCTAATGTTCCATATTGATCAAATCAAAAGGAAGAACCTGAAAAAGAGGTAATGATTTCCCCACCCTCTTTCAAGTTATCTTATTCTTCCACTTACACTTTCTTTGTTGATTCCATTGTAAAATAATAACTACAGTATCTTCTATATACTGTGATGTTATTATAAATATGGAACAACTATATTCATTATTTTATCCATCTTATGAATGATAATGTCACCGTGCTTGCGTACGGACGGCTTACCGTCTCCACGCCGTGGTGTAATTTGTTATTCAACACTATGATATTTGGATGGATATAATGATGCGTAATATGTATATAAATAATGAAAATAACATTATAATGTCTCTGTAAAATTAATATACCATCCAATTCCACACCTTTAAGGAAATTATATTGTCGCTCGTGTGTATGTATGGATTACCGTCTCCACTACACGATGAGATTCATTTCCACGTTCACCATTCATCGAGAATTATAAAAATATATATTACTAATAAGTATGTAATATATGACCTAATAATGCTACTGGATATATATATATATATATATATGTACTTACATATGTCTTATTCACTTAGTTCTGTTCAATACGATATGAAAACGGAAGTAGCGTTTATGCGTACATACGGACTACCGTCTCCATAAATGGTATTTTTCATTTCATATATATGTCTATTATACATATTTATATTCTAAATATATATGATATATAAATCATTTTTTATATTTTTAAAGTATTTAAATCTTTATCTAAGTGATACAATCAAGAGTAACAAGTTAAAACATGTATGGTAAAGAAAGCGATTATTACTCAAAATGTTAATTTAACATGGAAATTATTATTAAATGGGTAGTATAAAGTCCTAAATGAATCATGTATGATATCATAAATATTAATATGGTTCTGGGATAATTTAATAACATACTATGATCTTCATATAGGAGGTTAAACTTACCCTCAACTAAAGGAAAGTTCAAGGTAAGGGTTAATTCCTCAATCTCATTATTATCCAAGATTGTTTATGTGTAAGTATTTACTTGGAAATTTTTATCATCCATGTCCGTTTTTCATAAAAATGATTTCAAAATGAATATTTGAAGGATTTGTGAAAGGTAATCTTTATCAAGATCTGAATTTTAAATGTTTTAAAAATATATCTTTCTAAATATTTTTAATTAATGTCCATGTTTTCAAAATGATTTTAAGGATTTATTTATATGGACATGAATGTTTTGAAATGATAATTATTTTTAAAAGTTTCAAAGTGGTATGGGAAACATTGATTCAAAAATATCTTTTAAATTAATTCCTTTATAAATGTGTGACTTTTAAATGATTTTACAAAAATGATATTTCTCTCAAAAAGTTTTACACATCATTTTCATTTATGTCAGCATCCTTTATGGGATATTATTTTTGATTGAGGTTGATTTATTATAATAAAATATTCCATATTGTATTGAATGATTAATGATATGTTTGACTATGGATGTTCTATTTTTATACCATTCATGGTTTATGGTTAATGTATTGACATTTCGTATGCTAGTTTTAATACGGCTGTTTATGTTATGTTTCAACTTTTTCATATGCGGAATGAAGTGGACTTAGTAAGTGATGGGTGGAGCCCACTATAGCTCCTCGATGCATCGGTAGATCTCATTAGACAAACTAGTGTCTTGGAACAAGGTCTAGACAAAACTTTTATTTGTAGTCTTGGCACAAGGCCTTGACTATGTGGTAATGATGTCCAACGTTAGGCATTATCTCATTATGAAATTAGTTATTACATGTGATTATTCGACTAGTACAATATCCATGTTAATAAGTATATGGTAATGTTTGATTTATTTTTTCCATATTATGCGGAAGTTCAAGTTTAAAAAGCTTTTGTTTTAGTTATACATTGCCTTAAATGTTTATTCTTATTTATGATGGTTTCCGCTATATTGTTATCCTTAATGAGAATCTGTGGTCACCCATTTATATGTTTTATTTTTCCCAGGATGTGAAGAAGTATTTTATGACTGACCTGCAGGGATAGTCTGAGGGGATATGAGTGTGGACTATGAAGACTATGTTGTTGTAGTTTTTCATTTTATGATGTAATGTATGACTTATGAATGTATCTAATGTTTCCAAGGATACTAAACTAATCGGTATTTTGAGACTTGATCTTTTGTGATCATGCTGATGTTATGTAATAATGCACCGACTCTGGGTAACTAGGGTCAGTGCGTTATAGTTGGTATCAAAGGAAGTTTATTACAAACCTTGGAAACTAGATTTAGATAAACTCTGATTAGAGAAAATAGCCCTAAGATTGACTTTGAGGATTAGTATAGAAGAACATCCTAGAATTTTGGTATTGTAGAGATTTTGTGAGTTTTCCAAGCAATACATCCCTGTCTATATACGAGAAGATAGAGGCGGATCTGGAACAGATGTACCTAGGCATAAAACTCAAAAACACTGATTTGAGTTAGACTCAAACGGGAAATGGTGTACAAAAACGGTCCTTGCTGCACTCTTGGTTATGACACTCTTGGGGGATATGCTTAGGATAATTATAATTTTCATTACAAACCATTATGAAGGGTTTATGAGTATATAATTCTTCAAAGATTTTTTTATGATTTTAGATTATTTCCATAAACTGTTCAGTTTAGGTTAGGTATTTTACATGTTTGGAATTATTAATTGCAATTCCTAAACTGACCTAGTGTATGCCATTTTATAGAAATTGCAACCAGTAGAAGGAATGTGAACACCAGCAATACATATGATCCAAAGAGTAAGAAGGATCATATTTTCCATAGTATTAATCCAAAATTTAGAAGGGAAATAGTCTCTCATGTTTTCTCAACATATGAATAAATAGTATCATGTGTTAATAAGTTAACTAAAGAATTATCTGAGTCCTATGGCTTTGAAGGGAAGAAAGATAATAAAAGGATGGAAGAGAGAAAGATGGATAAAGGGAAGAAGGAAAAGAAGAATTTTTCCATATGTGATAACTATGGGAAGAAACACCCTAGAACTTGCCTGAAGGGAAATGGAGTTTGTTATAAGTATGGAGAAAAAGGACACCATGTACGTGAGTGAAGGTGTATGAAAAAGGTTTTAGATGTACAATGATTCATCTGCAAGGAGTTGGGATACTACGCGAATCAATGTCCAAATCATCAGAGTATACCCCAAATGATTTTATTGGATAAGAATCAAGTTATGATACTACCAAAGAAGAACATAAATGATTAAGAGTTATTATGTTTTTATTAAAGTATTGTGTCATTTGAGTGTTGTATCAATGATGTACTGGTTATATGAATTACGGAAATAAATAAGGATTTTACTCCAGTACTATTTCATTGGGAAATTGTGATTATATGGTCCTGATACTAAGGTAGTAATTTAGGAATAAGAGATGGTTGATTTGGATAAATTATATTGGATATTATTGATTACCTTGAAACTTATTAATGATTTGTACATTCCATAATTGTTGGAGTTTAAATTTTTTTGGATAGAATGAGTATATCCAGAATTCTATAAGGATTAAGGGAACATGAATGTAATCAATAAGGTTTTATGGTAATTCAGGATGTTGCATTGTTTTAAAAGAATACATGATGAAGGTGTTCACATGATATTACAAGGGAAAAAGGATCTCAATTGTATTTACCTTCTTTATAAGTTTTGGACTGTGAGTTTGGACAGAAGTATTCTGGATAAGTCTATTTTGAGATTATTTCGGGATTTCTATAAAAAGGACAACCTGGAGGTCAGGCGGAAACCTGTCGCGTCCGGCAAGGCTGTGAGACTTGAACCTGTAACCAAAGGGCGGTGAGGGTGTATCACCTACCACTAGCCCACGTGATGTCCTGGATTAAATAATATAGTTTTTAAAAGGTATCGTAGATAAATTATTAATTTGTTTTTTTGGGACCCTATAAGAATAGGATAAATAAAATATATTTTTTATGTTCTATTATCTTTTAGAGTGAAAGATGAGTTTGTTGTGGAAATTAGTTAAATTATGGAACTCTACTTTTCAAGTATATATTTTTATTCCTTCTCTTATTCAATGAAGAAATTAATTCTTAATCATTAGGTAAGGGATTTTAAAACCAAAAATGTGTAATCCGAATACCTTATGTTTTGTTTAACTGATGATATTTTAAATCATCATAGATTGATAGATTTGAGGACCTCAATTCGACAATTGTTTGTGATTGATGACCACAATCACTCCCTATAAATATTTACATTTTTCCTTCAATTATGTATTTCTAATTTCCACTAATGTTCTCCTAATCGAGATCATAATTTGGTGGTGACTTTTTCATTCACCTTTTCATCTTATTAAGACTAAATTTAATTAACCTAATTTCTGATGTGGGTTTTCCCACAAAGGTATTTTCTATTTTCAACCTTTTATTTGAGAAGAACAATTTCAAATTGAGAGGACTGAATTTATTGAAGGAGGGAAGAATGTAACACCCCAATATTTCATAGTACATTATTTCTTCAATGTAATGCAATAACTTGCGCAACACACAACACTGACTTAAAGCGCATCATGACTTACCAAACTAGCCGTTCAAAAGCAGTTATGAATAGTACTAACTTAATTTTGAACATTATATAATCCTTATAATTTTTGAATCCATATTATGTGTTTCTTATACATAATGTATGAACAAATTCATTTTTTTCAGATAAAATAATTATTTAAAAAAAATGAAATTTTACCGCCTTTTAATGGTGAACCCTTTCTAAATCCAATATTTGACACTTTTATATATTCAATTTGAAAAAATAAACTTCTTCGTAAGGATTGGGACATAAGAATTTAGTTTCAATAAATTTATCTTGGTTTTCTGATAAGATTCATTTTTGGGTGAATAGTAAAAAATAGTATATTTTAACTGAAAACAACTTTTTTAATCAAAATAATTTATAGTGTTGAATTATACATTTTAATGTTTTGGAAGTAAAATTAGATTATATTTTTACCATTTAATCCAATTTTGGTCATTTGAATTAATTTCACATTGAACTTATACATAAACAAGTGTCAATCTTTTGATAGTTATTGTTTCATAAAAACACGCTATTTGTTTTGACAACGAGAATTAATTTTAAATTAATAAATTCAAATTATATATTTGGAATTTGGTAAAATTGAGTTCATTTTTGGATTCGGAATATCGATATTATCCTAGGATAAATTTTTGGTATTTTTCTGAAAACGTTCAATTTTTGATGAATAGTGAAAAAACACTGAGTTATCGTTTAAAACCGAATTTTAATTTAAATAATTAATTATTTTATTCAATTTTTTAGATAAAAATATATAAATAATACCTATATAGGTTCAATGTAATTCATTAGAGTCAATTTATAACAATTTTAGATATATAAATATTTTTATAGAACTTTTCACCCTCTTTTACCCACCTCTTATTAGAATTTGCGAATTCACATAAAACTTAATTTTACCGCTTCTGTGAGTGGAATTTCAAAAATCTGAGAGACACGGTTGATATCAGTAAGTAAAATGTGGTTCAATAAGATAAAAATAATTATTGGTGAATAGTAACTTTTTACTTTTATTTACCACGATTAAAAGTGAAAAGGGTAATTAAGGGTAAAATGATATTATTGTTACCCTAACACATGTCCTAATTCTATTGGATAAGAATAATTAGACCAAAAACAACCTTAGGAATAAAATATGAACATATTTGATCCACTTGGATTAGATTAGGACATTTATTATTATTTTATTTAAAGAAGAGTTGAAAGAGTTAAAATCAAAGTTTAATAACTAAAACATTTTTAATATAGGGTTATACATAAGATAAAATAGACTATAAATATTCATTAGAAAGATTAAAATATTTAATAAATAATTTAATTTATTTATATTTTTAGACATTAAATAATGTAATTTATTTATAACACAGTGATGATGCAGTAATTACCTAATTAATGGAATATTAAAATAATCGATATTATAAATATCCAAATAAAATAAATATGAAACTTTTTATGAATTAAAATAATTTTGAGGGTTAATATGACATTTTAGGGTTGGTTATATGAATTTTTTTTGAAGTAATAATTCTGTTATGATTTTAACAAAAAAACAAATACCAAATATTGTCAAAATTGTTATTTAATAGTTTTTAAAACAAATATTATATTATTAATTGATATAATGGTCCTAAAAATATAAGGTTCGGCCAAAATACTTCTATAATAATATATAGAACATTAATGAACCAATTGTGGTTCTATTGGTAGTATATAGTACGTTTATTAACCATATACTGTAAGAATACAAGAAGACACGGTAAATGTTAAATTATTCAACTTAGAGTTAAATCTAAATGATATAGTTACAATGGTAAACTAAAATTTTCTAAAACCTACTGTTTGAGATGATTTCGACCCATCCCCACCCTATCCTTGAAATAATTCACTTTATAGCCATTATAAACTGAATATTAATTTATTATAAAATAATATTTTAATTTTTTCCAAAGGTACCCCTCACCCCTCTTATAAAAGGGAATTTCCCCTTCTCACAAATTCACACCTCCAAAGCCATTTGGATCGGAAAATCCCTACCCAAATATCCTCCAAACTATACTAGCTTCATCCTAGAGGCCTTACTTTGGTCCGAAAGCCTACCTACAGAGCCCTTTTGATCAAATTAGAAGGAAGAACCCGAAAAAGATGTAATGATTTCACCACCATTTTTCAAGTTCTCTTATTATTCCCCTTACTATTTCTTTGTCTTTTCCAGTATAAAATAATAACTCGAGTATATTCTATATAATTTGATGTTATTATAAATATGGCACAACTATATTCATTATTCTATCCATCTTATGAATGATAATGTCACCATGCGTGCGTACATACGACTTACCGTCTCCACACCGTGGTGTAATTTGTCATTCAACACTATGATATTTGGATGGATATAATGATGAGTAATATGTATATAAATAATGGAAATAACATTATAATGTCTCTGTAAAATTAATATACCATCCAATTCCACACCATTAAGGAAATGATATTGTCACTCGTGCGTACATACAGATTACCGTCTCCACGACGCAATGAGATTAATTTCCATATTCACCATTCATCGACGATTATAAAAATATATATTACTAATAATTATGTAATCTAAGAAATAATAATGATACTAGGGATATATATATATATATTTACTTAAATATATCTTATTCATATAGTTCCATTCAATACGATATGAAAACCGAAACAACATTTATGCGTACGTACGGACTACAGTCTCCATAAACAATGATTTTCATTTAATATATGTAATGTATCGGATTTTTCCGTTTATTATTTTAAATATTATATGGAATTATTTCGAGACTGGGTGCGAAGACGACACATCATTCCGAGGTCCAGTAAGCCCGGAATGGTGGTTTGAACTTTTTTTAGTTAAGTAAGTCGGCACTCGCGCGCGGTTGTGGTAGTTCCCAACCGGGTGCCCGGATTAAAAATATGAGGGAGCCGTTGTGTCTGGGATGATGAATTTACCTAAGAACGGTTCTAACCTCGACCGGAGCATCTCGGCTGCGAAGTTTATTTTTGGGCATTTTAAAAAGGGAAGCACTTTAGAAGGAATAAAATAAATTAATGATTTATTTTATTATTTTAAAACGTTTTTTTGAGAAGCGACCTAATCCTCCCCTATAAATACACGCTTATGGAAAATTTTACGGGTTATCCTCAGAACCTTGCGAGTTGAGAGAGAGAGAGATAGATTTCTCTTGGAGCTTGGGCGGAGGAGGACGCATTGGCAGATGACGATGTTGTGAGCAATCGACACCCCTTGGATTTTGACGAATCCCTTCGGTGGATGAGACGCGATGATCGCTCTTCAACCGGTTTGAGTTAGGGGTTTGTTATTTCAATTTCTGTTCCCCGTTTTTGAGTTTAAATGATGAACACGGATCAACCACGAACAAGTTGATCCGCAGATTCGTACGTTCTTGCGGGAGGGTTTTCTTGGGATGATTTTGGGGAAATAATCCATGCTTTTAATTATGTTGATCTCTACTTCATTTAAACCTATTAACGGGAGCGGACCAACGCCGTGACGAATGATGGTGGAGGTTCATTCCTCAATTTTGTTTATTGGATTTCTTTCCCTTTTTCTTTCTCGCGCGTTCTTCACGTTCTTCATGGGGCGATGAACAACGGATCGTTACACATCCATTGCGCGACGCAATGATCCAAAATCGAAGGTTCGACACCGCAAAGACATTATGGAGGTGCAGCGATGATGGCGGACGACGAATCAGACCGGACTAGGAAAGAGCGTTCTTCGCACGGGGTGACCAAAACCTAGATGTTTTGCAGCGATCGGACAGCTGGATCGATGATCGGAGCACCACGGGAGGCGCGCCAGTGAAGGGAGTCATTTCTGGAAATTTACAGAATACACGATGTGTACTTCTGAAGAACACGCCGTGTAGTACTGGAAGCGGTGTCTAGGGTTTCGGGGTTAGAGAGGAATAACACGACGTGTGACCCTGGTCACACGGCATGTTGGACTTTCCCCGAAGCTCGGCGTGTACTTTGGGTAGTACACAGACACGGGATGAGCTACATGGCTTCAAGCGACACGGCGTGTACAACTTGGCAGAGGCGGCTACGCAGAGCTCGGCATGTATCTTGGGGATACGCAGACACGGGATGTAGTACATGACTGTGTACTCCATCACATGGCTAGGAGAGGCCAGTAACGCGGGTCACCCCGTGTGCAAATTACATAGGTTGGAGTACACGGGTTGATGGTTGTGTGCAGGCACAGGGACAGAGTACACGAAGCCAACCCCAGTTACCCAGACATGGCATGTACATCGTATTACACACCGTGTACTAAGTTTTTCTACACGACCAGCCTTTGACACGAGCCGTTGTATATGGGCAGTACCCGGGGTCGGACAACACGACGTGTATCTTTTCTACACGCCGTGTAATTTTGGGAAAATAGAATGGTCCACTTGTTCACCATATCCTGGACATCCTTCGTTTGGGTTAGTGCCCCTTCTTCTCGTTTCCCTAAAGGTCAGGCATCATTTCCTTCTACAGGAGTACGATCCCTTCAACCGGACATTCTGTGATAGAGTCAGCATCCCTCCGAGAGGCCCGGAGAGAGATCCTATATCCATTCCTGATCCTAGGTAGAGTCAGGAATCGACGTGACCAACTCTACCGGGCGTTGATCCTCTACCTAGCTGGTGTATCACCTAACTAGTGAATCCAGATGAGTCGCGGTATCCGCCATGGCCCTGGAAGTGATCCTCATATGTGTATCATGATCTTTCCCACTCAGGAGTGTGTCTTCCGTAATGAGTGCATCTATCTACCATAACCTTCCCACTCATGAGTGTGTCTCCTGTAATGAGTGCAACTACCTCTCGTGACGGTTCCTGACGAACAACAATTCTTGGACGGACATCATCAGAGCTATAAGACTCGTGGAGTGTGTTCTCCCAGAATGAGTGCATCACGGAATCTTCGAACAGAATCCCTAATGGGGGTATTCGGTCGTGTGGCTTGTCTCTAGACTATGGTCTGGGTTTTGAGTATATCTGGTTTGTTCTATATGTTCTATAGACATATATTGTGCATAGCTGACGGTGCCTTTACTTTGTGTACTGCTTTGTGGTTTTCAGGGTCCTCTACTGAGTACTGTTATACTCACCTCTACACGGGCTTTGCCCGCACGTCTGGTGTCTTGTGCAGACAAGCAGCCTTTTGATAGAGTCCAGGGTGGACCAGGACAAGACCGAGCTTTCTGAGTTCCCTATAGGCTGAGGCGTTCCTATAGTTACAAGCGGCAGTCCCGGTACCTTTTGTTCTTACAGGTTAGACTTTTCAGTTTTCAGAATCTTGTTTTTGGTGGGCTTGTATTCTGGCCCAGTTTACTTTTGCAGTATTCTACCTTTCGTCATACTCTATTGGTTGGGGTTTAGTTGTATGCATGCATTTTTGTTCCTTAGTGATTTACATTTCAGCATTTGTGGGCTTGGAGATGTGTGCGTGTGTACAGGTACTTAGGAAATTTCTACCATGTTAGTGATATGCCTACTCGGTGCTAGTCACCAGCCCCTGGCCTATTGGAAGCAGACTTGGGGAGTCGTGGTGCAGGCCCCACTGGGACGGGTCGTGACAGAGTGGTATCAGAGGTGGTCGGTTCTACCTTAGGACCAAGATTTTGTGAGGTTGGTTTGGGGAAACAGTGTTGAGTGTTTCAGGTTCGGATTTCAAGCTAGAGACCCCAGTGTTGGGGCGGTAACCGACGTATCCATACACCATGACTCTGATAACCTACTTTTCGACTCGGTACACGAAAATATTGGTATATGCATCATATAAGAATGGGTACTATTTTCCATGTCCTTTGTGTCAGATATCCAAATATAATCTTTGACTATTGTACATCTTGTTTCCTTACAGGATGCCTCCACGATGCATACCCGCTAGGATTCAGCAGCACGATCATGAGGATGACCCCCTTAGTGATGAGGCTTCGATACAGGGACCAGCTCCCCATGCGTTTCCACCAGGTGGTGCACCTGCTATACCACCACCAGTGGAGCAGCCAGTGGTACCCGCGGTACCGACCGTCGAGGAGCGCAGGCTCAATGCGCTCCATGAGTTTCAGATACAGAGGCCCCTAAGGTTCCGAGGTGAGCCCAAAACTCAGGCGGCTGAGGACTGGCTTGAGGTGATGACCAGAGTTTTCCATCTAGTGAGGACACCAGAAGACCAGATGTTGGTCCTAGGAGTGAGCCTTCTTCAGGGTTCGGCGGGACGATGGTGGAGTCTGACCACACAGACTCACGATGAGGAGACTCTTTCATAGACGGAGTTTGAGAAACTCTTCAGGGAGGAGTTCTATCTGGTTATGTTGAGAGCTGTGTGCGTCTAGGAGCTTCTTTAGCTCTAGCAGGGTAGTATGACAATGGATGACTATTCATCGAGGTTCACCAACCATGCTAGGTACTCGATGGATATGGTTATGGATCCGTACTTCAGAGCTCAGAACTTCGAGCGAGGTTTATGATGAGATATCCGAGCTAGTGTCTTGCCTCTATTCATATCTACTTATGCTGGAGTGCTTGATCGAGCTTTGGTGGTCGAGAGATTCTTGGTGGAGCAGAGACAGCCGCTGACAGTCAGCAGCAGGTAGACAGGTGCGGAGACCTTGGCGGCAGGGAGCCGACGTCAGACGCAGGGATCAGGACGTGAGAGACGTCAGAGGAGGACCTAGGATAGGGGATCGACAGTCCAAGTCTCTTAGGCAGGATCCAGTCAGCCTAGGGAGAAGCGATGTTACACATGCGATGGTAGGGGACATCTTGTTAGGGATTTCCTGACCCGTCGAGCTGCTGACAGGGAAGTGGTGGATGGACCACCGAGGTAGAGGCAGGAAATAGAGCAGGCAGACCCGCCAGGCGGAAGACATGGAAGAGGAGCAGGGAGAGCTGTAGGTGGTGGAAGACGCTTCAACTTACTTCCACCACCACCCCTAGGAGGTCCGCACTAGGCTCAGGGAGCTGGGAGACAGAGGCGAGGACAACTACATGCGGTCGTGGCATACGACCTAGAGGCTCCCGGGATGATTCGAGGTACGATCTATGTCTTTTCTACCTTATCTACCATACTCATAGACACAGGTGCCAACCATTCCCTTATATCCACATGTCTTTTACAAAACCTTGAGATTCTGGTAGAATCGTTGACTCGATCCTTACGCTTGGAGACACCTACGAGAGGAGACTCGACGATCACGAACCTTTACAGACAGTGTGATCTTACCCTAGGAGGTGAGAGTTTCGGTTGGAACCTATTGGTGGTAGCGTCGAGTCCTTACGACGTCATTCTATGTATGGATTGGTTATCTTCGGTCCATGCCCAGATTGACTGTTTTAGGTGAAGAGTGCGGTGTGTCCGCCGTGATGGAATGAGGTTTTCCTTTGTCGGAGAAAAGGAAACCCAGGCAGCAAAAAATGAGCTCATGCATTGGAGGGTGCAGCCGATCACTCATGATTTGGCTAGCCTTACCCTTGGACCAGTAGATTTTGTGAGATCTCAGTTCCCAGCGGTGGTGGCGGAGTATGAGGGCGTCTTTCCTGAAGATGTTCCAGGATTACCTCCCCATTGGGAAATTGACTTCTGCATTGACTTACACCCCGAGACAACACCGATTTGCTCATCATCTTATCAGATGGCTCCTGCAGAGCTTCACGAGCTGAGGGTGCAGTTGGAGGATTTGTAGAGTAATGGTTTCGTAAGACCTAGCGTCTCACCCTGGGTGGCCCCAGTCTTGTTTGCCAAGAAGGCAGACGAGAGTCTGAGGTTGTGCGTGGATTACCAGCGCCTGAACCAGGTAACGGTGAAGAACAAGTATCCACTGCCGAGAATTGATGACATCTTCCATCAGCTAAGAGGGACACAGTGGTTATCGAAGCTTAACCTTCGATCAGGCTATCACCAGTTACGAGTATGGGATGAGGATATACCGAAGACGGATTTCAGATGCCGCTACGGTCACTATGAGTACTTGCTGATGCCTTTTGGTGTGACGAACGCCCCCACAGTGTTCATCGGACTAATGAACCATATCTTCCAGCTGTACTTGGACTGGTTCATGGTGGTCTTCATCGACGACATCCTTTTGTACTCGGCATCAGAGGAGAAGCACGCGAGACACCTGCAGATGGTTCTGGACATACTTTGGGAGCACTATCTTTATGGGAAGCTCTCAAAGTGCCAGTTCTAGATTCAGGAGGTCCACTTTCAGGGATATGTCATCTCAGAAGATGGAATAGCTGTGGACCCAGCCAAGGTGGAGTCTTTGTTAGCATGGGAGCCACCTCAGAGCAAGATGGAGGTGCAGAGCTTCCTTGGGTTGGTAGGGTATTACCGGAGATTCATTCCTGACTTCTCCCGGATATCAGCACCAATGAAAGCCTTGAACAGAAAGAGGAAACCATTCGTGTGTATAGAGAAGTGCCAGCAGGCTTTCGAGAAGTTGAGACAGAGTTTGACGAGCGCTCTAGTCTTGAGATTGCTAGAGGAGGGTGTCGAGTACGTAGTTTTCTGCGACGCATCAGGGAATGGGCTCGGCTGTGTCCTGATGCAGCGGCATGCAGTGATTGATTATGGTTTGCACCAGCTTAGTCCACATGAGCAGAACTATGTGACCCATGATCTCGAGTTTGCAGTGGTAGTCTTTGCATTGAAGATGTGGAGACACTACCTTATGGGCGAGTGGTTTATTATCTACTCGGACCACAAGAGCCTCAAGTACATCTTCTCACAGAAGGATCTAAATATGAGGCAGAGGCGTTGGCTAGAGTTCCCCCAGGACTATGATTTCGAGATCATATATACTCCTGGAAAGGGGAACAAGGTGGAAGATTCTCTTAGCAGAAGGTCGAGCTCACTGTTGTTGAGTGAGGCGACACAATAGTTAGCCGCGTTATAGTTATCCTTCATGGATGGGGAGGATACAACTTACCTACAGTCGATGGTTGTCACCCCTCCACTCTTACATCGAGTTAAAGAGGCACAACATGGGGATGTCGAATGTGTGGATTTACGTGCTCAGTTATCCACAGGACATGCTCCTGATGGATATTCACAAGGTGGGTAGCACGTGCTTCTTTTCAGAGGATGTACTGTTGTACTAGTGGAATTACAGGAGGAGGTCATGAGGTAATTTAATAAATCCCCTTTGGAGGTACATCCTGGAGTGGAAAAGATGTACCAGGATCTCTGACGACAGTTCTGACAGCCATGCATGAAGAAGGAAGTAGCAGATTTCGTTTCTTGATGCCTCACATGCCAGCAGGTGAAGGCTGAGCACCGGGTTCCGGTGGGATTAGCTCAGCCCTTGGAAGTTCCAGAGTGTAAGTGGGATGGAATATCAATGGATTTCATGATAGGATTACCATAGACTTCTAAGGGGCACGATTCTATCTGGGTGATCATTGACCGACTCACCAAGTCGGCCCACTTCCTAACTATCAAGGGGAAGAGTTCCGTAGAGAGCATGGGACACCTCTACGTGCAAGTGATAGTTTGACATCATAGAATCCCCTCAAATATAGTCTCAGACCGAGATGCCCACTTGACATCCCAGTTGTGGAAGGGATTATAGGAGGCTTCTGGGACTCATCTACGCTTGAGCACAGGGTTTCATCCCCAGATGGATGGTCAGATGGAGAGGACCATTTAGGTTCTGGAGGATATGTTGCGAGGCTATATCTTGGACTTTGGTCGCAGTTTGAAGGACCACCTACCACTGGTGGAGTTTGCGTACGGCAACAGCTACCACTCCACCATCGGTATGGCACCATTCGAGGCCTTGTATGAGAGACCTTGCCGGTCACCGCTTTGCTGGACCGACCCTGGAGAGTCAGCACTCATGGGTCCAGAGTTATTGAGAGCCACCACAAAGAAGGTGTATATCATCAGGGAGCGGATGAAGACTACATAGATCCAGCATAATTCTTATGCTGACAGGCGACGGAGAACTCTGGAGTTCGAAGAGGGATACCGCGTCTTTCTTCGGGTCTCACCTCGACGAGGGTTGCAGAGATTTGGCCGAGGCGGCAAGCTATCTCTGAGGTTCATCAGACCTTTCCAGATTCTGTGCAGAGTTAGCGAGGTGGCATGCTGCCTAGATCTACCGCCATAGTTGCACCGGGTACATGATGTCTTCCACGTGTCGCAGCTGAGGAGGTACGTGCATGACCCATCGCACGTCATCGACTGGGGTGAGCTGGACATCGAGGATGGAGTGGCCTTTGCTGAGTACCCGGTGGAGATCGAGGATCAGCAGGAGATGATCCTTCATGGGAGATCGATTCCCTTGGTGCGCGTCCGGTGGCAGCACGGGAATCTTCAGGAGAGCACATGGGAGCGGGAGTCCCATATTCGTGCCAAGTACCCACATCTTTTTGAGTAGCCCTTGTTTTGGATTTTCCGGGACGTAAAGCCCCAAGGTGGGGAGTATGTAATGTCTCAGATTTTTCCATTTATTATTTTAAATATTATATGGAATTATTTTGAGACCGATCATGAAGACGACACATCATTCAGAGGTCCAGTAAACCCGGAATGGTGGTTTGAACTTTTTTTAGTTAAGTGAATCGGCACTCGCGCGCGGTTGTGGCAGTTCCCAAACGGGTGCCCAGATTAAAAATCTGAGGGCACCGTTGCATCTGGGATGACAACTTTACCTATAAATGGTTCTAACCTCGACCAACGCAGGTCGGCTGCGAAGTTTATTTTTGGGCGTTTTAAAAAGGGAATCACTTTAGAAGGAATAAAATAAATTAATGATTCATTTTATTATTTTAAAACGTTTCTTTTTTTTTGAGAAGCGACCGAATCCTCCCCTATAAATACATTCTTATGGAAAATTCACAGGGTTGGACTCATAACCCTGCGGTTTGAGAGAGAGATAGAGAGATTTCTCTTGGAGCTTGGACGAAGGAGGATGCGTTGGCGGACGACGATGACATGAGCAATCGATTCCCCTTGTATTTTAACGAATCCCTTCGGCGGACGTGACGCGATGATCTCTCTTCAACCGGTTTGAGGTAGGGGTTTGTTATTTCAATTTCTATTCCCTATTTTTGAGTTTAAATGATGAACACGGATCAACCACGAACAATTTGATCCGCAGATTCGTACGTTCTTGCGGGAAAGTTTTCTTGGGATGAGTTTTGGGATATAATCCATGCTTTTATTTATGTTGATCTATGCTCCGTTTAAACCTATTAATGGGAGCAGATCAACGTAGTGACACATTACGGTGGAGGTTTGTTCCTCAATTTTGTTTATTGGATTTCCATCCCTTTTTTCTTTCTCGAGCATTCTTCACATTCTTCACGGGGCAGAGAACAACGGATTGTTTCGCATCCGTTCCGCGACGCAACGATCCCAAATCGAAGGTTCGACACCTCAACGAACTTCTGGAGGTGCGGTGACAATAGCGGACGATGAATCAGACCTGATCGAGAAAGAGCATTCTTCGCGCGGGAAGATCAAATCATGTTTTCGGGGCCTATCGGAGGCCGAAAAATGACGGAAGTGTCTTCGTCCTGTCGGGGAGACCAAAACCTGGAAGTTTTGCGGCGATCAGATGGCCGGATCGATGATCGGAGCACCATGGGAGGTGCGCCGACGAAGGGCGTTGTTTCTAGAAATTTCCAGAATACACGGCGTGTACTTCCAAAGAACACGCCGTGTAGTACTGGCGGCAGCAGCTAGGGTTTCGGGGTTAGATAGGAATAACACGACGTGTGACCCCGGTCACACGACGTGTTGGACTTTCCCCGAATCTTGGCGTGTAATTTGGGTAGTACACAGACATGGGATGAGCTACACGACTTCAAGTGACACGGTGTGTATAGCTTTGCAGAGGCGGCTACGCGGAGCTCGGTGTGTATCTCTGGGATACGCGGACATGGGATGGAGTACACGACCATGTACTCCATCACACGGCCAGGTGAGGCCAGTAACGCGGGTCAACCCTTGTGCAGATTACACGGGTTGGAGTTCACGGGTTGATGGCCATGTACGGGCACATGACCAGAGTACACGGAGCCAACCCCATTTACCCAGACATGGCATGTACATCGTATTAAATGCTATGTAATTAGTTTTTCTATATGACCATCCTTTGACACGGGCCGTTGTACACGGGCATTACCCGGGATCGGACAACACGACGTGTATCTTTTCTACATGCCGTGTACTTTTGGAAAAACAACATGGTACTCTTGTTAACCATATCCTAGAAATAATTCATCTGGGTTAGTGCCCCTTCTTCTCATTTCCCTGAAGTTCAGGAATAGTTTCCTTCTACAGGAGTACGATCCCTTCAGCCGAACTTTCTGTGATAAAGTCGTCATCCCTCTGAGAGGCCCAGAGAGAGATCCTCTATCCATTCCTGAACCTAGGTAGAGTGACGCATCGACGTGACCAACTCTACCAGGCGTTGATCCTCTACCTAGATAGTGTATCACCTAACTAGTGAATCCGGATGAGTTGCGGTATCCACCATGGCCATGGAAGTGATCCTCATCCGTGTATCGTGATCTTTCCCACTCAGGAGTGTGTCTCCCGTAATGAGTGCATCTATCTACCGTAACCTTCCTACTCAAGACTGTGTCTCCCGTAATGAGTGAAGCTACCTCTCATGATGGTTACCGATGAACAACACTTCACAGATAGATGTCATCAGAGATATAAGACTCGTGGAGTGTGTTCTCCCGGAATGAGTGCATCACATAATCTTCGAACCGAATCCCTAACGGGGGTATGCGGTCGTGTGGCTTGTCTCTAGACTACGGTCTGGGTTTTGAGTATATCTGGTCTGTTCTATATGTTCTATAGACATATAATGTGCATAGATGATGGTACCTTTACTTTGTTTACTGCTTTGTGGTTTTCAGGGTCCTCTACTGAGTATTTTTATACTCACCCCTGCACGGGCTTTGCTCGTATGTCTGGTGTCTTGTCCAGACGAGCAACCTTTTGACAGAGTCCAGGGCGGACTAGGATAGGACTGAGATTTCTGAGTTCCCTATAGGCCGAGGCGTTCCTATAGCTACAAGAGGCAGTCCCAGTACCTTTTATGCTTACAGGTTGGACTTTGCAGTTTTCAGACTCTTGATTTTGGTGGGCTTGTATTCTGGCCCAGTTTACTTTTAAAGTATTCTACCTTTCGTCATACTCTATTGGTTGGGGTTTAGTTGTATGCATGCATTTTTATTCCTTAGTGATTTGCATTTCAGCATTTGTGGGGTTGGATATGTGTGCGTGTGTACATATACTTAGGAAATGCCTCCCATGTTAGTGATATGCCTACTTGGTGCTACTCACCAACCCCTGGCCTATTGGAGGCGGGCTTGGGGAGTCACGGCGTGGGCCCCACTGGGACGGGTCGTGACAATATATATGTCTATTATACATATTTATATTCTAAATATATATGATATATAAATCATTTTTTATATTCGAGATGTATTTAAATCTTGATCTAAGTGATACAATCAAGAGTAACAAGTTAAAACACGTACGATAAAGAAAGCGATTATTACTCAAAATGTTAATTTAACATGGAAATTATTAATAAATTGGTAGTATAAAGTCCTAAATGAATCATGTATGATATAATAAATATTAATATGGTTCTGGTATAATTTAATAATATACTATGATCTTTATATAGGATGTTAAACATACCCTCGACTAATGGAAAGTTCAAGGTAAGGGTTAATTCCTCAATCTCATTATTATCTGAGATTGTTTATGTGTAAGTATTTACTGGGAAATTTTTATCATCCATGTCCATTTTTCATAAAAATGATTTCAAAATGAATATTTTAGGGATTTTTGAAAGGTAATCTTTATCATGATCAAAATTTTAAATGTTTTAAAGATATATCTTTCTAAATCTTTTTAATTAATGTCTATGTTTTCAAAATGATTTTAAGGATTTATTTATATGAACATGAATGTTTTGAAATGATAATTATTTTCAAAAGTTTCAAAGTGGTATGGGAAACTTTGATTCAAAAATCTCTTTTAAATTACTTCCTTTATAAATGTGTGACTTTTAAATGATTTTTCAAAATGGATATTTCTCTCAAAAAGTTTTACTCATCATTTTCAACTATGTCACCATCCTTTATAGGATATTATTTTTGATTGAGGTTGATTTATTATAATACCATATTCCATATTGTATTGAATGAGTAATGATATGTTTGAATATGAATGTTATATTTTTATACCATTCATGGTTTATGGTTAATGTATTGACATTTCATATGCTAGTTTTAATATGAATGTTTATGTTATGTTTCAACTTTTTCATATGTACAAATGTTTATGTTATGTTTCAACTTTTTCATATGAGGAATGCAGTGGACATAGTAAGTGAGGGGTGGAGCCCGCTATATCTCCTCGATGAATCGGTAGGTCTCATGAGACAAACTAGTATCTTGGCACAAGGCCATGACAAAAAATTTATTTGTAGTCTTGGAACAAGGATTTAACTATGTGGAAATGATGTCCCGTATTAGGCATTCCCTCATTATTAAATTAGTTATTACATGTTATTATTTGACTAGTAGAATATCCATGTGAACAAGTATATGGTAATGTTTGATTTATTTTTTCCAAATTTTTCTGAAGTTAACGTTTAAAATTGTTTTTGTTTTAGTTATACATTTCCTTAAATGTTTATTCTTATTTATGAATGTTTCCACTATATTGTTATCCTTACTGAGCATTTGAGCTCACCCCTTTATATGTTTTATTTTACTCAAGATGTGAAGAAGTATTTTATGACTAACCTTCAAAGATAGTCTAAGGGGATATGAGTGTGGAATATGAATACTATGTTGTTGTATTTTTTTACTTTATGATATAATGTATGACTTATGAATCTATCTATTGTTTCCAAGTCTACTAAACTAATTGGTCTTTCGAGACTTGATCTTTTATGATCATTACAATGTATTGTAATAATGCACCGACTCTGGGTAACTGGGGTCGGGGTGTTACAGTTAGTATAGAATTTATTTTAGTCAGGTTTAATTTAGTTTGCTTCTTTTTTATTTTAGTTTAGTTTGATGTAGTTTAGTGTTTTTCGGGTCTAGTCAATTCTACTTGGGTCAAATCATGTCATTTCAATTCAATTCAGTTGGTTTGTTCAATTTGGTTAAGTTATGATATAGATAGGATTGGTTAGTTCAGTTGAGTTTAAGTGTGTAAAGGGTTGATAGGTTCAGTTTATTTATTTTCAAGATTAGTTTGTTAAATTTGGTATAATTTAGTTTGATTAGGGTTTGATCAAATAATTTCAATTTAGTTTATTTAGCGGGTCATCATAATAATGAATAAATTGTGAGATTATGGGAAACATGGTAGATGTGATGGAAAATTGTTGTATAAAGACCATATTGGTGGATGATTTCTTTACATCCTAGCTATGAAACATCCCCTATTAGAACTATATTTATCTCAATCATTTTACAATAAAACTCAAAATGTAATATCATGTATAAAAAATAATATTATAAGGATTTATCATGTATTATAACACCAACAAATTTATATTCTTATTAAAATAATAATATAGAAAGTATATATCATTAAATACATTATAAATCATTACAAAATCACTCCACAACATCTTCCACCAACTATTGTGACCCCAAAACGTAAATCACTAAACAAAACAACCACACACAATCCATAATTCATCTCTTTCAACCAATTTCTATATTTTCCAATTTATTAACCAAGATCAATTTAATATCCTTTTAATTCTATATATATTGAACCCCCCTTTTCAACCACATACAGATTCAACAAATTTCATTATTTTTCAATTTACAAACCAATATACATTTAATATCTATTTAATTATATATTTATTAAAACCCCCCTTTTTCCATCACACACATTTATTCACATTTACCAACATTAAATTTGATAACCAATTACTACATATTGTATTCCATCCCACACTTATTTAATATCAGCCCATGTCATTCTAATTTTATTATTACTAATCATATTCTATAGACCCTAGGAAACCATAAAAACACCAACACACAAAAAACATCAAGATTTTAATAACCACTATAAAATCCCACCACTAATCCATTACCACAACATAACCATCACACAAGAACATCCATCCTCCATTCACCAGTAACCATCCCTCAACATATCCAATGCTAATCTAACCACAACCTCGCTTCATAAAAAAATTTACTTCAGAAATGGTCATCAACATTACCATAATTTCCAAAAAAAATATATAAAAAATCACAATGTAAAATTATAACACACACTAGAATGCATATATATATATATATTTAAACCACCATAAATACCACAATTTCTATTTAAAGTGGGGTTTAAAAATATTTCCTCATATCTTGCATCAATATTTTCTAAATTTTTTTACATTCACACACAACTGGTATGTTTAAGTGTAAAACATTTTATTAATGTTGAGATCAAACAATAAATCACATAAGGGATCATAATACACAATGGCTAAAACAAACACAATAGAATGTGTTCAAGTTTATTGTGAAGATATATTATAGTAGAAGACGAATGATAAAATAAAAAATATATCATGGAAGAAGATATGACTCAGTTTGAACTTACTGATTTTAAATAGAAGAAAAAAAGTACTTGAATCATTGATGGATCATCAGTTGGGAAGAACTGTTCACAGGCTGGGAAGAATAGGAGAGATCTCTCTTAGAAAAAACTGTGGGCTAATCCATTCTGGAGAAAGAAGGTTGGATGCTATCTATTTTGGGGTAATCTATCCTAATGATTTTAAAAAACTGTTAAGACAAATGGACACTATCCCAAAAGATTAAAAAAACCATTGGGATAGGGTCCTATATCCCAATAGTT
Organism: Viscum album; assembly: GCA_963277665.1. Taxonomy (NCBI): domain Eukaryota; kingdom Viridiplantae; phylum Streptophyta; class Magnoliopsida; order Santalales; family Viscaceae; genus Viscum; species Viscum album. The sequence continues at coordinate 328,672,270 of OY728152.1, read as the reverse complement.
CTATGAAACCATTGGGAAAACCATGTCTAGAAAACCCTATCCCAATAATTTTATTAAAACATTGCGATATGGGCACCTATCCCAATGATTTTTGGAAACTGTTAGGAATGGGGCGTTGGTATAGGTGGGATTTATAGAAATTTAAAAATCTTATCAATGTTGAATGAATTTTTTGGGATAGATATAGAGAACTATTACTGTGAAATGGGGACAAAAATAATGCTTTTTTCTTTTCATATACCGGGGAGAATAAATTTATCAGAATCATGAACTTGATTCTCAATGATATCTTATATACATTCTATATAAAGGTTACTAGTAAGCACACAACATCTCATTTAAATTCCTTAATCACTGGTATGAGGCATCAAATGAGTGATGGTAATCCCTGGTTTGATCCAAAAGAAAAAATTAATTAGAAATATTTCAAGAATAGTGAATGACATAAGTAAGGAATTTTTGAAAAGAATTCTATAGGAGGGAAAGATAAAGATTTTTGTACAAAATATATATCCATAAAACACTCTGATACCTGATGGTTTTCATATATCATTACATATGAGAATATGGGAAATAATCAAATAGAATATTACTAGAGTTATGAAATAATTATTTTGAGAAGGTTCTCTATCTAGAGTTATTTGTGCATCTATAATTATTCTCATTCCTAAGGTATATGATCTGAATTATTTTAACCAATATCATATAATTTACATATTTAATTTTCTTTAAAATTAATTGACTTGCATTATAAATATTATAATCTCATAGCTGATCCCCATAATAATATAAAAAGTGCAACATAGTTTTATCAAATGTCAAAGTATATAGAGGTCTATGGGATAGCACAACAAATAATAGCAGATCTAAACAGAAAAAAATTCAAGTATAATGTTATGGTCAATGTAGTTATAAAAAAGGATTTTTATTGAATGGAATGGAACTACATTTTTATGTTTATAGGATGTATTAGCTTCTCAAAGTGGGTCAGTTGTCTTCTATTATAATATAACTTGTCTCTATGGTTATCAATATTTCTTATGGGAAAACATTTCATATTCTTCAATCCATTGAATGATATTTGACTGGGGGATCACCTATATCCAAGCCTATTTATTAGTGAAAAGTATGATCTTATAAGGAATATCAATAGAAGGATCTCTATGGGTATGATATCACTATTCAAAGGTAGGCTTGGATTCATCAGTGCCTTTCATCATTTCTAAACATACGAAATAAACTTTTTCATCAATGGAAAACATAACACTATTAATAAGTTTAAGAAAAAATTAGATAAGTGTAGCATATTGAGTGGATATTGAATCAACCATGGTAAAGGTAGTGTTTTAGCTCTATTTCATGAACTACAAGGCTTGATAAGCTGATATGGAAAGCTTGGGTATCAATAATAATAAAATTCCCATGGAATACCCTATATAACATTTTTTTTCATGTTAAATACATATTAACCACTTTTATGGAATATTGAACTACATTAAAGAATATATAAATAACTATAAAACATGGTTTCTATTATTCATATATAGGATCTCACTTGTCAGCATCGTTCTATCTTCCATACCTATACCTATGCTCTTTGTCCTGAGGGTCTCCAAGGCAATAATCAAGGACGTTGGAAATATAATGAGTGGATTTACATGGTACTCAAATTAGTAAGGGAATCCTCATTGTGGTAGGTAGACATGGATAGCTAAACCAACTGGTAAAGGGGCTATCAACTTGATAAATATTTAAGAGACAATATAATGCTTATAAGTGAATATTTCATGGGAAATAATTGAAAGAAAATATCTGCGGACCAAGTTTTTTCAATGTAAATATGGGAATAATAATTTTATAATGTAGGGGAATAGTAATGATACTTTTTTATGGAACAATATGAAAGGGTTTCTTCCTATACATCATAACCAATCTTGATGGATTTTTGGTCTAGGAGAGATCTTCTTTTAGTAGGACAACTGTTCCTATAATTTTATTCAATTCCCTAGGTTCTCATTTCTATACATCTCTTTCCAACTCACCTATATTCACTTAAGGATTATTAGTGTAACTCTTGATAAGGAAAAAAATATCATTCACCATTCAATTATTAAAAGGACCAAATCTCTTTGATTTTACCTCCATGGGATCATGATCATTCAGGGTGTCAAATTTTAGAACATTATCAATGCACATCATGAGATATATTAATGGGTAAGATTTATTTGGTGAAACAAAATAACAGTAATGTATAGTTTTTTATCTATTGGATTCAAAATAATGAAAATCCCACTACATTGAAGTTTAGAGAAGTGGTATTTATATTGAATCAAAATGATTTTTTTTATGATCATTCGAAAATGTAAATCGCATCTCATATCTTCTGTGAAGTAGAGTGGAAATTTTCCATTTTTCTCCTTCTTGGGTGTTGCATAGGCATTGAGGTATGAGGTTATTCCTTGTATAATTTTTTTAAGACATGGTTTAATGAGATTGAAAACTAATCTATGGAAACAAAAGACCGCAACAAGGTCCTATATGATGGATGTTGGAAATTTGGAATGCTCAAAATGAGGTTAGGCACAATAGTAGGGAGTGGAGATTCAGTTATATTAAAGTGAATATATGATTATCTTAGATTCATTATAAAATAGATGGATATGTCTCCATCCATCAATAAAGTAACTCCTCAACTTTAATAGATCTTGGAAGGTTACAATAGTTACCCCCATGGATGATCGGTGTGCTAGAAATCCCCTAGTATTGGGTTAAAATTAAATATTTATAGATCATGTAATCATGGTGTCATGAGGGGAGGTGTTATTATATTAAATCAGATCCTATAAAAACATACTTAGTTAATAGGTGTAGATTCTCCATATTTTGTGAGAGGGAAACAAGGTGAAAAATATCCTAGCATATAAATTTTGGCAAAAAAATCCCATTATAAACTATAGTACCGAGTCACTTCCTCCAAACTGAAAGAACATTATTAGAGGGGATTCCATACGAATTTATAATTTCATACCTCCTTGATGTTGTGGTGATTCTTCAACCGAAATAATATAGTTAATTTTTTGAATAAAATACCCTCAAGGTATGAATTTGAGTTTTCTCAAATCAATTTTCATTATGGAGTATTATGAGTTGTGATAATATGTTAAGATTAACATGAGTAGAATATTTTATATGATATGATGTGTAGACTCATGAGATAATACGTACAGACTTGTCATCATGAATGGAAATCTAAATTATATCATATGGAATTTCATATGGTCATAGATAAACATAGGGGTGTATGCTTATTATTAATCCCAATTACCGAATATTGGAAAGATACTTACTATGCGAGCCGTCATACATTTATACCATTAATATACTGATCTTTAGGCTGAGTTAATCAGGTGATGGTTGGGTATGTTGTTGATCATGTCATCAGTTGAGTTCAAAAAAGATATGTTTTTCCACATGAATAAAAAGAAAATACTTATGGGACCATGATTGAATTATATTGAGGAAATAAATGACCATGATTAGTTTAGTGACATGTGATGTTCTCGACTATTTTGATGAATGAGATGATATGTATTCTTTCAAACTTTTTTATTTATTTCATAGAATCATCAATGTTTGATATGGACTATAATATATTGACATGTTCCATATTTAGCAGTCACTCAATGTCCTAAAAAAGGGTTTATATAAGTATACATACGATGTATGTGATACATCTTGTGGAAGGAATATTCATACAGAGATATGAGTTTTTTTGATCAAGATCACACAAAACCCCTTTGTATCTTGAGTAGCAATGATGTTTTTATAAAGGATCCTATTTTTTATATCTATTAACTAGAGAGATCATATTTTTGGTCAATGCTAAAATATCCCTTACAATCATTCAATTATTCCTTAGGATAATGATTAAATTTTAGATAATGTGTTTGTTCTAGAATGAATATAATTTGATCAAACTACATATACAAGAGTTTGGATGCTTTCTTTAAAGTCCAAAGGCCTTAAATTTTATTGATTTTTTGATAATCCACTTTTTAATTTGGTTAAGGGGGAAACTTACATGACTTGTAGGCCCATTAGGTTAATCACCTAATACATGACCCTTGAAGTCCCCAAAGGCTTTACACCACTAGAGAAGACCCTCCCAAGCATATTTACAGTGAACCATAGCTTCCAAACATACCATCCTACATAGTTAATATTTCCCTATGAAGAGATGGCCGGTGATTGGTACTAATGGTAGATGTCATACCCTCTCATTCTTATAATCTAGTAGCCTTTTAAAGATCGGTGCTATTTCTCTGAAGCCCTCATTTGGATCTGCGCTAGAGGATCGAGTCCTGTTTTTTTCCACTATCATCGAAAATGCTACGCAAGCCCACTGTTGGTCATTATCAATCTTCCCTCACCCATCCACACCACTAAATATGACTTCCATCATAGAAAACCCTCTCTTATCATCATCTAACACAACACTAATATCTCCGTCGAAGAACCCCTCCCTTCCATTTTAAATTTCACCCAACCCCAATCTCTTTGACACCGAACAAAACTACCTCTATCAATATGGACATCCACTGCATCATGATCTCAATATTATCAAACACTAAAAATATTGAGGTTCCACCAAGATTTTATACAAAATTACAAGGCACCTTACTACTATTCTGAAACCCAATTTCAAAGGATTTTGGAAGGATTCACAAAAGTTTTGAAATTTTTCTAAAATTATTTATTGGATTTTAGTGAAAGTGTTAGGTTGTTGGATATACTCTAAAATAGGTGAATCATATTACATGATTCACCTTGGGTCTGAATCAGGGATCTAAATATGATAAACATCAATGATGACGATATAATGATATCATTATAGGAATGCGATTCTTATATCATATTGTACAATTCAGTCAACGATATGTAATATCACGTGAAAGGTTATTTCTAAATCTTCTAAAACATTTTTAATTGCTTATAAATCAATGAGTTGATTCATTTATGGATTTAAAAATATGTTATGATTTTTGAAATGTTCAACAATCAAAACACTCCAATAAAAATATTTTATATTAATGTATGATGGCTTCAAAATGTTGGTAGCCAATTATAAACTTACTTAACTGAATGAAGGGTGTTTATATAAAGGATCAGAACCTATTATTGGGTTTTTAGGGTTTCTATCAATCCAATCCAATGCTTTTATTTGAATTTTTTGCTATTTTTATTTGAGGATATGGTGCTAGAACACCTTTAGAGATTAAGGGATCCTCTCATAGCGTATGTCGATTCTAGTGGGTGATGCACTAACAATGGAGGTGTGGTTTATTTGTTTGTCAATGTGTGATCTCCATCAAACATAATTCATCGAGATGGATCTTGTTGGAAATGATTTATGCAAGTTTATATTATTTTTTTCATTTATTTAATGATTTTATTATGATAGATATGATTGTTTATTGGGTATATTCCATATTATTAAGAATGGGATGTTCCTAAAAACCCCATCATTACACCATTCTTATATGATATTTGATCAGTAGTGCTCAATTTTCCATGATTTTAACCATGTTTGGTCTAATAATAACTACCTCCACACATCCAAACAATATAATAATGAGTGAAATTTTCACTTGTACAATTCCACATATAGTACAATTCCAATAGGAAAATTATTGATGTTATTGTAAGTGAACTATATTAAATGATTTTGAACTACCCATGTGCCTCAAAAATCTAGAATGAACGATAAAAACCTAATTTCACGTGTTTGAATTTTTATCAAAGTATAAACATCTATTTTTTGATTGAATGTTGTGTTTTGGAAAAAATAGTTACCAAAATACTATTACAAACCTCTCCACATATTCGATGTAAACAAAGAATTAATTTCAGACACTATTAATTGGGGTATTCTATGAATCTTCACTACTTATGATACATAAAACCATGTTAGGGATTTCTACTAAACTCTTCACTTAGATTAACATGAAATGAATTAAATTTTTAAACATATCCACCATATAATGAACTAACCCAGGTCAACCCAACATGTCACCTATGGAATCCTTAATAGCTTTAGAGGTGCATTCCTGATCACCATTGGATAGAAAATTATGGCAGGGTTCCATAAGAGAACAAATGGGAATGATTCCACCCACTAGAAAACAAGGATCAATAATGGTTTCATTTAAAAACCCGGAATGAGGTGTTCATACATTAGTTAATCATGAAAAAGTAAAACAAGTAAGTACTAAAACATGCACTGAACAAACATGGAGTCACAATAAAGATAAAACAAAATTAAATATTTTTCCAAAAATTTTTCCTATAAAATAAACCATTTTTAGATAATTATTTTACAAACCACAACAAGGAATCCAAAATTGAAACAAAAGAAGGAGGTCGGAGTGGACGATATAACACATGACCCCAACTGACCAAATAAACATAGGAGAAAAACCTACCATCACCATGTGACTCTCAAATCACTACCATGAGACCAAAAACACATACTTTATATCTGTGAGTAGTAGAAAACCAAAATAAAATTCATAACATGAGAACCTATAAAAACATTAAGACTATATACCCACCAACAAGAGTAAATAGTGTGTGAGATAATGTCCAATAGATTACTGTCATGAGTCCATTATATTATATTTATAAAGAAACCAAGTACACTAGTTTGAAATTAATATAAAAATATGTTTTCATTTCATTTACATAAAATGAAAGTAAACAAAAAATGCATTATATTTTTTATTCAAATATACCATTTATCAAACATGCCTCAATGGTTATTTACTAATGTAATTTCATTTAAAAAACAAACTATTCACCTTTAAAATAATTTAATTTTTAGAGAAACCATGTTAAACATTCTATACTTGAATGGTCTAAAGGCCTTATATTTTTATTCATTTTTCTGATACTCCCCCTTATAATGGTTGATGGGGAAACCTTATAATCCCCATAGGTCGAGAAATTACACGACCCAAGGGTCATAGAGGAATACATCATAGATTATGACTACTTGGAACTTCTCCTCCCCAATGTTTATATCATGGTGTCAACTCTCCACCTTTGCAATGTTGTTCAGAATGCTATCCTATGTAGAGGGGCATAGGCCCAATACCAATGGAAATTACCATACCCTCTCATACATACAAATCTGTATAGCTCTTCTCTAGTCGATGCACCTTCTCTGAATCCTCATATGGAGCTTATTCCATGTAGAGTCTGTATGGTTTCTTTTTTTTACTTCATATGGCCCGAAGGCATTGAGGTGGTCTACATTACTTGAGGTGGTTTGAAGTACTTTCTGGTCTGAAGGCCTTGGGTGAATTGTAGGTATTGAAGGACAAGATGACTAAACTGGGGTCTCAAAGCCCAAATTAGATGAAAAATTTTAGCTGCTACATTACTAAACAATACCAGCTACAGTAACCACAACAGGACTGCTACCGTACCTATACAGTACTTTCTACATTATTTTTATTTAAAATACCCCTTTTAAAAAAACCATTCTTATATTTTTAAAATATATCAAAAACATTTCAAAAAATATTGAATTTAAAACAACCCCATATTTCCCTTTTAAACATCAACACACACACTCCCCAATATATCAAAAGAGAATAAAAAATAGAAAATATAATAAAATTAAAATCTATGGAAGGTCATAAAGAATGAAAATAAATTGAAGTAAAAATCTAGTTAATATCAAGAATAAATTTTAAGAATGATAAACACTATAAAGTAAGATCCATTTAAGAAATAAGAAACACAAAAGCTAATAATCAACATAGATTCCTAAATTATGAAATATACAATGAGGAAACTCCATAGGGACTAATGGGATGAGTACTCTATGTTCGTAAGAGGAATCAATATCCAGTAGGATAACTGTGGAAAAACTTGATACCTGAATCTCTCTCAACTAGCCTCATCATTGAAATCGCCCCTAGCACAGTAATAACATTCAATTAGGAACTACTAGCCAGCGTGCTACTCTTAACTAAAAATACCAATATCTCAAACTTTTCCACTTAGTTTCCTAAGATTCCATATGGAATATCTAACAGAGGTTGTTAATATCAATTAAACATCAGTCACATGGAAATCAAATATCCCAAAGTTAATAAAATCATGACAATCATATACATCACACCTCCAACACAACCCATAAATAACAATATGCATTCCCAAATACATAAATTTTAATAAAATATGATTGAATAATAAATACATACAAACAAGCATAAATAATGGTTATAAATGGGAATCAACTATGTATAAAAATAAATCAATAAAATACATCTTTTACACAAGGTTCAAAAAAACCCTTTTACATGAGAAAAAGTACCAAACCATTAGAAATACCGTTTCAAAAACCTATTTGAAATCAAAGTGTAGACCCAAGAGAGGTCATAAAAAAACCAAATCACTGTCTTAATCAATTCAAGGAAACCAAAATATGATTACATCAATCTGTACATACCCTTTTAAAAATAAGGAATGCCCTTTAGAACAAGGAAAACACTTTATGAAAACAAGAGGAACCAAATTAAAATAAAGAATCCCCCCTTTTAAAAACAAGGGGAACTCCTTTAATATAAGGGAACACCCCACTTTGAAATCATACTTGGCCCAAAATATTATGATTTTTTTCTTAGATAAAATTGATGGAATTTTATCAAATGCTTAAGATTCAAAAAATACAATATAAATTCAATGTGCCATTGAACTATGAAATTCACCCATTTTTTTCAAATGAAGAAACCAATAAAACATAGAAAAACTTTGACAAGATAAGATATATATCTTATACATCATTAATTTAGATCAAAATCACATTTAAAACATTAATCATCTATGGAACTCTTTAAAAAAAAGTAAATTAAATGGAACACCTACCTCAAGTGATGAAACCATGATTCCATCAATACAAACCCCCAAAATATGTCTCCAAGGATGGATGACATCCCTTAGAAACAAAAACCCCTAATTAATAGACAACCTTATACATAGAAATTTTCCAACATGACCCCAAGGGTTATATAAGTATGGGAAATGGAAGAAACCAAGATAAAAGAGAAGGATAATCTGTAACTATAGTACCCCCAGTTTCTGGTAAGTATCCCCAATTTTATGATTTTTAAGTGCATGAAGCATATGGGAGATGATTGGGGAAGTATGGGAGACTTTAAATGTGTAAAAGGGAAAAGGTGGTGACAAATGTTCTACGCACAGTTTGCCAAACCGTGCGGAAATCGTGAGTGCGGTGGTCACTTTGGATAGGGGAGACCACACGGCGTGCACACGGTTTGGGAAAACCGTGCGAGGAGGCCGTGCAGAGCGCCCCTTCCAAGCAGTGAAGATCACATGGTTAGCGCATGATTTGACTAACCGTGCAGACTAACCGTGTGACGAATTTTAGAAAGGCAGTACAAACCGCACGGTTGGTGCATAATTTGTCTAACTGTGTGGACAAACCGTGCGGTCACTTAAAGTTAGATCCTAAAATTGTGGATCTAACTCGTTTTGCCGTTAATTGACTTGTTTAAGCTACTAAGCGTCCCTAACTCGGGATTACTCTCCCTTGAAGGTTGGAGGACTTCTCCCAAATGTTCCAGAGACGATTCGAAGGGTTCTCTTGGCGAATCGAAGCCAGATTCTTAAGGTATGTGATCGTTCTTGATTGGTTTCTTAGATATAATTAGATCTACTTCTCCTATTCTCTTTTTTTCTTAGGTCTACACCCGTTATGGGTATATCTAAGGGTATGAATGCCAAATATCACAATATTTGGTCTTCGTTGTGTTAGGGGAAGAGATCTAAGGAGGATTCGTGGAGCTTTGACCCGGCGTTCTTGAGAATTCTTCGTCCGTGGCTTGGTTTCACCCTTTTTGTTGAGGTAGGTGGATTTAATCTCGATTCCTCTTTCTTAGAACTTGACGGCTTAGTTCAAATTAATTTAATTTCATGGTTTTTATTGTGAAATTTTGGTGCAAAGCATGTTATAAATCTTCTTTAGTGTTGATTTATGGGTTTTGATGAAATTGTGGAAATTGAATGAATGGTTTGTAGAAAGTGTTCTCGTTTCTTGATTTTAAAATGGTGATTTTATAATATGGATTTTCTCGATTTGGAAAATGGTTTGGGGAAAAAGGTTTTCAATAAAATGGTTGTTTTATTGAAATGGTTTTGGCATAGTTGAAATGGTATGGTTTTTGGGCATACTTGGTGTGTGTTCATATTGCATTACGAGGCTTGGTTGAAATATGACATTGTGCTTGATGCAAAAAGTGTAATGTCACATTGGGAATAATTACCTGGTAAATACTTGGTAGATCGACGAGAGACCGCTCATGAGTATGGAACTGTCATAATGATGCACGCATGGGTAATGATGTGATTATGTAAAATGGAATGGTTATGCCAAAGTGAAAATGTGGTGGTTATTTGGAAACTTTTCTTGGTTGCTTTTCTTGGAAAAGATGGTTTTGGTTGGAAAAATGGTTTAGATGGAAAATGGTTTTGACATGGAACTTTCTATATTGTGAACTATTTTGGAACTTTTTTATATAAATTGTTTTGTATAAATGTGCTAACATGTTTTATCTTAGAGGCATGGGTTGGTAAGTCATCGGGGAAAACCTACTGAGTTTCATTACTCACCCCCTACTTGGGCACGTTGGTGCTTTTGCAGATGTCATTTACCAAGATGTTGGAAAGGGAAAGGTGGCACACGTGTTTAGCACTACTTCCAGATTTGTTGAGCTATTGGTAGAGTTGGAGCATGGAGCTTGTGGAGCCTTGGAGTCTTGTTTGTCTTTGAGTCTTGCCGGTTTTCTTTTCGCTGTTTATTCAATTTTAGTTTTGGTTTCTATTGTTGCGCTTTGGTTGGTTTAAAATGGAATAAATGGATAAACTATCTTGTTTTTAAATCATGCATCATATAGTGGTTCCTTGGAGATATTTTTCTAGTTTTCGCTGTTGTTGGTTGTTTTCATTAAAAGGGTAAATCATCCCCCATGTATTTTTAAACCCTTCGGAATTTATTACCAGCCTTTGGCACCTTGGGGATGTTGCTTAAGGCCAAGTAATGACTCATTGAGCTCTCAAGACAATGAGAATTGGTGGGTCATTACAAATGGTATCAGTCTGGTCCTTCCTTTGAGGTACAAATAGTATCCGCTTGTTTGGTCCTTTCCTAATAAGTTGTCATTGATCTTATTGGTCTTGGAGTTGAAATTGTTTCTTATCTATTCCTTGGGTTGTAATCTTAGAAAGGAGTAGGATTGCCGGAACTTGAAAGGTATATCATAAAAGGACGTAGCTAACCCCTTTATGCTGAACTTCAAGTTACCAAGGAGTTGGGTACATAAGTGTTTGGTGACACTTCTAGAATTTTAAAAATATCATTTTCATGGGTTTATCCAATGAGATGAGCATGATATTCATTGTAGAGGAATGACTTTCCACTAGGACTGCATATATAATTTTTAGAAATGGATTATGGTTTGATGCAAAATCATGATTTCTGAAAATATTAAGAATGTTTTCAAATGAAAGATTTTGAAAAGATAATGGTTGATGTATTTTGAAAATAGATTGATTTTCAAAAGAAAGAAAAGATTTGTTTTAGCGATCATTGTAAATCAATGTTGTGATGGTGATGTGATAGAAGTTGAAATGCTAAGCCTTCAGTTGCTAGGAAGTGAGACTAACGATGTGCATTGTTTGTATAGGAAATGGCACCCATTAGACATCGTAGAAACCAAACAGAAGAGGCTGTAGGGAATGTGGTCACACCTGAGCCACAGGTGAACTTGCAGCTAGTCCAAAGTATAGTTCAAGAGTTTCAGGCTGTGGAAACGGGAAATCGGAGGGATGAGTCACGACATATAGAGCCTTCGTGTGTAGAGAATGTTCTATAACTTTTTATGGAGTTGAGCTGAAATGGGATTTCTCTATGTTGTATATGGATGTCTATGATATAATCCTGGGTATGGATTGGTTGACAAAGTTCAGGGCTCACATCGATTGTTATAGTAGAACAGTCAGTTTGCGACTGAGGATGGCGTCGAGCATCTCTTTAGAGAATAAAGAGCGGTGAAGACAGGTGCAACGAGCTTGTTGGCACTAGAAGTGGCAACGATCTCTTACCAGTTGGCTGCATTAAACTTGGAATCGATGGATGAGATCATGAGTAACAGTTTTCCAGTAGTTGTGGATCAATTTCTAGATGTTTTTTTTGAAAACTTCTCAGGGTTACCACCTGTAAGAGAAGTGGAGTTTACGATTGATATCTTACCAGGGACCAGTCCTATCTCTCTTCCATATTATAGGATGGCCCCAATGGAGTTAAAGGAATTTAAAGTGCAGTTAGAGGAGCAAGTAAGAAAAGGTTTCATTCGGCCAAGCGTGTCTCCGTGGGAAACACCAGTTTTGTTTGTAAATAAAGCAGATGGAACCTTGAGGCTATGTGTGGATTATCATAAACTTAACCAAGTTACGATAAAGAATAGATATCCACTTCCACATATTGATGACCTGTTTGATCAATTTATGTGAGCTTAGTGGTTCTCTAAGATTGAATTATGATCAGGATATCACCAGTTGCAAGTTCGGAAGGAGGATATTCTGAAGACATCCTTCAGAAGCAGATATGGCCACTACGCATATGTAGTCATGCCTTTTGGTCTAACGAATGCACCAGTGGTCTTCATGGCTTTGATGAATTGGATATTTCAGCAATATCTGGATTCTTTTGTTGTGGTGTTTGTCGATGACATATTGGTGTATTCAAGAACAAGGGATGAGCATGAGCTACACTTGGTGACAATGTTGGAAATCTTGAGGGAACATCATCTGTATGCCAAATTATCAAAGTGAGATTTTTGGATACAAGAGGTACGTTTTTTGGGCCACGTCATTTCTGAGAAAGGTGTTTCAGTGGATCCAGAAAAGATAGAAGCTATTCTTTCTTGTAAACTGCCAAAGAATGTCTTTGAGATACAAAGTTTTCTTGGTCTAGCTGGTTATTATCGACGCTTTGTGCGTGATTCTCATGACTAGCATCGCCTATGACAACATTGACCAAGAAATACAGTGCATTTCAATGGACTGAGGAATGTTATAGATCTTTTCAAGAGTTGAAACCTCTCCTTACAACATCACCCATATTGATATTTCCATAATCTGGACAGGGGTATGGGGTGTATTTTGATGCTTCAACATTAGGGTTGGGCTGTGTTCTCATGCAAGGAGACCATTTTGTTGCTTATGGGTCAAGGCAGTTGAGAGTGCATGAGAAGAATTACCCAACAAATGACTTGGAATTGGCTGCAGTCGTCCATGATTTGAAAACATGGAGACATTACCTCTTTGGTGTGAAATTTACTATTTTTACGGATCACAAAAGATTGAAACCCATTTTCTCACAACGAGATTTGAATCTGAGGTAGAGGAGATGGATGGAGTATCTTCAAATGTTTGACTTCTACATGATGTATACAACGGGTAAGGGCAATTCGGTGGTCGATGCATTAAGCAGGAAGTCGTATGCTTAGTTAGAAAAAGAAGCTTCAGATGAATGGAAGTTGATTTCAGTCTTAGCCGACATGCATGTGGAATGTGAAAACCGAGGCGATTTTGTAGTTTTCTTTTCAGTTATGCTTGTTCCTGATTTTGTGGAGAGAGTAAAGGAGGCACAAGCATCCGATCTAGACTGTGTTGCAATGAGTTCAAAACTCAATGTTGGGGAGACCATTGAGGGATGAAAGCTGGATAGGAGTTCAGTTCTGCGGTTTCAAGATCGAATAGTTGCACCATTAACTGCTCAGGACTAACTCCTTCATGCTTACCACCATTCCAGATGGGCTGTACAACCAGGTACACAAAATATGTACAAGGCATTGAAGACACAGTTTTGGTGGAGCGACATGAAAAGGAAGGTGGCCGAGTACATCTCAAGGTGCTTAACTTGTCAGCAGGTTAAAGCAGAGCCTCAGAGACCAGCTGGTATGTTACAGTCTTTAGCTATACTAGTGTGGAAATGGGATCAGATAGTAATGGATTTTGTTACAGGTCTTCCAAAAATGGCCTGGAAACACGATGCCATCTAGGTGATAGTGGGTCGTCTGACCAAGTCGGCCCATTTCATCCCTATTCTTGAAACTCACACGGTGGAAGATATTTCAAAAATCTATATCCGAGAAGTGATAAAGAGACATGGTGTACCAGTTTCAATCGTGTCAGATAGAGATTCGAGGTTCACATCTTGTTTCTGGAAATCCTTACAACAAGCCCTGGGGACTCAGTTGATGATGATCACATCGTATCATCCTCATACGGATAGATAATCCGAGGGGATGATACAAACGTTGGAAGACATGTTGCGGGCTTGTGTAATCAATTTTGGTGGCTCATGGGAGGAGCATATACCCTTAGTGTAGTTCTCATACAATAATAACTATCAAGATTCAATACGCATGGATCTGTTTGAAGCACTATATGGGCTTCCTTTTCGTTCTCCACTATGCTGGGTGGAAATAGGTGAAACTTCACTAATTGGGATGAGCCTTGTCCAAGAAACAATGGAGAATATTCAGTTGATACAAAAGAGGATGGAGACGGCACATAGTCGTCAGAAATCCTATGCGGATCATCGCCGAAGACCCTTGTCATTTGCGGTTAGTGATCATTTCTTTTTGATAATCTCTCCAAGGCTTGGAAATCGTCATTTTTGGAAGCAGGGAAAATTATCTCCTCGGTATATAGGACCTTTTGAGATACTGGAATTAGTTGGCGAGGTGGAAAATCGGTTGGAATTACCACCACGGTTCAGTGCAGTTCATAATGTGTTCCATGTATCTCAGTTGAAGAAGTATCCGCCCGATCTTGACCATGTGATCAGATGGGATCACGTTGACCTAGATCCAGATGCTTCGTTGGTACATATCACAGTGCGGATTGTGGATAGGCAGGATAAAATCTTGAGTGGAAAAAGCATCGTCCTAGTGAGGGTTTTGTGGCAACATGGTCAGATTCAGGAAGATACTTGGGAACTCGAGAAAGAAATGAAAGAGTAGTGGCCCTAAATCTTTCAGACAAGAGATGGTTTTCTACTTTCTGGGGACGGAAAGGCCAATGGTGGGGAGAATGTAGTACCCCTGGTTTCTAGTAAGTAACCCTAATTTTATGCTTTTTAAGTGCATGAAGCATATGGGAGATGATTGGGGAAGGATTGGGAGACTTTAAATGTGTAAAAGTGCAAAAAGTGGTGACACACGGTTTTCCAAACCGTGCGGAAGTCATGCGTGAGGTGGTCACTTTGGATAGAGGAGACCGCACGACGTGCGCACGGTTTGGGAAAACCGTGCGAGGAGGCCGTGTGGAGAACCCCTTCCAAGCAGTGATGACTGCACGGTTAGCGCACTATTTTACTAACCGTGTGGACTAATCATGAAACAAATGTTAGCAAGGCAGTACATACCGCACAATTGGCACACGGTTTGTCTAACCGTGCAGACAAACCATGTGGTAACTTAAAGTTAGATACTAAAATTATGGATCTAACTCATTTTGCCTTTAATTGCCTTGTTTAAGCTCCTAAGAGGCCCTAACTCAGGATTAATCTCCCTTGAAGGTCGGAGGACATCTTCCAAACGTTTCAGAGATGATTCGAAGGGTTCTCTTGGCGAATCGAAGCCGGATTCTTAAGGTATGCGATCGTTCTTGATCAGTTTCTTAGATCTACTTAGATATACTTCTCCTATTCTCTCGTTTTCTTAGATCTACACCTGTTATGGGTAGATATAAGGGTATGAATTCCAAATATGACAAGATTTGGTCTTCGTTGTGTTAGGAGAAGAGATCTAAGGAGTATTCGTGGAGTTTTGACCCGGTGTTCTTGAGCGTTCTTCGTCCGTGGCTTGGTTTCTCCCTTTTTGTTGAGGTAAGTGGATTCACTCTCGATTCCTATTTATTATAACTTGAAGGCATAGTTGAAATTAATTTAATTTCTTGGTTTTTATTGTGAAATTTTTGCACAAAGTATGTTATAAATCTTCTTTAGTGTTGATTTATGGGTTTTGATGAAATTGTGGAAATTGAATGAATGGTTTGTACAAAGTGTTTTGGTTTCTTGATTTTAAAATGGTGATTTTAAAATATGGATTTTCTGGATTAGGAAAATGGTTTGGGGAAAAAGGTTTTCAATAAAATGGTTGTTTTATTGAAATGGTTTTGGCATGGTTGAAATGGTATGGTTTTTGGGCATACTTGGTGTGTGTTCATATTACATTATGAGACTTGGTTGAAATATGACCTTGTTCTTGGTGCCAAAAGTATAATGGAACATGGGGAATAATTACCTTGTTACGACTTGGTAGATCGATGAGAGGCCGCTCATGAGTATGGAACTATCATAACGATGCATGCATGGGTAATGATGTGATTATGTGAAATGGAATGGTTATGCCAAAGTGAAAAGGTGGTGGTGATTTGGAAACTTTTCTTTGTTGCTTTTCTTGGAAAAGATGGTTTTGGTTGGAAAAATGGTTTAGATGGAAAATGGTTTTGACATGGAACATTCTATATTGTGAACTATTTTGGAACTATTTTATATAAATTTTTTTATATAAATGTGCTAACATGTTTTATATTAGAGGATTGGGTTGGGAAGTCATCGAGGAAAACATACAGAGTTTCATTACTCACCCCCTGCTTGGGCATGTTGGTGCTTTTGCACATGTCATTTACCGAGACGTTGGCAAGGGAAAGGTGGCACACGTGTTTAACACTACTTTATGATTTCTTGAGCTGTTGGTAGAGTTGGAGCATGGAGCTTGTGGAGCCTTGGAGTCTTGTTTTTCTTTGAGTCTTGCCTATTGTCTTTCCGCTGTTTACTCTATTTTAGTTTTGGTTTCCGCTGTTTCGCTTTGGTTGGTTTAAAATGGAATAAATGGATGAACTATCTTGTTTTTAAATCATGCATCATGTAGTGGTTCCTTGGAGATGTTTGTCTAGTTTTCGCTATTGTTGGTTATTTTCATTAAAAGGGTAAATCGTCCCCCATGTGTTTTGAAACCCTTCGTCATTTATTGCCATCTTTTGGCACCTTGGGGATATCGCTTAAGGCCAAGTAATGACTCATTGAGCTCTCAATCCAATGAGAATTGGCGGGTCATTACAGTAACCTTTCAATCAAGGGAATAAACCATTAAGAAACCACTCAAGACCCAACTAAAAGGAGCTTGGGGAAGAGTGGAGAAGGATTAGGAGGCACCTAGGTCCTAGGAAACAAAATGGGGAATCCAAAGGAGGATAACCCAAATAAAAATAACTTTAAATAAAAAAATACCCAATGTTGAGTAGGTTATATGGTTTACCTGCATGATTTACCAAGCCATGTTGTAACCCTGTGATCACAATTATCCAAACCTATAGATGGTGCACACATTATACCATATGGTTTCCTAATAATGTACCTAATCATGAAGCCTAGGAAAATTCCAAAAAAAAAACTCAAAAATTACACTATGAGAAACCCCTAAATCGAGGGAGAAATTAACCATATACATATAAATAACAAAAAGGAATTTTGGGGTTTAAGAAATCTCCCCATCATGATACTTTCTTCCAAAAAATATTCTTCAACAACTTAGGTAAAAGGAAAACAACTGTATAAACATATTAAAATAAATTATCCAAAAATGGGGACAACTTATCAAACATGAAAAAAAGAACATAGGAATCTAACAACCCACTCCTAGGGAAACTAATCAAAATAATTCTAGATTTACCATCCACCAAACACTACAAAAACAAAAAAAAATTCCTCATGCAACATGAAATTGAGATAGACACCCCATAGACTTGATTAAAACATATAATATCTAATAAAAACATGTACCAAAACTCACAAGTGCTTCTCAATTCCAAATTAAGGCCATGGAAAGAACACAACCAACTTCTCTTGAACATCATTGTTTATAAGAGTTACAATAATTTACATGTACCAACCAAAAGAATCTTGAATGATAATTCACATATAATGATGAAAACACATTGAGGCTGGTTGAAGTACTTATTTCTGACTCTTTTTCTGGAGCTAGTACATTGCACGTGTTGTTTTGTTTCACCACATTCCCACTTTCCAAAGGAATAAAACCTTCGTCCTATTTATTAGCGGTGTTTTCTCCTTGATCAAAATAGGATGTTGGGATACTGGTTCCTCCTTCATGGGATTCCTCCATAGAGCTTGTTTCCTAGTTTAAGACTCCCTCATAGACTAATGTCATGTTTATGTGACAGTAACGCTTAAACATCTTGATTAAATATTTTTAAATAAATTGATTTCTTTTATAGATTTCATTGCACGCAATAGAAAGTATAGATGAATCGAGCAATATTATTAAAATATTATATGTTTGATATAACATAACTATAAAATTGGTGAGAATTAATATGAATAAATAATTTATGAAATAAATATAATGGTCCAACATAATATGAATGTATTTTTATGTTTTTAGAAAATAATCATACAATTTTTATTAGTCATTTTTTTCTTTACAAATACATTTTCATCAAAAATAAGTTTTTCTTCATTTTATGAATGAATATTAATTTATATATGTTCTATAAAATATATATGAAAAAATGGATTTATTTATTTAATTTATCCTGAAAATAATATTTTAAAAATATTTTTTTTAAATTTTACAAAACAATTATTTTTCAATGAATAGTGAGAAAATATGGATTTTTATTGAACACTATATATTATTTTAATGTTTTTACAAGGAAAAATTATATTTTGGAATATTTTAAAATTTTAATTAGTTAATATTGATTTGAAATTATATAATTAATTTTTTTATTGAATTGTAGTATTTATTTTCGTTTAAATACATTTTTTATTTTAAAAGGCCATTTTTCTGAAAAAACTGTTTTTTGTTGAATTTTTCCAATTTTATATTAAATTAAATACATTAAATTTTCTGTTTGGTATTTTGAAAAATTGATTAAATATTTTTAATTAGTGGGTCAAAATTTAATAAATTTTATAATTTTATTCTTGGTCAATATGAATAGTAACATTAGTAAATTTAGTTACCATGATAATTGGTAAATTAGTAAATTAAGGGTAAAAATAATACGATAAGAACTATAAAATTACCCTAAAACCTAACCCAATTTTATTTGATAAATAATTTTTTACCATAATAATCCAATGGTAGAATTTATAACCTTTTAGGGCCACAAGGATGATATTATGACCTTTATAATAATTTAATTAAAGAAATGTTAGAGGTATCAAATTCATGTTTTTTATAATTAAAATTTTTTTAATATAGGTTTTACCAGAGGATATGTTCGAATATAAATAGTTTTTTTTTAAATAAAAAATATTTATCTTCATCATGAAATTTTATTTATAATTTTTATGAATTTTATAAATACCCTAAATGCCTACACAACACTGATGTAGTAATTATTCAATTAACAGAAAAATGAAATAAATGATATTAAAAATATTAAAAGTAATATAATTTGAGATATTTAAGGTGATCCATGAGTTCTATAGATTACCATGGAATTATAGTGATATAATAAAATAGTTGGTTTTAATTTTAAATGCTTTATTGATATTTCTAAAAGTTAAATAGTGAATAGTTTCAAAATCGAAAATAATGATATCTTATGAGATTAATATTTTATTAAATTATTTAGAAATCAAAAAAATATTAAAAAATAAAATTGATTATGATATTGTATAATATATAATATATTTACCCCTTATGATCCAATTTACACCATATATGTAAAAAATTAACACCTTTTAATATTGAAAAATTTGTTACCGTAGTTAAAAATAAAATGGGTCAACTAAGTGTTAATCAAAATGATAAGGTTTAAAATAACACCAAAACTTGTCTAAAATCTATTGGTGGATGATATTATAACATTATATTATCTTATCACAAAATAAATGGTAATTTTGTGGTTCTTGGATTGAAAATGGATTTAGGATAATTAATATATTTTGAAATTCCAAAAGTGCCCCTCACCTCAATTATAAAAGGGTACCTCCTCCCTCACTTATTTACACCACATTGAGCCTTATAGATTGAAAATACCATTACATTTTTTCATATAAGCTTCTATTGAAACATTATAGATGTGACTATATTATCAAAAGACTAACCCTATATCCCTTTAGAAGAGATCCAAAGGAGTTTATTCGAAGAATAAGAGGTTTCAATGTGAACATGAAAGGGGAGACTTGAGGTAAAGGTTCATTTCAAAATATCTATATTATTTGTAGTAGTCTGCATTGAAGAATACACTAGATAATATTTATCTTCCATGTCCATGTTTTCTAAAAATGTTTTCATATTTTTTTTACTATTATCCTACATTTGTTTAGAGTCAATTTTAATCATGTGAGAATTTGTACTAAATGGTTTGAAAGGAGTCTTTTTGTTGTTTTCCAAAGGAGGTACTTTGTGAATTTTACAAAAAAATTTGAAGGGTTATTTTTTTAACATATATAGAATGGGAATATATTCCCATCGTCATGACACCTTAATGCTTGAAGGCTTCCTATACAAGCATACAAGGTTATTTTAAAATAAAAATTTTTCCTTTGTAATTACACAGCCTTAAAAAAATGATTTTAAACTGGAAAGGATATTTTTTTTCAATAATTATTTCATGAGATATTTCAAAATCATTTTCTTTAAAGATAACATTATTTGATGTTACTTATGCTTTGATATAGATATGATCCAAATATACCAACTTATTTATTTCATTAGATGGTTTATTTTTATAATGGAATGATGTTTATGAATCCCATTACCTTTCCTTTATTTATGCTATGATAAAATGTTTTTGAAACCCATTTATTTTCCATGGGATATGAAATGATGAAATTTTTCAAAAACTATTTTCATTTTACAGGTTTTTATATGATGAATTATTTATGATCATATGGCATGCATATATATGATTTTTATTATATGATGGGTGGGACCTATATCTCTCTCCAATGAATTGGGTAAATATCGATATCTCATGAGATAAAAATGGGGAAAATGTTGATAGTTGTGATACACTATAGGAAATAGGAGCATCTTGATCCACTGTGTTGATAGTCATGGTATTTAACCTTGAAATAGGGAATGATTTTCCATATTAATGAGAAGATCTTATGGTTCATGATTAATTTATAATGATTTTTAAGTCTTTTGGTCCGTGTATTCTAAAATGATAATGTTTATGCCATGAATCATGGTTATGATCAATAAAAGGTTCGGTATGAATGTTTTATATTATGATTAGGATCACATAACATTATTATTATCTTATTATTTCATATGATCATGTATTGATATCTATTATTTTCACCCTTACTGAGCATTTAAGCTGACCCTTTCTTATGTTTCTTTCCCCTGGTGATGATGAAAGGTTTTAGTAGAGTATGCCTAAGATGAGTACTATGCGAGAAGCTCATTGTGGGAGATTTTAAAGACCATTCATAAATTAGATATATTTTTATAACTAATCTACAAATTCACTAAAACATTACATTTTTATCATGGATAGTATTGTTAGATATTGAATTTTCATCTAAATAATTATACTATTTTTGTATGAAAGGATTATGCGATTATAGTAGGTATCAGATTAGGGTTTAGACAATATTTTGAGATTATGGTTATAAAATTTTTAAGAAAACCCTAGGGATAAGACGAAGTATAGGATAAAATACTAAAGTTTTAATAATAATCATGAATGAACAATGTTAAACCTATTGTCTCATTGAATATGGTGTTAGGATTTACACATTATATAATTGATTTGTTAGAATTATGTGGTTATCCACTGTGATTAGTGATTCTCATGCTATGATTTTAGGTTTTAGTTAATGGATGGAACCCAAAGGAATTGTATTAATTTTGAGTGTGATGAAATATGAAATGATTGTCCCCCTGAGAAACCAAATGTTATGAGAGATGGAATACATAATCTTTTAGCTAAACTCACACAACATTCACAGGCTATGAATCATTATGAGTTTCAAATAGATCAGAGGAGGGAAGAATTTACTATGGAAGTTTTCATGAGGAACAATACACCTTCATTTAGTTGGACTTGTGATCTACTCAATGATGAGTGATGGATAAATAAAATTGAAAAAATATATTTTTTTCCGGAATGATCAAGACAAGAAATTTTTTTTCTAGATGAAAAGTAGAAGATACTGAATCCATTTAATAGGATGAGTTTAAGGGGATATTAATCAGTAAGTACTTTCCTCGTACTCTACATAAAATTATGGAAATATAAATTATTGAGCTAAAAAAAGGATGAAGAAACCATTAGTACCTATGAGGAAAATTTTATAAGTATTTTAAGGTAATCCTTTGGATTGGTTATAAGTAATGAATATAAAATTGATATAATCTTTGGTGGCCTAAAAACAAGTCTCCAAAATGGATTATCTATAAGAGACTTTAGAAGCTATGAATAAATCAGTGTATGTGACATCGAAGTAGAAATTGAAATTGGATATTCCCACCATTCCCATGGTTTTGATGAAAAATTACAGATAGAGTATCAAGGAAACTTGAATAAATCATATGGTGAAAATAAGTTCTAGTCATCTACATGTCTGAAATAGTGTAGAGGATGCAAACAAATTCACCACCCACACTCCAATGTTTCAAGTGTAAGATGTTTGGGAATTATGCAAATCAATTCCTAAATCCAAGGAATAATGTGGATGATAATATATAATATCCTTTAAAGACAAATGGAATAGGGAAATGTTATGTAATCACAATAGATGAAGTTAATCATGATAATTAGGGAGCCCTTATTCTCCCCTTATTAGTTGGGAGTTTCATTATTTATTTTGTATGAATATATTATTATTCATTCTTTAGAGTAATTTCCTGTGATTATCTTATTTTACATGTATTTTGGAATTACGTGTCACGAACCGTCCCTCAAGGCCCGTTCTAGGACTACCCCAAGCCCGCCTTCCATAGGATAGGGGATTTCGACTAGCACCAAAGGCGTAATTCCCTAAAACTGGTAAGACAATGTCTCAATAACCTGTAAACACACAAACAATCAAGCACATAGCTGGATGAAACACCATGTAAACTGTAAAACAAAAGAGTTATGAAAGTAAAAGGTGAAAGAATACAAGCCCAACAGTAAAGGTACAAGTACAACTGAAATAAAATATGACTGAAGAAAAATAAATTCAGCTGCTGGGTCGTCATCCATGGTCCCTACCTAAATGGTAGGTACAGATCGCCTCCTCAGCACTCCTCATCCGTCCGTCTCCTCCGTGTACCAACTCGTCGTATGTTCCACCTTCGGGTACCGTCCAGAGTTGGTATTCTCGTCCTAAGTTAGTACTGCCCGTCTTTTGCACCCCATGATTTCATAGTACATTATTTATTCAAAGTAATTCAATAACTTTCACCACACACAACACCGAGTTCAAGAGCACCACAACTTACCCAACTAGCCATTCAAAAGCAGTTATGAATATTATTAATTGAATTTTGAAATATATATAATCCTTATAATTTTAGAATCCATATAATGAGTTTCTTATACATAATTTTAGAAGTAATTCATTTTTTTAAGATAAAAGAAGTATTTTTCAAAAAATGCACTTTTACCGCCTTTTAATGGTGAACCCTTTTTAAATACAATATTTGAAACTTTTTTATATTCAATTTGACCAAATAAACTTCTTCTTTAGAATCGGGACATAATAATTTAGTTTCAATAAATTTTTGGTGTTTTTCTAATAACTTTCATATGTGGGTGAATAGTGAATAATATTATATTTTAACTGAAAACAACTTTTTTAATCAAAATAATTTATAGTGTTGAATTATACATTTTAATGGTTTTTAAGTATAAATAGATTATATTTTTACAATTTAATCCAATACTGGTCATTTTATGTAATTTCCCTTTAATATTGGACATAAAAAAGTGTCAATCTTTTGATAGATATTGTTTCTTAAAAATACGGCTTTTGGTTTTGAATACGGGAATTAATTTTAAATTAATAAATGAAACTTTTATGTCTTAAATGTGGTAAAATGGACTTCATTTTTGGATTCGTAATATCGAAATTATCTTAAGGTGAAGTTTTGGTATTTTTCTGAAAACTTTCAATTTTTGATGAATAGTGAAAACCACAGAGTTATAGTTTAAAACCGAAATTTTATTCAAATAATTATTTATTTAATTTAAATTTATTTTGGGTAAAAATAGATACATAATACCTATATATATTCAATTTAATTCATTGGAGTCAATTTATATTAATTTTAGATATATAAAAATTTTATTAAACTTTTCACTGTCTTTTAACCACCTCTTTGAAGAATTTGCGATTTCACATAAAACGTAATTTTACTGCTTCTGGGAGTAGAATTTAAAAAATGTGAGAGACACGGTTGATATCAGTAAGTAAAATGTGTTTCAATATGATGAAAATAATTTTTGTTGAATAATATCCTTTTACTTTTATTTATCACGGTTAAAAGTAAATAGGGTAATTGAGGAAAACAATTATATTATTATTACCCTATGAAGATGTCCTAATTCTATTGGATAAGTATATTTCGACCAAAAAAACCTTAGGAATAAAATATGAACCTATTTGGCCCACTTGGATTAGATTTGGACATTTATTATTATTTAATTTAAAGAAGAGTTAAAAGAGTTAAAATCAAAGTTTAATAACTAAAATATTTTTAATATAGGTTTATACATAAGATAAATTCAATTAGAAATATTAATTAGAAATATAAAACAGTTTCCTACATAATGGTATTTTATTTATAATTTTTATACATTAAATAAATTAATTTATTTATGACACAATGGTGATGCAGTAATTACCTAATTAATAAAATAATGAAACAATTGATAATATAAATATCAAAATAAATGTAATTTGAGACTTTTTATGAATTCCACTAATTTAATAGGTTAATATTACATGTTAGTATTGGTTTAATTATTTTTTTTTAAGTAATAATTCTGTTATTAATTTATAAAAAACAAAAAACAAAATAGTGTCAAAATTAGCATAAAAGAGTTTTTAAAACAAATATTATATTATTAATTTATATTATATTTATAAACATCTAAGGTTCGGACAAAGGACTTATATAATGATATGTGTATCATTAATGGACCACTTGGGGGACTATTGAAGGCATATAGTAAGTTTATTAACTACATAATATAAAAATACAAAGCGACATGGTAAATGTCAAACTATTTAACTAAGAGTTAAATCTAAAAGTTAAGGTTAATATAGTGATGCAAACCAATCTAAAACCTATTGGTTGAGTGTTTTTAGACCCCTCCCCACCTTATACTTTAAATAATCTATTTTGGAGCCATTATAAACCGAAAATGATTTTATTATAAAATAATATTTCTAGGTTTTCCTAAGGTGCCCCTCACCCCTCTTATAAAAGGTCACTCATCCTTCTCTCTAATTAACACCTTCAAAGCATTTTGTGTAACGACCCGAAATTTTGAATAAATCTTGTTTCCTAATTTCATGTGTTATTTTTTTTACTCAAAAAAAATGTTTTATTTGATAAACATGATTATAAATAAAATGAGACCATTGGTTTTTGAGTGTTATATGACCATCGGTCAATATGACCACCGTGAACAAAATGTTTTGATTATTGTCTCTAAATTTAAGTAATCTTGGTTAATTATTATAGAAAGAAGATTTGATGGCCTCACCTAGTAGCCTTGGGCCGATCGAAGCCCATCTAACAGAGATTGGGAAGGAGGTAGCACCATTGGGCTTTGCTCTGGACCAAATCCAAGCCGAACTTCATCATGTGAAGCTAGAACGGAATCGCCTTCGCGAGAAGTTCAAACTGATAGAAATTACTACTCGGGCAATGTTGACTGAGTCGCCCCAAAATTCTATCACCCTAGCACACCTTACTCTTAGGTCCTATGCTGGTATTATAAGGGGTTATGTAACGAGACCGTAATTGCCTTGTGTAATCTTTTTTTAAATAAAAATTTGGATTTCTTCTTATGATGATGTTTATGAATTTTCAAATGACCGGATAAATATTGTATGCATATTTTTGATGAATTTTAGAAAAAGGATATTTTAAAAATGGTTGTGTAAACCTTAAATAATTAAAAATGTGTAATGATTTTTGAAAAATGGTCTTCTACAATTATGTTCAGTACGAAATTTAGAGTCTAATAAGATCAACTTGATTTTTGATGAATAGTAAATTATGAATAGTGATTTTATGATTAGGATTAGTAATATGACCAAATGGATTAGTAATCTCACTTAAAGAAAGTTTTAAAATAATCTAGGCACCTTGATTAAGTAATGTGATTCAATACAATAGTTAAATAACGGTTTCATTAATTATTATTCAAGTATTAGTTTTTTCGGGTGAATAGTGTTTTTTAATTAAAAATTTAGTTAAAAATAATTAGAAAATTATTTTTATAAAAATGACTTTATTTTTGAACTCAGAGCATCGATATTATGTTATGGTAATTTTTGGGGTTTTTTCTGAAAAAATGAATTTTCGATGAATAGTGTTTTTATTTAAAAATTAAATTAAAAATATTTAGAAAATTATTTTTATAAAATGGAGTTCATATTTTTAATCAGAGTGTTGATATTTGGTTACGGTGAAATTTTGGGTTTATTCTGAGAAAGTTGAATTTTTGATGAATAGTGAAAATACAGTTTTTAAGTTACGGGTGTTTAATGACATCATTAAATGATGTATTAAGTTTTTAATCAATATGTTCGAATTATGAATAGTGAGATAAGGTATGAGGTGTCCCAAGTGGCCAATACCATGGGCAAATACCATGGGCAAGCCCATGGTTTTGCCAAAACCACTAATGAGGTGTCCCTTTGCCATTAATGTCTTGTCCCCTCACTTTCCCTATAAATACCAAGCCATTCTCTCATCCATTCGACTCCCCACTCTTCCCCAACGAAGTTCTGGTCTCATTACCTCCCAAGGAGTCCTCCCAAGGTACCCCCAAGCCCTCAAGGTCCCAACCTTTGAGGTTTAAGAGTTACATTTTAAGGTAAGGGATCCGACCCCTCTCTTTCTTTTCAAGTAATCTCTTTTATGTCTTTTCTTTTATACTCCATGTTCTTATGTTGGAGGATGTTCTTTTATATTCATCCTACTGCCTATTTCATGTTCACATGATGAGAGACCCCCCTTGCTCTCATCAATTCGTTTTAAGAATGTTTAAGTGGCGCCGTTAGGCTGCCGAATTTTTAAGGGATTCTTTCACCTTCCTCGTTTTCAAGTTCTATTTTCATTCAAGTCTTTAATGTTCCTTTTTGTTATATTGGGGTATGATCTCTATATATATCATACTGGACTCTTATTTTCATATTATGAGAGACCCCATTTGATCACTTCAATTCAGTATTTTGATGTTTTAAGTGGCGCCGTTAGGCTGCCGAATTTTTAAGTGGTTCTTCACCCTTCTCGTTTTGAAGTTCTACTTTCATGTCAATTCTTTCAAGTTCCTTTCTATTATGTTGGGGTATGATCTCTATATCTATCATACTGGACTCTTATGTTCATATGATGAGAGACCCTATTTGACCTTGTCAATTCAATTTTGTTGAAGTTTAAGTGACGCCGTGAGGCTGCCGAATTTTCACAAGAGAAATCTTGTTTTTTTTTCTTCCTTTCATATTCTTCATTTCATATGGTATATTTTCAAATTTCATTACCATGTTCTTAAATCCCTTATATTTTGTCCCTCTACTGTTTTATGGGTCATTTATGAATGTTTTACCATGTCCCCTCTCTTCTCAATGTTTTCTAAAACCTTGTAACATAGCTGTTATGCTGCAGAATTTTCGTCTCAAAATGCCTCTCTCTCTTTTCTAAAAATTATTTTATGTTATAAAGTGAATACTCAAAGCTCTTATTTCTATAGGGGTATTCACATATATATCAAAATGTTCTATTTTAAATTCTGGGAATTACATACATGAAACCCTTTTTCCCTTTCCGTGGGTTTAAAGTGACGTAAAGATCATGTCTTTAAAGCAGTTTTTAAAACGTTATGATTATGAAATGAAACCCATTTATTTTATGCTATATGGGTTATTTATGAAATGTTTTATGATGATATATGTGGCTCACATGATAATAAAGGCAAATTTAAGGGTGCGCCCTGATAGCGCTCCAATGCATTGGGTAATGATGTAACCACTAGAGATTACAATTTTCACGATACCTTGGTGAATAACCTTGGTAATTTTCAAATGACACCTTGGGGATGGACCTTGGTGATATGTTCATGATTGTCTATGTTAAATGATGTAGCCACATCTTCAAGTTATGAAAAATGTTATTTTTATTATGAAATGCCTCATGATTTCTTTCTCATGCCTTAAAGTTCTTTTCATGTCCTTATTGAAGTATCTCAAGTTCACATGTAAAATGTTCATCTTGTTTCCCTTACTGGGCCTTTTGCTCACCCTTTCTTTTGATGTATGTCCCCAGGTTATGAGATGCAGTAATGAAAATAGGATGAACATAAGGAGAAGCCTTTCAAGTGTTTAAGAAGAATTCTTTATGTTGTTTTCATGTTTTAAGTTCCTGGTTTCCAAGACACTAAACCTTAAAGATCCTCGGTTTTGTAAAATGTAATTAAAGTTTATGTGATAAAAAGGTGGGATGCTATAGTTGGTATCAAAGGATGGTTTAGTTATTTGTGGAAATTAGGATATGAAAACTCTAGGAAGAACCCTATGGAAAAGTTTAAATATAGGAAATCTTCCTGGTATTTTGGTGAGTATTGAGTAAGGGGTTTCCAAGCAAATACATCCCTGTCTGGATACGAGCAGGTAGAGGTGGCTCTGGCACAGATGTACATAGGGGTAAAACCCGAAAACACCGCTTTGAGCTAGACTCGAACGGGAACTGGTACACGACAACGGGCCTTGCTGCACTCTTGGTTACGACACTCCCGGGGGATATGCTTTGGTAAATTCATAAGCTTAGTATGAACCATTATTAAAGGAACAAGGATAAAACATAATAAAGATTCACATAAGAATATATGATCATGGATAACCTAGATTGGAACCTAGGGGATCACAAGTTAGGATATACTTTTATTCTACATGTTTATCCTTTTATGCTTAAAGTTTCCTTTTCATGATTATTAGCTAAGTAAATAAGCCACTAATTATAGTTTCTTTTCTTAGTTAATGGCGGGAAATGGAAGAACATGTCCCAAAAACCAATGTGATAGGAAATGAGACGATTGTCGTGTTAATACGACAGAGGTAATTAGGGGATTAATAGATGATTATTATTTCGGAATACGTTCACTATTTTAGGGACCCTATATGATCGAGGCAAATAGATTACTACGGTATTTTCATTGAGGAGTAAGGTTGACTTATATTTTTAAGAATCGATGAATTTATGGTGGACTAATAGTAATTTAGGTTACTTATGGGAATGATGAACCTATCTTGGGTAAAATATGTTTAGTTTAGATAATTTTGTTATAAGATGTTAGGAGTGGTTGATGTTGTTTGGACATGAACAATGAAGTTGTTTTGGAAGACTATGTTATCAAATCCTTCTTGTATTTGGGTTTCAATCTTAGTTTGGTTTATTTTGAGGAATTTTAAGGATCGTTATTTAGGGGATGGTCTATGATGAACTTTGGGTATTATCATGGAACATTGAAGATTTAAAATTACTTTCCATTCCTATGGGATCCTTCCTTTTTAAAGACTTGTCTAACCTTACCCTTTCTTTTTTTGGGATAATGTTTAAAGATAGAAGAAATAGATAGTTAATCTTTTGTGGATTATATGATTCTCTATAAGATGATTCTTGTGTTTTGATGAGACCAAGTAGTTTTGAATGCTCATCATTTGGGAGAAAAGATTAGATTTGGTAGAAACTTATTAAAAGGTGAAACTATACTTGAAGGTAGGTATATTTTCTTATGTTTTTGTTTTATGTAGTAAATGAATTCTTCAAAATTATTAAAAGAAACGTAAAACAAAAATGTTGTTGGTTTACGTTTCCTACTAGGTAATCAAATCCCGTTTACACACAACATAAGTTTGGGATTTTCTCGTGGTCAACGTTCTCCTAATCATGTTTTCTATCACTCCCCCTCAGAACATGACCCTTTGTTTTCTCCTCCATGTCCATGTTTTCCTACATGGAACCCGAGTGTGGGTTAACTCGGGTGGCCTTTGTACTTCCTTTTCTTTCTTTTAAAGTAATGGTGTTACTGACTCTTTTTCCGATGTGGGACTTTCAATGAAATTTCAAAACCCAATTTAAAAAAAATTGCGAGGACGCAATTTCTTAAGGGGGGAAGATTGTAACGACCCGAAATTTTGAATAAATCTTGTTTCCTAATTTCATGTGTTATTTTTTTTACTCAAAAAAAAATGTTTTATTTGATAAACATGATTATAAATAAAATGAGACCATTGGTTTTTGAGTGTTATATGACCATCGGTCAATATGACCACCGTGAACAAAATGTTTTGATTATTGTCTCTAAATTTAAGTAATCTTGGTTAATTATTATAGAAAGAAGATTTGATGGCCTCACCTAGTAGCCTTGGGCCGATCGAAGCCCATCTAACAGAGATTGGGAAGGAGGTAGCACCATTGGGCTTTGCTCTGGACCAAATCCAAGCCGAACTTCATCATGTGAAGCTAGAACGGAATCGCCTTCGCGAGAAGTTCAAACTGATAGAAATTACTACTCGGGCAATGTTGACTGAGTCGCCCCAAAATTCTATCACCCTAGCACACCTTACTCTTAGGTCCTATGCTGGTATTATAAGGGGTTATGTAACGAGACCGTAATTGCCTTGTGTAATCTTTTTTTAAATAAAAATTTGGATTTCTTCTTATGATGATGTTTATGAATTTTCAAATGACCGGATAAATATTGTATGCATATTTTTGATGAATTTTAGAAAAAGGATATTTTAAAAATGGTTGTGTAAACCTTAAATAATTAAAAATGTGTAATGATTTTTGAAAAATGGTCTTCTACAATTATGTTCAGTACGAAATTTAGAGTCTAATAAGATCAACTTGATTTTTGATGAATAGTAAATTATGAATAGTGATTTTATGATTAGGATTAGTAATATGACCAAATGGATTAGTAATCTCACTTAAAGAAAGTTTTAAAATAATCTAGGCACCTTGATTAAGTAATGTGATTCAATACAATAGTTAAATAACGGTTTCATTAATTATTATTCAAGTATTAGTTTTTTCGGGTGAATAGTATTTTTTAATTAAAAATTTAATTAAAAATAATTAGAAAATTATTTTTATAAAAATGACTTTATTTTTGAACTCAGAGCATCGATATTATGTTATGGTAATTTTTGGGGTTTTTTCTGAAAAAATGAATTTTCGATGAATAGTGTTTTTATTTAAAAATTAAATTAAAAATATTTAGAAAATTATTTTTATAAAATGGAGTTCATATTTTTAATCAGAGTGTTGATATTTGGTTACGGTGAAATTTTGGGTTTATTCTGAGAAAGTTGAATTTTTGATGAATAGTGAAAATACAGTTTTTAAGTTACGGGTGTTTAATGACATCATTAAATGATGTATTAAGTTTTTAATCAATATGTTCGAATTATGAATAGTGAGATAAGGTATGAGGTGTCCCAAGTGGCCAATACCATGGGCAAATACCATGGGCAAGCCCATGGTTTTGCCAAAACCACTAATGAGGTGTCCCTTTGCCATTAATGTCTTGTCCCCTCACTTTCCCTATAAATACCAAGCCATTCTCTCATCCATTCGACTCCCCACTCTTCCCCAACGAAGTTCTAGTCTCATTACCTCCCAAGGAGTCCTCCCAAGGTACCCCCAAGCCCTCAAGGTCCCAACCTTTGAGGTTTAAGAGTTACATTTTAAGGTAAGGGATCCGACCCCTCTCTTTCTTTTCAAGTAATCTCTTTTATGTCTTTTCTTTTATACTCCATGTTCTTATGTTGGAGGATGTTCTTTTATATTCATCCTACTGCATATTTCATGTTCACATGATGAGAGACCCCCCTTGCTCTCATCAATTCGTTTTAAGAATGTTTAAGTGGCGCCGTTAGGCTGCCGAATTTTTAAGGGATTCTTTCACCTTCCTCGTTTTCAAGTTCTATTTTCATTCAAGTCTTTAATGTTCCTTTTTGTTATATTGGGGTATGATCTCTATATATATCATACTGGACTCTTATGTTCATATTATGAGAGACCCCATTTGATCACTTCAATTCAGTATTTTGATGTTTTAAGTGGCGCCGTTAGGCTGCCGAATTTTTAAGTGGTTCTTCACCCTTCTCGTTTTGAAGTTCTACTTTCATGTCAATTCTTTCAAGTTCCTTTCTATTATGTTGGGGTATGATCTCTATATCTATCATACTGGACTCTTATGTTCATATGATGAGAGACCCTATTTGACCTTGTCAATTCAATTTTGTTGAAGTTTAAGTGACGCCGTGAGGCTGCCGAATTTTCACAAGAGAAATCTTGTTTTTTTTTCTTCCTTTCATATTCTTCATTTCATATGGTATATTTTAAAATTTCATTACCATGTTCTTAAATCCCTTATATTTTGTCCCTCTACTGTTTTATGGGTCATTTATGAATGTTTTACCATGTCCCCTCTCTTCTCAATGTTTTCTAAAACCTTGTAACATAGCTGTTATGCTGCAGAATTTTCGTCTCAAAATGCCTCTCTCTCTTTTCTAAAAATTATTTTATGTTATAAAGTGAATACTCGAAGCTCTTATTTCTATAGGGGTATTCACATATATATCAAAATGTTCTATTTTAAATTCTGGGAATTACATACATGAAACCCTTTTTCCCTTTCCGTGGGTTTAAAGTGACGTAAAGATCATGTCTTTAAAGCAGTTTTTAAAACGTTATGATTATGAAATGAAACCCATTTATTTTATGCTATATGGGTTATTTATGAAATGTTTTATGATGATATATGTGGCTCACATGATAATAAAGGCAAATTTAAGGGTGCGCCCTGATAGCGCTCCAATGCATTGGGTAATGATGTAACCACTAGAGATTACAATTTTCACGATACCTTGGTGAATAACCTTGGTAATTTTCAAATGACACCTTGGGGATGGACCTTGGTGATATGTTCATGATTGTCTATGTTAAATGATGTAGCCACATCTTCAAGTTATGAAAAATGTTATTTTTATTATGAAATGCCTCATGATTTCTTTCTCATGCCTTAAAGTTCTTTTCATGTCCTTATTGAAGTATCTCAAGTTCACATGTAAAATGTTCATCTTGTTTCCCTTACTGGGCCTTTTGCTCACCCTTTCTTTTGATGTATGTCCCCAGGTTATGAGATGCAGTAATGAAAATAGGATGAACATAAGGAGAAGCCTTTCAAGTGTTTAAGAAGAATTCTTTATGTTGTTTTCATGTTTTAAGTTCCTGGTTTCCAAGACACTAAACCTTAAAGATCCTCGGTTTTGTAAAATGTAATTAAAGTTTATGTGATAAAAAGGTGGGATGCTATAGTTGGTATCAAAGGATGGTTTAGTTATTTGTGGAAATTAGGATATGAAAACTCTAGGAAGAACCCTATGGAAAAGTTTAAATATAGGAAATCTTCCTGGTATTTTGGTGAGTATTGAGTAAGGGGTTTCCAAGCAAATACATCCCTGTCTGGATACGAGCAGGTAGAGGTGGCTCTGGCACAGATGTACATAGGGGTAAAACCCGAAAACACCGCTTTGAGCTAGACTCGAACGGGAACTGGTACACGACAACGGGCCTTGCTGCACTCTTGGTTACGACACTCCCGGGGGATATGCTTTGGTAAATTCATAAGCTTAGTATGAACCATTATTAAAGGAACAAGGATAAAACATAATAAAGATTCACATAAGAATATATGATCATGGATAACCTAGATTGGAACCTAGGGGATCACAAGTTAGGATATACTTTTATTCTACATGTTTATCCTTTTATGCTTAAAGTTTCCTTTTCATGATTATTAGCTAAGTAAATAAGCCACTAATTATAGTTTCTTTTCTTAGTTAATGGCGGGAAATGGAAGAACATGTCCCAAAAACCAATGTGATAGGAAATGAGACGATTGTCGTGTTAATACGACAGAGGTAATTAGGGGATTAATAGATGATTATTATTTTGGAATACGTTCACTATTTTAGGGACCCTATATGATCGAGGCAAATAGATTACTACGGTATTTTCATTGAGGAGTAAGGTTGACTTATATTTTTAAGAATCGATGAATTTATGGTGGACTAATAGTAATTTAGGTTACTTATGGGAATGATGAACCTATCTTGGGTAAAATATGTTTAGTTTAGATAATTTTGTTATAAGATGTTAGGAGTGGTTGATGTTGTTTGGACATGAACAATGAAGTTGTTTTGGAAGACTATGTTATCAAATCCTTCTTGTATTTGGGTTTCAATCTTAGTTTGGTTTATTTTGAGGAATTTTAAGGATCGTTATTTAGGGGATGGTCTATGATGAACTTTGGGTATTATCATGGAACATTGAAGATTTAAAATTACTTTCCATTCCTATGGGATCCTTCCTTTTTAAAGACTTGTCTAACCTTACCCTTTCTTTTTTTGGGATAATGTTTAAAGATAGAAGAAATAGATAGTTAATCTTTTGTGGATTATATGATTCTCTAT
Organism: Viscum album; assembly: GCA_963277665.1. Lineage (NCBI taxonomy): Eukaryota > Viridiplantae > Streptophyta > Magnoliopsida > Santalales > Viscaceae > Viscum > Viscum album. The sequence continues at coordinate 328,637,418 of OY728152.1, read as the reverse complement.
AAGATGATTCTTGTGTTTTGATGAGACCAAGTAGTTTTGAATGCTCATCATTTGGGAGAAAAGATTAGATTTGGTAGAAACTTATTAAAAGGTGAAACTATACTTGAAGGTAGGTATATTTTCTTATGTTTTTGTTTTATGTAGTAAATGAATTCTTCAAAATTATTAAAAGAAACGTAAAACAAAAATGTTGTTGGTTTACGTTTCCTACTAGGTAATCAAATCCCGTTTACACACAACATAAGTTTGGGATTTTCTCGTGGTCAACGTTCTCCTAATCATGTTTTCTATCACTCCCCCTCAGAACATGACCCTTTGTTTTCTCCTCCATGTCCATGTTTTCCTACATGGAACCCGAGTGTGGGTTAACTCGGGTGGCCTTTGTACTTCCTTTTCTTTCTTTTAAAGTAATGGTGTTACTGACTCTTTTTCCGATGTGGGACTTTCAATGAAATTTCAAAACCCAATTTAAAAAAAATTGCGAGGACGCAATTTCTTAAGGGGGGAAGATTGTAACGACCCGAAATTTTGAATAAATCTTGTTTCCTAATTTCATGTGTTATTTTTTTTACTCAAAAAAAAATGTTTTATTTGATAAACATGATTATAAATAAAATGAGACCATTGGTTTTTGAGTGTTATATGACCATCGGTCAATATGACCACCGTGAACAAAATGTTTTGATTATTGTCTCTAAATTTAAGTAATCTTGGTTAATTATTATAGAAAGAAGATTTGATGGCCTCACCTAGTAGCCTTGGGCCGATCGAAGCCCATCTAACAGAGATTGGGAAGGAGGTAGCACCATTGGGCTTTGCTCTGGACCAAATCCAAGCCGAACTTCATCATGTGAAGCTAGAACGGAATCGCCTTCGCGAGAAGTTCAAACTGATAGAAATTACTACTCGGGCAATGTTGACTGAGTCGCCCCAAAATTCTATCACCCTAGCACACCTTACTCTTAGGTCCTATGCTGGTATTATAAGGGGTTATGTAACGAGACCGTAATTGCCTTGTGTAATCTTTTTTTAAATAAAAATTTGGATTTCTTCTTATGATGATGTTTATGAATTTTCAAATGACCGGATAAATATTGTATGCATATTTTTGATGAATTTTAGAAAAAGGATATTTTAAAAATGGTTGTGTAAACCTTAAATAATTAAAAATGTGTAATGATTTTTGAAAAATGGTCTTCTACAATTATGTTCAGTACGAAATTTAGAGTCTAATAAGATCAACTTGATTTTTGATGAATAGTAAATTATGAATAGTGATTTTATGATTAGGATTAGTAATATGACCAAATGGATTAGTAATCTCACTTAAAGAAAGTTTTAAAATAATCTAGGCACCTTGATTAAGTAATGTGATTCAATACAATAGTTAAATAACGGTTTCATTAATTATTATTCAAGTATTAGTTTTTTCGGGTGAATAGTGTTTTTTAATTAAAAATTTAATTAAAAATAATTAGAAAATTATTTTTATAAAAATGACTTTATTTTTGAACTCAGAGCATCGATATTATGTTATGGTAATTTTTGGGGTTTTTTCTGAAAAAATGAATTTTCGATGAATAGTGTTTTTATTTAAAAATTAAATTAAAAATATTTAGAAAATTATTTTTATAAAATGGAGTTCATATTTTTAATCAGAGTGTTGATATTTGGTTACGGTGAAATTTTGGGTTTATTCTGAGAAAGTTGAATTTTTGATGAATAGTGAAAATACAGTTTTTAAGTTACGGGTGTTTAATGACATCATTAAATGATGTATTAAGTTTTTAATCAATATGTTCGAATTATGAATAGTGAGATAAGGTATGAGGTGTCCCAAGTGGCCAATACCATGGGCAAATACCATGGGCAAGCCCATGGTTTTGCCAAAACCACTAATGAGGTGTCCCTTTGCCATTAATGTCTTGTCCCCTCACTTTCCCTATAAATACCAAGACATTCTCTCATCCATTCGACTCCCCACTCTTCCCCAACGAAGTTCTAGTCTCATTACCTCCCAAGGAGTCCTCCCAAGGTACCCCCAAGCCCTCAAGGTCCCAACCTTTGAGGTTTAAGAGTTACATTTTAAGGTAAGGGATCCGACCCCTCTCTTTCTTTTCAAGTAATCTCTTTTATGTCTTTTCTTTTATACTCCATGTTCTTATGTTGGAGGATGTTCTTTTATATTCATCCTACTGCCTATTTCATGTTCACATGATGAGAGACCCCCCTTGCTCTCATCAATTCGTTTTAAGAATGTTTAAGTGGCGCCGTTAGGCTGCCGAATTTTTAAGGGATTCTTTCACCTTCCTCGTTTTCAAGTTCTATTTTCATTCAAGTCTTTAATGTTCCTTTTTGTTATATTGGGGTATGATCTCTATATATATCATACTGGACTCTTATGTTCATATTATGAGAGACCCCATTTGATCACTTCAATTCAGTATTTTGATGTTTTAAGTGGCGCCGTTAGGCTGCCGAATTTTTAAGTGGTTCTTCACCCTTCTCGTTTTGAAGTTCTACTTTCATGTCAATTCTTTCAAGTTCCTTTCTATTATGTTGGGGTATGATCTCTATATCTATCATACTGGACTCTTATGTTCATATGATGAGAGACCCTATTTGACCTTGTCAATTCAATTTTGTTGAAGTTTAAGTGACGCCGTGAGGCTGCCGAATTTTCACAAGAGAAATCTTGTTTTTTTTTCTTCCTTTCATATTCTTCATTTCATATGGTATATTTTCAAATTTCATTACCATGTTCTTAAATCCCTTATATTTTGTCCCTCTACTGTTTTATGGGTCATTTATGAATGTTTTACCATGTCCCCTCTCTTCTCAATGTTTTCTAAAACCTTGTAACATAGCTGTTATGCTGCAGACTTTTCGTCTCAAAATGCCTCTCTCTCTTTTCTAAAAATTATTTTATGTTATAAAGTGAATACTCAAAGCTCTTATTTCTATAGGGGTATTCACATATATATCAAAATGTTCTATTTTAAATTCTGGGAATTACATACATGAAACCCTTTTTCCCTTTCCGTGGGTTTAAAGTGACGTAAAGATCATGTCTTTAAAGCAGTTTTTAAAACGTTATGATTATGAAATGAAACCCATTTATTTTATGCTATATGGGTTATTTATGAAATGTTTTATGATGATATATGTGGCTCACATGATAATAAAGGCAAATTTAAGGGTGCGCCCTGATAGCGCTCCAATGCATTGGGTAATGATGTAACCACTAGAGATTACAATTTTCACGATACCTTGGTGAATAACCTTGGTAATTTTCAAATGACACCTTGGGGATGGACCTTGGTGATATGTTCATGATTGTCTATGTTAAATGATGTAGCCACATCTTCAAGTTATGAAAAATGTTATTTTTATTATGAAATGCCTCATGATTTCTTTCTCATGCCTTAAAGTTCTTTTCATGTCCTTATTGAAGTATCTCAAGTTCACATGTAAAATGTTCATCTTGTTTCCCTTACTGGGCCTTTTGCTCACCCTTTCTTTTGATGTATGTCCCCAGGTTATGAGATGCAGTAATGAAAATAGGATGAACATAAGGAGAAGCCTTTCAAGTGTTTAAGAAGAATTCTTTATGTTGTTTTCATGTTTTAAGTTCCTGGTTTCCAAGACACTAAACCTTAAAGATCCTCGGTTTTGTAAAATGTAATTAAAGTTTATGTGATAAAAAGGTGGGATGCTATAGTTGGTATCAAAGGATGGTTTAGTTATTTGTGGAAATTAGGATATGAAAACTCTAGGAAGAACCCTATGGAAAAGTTTAAATATAGGAAATCTTCCTGGTATTTTGGTGAGTATTGAGTAAGGGGTTTCCAAGCAAATACATCCCTGTCTGGATACGAGCAGGTAGAGGTGGCTCTGGCACAGATGTACATAGGGGTAAAACCCGAAAACACCGCTTTGAGCTAGACTCGAACGGGAACTGGTACACGACAACGGGCCTTGCTGCACTCTTGGTTACGACACTCCCGGGGGATATGCTTTGGTAAATTCATAAGCTTAGTATGAACCATTATTAAAGGAACAAGGATAAAACATAATAAAGATTCACATAAGAATATATGATCATGGATAACCTAGATTGGAACCTAGGGGATCACAAGTTAGGATATACTTTTATTCTACATGTTTATCCTTTTATGCTTAAAGTTTCCTTTTCATGATTATTAGCTAAGTAAATAAGCCACTAATTATAGTTTCTTTTCTTAGTTAATGGCGGGAAATGGAAGAACATGTCCCAAAAACCAATGTGATAGGAAATGAGACGATTGTCGTGTTAATACGACAGAGGTAATTAGGGGATTAATAGATGATTATTATTTTGGAATACGTTCACTATTTTAGGGACCCTATATGATCGAGGCAAATAGATTACTACGGTATTTTCATTGAGGAGTAAGGTTGACTTATATTTTGAAGAATCGATGAATTTATGGTGGACTAATAGTAATTTAGGTTACTTATGGGAATGATGAACCTATCTTGGGTAAAATATGTTTAGTTTAGATAATTTTGTTATAAGATGTTAGGAGTGGTTGATGTTGTTTGGACATGAACAATGAAGTTGTTTTGGAAGACTATGTTATCAAATCCTTCTTGTATTTGGGTTTCAATCTTAGTTTGGTTTATTTTGAGGAATTTTAAGGATCGTTATTTAGGGGATGGTCTATGATGAACTTTGGGTATTATCATGGAACATTGAAGATTTAAAATTACTTTCCATTCCTATGGGATCCTTCCTTTTTAAAGACTTGTCTAACCTTACCCTTTCTGTTTTTGGGATAATGTTTAAAGATAGAAGAAATAGATAGTTAATCTTTTGTGGATTATATGATTCTCTATAAGATGATTCTTGTGTTTTGATGAGACCAAGTAGTTTTGAATGCTCATCATTTGGGAGAAAAGATTAGATTTGGTAGAAACTTATTAAAAGGTGAAACTATACTTGAAGGTAGGTATATTTTCTTATGTTTTTGTTTTATGTAGTAAATGAATTCTTCAAAATTATTAAAAGAAACGTAAAACAAAAATGTTGTTGGTTTACGTTTCCTACTAGGTAATCAAATCCCGTTTACACACAACATAAGTTTGGGATTTTCTCGTGGTCAACGTTCTCCTAATCATGTTTTCTATCACTCCCCCTCAGAACATGACCCTTTGTTTTCTCCTCCATGTCCATGTTTTCCTACATGGAACCCGAGTGTGGGTTAACTCGGGTGGCCTTTGTACTTCCTTTTCTTTCTTTTAAAGTAATGGTGTTACTGACTCTTTTTCCGATGTGGGACTTTCAATGAAATTTCAAAACCCAATTTAAAAAAAATTGCGAGGACGCAATTTCTTAAGGGGGGAAGATTGTAACGACCCGAAATTTTGAATAAATCTTGTTTCCTAATTTCATGTGTTATTTTTTTTACTCAAAAAAAAATGTTTTATTTGATAAACATGATTATAAATAAAATGAGACCATTGGTTTTTGAGTGTTATATGACCATCGGTCAATATGACCACCGTGAACAAAATGTTTTGATTATTGTCTCTAAATTTAAGTAATCTTGGTTAATTATTATAGACAGAAGATTTGATGGCCTCACCTAGTAGCCTTGGGCCGATCGAAGCCCATCTAACAGAGATTGGGAAGGAGGTAGCACCATTGGGCTTTGCTCTGGACCAAATCCAAGCCGAACTTCATCATGTGAAGCTAGAACGGAATCGCCTTCGCGAGAAGTTCAAACTGATAGAAATTACTACTCGGGCAATGTTGACTGAGTCGCCCCAAAATTCTATCACCCTAGCACACCTTACTCTTAGGTCCTATGCTGGTATTATAAGGGGTTATGTAACGAGACCGTAATTGCCTTGTGTAATCTTTTTTTAAATAAAAATTTGGATTTCTTCTTATGATGATGTTTATGAATTTTCAAATGACCGGATAAATATTGTATGCATATTTTTGATGAATTTTAGAAAAAGGATATTTTAAAAATGGTTGTGTAAACCTTAAATAATTAAAAATGTGTAATGATTTTTGAAAAATGGTCTTCTACAATTATGTTCAGTACGAAATTTAGAGTCTAATAAGATCAACTTGATTTTTGATGAATAGTAAATTATGAATAGTGATTTTATGATTAGGATTAGTAATATGACCAAATGGATTAGTAATCTCACTTAAAGAAAGTTTTAAAATAATCTAGGCACCTTGATTAAGTAATGTGATTCAATACAATAGTTAAATAACGGTTTCATTAATTATTATTCAAGTATTAGTTTTTTCGGGTGAATAGTGTTTTTTAATTAAAAATTTAATTAAAAATAATTAGAAAATTATTTTTATAAAAATGACTTTATTTTTGAACTCAGAGCATCGATATTATGTTATGGTAATTTTTGGGGTTTTTTCTGAAAAAATGAATTTTCGATGAATAGTGTTTTTATTTAAAAATTAAATTAAAAATATTTAGAAAATTATTTTTATAAAATGGAGTCCATATTTTTAATCAGAGTGTTGATATTTGGTTACGGTGAAATTTTGGGTTTATTCTGAGAAAGTTGAATTTTTGATGAATAGTGAAAATACAGTTTTTAAGTTACGGGTGTTTAATGACATCATTAAATGATGTATTAAGTTTTTAATCAATATGTTCGAATTATGAATAGTGAGATAAGGTATGAGGTGTCCCAAGTGGCCAATACCATGGGCAAATACCATGGGCAAGCCCATGGTTTTGCCAAAACCACTAATGAGGTGTCCCTTTGCCATTAATGTCTTGTCCCCTCACTTTCCCTATAAATACCAAGCCATTCTCTCATCCATTCGACTCCCCACTCTTCCCCAACGAAGTTCTGGTCTCATTACCTCCCAAGGAGTCCTCCCAAGGTACCCCCAAGCCCTCAAGGTCCCAACCTTTGAGGTTTAAGAGTTACATTTTAAGGTAAGGGATCCGACCCCTCTCTTTCTTTTCAAGTAATCTCTTTTATGTCTTTTCTTTTATACTCCATGTTCTTATGTTGGAGGATGTTCTTTTATATTCATCCTACTGCCTATTTCATGTTCACATGATGAGAGACCCCCCTTGCTCTCATCAATTCGTTTTAAGAATGTTTAAGTGGCGCCGTTAGGCTGCCGAATTTTTAAGGGATTCTTTCACCTTCCTCGTTTTCAAGTTCTATTTTCATTCAAGTCTTTAATGTTCCTTTTTGTTATATTGGGGTATGATCTCTATATATATCATACTGGACTCTTATGTTCATATTATGAGAGACCCCATTTGATCACTTCAATTCAGTATTTTGATGTTTTAAGTGGCGCCGTTAGGCTGCCGAATTTTTAAGTGGTTCTTCACCCTTCTCGTTTTGAAGTTCTACTTTCATGTCAATTCTTTCAAGTTCCTTTCTATTATGTTGGGGTATGATCTCTATATCTATCATACTGGACTCTTATGTTCATATGATGAGAGACCCTATTTGACCTTGTCAATTCAATTTTGTTGAAGTTTAAGTGACGCCGTGAGGCTGCCGAATTTTCACAAGAGAAATCTTGTTTTTTTTTCTTCCTTTCATATTCTTCATTTCATATGGTATATTTTCAAATTTCATTACCATGTTCTTAAATCCCTTATATTTTGTCCCTCTACTGTTTTATGGGTCATTTATGAATGTTTTACCATGTCCCCTCTCTTCTCAATGTTTTCTAAAACCTTGTAACATAGCTGTTATGCTGCAGAATTTTCGTCTCAAAATGCCTCTCTCTCTTTTCTAAAAATTATTTTATGTTATAAAGTGAATACTCAAAGCTCTTATTTCTATAGGGGTATTCACATATATATCAAAATGTTCTATTTTAAATTCTGGGAATTACATACATGAAACCCTTTTTCCCTTTCCGTGGGTTTAAAGTGACGTAAAGATCATGTCTTTAAAGCAGTTTTTAAAACGTTATGATTATGAAATGAAACCCATTTATTTTATGCTATATGGGTTATTTATGAAATGTTTTATGATGATATATGTGGCTCACATGATAATAAAGGCAAATTTAAGGGTGCGCCCTGATAGCGCTCCAATGCATTGGGTAATGATGTAACCACTAGAGATTACAATTTTCACGATACCTTGGTGAATAACCTTGGTAATTTTCAAATGACACCTTGGGGATGGACCTTGGTGATATGTTCATGATTGTCTATGTTAAATGATGTAGCCACATCTTCAAGTTATGAAAAATGTTATTTTTATTATGAAATGCCTCATGATTTCTTTCTCATGCCTTAAAGTTCTTTTCATGTCCTTATTGAAGTATCTCAAGTTCACATGTAAAATGTTCATCTTGTTTCCCTTACTGGGCCTTTTGCTCACCCTTTCTTTTGATGTATGTCCCCAGGTTATGAGATGCAGTAATGAAAATAGGATGAACATAAGGAGAAGCCTTTCAAGTGTTTAAGAAGAATTCTTTATGTTGTTTTCATGTTTTAAGTTCCTGGTTTCCAAGACACTAAACCTTAAAGATCCTCGGTTTTGTAAAATGTAATTAAAGTTTATGTGATAAAAATGTGGGATGCTATAGTTGGTATCAAAGGATGGTTTAGTTATTTGTGGAAATTAGGATATGAAAACTCTAGGAAGAACCCTATGGAAAAGTTTAAATATAGGAAATCTTCCTGGTATTTTGGTGAGTATTGAGTAAGGGGTTTCCAAGCAAATACATCCCTGTCTGGATACGAGCAGGTAGAGGTGGCTCTGGCACAGATGTACATAGGGGTAAAACCCGAAAACACCGCTTTGAGCTAGACTCGAACGGGAACTGGTACACGACAATGGGCCTTGCTGCACTCTTGGTTACGACACTCCCGGGGGATATGCTTTGGTAAATTCATAAGCTTAGTATGAACCATTATTAAAGGAACAAGGATAAAACATAATAAAGATTCAAATAAGAATATATGATCATGGATAACCTAGATTGGAACCTAGGGGATCACAAGTTAGGATATACTTTTATTCTACATGTTTATCCTTTTATGCTTAAAGTTTCCTTTTCATGATTATTAGCTAAGTAAATAAGCCACTAATTATAGTTTCTTTTCTTAGTTAATGGCGGGAAATGGAAGAACATGTCCCAAAAACCAATGTGATAGGAAATGAGACGATTGTCGTGTTAATACGACAGAGGTAATTAGGGGATTAATAGATGATTATTATTTTGGAATACGTTCACTATTTTAGGGACCCTATATGATCGAGGCAAATAGATTACTACGGTATTTTCATTGAGGAGTAAGGTTGACTTATATTTTGAAGAATCGATGAATTTATGGTGGACTAATAGTAATTTAGGTTACTTATGGGAATGATGAACCTATCTTGGGTAAAATATGTTTAGTTTAGATAATTTTGTTATAAGATTTTAGGAGTGGTTGATGTTGTTTGGACATGAACAATGAAGTTGTTTTGGAAGACTATGTTCTCAAATCCTTCTTGTATTTGGGTTTCAATCTTAGTTTGGTTTATTTTGAGGAATTTTAAGGATCGTTATTTAGGGGATGGTCTATGATGAACTTTGGGTATTATCATGGAACATTGAAGATTTAAAATTACTTTCCATTCCTATGGGATCCTTCCTTTTTAAAGACTTGTCTAACCTTACCCTTTCTGTTTTTGGGATAATGTTTAAAGATAGAAGAAATAGATAGTTAATCTTTTGTGGATTATATGATTCTCTATAAGATGATTCTTGTGTTTTGATGAGACCAAGTAGTTTTGAATGCTCATCATTTGGGAGAAAAGATTAGATTTGGTAGAAACTTATTAAAAGGTGAAACTATACTTGAAGGTAGGTATATTTTCTTATGTTTTTGTTTTATGTAGTAAATGAATTCTTCAAAATTATTAAAAGAAACGTAAAACAAAAATGTTGTTGGTTTACGTTTCCTACTAGGTAATCAAATCCCGTTTACACACAACATAAGTTTGGGATTTTCTCGTGGTCAACGTTCTCCTAATCATGTTTTCTATCACTCCCCCTCAGAACATGACCCTTTGTTTTCTCCTCCATGTCCATGTTTTCCTACATGGAACCCGAGTGTGGGTTAACTCGGGTGGCCTTTGTACTTCCTTTTCTTTCTTTTAAAGTAATGGTGTTACTGACTCTTTTTCCGATGTGGGACTTTCAATGAAATTTCAAAACCCAATTTAAAAAAAATTGCGAGGACGCAATTTCTTAAGGGGGGAAGATTGTAACGACCCGAAATTTTGAATAAATCTTGTTTCCTAATTTCATGTGTTATTTTTTTTACTCAAAAAAAAATGTTTTATTTGATAAACATGATTATAAATAAAATGAGACCATTGGTTTTTGGGTGTTATATGACCATCAGTCAATATGACCACCGTGAACAAAATGTTTTGATTATTGTCTCTAAATTTAAGTAATCTTGGTTAATTATTATAGAAAGAAGATTTGATGGCCTCACCTAGTAGCCTTGGGCCGATCGAAGCCCATCTAACAGAGATTGGGAAGGAGGTAGCACCATTGGGCTTTGCTCTGGACCAAATCCAAGCCGAACTTCATCATGTGAAGCTAGAACGGAATCGCCTTCGCGAGAAGTTCAAACTGATAGAAATTACTACTCGGGCAATGTTGACTGAGTCGCCCCAAAATTCTATCACCCTAGCACACGTTACTCTTAGGTCCTATGCTGGTATTATAAGGGGTTATGTAACGAGACCGTAATTGCCTTGTGTAATCTTTTTTTAAATAAAAATTTGGATTTCTTCTTATGATGATGTTTATGAATTTTCAAATGACCGGATAAATATTGTATGCATATTTTTGATGAATTTTAGAAAAAGGATATTTTAAAAATGGTTGTGTAAACCTTAAATAATTAAAAATGTGTAATGATTTTTGAAAAATGGTCTTCTACAATTATGTTCAGTACGAAATTTAGAGTCTAATAAGATCAACTTGATTTTTGATGAATAGTAAATTATGAATAGTGATTTTATGATTAGGATTAGTAATATGACCAAATGGATTAGTAATCTCACTTAAAGAAAGTTTTAAAATAATCTAGGCACCTTGATTAAGTAATGTGATTCAATACAATAGTTAAATAACGGTTTCATTAATTATTATTCAAGTATTAGTTTTTTCGGGTGAATAGTGTTTTTTAATTAAAAATTTAATTAAAAATAATTAGAAAATTATTTTTATAAAAATGACTTTATTTTTGAACTCAGAGCATCGATATTATGTTATGGTAATTTTTGGGGTTTTTTCTGAAAAAATGAATTTTCGATGAATAGTGTTTTTATTTAAAAATTAAATTAAAAATATTTAGAAAATTATTTTTATAAAATGGAGTTCATATTTTTAATCAGAGTGTTGATATTTGGTTACGGTGAAATTTTGGGTTTATTCTGAGAAAGTTGAATTTTTGATGAATAGTGAAAATACAGTTTTTAAGTTACGGGTGTTTAATGACATCATTAAATGATGTATTAAGTTTTTAATCAATATGTTCGAATTATGAATAGTGAGATAAGGTATGAGGTGTCCCAAGTGGCCAATACCATGGGCAAATACCATGGGCAAGCCCATGGTTTTGCCAAAACCACTAATGAGGTGTCCCTTTGCCATTAATGTCTTGTCCCCTCACTTTCCCTATAAATACCAAGCCATTCTCTCATCCATTCGACTCCCCACTCTTCCCCAACAAAGTTCTGGTCTCATTACCTCCCAAGGAGTCCTCCCAAGGTACCCCCAAGCCCTCAAGGTCCCAACCTTTGAGGTTTAAGAGTTACATTTTAAGGTAAGGGATCCGACCCCTCTCTTTCTTTTCAAGTAATCTCTTTTATGTCTTTTCTTTTATACTCCATGTTCTTATGTTGGAGGATGTTCTTTTATATTCATCCTACTGCATATTTCATGTTCACATGATGAGAGACCCCCCTTGCTCTCATCAATTCGTTTTAAGAATGTTTAAGTGGCGCCGTTAGGCTGCCGAATTTTTAAGGGATTCTTTCACCTTCCTCGTTTTCAAGTTCTATTTTCATTCAAGTCTTTAATGTTCCTTTTTGTTATATTGGGGTATGATCTCTATATATATCATACTGGACTCTTATGTTCATATTATGAGAGACCCCATTTGATCACTTCAATTCAGTATTTTGATGTTTTAAGTGGCGCCGTTAGGCTGCCGAATTTTTAAGTGGTTCTTCACCCTTCTCGTTTTGAAGTTCTACTTTCATGTCAATTCTTTCAAGTTCCTTTCTATTATGTTGGGGTATGATCTCTATATCTATCATACTGGACTCTTATGTTCATATGATGAGAGACCCTATTTGACCTTGTCAATTCAATTTTGTTGAAGTTTAAGTGACGCCGTGAGGCTGCCGAATTTTCACAAGAGAAATCTTGTTTTTTTTTCTTCCTTTCATATTCTTCATTTCATATGGTATATTTTCAAATTTCATTACCATGTTCTTAAATCCCTTATATTTTGTCCCTCTACTGTTTTATGGGTCATTTATGAATGTTTTACCATGTCCCCTCTCTTCTCAATGTTTTCTAAAACCTTGTAACATAGCTGTTATGCTGCAGAATTTTCGTCTCAAAATGCCTCTCTCTCTTTTCTAAAAATTATTTTATGTTATAAAGTGAATACTCAAAGCTCTTATTTCTATAGGGGTATTCACATATATATCAAAATGTTCTATTTTAAATTCTGGGAATTACATACATGAAACCCTTTTTCCCTTTCCGTGGGTTTAAAGTGACGTAAAGATCATGTCTTTAAAGCAGTTTTTAAAACGTTATGATTATGAAATGAAACCCATTTATTTTATGCTATATGGGTTATTTATGAAATGTTTTATGATGATATATGTGGCTCACATGATAATAAAGGCAAATTTAAGGGTGCGCCCTGATAGCGCTCCAATGCATTGGGTAATGATGTAACCACTAGAGATTACAATTTTCACGATACCTTGGTGAATAACCTTGGTAATTTTCAAATGACACCTTGGGGATGGACCTTGGTGATATGTTCATGATTGTCTATGTTAAATGATGTAGCCACATCTTCAAGTTATGAAAAATGTTATTTTTATTATGAAATGCCTCATGATTTCTTTCTCATGCCTTAAAGTTCTTTTCATGTCCTTATTGAAGTATCTCAAGTTCACATGTAAAATGTTCATCTTGTTTCCCTTACTGGGCCTTTTGCTCACCCTTTCTTTTGATGTATGTCCCCAGGTTATGAGATGCAGTAATGAAAATAGGATGAACATAAGGAGAAGCCTTTCAAGTGTTTAAGAAGAATTCTTTATGTTGTTTTCATGTTTTAAGTTCCTGGTTTCCAAGACACTAAACCTTAAAGATCCTCGGTTTTGTAAAATGTAATTAAAGTTTATGTGATAAAAAGGTGGGATGCTATATTTTGGATCATCCAAAACCAACCCAAATATCCTCTAAACTTAAATCAATTCATTATAGATGCATTTATTTAGTCATAAATCGAACTTAAGGATCCATTTTGATCAAATCAAAAGGAATAACCCGAAGAAGAGGTAATAATTTCACCACCCTCTTCCAAGTTCTTTTCTTCTTCCACTTCTTCTTTCTTTGTTATTTCCATTCTAAAATAATAACTATAGTATATTATATATAATTTTATGTTATTATAAATATGGTACAACCATATTCATTATTCTATACATCCTTTGAATGACATGTCACCATACGTGCGTACCTACGGCTTACCGTCTCCAAGTCGTGGTGTAATTGTTATTCAATACATTATTATTTGGATTGGTATAATAATGATGTGTAATTTTTGTAAATAATTAATATAACATGATAATGATTATATATATTTTATATACTATCCAATTATATATTATTTTAATATCAAAAAATTGTATTTTCGTTCTTGCGTACGTATGGATTACCGTCTCCATGAACGCGATGAGATTCATTCACCATCGTATCCATTCAAGACTAATTTTCATTTGATGATTAAAAATAATATTTAAATACTTGATATGATTTTGGATATGAATAAGATACATCCCATCAATAACAGATATGACTCACATAACATAGAATATAAAGGAAAACGAATCCATTAACACCAGAAACGACAATAATACTAAGATATTATTAACAAAACAATGTTAAAAGATCATATATGATATCATATTAATGTATATGATTCTTTTATAAATTAATAACAACTATTTAACCATTATAAAGGAGGTTAACCTACCCTATACCAAGGAAATGTACTAGGTAAGGCTTAATTCTACAATCTCTTCATTATCTGAGGTTGTTTATACGTAATTATCTACTGGGACCTTTTTATCATCAACCTCCATGTTTCTTAAAAATATATTTAAAAACATTTTTACTATTTTTTAGACAATGGGTTAAAGTAATTTATACCCTTATGTGTTTTGAAAGGAATCTTTCCATCCTTTTCCAAACAAGGTACTTATTGACCTTTTCGATAAATTTAATGTAAGAATGTTTTTTTAACTTATACGGTGGGTGTGGCTATTTTCCACTGTTATAACATCATCAACTCATCCCTTATAATCTTATAAGAATATTTTCAAAATAAATGTTTTCTTTAAAATTATGTGACTCTTAAATGATTTCAAATAAAAAGGGTATTTCTCAAAAAAGGGTTTTGATTTCATCTATGTCAACATCCTTTGATAGATTTTACGTTTATTTAAAGTTAATTTATTATAATACAAAACTTCCATATTTTTTTGAAGGTTTTGTGATATGTTTGAATGTGGATGTGCTATTTTTATACCATTCATGGTTTATGGTTAGAGTATTCAAATTTCGTATGCTAGTTTTAATACGAATGTTTATGATATGTTTAAACCTTTTCATATGAGGAATGTATTGGACTTAGTAAGTGACAGGTGGAGGCCGCTATAAATCCTTGATGCATCAGTAGGTCTAATTAGACAACTAGACGTGGAATTGGCAGAGGCCTTTCCCAATTTGAGAAATGGTTTTGGCTGAGGCCTTAATCCTTTTTAGACGTCTTGGCCAATGCCTTGAATTTTTTTTCAAAATGTCCGACATTATACATTCCTTCACAATGAAAACAATATTGATGGTTCATGTGGTCATTCTACTAGTAGAATACCCATGATTATATTTTATTATGGAATTATTTACTCAGCTCATATTCCTACCTTAAAATTATTCATGTTTATTATTGGTAAAGGCATGAGGTTATAATTATTCTTCATGATTAATATTTATGTTATCTTCTATTGTATTTCTTACCCTTACTGAGCATTTGAGCTCACCCCTTTCATATGTTTTATTTTCCCAGGATATGATGAAGTTAGTTATGAGTGACTTTTAGGCATTATCTTGGAGTCTTGGATGTTTCCAATGGAATAAATTTGTGTTGTATTTCTTTTCAAGTTGTAAATATGAACTTATGTATGAATCTTGTTTCCAATAATACTAAACTGATCAGTCTTTTGAGACACGATTTCCTTGTAATCATGACAATGTTTTGTAATAATACACCGACTCAGGGTAACTAGGGTCGGGGGTGTTATAGTTGGTATCAAAGGAAGTTTAGTACAAATCATGGAAACTAGATTTAGATAAACTCTGATTAGAGGACATAGCCCTAAGATAGACTTTGAGGATTAGTATAGAATAACTTCCTAGAATTTTGGTATTGTAGAGATTTTGTGAGTTTTCCAGGAAATATATCCCTGTCTAGATATGAGAAGGTAGAGGCATCTCTGGCACATATGTACCTATGGGTAAAACCAGAAATCACCACTTTGAGATAGACTCAAATGGGTACTGGTTCACGACAATGGGCCTTGCTGCACTCTTGGTTACGAACTCCCAGTGGATATGCTTAGGAAAATTCTCATTTTCTTTACAAACCTTTATGAAGGGTTTATGAGTATATACATTATCAGAGAAAACATTTTTATAATTATGAATTATATCTATAAAATGTTCAATTTATGTTAGGTATTTTACAAGTTTGGAATTATTCATTGCAATTCATAAACTGACCTAGTGTATTCCATTGTATAGAAATGGAACCCAGTAGAAGGAATGTGAACTCCAGCAATATGTATGATCCAAAGAGTAAGAAGGATCATATCTTACATAGTATTAAGACACCATTTAGAAGGTAAATAATCTCTCATGTTTTCTCAACATATGAAGAAATAGTATCATGTGTTAGTAAGATAAGTAATTAATTCTCTGAGTCTTACGGCTTTGAAGGGAAGCAAGTGAAGAAAAATATGGAAGAGAGAAATATGGATATAGGGAAGAAGGAAAATAAGGATTTTTCTATATGTGATAACTATGGGAAGAAAAACCCTGGAACATGCCTGAAGGGAAATAGAGTTTGTTATAAGTGTGGAGAAAAAGGAAACCATGTACGTGACTGCAAGGGTAAGAAAAAGGTTTCAAATGTACAATGATTCATCTGTAAGGAGTTGGGACACCACGCAAACCAATTTTCAAATCATTAGAGTATGCCCCAAATGATTCTATTGGATAATAATCATGTTATGATACTACCACAGATGAGGAGGAATGATTAGAGTTATTATGTTGTTATTAATGAATTATGTCATTTCAGTATTGTATCAATGCTGTACTGGTTATAATAATTATGGAGTATATAAGGATTGTACTGCAGTACTATTTCATTAGTGACTTGAGATTGTGTGGAACCAAGAAAAGTGACTAAACAACAGGTTAAATTTTTGGAAAATATATGGTTGAGAGAAAGATAAACCATAATATGGTTCTGATACTGAGGTAGGGATTTTAGAATAATACATGTTTGATTTGGATAAATTATATTGGATATTATTGACTACCTTGAAACTGATTAATGATTTGTAAATTCCATTATTGTTTGAGTTTACAAAATTTTTGGATAGAATGAGTATATCTAGTATTCTGTAAGTAATAAGGGAGAATGAATATAATCAAAAAGGTTTTATGGAAATTCATGATGTTGTAGTGTTTTAAAATAATACATGATGAAGGTGTTCACATGTTATTACGTGGAAAAAAGGATCTTCATTGTGTTTACCTACATTATAAATTTTAGACTGTGAGATTGGATTGAAGTATTTTGGATAAGTCTAAAGGTTGGAATGTATTAAGTTTGAAAGGATATTTTTGGATTTTTATAACAGGACAACACGCATATCGTGTGACATCCCGCCACATTAGACAAAGCTGTGGGAATCGAACACACAACCATAGTGCGGTTGAGATTTATCGCCTACCAATTGACTATGTGAAGTCCCTAGATTGTATAATGTAGTTTTTTAAAGGGTCTGATATTTGAATTATAAATTCATTATTTTTGTAACCCTATACGATTAGGATACATGGATTTTTTTGAAATCTTTTAGAGTGAAAGATGAGTTTGTGGTAGGAATTAGTTGAAGGATGAAACTCTACTTGTAAAGTATATATATATATATATATATTCCTCTTATTTTATGGATAAATTAATTATTAAACTTTAGGGAAGGGATCTTAAAACAAAAAATGTGTTATCCTAATACCTTACATTTTGTTGAGACGATGGTATTTTAAATCATCATAGATTGGTGGCTTTGAGGCCCACAATTCTATAATTTTTTGTGATTGATGACCTCAATAACTCCCTATAAATATTTAACTTTTTCCTCTAAGTATGTGTCTCTAATTTCCACTAATATTCTCCTAATTGAGAACATAATTTTGTGGTGACTTTTTCATTCCCCTTTTCCTCTAATTAAGACTAAATTTATTAACCCAATTTCCTATGTGGGTTTTCCCACAAAGATATTTTCTATTTTCAAACATTTATTTTCGAAAAACAATTTCAAATAGCAAGGATTCAATTTATTTAATTAAGGAATAATTTTACACCCAAATATTTCATAGTACGTTATTTCTTCAAAGTAACTCAATAACTTGCACTACACGCAACACCGAGTTCAAGCACACCACAACTTACCCAACTAGCCGTTCAAAAGCAGTTATGAATAGTATTAACTAAATTTTGAACTATATATAATCCTTATAATTTTAGAATCCATATTATGATTTTCTTAGACATAATGTATGAACTAATTTATTTTTTTTAGATAAAAGAAGTATTTCTCAAAAAATGCACTTTTACCACCTTTTAATGGTGAACCCTTTTTAAATCCAATATTTGAAACCTTTATATATTCAATTTTAAAAAATAAACATCTTCTTTAGAATCGGGACATAAGAATTTAGTTTCAGTAAATATTTGTTTTTTCTAATACCTTTCATATTAGGGTGAATAGTGAAAAATACTATATTTTAACTGAAAACAACTTTTTTAATCAAAACAATTTATACAGTTAAATTATACATTTTAATGGTTTGTAAGTATTAATAGATTATATTTTTATCATTTAATCCAATGCTGGTCATTTTAAGTAATTTCACTTTTAGATTGGACATAAACAAGTGTCAATCTTTTGATAGATATTGTTTCTTAAAAATAAGCCTTTTGGTTTTGACAACGGGAATTAATTTTAAATTAATAAATTCAACTTCTATGTTTTGAATTTTGTAAAATGGACTTCATTTTCAGATTCAGAATATCGAAATTATCTTAGGGTGAATTTTTGTTATTTTTCTGAAAACTTTCAATTTTTGATGAATAGAGAAAAACACTGAGTTATAGTTTAAAATCAAAATTTTATTTAAATAATTATTTATTTAATTTAAAATTATTTTATGTAAAAAGAGATACATAATACCTATATAAGTTCAATATAATTAATTGGAGTCAGTTTATAATAAATTTATATATATTAAAATTTTATTGAACTTTTCACCGTCTTTTACCCACCTCCTAGGAGAATTTGCAAATTCACATTAAACTTAATTTTAACCCATCTGCGAGTGGAATTTCAAACATATGAGAGAAAAAATTGATATTAGTAAGTAAAATGTGGTTCAATAAGATAAGAATAATTTTTTGTGAACAATAACGTTTTAATTTTATTTACCACGGTTAAAAGAAAATAGGGTAATTAAGGAAAAAATGATATTATTATTACCCTATCACATGTTATAATTCTATTGGATAAGGATAATTATACCAAAAAAAACCTTAGGAATAAAATATTAACCACTTTGGTCCACTTGGATTATATTAGTACATTTATTATTATTTAATTCAAAGAAGAGTTAAAAGAGTTAAAATCAAAGTTTAATAACTAAAACATTTTTAATATAGGGTTATACATAAGATAAATTTGATTATAAATATTCATTAGAAATATAAAACTATTTACTACATAATTGTATTTTCTTTATAATTTTTATACATTAAATAATTTAAAAGTTTTATGACACAATGGTGATATAGTAATTACCTAATTAATGAAATATTAAAATAATTAATATTATAAATATCCAAATAAATGTAATTTGAGATTTTTTATTAATTAATATAATTTTATAGGTTAATATGACATTTTAGGGTTGGTTAGATGAATTTTTTTCTAAGTAATAATTCTGTTATGAATTTAGAAAAAACAAAATACAAAATAGTGTCAAAATTGACATAAAAGAGTTTTTAAAACAAATATTATATTATTAATTTATATTCTATTTATAAACATATAAGGTTTGGCAAAAGGACTTATATAATGATAGGTGTATCATTAATGGACCACTTGGGGGTCTCTTGGAGGTATATAGTAAGTTTATTAACTATATAATAGAAAAATACAAAGAGACATGGTAAATGTCAAACTATTTAACCAAATGTTAAATCTAAACGTTAAGGATAATATAGTGACTCAAAACAGTCTAAAACCTATTGGTTGAGTGGTTTTAGACCCCTCCCCACATTATACTTTAAATAATATATTTTTGAGCCATTATAAATGGAAAAGGATTTTATTATAAAATAATATTTCTAGCTTTTCCTAAGGTTCCCCTCACCCCTCTTATAAAAGGGCACTCCCCCTTCTCTCTAATTCACACCTTTAAAGACTTTTGGCTCGTCCAAACCCTGCCCAAATATCCTCTAAACATCCC
Organism: Viscum album; assembly: GCA_963277665.1. Classification (NCBI taxonomy): domain Eukaryota; kingdom Viridiplantae; phylum Streptophyta; class Magnoliopsida; order Santalales; family Viscaceae; genus Viscum; species Viscum album. The sequence goes on along the minus strand of OY728152.1, from coordinate 328,617,272 downwards.
TAAATTCATTATAGAGTCATTCCTTTAATCATAAAGCCAACTTATGGATCTCTTTTGATCAAATCAAAAGGAAGAACCCGAAGAAGAGGTAATAATTTCACCACCCTCTTCCAAGTTCTTTTCTTCTTCCACTTCTTCTTTCTTTGTTATACCCATTCTAAAATAATAACTATAGTATATTCTATATAATCTGATGTTGTTATAAATATGGTACAACCATATTCATTATTCTATCCATCCTTTGAATGACATGTCACTATACGTGCGTACGTACGGCTTACCGTCTCCAAGTCGTGGTGTAATTGTTATTCAATACATTATTATTTGGATGGGTATAATAATGATTTGTAATTTTTGTAAATAATTAATATAACATGATAATGATTCTGTATATATGATATACTATACAATTATATATTATTTTAATATAAAAAAAATGACATTGTCGCTCGTGTGTACGTATGGATTACCATCTCCACGAACGCGATGAGATTCATTCCCCATCATATCCATTCAAGACTAATTTTCATTTGATGATTAATAATAATGTTTAAATACTTGATATCATTTTGGAAATGAATAATATACATCCCATCAATAACAAATATGGGTCACATAACAGATATTATAAAGGAAAACGAATCCATTAACACCCGAAACGACAATAATACTAAGATATTATTAACAAAACAATGTAAAAATATCATATATGATATAATATTAATGTATATGATTCATGAATAAATTAATAACAATTATTTCACCATTATACAGGAGTTTAACCAACCCTATACCAAGGAAATGTACAAGGTATGACTTAATTCTACAATCTCTTCATTATCTGAGGTTGTTTATACGTAATTATCTACTGGGACCTTTTTATCATCAACATCCATGTTTCTTAAAAATGTATTTCAAAACATTTTTACTATTTATTAGAAAATGGTTTAAAGTCTTTTAAACCCTTATGTGTTTTGAGAGGAATCTTTCCATCGTTTTGCAAACAAGGTACTTTTTGTCCTTTTCGAAAAATTTAATATAAGATTGTTTTTTTAACTTATATGATGGGTGCGGCTATTTTTGGATGTTATAACATCATCAACGCATCCCTTAAAAGATTATAAGAATAATTTCAAAAGAAATGTTTTCTTTAAAAATATGTGACTCTTAAATGATTTCAAATAGGAAGGGATATTTCTCAAAAAAGGGTTTTGATTTCATCTATGTCAACATCCTTTGATGGATTTTACATTTATTTAAAGTTCATTTATTATGATACAAAACTTCCATATTGTATTGAATGTTTTGTGATATGTTTGACTATAGATGTGCTATTTTTATACCATTCATGGTTTGTGGTTAGAGTATTGACATTTCGTATGCTAGTTTTAATACGAATGTTTATGATATGTTTAAACCTTTTCATATGAGGAATGTATTGGACATAGTAAGTGACAGGTGTAGCCCGCTATAGATTCTTGATGCATCAGTGGGTCTAATGAGACAACTAGATGAGGAATTGGATGAACCCTTTCCCAATTTGAGATATGGTTTTGGCCGAGGCCTCAATACTTTTTAGACGTCTTGGCCGAGGCCTTGACAAAATGTTTCAGAATGTCCGACATTATAAATTAACTCATTATGAAAACAATATTGATGGTTGATGCAGTCATTCTACTAGGTGAATACCCATTATTATGTATTATTATGGCATTATTTAGTCAGCTCATATTCCTAGCATAAATGTATTCATGTTTATTATTGGTAAAGGCATGAGGTTTCAATTATTCATCATGCTTAATATTTATGTTATCTTCTGTTGAATTGCTTACCCTTAATGAGCGTTTGAGCTCACCCATTTCATATGTTTTATTTTCCTAGGATACGATGAAGTTATTTATGAGTGACTTGCAGGAATTATCTTGGAGTCTTTGATGTTTCCATTGGAATAAATTTCTGTTGTATTTCTTTTCAAGTTGTAATGATGAACTTATGTATTAATCTTGTTTCCAATAATACTAAACTGATCGGTCTTTAGAGACATGATTTCCTTGTGATCATGCCAATGTTATGTAATAATGCACCCACTCGGGGTAACTGGGGTCAAAGCGTTACAGTTGGTATCAAAGGAAGTTTAGTACAAAGCTTGGAAACTTGATTTAGATAAACTTTGATTAGAGCACATAGCCCTAAGATAGACTTTGAGGATTAGTATAGAAGAACTTCCTAGAATTTTGGTATGGTATAGATTTTGTGAGTTTTCCATGAAATATATCCCTATCTAGATATGAGAAGGTAGATGTGGCTCTGGTACAGATCTACCTAGGGGTAAAACCAAAAATCACCACTTGGAGCTAGACTCGAATGGGAATTGGTGCATGACAATGAGCCTTGCTGCACTCTTGGTTACGACACTCCAAGGGGATATGCTTAGGAAAATTCACATTTTCTTTAGAAACCATTATGAATGGTTTATGAGTATATACTTCCTCAAAGAAAACATTTTTATGATTATGGATTATATCCATAAAATGTTCAATTTATGTTAGGTATTTTACATTCTTGGAATTATTCATTGCAATTCATAAACTGGCCTAGTGTATGCCATTGAATATAAATGTCACCCAGTAGAAGGAATGTGAACTCCAGCAATATGTATCATCCAAAGAGTAAGAAATATCATATCTTACACAGTATTAATCAAACATTTATAATGGAAATATTCTCTCCTATTTTATCAACATATGAAGAAATAGTATCATGTGTTAATAAGATAAGTAATGAATTTTCTGAGTCTCACGGCATTGAAGTGAAGCAAGTGAAGAAAAATATGGAAGAGAGAAAGATGGATATAGGGAAGAAGGAAAAGAAGAATTTTTATATATGTGATAATTGTGGGAAGAAACACCATGGAACTTGCCTGAAAGGAAAGGGAGATTGTTATAAGTGTGGAGAAAAAGGAAACCAAGTACGTGAGTGCAAGGGTAAGAAAAAGGTTTCACATGTACAATGCTTCATCTATAAGGAGTTGGTACACCACACAAACCAATGTTCAAATCATCAGAGTATGCCCCAAATGATGCTATTGGATAATAATCAAGTTAGGATACTACCACAGATGTGGAGGAATGATTATAGTTCTTATGTTGTTATTAATGAATTATGTCATTTGAGTGTTGTATCAACACTGTACTAGTTAATATAATTATGGAGTATATAAGGATTGTACTGTAGTACTATTTCATTAAGGACTTGAGATTGTGTGGAACCAAGAAAAGTTACTCAATAACAGGTTAAATATTTGGAAAATATATGTTTGATAGAAAGATAAACCATAATATGGTTCTGATACTGAGGTAGTGATTTCAGAATAATACATGTTTGATTTGGATAAATTATATTGGATATTCTTGGCTACCTTGAAACTTATTAATGATTTGTATATTCCATCATTATTTGAGTTTAAAACATTTTTGGATAGAAGGAGTATATCCAGTATTCTATAATTAATAAGGGACCATGAATATGATCAGTAAGGTTTTATAGTAATTCATGATGTAGCAGTGTTTTAAAAGAATACATGATGAAGCTGTTAACATGTTATTACATGGAAAAAAAGATTTTCATTGTGTTTAACTACCTTATAAATTTTAGACTGTGAGATTGGATAGAAGTATTTTGGATAAGTCTAAAGGTTGTAATGGATTATGTTTCAAAGGATATTTTTCTATTTTTATAAAAGGAAAACACACAGACCGTGTGACAACCTGTCACGTCAGACAAAGCTGTGGGAATCAAACACACAACAATAGTGCGATTGGGATTTATCACCTACCACTAGACTATGTAATATCCCTAGATTGTATAATGTAGTATCTTTTTTTAAGGGGTCCGATATTTGAATTATAAATTCATTATTTTAGTAACCCTATATGATTAGGATACATGGATATTTTTTGAAATATTTTAGAGTGAAAGATGAGTTTGTGGTAGGAATTAGTTGAAGGATGAAACACTACTTGTCAAGTACATATATATATGTATATATATTCCTCTTATTTTATGGATAAATTAATTATTAAACTTTAGGGAAGGGTTCTTAAAACCAAAAATGTGTTATCCTAATACCTAACGTTTTTTTGAGCCGATGGTATTTTAAATCATCATAGATTGGTGGCTTTGAGGCCCACAATTCAACATTTTTTTGTGATTGATGACCTCAATCACTCCCTATAAATATTTATGTTTTTCGTCCAAGTATGTGTCTCTAATTTCCACTAATATTCTCCTAATTGAGATCATAATTTGGTTGTGACTTTTTCATTCCCACTTCCCTCTTATTAAGAATAAATTTGTTTAACCCAATTTATGATGTGTGTTTTCCCACAAATATATTTTCTATTTTCAAACATTTATTTTTGAAAAACAATTTCAAATTGCAAGGATGCAATTTATTGAAGCATGGAAGAATGTAACACCCCAAGATTTCATAGTACGTTATTTCTTCAAAGTAATTCAATAACTTGCACTACATGCAACACCGAGTTCAAGTGCACCACAACTTACCCAACTAGCAATTTAAAAGTGGTTATGAATAGTATTAACTAAATTTTGAACTATATATAATCCTTATAATTTTAGAATCCATATTATGATTTTCTTAGGAATAATGTAAGAAAAAATTCATTTTTTTTGAGATAAAAGAAGTATTTATCAGAAAATGCACTTTTACCACCTTTTAATGGTGAGCCCTTTTTAAATCCAATATTTGAAACTTTTATATATTAAATTTGAAAAAATAAACATCATCTTTAGAATTGGGACATAAGAATTTAGTTTCAGTAAATTTTTGTTTTTTTCTACTAACTTTCATATTATGGTGAATAGTGAAAAATACTATATTTTAACTGAAAACAAATTTTTTAATCAAAATAATTTATAGTGTTAAATTATACATTTTAATGGTTTTTAAGTATTATAGATTATATTTTTACCATTTAATGCAATGCTGGTCATTTAAAGTAATTTCACTTTGAGATTGGACATAAACAAGTGTCAATCTTTTGATAGATATTGTTTCTTAAAAATATGCCTTTTGGTTTTGACAACGGGAATTAATTTTAAATTAATAAATGAAACTTCTATGTTTTGAATTTTTTAAAATGAACTTCATTTTTGGATTCGAAATATTGAAATATTCTTAGGGTGAGTTTTTGTTATTTTTCTGAAAACTTTTAATTTTTGATGAATAGAGAAAAACACTGAGTTATAGTTTAAAATAGAAATTTTAGTTAAATAATTATTTATTTAATTTAAATTTATTTTATGTCAAAAGAGACACATAATAACTACATGATTTCTATGTAATTCATTGGAGTCAGTTTATAATAAATTTAGATATATTAAAATTTTATTGAACTTTTCACCGTCTTTTACCCACCTCCTAGGAGAATTTGTGAATTAACATAAAACATAATTTTAACGCTTCTGTGAGTGTAATTTCAAAAATCTGAGAGACACGCTTGATATCAGTAAGTAAAATGTGGTTCAATAAGATGAGAATGTTTTTTGGTGAATAGTAACTTTTTAATTTTATTTACCACGGTTAAAAATAAATAGGGTAATTAAGGATAAAAATGATATTATTATTACCCTAACACATGTCCTAATTCTATTGGATAAGTATAGTTTGACCAAAAACAACCTTAGGAATAAAATATTATCCTCTTTGGTCAACATGGATTAGATTAGGACATTTATTATTATTTAATTCAAAGAAGAGTTAAAAGAGTTAAAATCAAAGTTTAATAACTAAAACATTTTTAATATAGGGTTATACATAAGATATATTCGATTATAAATATTAATTAGAAATCTAAAAATATTTCTTAAATAATTTTTTTTATTTATAAATTTTATACATTAAATAATTTAATTTATTTATGACACAATGGTGATGCATTAATTACCTAATTAATAAAATATTAAAATAATTGATATTATAAATAACCAAATAAATGTAATTTGAGACTTTTTATGAATTAAAGTAATTTTATAGGTTAATATGACATATAAGGGTTGGATATATGAATTTTTTTCGAAGTAATAATTCTTTTATGAATTTATAAAAAACCAAATACCAAATAGTGTCAAAATTGCCACAAAAGAGTTTTCAAAACAAATATTATATTATTAATTGATATTCTGTTCCTAAAAATCCAAGGTTCAGAAAAATGACTTATATAATGATAGGTGTATCATTAATGAACCACTTGGGGTTCTCTTGGATGTATATAGTATGTTTATTAACTATATAATATAAAAATACAAAGAGACATGTTAAATGTCAAACTATTTAACTAAGAGTTAAATCTAAAAGTTAAGGTTCATATAGTGACCCAAACCTATCTAAAACCTATTGGTTGAGTGATTTTCGACCCATAACCACCTTATCCTTTATATAATCCATTTTTGAGCCATTAGAAACCCGAAATTATTTTATTATAAAATAATATTTCTATCTTTTCCTAAGGTTCCCCTCACCCCTCTTATAAAAGGGCACTCCCCCTTCTCTCTAATTCACACCATAAAAGACTTTTGTATCAGACAACCCCTAACAAAATATCCTCTAAACAACTCTCAATTCATCCTAGAGACCATTATTTAGTCAGAAAGCCATATTAAGGAGCCACTTTGATCAAATCAAAAGGAAGAACCCAATGAAGAGGTAATAATTTCACCACCCTCTTTCAAGTTATTTTCTTCTTCCCCTTATTCTTTCTATGTTATTTCCATTATAAAATAATAACTCCAGTATCTTATATATACTATGATGCTATTATAAATATGGTACAACCATATTCATTATTTTATCCATCCTTTGAATGACATGTCACCACACATGCGTACGTACGACTTATTGTCTCCATGTCGTGGTGTAATTGTTATTCAAAACATTATTATTTGGATGGGTATTATAATGATGTGTAATTGATGTAAATAATTAATATAACATGATAATTATTTTTTATATATGATATAATATCCAATAATATATTATTTTAATATCAAAATAATGATATTGTCACTTGGGCGTACGTACAGATTACAGTCTCCACGAACACAATGAGATTCATTCCCCATCGTATCCATTCAAAACTAATTTTCATTTGATGATTAAAAATAATATTTAAAGAATTGATATCTTTATGTATGTTAATAAGATACATCCCATCCATATAAAATAAGACTCACATAATAGAGAATATAAAGGAAAACAAATTCGTTAACACCCGAAATGACAATAATACTAAGATATTATTAACAAAACAATGTTAAAAGATCATATATGATATCATATTAATGTTTATGATTCTTGTATAATTTAATAACTATTATTTCACCATTATACATGAGGTTAACCTACCCTCTACCATGGAAATGTACAAGGTAAGGGATAATTCTATAATCTCTTCATTATCTGAGGTTCTTTATACGTAATTATCTGTTGGGACCTCTTTATCATCCACATCCATGTTTCTTAAAAATGTATTTCAAAACATTTTTACTATTTACTAGTCAATGGGTTAAATTCATTTATACCCTTATGTGTTTTTAACAGAATCTTTTCATTGTTTTCCAAACAAGGTACTTTTTGACCTTTTCGACAAATTTAAGGTAAGAATGTTTTTTTAACTTATACAGCGGGTGCTGCTATCTTCCACCGTTATAACATAATCAAAGCTTCCCTTACAAGCATATAAGAATATTTTCAAAATAAATTTTTTCTTTATAATTATGTGACTCTTAAATTATTTCAAAATAGAAAGGGATATCTCTCAAAAAATGGTTTTGATTTCATCTTTGTCCAAGAACGTTGATGGATTTTAAGTTTATTTGAAGTTGATTAATTATGATACAAAACATCCTTATTATATTGAAGGTTTGGTGATATGTTTGACTGTGGATGTGATATTTTTATACCATTCATGGTTTATGGTTAGAGTATTGACATTTCGTATGATAGTTTTAATATGAATGTTTATGATATGTTTAAACCATTTCATATAAGTATTGTATTATACTTAGTAAGTGATGGGTGGGGCCCTCTATAGCTCCTCGATGCATCAGTAGGTCTCATGAGACAACTAGACATGGAATTGGCCGAGGACTTTCCCAATTTGATATATGGTTTTGGCCAAGGCCTTAATAATTTTTTGATGTCTTGGCCGAGGCATTGGAAAAATGCTTCAGAATGTCTGGAATTATACATTCCATCATTATAAAAATAATATTGATGGTTCATGTGGTCATTCGACTAGTAGAATACCCAGGATTATGTTTTATTATGACATTATTTACCCAGTTCATATTTCTTCCATAAAAGTAGTCATGTTTATTATTGGTAAAGGAATGAGGTTTCAATTATTCACGAAGCTTAATATTTATGTTAACTTCTGATTTATTTCTTACCCTTAATGAGCGTTTGAGATCACCCCTTTCATATGTTACATTTTCAAAGGATATGAAGAAGTTATTTATGAGTGACTTTCAGGAATTATCTAGGAAGTTTGGATGTTTCTAATGGAATAAATTTGTGTTGTATTTATTTTCAAGCTATAGAGTTGAACTTATGTATGAATCTTGTTTCCAATAATACTAAACTGATCAGTCTTTCGAGACATGATTTCCTTGTGATCATTCCAATGGTATGTAATAATTCATCGAATATGGATAACTGGGGTCGGGGCGTCACACCTGAGACCCTCAAGGTCTCAAAAAACCCACCAAGGATAAACCACAAAGAAAGAAATCAACAGATAACCCTACTTAGGTATATTTCCATACATATACCTAAGTTATCACGCAATCCCTCTCAATCATTATGAAAACACAAAAGTACTAACTCATCTCAACCATGATTTTATTCTAGGGGTAGTATCATGTAACAACCCCAGTCACATTATCGAAACCTCGACTACTTGAGAACTCATGCTCAATCGAGTACAGTGGGCCTGCCTTGACACCAAGAACACTTCCCCCTAACCTTGGATTGCTGAGGTACTTCTTCTGTCAAGTATTGTGGGTCTGCCGCATCCCATAGAAGCACTCCCCACCATGGGTCTGCCACATCACCAAGCGCCCTCCCCCTTATAGCCTGCTGAGCTACTCCTCCTGTCGAGTACCGTAGGTCTGCCGCGTCACCAAGTGCGCTCCTCCACCATGGGTCTTCCACGACACCAAGGCACTCCCCACTAGGCTATTAGAGTCACTCTGAGTCAAACGGTCAGTAGTCGTCAGGTCTCAGCCAACTAATAGGTCTCCGCACAACGCTCGATCGTCGCTGGGAGGATTTTCTCCAGGAGCTAGTGGTCGATACTACATCTACCATGATGTCCCACAAAGAAGTATATAAAAGGTCCGCCACATCATAAGGGTCTCACCGCAACAGAAGACACGTCAATCGAACACTCGATCTGTGAGTTATTATACTTTTAGTCTCGGGGGCCCGATTGGATTCGTGCACAATCCAACCTGACCGTATCTTAACTATACCACAAACTCCAGTGGGGTATACTCAAAGGGACTATGATGCTCCAAGATTACCTGTTCCACTGAAGGTTCATCAAAAAGATGTCCGGTGCCAAAGATATGGCAAAAGGAAAGTATAGGGTCGTACTGGGCACGAGGCCGGTCCGACCCGGTTGGTCCGACCCGACCCGAACCAGTCTGGGTTGACCTAGTTTGGGTTGACCCATCCTGACCCGTTGGGTCTGGCCCGACGCATTGTTTGGGCCAAACCATTGGGTTCGGCCCAGCCCACTGGGCCCCACCGAGTAGGCCGCGAGGGCTCACAGAGGGCCAAGAGGGCGTGGTACGACTGCCAGGGTGCATGCTGTCCATGGGTCGGCATGATGGCGGTTTGGCCCAAAGGGCGCCGCGTGCGCGGCTTGACCCAGAGGGCACCGCGAGGGTAGCTCGGCCCGGGACCGGTTCAGACGGGGCGCCGCGAGGGTGCAGGCTTGTTCGGTTGGGATGTCGTGAGGGACCAACTGGCCGAAAAATCCGGGGTGACACAGAATGCTGGAGGGCTGGCACAGTCGGGGCTTCTTGGGAGGCTGGTGGGTTGGTGCGACCAGGGCGGCTCGGGAGGCAGGGGGCGGTGCGTGCCGGCGTGTGGTGTGGCCGGTGGGTGGCGCGGGTCGCCGAGCCCGTGGGGGGCATAGTCGTTCCCTTCATTTCCTTCAATGTCGTTTTTGACTTCCTCCGTTTCATAGAACATCACAAAGAAGAATGGCGGGGGGTCAGACAATGTTTGTTTGGCCCGCACCCTCTGCATTTAGAGTGGCAGCAGGAGGTTCATCAAGAACATAAACAAAGAATGAGCATGAAAGATATTTTAAAACATCAATTCCCCTAATCCCTCGAAAATTTATATTCCTAGACCAAAAAAGAAAAAAGAGGGGAGAACATGAGAGGTGTTAATAAAATAATGAATAAACTCATACAACTTCCTGCAACAATTTATTCCCAACCTACAAGGAAAAGATTTGAAAATCAAATTGATATTAAGTTGATCCACATTATTTGTTTTTAGAAGGAAATAATCAAGGTAATAAAATCATACTTAATTAAAAACGATACCTTTTTTGATGTTGGTTGACGTTGGCGCGAGACGGCGGATGTCGATTCGTTGTAGACGAACACTTCCTACGTCAAAGGATGTTCCAAGGAATAAGGTAAAAGTTTTCAACGTTCTTCTTGGAGGAAGCATTCTTCACTAGAGAATCTTTCTCCCAAGAGATCCTCTACTCCCCAAATCCACCAAATAAAAGATATTTCCAATAATAAAAAGTGTTTCCCCAATTAAATTATAGGCACAATTCATATTGGATTAAATTTAAATAGCTCAATTAAGTGGTGCATTGGAAAGATTAATTATATGTGCATTGGCACCATTATGGTGGAGAAGGTCAAGAGTCTCTCCCTCATTAATTATGGTTGTTGAGGGTTTCTCCCAATTATAGGGGGGTTTCAACGGGGTTTAATCCCAAGTGGTCCCCACCACCATAAACTCTCATGGGAGGATATGGGTTGGGTGGTCCCCACCACCTTAACCTCTCATGGGAGGTGAAGGTATGGTGGTCCCCACTTCCAACATCCACATGGAGGTTTAGTTATGATGGACCCCACTTGAAATATCCACATGGAAGCTCAAAATAAAATAAAATGATGTTTATTTTATTTTATTATTTTCATGAAAAACCCAAATACTAAATTTCGCCCTGGTCCATCTGTCGTCGAGGTGAAATTATCCTTTAGAGAAAACTGGTACTGCGAGTTCAACAGTGCCCTCAGATTTTAATTCTGAGCACTGGTTGAAATGGTAGAAAAATTCGCTCATACGTTTACTAAGCGTTCCTGAAATAATGTTTAGAAATTAATTTCAGGCACTCTAGGCCTCAGAATCACACACCGTCAATTTTCTCAGACTCTTAAAATTCCAATTTATTTTAAGAAAAATTACAGGGAAATTACAGGTCTTTAAATTCTCCCCACCTCAGGCTTTACGTCCCTGTAAGACACATCTCAAACTAAGGGAACAAGTGGAGGTATGGAGCACACATATGAGCCTCCCGCTCTTAGGTTCTTTCCAAGAGGTTCCCGTGCTGCCTAAAAACGCATACCAGAGGTATCGACCATCCAAAAAGGACCCGCTCTTTTCGATCCTTGATCTGTACTGGAACCTCTGTAAAATTAGCCCCATCGTCTACATCTAACTCACCATGGTCGATGATGTGAGAAGGGTCATGAAGGTATCTCCTCAACTGAGATACGTGGAAAACGTCATGCGCCCAGTGCAACTGAGGTGGAAGAGCTAAGCGGTATGCCACTTCGCCAACATTGCTGAGAACCTGAAAAGATCCGATGATAACTTGTCGCCTCAACAAAATCTCTGTATAACTCATCGGGGTGAGACCCGTAGAAAGACATGGTCACCAGCCCCGAACACTAGAGGTCTCCATCTCTAGTCAACATACAACTTCTGCCTGCTCTGTGCAGTCTTCATCCGCTCCTGGATGATATGCACCTTCTCCATGGTAGCCTGTACCACTTCTAGTCTCACTAGTACTTACTCCCCTGGGTCAGTCTAGCACCAGGGTGATCTATAAGGTCGCTCGTATAACACCTCCAATAGTTCCATCCCAATGGTGGAGTGATAGATGTTGTTGTACGCAAACTACACCAAAGGAAAGTGATCCTCCTAGCTGCAACAGAAGTCAAGGACACAAGAACACAACATGTCCTCAAGGGTCTGAATGGTCCGCTCAGTCTGGCCATCTGTTTGAGGATGAAATACAGTACTCAAACAAAGCTGCATCCCGAATGCCTCCTCCAACCCCTTCCATAACCGGTATGTAAAACATGTGTGACGATTAGATACAATCATCAAAGGTACTCAATGTATCTGCACAATATCCTACACATAGAGGCTTCCCAAGCTCTCTACTAAACCCTACTCTCTGATCAGTAGGAAGTGGGCCGACTTTGTGAGTCGGTCAACGATCACCCAAATCGAGTCATGTATCCTAGATGTACATAGAAGAACCATCACAAAGTCCATAGATATACCATCCCACTTCCACTCTGGGACATCTAGAGGCTGAACCAAGCCTGCTGGTACCTAATTCTCCACCTTCACTTGCTGACAATTGAGGCATCGAGAGACAAAATCTGCAACTGCTTTCTTCATTCCCAGCCTCCAGTGCTATCGTTAGAGGTCCTGGTACATCTTCGCCACTCCTGGATGTACTGCTAGAGAGTATGTGTGGAAATCCCTCAATACTTCCTTCTGAAGTGACACTGGTACCATGGTACGTCCACTGAAGAGGATGACGTGCTCCCCACCTTCAGAAAAACCATCAGGTGTCTGTCCTGTGGAAGTACGAGCACATCGTGTCTCACAGTCAGTGTCCCCATGCTGTGCCAACCCAAATCACTGAAAAAGTGGGGCAGTGACTGTAATAGACTGAAGAAAAGTTCTTCTATCTCAATCCACATAGGATATCTGCAAAGCGTCTAGTTGCTTGGTTTCCTCACCTAGCAGATGTATACCAGACCTCATGCTGAGTGAATCAACAACAATGTTCCCTATCCCAAGTGTATAGACAATCTCAAAGTCATAGTCCAAGAGTAACTCAAGCCAATGTCTCTATGTCGGGTTCAAGTCCTTCTAAGAGAAGATATTCTGGAGACTCTTGTGATCCGAGTACATGGTAAAATGCTTACCCATTAGATAGTGTTGCCACATCTTCAAGGATAATACCACTGCTGCTAACTCCAGTTCATGTTTTTTTGCATAGTTCTGGTCATGATTTCTAAGATGATGAGAACCATATGAAATCACTGCTCGCTCCTGCATCAGGTCACATCCGAGTCCAATCTCTGATGTGTTGCAATAAACTACGTACCCTACACCCTCTTCTAGAAGCCTCAAGATGGGGGCTTTAGTCAGCCTCTGCCTCAGCTCCTAAAAACTCTGTTGGCATCTATCTGACCACAAGAAGGGGTTCCCCTTCTTCGTTAAGGCTGGTAATGGTGCTGAAAATCTAGAGAAGTCTAGCACAAATCTCTGGTAGTATCCAACCAATCCCAAGAATCTCCGTACATCCGTCACACTCCTGGGTGACTCCCAAGCATGTACTGCCTCAATCATTGCTAGATCCATTGCAACTCCATCTGTTGAGATGACATGTCCCAAAAAGTGAACCTCTCAGATCCAATATTGGCACTTTGATAGCTTACCATAAAGATGGTGCTCTCTGAGTGTGTCCAGTACTACCCACAAATGATAGGCTTGCTCCTGCTCAGTAGTCGAGTAGATTAGAATGTCGTCAATGAAGATCACTAAAAAGCGATAAAGGTATGGATGAAAGACCCTTTTCATGAGTCCCATGAACACTTCTAGAAGATTTTTATGCCAAAAGTCATAACCAAGAACTCGTAGTAGCTGTACTGACATCTGAAATCCATCTTCTGCACATCCTCATCTCTAAATCTGAGCTGGTGATAGCCTGATTTGAGGTCAATCTTCAAGAACTATCATGCTCCCTTCAGCTGATCAAAGAGGTTATCAATCCTCAAAAGTGGGGAAGTTTTTTCAAGGCCACCTAGTTCAGGTGACAGTAGTCGATAAATAGCCTCAATATCCCATCCGCCTTCTTAGAGAACAGAAGCGGGGCTGCTCAAGGTGAAACACTAGGCCAGGTGAATCCCATCCCCTGCAAGTCCTCTAGCTATACCTTCAGCTCGCGAAGCTTCGCGGGAGCCATCCTATATGTTGGTGTAAATATCAGTGTTGTCCTGGGGTACATGTCAATATAAAAGTCCACCTCTCTGTGAGGAGGTTGACCTGGGACATCATTAGGGAAAACATCCGTGTACTGGTCAACCACTACAAGATAGCTCAGACTCTCCACTTTAACCACTCCGAGGGTAAGGATATCCAACTGATGTGTAATCGGATGCAACCTCCTCCGGGTAAGTCCATCCTACACTTAATTGGCCCTTTTCTCACCGGTGAAGGTAAACCTGGTCCCATCCATGCGGACACACTGCTCATTGCGCCTAGTACAGTAAATCTGAGCATGGACTGTAGATAACAAGTCCATACCCAAGATGATGTTGTACGGCCTCGACGCCACTACTAGGATATCCCAGCCGAAGATCTCACCTCCTTGAGTAAGCTCACACAGTTGGAACCAGTGCGTAATCATCAAATCTGCTCCCGTAGGAGTCTCTAGCCATAAGGATCGATCCAATGACTCTGTCAGAATCTCCGAGCTCTGAACGAGGGAAGTGGCAATGAAATAATAACTAGAACCTGTCTCTATAAGTACTAAAAATATGGTAAAATAGACACATACATTACATCGTACCATCTCTGGAGCACCATGATCGTAGGCCTTAGTTGCCTGGAGATGAGATCTATCCTATTCACCTGCTTCCTACGGTCGGGGTGGACCTCCTGGTGGTGGCGGCGGTAACACCATGAAATGTCTCCCACCACCAGATAGTCATCTAGCACCTCTACCACATCCGCCTACGCCATGTGGAGAACCTCGATCGAATCTATGTCTCTACCTAGTCGGTCCTTCGATCGTATGCTAATCATCCGTATGGAGGGTCAGATAGTCCTGAGCTAGGTGACCTTGCCCGAAGCATGAGTAACACTGCCCACTCCTAGCATGTCTGTCTCTACTTCGGGTGCCCCACACAACTGATCTTGAGTCATACAGTCGTCCACCTGTAGGTCTGGTCCTCTTGGACCTCTATGACATCTGTCTGCAACCCGCTACAGAAGACTCCCCTACGTGTCGACTAGTGGTGGATCTCGCTACTGGAGACTACTCAGCAAAGAAACTCTACACTAGGAGGGCTCTCTCTAACACGCCAGCCTGCATTGGGATGCTAAGGGAGATCACCGAAGCCCTGATCTCCCACCTGAGTCCCTGCTCGAAGGTCCATGCCCTGATTAATGGGTCTTGCACCATATCCTTGGAGTTGTGTGAGAGGTTACCTAACCTCGCTGAGTTTTAAGCTACACTCATGCTGCCCTGCTGTAGATGAAGTAGCTCCTATATGCGCACTGTGTGAAGATTTTCTGTTATAAACTCTGCCCGAAATAGGCTCTCGAAGTCTGCCCAGAGAAGCATCACCTCTTCATGGACCTGGAGCATCAAGCTCCACCATCTACCCACTGCTTCCTGTATAATGTTGGCAGGAAGGATCACCATGAGGTCTGCTGGTGTCCCTACCAGTCAGAAAACTCTCACCACAACCTCCAACCAATCCTTATCCGCTTGTGGGTCTGTCTCTCCCCTGAACCTTGGTGGCCTCTGGCGCTGGAACTTGTGCAACGCGCTCAAGCAGCATGCACCATCTGCTGCTGGGGCTAATGGAATCTGTGGCCCAATGAGGAGTGGTACCACTGGTGCCTCCACTAGAAAAGGGCCCTGCACCGAGGCCTTGTCACTCGGTGATCTATCTGTGCATAAAACTCTAGGAACACTAGCTGGATGTCTCCGTGGAGGAATCCTAAAAAAGAAACAATTGCATTATTGTTAAAAGTTATACCAGGTGAGCTGACCTGGTTGAGATGACATAAAGAAAACTTTTAAAAACACACATGCAATCAGTGTTTTCATGCACTGAGTCAGAAATCAGAATTCAGGGTCCTGGTGTATGGATACGTCGACCACCACACCAACACTGGACTCCTTGAACTGAGAACCACACTCAATACCCTTAACACTATTTCTTCATAGAAAAGAAATATTAGAGTCCTAAGTTCTATGATAGAACCGAATCCTGTGATATCAATTTGTCAGGACCCGTTCCACGGGGCCCTTGCTGTGACAACCCCAAGCCCGCCTTCCATTGGTCAGTGGGTGTCGACTAGCACCACTGGAGTAATTCCCTAAAACTGGGTAGGCATTACCTTAATAAATTAGAAACACACAAAAAACCAAGAACACAGCTGGACAAAACACCAAGTAAACTGTATAACAAAAGAGTGTTGAAAGTAAAAGGGTCCAGAATACAAGCCCAACAGTAATGGTACAAGTACAACTGAAATACAATAAGACTGAAGAAAGGGAAAGTCAGCTGCTGGGTTGTCCTCCATGGTTCCTACCTAAAGGGTAGGTACAGATCGCCTCCTCAACACTCCTCATTCGTTCGTCTCCTCTGTGTACCGACTCGTCGTAAGGTCCACCTCTGGGTACTGTACATACTTGGTATTCTCATCCTCTATCAGCACTGTCTGTCGTCAGCATTAACACAACAAGGTGTGGGCAAACGCCGTGCAGGGGTGAGTATAACAATACTCAGTAGGGACCCTGAGACCCTCATGGTCTCACAAAATCTACCAAGTAAAAGATATATCCAATAATAAAAAGTGTTTCCCAAATTTAATCTCAGGCACAATTCATATTGAATTAAATTAAATTGGCTCAATTAAGTGGTGTTTTGGAAATATTAATGGTATGTGCGTTGGCCCCATAATGGTGGAGGAGACCAAGAGTCTCTCCCTCATTAATTGTGGTAGTTGAGGGTTTCTCCCAATTAATGGGAGGTTTCAAGGGGGTTTAATCACGGGTGGTCCCCACCACCACAACCTCTCATGGGAGGTTATGGTTCGGGTGGTCCCTACCACCTTAACCTCTAATTGGAGGTTAAGGTATGGTGGTCCCCACCTCCTTAACCTCTAATGGGAGGTTAAGGTCTGGTGGTCCCCACTTAAAACTTCCACATGGTGGCTTAGTTTTAGTTGACCCACATGAAATATCCACATGGGAGCTCAAAATAAAATAAAATGAAGTTTATTTTATTTTATTATTTCCACAAAAAACCCAAAATCTTGATTTCTCCCTCATCCATCTACCGTCGAGGTGAAAGTCTCCTTAAGCGAAAATCGGCTCTGCGAGTTCAACGGTGCCCTCAGATTTAAATTTCGAGCATCGATTCAAAAGTTAGAAAAACTCGCATGTACGTTAACTGAACGTACCCAAAATAAATTTCAGAAATTCATTCTGGTCACTCTAGGACTCAAAATCATGTGGGGTCAATTTTCATGGACTCGTAAAATTCCCATATATTTAAAAAAAATACATGGCAATTCTGGGTCTTTACATTATGAAATCACATTTGATATTTTATCTATAAAATGATGAACAAAATATTCCAATGAAACTATTTTTTATAAAAAGATCCAGTGGAATAAATGGTGAATTAACATTTTGAAGTTTATATATCTCCATGTAATGTTAACATAATATTTTTGATACGATCACAAGTTTATGCATTAACACAACTTCTGAGATTTTTAGGTTATGAGAGTTTATCAATATTAAGGATATTATAAGAGATATTTATATTAATATAACCTTTTGGTTTTGTATATATGACAAATCTATTTTAGGAGGAATTAATTTACACTTGGTGGAAATATGATTAAAGATACTAGAAACCATTAGGTTTTATATTATTTTTGATATTGAGGAAATAATGGGTTCTAGTTAATCACCATATGAAGTCAACATAGTTCATTCAGAGAAGATTTCTCTCTAGATCTATTTTTCAGAATATATATTAAGGAATTGGTAATGTTTCATAGATTATCTAATTCAATTGTATGTGATTGGGATATAAAGTTTACCTCGATGTTTTGGTGAATTCCTCATCAAACTCTTGATAGAGAGTTGAGTTTCAACACTAAATATCATCCTCATGAAGATGGTCAGTATTAGAGAATAGTTCAAACTCTAGAAGATATACTAATTTTGGATTATATTGATTTCAAAGTTGATTAAGACCAACAACTTCATCTAGTTTAGTTTTCATTAAACAATAGATTTCACTAAATCATTTAGAAGGATCCTTATAAAACCCTTTAGGGAATGTTTTATAGACCTAAAATATACTAAAATGAAGTTGCAGATAGAAAACTATTGGGACCTTTGAACGCTGATGATATGGAAAATAAGGATATATTTATTCATCAAATCATAAGTAAAAAACAATGTTTAATGAAAAATTTCAATAATAATCATCAATGCGATCTAGAATTTGATGTTCGCGAGAATATCTTTGTATGAATTTCTTTGTAGAATAAATAAGAAAAAATTAAACCCTATTTATATCGGTCCCTTTGAAATATTTGATCATATGGGGATAGTATCTTATCGTTTGGTGCTTCCGTTGAATATCTCTCAAGTTCATGATTTGTTCCATGTATCTCTCCCGAGGATGTACAAAACTAATCCTTCGCATGTACTAAACTCACAAGTAATATAATTGGATTAAGATATTTTATAAAAATAATAACTGATAGAGATTCTAGATTGTTTAGAGAAAGTTTTAAAAAAAACAACTCATATGGTTAATGTTTTATGGTGAAATCACCAATTTCAAGACGTTATGTGGGAACCTAATGATGTAATGAGGTTGAGATATATACCCTATTACACTTATATCCAAGTGAATAATTTTTTGGGAAAATTAATTTTAGGGGGGGGGGGTAGAATGTAACACCCTAAGATTTTTATGAAATATATTTTTAAATAATTTGATTTCCTTGATTGCTTGTGTTGCACAAAATAGGTCTAGACGAATCATGAAATATTATTAAAATATTATATGTCTATTATAAACTAGCTATTAAATAAGTGGGAATGAATAGTAATAACTAATTTATTAAATAAATATATATTTCCAAATCAAAATTATTGTATTGTTAAGTGCTTATAAAATAATTACACAATTTTTAGTAAAGTCATTTTATTCTTTAAAAATATGTTTTCTTAAAAAAAGAGTTTTCCTTATTTATATGAGTAAATATTAATTTATTATTGTTATAGAATATTTATTTTAAAAAATTGATTTAATTTTGAAATTATAATATCAAAATTATCTTAAAAGTTTTTTTTATAATTTTTGGAAGACATTTTTTTTCATGGAATAACAAAAAATAATGATTTTTATTGAAAACTATATTTTCATTTAATGTTTTAACAAGGAGAAATTATTTTTTGTATTAGTTTTTAATTTTAATTAGTAAATTTTTATTTTTAATAATCAAATAATGGTTTTTAATTTGATTTTATACTTGAATCTAGTATAAATACATTTTATATTTAAAAGGGTATTTTTTCTGAAAAATTATTTTTCTTTGCATTTTTCCAGCTTTATTTTAAATTAAATTCTAAAAAATTTGTATTTTGAACATATAAAAATTGAAACCATATTTGGAATTAGTTATTCCAAATTTAGTAAATAGTTCACTTTTATTTTTTTTCAATATAAACAGTAACCTTGGTAAATTTGTTACTACGGTGAAGGGTAAATTGGGTAACTAATGGTAAAAATAATATGATAATGACTACAAAATTATTCTAACACTTTAAATAATTTAATTTAATAAATAATTATTTCCATAAATCAACCAAGGGTCAAATTTATGACCTTTTTTGGCAACCCGAATGAGATTATGACCTCTATAGTTTTTTATTCAAAGAAAAGTAAAAGATGCCACATTCAAGTTTTTAGTAACTATAAAAATTTAATATAATGTCATACAGAGGATATGTTTGACTATAAAAATAATTTTGAATTCAAAATGATTCATATTCATCATGTTATTTTATTTATAATATTTATGAATTAAATCATCACCCTAAATGTATACACAACATAAATGCATCAATTATTTAATTAAGATAAAAATCAAATAAATGATATTAAAAATATTAAAATTAATATAATATGAGATATTTAAGGATATATATGGACGTGATATTTTAGGGATATAATAAAATAGTTGGTTCAAAATTTAAATGATTTATTGATATTTTTAAATGTCAAATTATTGAATAGTATCAAAAATTAAAATAATGATATTTTATGGGATTAATATTTTATTAAATTATTAAAAAACATAAAAGTCTTTAAAAAATAAAAAATTATTATATGGTTCAAAAATTTCATTAATTTTCTATTTTTGGTCTAACTGAGACCATATAATTATAAAATTACAACCTCTTAATATTGAAAAAGTTGTTACCAAAGTTAAAATTAAAAAAAGGTTAAATATTGATTAATAAAAACGTAAGGATTAAAATAATACAAAACATTGTCTAAAATCTATTGGTTTATGAGATTATAACCTTATCATATCTTATCTTCAATTCTACGTTCATTTGGTGGTATTTGAATAGAAAATAATTTTATTATAATTTAATCTTTTTAGAAATTCCAAAAGTACCCCTTAACTCAATTATAAAAGGGCACCTCATACCTCACTTCTTTAAACTAATTTGAGCCTTCAAGCTCAACTATGACATTCTAATTTCTCTTCTGAAATTCCCTTGAAACATTCTAGAGGTTATGGTATTATGAAAAGGTCTACCCAAGATCCCTTTAGAGGTGATCCAAAGGAGCTGTTTCAAAGAAGAGGAGGTTTCAATGTTAATAAGGAAAGATGAGACTTGAGGTGGGAGTTTGTTTCAAGATCTCATCATTATTCAAGATTTTTTACATTTAAGTCTCCATTGGAGAATATTTCACTTCAATTTCCATGTTTTGTAAAAACTTTTCATTTTTTTACTATTCTCTTATAATTGATTAAAGTAAATTTACCTATGTGTGAATTTTTACTAAATGGTTTGAAAGGAATATTTTTTTCATTTTCCAAATGAGGTAATTTGTGAGTTTCATAAAAAATTACAAAAGGAATGTTTTTTAACTTATACAAAATAGGTGGCTATTACCGCTAACATGACGTCTTAATGCTTTTAAGCTTCCAATATAAGATTATAAGATTATTTAAAAAAAATTATAATTTTGTGACTTTTACAAAATTGATTTCAAAACGGAAATGATATTTTCCTCAAGAATTATTTCAAGTGATCTTTAAAAACAATTTTTTATCTATGATGACAATATTTGATGTTACTTATGCTTTATTAGGGATATTATCCAAAGATACCATACTTATTCTTTCTCTGATTGATTTATGTTTATGTTGGCTCTATGTTTATGAATCCTGTTACTTTTCCATGAGTTATCCTATACTGATTTTTTTAAAAACCCATTTCTTTTCCATGGGTTATGTAATGATGAAATGTTTATGAAACCAATTTATTTTCATGGTATTTGATATGATCAATGACTAATGATTTAATGGCACACAGAAGTTGGTTTTTATTATGTGATGGGTGAGACCTATATCTTTCTCTAATTCATTAGGTAATTCTTTATATCTAATTATAAAATAATGGGAATCAAGTTAATGGGATTGATCCACTAAGTTAAATTGGTGCTTCCTGATCCACTATTTTAATTATGTGTCTTTTCATCCACTATGTTAATGGTATTGGTAGTTAACCTTGATATATGAAATGATTTTCATCTTTTTATGATGGTGCCACACTTTTATGACATGAGATTATGGTTTATGATTGATTTATGATGATTTATCACTCTTAGGGTCTATGTTTTCTAAAGTGATAATGTTTATTCCTTGAATTATGTTTACAATCTATGACAGTTTGGGTATGAACTACCAAAGTTATGTTCATTATCGTATAATCCTATTCTAATCTTATTCTTTAATATGATCATGGATTGATATCTATTATGTTTACCCTTACCGAGCATCTGATCTCACACTTTCTTATGTTTCCTTCCCCAGGTGATGAAGAATGTTTTTTATAGGGTATTAATAAGAGGAGTACTATGTGATCAGATAGATTTGGAAGATGTTGAATATATTTCATATAATAAAAACATTGTATCTACTACCTAAAGACTCTAAACCTTTATGGTTCTATAATGGATAGTATTTTTATGTATTGAATATTCATTTAAATATATGTATTATGTGTGTATGAAAAGCTCTGGATATTATAGAAACTCATTCCCTCTGTCATCTCAATGTGGACATCAGTTAATTACACTGCTTATGCCTCAGCAAAGAAGTAACCTTCAGTAAAGAGAGGTAGTAGCATTGGGCATGCTGGGAATGTCTAGATGTTATGTAGATTGGTAAACTATAAAGTATTACTCTTTTGGAGGGTATCTCATTTTTGAGGCATCTTAGTTGTGGGACCCAAGGAATCCTATGTAAATCATGAGGTAATTAATGCCAAGGTAATAAGTCCTCCAAAGATATTTACCTCATGAATCCCACGTTTATTTCATGGGGTAGAGATTTTGGATTATGGAACAAGTTTAACATCTTGTAGAGATGGGAACCATTTTAATATATTATTGGGACATCTAAGTTGTTGGTTTAAAATTTGGTGGAGATGCATGGTGGAGTGTGACCTAAGGAAGGAAGATTTCAAACTTTCTAATGGAGTGTTTCCCCCAAGGGGGATAATATCACAGTAGATGGATGGGCTGTGACCCCCCAAGGGGTATAATATCACATTGGATGGATGGAGTGTGTCCCCACATGGGGGACGATTTCACATTGGATAATAGAGTGTGTTCCCCAAGGGGAATAATTTCGTAATGGATGATGGAGTGTGTCCCCCCAAGGGGGATGATTTCACACTGAATATTATTAGGATTGAACCTCAGGGAGGTGTACTGTGTACCCTTTTTAAGAGATAGGGATTAGAACTCACATAGTTCGATGCCTCATTTTAAGGTTGTGTGATGTGACCGATCAATTCTATTTAACATCATGTGGTAAGGAAACTCTTTTTGGGGATGGATAATCAATGAGCATGGTGTAGTGCTTACATGTATTAGCCACCAAATGAAAGAGGATCATTATTTGGGGAGATTGTGTGGGGCTATGCATAAAAGCTTCTCATGGTAGGTGTTTCATCCAAAATGGAGGGAGAATAGTTTGGGGCTTACACATGGACGTTTCCCATTGTGTGTGTCTCATATACTAGTGTTGGGGTTTCATTTCATGGAGGGGTAGAAGGTGAAATCTAATTATTATCATACATGGGTAATCCAATGTTAATAAAAGGGTAAGGCTATAGTTTTACATGATGTGTTGAGGACGTTGTTATACAGTTTAACGTCATATGACTAGGATGTGGAGCTAGGTAATTTTATATCATGTATACTAGACTTTGATAGGGATTATTCCTTTAGGGGGACCATGTAAAATAAGGAGGAAGATTTATCAAAATGAATCCCCACTTAGATAGGTGCACATTTTCCCTCGAAGCTTCCACTTCCATGCCATAATTTTCCACCACTAATGAACCACTTGGTGGGGTATGGAATTGGAACTACCATAGAGGAGTGTTAATTAGGAGTCCTAACATTAGGGTACCTATACATATGAGAAATAGGAATTAGGATACCTATTCTTATGATAAGTTGGTAGGATGAAGGTGCTTGACGCACTTTGAGAAAAGTAGGCATACACAAGTGTAGGTGGTACTGATCATCCAAGAATTTAGGGCATAGATGAATATGTCCTAGTTGATCATAGTGGACCTAGGAACTCAAATTTGATTGAAGGATGTCAGCTGAAAAGAGGAACCAAGGAGATGCCTGGATATTGGGTTTCTTGAAAGCTAGGGCTTCACAGAAGTTTTGATCTTCGTGAAGGCCAATGATGTCACAAAGGCTATGAGTCTTGTAAAAGATTATGTTTCATGAAATAGGGTGACCCTACCTCAGGGTATATTACAAGTTCCCATAGGGTTGGTTTTTTGATAGATAGTTATCTCACAAAGCACCAAGATCCATAAGGGGGTTTCTTATTACTCCAAGTCCATGGAACATTGTGAAAGGAATCTCCACCGTGGGTTGAGGTTCTCAACAAACCATGTGATGTGATTTCTTGAAAGATGGCTACCTTGGCAGATCCATCTTCTTTCTCACTCATGATGGTTCAAAGTATCATGAACTCATATCTGTTCTCAGATTCTGATAGGTTGAGTCCCCTTAAAAATTTAACACCTGGGTTTTATAGGCCCTAAATAGGTGGCGGCATTGGTTTCACGAAATATGGAGGCCCTCAAGAAACTTTAGGGGCTTCGTGAAGAGGGGAGGTTATGAAAACTAGGGTTACTCTATTAGACGATTATCTTCATTGATTTTTGAGGATATGAAATTTTAGAAATTATTCTCCATGAACATAGACATAAGATACACTAAGATTACTACTAAACCTCAACCTAAATAGGGACCTTTTCGAGAATTGGTTATTCATAAATGTGGGGAATTTCATGAATCCAGTACCTTTTGTGGATTTTAGGCTATTTTAGTCCAAATTCACCTTAATATTTCCATTAATTCCTCAGCCTATCCCATGAAACATTAATTTTAGAATAAAAAAATTCACCCCTCACAATGATTTATAATGAGTAATGGAGAGTCAAATACTGAGGGAAAACCACCAAAAATTGACAATTAGAAAGTTCCCGTCATGAAACATAGTTGATCGTAAACCTATAAATAGCAGTGATGGTCCATTAGGGGGCCATGGGTTTTTTTTCTAATTATAGGACCATGTTCTCCTTTCCTGAAATAGAATCCCTTCATGAGCTTTTTGTTGATTTTGATTCTCACCACTCAAAAAAATCAAACCATTCAAGAAATTTGTTCTATGATAGACCCAAATGAATATAATTACACGAATAGAACTCCATAAATAGATTTATCTAAATATAATTCCTTGAATAGAATACCACAAACCCAACATTTGTGAATAGACCTTCACGAACCTATCTCAAAAAATTTCTAAGGATTGGAAGAAATGGAAACTGATTGTGAAAATGATGATGCTACTAATTAGGAGGAGATATATGGTATCCTATTAATAGGGGAGAGTATATTGAGCCTGTCATAATTCAACATACTCACTGTACTGTTGATAGGAATACCCACTATTCAAGAGTCTTCTACTATATAGATTTGGGATGAGGGACAATATATTCATCCCTATTACTGATCGAGATGAACCTGCCAAATGGTTTTGGATATTATATGAATTTTACCAATGGAATACAGATACTAGGGTATATATCCTAAAGGATCACATGTACCTTATGGAATACATCCTATGGAAACATCTATAAAATTTCAATGGGGGGGGGGGGTGTAGGAGGTAGATGTGTCCCCCCCTTAGCACCAGACAATTTTCATGGTGGTCTTGGGGAACTAGCACAAGGGGTGGAAAGATGGTGTTGACCTGCACCATGTCATCAAATTTTCAGATTAGTGGGCCAAGGTATATTAGGAATTCCATTTGTTCCATGTGTTTGAGTTAGAGCTGAAGAGGGTTCGGTGTTATGAGGTGTCATTGTCCTCACAGTTTCAAATCTACTGCCACCTAGATATAATTCTAGAACTACCGAGTAGGTGGTAACTAGGGTCCCACACATTCAATTTTCACCATGGTGGGGATGGAATCATCTTGTGGGAACTTTACTAAATTACTGGGATCATGATTCAAGGAGTAATGTATGATGAAGTTCTCTATATAGAGATTGTCCAGGTGGAATAGGAATAATTTACAACTATAGAAAGGGTGCTGCTACATTTGGTTTAAGGGATAAATGAGCACAAGACATAGATGAAGGAAGTCCCATTCAAGTAGTGGTTTGAATAATTTCTGAACAAAAAAGTGGAATGGTCACCTGATTGGGCACATCAATGCTCTGGGGTGTTGAAACGAGGCAAAGAGAATTGCTACCAAAGGATCTTGGAGGCAAGAAAATGGAAGATGTGGGGATACAGTGTCAAGCTAAAGGATCCCGTTTTCTAATTGTCAAGATTTATCACCATTATAATATTTATATGGATGCTCCCAGTGAGGGATTCACACATGTGGTTGTGTTTGACAACCTTTATCATGTAATAAATGTTGGAGATGGGGTATCTCATCAACTTGGATATTCAGGTATCAAAAAAGATGTACATGGTGATTTTCCACATCAGCCAAGGGAAGATTACTCTCCAAGTGTGTTGGTTATTCCACTTTATATAATATTGGGTTACAATACACATGGGGAATATAAATACCAGAGCCCCATCTCTCCTCCTAGAAAAAACTTCCAACTATCAATTTAGAACATCATCAGGATTCACTCTCTCAAATCGGGCTCAGTGGATGCAATAGCGAGGTCTGGGTCGGTAGACGAATTTATATTCTACATAGTTCCACTTATTATTGAGATGGTGATCGATGTTGGTTCAAGAACCATCAAACAATGTTCGTACCTCTTACCCTTCCATGTGGGGTACTGGTGGTGAGGGGTGACTTCAAGGTGATCTGTAAACTATATGACCCACATCGGCTCGTGAGGCAGTTCCAATTCCTGCAACAGTTGACCTAGAGGGTATATATTGAGGTGTGTTATGAGAAAAAACCCTCGTTCCTTTAAAAAATATGGTGCATGTCTACATGTGAATATGGTAAAGGGCATAATGAGTTGCATTGCCTACCACCACTTAGAATCTCACCCATGAATATGCATAGAGTTGGGAGATCCCATATCCCAAGGATACGTTGAAGTGGAAATTACTCAGGAAAAAAACGGAGGGTCCCTAGAACAATAGATTTGTGGATGATCAATGGTTGGGTCACACCATGGAGGAAGAGTTGGAACAACGGGTCAAGCTATGACAACTATAGATATGAAATCTCTTGGTCCCAAACAGGTGAGAGTTGAAGGGAGGGGAGCGGAAACAAGCTCGATGCTCCTAGGAAAATGGTCACACGGTGAAGGAGAACCTTCTAGGGTAGTTTCAAGGTTATTTTTCAAAGGTTTTGGAAAGTTTCTACACCACCTAGATATACCTAAAAAATATTTCCCTAAATCTTGGTAGATAAGGGGGTTCTATAGACAAATCGCGACCCTCCACAACATATGGAAAAACCTAAATAGAGATGGGATTTTACTAATTGGGTTGGGTTATTATAGGGAAGGATTCCAATTCCCTAGGATGATTTGGTGACATATATAATAGGGCTATTGGATTTGGTCCACTGTTACGGGAGTGCACATTGTCTGACTAGTAAAGTGAAGTTGATTCTTGTCATGACTTCTCCCACAAATCTCTCTGTAGGTGAGTTAGATGCATGCATGCCTCTACTAGAGGGGTCAGAGGAGTCATGGGGTAGTTATTCCTATTGGAAATATCCCACATAATGGGCCCCTACCATTGATTAGGTAAATACTCTGTACTTGTGTGTCTTTACTATAATCCATCCTACAAGATTACTATCTAACTCCATTTTCACTTGTGCAGTAATCAAAGAGAAAAGTGGAGGGGGAGGTTTGTGATGAACCTTAGGAAGAGGTAAAGGAAGCCTCAACCCTTGAATGGAAGAGCATAGGGACCCTCCCTAATGATGAAGGCGTAGGATCCCAATTGTTGACTACAGTGATGCATGCGACTGAGGCTACAACCACTACAAGAATTCCCTCATAAGTGGTATTACTCATGAACATCTCTAAACTTCTCACCAGGATGTATTATTCAGGTAATACTTTTCCCCTTTTCAATAATTTCCTTTCCTACTTATCCTTTAAATGTACGATTGAATCATACTTAAATTGATGTTTAAGCCATGTTTGGGGATTATGCACCATCATCAACATCTATGTAAATTATTCTTGAAGTCAAGGTAGTGACAGTGGGTGATTCTCTCCCAGTGGAAATGCCTAGGGATACCATAGTGGTTAGGACAACTATGGAGATGAAACATGAAGGGGCTTTCGAGACCATGACCACAATAGATATGGTCATGAAGGTTACCACAACGGGGCCAACTCAGTGTGATATAGTGGCTAAGAATATCATAGAGGTGTCACATGAGGTGATTGTTAGAGCTGAATCCCCAATGGTGGAGACAATAATCATTCCAGAAACATAGGTGATCGAGGAGGCTATAATGGATGCATATTTCTTGAAGGATACGTTAGTAGAGGCTACTAGAACTGAGACCTCATTGAATGTGGTCTAGATCTTGCCACCAAAAAAGGTGTTTGAGGGGGTTTAGATAGTTGGATCTTCCTTAGAGGTTCTATAGGATGCTGTTGGGACATCCATAGTGGATGTGGGGGATGGTGAGGATTTCCCCCCATAGAAATGGATTTCATCCCACCTGATATTATTCCAACGGAGGATCTAACCGTATATGTCTTGGCAGTATTTCCACAATATGAGCCTATTCCACCCAATTACTTTGAGGATTTTGGATTGGATTCCACTAAAGAGAACTGTGTCATTCATTTCAAGGCATGGAGGTAAACATAGGACTTCTTAAACAAAACTAATCTGGATAACCTTCCAAACCATGTAGGATCTATTTATCATTGGTTACTCATCCCAGGGACCTGTGGGGTGGACTTGGGTGGCCTCTAGGATTTGGATTGGTATTTTCTCATTGAGAACATGCATGTTGAGTGTCGGGTGTTTGATATTGTCTGTAAAAAATATAATTTTGTGGGAAACCATGAACTTCAGGTTGCTGAGGAGGATATATCCATCTTTAAAAGACTAGCACAAGAGAGTGTGGCCTTCATTACCACTCTATCTGTGATCATCATCCATCTGAGGTCCTAGTTGGTGGTGGCCAAGGATAAGGCGACATAGGTGTCATCTTTGGTGGTTGAAACTCAAGCCTTGTAGGAATATATGTATATTAGGGAAAAATAAGTATATACTAAAGAAAAGGAAGAGTAGAATGATCTATAAGAGTGGTAGTGGACTCTAGAGGCCCCCCAATGAGGTATTCTGAGATTGAGTGCTCAATTTCTAGGGTCAATACTTACGGTGAATTTTTTATAGAACCAAGAGAGTCTCTAGAGTGGGGATGTCCCTTAAAAACTCTTTAAATTTTATTTAAATTAATATCATATTCATGGATATATTTAATTCACCACACATCACCTCCACAATTAAATCACATTCATGAGACAAATTTCAATCAATCCTTAATCCCACATGAGTCAGGATCAGTGTGATAAACAAGGGATGACTGTGTGATTGATCAATTGTATGAGAGTGTCATGAAACAACTGAACACTCGGGGTATGAAACTATTTATTGACCATCACGAGTGTCTTGTATGAGAGGAGATATTTATGTATAATGGGTCTCTCTAAACAACCATATTTATTTCTAAATGTGTGATGGTGTATGAATGGGGTAATGAAAGGGGTGTTTAATTCTACCCAAAAAAGGGGTGATGAAGAGTGAATTGAGACACTCAGTGTTTGGAAAACAAAGGGGGTGGCATGATGATGAGGATAAGTGATAACTATGTTCAAAATATATCATTAATTATCAATTTTCCAAGGATGAGGACAAAAAAATGAGGTTCAGATGTTGACCATTTTTGAAACATGATACCTATATCAAAATTTCATTAAAATTCATTTGGGGTGTGTCCCAAGATAGTAGGTGAGCCAGTTTGGCATGGGAACATGCCATCAAGGGGGCCCATTCAGAAATGGAGTAGGATGAGGATCCAAATAAAGGGATTCATGAAGAAAGGGTATGAAGAAATAGAATTTTAAAATGGAGTTCTACACTCTAAGAATTAGGCCACTATTTCTTTGAGAACATTGTGTAGGAACATCGGTCTGAACAAAGGCCAAAATCATCTTCTAATGGGAGTGAAATCTCAGATAATGAGCGATGGTTGAAGAACATGGATGATGCAGTAGGTGATAAAAACTAAAGTAGGAAAGGGATTATTGGGAAAGGGATTAAGACACTTCAAAGTTTAACTTAAGGATGATAGACACACATTTTAACATCATACTGTGATGATAATGTATTGTATAGTTTAATGTTGAGTGATTGGGTTGTTGAGTCACACAGTTTAAAATCTTGTGACTAGGAAATAGGTCTATTAGATTAAGGTCGTAGTGTTCCAAATAATTAAAAATATTTTAAGATCACAATTCTTTGACCATTGGGATTCGCGTCTCAAAGGAATATGCGTGACATCGAAGGAAGATTACCCAAAATGAATTGAGGGGATTTTGAGGCCACCTAGTGCCATATAAAATATCTATGAGAAAAATTTCACAAAGTTTAAGGTCATGATTATTGGACCTAATCTCCTAGTTTAAGGCCATATTATTTGGTCCATGGTGTTAATACCCTAAAAGGACATGTGTACCATGATATAGTGAAAAAATGACATGAATTGAGGAATAAAAAGGCCCAATGCCTTCCAAAACGTTTCCTAGGGTGAATTGAAAATAGTTTAATGCCATGATTCTTAGACATAGGATCCTAGTCTAAACTAACAGAGTTCGGACTAATGGGTTATTTTTGTGTCTCAAACATTCTTGTGGAAAACTCCCTCCCAACTTATAATCATGTGCGAGCCATGCTCATTATAAGAAACAAGGAGAAGTATGGAGTTAACATAATTTGAAGGGGAGAAAACAATTAGGGGAAAAGGTGACAAAAAAATTATGTAAGGGTGATAATGTATTTAGAGACCTATATAGTGAATGAGGAATGACCAAAGAGTAGGGAACAATTGTTGAACTCATTCAAAACACATGTTTTATACCCATGTTGGTTTTGGAAGGGGAAAAATGAGAAATCGACTGTTGATTGAGTTCAAAACACATGAGTTTTCATTTTTTTACTAAGGATCATTCAAGGAATGAGCCCATGATAGTAGGTGAGCTAGCGTGTCAAGAATCATTTCTATTAGGGATCCTACTCAAATTGGGAGGATGATGATTATCGAAATTGAATAAATCGTGAAGCATGGAAGTGGAAATAGTGAATTTTCTAGAGTGAATATTGAATTCCTTAGGTTATATTCTTCCATTTTCTCAAATATACCGAATGAACATTATAGTATGTGAGAACAAAGCCTAGACCGAAGGGGAGAAACCATGAAATCAGTCAACAGTAGGGTTGAGACTAGGATGAGATATCCGGGCATCACTACACATCCCTTGAGGATGGTAATCATGCCACATATTGTTTTGGGATGATTTATGGAAGGAGATCGACACAAAAGTATTAATATCCTCTCTAAAGAGGATATCAAATCATTTTATATTATGAGGCATCCTAGTTTTATACAGGGTAATGTTTTTGGTTATCACATACTTGTCTTATAGGGAGTCCCAGTTTCATATGTGAAAATGTTTTTTAATCATCCCATACTTGTCGTATGTGGAATTCTAGTTTTATATGGTATACGATCATAATTTAACATCATGTGCTGATGATGTGAGGCATTTTAGTTTTAAGTGTCAGTAGTAAGTCTATGGTTGGTGCATGTTTAAATTCATAGAGCTCGTACTATAGGAACAATTTATGGTTTAAGGTCACATTGCTTTGATCAAATGGGGGAAAATATCTTAAGGTGCATGAGTGGCATTAAATAGCGATAATGTGATATGAAATGAGGGAAAAAGTGATCCTCTTCCGCAAAAAAACTTTAAAAACAATGGATTTGGCCGAAATCATGCTATTGGGGATGATATGACTCCATAATGATTTGAAAAAGGAAGTATGGGTCTAGGGTGGGATATCTAGGTGTCACTACATATCCCATGAGGATAGGAATCAAGACACACATAGTTCTTGAATGAAATAAGGTATGAGACTAACACTAGTCGGGTCCATCCTCTCTAATGAGGATATCAAATAA
This sequence comes from Viscum album, assembly GCA_963277665.1. NCBI lineage: Eukaryota > Viridiplantae > Streptophyta > Magnoliopsida > Santalales > Viscaceae > Viscum > Viscum album. The sequence goes on along the minus strand of OY728152.1, from coordinate 328,585,090 downwards.
TCTCATACTGTGATATGAGGAATATCAAAAAGTTTCAAGGTTAGGAAATAATTTACCATCATGTGATGAGGATGTTGGTGGGGCTTACACATTGAGCAGTCCATTCCGTTCTTCCTCATGTTAGCTAATGAGAGCATCTCATCCTGTTAATGGGTAAAGGAATATGAATGGATAATATACCTGGAGATCTAGACCATGAGAGAATTTTGGGGTAATGACACCATGGTTAATGGGTGGTTTGGAGTTGATTTCACAGCTATCCCAAATAATGGAGGTATAGGAATCACAACGTATCCCATGGGAATCAGAATCAATCCACAAGTATTTTTGGAAAGTGGTGGAATAAGAGGCTTTCTGAAACACCGAGGATGATGAAATCCACATGAATGTGGGGTTTATGCATATAGTTTAGGGTTATGTCTCACAATTTAAGGTTTTAGAGATTAGAATTGGGGTGGGTGCTTTGAGGGTGTTCATGTGGTCCAAAAGAGTTAAAAACAGATGTAAAAGGATCCTTGGAGGCCATGCTCTAAATGAAGAAAACCTAAATTAAATTTCACATAGTATAAGGTCATATGGATCAGAACATATAAAAATGTTTAATGTCATCATTTTTGTACTATTAGAATATAGTTTAAAGTCATGACACTTGGAATAGGGGGTGTTTGTTTCAAGGGTATTTTTATGGAACAAAAGAGGTATAACCTGATATGAGAGGAGGTAATGTAGGACCACATACCATATAAATACATTGAAACAAATAGCTTATATTTTAAGGTTTCAATGCTTAGACTGTGTGAAATTTGGAAAACAATATTAAGTCATTATTCTTGGATTAGGAAGATGTTTATCTCAAGGGTATCTATGTTGAAAAAAATAGGTAGAAACCGACATTAAAGGAGGAAATGTAGGCATGTGTGCCATATAAATACCTTGATATGGATTACACATAGTTTAAGTTCATAATAATTGGATCATAAATTGGGGAAAGGTTCAAATTTTGGTAAATTTGTGTATGGGCCATGAGAGAGGATGTCATGTAATCACTACATATCCCATGAGGATGGGAATCAAGCCATATGTAGTCCTAGAATTTAGTGTGGAATAAAACTGATAGAGAAAGTATGGGAAATCCTCTCTGATGAGGTAATTGAGGCATCTAATACATTGCATAGGGAATCATATTCTTATGACATGGGAAAGACTATAGTTTATCATAATGTGATGAGGATTTTTTTGATCATCCATAATTTGGTACGTGAGGCAGCCAATGTTTATTTCACATGGTAGATGACAATTTAATATCATACACTAGGGATATTGGTATTTTTAGTTTAAAGTCATATAACCTTGACTATAGTTACTACTATATTAATGTCATAGAGCTCAGAAAATAGGGGATGTCAATGTTTTAAGGTCACAATTCTTGGACCATGAATCATATTTTATGGTCATAGATTTTAGACCATGGTTACTATAGTTTACGATGGCATAGCATTGAATTTTTTTGAATAGTTTGAGGCCGTACAACTGGGACCAGGAAGCTCCTCACATGAATTATTGTTTGAGAACATTGGTGTTGGGGGTATGTTCCATAGATCTCTATCCATGGTGATCATAGAGTATGATCTATTTTAATAAAACTTATGGATTATGTAATGTCCTTCCCATTTGGGATCTAACTGTGGAGGCTTTCCTACAAATATCATAGGTATTATGGGAGCCAATATCATGTCATCGTAGAGGAAGGAGCATAGATGAAACATTATTTAGAATGCACTTGCTATCCTATTCTGGTTCCTCTCTAGGTTGTGGAAGCCATGAATCCTATTTTACTTGAGATCTTCTAACTCATCTATATAAACTTATACCATTTTTCCAGTGTATTCTAGTCATAGATAGCTATTTTAAGTGATTAAAACTCAATATCTATGGGAAAGACTACCAATGTTCCATATACCATGGAGCATAGGGTAAATTAGTTGGAATTTTGATTTATCATTTGATAGGCCTAGAGGGAATTGCGGTGCTTTTTAGGTCAAAACATTTTTGTTCTGGACCACCATTTTCAATAGGATTTTACATAGGGTCTTTTTGAATGCCTAAATCTAACCATTTTCTTGTGTATGGTAGTGAGAAGTATAATTGGAATGGATGTTGTACTTGGCATACAATTTCTTCAACTTGGTATCCTAGAATTTTGTGTAATTTTCTGTGAGAATAGTTTAAGTAAAATGAAATCAATGGATGATGTGGGAGCTCATGAACTTGATCACATATTGGGGTTTTTTCCTTGAGGTGAACTACATATTCCCATTTGAAAAATAATTCAATTTCTATAAAAATGAACCTTCACTATTGATTTGTTGCTGGTGGGTACGGTCTGACAATGTTGAGTCCCCATACTTCATGGGAAAATAATACTTGGCAGTGTGGAGAAGATCTGGTGGTCCATATAAAAATTTGGGACAGATCTGACATGCATGATGACTCTTGGAAAACTCAATGTAGTTATGGATCATGGTGGTCCAAAAGTATCCCAAACTCTGAATTTGGTGAGAGAGATTCAATCAAGCTTACTGGGTACCATGACATTTGGCATGGACATCTTGCATAACCAAAGGTATCTTGTCTCCTTGAATTCAAAAGAGGATAATTCTATCAAATCTATGTTTTTATAATGTTTTATATAGTTTAGGACCACTGTGGATGGTGAACTGCACTGTGCACCAGTAGATTTGATCACTCTTATCTTGGTATTGTGGAATAATTCCTTGCAAGGCATACTTTAGAAATGGTGGTGTCCAATTAGGTGTTTCCTATTATGTGGGGGACCTATGTTCCTAGGAAAATATGTATCGATAGCCAGTTGGTTTACCTTCTAGTTTCCATCATCTGAAGTGATGTGGGATATGACCCATTGATGCGCCACATGAATGACTAGGTCCTCCTGGCCATGCTCTACAAGATACACAAATTGACTTAATAATGCATCAACTCAACCATTATTCAATTAGGGAAATTGAGTCACCCTCAATTGGGAAGGGAACGTGGCCATCATTTGATGGGTATGTTACACCAGGAGAACTAGATCTTCCTTTATGACAATGATGTCACCCTTGATTTTCTTGATGAAGAGAACAGAGTCTCCCATCAAATATAAACTGGGGAAATCGGTCTTGAGAGATAACACTAGACTCGTAATGATATCTAGATACTCTTCCACATTGTTGGTGAAGCTTTTGGGAAACAGGAATGAGTATGGGAAGATGGCATGTGCTTGAGTGATGAATATGATCCCCAGGACTACCCTATTAAGTTTTGGGATGTTGATCCTTTTACCAGTTTGGCACTGGGAAGCACCATCAAAATCCATCTTTCATCATGGAACAAGCTGATACATTGATATAAAATATGCTTCTAGGAAATAAAAATATAGGGGTAGTTATTTAGTGGCTAGATGTGTGGCCAGGAATTCTGCCAATGCCTGGCCATTGATGAAATTATGTAGGTAAAACATAACATCGAACTGCTAGAGGATCACTACCCAGTGTGCTAATAATCTTTTCAACATGGGGCGATTGAGGATATAGTTTAGTGGGTCCTCTAAAGACACAGAATGTATCTCATGATGTTGCAAGTAATTCCACAAATTTTTTCACTATGAAATCTAGTGTGATACAACTCTTATATATGAATAGTATCTTTTCACTATGTTGAGGAGAATGTAGATAAGATGATATAGGTTGTTTTCTCAACCCTCATTATTTTCATAGGATAGAATTGAACCAAGGTACTATTATGGGGTAGTCATGTAAATAAATAAAGTCTTCCATGAGATAGGTGGAATCATAAATGGAGGCTATAATATATCCTGTTTGATATCCTAAAAGGAGGCATGCCACTCTTGATCACACTAATAAACTATGACTTTCTTCATGAGCCATTATAAGGGAATATACTTTCAATCTAGATTTTTGATAAATCTGCATATGTAGGCTAAATGGATTTATAGGACCTCTATCTCCTTGAGATTTCTTAGGGGAGTAATTTGATTAAATTTATTAATCTTATCTAATTCACTCTCAAGGCCTCTATATCTTATAAAAAAACCCAGAAATTTCCCATAGGTGAACCTTAATGCACACTTTAATGGTTTGATTTACAAGTGATGGGAGTAGAGGAAGTGGAACTCTTGACACTTTCTGGACCACCAAATCTTCCAAATATAATTCCAACAATATCCCTAGAATTGTCCTAATGATTTGGTTCATGTCCCAATGATAAGTGGATCCATCATTCTTCATGCCGAAGGGCATAACCCGATAGAAAAAATACCCTTAAGGTTCCATAATGGTGGTGGAAAAATCATCCTTATGGGCTATCCAAATATGATTATATTTTAAGTATCTGTATATGAAGGAGAGATCTTGGAACCATTCTATATAATTTATCAATGATCTATCACTAGAAGGGGAAAATCAACCATCAAATATTTGAAGTGGAGGCACCATAAGTCAATACATACTCAGATTTTACCATTATGATTCCTGATTAGGATGATGTTTTCTAACCATATAGGGTACTAGAATTCCTTTATGAAATTGGATTTGATATGATTTTCAACCTCATCATCGACCATAGTATTGTGAGAGGGGTTAATCTTACTGGGAGGTTTTTTGAACCCACGATGACCTGTTGGGAGTCAAAGATAAATAATGGTGACCTAAGAGTCCATCCATAGCATCTCATCATAGATCCAAGAGAATATATCATGGTGTCATTTCAAGATGGCCACATACCACCACTTCTCATCTGGATACATGGATACACTTATAAGTGTTGGCCTTAGATATTTCTTAGTACCAATGTTCACTTCAGTTAACTCATCAATAGTGGTGTAGAAACACTCTTAAAAATCTAGAGGGGTATCCTCAGAATACTATTATTTTTCTAATATTGGAGAATCAAATGGAGGAGGTGATGTTTTTAGGACAATCAATTCAAGGAAGCATTGGTGCCTACTCTGGAATCCTTGACAAGGGGTTCCTTCTCTAATAAGACTACAATGACTGAGGATTTTGAGCTAATTTAATTTGGTTTTGGAAAAAATGGTCAGATCTTAATTTCTAATCAATGTAAATGAGTCACTCTTCATTAAGTTATCACTGCTTTGTGAAATATGCGGGAATTCCATGGATGAGTGGAAATGGGGTGAACTTATGGGTAATTCATGGGGGTAGGGTCTTTTAGTAAAATATGGGCATGATTGGTGTAGGAGTATGAGGTAATATACGTATTATCCATTTTCTTGGAAACACTGAATCAGTTTCTCTAGGAGTCAATGAAACAACCCCTCAGGCCTGGAGTTGTGGGCTCTAACTGACGAATTGGAGGAAATGAAGCAATCTTTCTAGTATACCCAAGGATTAGCTATAGTGGCTGTAGATAATTGGTATTGTTGAAACAATAAACCCCATCAATATGGACCTACTTTCCATCCATTTTATAGTATCCAACATACAGAAAATGAGCCTCACGTGATTATAAGGGAGATACATCACCCTGAACTACCCTACATGACCATAGAGAGAGATTTTACGGAACTGGTGGTACAAAGAGGGGACCACTGCATGAAAATTAAGACAATGTCTTCCTAGTAGCGTTTTATAGGCAGTGTTCTATGAGAATACCATTAATTTACTTCTTAATACCAATCCAAATAATTGTGTCTTCATCTGAAACATTCCACATGGTTTTGGATCACTCTTATTGTACCCCTAAATCATCATGTTAGAGGGAGTCAAATCTGCTACTCTGAGTCCCAGTTTGTGGACCATCTATGTAAGGATGAGGTTGATCATGAATCCAATATTCACTATGAATGACATATCTCCATTCCATTTAACTAGACTATAATGTACAATGGGTTTATATTCCCTTCCATGATGAAACTCTCATCTTCTCCAAAAAATGAGATGATGGTTCACAATTCCTCTTGCTCAACATATTCTACATTACAGGCCTCAATGGTAGAAACCACTGCTTCGAGCTGGAGGGGTATTTATAAGGTTTCTGTATTGGGATCACATATTTCCTTCAATAAGTGTAGAGCCTTGGGTATCAGAAGTCTTGCAGGTATGTCTGTGAGGTGATTCATCACGTCATAATTCCATGTAAGGGGCATATTTGTTTCCCACAAAGGGTCTCTATTTGGTAGAGGATGAAGAGGGTGCCATTGGTTGTAGCATTAGGGACTAGATAGTACACGAAATATCCTACTACTGACTAGATTTTCTACCCTAGAAAACTGATGGTTGTCTATTGGTTTGATGTGGTCAGGCTCTAACTGGATGTGACTGATCATGATATGATCACGAATGAGCTGCATGGTCAAATAAAATTATTGGCTTTGAAGAAATACCTGATGGAATAGACCATGTGGGATATGTTTGTTCATCTTTTTACAAGGCCTTCTTACTATTCTTAGTATTAGAAAAACCCCATTTGGAGTGCTGACATGAGCCTTATGACGACTCTCATGGCCTCTACCTATCCTTTTATGATGTCAGTTGGATGAACCAAAGGGGATTTGATGGAATTACATACTGTTAAGTGAATTAAATCTGTCTACCAGATCAATAGTATTCACAGAGGTGTCTCATGTTCATCATTATTGGATTAGTATGAATCGGGGCAGACCCTGGGTGAATCTCCTAACTGGGGGTCATGAATTTACTAAGAGTGTGAGATAGATTCGACAACGGTTGGGGTCTCTAATTTCCATTACACCATAGGTGTCAGATCTTTAATGACTTGAAAGGCTGTGATGTTGATGTAGAGGCTGTAGTCGTAGGTGGTGTGGAATCTATATGAGGTTTTGTCATTCTCAAGAAGGAATGGATGACACCATGAGTGTGAGAAACTACATTGTGATCTAAGAAGTCATCATACTTCTACGTCCCATGGATTCCACTTGATGAAGTCTTCACCATTACTATAGGGGTCAATAGAGACATGTGTCACCTACACTGAGACATCTACCAACTTGAACAAACCATGGTAAACTTGGTATTGAATCCAATCATTGAAAATGAAGTAGTATTTTATGATGTGTTTGAGGATCCTGTGATATGGTCAATGGTTAGCATGACCAATGAGTCTGTCCACATGGGGTCTCTTGCATTCTGAAAATTTTGGGATTCCCTTCTCCAGGGCATAAATGAAGTACCCTGGGACCTATGAATCCCAGAAGGAGTTGTTCCTTTTTATTCTATATGGGAATGGATCCCTATGATCGTAGCCATGACATGGGGTTGGAGGCATGTTTTCTCATTAAGGAAGCTGTTCCTGGCATGACTGTGCTGGGTGAGGCTATTCTAGGTGAGGCTATTCCTAATAGGGCTACACTCAGCAAGGATCATCCAACATAAGGTCCAATAGGTGAACCAACTTAGGGGCCTCTAAATAAATGGTGTTGGGGAAATCGGTGTAAATATTGTCTAGTCCAATGTTAGGATTATTCTAGGAGTCGATAATTTTCAAAGAATTATCGAAACCAACTGGGATCATTTAGAGAGATATGGATAAGAACCATCTAATTACTAATGTTCTCTATTATCATCATTAATAGTTGTTCCTAGGAAAAATACATGTCGAGTTAATACGTGAGTCCCTTACACTATGTGATAATGTCAGTGAATCTGTCATTTGGCCTATTTTTTCACATTAAGAGGTGGATAATGCTCATCTTTCATGTGGTGGAATTGAACTAGTAAATGAACTGTATATAATTTTCCTCCCTAATGGTAATGAACCCTATGGGTAGCTGGATGTACCATATAGATATAGTCCATTCCAAGGTCTAGATGAAACATCAGAGCTTGGTGGCCTCCATCGATTATGGAGTCCCCACCATTAGGCCTCAACTTGAAAAAAAGTGGTCCATGTACTAAACAAGGTCAACCATCTCATGGAATTGGCTGAAGTCCAAATTTTCGAACTCTAGGGGTGCTCATACATTGTCCACCCATGTGGGGTATAGCATTATATTATGTGGGATTTCCACCTATGCATCAATAGAATAATTTATTTGGGGTGAGAATCATCCTTGATACCGAGTTGGATAATTATACTGCTTAGGTGGGGTCAGCAACTCATACTTTGGTCGTTTTCCATATCCCCTGGTGTATTCCTTGACTTGATGTGTAGGGACACCAAGTTCAAATTGGGGTGTCTAACCAAGGATAAATGGGTGCCAAAATAGAGGGGATATGGGGTACCTTAGGTTATTTCCTAGATCGAGAAACTGCTCAACAATGAGGTTAGCAGTAAGCCTTTTCTATTCCTTTAGTTGTTGGAGCAGGGCAGCCATCATGGGGGTTCAAATTTTCTTTTGGTAAAAACTCAGATAGTTTCAAGGGTTGAACATGTCCCTTTCTTTTGCCTAAGTACCAATAGACATACATCAATGTCTCATCTAGGGGAATCTTAAGGGATAGTTCCTATCTTTACTGATGAGTGAAGTCACCAGTTAGAGGTTCTTCCTGGTAATGTGTCACCCCATGAGGTGGATCATCCATGCCATGCCTTATGTTATCATACCTAATTTTTAATTTTTTTGGAGGTTTAGTGATGAACATATTTAACATGTTGGTATTTAGATGGAAATATTCACTGTAATCCCATATGAAAGACTATCGGCCATGTTGATACCATATAATAGTGATGAAATAAGGAGAGGCATACTGCCCCCAGCCTCTAATCTATATTTCTTGAGACACATATTCCATGACCTAATTGAGCACTGTGAGGCTCTTAACTCAGGTCTTCTAGAGAGTCTAGTGGTGTTCGTATGATTCAATGAATTGAGCTACTAACAGCCCTAAGATAATAACCTTATTTGACTACTTGGTGATAGAATCAACGTGATCATGGCTCATAGGGTTGGTTATTTACTAATCACGGAGGCGATGAATCATTTCCTAGATAATTTGGTAGAAATACACTACCCGATCCTATTTAAGGGACTCGGAGATGGAAAATTATAGAGTTATTGGTATCCAAAACACCACTAATAACTGATCAGTGGACATAACCACCCACAAGACCTCTTTATCATAGGAATGGAACTACTCTTGTATGGTCCAAGAATATATTGGAACAAACAAAGATATGGGTGGAAACAACAATGTCAACTGGATTATCTTTTAGAAGAGGGAGTTCTGCACAAGTCAAATATCTATTGCATGCTTGGAAATTTCTTGCAGGTGGATCTAGATTCAAGATCATGTCCATATAGGATTGGGTATTCACTACTACATCATGTTAAATGGTGGTATTATCAATATTTGGATCATTTTATTTCACACCATAATATGAGGGTATCAAACTAGAACCTAAAATATCTCCAACATCTTGTGTAGAGGTTATAAAGAGGGAAATTAGTGGTAATGGATATTCTTACACCATGAATCCATAGAAGGGGGCCATAATTTCCTAAACTTGCATATATAGGTAGAGGGATCTAAGGATATTTTTTTACTTTAGGTTTCATGATCGTAATCCTCAATTGTCAAGATTCTACTCCAAATTGTGGTAGCTAGGGTGATGGTTCCCTCATAGAGTCTTCTATTGTCTCAAAATCTAAGAGGTAAATGGTAACCTGATGCTTCCCAAACTTCCTCTTCCAATGGAGGGTGTTCTCTCTCTTGGTCCAGGATGGTTCTTCCGGGTAGGATATGTGTTTTTAATGGTGATAAACTTCATGATTTCTTATGGGATCATGAGAAGGACCTCTATGCTAGATGATGGGAGCACAAGAAGGACCTCCCATGCAGGATAATGGGATCATGTGGAGGACCTATGTTCTAACTAATTGGATCATGTGGAAGAACATTTCATTTTATGATGGGTGCATAAGGTGGATCACCATGACAGATGATGGGATCATGGGGAGGACCATTTTTCTAGATGTTATTGGAGTGGGGAGGAACTTTTATTTGTTTGTTGAAAACATGAGTGGACCTCATTGATTACTGGTGGTTGTAAGAGGAGTACCTATACACCAATTTTACTCCTCGTGGGTTGACCCATAATGGTTATCAGTGGTGCCAACGACTGAGAGAGTCAACCTAGAATGACTAGGAGGTAGTTGGAGTCTTGATCCTAGGGGGAAAATAATAGATCCCTATTTAGCTATTGTATGGATCTAGTGGGATACAATGGTAGTGGAAAGGTCCATATGAGTTGTTAAAGATGCCCTTTATTAGGAATTGTAATGGGTCTACCATCAATATTTGCACTGGTTTTTTTGGACTTAGTTTGACGGTACTAGGGTAATGTCAACCCATGCTTCGGCCTATAGGATTTTTCAACATTGGAACTAAAGTGGTATAGTGGGAGACCTATAAGGTTTCTCCCTAGTAGTAGTTTCTATAGGTGTGGCTTGAATGTATATTACCTCCTCATCATAGGGGAGTGAGATGTCAGATTAATCTGGGGAGAAACTCCCGATGTAGTTCACCATCAAAACGGGGGGTGGTTTCTCCAAGCACGAACCTCAGGGGTAGATATTTCGACAAGGTGATAATGCTTCAAGGACTTGGCAGGTCATATCCCTGGTGGGACTGACCCCATCGTACTCGTACTGATGCACCAAGGTGTCAATCAACTTCTATATGATTTTAGAGGGTGAGATGGGGATGAGTACCTAGTAGATGAAGATGTGGTGGAATAAATGGTTGGGGTATATTTGAGAGGGATTGGCACATTAACGTTTCCCCTACCTCAAAACCTATGAGTTCTAGGTTTCTAGATTCATATAGCATGAACATTGTAAGGTATGTTGATTCATCCATTAGTATAGGTACATGAAAAGTGATTCCCAGTACCCCAAAGTCATCCAATCATCCTGAAATGGAGTTGGGATTCATGCTGATGATGTCACAGACAAAGGATGGATAATGTTAACTGCCCCAATTCACAGGTGAGTTTCATGCTGGGCCCACAATTTTCTTAGGGGGACCTGGATCTGAATATATTGATCCAATGACATGAAAATCAATTAGTACACCAAATTCTACTAGTTTTCATAGTTAAGGAGAATAATTTCATATCGGGTGAACTATTTATATTTCCAATGCTTTTGTTGGGGCCAACACATAATGCATGATACTTTGTTTCCCCACATTCTTGATTTTTAAAGGTGGGATGATTTCATCCCTTTAATCATTGATGTCTACTCCTTGATCAAAATGTGATAATGGGATGTCAGTTCCTCCTTCAATGTATCTTTACTTGGAGCTTGTTTCCTAGCCTGAATCTGAATCATAGATTTAAGTCTAGTTTTTGAAACACATTCATGGTGGAATATTAATGTGGATTATTTTTAATGGAATTGCTTCCATCTCAATAGGTATGAAACCATCAGCCTGGGGCGGTAGTGGCATTGGGAATGTTGGGAATTTCGGGAAGTTGGGTAGATTTGGAACCTGTAAAGTCTTCCTCTTTTAGGGGGGAATCTAATTTGTGAGGAATCTTAAGCATGATACCCAAGGAATCCCATACCAATCATGAGATAATTAATACCGGTGGCATAACTACTCTGAGTTTTTTACCCCATGTATGCCCTATTTATTACATGATGTTGATATTATGAATCAAGGAACAAGATTAATGTATTGTTGATATGTGAGCATGTTTAATTTCTTCAGGTGATAGATGAGTCATAGTTTTAACATTTGGTGGATAAATTTGGTAGAGTGTGTCCCCATGAGTGAATATTTAACAAATTATGATTGAGTGTTTCCCCCTAAGGGGTGGTAATTTCACACTTGATGGATGGAGTGTGCCCCCCCCCCCCAAAGTGGGATAATTTCACACTAGATGATGGAATGTGTCACCCCAAGGGGCGTGATTTCACACTAGATAATGGAGTGTTTCCTACAAAGGGGGATGATTTCACATTTAATGTTGTTGAGAATGAAACTTTGGGAGGAATCCTACATACCTTATTTTATGAGACAATGATAAAAACCAATGTAGTTCGATGCTTCAATTTAAGGTTGCATGATAGGACCAGTCCATACAGTTTATCATCATGTGGTAAGGAATATCTTATTACAGGAAGAGAGTCAATAATGGATGATGTGGGGATTACACATGTAAGCTTCCCGATACAAGAGGATCGCTCTTTGGGGAGATGGTGTGGGGCCTACACAAGGAAGATTATAGTGGATGGTGTTTCATCCAAGATAAAGGGTGAATATTGTGGGGCTTACACATGGAAGATTACCATTTCTGTTGTCTCATCCTCTAGTTTTGGAATTTCATCCCAAGGAGGGGTATAAGGAGGAATCCCATGATTATCATATATGTGGAATCCTGTGTTCATCGCATATGGTATGGCTATAGTTATTTGTCTTGTACTGAGGATTTTTCTATGCAGTTTAATGTTGTCTGACCAAGATGTGAAGATAGGTAGTTTTACATCATGAAATATAGATGTGGATGAGGAAAAATCTTTTAGGGGGAACGTGTCAAGGCGGGGTGAATATTTATCATAAGGAATCCCCACAAATATAGGTGTATATTTTCACTCGAATATTCCACCTCTAGGGATTATGTGTATACTTCTAATGCACCTATGGGAAGGGCATTATGTTGTCACTTCTGTGGAGGAGTGGAAATAAGAAGGAATGAAGTTAGGGTACTTATGCTTTTGAGAAATAAGAATTAGGGAACATATTATTAATATTAATAGGTTTGATTAAGGCACATACCTAACTTGGTGTGAAGTGGGTAGGCACAAGGGTTGTTGGTACCAATTTCACATGTATTTGGGGTATGGCTGAACCAGTTCTGGATGATTATAGAGGACCTTGAAAATTGATTTTCCTAAAAGTATTTTAGTTGAATGGAGGAACCATTGAGAGTCCTAGATTAAGGGATTTGTTAAGGTTGTGTATTCACAAAATTTTAGATCTTCAAAAAGTCCAAGGGTCTCATAGAGGTTAGGGGTCATGTGAACGAGTATATATTTTTTGAAATAGGGTGACCCTACCTTACGGTTAAGTCCTGGTTCCCATAGGGTTGGTTTCATGAAAGATAGATATCTCATGAAACCCCAATATCCACAAGGGGATTTCATCTTACATGAAGACCATGTTCCTTCATTAAACACATATCCATCATGGGTTGAGGTTTTCAAAACCCCATGGGAGGCTGTTTCAAAAAAGATTGCTATCCTGGGAGATCCATTTTCTCCCTCACTCATGAAGCTTCATAGTATCATGAACTCATACATTTTCTCAAAAACTAAAATGTCACATTCCCTTGAAATTCAGACATTGGGAGTATTTATAGGTCCCACATAGGGGGAGGGGATTAGTTTTGTAAAAGATGGAGACTATCGTGAAACTTTACAAGATCTATGAACAACAAGGGGTTCTATGAACCAGGGTAAAATTGCATGATGGTTATCATCAAATCTTCTATTATCTAGGTAATTCCATGAAATGGTGATCTATGAACCTAAACATAAGCTCTGTGGAGGATACAATAATACCTCCATGCAGACATGTACTTTTTCAAGCTACGATTGTTTTTGAAGGTCCGTACATTCATGAATCTATTCCCTTATGAGTATTTTTCAGATTTGTTGGAACATATTCTCCTTGAACCAGCCATTCCATCCTCAAAATCTCCCATGACATGCATATTTCTATGTCAAAAGTTATCCTCATGTTTTTTAATTTATCTAATATGGTAAACCAATAGGTATTGCTTTGAAATGATTGATCATCAATATACTTGCATGATTCCACTGATCATAGAGGAAAGTATATTATTACACCAACCAAAAAAAGAAACTCAAAATACCATAAGAGAGAATTTAATCAAGGAACATCCACAAAATTTATAGGATTAGATCATTGAAACAACACAGTCAACAAAAATTGGAGGAACTCCTCAATCAAAAAAAATCCGTAACATATAATGACATGGTTTTGACTAGGATCCCTGAAACTACAAAGAGTGTAACTCATGGACAAAATCATATGAAACCCACTTATAATGGTTCCAAAATAAAATCACAACATGATAGATCTCACAATTTAATATGAAACTAATAGGTTATCACTATTACCTTAGATAGTACTGAAGACATTTCCATGTTATCTATCAAAAATAAATCAACCCATTTTCCACACCATGCACAAATTACAACAAGCATAAAAAGGGTATGAGGAATGAACATCTCAAAAGATACAAGCATAAGTCAAAAAACTATTTCATCCATTATAATAAAATATACATAGAATAAAAATGATAGAGATTAATTTACCACACAAAAGAACCTATAAAATATGACAATCCCAAAACTATTAAATAACTTTTGACTCTACAATGGAAGAAACACCCCAACTAGTATCAGGATCGATGTTGTGTTTAAGAATTCTTTGTCTAACATCCATTAAACTTAAAAAAATTGAATGTGACGGATATGGACACACCAATGAGAAGTATTTAGATCTATCAAAAAATAGTGTCTAGTATTCCTAAACTTCTCAATCTGGTTGAACACTACTAGATATCACTTCACTCTAGCCAGATCTCCTTTAATGACATCATATGTGGTCAAAGAATCACCTTTTATAGTTTTCCATTCTTAAAATCCCACAACATTGATGGAATTATATATCACATTCATATAGGCAGTATATCTAGACTGAAACACTAAAAACCTAAAACCTAGATGAATTACTCTTGTAAAGAACCAAGTCTTATTAAAATCATGAATATCTATTTCTAGAGAAAATGGTCCAGTCGACTAAAACATTACATATGAACCATTAATGAATGATCACCTTAAAAAAACCAAGATCTATATCACTTTCTCAATTATCACTTCCTTGAGATAAAACCAATGGATGAAGGTGAACTTGAAATATTCCCAAGACAAAACATTGAATTATTGGGAATGGATAATGTGATTACACTAACCCAAACCCTATACATCGAACAAAGGAGTGGTTCACCACACCCTAGAGGTTTTTGGAATTACTAGTGACTTAAAAATCCCTTCAACCTTTTCTAGACATTGCTTTGAATCTTATAATCCTTGATCACCACTAAACACAAGTGGATGCTGATTCATAAACACTCATTCATGATCCAAAAGATGAGAATAACATAGCCCTAAAACTCCATCATGAGTATGTGAAGAGTCATAGACTATGAAGACCAAACATGGATCACTATAATATATACCCTAGGGATTTCCTTCTCCTCTTGTAAATTCATTTTAGGGGGTCACAATCTAAAACATCAAAAAAACAAAACATTTAATCAAACCACCCTATGTTCTAATATAACAGATAAATGTGGAAAATGAATAAAAAACATGACTAAAAAGCTATTTAAAAACTAATTTGAAATGTACCTAATAGAACCTTGTTTCCATTTAAATACTAAACTTGGTTTCATAAATATCCCTTTTATTATCTCCCACTAAAAACCTAATGTCATGTCCAATAATAGAATAAAATCTCTCATAAAAAACAATTATCCCCTTAAAACCACACCTACCAATGACATTTAATGATTTCCACCATTCTTAAAACCCATGAAAATATTTCCTTGAAATCCATTACATCCAAAAATCAATTCATCACTTATATCAATTTTTTCCAAAGTTCAAATTTTTTTGACCAAGGTAACTCAAAATATCCAAAACATGCTTTTCAAAACAAACTCTAGTACCAAATTATTAGTCATCGATTAAAAATTTAATTTCAAAACTATCCAAATCCATAAAACATCACCTAATTACTCATGAATAAGCCTAAAAAATCATAAGAGAAGGTAAAATCATATAATTAGTGAAAAAAATTCAATACATTCTATACAACACAAAATTTAACAAACTGTGTGCCATAAATGTTCACCCTAAGGATCACCTCCAATTTCACTCCAAAACAAGGAATTTTCTTGAGATGTCTCATGATGTCTTATTAAAAATTAGAGTACTAGTAAAATAAATCAAAATATCTAAAAATAAAAAACTATAAAACCTAAATTCAAATGAAAACTACTAACCACCAATGGAAACTAAAGGCTTTGTATGGGGAAGAGTTGGCTAGGAACTCCTCTGCACCCACCACTCAGCCACAATAATCCTATCTACTATTTATCATAAATCCTAAAATAAAAATTGAGATATGATAAAATTTTATAATGAAATGACATGGTTAAACCTAACACATCGCTTGGGTCAATCAGTCATAGGGTATGAGGCAAGTTCTCGATCACCATAATATGGAAACTAGTTCGAGGGTATCACAAGAGAACAAATGGAAAAAATTTCACCCTCAAGAGAACCCGGAAAAAAATTGTCCCAACTGAGAACCGGGTATGAGGTCTCCATGCATTTTACAACTTTTCTATTGTAAAATAATTAGTTATTAAGAAATTTAAAACAAAATATAGAATATCAATATGTTTAAAATAACATAAAATATTTTTCCAAACTTCTTTCCACATGAAATAACCTATTTTTTATAAAATTATTTTACAACTAAAGCAAGGAATCTAGAATTGAAACAAAAATAGGGTTTCCAAAATGGCTGATACATCATAATGACCAACTAGAAAAATAATCTCCTGATAAAAGCCCACCATATGACTCTGAAGTCACCAAAAATATTCCAACAACAATTTCTTCCCAGTAGTGAGTTGTAGAAAAACAACATGAAATCTATAACCTAGGAAACTATAGAAAATATGATGACTCCATACCCACCAATGAGAGTATACAGGGTGTGACCCAAAGGATAGTTCGATACCACCATGAGTCCATTAAATTCAATATATAATGAAACCATGTATTCTTATTTTAATTTAATATCAGAAAAAGTTTTCATTTCCTTTACACAAAATAGAAAAAAATGACAATGGATTATATCTTTTTTTTAAAACAAAACTTTTATCAATAATTACAAAAAGAGTCTTTACCATGGAACTTCAATTTCAAAAAGAATACATGTATCTTTAAAAAAATACATTTTTAGATAATCCTAGTTAAACATTATCTTTACTTTTAAAAATATCTTTTTCAAAACGAACCGTTCTCATAGGATTAACATGTTCCAAAAATATTTCACAAAAGATTTCATTTAAATTAACCCCCTCTTTCCCTTTAAAACGTCAACACAAACACAGTCATAAGATAATAAGAGAAAAGAAAAAAGGGAAAACCTAATAAATTGTAAATTCATGGAATATTATAAATAATGAAAACAAATGGAAGGAGAAAAACTAGTCAATATTAAGAATAATCCACAAGAAAGATCAATATCATATCATTTATCATTTAAGAAATATAAAAACACATGGAAATAATAAAATATTATGCACTAAATATTGTATATGTTATGAGGAAATACCAATGAGGCTAATGTGATAATTACTCAATATTAATAGGTGGAATAAACTATCGATAGTTTAACGCTCACATAAATCATCAAAAAAATCATTCTCAAATAGCCTCATTGGTGAATCTTTACCTAGATTGTTCATAAATATCTAATAGGGTCTATAAGACAGTTCATAAGTCTCAACTAGAAATCCGAACATCCCTCACCATCCCACTATGTAGCCTATGGTTCCCCATGGAAAAGATAATAGAAGTGGGCCTCTATTAGATCAAAATCAATCCCATATACCGAAGGAAATAGAATCATGAAAATCATATATATCCCACCTAAAAAATACATCTTAAAAAACAAGAATCCTTCCCAAACACATAAACATGAGTCAAAATTCATTAAATCATAAATATATTCACAAAATAAAAACAATGTGTATCAATGTTGATCAACATGGGTATAAAGAAAAATAAGTAAAAATCATCATTCACACAAGGTGCCAAATATTCATTTAACATAAAACAAAGAACTAAACATTTTAGAATCCCTTTTTAAAACCAATTTTAAAAATAAATTGTAGATATAAGGGGATATATCAAAATATATAATAATAGTCTCAACCAATTGAAGGAAATCACTAAATTGTTACATCAATCAACTTATACCCTTTTAAAAATAGGAAACCCATTTAAAATAAGGAAACCCCATTTTATAAACAAGGGGAACCTATTCAATATAAGTGAACACCCAAACATTAAATAAAACATTGAACAAAACATTATGAACCAAAATTTTTCTTGGAGAAAACCATTAAATGATTTTTTATCAAATACTTAGGATTCATAAAATACCATTAAAAATCATAGTTTGATTAAATTATAAAATTCAACCATTTTTATTAAAGCGGAAACCCAAAAAGAATCTAAACCCATTGATAAACACTTTATATAACATATACATCATTATTCTAGTTCAAAATAACATTTAAATCATTAATCATCCATGAAACTCTTTAATAAATTTATATGAAATGGAAACACCAACCTCATGAGATGAAACCATTTCACCTTCAATGGAAACCACTAGAATAGGTCTAAAAGGATGACTCACAAGAATTTGAAACAAAAAACCCCAATTAACAAACAACCCTAGCCATATAAATTGGAAATAACTATCAACAGGGTTAGGGAAGTAGCGGGGAAATAGAATAAAGTAAGATAAAGGAGAAGGATAAGACCTAACATTTGAATTTAGGGTAAGAAATATCCTAGAAATCACTATAGATACACATTATAGGTTCTTGGTGAAGTGAATAGAAAACTTGGGTGGAACCTAGGTTGGGGAAAATTAAATGGGTAATCCAAAAGTGTATCCCCCAAATATAAATAAATTTAAAAGAAAAAAATGCCCAAAAAATAATAGGTCACATTGTTTAGTTACATGTTTTAACAAACTATGTGGTAACCATGTGATTGCTACTATCAAAAACAATAGATGGAATATAGTTTCTACTTCATTGTTTCCCAAATCATGTTCCTAATTATGTGGCCTTGTAAAAGTACTAAAAAATCCAAAATTCCACCCCAAGTCACCCTGTACTTAAGGGATAAATTTTCCATTTATATAAAAAAATGAAAATGGAATTTCATGGTGTCACACACCACCACCCAAATTTTATCACTCCATATAGAATATCAAGGTAACCATTTCATGAAGTCCATGGATATATCATCCCACATACTATAAGGTATTATCAAAGGTTGTAACAACTATGCTAAAACATGATGCTCAAACTTTAGCTATTAATAAGTATGACATCTACCCAAAACCTTCAGTACACTCCTCTTTAAGCCAAACCACCAAAATTGTTTCTTCAAATCCTGATAACTCTTAGTTACTCCATGATTTAAATATAATTATTAAACATGATATTAATATTATAATATCTCATGCATATCAATAATAATAAATATCCTCAATTGGAATATAATATATTTCTACTCAACTTCTAACCATCCACCTGGGATGAATAACATAATCCTTACAGATATTCATCTCTAGATCACCCAAATGATTGTCAATACCTTAGTACTATAAGGAAGAAGATATTAACATCAGATATAAGTGTCTTTAACCAAATAATTACTTGCAATCAATATATAGAGATTCTATCTGCTCCATTATCTCCCACTTCATACTATTTTAATGAGAAAAATCTCGATGGGACTTCTAACTCGAATCATTATCCACCACATTATCATTACTAGGGTTATAAATGATCTGAAATTTATTATCCTATATAAATACAATCCATTTACTATTACAAATGTTCATATCCCAAGAAAAAATGATATAAAAAATATTTTATAGTCTATGAATACTATGAATAACTCACCAATTAGAAAATATCTTCATAATGCCAATTTAAAAACTATTACTTCTAACTAAATGTTATGGGTTGAATAGTTACCCAGATGGGGGAATAACTATCTAGACCCATAGTTAATTATTGATAACTCTCATCATACCACACTTCTCGAACGAAGATATGAGGCATCAAATAGACCTCATAAGGGAATACATCTTTGGGAAATCGTAGAATCAACACACTAGTATGCTTATAATTAAAATATTAAAAAGTTTCTTATAAATTCTATTAAAATATGTAATAATGATATTTCTTTTTTAAATATAATAAATTTTTTAAAATATGAATAAATATATATAAAAACATTTGATATTATCCAGGAAGTTTTAGGATGTTTTTAACCTATGATATAATTATGGGTAATTTCCATGAAATAGTTGCCTCGATATTCACTATATCTACGATGACAATATCCTTTAAGATGATTTATCCATGAAAATATATTTCTATTTTATATATTAAATAATATTAATGATTCATATATAATTTATGCTCACATAGAGTCTCCAGGACAAAACTCAAATACCATGCATTCTCTTCCTATGATCTTGAGTATACCAATATGTTATCAATAAAAGTTATAAAGAAGTAATAAATAGACTGATGGAATATTTAATTCATTATCCCCTTAAATAAAAATTTATATTTTTTAAATGGAATAAAATAAAAAAAAACTTATAATGTCCATACATTCACTTAAAAACAATCTTCAGTATGACCCCTCCCTAATTCATAATGGATGATATCTATAAGGAAAATAAAGTTTAGAGAAATAGTTAGAAGCATTAAATTGATCAAAGTGACCATAAATAATTTATATAGGATAAAAATTAATCATTTTTTTTGATTTAATAATTGATATATAACGTACAATCATAATACAATATTTTCCTTCTTTGTAAAAAAATCTTGGTGAACCTCAGGTTGAGTCATATTGTTGAATGAAACCATTATTCAGAAAATTTAAACCTGGATCCTCTAAGCATTGAGGTTAGTGTGTTCCATCCTACATAAATCCAATGATATTAACATCATACTAATATAAAACTCTATATTGAACTCTTCTTCACATTTTGGAGGTATATTTATCAATACCTATATAAATACAGTCATTACTATAAAAAATCACTCAAAATACCAACTTGTTTCATCTTATATATACATAAAATCAAACTCAAAAATGGTAAGAAATCTATATAAATTTCATCCTATTATGGCACACCTATTGATCTCAATAATCACTAAATTTGAAACATTCCCCATTTGAATCATTGAATGTAACTCTCTATTGATAGAAATTGGTACTAAATTGTACAAAAAAAATTCTAATAATGAAATCATATAGTTTCATACATAAGGGAATAAAGTCCCATGATAATGGATCTTTCCCAATAACTGACTTACATTCACCAAAGGCCGCTAACAACCTAAAACATCCCCTAGTAGATGCTGATATATCCAATGATTTCTATAGCTTCTAAAGAGTAATGTTAAACACTCAATAAAGAGTGGGAGTGATAAAATAATGTGATGTAATAATCATTACTAATAATAAATCAATAATATAGTTAAAACACATCTTACATCACACCACCTCTATTCTATCTATATTAGATATATATAGGTTGATAACTGTCCCTGACTAACTACTCCTCATTTAAAACCTTTTAAACATCCACCTACTTGACCATAATTTGATCATGGTAGCTATGGATGAGGTCCTTTATACATATACTACTCTCACTTAGGAACCCCTATATATATTTCTAAAATTGTTGAAACTACCGATGTCTAGGAGGTTATGGATACCATAAAAAATGTTTTCATAATAAAAAGACATTATCTACATTTAGAATTTATAATATGAATTCAATATACCACCCAAATCATGAATTGTTTTGGATGATTTAACAAGAAACAATAGGTATTTGATCTTTATATTCTATAGATAATATCTAAAATTCAATCTTAGAACCATTATCCTCATTTTTTAAATCATTATGGATATTTCCATATTTAAACATTCAATATTTCCATGATCTTCATCCACACAATTTTCTCTCACTTCTGGAAAAATAAACCTAAGAACAATGCATCAGGTTCCTTGAATTAACAAATAACCCCTCTTAATAAAAAATATATAAATATAATTCAAATTTATCACCAAATATATACTAATATTTTCTAGTCAAATCCTAATAAAATAATTGTAAAAAAATTAAAAATATTCCATTATCTATTGAAATATCATCAATGTAATATTTCTTAATATTATATAGCCCATGTAATAACATATATGATCTCAAAAACTCATATTATTCTTATGCAAAGTCATGTTACTCAAATTCAAGACATAATCATTTCATGTTAGTCCTTCATAACTTCTAGATTACTCCTATTCAATATTTATATTAATATTATGCCTTAATTAAAAATTATGAGTTAATATTACATGTTCATCAAAATCTATATTTTCTTATTACATATATAGAAGAATTTTTAGTTTACTCATACATAGTAACTCAGACTCCCAAAACACTACACCAACATACTCAAAATTTCTCTAAGAAATTCTATCAAGATTATCTCAACTAAAAAACATTCTATATTTTTTAATGATTCTCATTTTCTTTTGTTAAAAAATACAATATCCTTCTAAAAATTCCTTAGGTTCATCAATATCCACCATTGTATTTATTATAAATTTCAATAAATCACTTAAATTTACATCCTCTTCTCAAATAGAAATTTCCTGAAAACACACTACTAGATATGGAAATGTTTTTATATAATTTCATTCATCAATAAAAAGAAATTTGTGTCTAGTGAATTCTATTCTAGACCTCTTAATCAACCCAACAAATTCTACCCCTTTTAACTATAATACTAGTGTTGTATACCTCATCAAAGTATCACTTGAGATTTATAACATTTTCCCCTTTTAATTAGAGGGAATAAATTTGTAACACTCCTTAAAATATAAATAAAACAAAAAATAATTGCTAATTTTTATATAAATGAAATTCAATAGGTATAGCTAAAATAACTAATAAGATCATATTATACTTAGAAATATATATTTATAAATACTTCATTTCTATGAAATATTAATTTCTACTTAAAGAAACTTTTAATTAATTATGATAATATATATTTGATATAAACAGTTTGTTAATACTAATTTTTGAAGTAAAAGGTTAGATATTGACCAGGGGAACAAGTATATTTTTTTTGAAAATGAAATCAAATTTACAAGAGTCTAAAGTAAGAAATATTTAATACTAATATAATTAGTAAATGATAGGAATTAAGAATTGGAGTGGTTAATATTCTTATAATGATACTTTCCTAAAAAAACTATTTTTCATTATATCTCACATTTTTATTTAAAAGTAAAATTTATAAAATTTATAATTTTAATTTGAGAAAATGAAATTCATTTTTTGATTTAACATAGTAATATTTTCTTAATATAAATTTTGGTATTATTATAAATAGAATTATTTTTTGGTGAAAATTATACTTTTACAAATAACAAGACTTTTATGACATTATTGGTATACAAGTATGAATTGAAAATTCATGAAACATTTTTAATATAAAAACTCACGATTTTATGGTATGTTTCTTTTTAATTAATTTCAATTCATTAGATAACTTATTATTCATGAAACAATAAGTCTTTGGGAAACTAAACTTTAATATAGGATATAGTTATAACGTAGCCGTTAAACATAATTTTCCCACTTCTGTGATTTGAATTTCGAAAAACGGACATACATTGTTGTGTTTAGTAATATATTTAGAGTCTGATAGGATCAACTTAATTTTTTTTTCAATAGTAACTTTCCCTTATAAATAATAATGATACCCTTATGAATATTAATATTACCCTTATGAATAGTATATGAACCTTATTAATAGTAACCTCAACCATGAAAGTATAAATAAAATTTAGGCATTTTATAAATGAATGATAATATTTTAAAAATTAATTATTGAGGATTGGTATTTTTGTGGGAAATTAAATATTTAATTACAATATTATAATTAAGAAATTTATTTAAAAGAAAATTTATTTTAATAAAAAGTATTCTAAAATCAATATTTCTTTTATCCTTTGATTTTTTGATAATTTAATGATACCTTAAATAATTTCTAGGGGGTTATAAAGTAAGATATAAATTTAAAATATGTATTTTTCAATTAAATAACAATTTTAATTTAAAATTAAGTTTCTCATATTTATAAAATTATTTTCATAAAATGGAGTCTATTTTTTAATTCTATATTTCAATAAAATGGTTGTGGTGAATTTTTCGTATTTTTCTGAAATACTTGATGTTTTTGTGAATAGTTAAATTCGATAATTTACAAAATATGCTAAATTAATAAATTTTTGCATCATTCTTGAGTCATGAATGATGTAACTAGAAATAATTTCAAACTCACA
This sequence comes from Viscum album, assembly GCA_963277665.1. Lineage (NCBI taxonomy): Eukaryota > Viridiplantae > Streptophyta > Magnoliopsida > Santalales > Viscaceae > Viscum > Viscum album. Next base: position 328,560,780 of record OY728152.1, on the reverse strand, counting down.
TGTAATTATTAGTATTTTTAAGAACAATAATCATTACTATGAATAGTCTTAAGACAAAATAAAAAAATAATGGAAGAACACTCCACTCCTCCAATATATAAACCACCCCCACTCACTCTTCTATTCACTCCTCTAAACCTTGAGGCTTATCAATGTTCATACCAAATAATATTCCCTATTCCTTCGCCAAATCCATGATCAGTTTTTCTTTCCTAAATACCAGAACCGTTTCCCTTAACGAGGTACTCAATGAGGTTATTTGAAGAGTTAAATCCTCTTCCTTTTCCATAATTTTTTTACTTTATCTTAATTTATAATTCTATCCTCACATTATCTATCCAAATGATCATGATTAATCTATTATCATAATTATAATGGAATTATATCAAATTAATTGAATATGCACCATAAATCTCCTTACTATGTCTCTTTAAGTTTAAAAACAAATTAATCGTCTGGGAGGTGTTGATTTACAACATTATTGCACGATGAACTTTCATTCTTCAATTTATCCTTCAGGTCTGGTCATGAAAGAATTTTTATGGTTGAACTAGTCTATAAAATATGTTTCATATCTTATATATGGTTTTGGAACCATTGTATATACATGATATTAAATAATGGATAAAAAATCGTTCATTGTGATTAGAAAATGCTAAAATTAAGATAAATGATTACAATTAACAAGTTATCTAATGATTCATACTCATAAAATATAACCAATTGATATGTATATCTACTTAAAAATTTTTATGATCATTAATAACATGAAATTTAAATTCTATAGAATTATACATATTTTACATGAATTATTTTACTTATAATAAATCAAACTGATCATGAAATCAAGTAAACAAACACTCTAGAATGACAGAATTCAATATTATAACTTCTAGAGAAGGAAATGACAGAAATTAATAAAAATATAATAATTAAATACATGTATAAAACATTCTAAAATAATTACTTAATCTATTTAATTTAATTATTCAAAAACATTAATATCAAGTGTAGAACACGTACAGGCATAAGGTAAGTGGCTTCTCTTTTATTTCTGTGAGACTTCAATTTTTCACTACTTATTTATTATATGTGGTGTGTGTATACTTAAATTTTATAAATAATATCACGATTATATTTATATTAATTTTATTAAATTTTTCTTTTGACGATTATTAATTTTTGTTCATATAATTTGATTAATTAAAATGTGGTAAGATACATTTTCATAATTTATATTTCAATGAGACTTACTTGGTATTGTACATCTAATAATTCTTATGTGGTGTATCTACTACCCATTTGAGATAATTATTCATTTGAAAATTTAATTCTATTAAATATTCATATTCTGGTATCATGAATATGATTATTTCCTTAGTAGTATACCATTTTACATATGATGTTTATTTTGAAATATATTTTAACTGGGAAAAAATTGATGAATTCGTATTCTCTACTCAATAAAAATATTTAAAAGGAATATTATTCATGTATAAAGAATTATTTGGACCGGAAGTGATGGTAATGGACCGCTATATCCTCTTGATGCATTTATAGATCTCATGAGACAAAACTGCTAGCGATAAACCCTTGGAGTTTGTTTCCAAAACATAATCAGACGGGTTTCTACCCATAGACAAAAACTGTCTCGACGATATGATGGTTCATATTCTAGACACATGACATAAAAATAACAATAATTATTTTTATTAATTATTCAGTTATTACTTTCCATGAGGTTTTCACTATAAAAAAAATCTATGGATGTACTTTCATTCTCAAATTAATGATGGTGTGTGTTTTTAAATTATTCACCATGACATATTGTTTATGTATAATTGATTGTGATTTAATTACTATTGTTTCTTTATTATATTATATGTAACTGTTACTGAGCATTTTAGCTCACCCCTTTCATTATTTTTCCTTCCCCAGGTTATAAAGTAGAGATCATTTATTGAGTTTCAAGGATACAATTTATTATCTTTGGTTATGTATTATATTTTTTTATTTTCCCAATATAAAATGGGTTACATATGTGTATCTAGTTTGTTCAAGGCTACTAAACTGATTGGTCTTTCGGGATATTATTCCTTGTAATTATTCCAATTTAATAAAATAAATCATAGGATCTGGGATTCTATGTTCTGGACATTATAGTTAGTATCAAAGGAAGTTTAGTAGAATCCTTGGGAACTAGATTTATAAAACATAGATTAGGGAGCGCAAACCTAAGATATAAATTAAGGATGAGTATACAAGAACATCCTGGAACTTTGGTAAGGTATATATAACATGATAATTCCTAGAAATACATCCCTTTTTGGATACCACATGAGGATGTGGTTCTAGCACATATGTACCTAGGAATAAAAACACTGAAAAGGTGTTCTAGGCCTAACGTGGGGTAACCTAGTACATGAAAATGAGCCTTACTGTGCAACTAGTTTGACACTCATGGGGGATATTCTTAGGATGATTCAAATTTTCTTTACAAACCATTATGAAGGATTTAAAAGTAAATTGAAACCATGTTTATGATTATAAGATAAGCTATGCATAAACACTAATTTTATGTTAAGTGTTTTTCTCGTTTGAAATTATGCACTATGAATTATAATGTAATTTAGTTCATGTAATTGTTTAGATAATGTAATATTGGGAATCAATACCCATAGACAATTTAGGGATTTCACCACTGAGCATGTAAACACACTTAGTGTTGGAGGTGAGAAGATCATGACCATATTAGGAAAACAAACTCAGGATGTAATGAATAACCATGAAACACCTATGTTGGATCATTTCATGTAGCAAAATCCCCCATATTTTAGTAGGAATACTAATATAGTGATAGCTGAGTAGTGGATCAAATTCCTTGAAAATAAATTTTGGCCATTAATATGCAATTAAAATGAAAAGGTAGTACTGGAAGTATATTTTCTCCAGGGTAATGTAGGTCAATATTGTTTCTTAATCGATAATACCATGATGAAAGATAATATATAAGACATGAAATGGAGAACTTTTAAGGAATTAATTTTCAACAATTATTTCTCTTGTAAGAAACATATCAAAATGAAGAAAAAATTAAATAGATTAAAACAAATGTTAGAAGAGAGGGTTGCGATGTATAAGGATACGTTCAAAAGACTAGCCATGTATAATATAGATTACATATGGGATTCAGAAGACAATCTTGATCATTTCATTGAATGTCTTAAGCCAAGTATTCGAAGGGAACAAGATTCTCAAACATTTCCATCATATGATTAAATAGTATTATCTGCCATCAAAAAGGAGAAAAAATTTTCCAGATCAAATTTGTTTAAGGTAAATCAAGATAAGAAGAGGTATTCTGATAACCAAGGAAAAGGTGAATCCCCAAAGTGGAAGAATGGAATGGATAAATTCCCATTATGTGAGAACTGTGGAAATAATCATCCTAGAAAATACTTGAATTGAATGGGAGTTTTTTTATATGTGTGGATAAAAGGGTCACCGATATAGTTAATTCGAGGAGAAGAACCATGTAAATGACATTCAATGAAACAATAATAGAGAGATGTGACACTATGATGATGAATGTACTAATCATCCGAGGAATCTACCGCAGAAGAGGCCATGGGGAGATGAAAAAGTGTATGTGATCACGACTGTAGAGTTTGAATTTTCAATTGATGTGGTTGTAGGCACTTTAATCATTTCTTAGAATTTATCCAATGATTTATTTGATTATGGATCATCACATTACTTTAGGTCTTCCTAGTTTTCCAAGAAAACTAAATATTTTCAATTTGATTTAATAACAGAGTTATCAGTAAAATCTCCTAACAGAATTATCATTGCAACAAAGATGTTTTGGCGAGTCCCCTTTGTGACACATAAAAGTACTTTAGTTTTTGAACATATCCTCATACCTATGATTGAATTTGATATAATTTTTCTTAAGAATTGCATTTACAATTATTATGTGAAAATATTTTGCAAGAAGAAGGATTTTAAATTTTTTGAGAATGATGTAGAATCACATATCTTTAGAGAATAAACATTAACATCTGGATCTTATTCATATCCCCCTTTCGTAGATATTCTAAATGAAACTCTTGAGGAGGAAGAAAAAAATAATCTATGAATCTTCAAAATTAATATTTACCTATTGTGCAAGAATACATTGAAGTATTTCTAGAGGATTTACCTGGACATCCTACAAAGCGGTAAGTTGAGTTATTTATTGATTTAATTCCTCGTGAAAGACCTATATCCAAGTCTCCCTATATAATGGACATTGTGGAATTAGTGGAGCTAAAGAATCAACTAGAGGAATTTAGTGAAAAGATAGTTATTCAACCTATTGTTTCTACATGGGGAGTCCCTATTATCTTTATCAAGAAGAAATACGGATCCCTGAGGCCGTGCATTAACTATAGAGAAATCAATACTATTAAAATAAATAAAAAGTATCATCTACCATTCATTGATGATCTATTTGATCAACTTCATGGAGTTGAATATTTTTTGAAGATTTAACTTGAATATGGATATCATCAGTTGCGTATTAGGAAGAAAGATATTCGATAGAAGTCATTTTGAAACAGTTATGGTCTTTAAGTGTTTGTAGTAATGAAATTTTGGATGACTAATTCACCCTTTATTTTCATGGTTCTAATGAAAAGAGTTTTCAAGGAATATCTTTAATATTTCTTATGGTGTTTATTGACGATATCTTGATATATTACAGAATCTACAACAACCATCAGAACCACTTATGGATTATTCTAGAGATTATTAGAAGAAAATAGTTATATGGGATGTTTAGTAAATGTTGATTCTGGCATAAAGAAGTTTCCTTTTTGGACCATATTGTCTTTATAGATGGAATCTCAGTTGATCCTATGAAGATAAAGGTAATCCAATAGTGTCCTATGCCATCATACATAACTGAGGTACATAGTTTTATTTTATTATTAGGTTACGATCAGTGTTTTGTACATAATGTTTCTTAATTGGAAAACCCACTAACCAAGCTTACAAGTAAATTGGTTAGGATTATATGGGAAAAATAATTTATAGAATTATTTGAAGAATTGAAAATAAGACTGGTCAATGCACTAATTTTGACTTTTCCATATGGAAATGATGGGTTTGTGATATACAATGATGCATCAATGAATGGAATTGGTTGTTCCCTTATGAAAAATAATAAATTTATTACTTATGCATCATCACAGTTGAAATCCCATGTGAAATATTATCCAACTCATGATCTTGAGTTAGAAGCTGTAATATTTGATCTAAAAATATGAAGAAACAATCTCTATATTGAATGATGTGATATATATATGAATGAAAAGAGTTAGAAATACATTTTTACATAGAATGAACTCAACATTAGGCAAAGAAGACCGATCGAGTTACTCAAATATTAAGATTGTTCAATACACTGCCAACCATAAAAGGCAAATAAAGAGGAAAATACATTGAGAAATAAATATCATGGTCTTATGACTCAAATAAGGATTGAGAGAGATCCCATATTCATGGATCTAGTAAAGATGGATATGATAATTTTTAAGGAATAAGAAACATCATTACTTTTTTAAATAATTACTAAATAATCTTTACTTAAGAAGATAAGAAGCTCTAAATCTAATGACGAGAACCTTCAAAATAAAATCAATGCTATTAAGGATGGAATATAGTTAATGTTTTATCTTGAGTATAGAGTTTTGAGATTTGGAAAGTGGTTATGCATTCCATCAGTACCTAAGCTAAAAATGGAACAATTAGATGACATTTATTGATCAAATTTCTCTATACTCTTAACTAGAACCAAGATTTAATGTGAACTAATGGAATAATTTTTGCGTGATAACATGAAGAAATAAATTACTAAATTTGTGTCAAGGTGTCTAGTTTTTCGACAGTGAAGGCCACGAGATAACATTTTAGAATTGTCATGTAACCACTACATATTCTTATGTGGAAGTGGTATGACATTATGATGGACTTTGTCACAGGAATATTGAGGAAACCTAGAAGGAATGATGAAATATGTGTAATTTTTGATCATCTTACAAAATCGGAACATTTCCTTGATATAAGAGAAGATTTACCACTTGCGTGCATAGAAAGACTATATATTAAAAAAGTTTAAATACTTCATGGTCCACCTATATTGATTTTTTCGATCTAGATCCCCAATTTATATCAAAATTATGGAAGATTCATTAGAAGTTTTTTCATATTGAACATCATATGAGTACTTATTATCACCTTGAAATTGACAGATAGTCTGATTGGACTATTCAAACATTGGAAGACATGTTGAGATCATTCTCACATGAATTTTAAGGAATGTGGGATCATTAATTACCTTTTGTGGAGTTTTATTATAATAATAGTTTCCATTATAGTATTTAAGTGACTCCATATGAAGAATTATATTACAATAGTTATCAAACTCCAATGTATTGGGATGAAGTTGGAAAGAGGAAACTTATAGGCCCAAAGATTATGAAATAGGAAAACATAATGTTTAAGACAGTTTAGGCCAATATTAAAGAATCCTGATGTAGGAAAAAAAGAAATGATTCCAACCAAAGAAAGGATTATGAATTTAAATTAGGGGATCATGTATTTCTAAAAGTACCTCCATGGATGGGTGTCTTAAGGTTAAGTAATAAATGGAAACTGAGGCTCATGTATATCAGACCATTTGAAATTCCGGAAAGAATTATATTTGTATCTTATAATTTAGGGATGCCACCAAGTCTATCCAAAGTCCATGATATGTTCCACATTTCATTGTTAAACAATTAAATGAAAAACCCAACACATGCACTCACCTATGAATAAATAGATCATGAACCTAATTTGTTATACTGTGAAGTGCCTATCAAGATTCTCGACACTAGAGAGAAAGTATTAATAAATTTGATAACTTTAATGGTAATGGTTCTTTAGAGAAACTATAAAATGGATTAAGAAACATGGGAACCTAAGGATGTTATGAATTGGAACCACCCACATATTTTTATAGGGCTATATACATGAAAAATTTGGAGGAAAAATTTTTGAAGGTGGGAAGAATATAACACCCTAATATTTTATTGTATGTTTCTTCTTAAATAATTTCAATTCATTAGATAGATTATTATGCATGAAACACTGAGTATCTATGAAATAAATTTTTTTATTGGATATATTTATAACCTATCTATTAAAATTAATTTTTCCACTTCTATGATTTGAATTATGGAAAATGGACATACACAATTGCGTTCAGTAAGATATTTGTAGTCTGATAGGATAAACATAATTTTTTATGATTAATAAATTTCCATTATAAATATTAATGTAACCTTTATGAATAATAATGTTACCCTTATGAAAATAAATATGAACATTAGAAATAGAAAACTCACCCATGAATGTAAAAATAATATTTAGGCACCTTATATATGCTAATTAACAATTTAAAATGGAAATTGGTTAGAAATAAAATGAAATTATTACTGTTTTAATTCACAAGAATCACTGGTATTCCTAGTATTGATCCAAAATAATAAAATAATGATTAAAATAATAGAAAGACCATCTTATCATCCACTATAAAAACCACCCATCAATCTCTATTCCCTTCACTCCTATAATCCATTAATCATCTCAATTTTCTAACCAAATACTCTTCTATAGTCCCAACCCACATTTAAGAGCTCTTGGTCAATCCAAAAGACCAAATCCTTTTACCTTAAAGAGGTTCTCAAATAGGTTATTTCAAGAGGTAAATCCTCTTCCTTTTTTCATTAAATTCATTTCAATTTATCTTATTTTATTATTTGATACTCAATTCCTCTATCAAAATGATCATTATAACTCAATTTTCATCTACATACTGAAATTATATCATGTTAATGGAAGATACATCATCAATATACTTACTCTTCCTCTTCTATTTTGAAAACAAAATCATCATTTAGGAGGTGCCAATTTACAACCTTCTTGGATAAAGAAATTTCATTATTCAATTTCTCTTTCATGTCAGGTCATGAAACCATTTTTATGGTTGAACAAAATTATAAAATATGTATTATATCTTATATAATGTTCTAGAACCATTTTATATACATGATATTAAATAATAGATCAAAACTAGTTCATTGTGATCAAAACACTGCTAAAATTAAGCTAAATGATTATCATTAACATATTATTTAATTATTTATCCTAATACCATATTAAAAAATGACATGTATAACAATTTAAATTTATATATGCTAATTAATAACATGTAATTACAATTCTATATAATTATACATATTTTACATGAAATGTATTACCTATAATCAAGCGAACCGATCATGTAATCAAGTAAACGAACACTCTGGAACGAAAGAATTCAATATTATATCTTATGAAGAAGGCCATGAATATACTTAGTAAAAATATAATGAATCAAATACATGAATAAAATGTTATGAAATTATTAATTAATGTATTTAATTTTATTATCCATGACATTACGATCAAGTAAAAAACACATTCGGTCATACGATTAGGGGTTTCTCATCTCCCTTTTATTTTCGTAAGAGTTCCATTATTCACTACTTATTTATTGTATGTGTTTTATGTAAACTGAAATTTGATATATAATATCGTTATTATTTATATATTCATTTTATTAAATTATTCTTTTAAATGTTATTAATAGTTTGGTCATACGATTCTATTGATTACAATGTGGTAAGAGTCATTTTCACAATTTTTATCTCATTGAAACATACTTTATATTGTGCACCTAATCAGTCTTATTTGGTGTATTTACTACCCATTTGAGATAATTTTTCATTTTAACAGAAAATTATATTAAATATCTATATTATTGTATCATGGATATGATAATTGTCTTATCCGAATTCCATTTTACATATTGTGTTTATTTTGATTTCTATTTTAACTGGGGAAATATTATTGTATTTGTATAATATACATAATAATTATTTTTAAAAGGAATATTTTTCTTGTATAAATAATTATTTTGACTTAATGATATGGGAATGGACAATTAAAGACCCTAGATGCATTAACATATCTCATGAGGAAATATAGATGGTGACCAAACCTTCAAGTTTGATTCCATAACATAATCAGATGGGTTTCTACCCATAGGATTAAAAAATATCGAGTGTATGATGGTTCATGTTCCAGATACATGATGTTTAAATATTAAAAATTCACTTTATTAATTATTTAGTTATTACTTTACATGAGGGTTTAACTGTGATAAAATCTATGGATGAACTTTCATTTTCAGTTTATTGGTTTTGTGCATTTTTCAATTATTCATCATGCCATATTTACTATGTATAATTTATTATGATGAAATTATTAATGATTCATACTTACAATATATGTTACCCTTACTAAGCATTTTATCTCTCCCTTTTCATTGGTTTTCCTTCCCTAGGTTATGAAATAAGAGATCATTTATTGAGTTTCACGAATACAATTTATTCTCTTCTATTATGTATTATATATATTTTTTCTTTTACCAATGTAAAACAAGTTCCATTTATATATCTAGTGTCTTCAAGACTACTAAACTAGTTGGTCCTTTGGTATATGTTTCCTTGTAATCATGCCAATGTAATAAAATCATGTACTGGCTCCGGGCTTCTAGGGTCGGGGCATTACATTTCAATATAGAATATGAATTTTATACTTGAATTTATAATTTCATTTTATAAAATTTATAAATTGGTATTTCATATTTTAGAAAATAAGTCATATTTTCACAATTTTTTTAAAACATTCTACTTTTTTATTTGAAAAATAATGTTTTTATCACTTTTAAAAATTGAGTCAAATGAAATAGATTTCAAATATATAATTAGTGTATCCAAATTATCTAATATGGACCACTTTATTTTTAGGAATAATGATTATGTTACCTTAGATAAATACTAGTTACCATGTTAAAAGATAAAATGGTAAAAGTAATAAATCATGTGGTGAAGGGATTGAAAATGATAAAAAATTTCCATAATTGAGAGGATGAGGCGTGGATCAATTTTATGTGCACATCATTCCTTTTTTAATCCATTTTGGTTCCACTTGACATGTTTAACACGTTCTACCTTTATATTAATTTTAAATATTTACAAAAATACCATTTTCACAACTTATAAAAGGGGCCTCTCACCTCCCCTTCAAGGAACTCATAAAAATAATTTTTTCTCAAAAAATGATACTATTTTTTCCATACCCAATAATAATATTTCAATATCTTGATATTATGGTCACAAGATATTATATTATGCCATCCATTTCTATGGGATCTTCCATAGAAATCTCAAAGTTCAAAACATGAGTAATAATTTTTACTTAACTTATTTATTTTCTATATTTTTTTGTAATATATTTCAAATTACTATTTTACAAAATAATTTTTTTGTATAATTAATTTTATTATACTATTTTATTATTCATCAATAAAAATTTCCCGTTTTTTTTAATAAAAATTAAACCATCACCCTTGAATTGTGCGAACTATCGCCTCCACGATGCAACATGTTTTATTTTCTGTCACCATCTTATAAGGATGGTATGGAAGGGGAATTTAATAAATAATAATTATATTTATATCATGTTTCTGATTATTAAATAATAAACCACATTACTATTTTTTTGTTCTATTGAAAATCAAATCATAATCCATGTAAAAATGTGGACTACTACCTCCATGGTATGATTGATTTCCATTTTTCTTTTCATCGCTGCCTTACATGGATGTTCAAGAGAATGAGTTTAAAAAATAAATATTATTTTTATTATATAATTAATGTTATCTTAAGAAAAATTTGATAACCTATTAATTATATGATCAATAAAATCTTGTCGTTAATTTAATCATTTAAAACAAGCATGCTAAGTGAAAATAATCACTTATTTATAAGTAATGACTATGTATAAATTATATTCTATTAATAATTAATTACAATTATGATATATAACACTAATAAGCACCGAATAGAATAATTATAATTTTTTTATAATTCTATTACTACTAAAACACCACATAAAAATCCATTAATCGTGGTAAGTTCATGTTTGGGTCAATTTATCCACCTACTAGAATAATATTGTGAATTTAGATAATGTATGCATATGGGAACTCAGTTACTACAATAATATGATATAAATATTAAAATAATGTTTTGTTTTTTTGGTAATGTTTTACAAACATTCAACTCATTAATTAAGAAAACACCTTTCATTTATTAAGAATCATTGGAGCACGATTTTGATGAACTCATTTTTCATATATAATTATTATATCATTTTAGATGAATGATCAATACCTAAAATTATGATTCATTCTATAACCATAAATGTTTAGTTTCATTGGGGACTATATATATAAATATAATATTTTGGTACATTATTTAACATCTCATCTAAATTACTTCATCACTTTGTACCCTTTTTAAAATACCCTACTTAAAAATTTAGTTCATAACCTAGGGTATGGAAACATAATAAAGGAAGAGACAAGGTGCTCCGTAATAGTAAACATGGGAGATATCCATCTATTACCATATTAAAGAATAAGGTAATCATAAGGGCATAAGATCATGACTATAACTAACAAATTTTATACCCAATCTATCATAGATCATAAACATGTGTCATGTAATAAAACATTATCATTTCAAAATACATGAATCATAAGTGTTATAAATCACTATAAATCAATCATTAATAATATGTTCAATTCATAAAAGTGTGGCACCATTATAGGCATAGAAACCATTTCACATGTCATGGTTAACCACCGAGAGAGTCAAATCATAGTGGATCTAGCCTTAACACATATTTACCATATCATAAAGAGTTATGGATCGTCACCTTTTTATCATAATGGATCAAAAACATATAATTGTTTCCCATAGTGGATTAAGAACATTGAATTATTTCTAATAGTAGATCAAGCACATTGAATTGTTTCCAACAATTATCTCATGTGCTATGAAAATTTATCCAATGAATTAGAGGGATATATAATTTCATTCCCACTCATCACATAATTAAAACCATACATATATTTTCTAAAAAATTATACAAAACCATTTATCATCATACCATAATATGTGCAGAGAAAATGGGTTTCATAAAATTTTATAAATTCATCATAGCATAACCCATGGAAAATAAAAAGGCTTTAAAAAAATCTCATCATCATAATCATAAACCATCCATAGGATGAATAAGGATGATATTATTTAATCATATTCCTATAAAATTATAATTAATATCAAAGGAGGTTATCTTTGAAGAAAAAATGTCTTAAAATGATCATCAAAATATTTCATGAGGAAAATATCATTTTCATTTAGAAATAACATATTTATAATAAAAATAATTCCAAACTATTATGGAAAAGCTTTTAATTGAAATTAAATTTGTAATCATGTAGAGGATAATTAGAATCATTGGGTGGTCATGACAGTGAGGAATTCAATTTATTCCATAATCATTAAGGAAAAATGTTTGATCACACCTTAGGTAAAGAATCTCCTTGTTCAGAAAATGACAAGATTTTTTTTTTAAATTAATTTTTTTAAAATTTGAACATGGGTAGAAATGAATTTAAAAAATATTATATTTTATTCAAAAAAATTCTTTATTTTTTTAGAAAACATGAATATGGAAGAAAAAAATTTTCCATTCAGAAGAGGAGAAATGAGGTTGGCTTCTCTTAAAAATATTTTATGAACCATTTTGAGTTCCAAAGATAAGAAAATAGTATTAAAACATTAAAATTTAAAAATTACCATAGATGAAGAAAAATGAAAGGGATTTATCATTTAACGATCTTACAATTTCCTCAATATAAATTCATGTATAAAGAATCCTGATTATATTGGTATTGATACATAAATCCCTTACCTCAAATATCGTCTTTCTTCCTACATGTTCAAAGATAATGTATAATATATATATATTGATTATAATTTATTCTAGAACCATATTAATATAAATCTTACCATATGTTCTTTAATTATAAAATTTTATCACCCCTTTATTAACAATTTTCTATTAAAATCTCTGTTCTAGGTCATAACTACATTGTTTCTCATTCATGCTTAAGTTTGGTAGTCCATATCCTTATATATTGATCATGATTCCATAATCTATATAATTCTCATAATGATATTTATATAATATATATTCATTATATATATATGTACATATTCATCTATAAAATGTAGATAAAGATAAATATATTACACTGTTCATGGAGATAGTAGGCCATATGTACACATAAACTATATTTTCAATTTTTTATGGATAGAAAAAAAGAATGGAAAATAATAATTCACCTTTACAGAATAATTTTTATATCATATATGTAATATATGTTTATTTAATTTATTTTTTTACCATACATGTAAAGAATAAATGAAAAAATAATCACAGTTCTACGTAGAGGTGGTAGTACATACGTACAGACGTTCGATAATATCATTTTCCAATGGATGGGAAGAAAGTGGATGATGGTGATTAAATTATCAAAATAATAATTATTTATACACAAGATAATTAATTAATTATTTTATAATAGATATAATAGATTTATAAGAGGCATAAGAAGTAATAAAATTTAAAATTATCGGTAAAGAGTTATATCTTTTCATTGGGAAACCTCTTTTGGATTACAACTTGAGCCTTGAAAGGATGGTCATTTGGAAATAAAAAAGTATCTAGTATGTGGTTAAAGAATATAGGATAATATTAGACCAAATATTTCCTGAGATATATTTATAATTCATTGTTAATAATAAAGGATAAATGGTTACCTTTTATAATATAGGTTAGGGGTACTCTTAGAATTATTAAAAATATTAAATTCATATAAATTTATTTTCAAGGAAAAAGTTGAAAAAAATTATATATAATATTAGTATGAGTCTGAAAACTCTCATAACATAAAATTTTAATAGTTTTATGTTACATTTTTACCCTTATCTCATAGTTTTAACCCTCATTAACAATTTAGACAAATACTCAGAAAATCAAATGTTTCTACCATTTAAGTGTCATGAATGGTACTATAAAAGGAAAAAAACCCACAAAAATGGACCATGGATGATATTTTATATTATATCCCATTAATTTTTATAAGGATAATATCTTGATGAATCATTCTTTATTTTCATCCAAATTACACAAATTTTAGTATTTTTAAAATCAATTTTACTATTCTAAGAATTAAATTAATTATATGACCGTGTTGCTTAATCATTTAAGGTAATTATTTCATCACTAAAAAAAATAAATTAACCTGATAAAAAATAATAGTTCTTATTTAAAAAATATATTTATAAATGAACTTATCCTATTTTTAGTAATATTAAATTTTTAGAGATATTAAAGTGAAGTGAGTGACATTTTGTATTTATCTTTTTCTTAAAATTATATAAATGTCATAGTTAAATAAAAATGGAACCAAGTAGCCATATATTCAATAAATTTATATAAATGGAAGAAATTAACTAAAAAATTAGGATATAAAAAAGTCTTCTATATATTTTAAATCCTTATCCCTATGTTTTAACCATGTTTTACCAATTTTACCCTTAACGCGGTGACAAAGTTTCAGCACAATTACTATTTATAATGACAAAATATAAAATTTAATTATTAAAAAAATTTTATCCTCATTATTTAAAATATGAAATTAATTTTATCTAAATAAATTTAAAGAAATTTATGTATTTAATTTAAAATTACTTTTACAATACATGAGGAAAATATGATTTCCAACAAAAAAATGTTTTATGATGTATAAAAGTTTTTCTAATATTCCAACATAAAATTAATTACAATGACCTTAATTGGATTATTAATAGAATAAATTAACTAATTTTACTTTTAAACCCATTTTAAAACAAAATTTGACTAAAATTATTTAAAAAAAATAGTTTATAATAAAAAGAAATGTGTTTTCAGTAATCATAAAAAAATAAAACATTTCCAAAAATAATAAAATATTACCTATAATATAATTATAACAAGATGACTTTAAAAATGAAGTTCATTTTTTCAAATAAATTTTCTAAAGGTGGAGTAAATTAATTGTATTTTTTCCCATACAAAGAAATAAAAACCATTTTATGAGGAAAAATATATTTTTAAAGAATTTGAAGACTTAACTAAAAATTAAGCACTTATTTATCAATATATTTTATTCATGAAAATTTTTTATATAGTTTTTAAAATTTGTTCATACCTATTCCTACTTTCAATTAAAAACTATGTTATAATGGTGTCCAATATTATGGTTCATTTAGACTCAGGGATTCATGTATTGCATGACATTGACAAATTAAATTTATTTAAAAATAAATATATCATAAAATCTTATGGGGTTATATTATATTCCCATTAAAGTTTATTATTCCCACAAAATTCCATCACCCTGATACAAAAAAATGATGATATCTCTATTTCATCACATCCCTGAGTTCCCACACCTTTTTTTTATTTTTCAATCCTAAGATAACTTTAGCTTGTTGAGTAGCCCTGTTCTATACCAATTTATCTATAAAATACATGATTTATACTATTATTTGTTCATAGGAAAATTCATTCTCTAGTTGTATAACCACTGATTTTAGTACATTTGATGGATCAATTATGTACTCCATTATTAGAGATACATGAAACACATTGTGAACTTGATAGAGGTTCATTGGAAGTGGAAAATGATAAGATACGATCCCTACATAATCACTAATATCAAAGTGATCAATAAAACTACGTCTCAGATTTCCATTATTTCATAATCTAATAACCTTCTACCAAGGTGAAATTCAGAAGAATAATCTCTCACTAACATTAAATTCTAGATCACACTATTGATTATCAACATAATGTTTCTATCAACTCTAAGTTTCCATGATGTGTTGGTCAATGGATCTAACCATATCTCCCATATCCTCTGCTAGATTAGTTTTCAATTGATTTCATTTTATAACCTTATCCAATCATTTTAGAGTTTTATACTTCTTTCCAGAGAGGGTTTCATAAGGATCCATCTGAGTGCTCGAGTGAAAGATATTGTTTTATAAAAACTCAACTATAGTATGAAGTTTGTAATGACCTGATAATTATCATTGTATTGAGAGTCCAACGAGTCATTAATTGGCTTTAAGCGACATAACCAAGATGTGAAATAGAGACAATAATATCCAAAGGGTTTAAAATACATGTGGTGGATGATTTAACATTTAGTAAATAAAACTAAAAACCAACTACCACACCTTTCGCTAA
Source organism: Viscum album (assembly GCA_963277665.1). Classification (NCBI taxonomy): domain Eukaryota; kingdom Viridiplantae; phylum Streptophyta; class Magnoliopsida; order Santalales; family Viscaceae; genus Viscum; species Viscum album. The sequence goes on along the minus strand of OY728152.1, from coordinate 328,544,439 downwards.
ATGATGTATGAACAAAAGGAAGAAAACTAAACAACTTCATATATCTCAAAACCACATAAAAGTGTGCAACAACAAAAGAACAAACAAGTATCAAATTACACAATGGATAAAAAACTAAATACTCTCAAGATACTACAATACTTCATGCTCCACAATTTCCAAGATCCATAATTACCGAACAACCCAAACATCACGAGGTAGTGCTAAACAGATATGATGTAATACCTTTTCCCCTGTCTCGAAAGATAACACCGAAAAAAGCACCAAAGTTCCAAAGAAGTGGTGATTATAAAACATCGTAGGTTTTACTTAGTGACTTCCATACTCACTCCACTAGGATATAAGGGTTAGAAACATTTACATAAAATAGTCTCTATAAAACAATTCATCAAAATAGTTTATAACAAAATATAAACAAGTTTCTAAAACCATTTATAGCCAAAAGCATACATGTACAATTGAAACCAATTTTTCCTGCACTTTATTTTTCTTGAAAAATAATTAAACAAACATTAAACCATTTCTCAATGTCCATTTGGAATACCCAATTCATTCCACATATCCATACAATCAACTATGCATGCTATGTTATGACAGTTCCATACTTGTGAGCAGTTTCTCGTCGATCTACTATGTCATCACAAGGTAATTTATTCTCATGTTTCATTAACCCATTTAAACCTAGAAAAAGTTCATATTTCAACCAATACATGTATATGAACTGTGAAAACACACAACAATATTCCCAAGGATCATGCCAAAAAAAATCTTTCAATAAAAACACAATTTTATTGAAAACCATTTCCATCAAAACCATTTCAATGTCGAACCATTTAAATGTCAAACAATTTCAATAAAACCCCATTTTTATTGAAAACCCCTTTTTCACCAACCATTTAGAAATTTTGGAAGATAAATAATTTAAAATTAACATTTAAAATCAAGAAGCTCAACCCCCTTTTCACCAAAATTCAACAAGATGACACAATCTCACTAAATCATAAATCATCACTAAAGAATATTTATTACGTAATTTTAACAATCAATTTCATTAGAATAATACTATTTGAATCTAATATAATCAATTCAAGATAGGGGAGTAGAGAGAGAAGACCCTACCTCAATGTTTTTGACAAAAACCCAAACGAACGAAGAACGCACAAGAAAACTGGGTCGATTCTCCAGGAACCCGCCATATATCTCGTCCCCTACAAAGGAAAAAGCCAAATCTCTTAATATTTGACATCCAAACACCTATATCTACCCATAACATGCATATATCTATGAAACCAAGAGAACAGGAGAAGTAGATTTAAGTAGATATAATAAACTGATCAAGAACGAAGATAAACGATCACATACCTCAAGAATCCGGCTTCGATTCACCTAGGGAAGCCTTCAGATCGCCTTTGGTCTGATGGGAGAACCTTATATGGACTTAGGAGAAATAAAATCCTGAGTTATGGCTACTTAGAAGAAAAAAATCCACTTAAGGGAAAAAATGTGTGAGATCCACTTTTTTAGGATCTCACTTAAACCATCCGCACGATTAGTTCACAAATCTAGAAAAACCATGTACTAATTGTGCATTAGATACTTCCTCGGAAGACTCTCACATGTCCTCCCCACATGGTTTCCATAACCGTTCACACACTGTGCCAAATATCACTACCTCAAACTTGCCATTTCTCATGGTTTAGCCGCACAGTTAGACAAACTGTGCGCCACCCGTGCGACTTCCCTTTAGCTCCAAAAGCATTTTTAATGTTCTCCCAAATCTCCCAACTATCACCATTACTCTTTATAAACACATGTTATCATTATGTAAGGGTTACAAACCATAATCTGCAGGTAATACAGTGTTGATCCCAACTACCTTTTAAATCCATAGAAAAGTATATTAGAATATCCTCTAGGGTTCAAAATGTTCTCTTAGACTTACCATCTGTCTAATAATGATAATCAATACTAAAACACAACATCATATCCAAATGCTACTGAATTCTTCTATAAAATATCAAAGTAAACCTCATCTATTGATTAGATGCAATTTAATGTTGTACTCCTTACAACCTTTCCACTTCCTTAATATATATTATGGAAAGTAGACTAGGAGATAAATATTATATGATAACAATGAATGGTTTTGAATTTGTAAGGGGATTGACTATAACACAAATACTATTAAGGCCATTAGACATTTTGGGGAGTCTGATTACAAAATCCATGGTGATGTTTTTCCATTTCCATTTCTGTATGGGGGAAGGTTGTAACATTACCTTAGGCTTATTTTTGTATTCCTTAACTTTATAGAATCCATGAATTGAGATACATATTCTAAAATATACTTATTCCTATTATACCACGGAAAATCTTCCTCTTGATCTCTATAAATCATAACACTTAAAAGATGAATATAGAATGATGAACTATTAGATTTATCTAATATATCCTTCTTGAATTCAAGTATTAATGATTTTCATACTCTGTTCCTAAATGTTTTATTTAATAAATATAAATGTTCAACTCAAGAATATTTCTCACAATATTTTGTAGTTATACATATTCTTTTTGCAACTCTTTAATCCTTAATTTAAAAGATGGTTGAAAACACATTTAAGAAAGATAAAATTTCTTCCCATTCATCAAGATTTACATATCCATTCTTTAAAAATATAGAAATATTGGATCTTTTTTTATCTATATCATGGATAATATTTTATGATTCATTCAACTTATTGCATATTCCACCTTGTTATCTTTCCCAAGGTGGTACTGTATTGAGTAGTCATAATATTTAATAATCTCTTACCATATTCTCTATAGAATATTGAACAATTTCCATGAGATTATATACATCAATATTTTATGATCTATTTATATGTCATACCTTTCACCATAAAGAAAATGTATCTATATTTTTAAGGAAAATATTACTCCAGCTACCTCTAAATCACGAGTCATGTTATTTTTCTCATGAACCTTTATTTGTCACGATGCATAAGATATCAAAATATCACTGTACAAGAGGTATAATCCCAATAACTTATTTTTTGAATAAATTTTAATCATAAACCCTTATCTACTATAAGGTAATGTGAGAAAAACTGAACTAACCAACCTTCCTTTCGTATCCTTGAAATTCTATTCACAGTCATCTATTTACAAGAGATAAAATCTATTTTGATTCAACCAAGTTAGTGGATTAGATAGTCCTGAGAAATATCTCACAGGACATCACTTGTATCTAGCTATCCCAAAAAATATGGATTTGAGTTACCGTGGTAGGTCTAGTCCATTGGTCAATAACTCCCATCATTTAAGGTTCCACCGATATACCCTCACCTGAGATTATATGACCCAAGAATGAAACTTTATGAAGCCAAAATTCACACACGGTATTTTTTTCATTCAACTTCTCATTTTTAGGGTCTTTCGAACAATTCTCAAATGATCATCATGATTGTCCTTACTCTTTTAATATATAATAATATCATCTCTAAAGACTATACAAAACTGATCAAGGTAATCTATAATGAACTTATTCATTAAATCCATGAATATAAAAGGAGTATTAGTTCGTAAAAAAGGAATAACTAGAAATTTATAATTACCATACCTCATACAGAAGGTTATCATGGGTATATACTTGTTATTAACAATTAATTTATAATATCTAGAATGAAGTTAAGTTATATAAATGTATTGAGACCCTCATAATTGATAAAAGAAATCATAAATATGGGGGAGATGATACTTATTCTTGATTGTGATCTTGTTCTATTCCTAATAATAAATGAAGAGTCACGACAACCCAAACTTCTTTTTAACAAAATGAATTAGTTCACTCAAAGGTTATGAAATTGTCTAAATGAATCCTTTATCAATAATCTCCTATAGTTTATTCATCTATTCTTATAACTCAATTGAGGCCATTTTATATGGAGTATTTGAATTTAGTTTTTCACCTTGTATAAGTTTTATTGAAAACTCAACTCCACAATTTGGGGGAAGTCCGAATAACTCCATTGGAAAGATATCTAAAAAATATTTGACAATATTTAGATCTTAATTTTGAGTTTTCCACCAACCATATAAGATATACAGCCTTCATGGATAGTTATTATGTCCCATAAGATAGAATTAATTTTCATTAGATGTTTATATTCATACTTGGACTAATAATTGACCATATTTTCATTTGGAATATGAAATATAACTTTGATTCCTCAGAAATTTATATAGTATCCATGAAATTAAATACAATCCATTCCTAAAATCACATAAGATTCAACTAAAGGGAAAATACAAATATTTGAAATAAGAATATTCCCAAAATATTTAATTAGATAAGAACTATAGGTCTGAGATGTGACCATAATACCATTATTATTTTTCACTTATAACTCAACAACTAACCATTGAGGTTTTAATATGACAACATTATGAAATTACTTAGATATAAATAGTGAGTAGAACAAAAATAAAATGAGATATTGGATTTAATTTAGTGTATTTTAAGTTTAACTTTCACCATTTCATTCTCATAAACCCACATTGGTAGTCATGATAACATGATATTTCACCTATTCTTTGGGCTAAAGAGGTTGTTGCCACTGATCATCTAAAAAACCTTTAGATTCTTTCACTAGTTTGAATAATTCCCATAATCCTTGCATTTTAATCATTGGATCATGGGTGGTTCATTAATTGGAATCATAATTTCCTATATTGTATTAACTAGAATATTTATATCCTTTAGAAAAATGTAGACTTTATGACTAAACTTTTTATATTTAAAGAACCTACCAAATCCACTAAAGTAATCCCCTTGATGTTTCTTCCCAAAATTTTGGAATTTATGTTACTGGAATTTATTTCCACCATGTGATTTATTCAAGTTTTCATGAGACTCCATCTTCCTTTCCATATGAAAAACAAGGGAATTATTTGAATCTACAATTTCAATTTATACCATGAGAAAACAAATAAATATTTGTTAATAGATACCAAAGCCTCTTATAGTTAACTTCTTTTAGAGAATTGGATTTTAGCCACTAAATAATTGACTGATTTTGATTTCAGGGATGATGATTAAAATAGATGCATACCTTGAAATTCTTGTAAAATTATCCTCATTGGTACTAATGGATTCATTATCCTTCTGATTAAGAATAAGTAATTCCATCTCCATTTTTGTCTTTATAATTTTAGGGAAGTAATTATTGACTAATATCCTCTAAAATCACCCCATTCCTTGAAGTCAATTTATTCATCTTTCGATATATTCTTAATAATATTCCAATATTTATTATCTTCAACTTTCAAAAAATAAATTTCTAGGACCATATTTTCATGTTCTATGCATTATAGGATAAAAAATATTTTTTCTATGTTACCAATCCATAAATTAACAACTAGTGGATCAAAATACTCGCTAAAAAAAGGTGGATGTTGCCTCATGAAAGGCTCAAAAATATGTTATTAACTCCTTTGATCATTTTGAATCTCATTATTATTCATATCTTAGGAAATATGTGTGAGAATAATAATCAGATTTATCATTACATATCTCATAGAATTTGATTTATTAGGTTAAAATTAATTACATCATACTTCAAATTTATCATTAACATGATTCCTTTAGGATCTAGCCATTTACTAAAACAAAAATATTAGTGGGAGACACAATAATAATAGTGGGAAACAAAAAAATCAGGAAAAATAATAAATAGGATGTCTACATCATGACACCATATTTTCAATATATGACACATCAGGTTTATCCTATGGCACCCATGATCACTATTCTTTAAAATCATTCAAAATGGTTCATGAATAAAATGTGAGTTATCCCAAGTATATCCCCTTAGAGTGTCAAACTAGTTTTTAATTTATGGGAACAATCATTTTATACCAGAATGATGACCAAGATATACTCAAATAACACTTTTTAGGGTTACTTCCCCTAGATGAATCTATGCTAAAATCATTTCCACTTGTTTAATCCATGTATGAATGTATTTTTAGCAAAACCACATAATCTATTCTATAATAAACATTAGGATATTATCATATCCTTAGAATTATTCATTTAGTTTTCAACAATGTTCTATAATCCTAATTGACATGAACCAACCTAGATACCCTATACACTAGTACCTGATCTGACACAGATATAGCCAGAAGGGAATTCCCGATCCCCAATGGTATATATTGTCATCAATTAAGGAACAAAGGGAATCAATTTTTCAAAATAATTAACCATATAAACATAGAATAATGGAAGATAAAATGATAAACAGTTGATATGCCAAAAAACACTCCTCAAGGAGAAAAGTACCAAAAGTAAGCATAAATAAATCCCATAGTAATACATCATATTAAAAATGATGTAACATCTTTCAAGACAAGGTATCACAATCCATGTGTAACAAGTGGACCACCACTCCACTAGTCACCATCATCTCTCCAGGTCCTGCTAGCCAGGCACACCCACCACCTAAAACTAGTTATTTACATTTTCTTGGACTTGGAATAGTAAAATCTATAAATGCTTGAAGGAAAATGTTGGATGTAAGAAAATTAGACTAATAAAACTCCACAAAAGATTTCATAAGTAATTCCATAACAATTTAACCATACATGCATTGATTAAATTAAAAGCAAGTCATGAAAAGTCATTTAACCCTTTTTATTCAAAACATGATATCAAATCCAGTAGATAGTATATATATATATTATAATTAGACATAAATGAATATTTTTATAAAAAAAAATGTCTTGATTAAATCTGTTCAATAAATAGTAGGATGAAATAATGAAATCAAAACAAAATATCACTATCATATTCAATCATATTAGTAAGTTTATGGATCTATGATACTCTCACTAAACAGTCAATCAATATAGATCATGTATGTGTGAACATGTCCCTAATGATTATTCCATTGTGATATAATGTTAACACCTCATCCTAGTAAATCATACTAAACTTGGTTTAGTTAGAGTTTTCATCATGAATCCATTTATGGGGAGTAAGATTCCTAGTACTCCTGTCCTAATCACCCACTATCCACTTAAGATGAAATTTTCTTTTATTCCATCCTTACTCATAGAATAACATATTTTAAAATCCATTTGAAAATAGGTTTAATTTTGAAAATCACATACCTTTTAAATTAATCATCAAAATGTCACAATTCAAGGTTTAGATAACAATTGAATTTTTTTTTCAATTCATTAAATCAGTCATGGATTAAATTACAGAAAAAAACTTTATGGAAACACCTACCTTTTATCACAGAACTAAGAAAAAAAATCACATGCAATAGGGAAATCCAATGGAGAGACTAAGGTGTTGAATATATACGAGGAAAAACTAGAATAAAAAATCCATAAAAATAAGGATTCAATACATAAAAAGCAAGTGTATTCATTGATATCAAGAAGAATAAAATGAAATATAATAGGATTTCCAAATCAATAGAGTTTTCCTTATTATATGGGGATTAATATCTTCCACTGACACTTTAATTCACAAGAGAGTATGTTGAATGATCAAAGAGTTATTTTAGAGATCCTAAAAAAGAAAAGGATCATATTAGGGTTGATTAGGGGGTGTGTAGAATAATAAACATGGGTCTCAAGATTATAATTAGGTGGATTTTCACTAACCATGCAACAAATTTTAAAATCCCATCTACCCATGTCTATATGGTTTTAAGGAGAGCTCTCAAGGTCTAAGTTAACTATGTCCACCCTCCAGTGCATAGAAAATGGGTGCACAATTTACTATGAAAAACCACACGGTTTGAGCTAACCGTGTGGAAACTATGAAAATCATTAAAAACATCTAAAATTATCGGAAAGTAACTAGAAATAACCAAAAATTGTTCCAAAAAAAGGTGATCAAAATATGTGGTTATATGTATTGAAATATGGTAACCGAATGTTACTACCTTCCAACCATAAATACTTTCTGTCTCTAGAATTATTTTGAAGAGGACTCTATTTTATAGATATGAGGCCACTACTATATCATTTTTGGATCATGATCCCATGTATGTTGAGAATAAAATACATACTTATAAAGAAAAATAATAAAAGATATAGACATATCATGATGAACCTTTATCTTTGAATCAAAAATCCAAAATGGATACTCAGTCACGGTTAAATTAGGTTCCACATCCAGATCCTCCTAGGTCCATACATGAGATGTTATAGAGAGATAAATTCTAAGATATGATACATGAAACACATTATGGGTTTATATTGAATAAGGTGAAAGTTCCAAATGACTATCCACCTTCCTAACCAACTCAATAATCGCAAAAGGACCCACACATCTCAGTGTAATCATTCCTTGTTTTCCAATCCATCGGTGTCCCAACCATGGTGGAACTCTCAAGACACCAGGTCACCAATTGAAAACTCAAAAATGTATTGAGAAATATTAGTATAGAAATTATATAATCTATGAATTTTTAGCATTATTTTCCAAATCAACTGAACCTTCATTGTCATATCTTGAATAAAACTTGGTCTAACCAGGGAAGCTTAACCAATCTTCAAAAATCATTATGAAGATTTAAATGAATGAACATAAAAGGCCAAATTTTTTTCAATAATAATGAAAGAATAATAACTATTTTTATAGGTAAACTCACCTTATATCATGTAGATACACCAGGCTCCTCCAAAGTTAGGAATGCAATCAAGAATCATTTATTTAGAATACATTTATCATGTTCTATCTTGAAATCCACCTACGGATGATATTCCATGATCAAAATAACTCGAGATACAATTTCCTCCTAGAGGTGTTGAAAAAAAATTAGGACTATACTGGGGATCCCTATTAAAAAGTATAGAATATGGAAATATATGCAATATGAGGATTTCCTGCATATATAGACGTCCCATGTCCTAAACATTGGTTATATCACATATGTGTATAAAGTGGACCAATTTGGTCATCTTATTGATCCCTATCCATATAAAATTCATATTTTGAGGGATATATGGATACCCAACCCCGAAATACCACAAAATCTCATCCCACTTCTAATTTTGAACTAGAAGGGTATGAAACAAATATAATTGTATTTGGTTATGTACATTAACCTCATGGAAATTTTAACAATAAAGGAAAAATCCCACAATGTCTCATCTCATACCTGACCACAAGAATCATCACCATATATCATATAACATCATTGTGGTTCTAGGGTGAACCCCTACAATGAATTATGAAAATCCCCCATCATGAATTTTATTAGTTGAAAATGTATGATGTATTGGTTTTGAAAACATAGGATTCTATCATAATATAATGACCCTCACTAATGGTCTCCCCAAAACAATGAGATACCCTAAAACCACCGAATTCATCATCACGATGCTTCTCTTGAAGAATCATATAAAGAAGGGTGGAGGTCCACTGAATGATTTCCAAAACAATATCAATGTCATCCTCTTAAAATCATAAATGCATATGAGAAAAATGAACCATAAACATCCACTATTCTAATGATTTTTTAAACATATGGGTAATAATTTTACCACTAAACACATCAACAATGACATTACCCTTACCAGGGGTGTAGGTAATTTCAAAATCAAAATAATACAAGTACCCCACCCATTGACTTTTTCAAAGGTTTAATTACATTTTTTAGAAGATATAACTTATCCATTTATGATAAAAAATGTAGTGACCTGACCCTAGATAACTAGAAGCTGGTGTCTACAACTAATTACATTAGCATGATTACAAGGAATCAATCCCCTATGGGCCAGTCGGTTTAGTAGTCTAGTTAAACTAGATAAATAAATTAGTCTTGTATTACAAAATAATACACCACGTAAAACAATTTTTTTTTCTGAATTCATAACTTTGAGCAGAAATTTATTACATATAGTATATCGATTTATATCATTCATAGTACACATCTTGGATTCTTGGGAAAAGAAACATAATAAGGGTGAGCTCAAATGATCATTAAGGTTAAAGTATAGAAGAAGCAATAATGAATCAATGAGAATAGTAAATATGGAAAGGTACATAACTGAACACACTAGCCATGTAATCAATAAACAGAATGGAAGAGCGTAAAAAATATAGAAAGGAAATAACTAGAAACACATTCCATTCAAATAACTAGATAAGGAAAAATAAATATACAATAGTTAGAAACCGAAATACATGCCATCAAAATAAATAAAAATAAAATGTATCTATATATATGTCAATGGGAAATCCCATGGATGAATAATAACTATAACTAAATGAGGGAAACACATTCGTAATGGACATCATGTCGGAGGCACATGAAAACCTCCACCATCAAGACCATTCACAAGGTAGTTTAAACTATTCTGATTTGTGCCACTATTTTGTCTCATGAGAACACATAAATGTATTAAGGAGATAAATAAAGTTTGGGTTCCTTCCATCATTAATTTTCCAAATAATTCATTATATATAATAACCAAAATAAAACGCCTTATCAAATATCTGTATTTAATAAAGAATACAGTATTATCATTATTTCCCATAATAATAAAATAACTGCCAAAGTGGACACCATATGTAAAATTATATATAGTTTAGGCAATAGTAATATCCATCGTAAATTAAATTGATAATTAAGGGGAATTTCAAAGTTCAAGGAATATAGAATATTGAATATATCAACGAGAATAAAAAATGTTTCAAGTAAGTGAATGTAAATACTATCCTTGGACAAATCAATAGTAAACCATCCAAATAGAGAATAATTATAGTATTAGTCCAATAAATTCCAAGTGTTGTAAATTAAGGGGTTGTTGTTTCTGATGAATATAAATACTATAAAAAGGTCCTTTAAAAACATTTTTGATGAATATATCCTTTTGTTATGATTTTTTTTGAAAAAACATTACTTTGAAAATAAATTTTTAAAAAATTCCTTTAAAATTTAACCTTTTAAAAATAAAATGTATTATTCATAATAATTATGATGGGTAAATCTATACATTTCGTATAAGGCAAAAATAACATTCCTTTTTCAAGATAAAAAGTTTAGAAAAATGCATTGTTTAGAAAGCAATAAGATGATTCATTTAAAAACATCGGTAAAATCCAAAAAGGGTAATAATACCTTTACTAAATCATTTTAAAAATAATTTTGAAATTTTTTTATTGAAAAATGGTTTTTAGAATAAAACATGTTGTCTGAATAAATAGGGATACAAAGTTGGATTTTCTAGAAAACATTTTTGAAAACATTTTGAGTACTAAAGAGTGGGAAAATGGTACTAATACATGAAAATGGTCATGAATTACCATAGGAGAGAAAAATAATAGTTTTATTGTAAAATCGTAATATAATTTCCTCAAAAGGAAATACCATTGAAATACCATTAATGTTATTATTGAGGAAAATAATCATCAATCTTTCCAAAGTGTCCGATACCACATTGAAATATTTTAAATCAAAAAACTCATGAAGGAATAATATTAAATGGAAGTTTTAAACACTATTAAGGAACATTAATTCATAATATAATATATTTAAATGTGTATTAGATACACCGCACAAAATAGGTAAGTGGTGAACATTACATTTTATCTCATAGAAGTAAAAAGTGAGATGAAAATCCCATACATTGAGTTTTAATTAAGGTGAACATCCTTAAACATAATGTATAATAAATTTATGTTAATTTTAAAAATTAGTGAGAACCTTTTTCATTTTTATAATTCACTTTATTTAACTTATTACTATGTTTTATTCAACTACTTAAACAATTATATTTACACAGGGTGTTTTGACCAAATTCAATTTATGTGGAAAAATCAACTTTGGTAGGTCAACTATGATCAATGTTGTAATTATATAAAAAAATATAAAATAATAATCATAAAATCAATATCATATTCATATATCAATTATAATTATATAATTAGTCATCAATTATTGTTATGAAAAATTAAACAACGTTACAATCAGGGAGAGAGTAATCTATATGTACAAAGGAGTAGCATTACCATATTTCAATGATCATTATGGAAACAAGGTAAGTAAAAATATATCTTTTAGAATGATAATTATATCATTGATAACATATTATTTAATCATATGTACTTATATATATAACTCTTGTGCTATAAAAGGAATCATGCCGTGTTGAGGAGGCAATAGTCCACAAGTCCAGGAATGATATTATCACTTTTTAAGTGTGTGAACCGATAATAATGAAAATGATATTTATATAAACATTTAGATAAAGTTAATTATCTAATCAATATTATATAAAGGTTTTAATTTCACCTATTTTTTATTATAATAATCCTTTTATACATTCTGTGTATAATGTGAATTAATCCCATCATATAGAGGGGGCGGTACTCCACACTTCCCCAAATGATGTTATTGTATTAATGAAAAATGGAAAGTATTAAAGGGATGTGTTATAAAAGGATTAAATAATTTTAAATATATAATAAATATCATATATATCATATAAAAATAGAGTGTCTATCATAATGGCCATCATGAGAAGGGGTAAAGGAAAAATGAACAATCATTTTTCGTGAGGAAGTAGTTCCATGTACATAGAAACAATATATTCGTTACCCATTATATGTAAGTGTGTGTATATGTGAGTCAAAAACATACCATAAAAAAATTATATTATATTGAGGATACATGTGTTATTATTAAATCATGAAATATTATTGTTTGAGGGATTGGAGATTGGAAATAAAACTGAAAAATTAAGGGAAGATATTACCTCTTAATTGGGTAACTACTTTTGGTTTTTATCAAAAGGCTTCTTTGGAGGAATTTGTGACCAATGGTTGGCATAAAGGCCAAGGGGAGGGATTATGGGAAGATAAATGGGAATATATTTATTTAACCTAAGTGATTTTAGAGGTGTGAGAAATTGGAAAAGTTGGTGGCCTTTTATAGGGAAGGAAAATTACTCACTTGGAATTTTTGGAAACAAGTTTGGGGTACACATGTTCTATCACGACCCGAATTCTTCAAGATTAGGGAAGGGATAATAGGATTCTGAGACCTTACTTATTCAATATTAAAGAGAGATAATGACCCTTGAGTCCTACCTCGAATAGTCCCCAAGGTGGCGAACAACTCCAAGGGTATAGATATCTCACCAGAATGGGAGGCATGGCCCTTTTTATAGAATCCAAGATCAGGAGATAAGATGTATCAACCTCAAAAAATACAAGGAATATATATTTATAAATAATGAAACCAAAATTCATCCCACATTATTGTTTAAAGTAAAACTGTATGAAATACAAGTAAAATAAAAAGTAAGTACCAAAAATAAAACTAAGCAGCGACACAACAACTGTACCCAACGTTCGAGATTGTAATGTCTAGCATGGTCCATGTAATCTTCCAGGAAATTTGTAAATCGTTTTATATACACAGGGTGATCATACAAGTATACTCAGTAGGAAAACCCTAGTCACCCATGCATAAGTGGTAGTAACATACTAATGCCCCTATGAGAAAACAATAGAACCAACAACACCTATAAAGGAACAATAACCACCCAGCCTCACCACGACACACTCACCAAGTAATGAAAAATAACTAATGTAATATAATAAGAACATCGATATTTGGGTACCCTGAACCACTTCCCACTGGTAAACTTCTCATACCTTATGGAGAATGTACTGATGCTACCACACACTTTCACAAGCCCCACAGTCACAACCTGCCCACACACTCTCGGGCCACATACCACACCACATTCTTGTCCACAGACACCTAGGCCTCAAATATAATTAATTCCTACCTACAGACACCTAATACTCACACATAACACACCCTAACCGAAAACAACTTGGCCCTATCAAAAAGGCACTTAGGATATACACCTTCTCTCACATAGCCAATACCATAAATATGGTAATTGACCTCAATACATTATGACTTTCCCATAGAGTCTTGGTAAATAAATGACTAGAAGAGGGATAAGGGTAATGTTAGTAACCAGCCATCTATCCTCTCACTAGGGTGTTGGGAAAGGCACCCTCCCCTATAATAATGGTGGTGTTTGGAACATAGTGGTCAACACAGGTGGGATGTGTATAGAAAACATAAGGAACTACAATTTTATACATATTGGTAACAGACACACATCCCATCATATGGGACTCAAAACATAAAACTAGCCCACTCAAAACCACTTTTTTTGCTACCCCTAAATGCAGTTACCACCATGAGTGATGTTCACCTGAACACCACTTCACTACCATACATGACTCGAAATGCACCACTAGAGAATTCATTTAACCATTCATTATTTTTCCTTATAAATTAATTAATTAATTTATTCCACCCCTACTCTGGGAACTACCAAACACAACACTATCAATAGCCACAAATCCAGCCATAACACACTAGGAAGAAGGACCAAGGTAAAACAACCTCCTACACACTCCTCATTCATAAAAAACCATTCAACCACTACCAAGTGACATTATTAAATGTTATCCATCCCCATCATCTTATCAAAACTACACCTGGATGCCCCAATGCACAAAAACACCACACCCAACACACCCAAAAACATGAAATCATAACAGAACCCAATCGTGTAACCCCACTACCCAACCACTTCCCACATATAGTCCTACTGCATAAAAATTACATCCATTCAACAACCAATCAATATTTCATCTTATGATACAATCAAACCACCCCATAATCACAATCAAACACCACCAAAACCCACACAAGGTATAAGACCCAAAAGAACATAGCACTTAACCACACCAATCAAACTTGGTGTATTCAAATTTGGCCAACACTATTCTTTAAATTCCAATTTTATAAGTAGGGGTGATCACATAAGGGTTTTCATCATGGGGCATCCATTTATTTACCCAATTGTGCATGATTAATCAGATTTATATTTAAAACAATTATTCATAGGGAGACTAAAAAAGTTATAAATCATTACCCATGAACAAACAAAGACCACCAAAGACCATGATTCTTGGAGGCTAAATGACCACAATCGATCACATCATAAACAAAGATAACAAATAAAATAGGTGATAAAAATCAACGCTCTCACATCCCATTATCAAGTCTATATTTCATCATTAGCATTTATATTTTTTAAAAGTTTGATTCAATAGTTCTTCAAAAAAAAAAAACTTACAACACCCACCCCTCATGAAAAAAATTAAAGAGATATTGTATAAACTATTACTGGAAAAACATGTGACCGAAACTACACCTTGCGCAAAAACAGAGGGGTCGCGCAAGAAGGAGACACCAAGGAAAACTGAATCGGGGAGGGGGGGCATACAACACAGGTGTACGACTCATCTAGGAATAAAATTTCTCTATAAACCAAGAGAAAAGAGGAGAGAGGACCTCATATTTAGAAAAATCCAAATCCTATATCAATAGAAGGAAATAGTTCCAAATTCATTTAATGTCGGATCATTTTCAAGACCCCGTGGTTTGAATATTTCAAAGTCCATAGTGCGTTAGGATATAAAATATATAATTAATATCCTTTCAAACACCCAAATAATTCTTTCAAGATGATTTAAATCAAATAAAACATAAGAGGAGAGAAACTAGAAAAATCGGATAAAAACATGAAATGAGTCACTGATAGGCGAGTCATCGATAAAAATCCACTAACACCGATTGTGAGTCACTGATGGGTGAGTCACAGACAATGATCCACCAACAACAAGTCAATAGAACTAAGCTACCGATTCTGAGCCACCAATGTTGATCCACTGATGTGACCAATCGACATTTGAATCACCAATGAACTGACTCACCCACACTATGACACAATAATACCCTGACTCACTGACACACCAACTCACTGATGCCCTGACTCACTAATGTCCTGAGTCACCATCACCCTAAATCACCGAGGCCCTAGCTCACCAATGCCCTGACTCACCATCACCCTAACTCACCGATTTACTAACTCACCAACAACCTGACTCACCGATGCCCTAACTCACTGGCGCCTAGACTCACTAACGCCCTCACTCACTGACACCCAGACTCACTGACAGCCCGACTCACCCACGACCCAACTCACTGACACCTCAACCTACAAATTGAAAACCTAAAAATATGGAAAACATTTGAAGGAGATACCATTTCCTTCCAGAATACCCCGAACACTAGATTTTAATGTAATGGACCACGAAGGTCAACACCATTAAATAATATACCTATCAAAATATTCTCACCCTCAAGAATTAAAAAAAATCCAGTAGAAAGAGGGGTTTGAATAACCACCCTATAAGATACGTCTCAACGACAAACCGCCTCATTGGAGTTAAAAGTAAACATCCATGAACACCTCTTATAATATTTTACAACCCAACAACCACAAGACATACCAAAGAAGAACCAAAAGTCACACCTACTGAACATATGAATAAGGTAATTTCTTCCCCCATGTCTAGATACTATTCTCTTTGATTGGCACTGTCTCACCCACACAAGATTAATTACATCTGCATTAATAAGTCTTGATTAGGGATCATGTCCCCCACTCCTTATATGTTATGACATTATCATAAGTCACATAATAAGGAAAAAACTCATCTCATAGAAACAAATGTTTTAACATTACATAAAAAAGAAAAACACATGATAAAATATCAAAACAACACCAGGAATTGGGAACACATCTACATCTCTCACTCATAAGTACTCTCCTCTAGGACACCATGCCTCCATAATACGCGAACCAAGGGAATGATCCTTTCATGAATCACCTTATCCCAATGATCCTGGATCTCCATTAGCAACTTCATGAATGTTATATTTTCCTCGATATCAGACTCTACCCAATCAAGGACATGGGAGTCATCATGAAGATACCGATGAAGCGGGGAGACATGAAATACATTGTGGAACCTCCCCAACTACGGTGGAAACACCAGCTAATGTGCCACCTCGCTAATTTTTTCCAACACATAAAAAGGTCTGACAATCCTAGAAGAACGATTAATCCATCTTCCTAACCTCCACTACCCACATTAAGGTGAATCCTTCAAGAATACGTGGTCCTCAACCTCGAACTCCAAGGGCCTTCTCCTGTAATCAGAATACAACTTCTTCTGGTATTGTGTTGCCTCCAACCTCTCACATACAAGATGCACCTTATCTGTAAAACTCTTCACGATGTATGGACCATTAACAACTACCTCCCCAACATCCATCATGCACAAGGGTTAATGAAATGATCAGTTGTATAGAGCTTAGAAATAATCCATACCAATAGATGGGTGATATTTATTATTATAAAAAAACTCTACCAATGGAAAATTTCACACCCAAAACCCAATAATGTTCAGAACACATGCCTGTAACATTTCCTCTAACATATGGATGGTCCTCTCTATTTTTCCATCTTTCTGAAGGTGGAAATCAGTGATGAGGCGCAACTGAGTGCCAAAATCCTACTGCAATCCCCTCTAGACAGGAGAGGTAAAATGCATATCCCAATCTGAGATAATTGGCCTCATAACTCCATGTAGATGACACACCTCATTCACATACCTTCTTGTTAAGGAATCTACTACAATCGACTCTGTAATCGCTAAAAATTGAGTCGAGTTCATCAGTTGAACAACTAATACCCATATAACATCACATCCTACCTTAGAACTGGGTAATATTGTTATAAAATCCATCATGATTTCATCCCACTTCCACTACGGGAAATCTAGGGATTCAACAAACCGCTATGAACATAGTTCTCAAGCATCACTTACTAGCACACCAAGAACTTTTCCAAAAACTCCGCCACATCCCACTTCATCCCAAGCCACTAGAACTGTTCCATCAAGTAATGATATATCTTTAAAACTCATGGTTGTACCGCTAAGGGTGAGTTATAAAACTCATAGATAACTTCCTCATGCATTTCCATAAGAAAAAAAATACTCCCCATGGAATACCATCCGAATCTGACCATCCACTAACCATCCCACCAGATCATCACTCTGGTCAAAGAAATCACACATCCTCTACGCCTATGAGTATCCCTAATGAGACTCCTCAATCTTATTTCTTAGATATGACTATACCATCATTTGAAATAGATGGCCTCTACTGCTATACATTCCTACAATTAAGTATAAGTTATCCAACTCCTCCATCACCCTCCAAGAATTCATAGATTCCTGAACCAATTCATTATATGACTTCGTACTCAAAGCATCAGCCAAAACATTCTTCTTTCCAGAGGTGTTGGAGATCTCAAAATCATAATTTTAGAGAAACTGCATCCACCTCCACTACCTCTCAAGTTCAGGTATCACTAGGAAAAGATGTACCTCAAGATCTTGTGATTCATGAAGACCACAAAGCACTCCCTAATGATGTAATGTAACTACAACATCAGTTAGAGCATGACTGCCTCTTATTCTAGATCATGGGATTAAAATTTATGTTCATGTGGATGTAACTACCTAGAAACATAGGAGATCACTCCTCGTTGCTGCATCATCACACACCCCAAGCCTAGAAGGGAAGCATCACAAAAAACCTAGAACATCACCCCTTACTCTGGATGCCTGAGCACTATAGAACTAACCAACATCCCCTTCAGATAGACAAATGCTAACTGGAACCACTCACCCAAAACAAACTTGACCTTTTCTAGTCATATCCATCAATGGAACTACTACATGAGAGAAATCAGGTATGAATATATGGTAGTATCCTGAAAAACTAAGAAGACTATGAACCACTTCCATATTCTTTGGTGTTTTCTAAGAAATGACTTCCTCTACCATCGATGGGTACACTTCTACACACCTGTGAGACACCAAAAGTCCAAGGAAGTATACCTCTCATGTATAAAACTTTCACATGGAAAACTTTCTGTATAGCTGGTGGTGCCAAAGGACCTCTAAGATATTCTTAAGATGCTTGGCATTCTCTTCCTCTAACTTAGTTTATATTAGTATGTCATTGATTAATACGACAAAGAACCAGTCTAGGAACTCATGAATGATATAGATCATAAGCCCCATGAACATATTCAGTGTGTTTATAACACCAAAAAACATAACCACAAACTCAAAGTGCCCATACCTTCACCTGAAAGTAGTCTTCTGGATGTCAACCTTTTTCACCCTCGATTGGTGATATCCAGACCATAGATAGATCTTGGAAAATGAACTCAATCCCCTCAGCTGGTCAAAACGATCATCTATCCTCGAGAGGGGGTAACCTTTTTTGACTGTTACCTCATTCACTCTCTGGTAGTCTATGGATTGCCTTATACCACCATCTTCCTTCTTATAAACCTCTAATAATGTCGGTAGGGTGAAGGGAGTAACATATTATTGAAGATAAGGATGGAATGCCTCCTCTAGATATTTCCCCCCCAAAAAGAGATCAGGAGTAAAACGTAGGAGATCCTTGATCTTGATCCCCAACTCCCTCACCGACAGACTTCCCTATTTGAGGGAGAGTATCTCATTCCTTTTCTAAACGTTCATCATGGAATAAATGAATTATTCCCAAAACTCATTCTTAAATTCATCCCATGTATCATTGGTCTCCTTCTTCTCTCTAAGGTAAAGTGTCCACCAATAAAACATTTCTCTCCTCATCTGGATCACTTATAGAAGAAACTGGCAATCTATCAGAGCTCAGATCAAGTTAAAACTGATCACCATTTCATTGAGACAACTCTGTATATCCATGCACAAGAAACTGCCCTCATACATTCCCTAAGACTACTTCTATAATTAATGAAGCATATTCTTCCACATATCATCTTCCTCCATTGTATTGACCCTCTTTCGATCAACTAGGTCAGCCTGCTGACCGTCTACTGCTCGTACCACACACAGGCGACCTCCAGGGCCTATAACTGAAAGGAAAATTAGGAACTCCTAATCATAAGCAATATGAAATTTTATATTAAGATTCATTTTAACTCTTTATATATTTTATGTTCCTAAAAATTCCCATAAAATCATGAAAATTGGTCATCATGATCCATGTAACTTTCTTAGGGTCTATACCATGCAATTGGTGTACCCTCACTTGGTCGTTCGATAAGATCAGAGTCCTTGAATTAGATCATGGGTGGCTCTAAAATCATGTTTACTAGTTGGTATTACCTAACCTATGTCACTCTCCAAGATCACCTAACACTATTTCCCTACCATCCCATGAAACCCTCACTCTACCTAACTCTAAAAATCATCTAATCTATGAACTTGCCTCTGATACCATTCTGTCATGACCATCATTCTTAAAGATTAGAGAAGGGATAAGAAGATGATGAGACCTTCATACCTCAATATGAAGGAGAGATAATTAACCTTGAGTCCACCTCCAATAGTCCCCATGCTGGTGACCAACACCAAGGGTATAGAAATATCACAAAAAATAGGAGTCATTACCCTTTTTAAAGTATCAAAAACTGAGAGATAAGATGTATCAACCTAAAAAAACTTCAAGGAATATATATATATATATATATATATATATATATATATATATAAAGAAACAAAAATCCATCACACATTCTTGTTTAATGTAAAACTTCTAAAAAATAAAACACCAAAGTAAGTACCAAAAATAAAACTAACTAGAGAAACAGAAACATTCACCAACATCTGAGATTTTAAGGTCCAACACAATCTGCATAATCTACCTAGAAACCTAAAAATATTGTTATATAAATAGTGTGATTATAAAAGTATACTCTTATAGGAAAAGACAAAGTCACCCTTGCACAAGTGGTGGGAACATACTAATTTCCCTATGGGAAAACAATAGAAAACAACAACACCTATCGAGGAACAATAACCACCCAGCCTCACCAAGGCACACTCACCAAATAATGCTAAAAAAGTAATGTTTTATAATAAGCACATCGATATTTGGATACCCAACACCACTTCCCACTGGTCAACTGCTCATCGCTAATGGAAAACTTATTGACTCTGCCACTCTATTCCACAAGCTCCACTACCACAACTTTCCCGCACACACTTGGGCCACAAAATATACCACATTCTATCTTGAAAACACCTGGGACTCAACCACACGACATTTCTTCCTACTGGCACTTGGGCCTCACATATACCACACCCTACCCAAAAACACCAAGGCCTAATCACCAAGGCACCTGGGAAACAAACCACTTCTCACATAGACAATTAAATAAATTTGGTAATAAACCTCAAGCCATTAATCCCTTCCTGAAGAGTCTTGGGTGATAAATTTTATGAAGATGGAGCATGGTAAAGTCAATAACCAGCCATCTATCCTCTCATTAGAAAGTAGGGAAAGGAACCCTCCCCCATAACAATGGGGGTGTTCTATACATAATGCTCAACATTGTTCTTTAAATTTCTCTTTGATATAAAAGGGTGATCACAAAAGGGTTTTAATCCTAGAGAATCTATTTATTTAACCAAGTTTATGTGATTAATCTGATTGATATTTACAACAATTATTTATAGTGAAATAACAATAATTATAAATCATTACCCATGCACAGGAAAAGACCACCACCAACTTATATTTATTGAGGCCACACAACCAAAAAATATCACATCATAAATAATGATAACAAATAAAACAAGAGATCAACATTTATCCACTCCCAGACCATTATGATGTCCGTATTTAACCATTAGAATGTATCTTTGTTAAAAGCTAGATTTAGAAGTATTTTAGAAAATAACTGTACTACACTTACCCCACATTGAAAATAATTAAAGATAGATAGTATAATATGTACCTAAAACAATAGGAGACCAAAACTCCTCCTTACACCAAAACATAGGGGTCACGTGAGTAGGAGACTCTAAGGAAAATTGAACTGAGGGGGGGGGGCTACAACCTAGTTATATAAGTCATCTGGGAAGAAAAGTTCTCTATGATCTATGAGAAATGAGAAGAGAGGACCTTAGATTTATAAAAATCTAGATCCTATATCAACGGAAGGAAACAGTTCCAAAGGCCATTAATGTTAGATTTTGGCCAAGACCATGCGGTTTGACGTTTTCAAAGTCCCCAATGCGTTAGGATATTAAATATATAATTATTATCTTTTGAAATTCCCAAACATGGTTTTAATCTCAATTTACATAGAAAAACATAAGAGGTGAAAAATTGGAAAAACTAGAAATCATTCAATGATGGGTGAGTCATTAAAAGAAATCCACTGAAATCTTTAGAGATTCACTCATGGGAGAGTCACTGATAGTGATCCATTTATAGTGAGTCACTAATGCTGAGCTTCCGAAGCTGATCCACATATATGGATCCACCAATGCAACCTACCGACACTTGAATCACCACAACCATAACTCACCAATGCCCTGAATCACTGACACCCAGACTAACTGATGCCTTGAGTCACTAACACCCCAACACACCATCCCCCTAACTCACTAACACCCCAAATCACTGCTGCCCTACCTCACCGAAACCCTAACTCACTGACACCCAGACTAACCGACACCCTAACTCACCGATGCCCTGAATCACTGATGCCTTGACTCATTAACACCATAACCTACCAATGTAAAAAATATAAATTTGGATAACTCTTGAAATGATCTAATGTTGCTTCCCTTAACACCCCAAGCACTGGATTTTGACAAAGTAATGGACCTCGGAGGTCTGGGCCATTACATGTTCTAACCTAAAAAAATTCATACCAAACCAAAAAAACTCAATACTTTAATGTTCTTGGTCGATGTATGGAAATAAAATGGGTTTTTACAAGTGGATAAGTCATTTGGACCCATAAGTTAAAGGTTTAATCCACTATTAAGTTTAATTTTACATTAATAATTGTTATTAATTTTAATTACTTTCACTAATATTTTTTTTGTAAAAAATAAGGTTAGTATTATTAGAAATTATATATTATGATTATTAAATATATGGAATCCATTTTTCAAATTTCCAATTATATAGGAGGAATAAATTTATTGAAATTTAATCTCATAGATGGGATGACGATGTGGATTTTTCAAGTAAAAATGTTCGAATGATTGCTATGTTTTTATAATCAATTTCAAGGTGAAATTAATTCCAATAACAAAAATTGTATCAATTTATTAAAATATTATCTAATTATACTTTAAAACCCATTTAACATATAATTTAACCTTAAAAATAAATTAGTTTAAAAGTTAGTTTTGAACTAAAATTCAGTATTTTTAATTATTCATTAAAAAAAATGAATCATTTTAGAAAAATATCAAACATTAACCCCATACATATTCTTATCTTTATATTTCAAATATGATGTTTATTTTGACATATAAAATCAATTAAAGTATCAAAATAATGATTTCAAATGGGTTCTCCATTAAAAGGATGTAAAATTTCCTTTATAATTATATAGGTTTTTATTTGTAAAATTGGGTTTTTTCATATATTATGCATATAAAAAATAATAGATGAATATAAAAAATATATTATTTAATATATAACATATATTTTACATTAATATCACTCACTTATTGTAATTAATTTAATCTATTACCGTAAAACAATTTTTTAGCATAAAAATAGTTTTCTATCAAAATATTAACTTTATATTCAATTGGTTCTTGTATTAATTTCTTTCCAATTAATTAATTATATATTTTTATAAACCACAATTTTTATAAGTTAGTTGTTAATATAAATAACAACTAATTTAACGACTAATTTATATCTCATTATATTTTAATAATATATGATTTTTCAATAAAACATGGTAACACATTTAATGTAGGATTTTAAAGAAGGTCGCTCTTGCATTAAGGAAATCCAATCCAGTTTATAATGCAAGATAAATCAGTGTTGCGTGCCTTAAAATATATAGAATAAATTTTAAATAGTAAATATATTATAAATTTTTTGGATATTATATTACCTTATGTGCTTGGTGTCACATGTCATACATACTATCGAATACAGGGTTCTTACATTATATTTTTAGGGTGTCAGAGTGTCCCCCCCATTATTTAAATAGCATCCTCACAATTTAATCATGATCACGGTGAACGATAATTTTAAATTTCCTATGTTGCAATCCCATGTAGTGAGAAGGGTTTATAAAACATCCTCTAGTTAAAAGAGAATGAGAAGTACAAAGGTTACATGTACTACCATGTTACTAGGTCTCCATGTAGGAGAACATTAGTGTAATGTATAGATACCTACTTGGAGAAAAAGGGTAAATATTTATAGAGAGTGAATTAGGTCATAAATAACAAACAAGTTAATGGCCAATGGAATGTTGAGGGAATAAAATAGATAAATCTGTAACAACTTAAGAGATCATCGGTTCAATATAAATTAAGGTATTAAGATAGGATTTATTGTATGAATATACGTTTCCTAATGTTGAGGAATTATTTTACTATTTAAGAATATAAAAATTAACTTAATTGAAAGGTTTACATTTCATTTGGTCAATCCTAAATTTTGGTTATACTTCAATCAAATTCTAATGCATTCAAAAATTAATAATGATGCATGAAGAACAAAAATACATTTATAAATGATCTTAAGGCTCAAAAAAGAGTGAAAAGTCTGAATATTTTTCTTTAACTGTCCTTCAAAAATAATATGGTGTATATATTAATCTATAATTCTCAAAAGTGATACTAATGGTTCATTATTAATACTTATTCCATAAATTATTTAATAGAGAACAATAAAAAATAAATAGGAAATTTCATATGTTAGTGGTTGGCGTGAAACCCTTACCATCCTTCAGTCATGTATTGAATACCCACAAGATTTCTATATTTGACTGGTTTTCACCCTACTTATAGGTTTTCATTTTATAAAACAAAATTAATAAAATTTCCAAAATAAATATGATAGACATCCTTTAAATAAGTTTAATCACTAAATATCATTTTAACTATGGTTTATAATAAATACTCAATACACAAATACTTCACATGTTTGCTTCCACAAAGGTCCTTCCATGGTATAGGGTTTGCTGATTATATCTTTTATAAAATATCTAAAACATGAAACCTTTTATTCAATCAAAAACAAATTATGTTTAACATAGGATATTAATGATCAAAATCCTTTATAGTTATTTGCAAATAAAATGTGAATTATCCTAAGAATAACCCCTGGGAGTGTGAAACCAGGTGCGTAGTAAGACCTATTGTCAGATACTAGGTCACCCAGAGTTAGGCCTGGAACACCTTGTCAGAGTTGTTGATCCTATGTATTTTTCCTTGAACCACTTCGACTTGTAGTATCCATACATGGATGCATTGATTGGAAGAACAAAAAAATCTATACCTTGAAAAATTTAATAATATTTTCTTCTATACTTATCTTCAAATTCAACCTTATGTTTATGTTCACTAACCAATGTTCTTATAAATCTAGTTCCAAAGGTAGTATCCATAATTCCTCTGATACCAACTATAGTGACCCAACCCTAGATATCCTTGAGTAGGTGTCTACTACCAATTAAATTGGCATGATTAAAATGAATCAAGCCATGAAGGATCGATTTGTTTAGTAGTCTTGGTAAGCTAGATATATATTTGAGTCTTTTATTTCAATATAATATTCTAATTACAACATAATTTTTTCATATTTCTAAATAAATAACTATGAGGATAACTTTATTCCATATATTTAATCCCTTCATATCTTTCATAGCACACTTCTTGAATTCTTGGAGAAAGAAACATAATAAGGCTAAGCTCAAATTATCATTAAGGGTTATATATATTAGAAGAAATAATGAATCAATGTGAATAGTCAATATGGGATGGTAAATAACTGAAAATACATTCCATGTAATCAATATACTGAATGGAAGTGTATAAAAAATATTTAAAGGTAATAACTGGAAACGCATGTCATTCAAATAACTCAATAAGGAAAAATAAATATGGCAAGGTTGAAACTGAAATACATTTCATTTAAATAACTAAAAATGAAATGTATCAATAGATATTTAAATGAAAAATTTCATAGATGGATAATAAATGAATCTAAATGAGGGTAATGCTTTCATAAAGGACGTCATGTATGAGGCACATTAAAACCCATATCATCAAGACCTTTCAAAAGATGGTTTAAAATATTTAGATCAGTGTAAGTAATTTGGCTCATGAGAGCCTATCAGTGAATGGAGAAGCTATATAAATTTTGAGATCCTCCTATCATTAACAATTCAAATCATTCCTCATATCAAATAACCAAAAATACATGCCTTATCAAATATCTATATTGAATAAAGAATACGTGATTTCCAATATTTACCAAAATAATAAAATAAATTCCAAAGTAGACACCATATTTAAAATGGTATATGGTTTAGGAAACAATAATATCCATGGTAAATGAAATATATAATTAGGGTGAAATTCAATGTTCAATGATCATAGGAGACTAAATATATCATGGGGTATAACAAATGTTGTAAGGAAGTGAATGTGAATACTATTCTTGGCCAAATAAATAATAAACCATCCAATGGAAGAATAAATATGGTATCAATACAAAAAAACAAGTGGAATAAAATAAGGGGTTGTTATTGATAATGAATATAAATACTATAAAAATATATTTTAAAAACATTCTCGAAGAAAATATCCTTTTATTATGAAAATAATTTTGAGAAAAATTTTATTTAAAAATAAATTATATAAAACATTATCTTTAAAAAATATCATTTTAAACATGAAAATGATGAATCATAGGACTAATGGTGGGTAAATCCATACATGTTGTACTAGGTAAAAATAACATTCCTTTTTCACCATAAAAAGGTTAGAAAAATTCCTTATTCAGAAAAAGAAAAGATGATTCCGTTGAAAACATTTGTAAAAGACAAAACCAGTAATTTTTTTTACCTAAAAATTTTTAAAATTTTTTTGAAAACATTTTAATAAATCATGGTTTTTATAAGAAAATAGGTTCTCTGACTAAATATGATCACAAAGTCAAGTTTTCTAAAAAAAAATTACCAAATAAATTTGAGTACCAAAGAGTGAGAAAAGGTACTAATACATTAAAATGGTCATGAACAACCAGAGGAGATAAAATGAAAGTTTTTATTGAATTTTTTTATGTAATTTACTTTAATGTAAATACCATTGACATGTCATTGAATAAATTGTTGAGTAAAATAATATTTAAATATTCCAAAGTGTCACATACCACTTTGAATTATATTAAAGGAAAATACTCATGAAGGAATAACATTCAATGATAGTATTAAATACCATGAAGGTAAAATAATTAATTATATAATATATACAAATGAGTAGTAGATAGACCACACAAAATAAGTAAGTGGTGAACATGAAATTTATCTCACAGAAGTAAAAAAGTGAGATGAAAATACCTTACAATGAGTTTCTATTAGGGTGAACATCCTTTAAATTGCTATATAATAAATTTATGTTAATTTTAAATTTTATTAAGAACATTTTTCATGCATATAATTATAGTTATTTGACTTATTAATATATTTTATACAACTTGTTAAACAATTAGGGTTACATCTAATTTTTTTACCAAATTCAGTTTATGTGTCAAAATCAACTTTAGTCGGTCAAATATGGTCAAATGGGTCATTATATAACCTCTATAGAATAATAATAATTAAATAATTTCCATATTTATACATCAATTATACTTTTATAATCAGTAATTAAATATGGTAATGAAAAATGAACCAATGTTACAATCATTGAGACGATAGGCCGTTCGTACGCATGAGTAACGATCATATCATTCAATGATCATTTTGGACATAAGGTAAGTTAAACTATATCTTTAAAAAAATATTATTATATCATAACTAAAATATTATTTAATCAGATATATTTATATATATAATTATTGTGATTTAAAATGAATTACATCATGTCGAGGAGGCGGTAGTCTACTCGTCCATGATTGACATTATCACTTTTTATGTGTGTGAAAGGGTAACAATGAAAATGATATAAATATATATAGTATATTTATGGAAATGTAATCATTTCAAGAATATAATATATAGGTTTTTATTTCACATATTTTTTAATATAATAAATCTATGTACATTCCATTGATCGTGTGAACGAATCACATCGCTTTGAGGGGGCGATAGTCCACACATCATCAAACAATGTTATTGAATTAATGAGAAATGGAATGTATTAAAGTTATGTGTTATAAAATGATTAAATAAGTATAAATAAATTATAAATATCTTATATATCACATATAAATAGAGTTTACATCATAATTTCCACCATGAGAGGTGGTAAAGGAAAAATGAACAATCATCATTTCACGACGCATAAGTTCACTGTACACAGAAGCAATATGTTCATCACCTATTAGATTGATGTATGTGTAAGAGTGGGTATAAAACCTAGAATAAAAAAACTAATATTAAATTTATGATATTATTTTATAAAATAATGAAATAATCTTATTTTAGGTATTTTACAATAGAAGTAAAACTAAAACGCTTATGAGAAGACGTTACCTCTATTTCGAGTAACTACTTTTTGTTTGAACAAAAAGGAATCCTAGAAAGTATTTATGACCAAAGGGAGGGTTAAAATCATAGTGGAGGTATTTTTGTAATATATATGGGCATATTGTGACAAAAAATTGGGTTTTAGAGGAGAAATGAATGGGGAGAGTTTGTGGCCTTTTATAGGGGAGGAAAAAGACTCACTTTGAATTTTTGGAAACAAGTTAATTGTGAACATGTTATTACCTAACAAAAGTCATGAAAACCCATAACAAATAAATAATTAAAGGTTAATGGACGCATTATTGATATAAAATTGGTTTTGTAAAATTTTATATGTCATTTAGGTCGCTAAGATAAATTATTAGTCCTTTATTAAGCTTAATTTTACCTAAATAATTATAATAAATTTTAATTAATCTAACTAAGATTTTTGTTCACAAAAAAAGTTTGCATTATTAGAAATTATAAATTATTATGATTCAAAAAATTTAATCCATTTTTCTAAATTCTAATCAAATAAGTGGTCGAAATTAATATAAATTTAATCTCATAGACGGGAAGACAATTCATGGGTTTCAAGTAAAAACATCTGAATGCTTTTTATGTTTTTATAATCAATTTCAAAATGATATTGATTCCATTTAAATAAATTTTGTTAATTTATAAAAATATTATATAATTAAACATTAAAAAAAATTAAAAATATATTTTAACCTTATAAAAAAATTAGGTAAAAAAGTAGTTTTTAACTAAAATTCAGTATTATTAACTATTCATTAAAAATTAAATGTTTCAGAAAAATATCAAAAAGTAACCCTGAGATAATTATTATATTTCTATATCAAATATGATGTTTATTTTGACATATTATGTCAGTTAAAATATCAAAATTTGTATTTAAAATTGGTTCTCCAATAAAATGCTGTAAAATTGACTTTATAAAAATAGAGGTTTTTATGTGTAAAATAGGGCATGTTCTTATCTTATGCTTACAAAAAATAATGGATTAATATCAAAAATATTGGATTGAATATAACATATATATATATATTACATTTATATCACTCACTAATTTTAATTCGTTTAATCAATTAGTGTAAAGCAACTTTTTAAGCATAAAAATAGTTTTCTATAAAGATAATCACATTATATTCAATTGGTTGTTGTATTAAATTTTATTTAATTTGTAACCAATAAATTCATTATATATTTTTATAAACCATAACTTTATTAATTTAGTTATTACTATTCATAACTACTAATTTAACATCTCTTTTATATTTCATTATATTTTAATAACTTATTATTCTTTAATAAAACTCAGTCGTGTGTGTAACACAAGCCATTGAAGAAGGTCACTCTTATGTGTAACATAAGCTATTGTGGAAGGATGATCATGTGGTTAAGGAAAGATAAATCATTTATTTATGTATTAAAATATATATAATCTATTTTAAATAGTAAATATATTATAATGTATCTAGATATTATATTACCTTATGTTCTAGTTGTCACGTGTCATACATGCTATCAAATATAAGGATCTTACTTTATATTTTCGGTACGTGACAAAAAAGATGGTAAACCTTTCTCTGAAAAGCTAATTCCACGAACTCTTTAGAGTATGAATCTCAACTATGAGTTCAAAATCACGAGTTGGATAGTTCTTCTCATGTGGCATAAGATATCCGGAAATATAAGCCACTATGTGAGCACCCAATATGAGAACATAGACCAAACCTGAACTTGATGCATCATAAAATACAACATAGACATGCGAAACCTATGTAAGATTAAACCCTAGAATATAATTCAAATGGTGGTTCAAATCATCAAATTAATGTTGACACTTCAAATCCCATATGAACTTCAATCCTTTCATATTAAGAGAAGTCATCCAAGAATCCAAATTTGAAAATCATTGATGAATAGATGGTAATACCACACCAAGACCTAGAAGATTCAAATCATGAAAAAATTATATGGTTATTCCCATTTCATAATATTTGTTACCTTTTTAGAGTAAATTTAATACCTTTTTACAAGACCATGTGTACCAAGAACATCACTTTCCTAATCTAGAAATCACATTTTGATAGCATCAAATTCTGTTAGCGATATATAAAAATTTACCATACTTCTTTTAGATGGCACTCATGATCCTCCTCAGTATTGCAATAAACTAGGATTTCATCCATAAATACCACCATGAACAAAAAAAATATACTCATAAAATATCATGTTCATCAATGACATAATAACTTTAGGATATTTGATCAGAACAAAAATCATAAAAAGGTACTTGTAATGGACATTCCTACTCTAAAAGTCAATCTTCATGATGTTAGATTCATTGATTCTACAATGGTGGTATCTAGACCAAAGATTATTCTTTTATAACCAATTCAACCATTTTAATTAATTAATAAAATCATCTTCCAGAGGTAAAAAATACATACTATTTACCGTAACACGACTGTGTTTTCAGTAATCAACACAAAAGTGAAGTATCACATTAGCATTCTTTTAAAAAAGAAAATGTGCTTCCTAAGGTGACATAATTAGGGGAATGAAAAAATTATCCAATATACCATCCAATTGATACTTTAAATCCTTTAATTTAGCTAGTTATATATGTTAAAAAATAGATATAGGCTAGGTACCTAGTAGCAAGTAAATACGAAAATATACTTCTCTTACTTGAAAAAGTATGTAAAAGATAGAAAGAAACTTATTAGGAGACTCAATAAAAACTGGAGGAATATCATCACTCAATTATTCCTACTCCTGGTTAAAATAAATCATCAATATCATCTTAAACAACTTCAAAATAGGTGGCCCAAATCTACTCATCCTCGGGTCCCATTCCCCCTTTAAAACAGGACACACTGCATTAGGTGTAGAAAATAAGACCCAACAATGATAACTGTCAATCTAGAATTTATGGATGATTATCCAATCTATCCTTAGTATGACATATAGAGGTTTTATATCATGGTTTAGAAAATTATTGGTGGGATTGATTAATGAAAATGAAAAGAAACATGAAGGAAAACACAAAACCCACTCTCTCTTCATTTCGAGGTTCATAAAAATATATCACCTAAGATATAAGCTCCGTATGATGGTTTAAATGATACACAATGCGAGTCGATATAAATGAATGAGATGCACTGATATAAAATAAATAATTCACTAAATATGAAGATATTGTGATGGTACCTCTCACTATCACTAGACCTGTATAAGATTCCTCTAGAGACTCTTCCACTATGTGAAGAAGTTTTATTCTCTATTCCTTTATGTGAAACCCATTATATATTGAATCATCTGATTTCATTACAGTAACATTAGGTGCTGATGAACCAGTAACACTTCAAAGGAAAAAAATACATGACAGAATAACTATAGGTGGCCTAAGAGACAACATGAACCACAAAAATTTGGTGCCTCGGTAGAAAACCACTTTGAGTTTGAGAGCTTTTCACATTGAAAATAAGTCAATGTGCATCTACCAGACACTATATATGGTCTGTATGGTTCCATCTATCATTATCCATTACATGATTCATCACACTTACTATTTACATCAGACAGACCAACAAAACTACCAATGGGAGGAAAATAAACCCCCTAACCCTAAATTAACATTCTAGTCAAGACGAGTCATCGATACTCTATAAACCATGTCCATATAATAAGTGAGATTCAACATGAAATGTTGTGATCAGAAATCAAATCAACGACCCATCTCAAATATATAGACCATCATATTCTCAATATTTACTACCTCAAGAGAAAATTGAATAAGTTTAGAAAAACATTCTTTATACTGAGTCATAGTCATTTCACCTTTTTGAGGATGAGAAACACTATAGAATTCACTAAAATCATGGGTTCTCGATAAAACTATTCTATGAAGAGGGCCCTAAAGTATTTTCACACCATGAATTCATGTTTCTTCACTATAACCATTGTATCCCACCTCTTCCTTCTAGGACATTTAATCTTTAAGGAAGAACATTTCCCCTTAAATATATTTGGCATTTACAAGAATGAAAAAAAGAAACTCCATATTTTTAAACCAATCCTCTACCAATTGAGGATCATTTGATCATTGGAGAGGTGGTGGTTTCTATCAAAGAAAATATTGAGTAAAATATATAGTTTTATACCTTCAATGTTCCATTATAAGTGCTAGAATAGTAATTAGTGAATGTACCTATCGTACATATTAGACAACATGTACTACAATCTCAAAGAGGTTTTTATCAAATGGTGGGTTTTATTGCCAGGGTTAATCGATAGCTCCCACGAAAGGTTTGTTTAAAAAAATTATTGGGAGAATTTTACTACACTACATAAAAAAGAATCATGAAAACATCAGAAAGGATATTCAGATGTTCAACTCAATCAATAGTTACAAGAATTTCTATTCAATCAGATATAATTCAAAATTTTTGGATTAAAAAACACTCAAATAATGTTTACGGAAAAGACTAAAATCATATCCATTTATTATTCAACGAAATCTTCCCTAAATACCAATGTTTACTTAAAGATTTATATGATGATATATGGATAAGAAAGTACTCATAATTACCTCTTAAGTCTCAACAATTGTACCTCATGTCTATCATGATATCCCAAACATCATACCAAAAAAAGGAAAAGACCCACAACCTAAACCACTGGTACCATTTTATCACAAACAAACCCAGATACCCTAGTACACCAATACACGAGCCAAACTGGACATATCCCAAAGGGTTTTATCAATCCCCATGGGTTGGGGAAAAGTGGTTTTCATCTATTAAGGATCAAAGGGAATAATATTTTCAAAATAAAAGACCATCCAAACGTAGAACAATACAAGACAAAATGATAAATATTCATAATGTGAAAAAAAAATCCTAAAGGAGAATGGTAAAACAATTAAGAATAAATAAAACTCAAAGTGATACATCATCCAATAAATGAAATAAAATATATCAATAAAAGGCCTCACAATCCAGATGTAATAAGTGGACCATACCTCCCCTGGTCACGAACATCACTCCAATTCCCACTATTCAAGCACACTGACAACTTCAAAGTAGAACTTTCCCTTTACCTGGACCGAGAACAAAAAAATATACAAATGACTGATGGAAAAGGTTGGGTTTGATAAAAACAACACAATATGATTCCACAAAATGTTCCATAAGCTATTACATAAAATTTAAACCATATATGCTTCAATTTAATTAAAAAACAAGAATAGAAATTCATTTCACATTTTTCAATCATAACATGATTTTAAATCGAGTATATATAATATATATTAAAATAAGTCTTAAATGACCATTTTTTATAAAAACATAATGGTAATTATTAAAATAAATCATTAAACACTAGCATGTAATAATGAAATAAAAACAAAGCACCATAGTCATATTCCTAAAGAATAATTTGTTTTTGGATCTACAATCCTTGAACTACTCATTCAATCAATATATCTATAGTATTTGTGCACCTGACCCTAAGGATCAAGCCATTGGAATATAATCAGTCAACACCCCATTTGTGGATATCATTCTGAACTTAGTTTACCATGACCTATCATTGTTAATATATTAGTTAGGGATTTAGAGTCTTAGAGTACTTTTTCTAATCACATACTAACAACTCAGGACCGCATGTTCTTTTAATAAATTAATTAATAAATCATGGTAAAATCATTCATTTCAATTAAATTCATCATTCATAGTTCAAATTCAAAATTTCAAGTTTCAACATGCAATTTCAACTTCAAATCCAAATGAGGGTTTTTTTTATCAAATTCATTCCTTTAAAAATCATATTTCATTTTAACCCATTATTTCTCAAGAATAAACATCAAAAAATTCTATCAAATCAATATAATTTCAATCCATATTTATTCAAAAGACAAAATATTTTCAATGCCCATTGGAAATAGGTTTTATTTCACATAACATATGCCTTTGAAATCAATCATAA
The DNA here is from genome assembly GCA_963277665.1 of Viscum album. Taxonomy (NCBI): domain Eukaryota; kingdom Viridiplantae; phylum Streptophyta; class Magnoliopsida; order Santalales; family Viscaceae; genus Viscum; species Viscum album. Next base: position 328,509,909 of record OY728152.1, on the reverse strand, counting down.
AAATTTCACAATTAAAGGTTTAGAAAACAATTAAAAACACATCTCAATTAAATCAAGTAATTAAAGATTTAATAGTAGGTAATATCCTTGTGGAACCACAAAACTTTTACGAAATGAGTGACAAAAACAATAATCTAAAATGGGGAATTCCAATATAGATATGAAGTCAAGGAAGATCTAGGAGGAAAACCTATAATCAGTATTAAATCCATAAACAACATAAGGATTCACCACACTCATAGAGAGAAAGAAATCGAAGAGGACTCAAAAATCAAGATAGATTTTACTTTGTAGAGAGGGATAAATCCCCTCAACCAATACTTTGGTTTGAAAGAGAGGAGGTTGATGGAGCTAATCATTCTTCTAGAGAGCCTCCAAAATCCAAAGGATCATATAATGGTTGATTAGGGAGATTTTAAAATATATAATGGGGATCCTGAGATTATAATTTAATTTTTTTGGAGATTAAAAACCCATTCACATGGCTTTTTTGGGTAAGGCTGCATATTTAGTACAAACCGTGGAACTAACATTGGCCGTAATTGGCTTCTAAAAAGGGTGAAGGGTTTTTTCATGCAGTTTGAGTAACCATGCACTAACCTTAAAAACACCTGTACCCAATGCCACTCAATTTATAGGGCAGGACACACTGTTTTAAGTAACCATGAACAATCCTCCAACTCCTAAAAAATGGGTGCACGGTTTTTCGGTTCAACCCATATTGTTTCACCAAACCGGTTTCCGTCCATGCCCAACCTAAAAATATTAAACAATTCTCAAAAAATACATATAAACAACCCAAAACAAGTTCCCAATAATGATTGACCAAAAAAGGGTTTAAAAGTACCTAAAATATGGTTATAATATATAACACTAATCTCTAGAGATTATCTAAACCCTACTCTAAAAACAACTATGAGGACCCCATCCTTTAATTTAAAATATTGCATCATTTTAAATTAAAATTCAATATATAACATTATGATCCATTCCATAATCGTAATGTTTTAGTTTCTTTAGAGAATAGATACAATAACATCTTATTTATGTACTTTAAAAAACATCTTTCATAAAGTACATCTTCACTTTGTACCCTTTATGACATACTATAATTCAATTTTTTTATAATCTTGGGAATGGAAACATAAGAAATGATGAGGTCAGATTCCCAATAAAGGTAAACATGGGAGATATCAACATATGATCATATAAAATCATAGGATTGTTATAATGGTATGAGATCATAACTATAACTCACAATCTTCACACAAAATCTATCATTGATCATAAATGTGAATCATGGAATAAAAATTTGTCATTTAAAAGGACATGAATCATAAGATTGATAAATCACCTTAAATAAATCATGAATCATAAGTTCATGACATCAAAGGGTGGATCCATCATAGGTATATAAACATTTTTATATGTCAAGGTTCACTATTGAGACCATCAAATCATTATGTATCAGGCCTCAACACACCTAAAAACCTTTTTAATATATCATAATGGATCATCTATCATCACCTATTTCATACAGTGGATCACGCACATCAAATTGTTTCCCATATTGGATCAAGTACACTAACATGTTTCCCAAAGTGTATCAGTAACATCATCATGTTTCCCATAATTATATCATTTGATATAAAATATTACACAATACATTAGAGGGATATATTATTATGGTCCCACACATGAGATAATAAAAAAAATACATATATCTGCAATAACATCATAAATAATACAACTTATCATCATATTATAACCCATGCAATTGAAATTGGTTTCATAAAGAGTCTAGAAACTCATCATAGAATAACCCATAAAAAATAAATGGGTTTCACCCACATCTCATCATCATAATCATAAAACATCTATGTAAATAATAATTATGATATAATTGTTTCATATTCCTAGAAAAATATAAGTAACATAAAAGTATGTTATCATTGATAAAAAATTCCTTTAAATCATTATTGGGATATTTCTTGAAAAAAGTATTATTTTTAATTTCAAAACACATATTCAACTTAAAAATACTTTCACAATATTGTTGAAAAAATATATTTGAAATGAAACATAGAAACTTATAATAGAAGCTTCAAATTATTTAATAATAATGATGGAGGTAAATTTCATTACTTCCATAATAAATAAATAAAAGATTCTATTCACACCTCCGGTAAATAAGTACCTCATTCAAAAAAAGACAAGAATATTATTTTTAAACCAATTTTAGTAATTAAAAATTGGGTAGAAATTATTTTAAACAACCATTTTATAATAATGAAAAATGATTCTTGAAAACATGTTATGAAACATGTACATATAATAATAAGTTTTTTGGACCGAAAGTAATGAAGTAAGGTCGTCTTCTCTTAAATATATTTTCTGAAATATTTTGAGTTCTAAAGAGTTGAAGATGGTATTAAAACATTAAAATTAAAGAAATTAATAGATTAGAAACAAAATTAGTGGTATTTTTTAGATAAATATCATCTAATTTCTTCATTGGAAATTCAATCATAAAAAATATTTCTTAAAATGATATTGAAACAAAATCCCTTACCACAAATCTCATCTTTTTTCCATACATGATCGAACCTCCTATATAATAAATTATATATTTTTTATATATATAATATGGAACAATAAAATATATATATATATATCATACCGTATATTATTTAATTAGAAAATCTTATCACGTATTTATTACCAAATTTTTATTAAAATCACTGTTTTTTGGCGATAACTGCTTCATTTATCATGAATATTTCTATCTAGTTGTCCAAGTCATTATACTTTGATCATGGTAACATCATATAAATATTTTTAATCATAATATTAATATCATATATATTTATTATATATATATATTTAGATACATCTATAAAATTTAGAGATTAAAAAATCTATTTCACTATTGATGGAGACGGTAGGCCGTATTTATGCATGAAAGATGTTTTCAATTTTTGATGGGTAGAATGAAATACAGGTAAATAATAATTCAAATTTATTGAATAATAATTATTTAATATATATTTATTATATATATCATTTTTACCAACCATGTAAATTAGAAATTAAAAACGAATCACATCACTTATCAGAGGTGGTAGTCCACACGTACGCATGAGTGACATTATAATTTTCCAACAGATAGGAAGAGGGTGGATAATGGTTGTTACATCATCATAATAACAATTAATTATATTAAATATATTTAATTAATTATTTTATAATTTATAAAATATGTTTATCAGTGATATAATGGGAAATAAAATTGAGAATTCTCAGTTAAGAGTTGTAACACTTCGTTGACAAACCTCTTTTAACCTACACCTTAAGCCTTAAAAGGATGGTGTTTTGGAAATAATAGATGATATAGGATATGACTAAGTAAGGAAGGATTATATTAGGGTGTGTATTTACCATGATATAAGGCTAAAAAAAGTTTAATAATGAAGGAGAGGAGGCTCCATTTTATAAGTGAGGGGTAGTGAACTCTTGGAATTACTTAAAGTATTAAATTGATATAAATTATTTTTCATAGAAGAATGTTTAAAATAGATATAATTAAATTATAAAAATATTATTATTAAAATAATATCATCATATAAAATTTCAATAATTTTTTTATGTTATTACCCTTACCTATTAGTTTTTACCACCATTAACACTTTTGACGAATATCGCAAAATCAATGATTTCTTTAATTTATGGTTCAAGAATGTTACCATTAAAGGAAAAGAGACCCAAAAATATACCATGGATTATATTTTAAACCCTATCCCATTCACCTTTCAAAATATAATATAATAATTTTTTTAAAATCATTTAATAAAATAGTATTTGTTATAAAATATCATTACTGTTATCCTTTAAAGTATTCATTTAATATGAATTTATAAAATGAAAACAAATGAAATAAAATATAAACCATTAAGAAATCCATAATATTTTATATTTATATAAAAATTAATGTAATATAATAATTCAAATTTTTTTTATTATTGCAAATATTTTTAAATTAAATTATTTTATTTTTTAAGTAATTAAATAAATACATTATCAGTGTTACGTGTGCATTTTTGTTAATTATTTCATCACTAAAAATTAAAAATAAATTACCATTATAAAAAAATAATCCATAAAATAAATATTTATAACCAAACTTATCCAATTTTTAGATTTAATAAAAAATATTAGAGAAATTAAAGTCAAGTGAGTGACATTTTGCATTTATATTTTTCTTAAAATAATATAATGGTTATAATCAAATAAAAATGGCATTAATTAGACATATATTTAAAAAATGGATAAATATTTTGAACTAACCTCATATAATGGGATAAATTCAAGTTTATGAGAAATTTTAAATCCTTGTCCTATTGTTTTATCCATGTTTTTCTCATTTTACCCATATTGAGGTGGCCAATTTTTTCCAAGATTACTATTCATAAAGATAAAAATAAATAGATCCAATTTACCAAATTTGAACACATTAAATCCAAATATGTAATCCATTTTATAAAATTAAATTCACCTAAGTGGTATTATTTAAATTTAAATTAAATATTCCATCGGGGAGAAATAACAGTTTTCTAAAAAAAAATTCTGATGTATAAAAGTTTTTTGACCAAAATCTAACATAAAATTAATTCATATGACTTTAATTGTATTAATATTAATATAAATTAAACAAATTTACCATTAATTATTATAAAAAATAGTTACTTTTTGAAATCTTTTAATAGATAACTATTTTTTAATAAAAAACATTATTTTCCTCTATTCATCAAGTAGTGAATCTCTCAGAAAATTCACAAAAATTCACTCTATGATAATTTTAAAATGATTATTTAAAACGTTAATTTTATTTTATCATTTAAATTTTCTAAAATTTTGAGAAATTAATTATATTATTTTCTCATTAAATTAAATAAAAAAAATTTATGATAAAATATATTTTTAAAGCATATAAAAAGTTTAATAAAAATTGAGTACTTATTTTTCAATATATTTGATTTTTTTAAAAATTATATTCATATATTTTAAAATTTGGTTATTCCTAATTATACTGATGATTTAATGATTTCGTAATAGTGAAATACTATATTATAGTTCATTTATACATGGGGTTTTATGTATCACAAGCCATCTAAGAGATTAATTTTTTTTAAAAAGAAATATATCATAAAATCTCAGGGTATTATAAACCTAATTTCATTTATGTAGTGTATATACTTCCGATTTGAGAAATCATATCATGAATTATATTCTCATTTGAATGGTTTATTAACTAACCATGGATGTACCATTATCATATATCTTTTTTATTCATGGTAAATACTAGTCCTATTAGTTTATTTTCATCAAATAGATTTTACAAAATTGTTACCCCAATTATAAATAATTTTGGGAAGTCAATTTTACTAATTATATTATTGATAATCATATTGGAATAATAATTATATTAAATTATTAAAATTTAATATATTATGTGGTATTCTATTTTTTCTATGAATTTACATTTATACCACAGAATACACCTTTTAGAAATATTTCATACTTTAAAGAGTATGTTGACTGTAAGGAATATTGATTACTCAAGTCCATTTTACTTGAGTTTTATTGTTTCCTCATGAACTTATTTCTTCTATTATTGGGTTATCCCACAAAAATATTTTATTATATTTAATTTATATACCTTTGTGGGAAAAAATTTATTTTGATACAAGATAATGTTTTTCTACTCTTTTTATAATGTGAGATTTGAACAGTGGAAATTTCAAAATAATAAAAAGTATTTTTCCTTTTAAATTCATTAGTTTTTAATTCCTATGAAAATGTCTCAAAGATTAACCATATTTCTTTGAAAGGACCTATTATTGAATATTATTTTTAAAAGTAATTTTTCTCAAAGATATTTCACATCACATTTGAAAAGTAATTTTGGAAGTGACCCGTAACATCATATTTTACATTAATATTAAAAAGGCTTTCAAAAGATCAATAAAATTTTCAATTCCATTTAAATTTTAATTTCCAAAAGTATTTAACCTAATAAGTTTAATTATTTACTATTTATAATCTAAAATATAGTTAACTTTTATAGGAATTAACTCATGGTACCAAAAAATCCAATTCTTGGTAGCTTTTTGGGTGGTATCATTCAAGCACTCTTTTACAAGGAAATGTCCCATCCATGTCAAAATACTTATATGTTTCTTTTATTTCACTAGGTTTATGTTCTTTTGAAACTATACACATTATTTCTTTATATGGGTAATTCTCATGGTAACCATTTTTTACAGGGTCATGAGTATTAATGTTTTGTATGTTGTTATTCTAATATGGATGATAATAGGAATTCTGACAATTTATTATTTAACCATCCACCTTGTATATTGAGATGGGTTATGATCATGTTATCCCTTTTATTGATATGGGTAAAATTATTAACATTCTTAATGATTATTTACTAGAAATTCAAGTTGATTATGTTTTGTCATTTTATTTTCTTCATTATGTGGGTAGACATGATTTTATTCCGTAACATGTTCTTTATGGAATGGAATAAAATGTCTTGTTTACTCACAAGGTGAATGCATTGTAACTAAAAAAGTGATGGGTCAGATCCATAATTTTTTATCTTTTTGATTCACCAATAGGCCTCATGATATAAAACTACCTAATTTTTTGTGTATACCTATTCCTATAGCAGTATAGTGTCTTGGAATAAGGCCTTAACAACATGTTTTTATGCTAGAAATTATGCATTCCATTAGTATGAGATCAGTGATTATTATTATCCATGTTTTAATTTGTTGTCATATATATAGAATTATATGAGTTTATGTTAAATATGGAATTATTCATATTATATTTTCCTTCCATATTAGGTATTCCATGGTTATTTTTTGACAGCTTCTATAATATGTTTTTTTATTGAGCATTTGAAATCACCATTTTCATATATTTCCATTCCCAAGGTTTCGAATAAAAGTAGTACACATGAAATTTTTATTAGGATATAGCATATGAAATAATTTTTTGAAGATTTTGAAGGCTCATTATCGATTAAGTAGTTTCATATATAGTGGAAACAATAATGACTATTTGAGACAAAGAATTTATGCTTTATTATTTTGTGTTTTATCATAATTATATAAAGCTACAAACATAAAAAGTTCATTGGGATGAAAGATATGAAATACTAACTATTTATTTTGTAATTAAGGAATGTTATATCTATGATTTTAGAAATTCTATCAATGTGAGAATGTAATGTACATGTTTGTTACACTGGATCTAGGAGTACAGGTCTAGAGAGTCAAATATTTTTTATAATCCCACCACCATCATTTGATATTTTCCCTAAAAACCCACTTAATTACAATGTTATTATATATTTTGGTCTGGAAATAGATACCAAATAACCTTTTTTTTAAATTTTATCTAAATCCTCTTTTATGAAAATAATCGACTCCTTTGGTTAAAAAACATTAATAAAAAATGTGGTGAAACTTATGACACAAGAGATGTTTGATTAGAAAATCTCAGTATTCTATTTATCCGAACTGGTGAAACATGATTTCAAATGATATTTCATAGTTCATAATTCTTTATCAATCTCTTATATTTCATTTTTTTTCATTTAAAACAATAGTTTCATCATCATGGGTGTTATCTGAATCAACATTAACAATATTTTATTCATTTAGATCTTTGTATTCAATTATTTTTTAAGAATTATATATCCTATATTTATCAGAAATTTTAAAATTATCAGCATGAACATCTTTAAAAATATATTTATTTTTAATTATATTTACATCATAACTATCATGAAACATGTAGAGTATTTTTTTCATGTATTATTAGTCCCTACTATTGGATATATAACCCATAAACACAACTTATGTATCTTATTCATCATGATTTATCAGATTTTAATGATTCATTTTCGTCAAGTATGAAATTACAAACATTTTAAAGTCATTCTCTAAGGAATTATTTTTTAGAAAAACATCATAGGAAATTATATTTTATTAATGCCTCATCAAGAATCAATTTTTAATATGTATAAATTTGGAAACATCTTCTCTCCAAAACAACTTTGAGATTTTCAATTCTGCCAACATGGTTCTTCCCATTTTAACAAGGACTCTATTATTCTCTAATTAAATCCATTATATTATGGTGTGTAAGTATTGGTGTAATAATTTTTAAATATATATCCTTCAAATGAATTACAATTTTACTCTCTCCCATTATAATTTCACAATATTCTGATAAACACTCTTAACACCTTAACATTTCTTATGAAAAATTTGAACTTCTCTATCACATAATATTTATGCTTTATGAACACCACACTATTCATCCTAGTAAAATTATCAATGAACAAAATAAAATATATATCCCCTTTAATTTAAAATGTTTTCAATGCCCCATATAAATTATAATGAATTAATATAACTGGTTGTTCTGATTATATCTCTACTTTGTTATGACTTCCTTGCACCATTTTTTAACTTTTACAAAGTCTCAAAAATCATACACCATTATATCATTATCTTCCTAGATAACTCATAGATTCTTATTTACATTTCATTATTATACATCATAGGTCTATAAGACTAATAAATTTATTACATATCTTATTTTTCATTATCTTCACTCACATGAGTCACTTGAGTCTCTACATAGAAATATATTACCATTGGTTATTTTACATTAGTGAAAATTCCTCAATCCTTTAGATTTTTTTTCATGAAATTTTATATTCTGAACATAACTTCACTATCATCATCACATATTTGGATAATAATCCACAAATTTTGTTTGATCCCATTAATATGTAATTACTCCTTGGAATTTAATTTTTAAGCGTTAATCTACATAGTTCCAACCATTTTTATTATCAATGCTAAATCATTTACAAAATTAACTAATAATCCATCAAGAATTTAAATATTTCCAGGAATATTTATATCTATAGTAATGGGAGATAAAGAAAAAATATCAGGAATCCATGTCTTGACATTTCATTACCCGTATTTAATGCAATATCAATAATAATGAACTTATTAACTTTTAAATTTTTTCTAAAAAATGTCGCATTTATTAGATTTTTGAATTTTATTTAGAAGAAAAACCATCCAATATTTAGAAAATTTACCATCCATGTCACATATTCTATACATTTCTTCTATATATTTAAATATATTTAGGGTATACATATGTTAACTATTTTTAGTCATAATTTTCATTAACTCCATATTGTTTCTCATATTACTTAATAGAAACCCTAAATTCATTCCTTATATTCCTCTATGAGAATGGTAAACTTTACTAGAAGACATTAGATTTGGGTTTATAGTCTCTACAACATAAGTGGAAACCTTTTAATCTAGTTTTTTTATTGTATGATTTCTGTCCAGTATAATAAAGTTTCTATCCAAATGTAAATTGAGAATATTTTTGCCTTAATTTTTAGGGAAAATGTCACCATGGATTAATATTCATATCCATAGATGTAGAAATAGATTTTTTTTAATTTTTATTAACACATATATGTATGGAATTGGTTTTAGAAACAATAATATTAGTGGAAATATGTTAAATGATTTTATCATTTTCTAGAGTGTATTATTCTTTTTTCTTTATTTTGAATGTCTTAATAGATTTTGATGATTTATCATTTATACAATAAATTTTCTATAATATTCTATTATACTTTTTATGGTTATTTCAGTATCAAGACACATTGATTTTTTCTTATTCATCTCAATTTCATTTCTTGAAGTTTTTTAATCAAAATAATTTAACATTTTGTCCTGTTCTAAAATTATCCCCTTGATAAGATTATGTTCTTATATGCAATCGGCTTCCTTCTCGAGTAACCCATCTTCACATTCCATTTCACTTTCATCCGCCTTATTTAGTAGGCTAATTTATTTATTGATCTTGGAATTTTTAATTCCAGATTCAATCTTAGCTTTTTACATGTGATCCACGTAGATTTAATCATTTTCCATATCATTTATTGAATAATCTTCATGTTTTTTAACATGAACCTTTAATGTTTAATTTTTTTTACAATAATAACTTCATATTATGACTCTTTAGATTTTGAATATCTTTAATGTACTTGTTTTCATAGTAAACTCCATTACTTAATTCTTGAAAAATTATTCTTCCCATAAATATATTTTCGATATTTTTCCATCTATTATTTTGGATATCATCCTATTTTCCATCAATTTTAGTGTCAAAATTATTCTTCTTCTATTGAAAATCAATTATAAAATATCCAGTTCCCCCATAATTAAAACATTTTAAGGTATGTTTACCACTATATTTTCCTATTCCATTTCTAAATATATTTGAAAAGAGTGAAATGATATTTTCATACTCCTTATCATGTTAATTATCATATTAAGAATCATTAGGGATTTATTTATCATTCTATTTAATTTTAATCTTTTTAATGGTTTTGAATGTTGTCTCTTTCTCTGCCTTGATCTTATTATTTGGAAATAATTACCTCTCTCATATCATATGCATCATGTATGTTCTGTATATAATCTAGAGATAATTTATTCTAATATCTATCATTTAGGGAAGAAACTTTTGTACCAAATATATTAGGAAGAATCATTAATATTTATTAACCACTACGAATTTCTTCAATTAATCTATAAAGATTATGATATTTTTCACAAACCCAATAACCCTGGTGTATAATTCATCAATAGTCTCATCATCATCCATCCTAGAAATCTTAAAATATATATCTCAAAATATATAGCTTATATTATTTTACCTTTATATTTCTTGAAATATTATTTTTATGTTTTCTTAACATGTTTTACATATTTTAGTCCCATATCTTTGGTGTATACATTATTTGACCGAGATATAAAGATAGAATTTTATTCTTTTTCATCATACTCAAGATTTATTTTATCAATATGTTTCATGGGTGAAGATTTTTCAATTGAACTAAAACTAATAGTGGGAGAATAATAAAAATCTAAACCAATATATCAAAGATAAGGATTCAATCTATTAATCTATACATGATAGTTATTTCCATCAAATAAAGCTATCCCATTACTATTAACAAAACTATGATTCTTTATTTTTCTTTAATTAATAAATAATATTTCATAAGAAACTTGAAATTACTTGATACTAATTAATGTGCCTAACTGATTGAAAGTGTAACACCAGCTGATAGAATTGGTGTTACCTTTTTAAATTTTTTTAAGAAATTAACCCTTGTGTTTGGTTAAATTCAATCTCACCCTTACCATTATGAATCTAAAATAAATAAAAACATAATGTCACATAGGTTTTTATTCAAGGTTCACCCCTATTATGGGTGAATACATTATTTCTATGTTTGGGAAAATTTTGAGATATAGGAGCACCCATAATTTTAAAAATGAATGCATATTTGGAAGCTATAATCCTTTTCCCATAATTTATTCATTAATAAAAATGACTCCAAATATATTTCATGTATAATATCCCTCTTATTTACAAATGGTTTTCAAATAGATATGAACATATCTTTAATGAACCTCAAAAATTATGAACATCAATAGAAATATCCTCTCAATCTTTCAGAATAGTTAGTATGAATTCAATATCCCTCCTACTTTAAGAACTTCAATGTCCAGTTTATTCATCTAGAAATGATTAATCTACGATCTTATTATTTTGTTAATAATTACTCAACTTCAATCTCTAATCAAATATTCTCATATTTTAAATAATCATGTACATGTACATTTTTTACCATTAAATACATATAAAATATTTATGCTCTTAATTCTCATTCATTTCTGGTCAAAATAATTCATAAGAATAATACACTTGGTTATTTTAAATAAGGATCCAATTAGCTTATATCTAAATCAATGAATCTTGTTCCAAATTCTCAAAAATTCTCCACCAATCTTCTTTATTTATATCCATATAAATTATAACTTTAAATAAAGACTCAAAAAATGACATATATTCTTGAAATATCATTTGTTTAATATTTTTTTAATTTTATGTTGCCTCAAAAATCACATATGTGAAATATGATAACCAAAATTATTCTTAATCAATGTAAATTTATTTATATTCATGTATTAAAAACATTAGATTATTATTTCATCTCCTCTGTATTACTCCTATATAAGATCCATATTAATCATATGCACTCTTTTAAAAATTTGAGTTAATCTTACAAGGTTTTTAGAAATTTGGAATTAATATTATGAAGTTCCTTACTAAAAAATTCTCAAAATTTATCCTTTTCTAGAATATGTAATTTCCAAGTTATTATTACATATCCAAAATAATTATTAGTTTATTTATAAATAGAAACAAAAACAACTAAAACTCATTTATATCATACTAGACATTTCTCTAAAAAAATCAGCCACATTAACTTAACAAAAAAAAACATTCTTGGATATATTTATTGTTTCTAAAGTTATATTTAAAAGAAATAAAATATCATTCAATAAATTCCTTATTTTCTTCAAGATTTCTAAACTACATAGCTACATGGGAATATGAAAATCCATTCAACCAAACCCCATTTTTTTAGATAGATTAATTACTTATATATTTACGTCCCTAAAGAACCTACTTATAAACCATTATGTCCTACTTGACACACAAAATCATCAAGACCTGTGATAAAAATATATAATGAATTCTCTTTTACCTATGAAGTACCTTGTAAAATTTATATTCATCGCTAGATTATAACTAATAGACAATTGAGGTCTATACATAATAATAAAATAGTTAAATTTTTCTGCAATTGTATTGATTGATCTATTTTCTATCTGAAATACAAATTTACTCATTCCTTTATATCCCAACATGATCTAAAATTTTTCCTACTCTAAAATACACACTAAAAGATAATATCAAGAAATATTTATCTGATACAACTTTTATACGACCTAAACCCATCAATACTCCTCCTTAAATCAAAAATGAGATTGAGTGTTCCTCCTCAGGTCCACATTTAATAGGCCAATGATTAACATTATTGTTAAGGGTAAAATACTCAGAATACAAAATAAATATCTATCAAATATAATTGAATACTTAAGAAAACATGGAATCCAATAAATGACCAATAAGGACTCCATGATCAAATGATATCAAGATCAATGTATAATGCATGAATGCTAAGAAATAATAAAATAACAACAATTATCCATGAAAAAACCACTAACCTACATTAATATAGAAACTAAAAAACCAATTATCCCTTTGTTGTATAAGGAAGTGTATACAAATATAATTTGTAATGAATAACCCATAAGATAATGTTGACACTATATAACTCCCTAGATACACATTGGGATGTGCATTAGTTATGAGGCTGGATTTTTAGGATCATCTCTCCCTTTAGGGTGAATTATTTCATACTATGTGGCTCTTTTATAGATTTAAGTTATATACATTAATCCTTCCCAAAACCTAGTATGGGACTAGTTACACTATTCTGATTATTGATAAAAAATGTGTGTCGATGTTAACATCTATATTTATCAAATATTCTCCACATTTCTTTAATTGTATAGTTATGTAATGCATTAAAGCCACAAAATTCTGATCTATGTAATTTTTCACCACCTAGGGAGTCATTCTGTATTTTTGGAGTTTGTATTGGGCCCATGAGAGGGCCAACCTATACATCTCTATGAAGGAAATCAAAACCTGTGTAGTTTGGTGTCCCTTAACAGGACACCTCGTACTCTTTAAGGGCATGTGTCAAAGACTAATGTCATGCCTTTTAAGGTTATGCAACCATGAAAAAGTGTTGTTTCTTTTAAGGTAATGCAACAATACCTATGGGGTGTTGGTATTGATCCTTATAGACTCATCCTACACATCCCATCTAATAAGAATCAAATCCCACGTAGTTTGGTTTTTTGATAGTTTAAGGTCATGTGATAGGACCAATCAATTTAGTTTAAAATCTTATATTGCGGATGAATATTATGCAGCCTAATGTCATGAATCTATGAATACTAGATGAGATTTTCCTAGTAACGATTGGCGTCTTGGGTGAAGGCATGACGATTAAAGAATTATATATTATAGAAGGCCCATATATGGATAGTTTAAATTCTTGACGTAAAGACACATATTCAGTATAAGGGGAGATGAAAAATGATTGGGCAGGAAATATACATGAGATTTCCTTAGATTTATAACCCATTAAGTGACATAGGTGAAGGAAAGAAGTGTTGAGGCTCCCACTAGTAATATGAAAATGGTTTTGTATTTTATCATTGTGTAGTTGAAACAACCCCTCCCCAAAAATTGTACCCTCCTAGGAGGAAAATTTTAAAAGGGAGATAATTACCCCTAACACCAACCTCTAGTAAGCCAATGGTTGGAAATGAGAATCTAGGGTATAGTAAACACACCGATGAGTGGCGTTACAATCTAAGAGAACACATAAGAAATAGAGAGATAATATAGACACCAACAAACACCATATCGGAAAACAGTATAAAAGAAAACCAATTACACATATGTAATGTCATGTAAAACTACTACAACTGACTAGGAAAACTAAAATTACCAAAAGAAAGTAAAAAGATGGTGACCACGACACCCAAACAAATCCTATAAAACCCACAAGTTATTAGTAACTAGCATGATCTCAAAACTTCTCTAATTGACTGGAAAAAATGTTTATATAACATAGGGTGAGTATAATAGTATACTTCGTTGGATCCTCCCCAGAGCCTATCTTGCAAAAGTAAAGAAATCATGATAATGCACAGTGAACAACAAGCAGAACTAACTTTTCACCTAAATTGGTATAATAAGATCCCATCCTCACCATGGATAATCTCACCAAGTATCACGTACAAGAGAATATAATATAAACAATAACACCATGGGTACCCTGCTAACACTTCCCCACTAGTTTGTTGGATTGCCTCAATGTCCCAGGTCCTAAGAATCTCTCTCTAAAAAGGAATTCCCATAGACACCTGGGTGAAGTATCACCACATGGACCTGATACAACAAAACCACCATGTTTATGTAACCTAAGTAACTAGGTATTTTCCATGAGCCGCCATAGTTTTCATAATGTGTATCATACATTGGGTATTATACCTCAAGCTATTACATCCCATACACTGAGTACGGATCCTCAAGCCATCATAACCTATACACGTTACACCTATAGTTATCCATATGAAACTATATGAAGAATATATGTGTGTGAATAACCACAATATATTACATACCTCTACACAGCTAAACTAACCTCCATGCCTACCAGTCCAAGTAACTACCAAGATAAGAGAGAAAGGCCAATGGGGGTTCTCATCCATCCTTCCTTCCATTGAGATGCAGGGAAAACACCCCCTAAGGCTCAGATCCTTAGAGTGTTAGTTTTCCTAACCGACAGAGTAGAGTAGTGTATATAAAAACAGATATTACGGGATATAATATACCTCACAACCAAAGTAGAGGAAATACAATATCTTAGACTCATCTTTAGCTGACATCTCTCTAACTCTTAGCTACCACTAATAAGGCTAGATATCCTATAAACACTATACAATTTAAAGATATGCATGAATTTAATTTATCACTTTTTATTAGTTTCACGTTATGTTAATTAATTCTTTAAACATTAATTAACCATTATCAAACCACATTTCATTTCATTATCATTCCAGGAAATATCCATGTCCTCCTGGCATAACCAAACAGACTCCATAGTTCCTCAGAAGTATAACCTCAACATTTTATCCTAGAAAGTTCCAACCCCGTGGTCAAAAATAATTTATTCAATAATTTATTAACAGAATTATCACCTTTCCAAATTCCATGTATTCTAAGAAAGCATTCTAAGAAACTAAATTCCTGGGGTTCAACATGGTGAGTATATGCACTACCCATCGAGTCTTTTCCACCTATATCAGGAATATAGACTCATCCATCCTAGAGAATCTAAACACGAAAATCAAAAATCATACCCCAAAATAATTTTACTATTTTGGAAGGAGGGTAAGAAAGACCATATTACTCAAGTAGTGCGGAAGGTAAAATAGATAAACAAACAACTGGTTCAACAACAACCATTTTCACATTAACGGGTAATCCCAACTTCAACCCGTTCCATCATCCCCGGTGTCCTCCCCCACACATACATGCATAAATCGACACATCTCTCCACTCTAGGTATAAATTGATACCACAACCACCACTGGGACTCCCTACCCTACATACCATGACAGCCTTCCAGGATCATCCATCCCAGGAGCGCACCATAATACAAGCACCATGATACAAATAACATAGTATCTTTTCTCTTGGAATTAACCAAGTCATTCATCATTCACACACAACGAGATCTCATAGCTCCAAATCAAAAGCATCTTTTCCTTTTAAAGCAATAGGGTAACTCAATACCCTTCAGGGAATTAACTTTATCACATAACTGGTTCAATATTCTATATTGAATTAATAAATTATTTTAAACATGCATAACAGCATACATTTGATTATCATCAAAGCACAAAAACAAAAACAACAAAAACCAGAACCATTAAACATGACCCTTTATCATTAGCCAATTAATTGATGATTAATAAATAATTTATGTTATTTACCAAGTTTCCATCAAGAAAACACAAACAGATTTCAAACCTTAATAATCATTACAATTGTATTCCTAAAAATTATATGATCATTTATATTTAATAAAATATAATTTAGTAATACTATTTTATTAAAATTTTATTTAATTCAAAAATATATTAATTCCTCAAAATAGATTTATTAATTGAATATTTACTAAAAATACTATTTTTAATTTAAAAACTATTTACAAAGTAACAATAATAAAATGAATTTATAATATTTATTCTAGAAAATACTAATTCTAATAATAATAGTGCTATGGTTTTGTTAAATAACCCCTTATAAAACCAACATAATACCTAAGGGTAAGGCGTGCCATGGTGACAGACTCTGGGGGCGGTTTAGATAAATTTCTCGAGTGGTAATCTCTATTAATATACACTTCTCCCATTGGTCATTCTATTCAAGAATAACGTGCTGATGCTCGGATTGGGCTTGGTCAATAGTGAAGCCCAGTGAATCTACCTCCTTTCTGAGTTCCAACAAATGGGCTTCATATGGAGCAATTCTATTAGATGAGGCCATCACTTCCTTTGTCTGAGTAAATTGGATTTGTTGAAGCCCTATATTTATACTAATCATGTGATCATAGTTAAACAACTATATTATAAATGGTAACAAATATTAACTATTTTTTAGAATCCAAAAACATAAAACCAATGAATTTCATATGTTTTATAAAACAATTTTACATAATAATACATTTAATTAGATCAAGAAGAATTTTCATTAATAAAAGTTTGGGTTGTTACAATCTCCCCCCCTAAGAAATTTTTCATACAAAATTTAATTTTCCCACACTAAAATAGATGAGTTTAACTCTGCTTCATCACTTCCCCTAATTCCCATGTTGCTTCTTTAAACTTGTGGTTTCACCACAACACCTTGACAAGGGGAATTTTATTATTTCGTAGAAAGTTTTCCCTATGAACTAATACCTTCATCGACTTCACTTTATAGGAGAGGTAATTCTTCAATTGTACCACCTCAAGATTTATAACATGCGATGGATCAGGCATGTACTTCTTTAAGAGTGAAAAATGTTATACATCATGTACTTTAGATAGCTTCAGTGGGAGTACTAGTCGATAGGACACTGCACTCATGCGATCAAGGATCCCAAAATGGTAGATTCACCTTGAACTAAGATTTACCTTCTTCCGAAATCTCATAACTCTCTTCCAAGGTGATATGTGGATGAATACCATGTCTTAAACATCAAACTCTTGGTCTTGTTGATGATTATCAGCATCTCACTTTTTTAAACTCTGAGTAGCTTTAATGTGCTGCTGGATGGTCTTAACCTTCTCTGCCATTTCTCTGACCATTTTTGGACTTATGAGTTTTCGCTCCCCAACTTCATCCCAAAATTTTGGTGTTATCCACCTATTCCCATAATTGGGTTCACAAGGATCCATTTAGATGCTTGAGTGGAAACTATTTTTGTAAGAGAACACAACCGGAGGAATATGTTGATCCCATACTCCTTTTAAATCCATTGAGAATGCTCTTATAATTTCCTCAAGTGTTTAGATAGTCTGTTCATATTGGCCATCAGTTTATGGATGATAAGCCATATTGAAGTGATGATCAGTATTCAGAGTGTGTTGGATAGTCTTTTAGAACATAGAGGTGAATCTTGGATCCCAATCAGATACAATTGATAGTGGTACTCCATGCAACCTTACCAGTTCTCTAATGTATATATGTTCCAGTTGATCCAATGATAAATCCTCCTGAATTGCAATGTTACATGCTGTATTTGTAAAATAATCCACAATAACCTAGACAATGTTATTTTTTTGGGATTTAATTGGAAGTACAGTGAAAAAGTTCATAGTGATGTTCTCTCATTTCCATGTTAGTATGGGTAATGGTTGAATCATCTCCTTATAATTCTGCCTCTCATGCTTCAGTAGATGACATACCAGGTAGTTTGACGTATTCTCAGTGATCTCCTTATTTATGTCATCCCATCAATAATGATCTCAGAGATCTCGATACATCTTTGTGTTTGCTGGGTGTATGGAGAAAATTTGAACTATGTGCATCATACAAAAGATATTTTTTAACTCTGAATTTGATAGAACACATTGTATTGTCCCAAATCTAACAATTCCTTCTTCATTAACATTGTACTATGAGTATTTCAATTTTTTATAGTTTCCACTTTCTTCTAAATTCCCACACCATCCTTTTAATAATCATCTAATCGTTCCAAAAGAGATGGTTGGGAAATCATTTGTGAAAGGGTTGATGATGTTCCATTCATTTTGATTCCCATGTCCATATTCATCAAATCTAAGAGGAATGTATCCACTCCCATTCCCAAAAATGAAAGAGTTGCTGGATCCTTTCTACTTAGATAGTGTTCCACCTCGTTTTCATTCCCAGGGTGGTAATGGATTGAGCAGTCATAGTTGTTGATCAGATCTAACCATCTTCGTTTGTGCATATTCAACTCTTTCGATGTGAATATATACTTGAGGCTTTTGTGATCTATATATATATATTTCACACTTGTCCCCAAAGAGGTAATGTCACTAAAATTTTAAAGTGAAAATTACTATATCCAATTCCAGGTCATGTGTTGGATAGTTTTTCTCATGAACATACAATTTCCTTGATGCATAGGTAATGACATTATCATTTTGCATCAACACACATCCCATTCCCTTCTTTGAAGCATAACTGAATACCACAAAAAGATATCCACTTGTGGGTAGTGTGAGCATGGGCACAATGATAAGCCTCCTTTTCAAATAATTGAATCCCTCTTCACATTAATCACTACAAACAAACTTAACTCCCTTCCGAGTTAGTTTTATAAGAGGGTTTGACAATTGTGAGAAATTTCTCACAAATCAGCGATAATATCTAGCTATCCTAAGTAAGCTACGAATATACTTCACTGATGTAGGCCTAGATCAACCCTCAATTGTAGCTATCTTGGTGGGAACCACATATATCCAATTACATGCGATGATATGACCCAAGAATGAGACTTCCGTCAACTAGAACTCACACTTTCTATAGTTTTCATAGAGATTCTTCTTTCTTAAGGTCTCTAGTACAATGCTTAGATATTCCTCATGCTCCTCCTTGGTTCTAGATTATATTATAATATCATTTATAAAGGCTACCATGATTTTTTCAAGGTAATCTATAAAAAATACAATCATCTTGTCCATGAAGATTTCTAGAGCTTTAGTGAGTTTGAAAGACATTATTATAAATTCATAGTGCTCGTACCTTGTACAAAAAGTAGTCTTGGGGAAATCCTCCTTCCTCACCCTTACTTGGTAATATCCCAACCATAGATCCCCCATGAAGAAGTATTGTGCTCCACATAGATGATCGAACAAGTCATCAATTTGGGGAAGAGGATACTTGTTCTTTATCTTGATTTTATCGTTCTCATGATAATCAATGCAATCGTGCATTGACCCATCCTTCTTTTTGACGAAGAGGACTGGTGTACCCCATGGTGAAGCACTGGGGCATATAAACCCTTTATCTAGATTCTCCTGTAGTTGTTTCTCTAGAACCTCAAGCTCGACAAAATCCATTCAATAGGGATTCTTGGATATTGGGAAGGCCCTAGGTGTAAGATCAATCGATAATTCAATAACTCTTCTAAGAGGAAGACCATACAATTTCTCGAGAAACACTTCATCCAATTCCCTCACAATTGGTGTGTTTTGAAGGATGGATGCTTCCTTTTAACTAAATCATTTCATTAAGATACACATGATGATATGGAAGTAATATCAATGAATGAGATGATGGTGCTAATGAAGATTCATCAGCCTCCATGAAATTATATAGAATTAGTGTTGATTATCCATAATGAGAGTGATTTTCCTCTAACTGCAATTTATTTTCTCTCTATATAGGGGAAACCAATCCATGCCATGAATTGTATCAAATTTTACCATAGGGATTATGATGATGTTCTAAAGGATGTTAAATCCACAAATTGTGATAGTGGAGGAGTTATATTCATAGGATTCAATAATTTTCCCATTTTCCATTCTCACCGACATCTTTACTTCCACGATTTTTGGTGGTTTTGAGATTGTTCTACTAACCTTTTGGGATATAAAATATTGTATAGAACAAGAATAAAAAAGTATGTTTGCAATTATTGAATGAATAACTAGTGTACCTATCGGAACATTGTTCTAGGGCTCTACTTTGGAAGTAGTGATGGATGAATTTATCCTTAGATTCCTTGGTGGTTGTTGGTTGTCTATGAAAACCCTTAGCCTAGGTAACTTGTTTGCAAAGTGCCCTGGTTCTTTGTAGTAAAATCAATGAACAATGTATTGAGGGTTGAACATAGAATTCTTATCCAATATCATAGTAGTGGGTTTTTCTTTTCCATAGTTTATGTTCAGGTTCCCTTCTCTTCCACACCCAAAGCATTTCCTCGCCCCTTCAGGAAATTTCTGGGGTGCTTCTTTCCGCACCTTCGGCATATTTGGTGCTGGGATTTCATAGCACCATTGGATTTATCAATCCGACCACCAGAATTAAAGTCCACCTTATGATTCTTATCCCCAAGATACCATTGAGATTCTCTAATATCCATTTCGAATTTAAGAGAACATCATACAATTTATTCATAGCTATCAAAGTCACAAATTGCTAAATATTTCCATTAGCTAGGTTTTTGCCCATCAAAGAAGCGGTCAATCCTGAATTTGGTGGTAACAATAAGTTGGAGTCATTTTGTGAAAACCATATGAATTTTTACTCTTATGCTCTAATGGATTCATCGTCTTTTTGTTTAAGTCAAAGGAAGTCCCTTTCTTATATAAGTCAGATGGTGCGCGATTTTTTTTATCAAAAATCATTTTCCTAAATTTTTTCTATTCCAACATCTAAATATATTCATCAAGATCTATATTTTTTTATAAATATACACCATTGATCAGGTTCACAATCATTTCAATAAGCATCCAGAAGAACTTTCTCTTGTTCAGAACATTGAAGGATGGAGGAGATATTTTAAAATGGAGTTCATCCTTTTTTTGGAGATCGAGGTATTATATGATCCATTAAAAGTAGGAGGCCTTTATCTCATGAAGATATCAATTGTGATTTTTTATTTCTTGGGGGGGGGGGATTGAACGTTCCTTTTGACCAATGTTTCTCTTAAAAACATGAGTTAACTGAGATATTATTATGAAAAGGTTTGCAATTACCACTCTCATCAGATTGGGAATCTCATTAAAATAGTCGTCACATTGATCTTCGCATTGGTTGTTAGCCTTATTCCTCCTATTACATGCCATTATGTGTAATAAAAGGAATGTTAGGGGTAAATCATAAAGGGGAATCCAAGGAAAAATTGGAGAACTAATAAAGTAAATTTCTTTACTTAACTCATGAATTTATATGCTTCAATCTATGTTATCCATGATATACTTCCTAACATATATTATTAAGGGAATTTTTTTATTCCCTTAATAATGGTTCATAATAATCTCATGAATTTACCAAATCATATCCCCTAGGAGTTTCGCAACAAATAGTGCATCAAGGCCCATTGTTGTGCACCAGTTCCTGTTCGAGACTATCTCAAAGCGTTGTATTCGTGTTTTACCCCTAGATAAATTTGTGTCAGAGCCGCCTCTACTTGTTCATGTCTTGACAAGGATGTATTTTCTTGGTAAAACAATTAATATATACTCACCAAAATTTAGGGATATTTTTATTATACTTACTCTTATCCCTAAGGCTTTCACTTGGGTTTTTTAATCTTAATCTCAAAAATATATAAACCTATCCGTTGAAAAAAACTATAACAACCCTGATCTTTATTACAAAATTAAACATGATTTATTAAATATAAATGTGCTTTAAAAATGTGAGTATTGAGAGGTCTAGTGTATTGGGAAATTAGGAACATTAAATAACAACTTACAACAAAAAACATAACATCATTAATGAAAAATTCTTTTACATGACCACAACATTCCTTCATACTCAGCATTGTATGGGATATCCTGAGGACATGCATAAGAAAATGGTGATCTATAAAGCCCAGTAAGGGAGTAAACAAGTCATATCATGAATAATGAAATACATGTTAAGAAATAGGCATATAAATGGGGAATAAGGTAATTTTTAACATAAAGGCATGATATATCATGATTATCATAACACAGAAATGTGGCAACAACATTTAACATTATATTAGCATGATCCAAGGCTCATTTCACATTGAACATGAGTAAAACCTAATTAAAATTGAATTATAATGAGTAATACCTAATTTAACTTGATTAATCATGACAATAATCTTTACCCAATGCATTGGAGTGCTATCAGGGCACACCCTTGTTAATCATTTCATTTCATGCGTAAGTGTGCCACATGGATCATACAACAAAGAATCATTCAAAATCATAATTTATTCCACGATAAAGTAATGTGTAATATATACATGAAACTCTATAATAAATATGTAAATTTGAGTAATGTTTATTACCCTTGATAGAGAATTGGGCATGGTATTCAATACATAATGACTCTGGCATGAAAAATCGTACAACAATTCTGGAAGCATAACAGCGTAACATAAGAATTCATAAAAATAGTTAATGATAGAGAAAAGGTTATATCATCATATTTACAAGAAATTGATAGTAACGGGGTAATATAGATACATTTCCCAAAATATGTAATGGAATTTAGTTGCATAATATAAATGAATTTCTTTAATTTAAATGATGAGAGAGAAATACCTTAATGAATTTTACCATGGTAACGAGTGTACATGGGAGGAATTAATGAGAGAAAAAGGGGTATATAATCATTAAAAAATAAGTAGGTAAGTATAGGGGAGGTGTGAAATCATACCCCAACATTTTTAATTGAAAAAAGGGAATAAAAACATAAAGAAACTTGGAAAAAAAATGAGAAAAGAAGAAACCCCTTACTTGGAAGTGTGATCCCAAAGTCTGAAGAGAGGATTGAGAGAGGATTCTAGGGAGCTTGGGGAACCATCATAGAATTATAGATAGATTAGGTAATAGGTTGGTCAATCTCAAAAGTTTTATAGTGTAGACTAATGGGTGATTGACTGGGTTTATATAGGAAATGAGAGGGAATTCTTTATTATTTAGGTTTTGGACACTACACATTAAACTAATCAAAACCACAAAAAACCCCATGGTTTTAGACCATGGTTTTTTCCAAAAATGAGTGTAAAAAATTATTTTATAAGTCCAATTCCATAAATTATTGAAATATTAGGCTTTATTATGTGGATGTGAGTCACACTCGCAAAGAAATCATTTTAAAAAGTTAATATGTTTTATAAGTCTTGGATGGACCACTAAGGAACCATAAAATTAATAACAAAATTATAAAATTACATTATTTTAAAGGTAAAACATATATTCTACAAATATACCATTTATAGTATTTTATTACATCACTATTTGCTGATAATTATGTCATCGAACATATTATATATTTAAACAGTATTTAATTTTTACCCAAAAAATCGATTACCTCAGAAAAATATGAAAAATTCACTATTAGATAATTTCAATGACCTGAATAAAAAAATGATATTAATTTTTTCTAAATAATTTTCTAAATATGTGAATTTTCAATTTTAAAATAAAAATCAACATTTATACAAAATTCACGGGGTTTGACAAAAACAACTTTCAAACCTTAATAAAAATTATAATTGTATTCATAAAAATTATATGATAATTTATATTTTAAAAAAAGTAATTCTGTAATAATATTTTATTAAAATATTATTTAATTAAAAAATATATTAATTCATCAAAATATATTTATTAATTGAATATTAACTAAAAATACTATTTATTATTTAGAAACTATTTACAAAGTAACAATAATAAAATGAATGTTTATTCTTTACTCAATAAAAAACTAATGCACATAGTCATAGTGCTAGGGTTTTGTTACATGAACTCTTATAAAACATTTATAAGACCTATGTGTAAGGTTTACGATGGTGAGAGAGACTCTTATCGTAGTTCAGAAAACATCACTCGAGTGGTAATCTATATTAACTTCCACTTCTCCCATAGGCAGTTCCATTCAAGCCTAATGTGTTGAACCTCAGTTTGGGCTTGGTCAAGAGAAAAGTCCGGTGACATTCCCTCCATTAGAAGCTTCGAAAAATGGGCTTCGTATGGAGAAATTCTATTGGATAAGGTCATCACTTCCTTTTTCTGAGTAAATTGGATTTTTTAAAGCCCAATATTTATACTATAACACCCCCAGGTTTTTAAAATAAATATAAAATTCAATTTTATAATCCAACCATTAAACACAAATTTTTCTCTTCTATGTTTTGAATTTCAAGAAATTATCATCTAGAGTTGTGTTCAGTATGTCATTAGGAGTCTGATAGAACAAAATTGATTTTTGGTGAATAGTAACATACCCTAATGAATAGTAATATGCCCCTTGAATAGTAAAAAAATATTATTTTATTTTCTTAAGGCAATATGATAATGGGATCTTAATCAATTTTTCAATGTCACATAAAACTAATTGCTCTACAAGATTATTATTTTTCGAATTAACTATGACCTTATTTAAAAATTAAATTAATAATATTTAGAAAATTATTTTTGAAAAATGGATTTCACTTTTTAATTCTACACGTCGAAAAATGGTATGGGTGAATTTTAGGGATTTTTCTAAAATACATGATTTTTTCATGAATAGTAAAAATACAGTTTTCAGGTTTCGATAGATTAATGACATCATAATGATGAAATAATTAAATATAAAAGTATGGTTGACTTTTTTATAGTGCCTTATGACATGAGGTGTCCCAAGTGGATTAAACCATGGGAAAATACCATGGGAAAGCCCATGGTTTGGTAAAAACCACTAATGAGGTGACCCTTTGAAATTATTAAACAATTACCTCTATTTTTCTATAAATACCCACTCATCCATTCGTTTTCTTTCATTCCAAATCCCTGATACTCGATTTTATGGTGGTTTTAACTCTCTAGGAGTCCTCCCATGGTGTCCCTAATCCACCAAGGTCCCATCCTTCAAGATCTAGGAGTTATTCAACAGGGTAAGAGAATTCTTCAATCTCTTCTTTAAGTCGACACTTCTTTTATGTTATCTATTTGAAATTCGTTTCTCATATGTTGGGGTTTGATTTTATTTATTCTTATCATTGTTCTTTTGATTTAAATATGATTATATTCCCTTTTTGTTATCATCATTTGATTTTATGAAATTTTAAGTGCCGCCGTTAGGCTGCCGAATTTTCATAAGGGATCTCTTAACTTTTCTTTATTTTCAAGTTCATCTCTTTTATTTTTCTCTCCTAACCTCCTCTATCCAAATGAACATAATAACTCCAGTAACATCTATATAGTGGATTTATATAATTTTAATGTAAGAAACATCATAAATATTCTAATTCCCTCCCTTTTATTTTTATAAACAAAATCGATGTCCATGATGTTCAGATTTATAACCATCGTGGATGAAGAAGTTTTGTTCTTCAATTTATTCTTCATTACTGGTCATGAAAATATATTAATCGTTGAACTAGAATATAATATATTTTTTATAACCTAATTAATATTCATGAACCATAATATGTACATATAATTAAGTTATATGACCAAACTAGTTCATAATATTCCAAATACCGCCGAATAATTGAAGTGGTTTTCATCTAATGATTAATCCTCATTCCATGTAAACAAATGATTTAAATGAACAATATAAATTATTTATTTTCATTCATAATATATAATTCCAATACTAGAGATATATAACCATTCCACATGAACTTCATTACTTAAAAACAAGTGAACCGAATATGAAAATAAAGGAAACAAACACTCCAGAATGACAAAATTCAATACAATAACTTATCAATAAAGACATAAATGAACTAACCAGATTTATGGTAAGCTGAATAAATTTCTAATAGGTTCTGAAATAAGTTATTAACAAGTATAATTTCATATTCAAAAATCTTAAGTACCAGATAGGTACACATTTGGAGTTAAGGTAAGGGTTCTCCACCCGAACTTCCATTTTCATTCGGGTTACTTTTATTGTCTAATTTCCTCGATGAAATTATTATGTATTGTAATGTACTACTCATAAATTATGTTTGAGTATTCTATATATGCACACCAACCAGAATCCTTCCCTATTTTCTGGATAGTTACATGTTTTAAAATATGCTCTCTAAACTGTTTCCAAAAATACGTGCCAGATACAAGGGAATTTCTCAAATTCATATCTCTTTTCAACGACAATCTATAATCTGTTTCTAGAAACCATTATTCATATAAAAACACAAAGTTTTATTATGAAAATACTATCTTACATCACTTATGGTTTTATACAATGATTTTTCCAAAAGAACTCTTCCTTTCAAAATAAAAGAGTATTCATCTCAAGAATTACTTAATGATTTTATAAGGGTGTTTTCGTCTAATTCAACACTCTAGTTGATTCCATGGTATTATTGGGGTTAATAATTTATGAAGTCATCTACCATATTTTATTTAATGGTTTATGACTAACTCTATTGTGGATGATCTATCCTAAAACCATTCACCATATTATTCCGAATGGTTAGTGTTTTAAGTTTAATGATTGGGGAAAGCTAGTTACATTTCATATGATAGATTCAATATGAATGTATATATTGTTTATGTTGATCCACACTCATATGAGGAATGAATTATAGTTATTATATAAGAGATGGGGCCCTCTATTGCCCCTCGATGCATCGGTAGGTCTCATGATGCAAATAGACATGGAATTGGCCTAGGCCTTTCCCAATATGATATGGATTTTGGCCGAGGCCTTAATCACTTGATGTCTTGGCCATGGCCATGATAAGATGATTCAGAATGTCCGTAATATGCATTTCCCTCATTATGAAGCTAGTAATTGGATGTTCATGTGGATATTCGACTAGTAGAATACCCTTGATTATGTTTTATTATGTTAATATTTACTCAGCTCATATTCCTACGATAATATGTTCAAGTCTATTATTAAAGGCATGTGTTTTCAATAATTCACCATGTCTAATGTTTATATTATCTTCCACTGTATTGCTTACACTTACTAAGCGTTTTAGCTCACCCTTTCTTTTTGTTTTATTTTTCTCAGGACATGAGGAAGAAAATTATGAATGACATGCAAGCAGAATCTAGGAGACATGATGTTGCTAGTGGAATAATTTAGTGTCGTTTTTCATTTCCATATATAAAGTTGAACTTATGTATGTATCTTGTTTCCAATAAAACTAAACTACTTGGTCCTTCTGGATTTGTATTCCTTTTATGTTTGCCAATGAAATCAAATAAGGCATCGACTCTGGGAAACTGGGGGCAGGTCTTTACAGTTGGTATCATAGGAAGTTAAGTACAATACATGGAAACTAAATTTATAGAAAGTAGAATTAAGAAAGAGTCCCTAAGATAGTCTTTGAGGATAATTATACAAGAACATACTGGTATTTTGGTAAATAATAGATTATTTGGATCTTTCAAGAAATACATCCTTGTCTGGATACGAGTAGGTAGAGGCGGTTCGGGCACAGATGTATCTTGGGGTAAAACTCGAAAACACCAATTTGAGCTAGACTCGAACGGGAACTGGTGCACGACAACGGGCCTTGCTGCACTCTTGGTTACGACACTCCCAGGGGATATTCTTAGGATAATTCTCATTTTATTTACAAGACATTATGAAGGAGTTTAATGTAAATATTCCTCAAAGAAACCATTTTTGTGAATATGGGATTAGCCATGTGTCAGATCTCAATTTTTCTGAGTATTTTTAACTTATGATTATACATTAGGATTAATAACCTAATATAGTGTCTGCCATTATCTAGATATGGTGCCTAGTGGATGGAATGGAAATTGCACGAATGCATGTGTTCCCTGTAGGGATTTTCCTCCGACGCAAGATAATGATATCGGCTCTAGCGCTGTGACTGGTGATGAGTAACTCATAACTATAATAGGAAAACTTACTCAGGTTATGAATAATAACCTTACCCATATGGAGCATCCAGATCCACCATGTGGAGGAGCCATGCTAGATCGCTTTATGCGACAATATTCTCCATCATTCAATGGGACTAAAAACCCATTTGTAGTAGTATAATGGATATGTTCCCTTGAGAAGATATTTATAGCTTTGTGATGTAATGAAAGAGATAAGGTTGTCATGGTATTATATCGTCTATCGGGAGATTCGGATCAGTGGTGGTCATTATTCCAAAACACTAAGTAGGAGGAAGAGATAAAAGAGATGGAATGGATGGATTTTAAAGAAATATTTTTAGAAAAACATTTCCCTCGTGAGCAGCGAGAAGATATGGAGAGATGATTTTTGAATCTGAGGCAGAAGGAAGATGAGAATGTTGCAAGGTACGAAGCTAACCTCACATGATTATCTAGACATGCTGTAGACTACATACGAAATCCAAGGAGTAAAATTGATCGATTCTTTGATGGCCTAAATCCATTCCTACGATGGGCACTGGTCTCCCAAAATTATTCATCATATGAGGATATAGTTTCATGTGCCATCAAGACAGAAAAAGAATTAACTAAGTCTTATGAATTTAAGGGAAAGCAAGAAATGAAGAGGGCTGCTGAAAATCTTGGGAAAGGAAATAAGGAAACGGGGAATAAGGGAAGAGTCGAATTTCCACCATGTGACAATTATGGAAGGAAGCACCATGGTGTATGCTTGAATGGAAAGGGAGTATGTTACAAATGTGGTCATAAAGGCCATCTTTCTTGTTAGGCTTATAGGAGGAAGTGGGGGATCTTTAGAGATTATTGTGGAAGGTTTTGGACGACCCAAGTGACTTGATAGGTGAGTGGAATGGGTTATATATTGTTTCCTTTTATAAGGGGAGGATGGTCTCTTAAAGAAAGTGTGAAAATATTATTTTATTACATAGTGATATTCGGTTTCTAAAAGTACAAATCTAATTATATCCAAAGATAATATGACTCATGGTCGAAATAAAATTATCCAATAATAATTTGAAAGGTTTTGAATATTATTTTAATATTAATAATTATATTTATTTAAATAATTTATTAATGAGGTAAATACTACATATTTATTATGTCATAAATAATTAAATTTATATGATGCCTAAAAATTATAAAAAAATTACCATAATATAGGAAATCGTTTTATCTTTCCAATTATTATTTATAGTTGAAAATATTACATATATAACCCCATGTAAAAATTGATATACTAAAAGATATTTGTTAATGTCATTTTTGTCTTTACTTTATGTTAATTAAAATAAAGTGTCATAATCATTCTTAAGTGGCTACATGGGGTTCCAAAATCGACCTAAGGATGCCCATGGTCGGCCATGACTCATCCAATAAGGTTAGGACAGGTGTTAAGGTAATTTTTTATTATTATAATATTCTTTTTACGTAGGATTACCCTATTAAACATTAACCGCGGTAAATAAAAGTCAAAAGTTACTATTCACCAAAAATTAATTTCATATTATTGAACCACATTTTTCTTACTAATAACAACAATGTATCTCAGATTTTCAAAATTCAAATCACAAAAGCTGTAAAATTTCATTTCAATGAAAAAGTCAGATTTTTATCTACTACTTAGTGGATTCACTATTCATCAAAAATTGAAGTTTTTCAGAAAATTACCAAAAATTCAGCCTAAGATATATTTGATATTCTGAATTAAAAAATTATGTCTATTTTACCGAATTAAAAACATTGAAAATGGATTGATTAATTTAAAATTAATACCCGTTGTCAAAACAAATAACGTGTTTTTAAGAAACATTACCTATCAAAATATTGACACTTGTTTATGTATAATTTTAAAGTGAAATTAATTCCAACGACAAAATTTGGATCAAAGGTCAGAAATATAATCTAATTACACTTTAAAACCAATTTAAAATATAATCTAACCCTATAAATAAATTATATTAAAAGGCAGTTTTGAATTAACATACATTATTTATCACCATTCAAAAAAATGAATATGATTAGAAAATTACCAAAATTTCACCCAAAGTAAATTTTCATGTCCCAATTCTAAAAAATAATTTTATTTTGTCCAATTGAATATATAAAAGGGTCAAATGTTGGATTTTAAAAGGGTTCACCATTAAAAGGTGGTAAATTGATTTTTTTTCCAAAATAAATTTTTTATTTGAAAAATTGAATTTGTTCTTATAATTTGTCTAAGAAAAAAATAATACATACATTAAATTTATATGGAGTATATAAAATTCAAAATCTAGTTAATACTATTTATAACCGTTTTGAACGACTAGTTTGGTAAGTCGTGGTGCACTCGAACTCGGTGTTGCGTGTATCGCAAGCTATTGAATTAAAAGAAAATAACTTACTATGAAATCTTGGGTTTTTACATTCTACCCTCCTGGCATCCTCGAAATTTGAAATTGTTTTTTTAAATAAAAGGTTAAAAATAGAAAAAAACCTTTGTGGAAAACCCACATCAAAAATTGGGTCAATAAAATTTAGTCTTAATAAGAGGTAAAAGACGATGAAATAGTCACCACTAAATTATGATCTCGATTAGGAGAACGTTGGTCGAAATTAGAGACACATAATTGGATGAAAATGTAAATATATATAGGGAGTGATTGAGGTCATCAATCACAAACAAGTGTAAAATTGTTTGCCTCAAAGCCATCAATCTTTGACGATTTAAAATATCATTGGTTCAACAAAATATAAAGCACTAGGATAACAAATTTTTTGTTTTAAGATCCCTTCCATAAAGATTAATAATTAATTTATTCATAGAATATGAAAATGAAAATATACATGACATGTAGAGTTTCATACTTTATATAATTCTTACCACAAAATAATCTTTCACTCTAAATGATGATTATTAAAGATGACTTGGTCACACCTGAAGCGCTAGAATCAACTTATAGAGAATCACATAATCCAAAATGGATGAACTATATATTTCTCTTTTCTTTAGAGATTAAAAAAAACCAAAATGGTTAGTAAAATATCAGATGATCTGCAAAAAGGATAATACTTTTGAGAAATAAATATTAATCTTAATTTCAAAAATTAAACAAAAAATACCCAAAGTTCAATAAATACCATTCAATAAACAATTGTCCCTAATTTTTTTTAATATAATCTAAACCAATATTGAAAACCAAAACTCAGAAGAATTTGCTTACGTATTTTTCCACATTAAATTGTATCTCCAAATAATATCGACTACTCTTAAATTCATATACTTAAAATTAATTAACCTACGAACATATTCCCTATGATAGGTTTATTATTTCTATAAATAACCCAAATTGATATAAATACAAATTAAAAAAATTGTTTTAAAAAACACCATTACTCTTCAAATGAAATCCCATAGTATTCTATTTTCCTTAGGCATATAGTATTCTCAATAGAGTGAATGTCTTCAAAAATAACATTTACCACCTTATCAAAAAATCAATTTTCTGATACTAATGTTATCCATTTAATAAGACATAATATCCCAAATCAAGTTATTATTGATCAATAAAATCTTTTAACTAAAAAAGTATTAGTCACACTAACAAGGGACTTCACGTAGTCTAGTGGTGGGCGATAAATCCCAATCGCACTATTGTTGTGGGTTCGATTCCTGCAGCTTTGTCCGACGCGATAAGCTGTCACATGCTCTATGTGTTGTCCTTTTTTTAAATAATATATAATTTTATAATATTCCCAAAAATGAGATAGATTCCTCAAAATAACTATAACATAATTTCATCACTAATGTTATCTCTTACCTCTCATTTTCATTACAAAATTTAATAACATGTAATTTCCTCAAACTCAATGATCATATAAAACCAATGGTTATTTATAACTATATCCATAAGAGAAATGATAATTCTTCCTCAAATATCATTTTCACATGACAAACTGCAGGGTTACAAATTCAAGAGAAAAGTCTTCCAATGTAATCCCTTCAACAAAGAGCACTAATACTTTTTAAACATTTCACCATCCATTTATTTCAACATAACTTCTTCCATGACCAAGAGGATATCCTACAGAATAGGGAATTCACTCGGGTAATGTCCAGGTCCCCTACATTTATGGAAAATGACGGTAAATTGATTATTAGGACCATTTTTATTTTCTTACATAGTACTCTTCATTTTTCCTCGGTAATTCTTTACTTTATGTAATTGTTTCCCACACATAAATCATTTATTTGTTCCATTAGAACTCCTTCCTAGGTGTCTCCTTCCACATTTCTTACATGATGGAAAATGACCATTCATTTCTCCATGGTATTCAATGATGGAGCTCTTATCATTCACCACTTTTTTCTTCTTTGTTGAGTTAGGGAGTTGGTTAATATATATGTAGTTGATCATATTTTTTGAAAACTGATTCAGTATGACAAGATATCTTTTACGCCTATCAAATTCCATTTTTTTATCATTTACACCACCGTTAAAACATTGTACATCATTCTAAAAGTTACTATGAATTCCTTGTAATCCATCCATTGACTAAAACCAGAAAGCATTGTGTGTGCAATAATAGTCATAAAATCATTTGGAGAAAATCATGACACATTATTTTCAATTTAAAACACATTAGGATTAACCAAGGTTATTTAATACCATCTTATATTAAAATACTTCAAATTGGTTTGAAAGAGAATGTAAATTATCCTAAGCATATCCCCCAGGAGTTTCGTAACCAAGAGTGAAGCAAGGCCCATTGTCGTGTACCAGGATAACCTAGGTCAAGCCCGAAACTCTTTGTTGGAGTTTTCACTCCTTGGTACATCTGTCCCAGAGCCGCTTCTACCTGCTCGTATCCATACAGATATGTAGTAATTGGAAAATACACAAAATCTCTATATTAACAAGATTCTATGAAGTTCTTCTATAACAAATCCTCAATGTCTGTCTTAGGGAAGTCTGATCTAATCAGAGTTTATGTAAATCTAGTTTCCAAAGTTTGTACTAAACTTCCTTTGATACCAATTGTAACGCCCTGACCCCAAAATCTAGGAGCCAGTGAATTATTACATAACATTGGCACGATTACAAGGAATCAAGTCACAAAGGACCGATCAGTTTAGTAGTCTTGGAAACAAGATACATACAAAAGTTTAACTCTTCAACTTGAAAAGAAAAAAACACTAATTTATTCCCTTAGAATCATCCAAGATTCCGAGATTATTCCTTCATGTCCCTCATAACTAAAATATTCATATCCTGGGAAAATGAAACATAAGAAAGGGGTGACCTCAAATACTCATTAAGAGTAAGAAATATAGTGGAAGATAACTTAAACATCAGGCATGGTGAATAATTTAAAACACATGACTTTAAAAATAATAAACATGAACACTTTATTGCAGGAATATGAGATGAGTAAATAATGCCATAATAAATCATATTCATGGTTATTCTTCTAGTCAAATAACCACATGAAATATTAATATCTAATCTCATAATGATGGAATGCATAATGCATGACATCATAACCACATAGTCAAGGCCTTGTACCAAGACTACAAATACGATTTTGTCAAGGCCTTATGACCAGACACTAGTTTGTCTCATAAGACCTTCTGATGCATCGAGGAGCTGTAGCGGGCTTTACACATCACTTAGTCTAATTAATTCCTCATATGAAAATGTTTAAACATATCGTAAACATTCATATTAAAACTATCATACAAAATGTCAATAATTTATCCATAAACCATGAATGGTATAAAAATAGTACACCCACAGTAAAAAATAACTCATTCAAAACAATATATAAGGTTTTATTATAATATAATAACCTCATTAAAGAATAATGAAGGATATTTACATAGATAAAAAAATTTCATTAAAACTATTTGAGAGAAATATCACCCTTTTTCTTGAAAAAATTTAAAAGTCTCTCTATTTATCAAGAAGTTGTTTAAAATAGATTTTGGAATCAAAGTGTCCCATACCACTTTGAAACTTTTAAAAGGAATTTTAATTTGAAAAAATTAATTTCCATATAAATAAATCCTTAAAACCATTTTTAAAACATGGACATTAATGAAAAATATTTAGAAGAATAAATCTTTAAAAACATTTAAATTGATATTTTAGTTAGAGTTCCAAACCAAATGAGAGAAACACGAATAAAAATAATCGAGGTAATAAAAACATTATAATATCATGATAATAAAGGGATTCATGATATACTATGTCAAAGTATAGTATATAAACCAAATAAAAGTGAATTGGTGCATAACAAAGAAGAAGACTCAATGAATGTAAGTTGAGATAAAATCCCTTATAAAGAACATATCCTTTGGTTAAGGATAAATAAATGACATAATTATGTGTTACAAATATAAATACACTCAATATGATTGGATATTAAGGGTACATAAACCAGTGAACATTCACACATATTCTTGTAAAAACAACACCAATGAATTGGATGATTAACTCAATGAATGGAGATTGAGTTAAAATTACACTTACCAGGTTCATATCAATGACTTGAGAATTTATCAATGGAGTGATTATGTGTATAAAAAGTATATCCACAGAAATATGAGTGGAAATTACTATATAAATAATAAATATTGATTCCACACATAATCTTGGTGTCATATAATCAATGAAGTATACATAAAGCCCAATGAGTGGAAGCTGAAATTTGAAATTCCCTTACGGATTTCGTAACTTATGAAACATACACCCCATAAAAGAAGGATCATACAATGAAGATGTAAATACCAATAGATTAAATTATATTACACCAAGAATACAATCATTGGCAGTACATACACCACATAAAAAAAATGGTGGCCAATATAGCATGAATCTCACGGAAATAAGAAGGGATATGAAAACTCCTTACCACGTTGTAATTAAAAAAGTCGTATGAACAAAATGTAATAACCATCAAATGAATCACAGAATTAAATTTATATAAATGGAATCATGATAATATATATCAAATCAAAGTACAAAATACATCACATGAAATAAATAAGTGGCGAACAATGGAAATCTCACGGAATTAAAAGTGAGATAAAAAACCCCTTACCTCATATCCGACTTGTCTTGTATGTTCGTTGTTATTTCTAAATAATAAACATAAGTTAATTTATACTTGACTAAGAACCCTTTTAAAGTTTATAATTCCTTTTATATCACTTATTACAAAGCTATAACAATTAGTTAATTATTTGAGTTCATATTGGATATTTTATCGATGTTCAAAACTTGAGTAAAAAATGAACTTGTTATAATTATAATTTTTCCATGTGGTCAAAAGTCGATTATCTCTAGAATGATATAAATGATTTATGTATCATATAAACATTATATATCCAGTATATATATATCTATTTATAACCGTATGTAACATTTGAAGATATGAAAAGAAATGTACCGCTCATGGAGATGGTAAGCCGTACATACGAATGAACACTACTTTAATTTCTATATTGTATTTTAATGGAATTAGAAAATAATGATACATAGGTATATTATAATTCTAATATAATATCATATATAATATCATTAATTCCATCCTTTATACGTCCTACATAATGCATTAAACAGTCATATCGTTTTGAGGGGGTGGTAGTCCGCACTTCCTCAAATGAAATAATCGCATTTTACCAATAATAGAAACTGTAAAATAATGATATAAATGGAAAATACAAGAGCATAAATAAAACATAAACATAATATATATATCATATATAAATAAATTTCTACCTTAATGGACACCATGAGAGGTGGTAGGAGATAATCTAAGAATCATCATAACGTGAGGCGTTAGTTTTCCATCCCCAAGAAACATTATGTTCTTCACCCATTAGATATAGGTGTGTGTAAGTGTAGTTCTAATCCTTCTCATAAAAACATATTACTATATTTAGGATACTTGTTTTGTTTTAAAAGAAAGTAATAAAAAGTTTTTAGGGGGTTGGGGATGTAAAATAAAATAAAATAAAACAAAAGAATTTAAGAGAAAGCATTACCTTTAATTTGGGTAACTTCCTTTGGTTTGAAACAAAAGGACTTATTTTAGTGCCTTATGCCTAAGGTAAGGAATCTAAGAGGAATAAGGGGATAATGAGAGATTATTTTGGTAGGGGTTGGATGATCCAAGGGTCTTGAGAGGAGAGTGGAATGGGTTAGAAGAGGTGTCCTTTTATAAGGGGGAGGTGGGGCTCTTTAAGAAAGTGTGAATATATTATTTTATTATATAGTGATATTCGGTTTCTAAAGGTAAAGAATTAATTAAGGTCGAATATAAGATGACTAGTGGTCTAAATAAAATCATCTAATAAGAATTGGATAGTTTTTGTATATTATTTAAATATTAATAATCATATTTATTAAAATCATTTATTAATGAGGTAAATACTACATCATTATTGTTTCATAAATAATTTAATTTATTTCATGTCTATAAATTATTAAAAAATTACCATAATGTTGGAAATATTTTTATCTTTCCAATGATTATTTATAGTTGAAAATATGACTTATATCTCTCCATGTAAAAATTAATATACTAAATGATATTTGTTAATGTCATTTTTGTCTTTACTTTAAGTTAATTAAAATAAAGTGTCATTATCATTCTTATGTAGCTCCATAAGGTCCCAAAATCGACCAAAGGATTCCCATGGTCTGAGATGACTCATAAACTAAGGCTAGGACTAGTGTTAATGTAATTTTTAATTTTTTTTAAATTTCATTTTTACCTTGAATTACCCTATTTATCTATAACCACGGTAAATAAAAGTCAAAAGTTACCATTCACCAAAAATTATTTTCATCTTATTGAACCCTATTTTACTTACTAATAACAACCATGTATCTTGTAATTTCTAAATTCAATTAATATAAGTGGTAAAATTTCATTTAAATGAAAAGTTGGATTTTTAACTACTACTTTGTGGTTTCACTATTCATCAAATATTGATGTTTTTCAGAAAAATACCAAAAATTCAGCATATGATATATTTGACATTAAAAATTCAAAAATTAAGTCTATTTTACCAAATTTAAATCATATAAGTTGGATTAATTAATTTAAAATTAATTCTTGTTGTCAAAACAAATATCATGTTTTTAAGAAAAAATAACTATCAAAAGATTGATAGTAATTTATGTATAATTTCACAATGAAATTAATTCCAATGACCAAAATTGGATTAAAGGGTAAAAATATAATCTAATTAAACTTCAAAACCAATTATAAATATAATATAACCATATAAATAAATTAGATTAAAATGTAGTTTTGAATTAAAATATATTATTTCTAACTATTCATAAAAAATGAATATTATTAGAAAAATAACAAAATTTCATCCAAAGTAAATTTTGATGTCCCAATTCTAAAAAAGAATTTTATTTTTTCAAAATTAATATATAAAAGAGTCAAATATTTTATTTAAGAAGGGTTTTCCATTAAAAGGAGGAATGTTTTTTTTGAAAAATACATTTTTTATCTGAAAATTTGAATTTGTTCATATAATATGTCTAAGAAACACATAATACAAAAGTTAAAATTATAAAGAGTATATAAAATTCAAAATCTAGTCAATAATATTCATAACCGCTTTTGAACGGCTAGTTTGGTAAGTCGTGGGGAGCTCGAACTTGGTGTTGTGTGTAGTGCAAGCTTTTGAATTTAAAGAAAATAACTTACTATGAAGTCTTGGGGTGTTACAATCGGATATCTATGGATCCCTCCAAAAAAAATTCAATTGAGGGGTGGCCAAGGCCATCATCGGTAACAAATACCCATAGATTCTTGGGGTTAGCTGGATATTATCAATGATTTATGAGAAATTTCTCACGATTGTCCAACCCTCGTACCAAGATAACTCAGAATGGAGTAATGTTTTCTTGGAGTGGTGAATGTGAAGAAAGATTCAAGGAGCTAAAAAGAAGGCTTATCACTACGTCCATTCTAACTTTAATAATAATTGGAGAACATTTTTTGGTATTCATTGATGCTTCGAAGAAGGGCTTGGGATGTGTGTTGATGCAAAATGACAAATTCATTGCATATGCTTCAAGGCAATTGAAAGTTCATGAACAGAACTATCCAACACATGTTCTTGAGTTGGCTGCAGTGATCTTCACTTTGAAAATATTGTGGCATTATCTCTTTGGGGAGAAGTGTGAAATATATACTAGCCAAAAAATCCTCAAGAATATATTCACACAGAAAGAGTTGAACATGCGCCAATGAAGATGGTTAGAGGTGATCAAAGACTATGAATGCTCAATGCATTACCACCCTGGGAAAGCAAACAAGGTGGCAGATGCCCTAGGTAGAAAGGAACCATCGATTCTATCATTGATGAGAATTGAAAAGGATCCAATATTCTTATATTTAATGAATATTTTCATGGGAATCATAAATAAGGGGACATCATCAATCCTTTCACAAATGATTTCTCAACCGTCACTTTTGTAAAAAATTAAAAGATGCTCAAAAAGACGATGTGTGAATTCTGGAAAAACTAGAAGCTATTGGAAAAGGGGAATCCTTGGAGTTTAATGTTAATGAAGAAGGAATTTTGAGATTTCAGAAAAGACTATGTGTTTCATCAAGTCCGGAGATGAATAAAAAACTTCTGTATGATGCATAGAGTTCGAATTTCTCAATTCACCCAGGAAACACTAAGATGTATCAAGATCTTTGAGAGCATTATTGGTGGGATAATATGAATAAGAAGATCACAGAATATACATCAATGTGCTTGGTGTGTCAGCAAGTGAAGGCAGAGAGGCATAAGTCTTTGGGGTTGATGAAACCATTTCCCATATCCGAATGGAAATGGGAGAA
The DNA here is from genome assembly GCA_963277665.1 of Viscum album. NCBI lineage: Eukaryota > Viridiplantae > Streptophyta > Magnoliopsida > Santalales > Viscaceae > Viscum > Viscum album. The sequence goes on along the minus strand of OY728152.1, from coordinate 328,470,277 downwards.
CATCACCATGGACTTTGTCACCAGACTTCCGAAGACATAAAAAGGAAACAGTGAAATATGGGTTGTTTTGGATCGTCTTACAAAGGCTGCATAATTCATTGCTATTCGAGAGGATTTCTCATTGGATCAACTAGCACTAATATATATCAGGGAACTGGTAAGGCAACAAGGAGTACCACTATCGATTGCATCCGATCAAGATCCAAGATTCATCTCTATGTTTTGGAAGAGTCTTCAACATGCTCTGAATACTGAACTGATCATCTTTATGACCTATCATCCTCAAACTGATGGCCATTCCGAGAAGACTATCCAAACACTTGAGGACATGTTGAGAGCGTAATCATTGGACTTTAAAGGAGGATGAGATCAACATTTTCCTCTGGTTGAGTTCTCTTATCATAATAGTTTCCACTCGGGCATCCAAATAGAACCATATGAATCCCTTTTTGGGAAAAGGTTGAGAACAATGGTGTGTTGGGATGAGGTCAGTGAGCGTAAGCTGCATGGACCAGAAATGGTCGAAGAAATGGTGGAGAAGGTGAAAATCATTCACCCACATATCAAGGTAGTCCAGAGTCGACAGAAGAGTTATGTAGATAACCATCAATGAGACATTCTATTTAAAGTTGGAGACATGGTATTTCTATGCATATCTCCATGGAAGAAGGTCATGAGGTTTGGTAAAAAGGGACGTTAAGTCCAAGGTACATTGGCCCCTTCAATATTCTTTATCATGTCAGGGCTGTGGCCTATTGACTAGCACTTACACCTACCATGGACATAGTACATAATGTATTTCATGCATCCCTCTTAAGGGATTACATATCAGACACTTCACATGTACTCTCTTTATTGGTGGTACAGTTAGAGGATAGATTTTCTTCTGAGGAGTAACCATTGAAGATCTTCGATCGTAGAGAAAGTTTTCTATTAAATAAGACAATTCCCCTCATAAAGGTGTTGTGGTGAAACCAGAAGTTTGAAGAAGAAATGTGGGAATCAGAGGAAATGTCGAGGAAAAGTTAGGAAAAACTATTTTAGTGTGGGAAAATGAAATTTCATGGGAGAAATTTCTTAATGGGGAAAGATTGTAACGCCCGAAACTCTGATTAATTGAAATCACTCATGATCTAATTAAATGTCTCTTTATATAAAATGTTTATATAAAATGTCAAATTATTTGGTTTTATGTTAACAATTGTGACTGTTGCTAATATAACCATTGAACAATGATCACCTAATTAGTGAAAATATAGGGCTTTAACAAATCCAATTTACTCAGAAAAAGGAAGCGATGGCCTCATCCAGTAGATGCGCCCCATATGAAGTCTATTTGTCAGAGCTCAGAAAGGAGTTTGTGTCTTTGGGATTTTTTTCTCGACCAAGCCCAAGCTGAGCTTGAATATGTTAAGATCGAGCATGACCTCCTATGAGATAAGTTGATGTTGATAGAGATTACCACCCAAGAAATGAAATCCGAGCCACCTCAGGAGTCTGTCACCATCTAACACCTTACTCTTTGGTCTTATATAGGTGTTATAAGGGGTTATAAAACAAGAACCTATTAATATGGTTATGTACATTATTTTTTATATAACAACGAATATAATTTCATTTTATTATTTTTACCTTGTAAATAGTTTTTTAACGAACAAATAGTATTTTCAGTTAATGTTCAACTAAGAAATATATTTTGATGAATTATGGTATTTTTGAATTAAATAATATTTTAATAAAATATTATTATTGTTATTAAGTTAATTTTTATTAAATATAAATAATCATATAATTTTGTGAATTCCATTATAATTTTTATTAAGGTTTGAAAGCCATTTTAGTCAAAACCCGTGAATTTTCGATAAATGTTGGTTTTTTTAAAAGTGAATTTTAACAAATTTAATTTTTTTTTCGATAAAATAAATAATATTTCTGGAATCATGATGTTGAAAGTATCCAATGGTAAATTTTCCATAATTTTCTGAGACAGTCAAATTTTTGGGTAAAAATTAAATACTATTTAAATATTATATGTGTTTTATGACATCATAATGACCCAATAGTGTTGTAATAAAATAATATAAGATTTTTTTGGCCAATATATGTTTTAAAATTAATATAATCTGATTTTGGGTTGGTTTGACTTATTTTACAAATCATTAATGGATCCTTAAAGACTTATTGAACATCTTGCCTTTTTAAATTGTTTTCCTTGGGAGAGTGACTCACCTCCACATATGAAACCCCGTTATTTTAAAAATTTCGCACTATGGAATTCTATAATATTGTTTTCCACTTCCCTTTGACAAAAACCATGGGCAAAAACCATGGGATGGTTTGTGATTTGGATTAGTTTAATGTGAGGTGTCCCAAACCTAAATATTAAACAATTTCATCACATTTCCTATATAAACCCACCAAGGATCCCACTTACTCCTCACTCAAAGCCTTTTGAGTTCGTCCAAAATCTTCCCCACTCTCTCTAGAATCCTCCCAAGGTGCCCCAATCTCCCAAGAAGCCTCTCTCAAGCCTTTGGAAGCACATTTCCATGTAAGGGTTTTTCTTCCTTTCTCATTATTGTCTAATTTCCATAATGTTGTTATGCCCTTTTTATATCAATTATAAATGTTGGGGTATGGATTTTAACCTCCCCCATAATTCCATATTTAGGTTTGAATGATGGGAGACCACATTATCTCTCATTAAATTCCTCCCATATACACCCGTTACTATGCCGAAATTCTGAAATAAATTTCTCTATCTTCTTTTACATTCAAGAAATTATTTTGTATCATGGCTCTAAATTAAATTACAAGTATTGGGAAATGTACCTATATTACCCCCTTACTATCCATTTCATGTACATATTATGAGATGCACCTTTCTTTATCATCAACCATTTTTATGAATTCTTACGTCACGTCGTCATGCTGCCGAAATTGCACCAATTTTCTAAGCCAATGTCATTGTGTAGTGAATACCATTCACATTTCTCTATCGAGGGTATTCAACATTATGCACATTTACTTATTGATTATAAATTTCCATTTATGAATTCCACATTCCATTATTGTGGAATAAATTATTATGTTTTATGAATACATGTAATATGATCCATGTGGCACACTTATGCATGAAATGAAATGTTTAAGAAGGGTGCACCCTTATAGTGCTCCAATGTAGTTGGTAAAGAATAATATCATAATACATCATGTGAAATGGGTGTTTACTCATGATAATCCAAGTGAAATGAGGTTTTACTCGTGATTCATGTGTAATAAGGATTTACTGATGCTTCATGTGCAATGATCCTTAGCTCATGCTAATTCCATGTTAAGTGCTGTTACCAAATTTTTGTGTTATGGTTATCATGCTTTATCATGAATTTATGTTTATGATTATCTTGTGCTCTATTTATATGACTATTTTCTAACATGTATTGTATTCCTCATGTTATTTCATGGTTATTCCCTTATTGGGCTTTATAGATCACCCTTTTCTTATGTATTTCCTTAGGTTATCCCATGCAATGCTAAGTATGAGGGAATGTAGTGGTCATGTAAAGGAAGATTTAAATAAAGATGTCGCATTTCATGATTTAAGTTGTTATTTAATTATCCTAAGCCCCAAATGAACTAGATCTCCCGTTATTATATGCTGTATCAAGTGAATTTTATGCAATAAATTATGTTTAATTGTGTAGTAAAAGATCAGTGTTCTCATACCCTAGAAATTGATATCATGCCCAATGAATGGGAATCTAAAAGAAAACCTTATAATGAATAATGTAAGGAAAACAAAACTCACTCTTGATGACTTATTTGGAACTCTATTACAATACGAGGTTATATTAAAAAGAGATAAATATAAAGAAAATAAAAATAATGGTGGAGTATCTTTCAAAACTACTATAATTTGTACCAAAGCTCCAACACCGGAAAAGGTTGTCATGTCCTCCAGAAAGAAAAAAAGGTTATTTTTCGATCTGATTCTAGTGATTTTTAACATTTTGAGAATGAGTTAGCCAATATTTCTCAAAGGTTGAATAAAATTGTTGGTAAAAGGTATTTTTATATTCATTATAATAAAAGTAACAAATAAATGAATCAAAATAAAGACTCCAAAGTTACATGTTATTAATTAAAAATATCTATACATACTCGACCTAACTTTCCAATGTTGAAAATAAAAGAAAATAAGGATATAAATTATGATAGGAATCATAAGAACTTTTATAAATCATTAATTAAAAAATTATTTAAAGCTGCTAACACATGGAGTTCGAGTAAAGGTGATTATTTAGACAATTCCTTATATAATGAAATTTAATATTAGAGGAATATTGGTATTCTTGATATGGTACCAATTTCTAATAAATGTTTTATGGCTAAGGTACACACAACTGATTCCTTCACTAATATGTCTTTAAATGAAAATTATCCTGACGAGAAGAATTATATATCTTCAGATGAAGAATCCTCCTTATCAATTGATAATAATACATTACCTTAATATAAATAGGTTTATATATTTTCAAAAATACTTAAAAATAATATTTTCAAAGTTAGAAAAAATATTGAAAATGAAAATAATAGGATAAATGTTTTAAAAAAAGAAGTATCAGATCTTCCTAAATATTTTGATAAGAAAACTATTGAAATTGAAAATATTTCCAAAAAACTTGATAAATATATTCTTGATAAATATACTAGTTACCAAGATTTATTAAAAGTAATTTCTAAAAATTATTTTTTGAAAACCAATATTGAGAAACTCAACTCCTACACAAATACAAATGTGGTAAAGAATTTAGATGTAAAACTAAATTATGAAATTTATTCACTAAAGAAACTTTTATCAAACCTAAATGTTGGAATGTAAGGTATTGATAAAATGTATCAATAAATTATTCTACACGGCACTAGGTCAAGAATGGGATATACTTTTTAAAAACATATTGTTAGTAATACATTCCTTATTCCTAAAATTTACCTCTTTTGTATTAAATGTCAAGGTAGAGGACATTAGGAAAAGAAGTGTTCTTTAAACAAAATTTAATCCTTAGTATTCCTCAATAGCTATTTTTCAAAATAAATGATTATTATTAAAAAATATTCTAACATTTTCAGACCCAATAATGTTTGGGTGTGAAACACAAGTTGTTTCTATTTTTAGGAAAAACCATGGAAGTACCAACAACAAGAATACCTAATAAATGGATAGTGGTTGTTCTGGGAATTTTTCTGTTAATAAATATTTCTTTTAAAATATCATTAAAATGATAGATGAAAATGTTAATTTTGGAGATAATTCTCAATGATAAATTATTGGTATGTGTAATATTGTTCTTCCATGTAATGATTTAATTAAAATTGTTTTATTTGTTAAAGGTCTTAATAACAACTATCTATAAATAATTATATTATCTGATGAAGGTTTTCATGATAATTTTTAGTATATTAAACGTGTAGTAAATAATTACAAGGATTAATTCATTGTTTTAGCCCATCATCATGAAAAATTATACACACGTAACATAGAAGAACATAGAATAACATAGAATCCAAGAATTACCTAGTCTTAGTGAAATGGAAGATAAATATTGGTTATGGAATAGATGTTTAGGACATTATAACCTTAGGAACATATTTAAATTGTCTATGAAAAAACATTTTAAGGATCTAAAGGTGCTTAGATTTGATTCTTCAAGATTCTGTGATCCTTGTCAATTAGGTAGGAATATATGTCAATATTTAAATCTATTAGTGTTGTATAAACTACAAGATTATTTAATTTTAGTACACATGAATTTATTCAGTCCTAATCAAACTAGATGTATTATAGGAAAGTACTATGTATTTATTTTAGTTGATGATTACACTAGATATACATGGGTATATTTTATATCAAAGAAATATGAAGCAATTTGTTATTTAAATATATATTTAGACAATTTTAAAAATGATAAAAAACTTCCTTTGAGAATAATTTATAGTGATCATGGTGGAGAATTTTTAAATTCCAATTTTGAAACTTTTTGTAGTAAAAACATCATTTTAAATAACTTTTTAGCTCTTATAACTCCTCAAAAAAATTGTTTTGGTGAACGAAGAAAAAGTATTCTTTATGAAATAAAAAGAACCGTGTTGAGTGAATACTCAATTGCTTATTTTTTTGGTATGAAGAAATTATTACTACTTATTATACTATAAATTTAGTTTTAATTTAACCTTTTACTAATAAAACTCGTTATGATTTTTGGAGAGGCCAAAAATCAAATGTTTCTTACATCAGTGTATTTGGATGAAAAGTATTCAAATTTAATACAAATGAAAACATAAACAAATTCAAACCCAAATTTTATAAAGGTATATTCTTGGGTCATTCCAGTATTTCTGAGGCATATGGAGTTTTGAATGAAAATTCTTAAACTATTGATGAAACAATGTATGTTAAATTTGGTGAAACCGATCTGTTTTTTCAAACAACCCCAAACAACATCCTCATATGTGTTTTCCACAACTGATTCTCAACCTATGATTGAAGATTTTTATAATAAAGAAAAATACATATGTAAATATTTTTAAAGTATTTACATAGGAATATTTTCTCCCCTATGTTGATGAAAAAGTTTTACAAAACCCAAGTCAGTGTTTTCCTAAGAATCATCTAAGTGATAATATCATTACTGATATGAATCAACCTCTTAGGACTAAATGTTACATAAGAAATGAGGTAAAAAAAATTATTTTATTTATCAATTTTTACCTAAAAATATTGATTATTCTTTATGTGATGAATTTTTTTATAAAAGCAATGCAAGAAGAGATAAATGAATTTGAGAGGATGAAAGTATGGACCCCAGTTAAAAGACCTAATGAAACGTCATTAATTAGATTAAAATGGTTATTTTGAAACCAACGTGATGAAAATGGAATAATAAATAGAAATAAAGGAAGATGTTTTTCAAAAGGTTATAATAAACATGTAGGGAATAGATTATTAAGAAACCTATTCTCTAGTAGGTAAACTTGAATCTATTCATATTTTTTTAGCCATGGAGAATTCATTAATTTCAAAAAAATTAAAATGGATGTAGAGTGTTCTTTTTATAATGATTATATAAAAGAGGAAGTTTTTTTTGAATAAGATCATAATTTTCACGATAAAAAACATTAAAATTACATTTATAAACTTATCAATGCTTTTATGGACTTAAAGAAGACCATAGATCATGGTATGTTAAATTAAAATGATGTTTATAAAAAAATTATGTAAATGGAACTGCTGATATAATTATTTTTATAAATAATGTAAAGAAAAACAAAATGATTTTTCAAATATATGTTGATGAAATTATATTCAAATAAACCTAAGAATCCTTACCAGATTCATTTGTTAATCTTTTGACATCTGAGTTTGAGATTATTATGATGGGTGAGTTAACATTTTTTTCTTAGTTTTCATATTTCTCAAAAACTAAAAGGTACTTATATATCTCAAAATAAATATATAAAATATCATCTTAAAAAGTTTGTAAATGAAAATTATAAAAGTATAAGTACTCTAATACATACCTCAAATACACTTCATCTTGATAAAACTGGGAAACCAGTTGATCAAACAACTTTTAGAGGTTGGATAGGATGTTTACTTTAATTAACTACTTTTCAACTAGACATAAAGTTTTATTTATGATTATGTAAAATATTTTAGGATAATCCAAAACAATTCCATTTATATGAATTGAAATTAATTTTTCACTCTCTAAAGAGAACTACGTATTTAGGACATTTCTATTCTTCTAGAAATGATTTTCAACATAAAACCATTTAAGATGATGAATTTGGTGGTTGTCAAATATATAGGAAAATTACATCTATAACATTTAATTTCTTAGGTGATTAATTCATTTCTTGGTTATGTAATAAAAAAACAGAAAAGAACTTTTCATCGCTGAAGAATAATATGTGGCAATTAGAAGTTATTATGATCAACTATTGTGGATGAAACACACACTCATTGATTATGGCATGAGTTTTACTAAAACTCAAAAACAATGTGATTAATCAGGTTCCATTTCCTTATTTGATTACCGAAAAAATTACTCTTATGTAAAAAATATAGATATTAGGAATCATTTTCTTAGGGATCACACACCTAAAAGAGATATCATCTTACAATTCATCATAATTCAAGAAAAACATGATGATGTTTTTACAAAACCATTACCTTATAAAAGATTTGAATATATTAAAAAGAATCTAGGAATGATCAGCATAATGCAATCATTAATATTTACCTTTGGATTAAAAAATATCCTTACATTAATTTACTCCTTTTCATAGATGGATTATATAAAATTATGGTTTTTCAAAACATTTATTTGAAAATTTTATTTTGCCCAAAATATTTATCATAATGGGTTTATCAGAGTCACATAACTTTATACATTTTTTGGAACTGCAATTTTCATACTTGAGTCTAATTCTAAAATAATTTTTGAATTTTATTATATTATAACTTTATATCAAATTTGAAAATTTAATCATATTCTAGTTTTGAACCTAGTTTAAATTTTACAATTTTCAGTTTTCCATTTCATTTTTTTTATGAAACAAATATGAAAAATTTATCATATCGATAATTACACAACTAAAGGTAATATTCTTTCCTTATATAAATTAAAAATATTCAATTCTAATTAGTTTAATAGTTGTTTTTTGTTTTATAATTTTTTTAATTATAGAATTTTATTTACCCAATATGATAATTTTTTAAAACCACAAGAGTTTTTCTTAAAAAATTCTTCAGATAATCTATCAACTATCAGATCAGAAGGATTAAATCTCAACCATTATATCTCATTTAGATGATCAAAATATTCCTGATATCACCTATATAATGGGTCCCCACCCATGTCCCACATCATAAATTATTAGAATCTTTCCTCAAAGTACTTCCATGTTTAAGTCTTTGAGTCTGAATTATTTTCTCTATGTCCAAATCTTTAGTTTCCTCTCTAAATACGATAGCTCCTGCAAAATATTACAACATGTGGTTTTTATTTTTAGAAAGGATAGTTTCAATATCCTTTTATAATAAGTAAAATTCATCTCTCAAAAGGATTATATACTATCTGGTCTCAAATCCTTATGTATGGAGCAATCAGATCCTGATTATGATCCGTTTGACCTTGATTCAGTCTGAAAAAATTACGATTTTGTAAATTATTTTTTAAACAAGATGGAAAAGATATGTTTTATTTCATTATATATGAGAAACATTACATGATCAAACATAGGGAATCATTGTAATTCCTAGGTATTTCAGATTAAGGATATGCATTTCCCCATCCATAAACTGTGTGATAATTAGTATACATTTAATGCAGAAAGAACTGAAAAATACTTGTTCAATAATGTGTCAGATGATAAACTAAGGAATGCATAAAATCTAATTATTAACCATAGAGTATTAAATCTTTGGATGAAACTTTTTTGAATTATAACAAGAGGAGACATATATACTTTAAAAGTATCTAACATATATATTTTGGATTACCTGGAAAACATGAGAAAAATAAACTTAGAATGATTTATTTTCTTCACACTAAAAAATATAAAATTCTGATCAATCTAATCTTGTATTTTAATGTTTACAGGATTTAATGATAATATGATTGAATCAAGCATGTAACATTTCAACATTAGAGTCATGTATTAGATTGTTAGAGAGAATATTATGTTAATAAGTGATGAAATAATGAAAATGAGGAATCTTGTATTTGATTCTTAATTAGAGTTGTTTGTGAAGAATACACAGGTTTCTACATCAGATGTAAAACCCTATTCAAAAAAATAATTCCTAGAAAAGTGTTAAGAAGAGAAAATCTGATTTTCTTCTCTCAATAATGGAAAATAAAAAGAAGAATTCTTCAGTTGAAGTAGATAAAGAGTACTGGAAGAAAAATTAAAAAAGAAAAGGAGATTCTTAGATAAAAAATGATCTTGCTAAATCAATTGCTATAAGATTACATGGTGAAAATGATTTAGAGAAATAATCCAAGGAAAATAAATAAAGTAAGAAACTATCAGAAGCTCAATTGTGTGATAGATTAATGAAAGTAGTAGAGTCAGCTTATGCCAAACTTGTCTTACCAAATTCAAATCCTGGATTTCCTTTTTAAAAGAAAATATTGTTCATATTGATTCCCTTTTGGTTATAGATAAAGGAAAAGATGTTATGGTATGGAAATAATCAATTCTAGTTAGAAAAGTTTATTTAAGATTGAAATCTCTACTCTAAAATAGTTATTCATATATATGGTGGAATGTGCTGATGTTATTAAAGAAGATAGTATATGAAATCAAATAATAGATCTCTATAGAGAAGGAAAATAAGAATAAGGAGGATAATAAAAAGAGTAACAACATAACGAAAATGTTTTATAATAATTTCTTAATGTTGGAAAGGATAATTATAAACAACAAAACCAATATAATAATAAATAATATCCTCATTCTGATATGATTTCTATGATGAGTTCTCAAGCCTCATCAAAATAGTTATCTTATTTAGGAAATCAGAAAGATAAATCTATAAGATAACAAAAAAGTATCTCACTTTTAAAGAAGTTGTTTATTTATCCAAGTGTGTTGAATAAGATCAAAACCAAAATAATAATGTAATTAAAAGAGCTATTGTTGATGAAATTTAAAATTAGGATTGTATATAGAAATCATATTAAAAAATGGAAAAATCATATCAACTTGAGAAGAGATCAGAACATGTTGAAGAAACAATCAGTCATAGTCAAAATCTAGGAATATGATCACAACTCAGGGAATTGATTACATCTTTTATACATTAAGAAGATAAGAGAAAACAATTTACAATTTTCACAGGTTAGAGACCATGGTTGATTTTATTTTTTAAAATTAATATAAATATTCAGATTCTGTGAATGCTTTGAGAGATAGGTTGATATGATTTGAGACTGATTTCATTATTTTTATATAAACTACTAAAACTCATAGGTAGAGTTGTAAAAATATAGTAAAATTGTACCACAAAGTTGATAATGATATCAACCTTCATGAAAATATTTTTGGGAAGTTCAAGAAGTCTTTGGATGAAACTGATGGTGTTTTCAGAAGTATTGTAAAGGATTTGAACACCAGAATATGAATCCTTGAGTAGTTCAGATATACATCTGAGAAACAGACCCTAGTAAACAAATAATTTCAATGAAACATATAGTTTCTACACAATATGATTTCTATATTAAAATTATATAAAGTTTAATTTATTTTGATGAAGAATCATAGTGATATTTTCTTAAAAATCATTAAATCATAGGAAGATCATATTAGCCTTCTAGAATAAAAGATTCATTTTCAAGAAGAAAAAGTTAAAGAGAAAGATGAATGGATTATAATTTAATAGGAAATGATATGAGTGATAGAAAATATAAACAAATCTCAATATGTGTTGATGGCCATGTTAGAAGAAGACAATAAAGAGTTTTAAAATTTAATGAAAATGGTCATATCAATGATACTGAAAAATGATTGATATCTTTTCTTAAAACTCATATTGTAATCTATTTGACCTAATCTTAATTGAAAGACTTTTTAATCTATTAAAAATTCCTTTGAATTTCTTCTAATTATTAATTGGATGAATGTTCGTTTATATATTTTAGATGATCAAGTAATTTATTAATTTTTGTTTTGTACAGATGTTTCTCTAAACCATTCTAGGTATTAAATTACTATTACCCCTTAGTTTCTATAAATCAAAAAGGGGGTGAAATGTATACAAAGGGGGTGGTCATTAGTTAAGGAGGAGATGTGTTATGTAAGAGGGATAAATTATTATAATGAATAGAATATGATCATTAAGGGAAGTTCTTATCCTATGGGGGAGTTATTTATATTCATCACTTTATTAAGATGAGTTATATACTCAATGGGAGATAAGTATTTCTATCTATGTAGTGTATCTAAAATATAATGGTCTCTTATATTTGAAAGTTATTTACTATATAATTTCTGTGGTTTTTGATTTCCAAAAAGTCTATATTATTAAGTCAAAAGATTATTTTTGAGCATTCCATTACTTTTTTGTTGGAAATAATAAAATCTTTCTAAAATACGTAATTAACTATTTCGTTCATTTATAAAGTGTTTTAATTGTTTTATAGAAAACATAATTTTCTACATTACTTAGAATTAATTTTAAAGTATTCATGAATCTAGATATACTATATACATTACAATTAACATAATGAACAAAGATTTGATAATAATCAAATTCACCTTATCAAATTATATTTAAAAGTCTTTCTATTTCATATTTGTATAGAAAAAAGTTTTCATCAGATTTGAAATCAGAACTACTATAATTGGATTCATAGTCATAAAAATAATCATAATGAAATACTATATAAAAATCCATCCAACTTACTAAAGATAAATTTCTGAATAATGAAAACATATTCTATCAAAATGGAATACATTTCCCAAAAAATATGTAAATCAAAATAATGTCATGAATTCTATTACAATATGTGTAAGTTAAAATGATGTCAATCATTCAGTTATTTTATGATCATTGGAGTGCTAGGTGTCCCAGTACTTTCCAAAATATTTGAGAAAATATGACCTTAGTAAGATCACGATAAATGTTGAAGGTTTTCCAATAAACTCCTCCTTATTTGAAGATTTCATAACAAGTGTAGTGACAAAGATGTAGAGTTACTCTACTGATTTTCTATTGTGCGAGATCTCTGAAGTTTATAAGAGTGAACAACTTGTTCTTTTTTACTTCTAATCTTCTTGAGTTCTTTTTTTAATTTCTTTGTGTGTTTGATTGTGATAGTAATAGAGGGATTTCGAAGCTAGGAAGATAGAATCTGATCTGCTTGATTAAAGGCTTATGGGGATTGCAAGATAGAGCTAATCATCGTATCAATGGTTTTCAGGGATAGGTAGAGAGGGAAAATAAAATCATTATATTGAGGGATCATAGGGATAGTGAGACAGATCAATCATCATATCGAGTGCTAATGTGGATAGTGTGACAGACTGATCATCATATCAAGGGGTTTCATTGGTAAGGAAAATAAATACATTCTAATATGTATAAAACAAGTTACCCTTATCCTAGGTTATTGGATACCATTCTCTTTAGGTTAAAAGGGTTTCTTTCTTTTATATTAATTATTTTATAAAATGTATTTCATTTCCACTAAAATTTTAGTATAATGTAAATTATTTTATATTCATCATTCTATTTGTATTTTTTTATCATAAAATATTTAATTAGGAAACATTTTTTACCCTATATTACATTTTGAATACATTACTACTCTGATTAAAATTCTATATTCTTTATGATAGAATCATTATTTTTTTATATTGGGATTTTTCGTAACTGATGTGATTATGATACTTCCATGAATACTCTGAAAATTTATTTTCATATGTGAATATTATTAAATTTTGAATACATTTACAACTAATTATTGATAACAATTCCATACATTGTCAAAATAGATTCACATTGCGACTTTTGTACATACATATTATAATCTACTTGATAATGATATTTCTTTCATCGGACCTTAGGTCCTAGTCTATTTATCATTTAAATACTAATGTTGTATTGTGAATATCATTAGTTTGACCTTGTTAAAATGAGTCTCTTTTAAGGTTGAAAACAAAAAAATTTAACATTATAATTCACCCCGTCATGTAGTTATCCATCTTCATATACTTTTTGATTCAAAAGATAAGTCCTTCATGTCTTCTTACTATATAACCCGACCTTGGAGGTTCATCGAATCATCATCCCATATACATATTCCATCCCTGAATTCTTAACTTGATCCATGAGTATAAATCCAAAAAAAAGACACAAAGCTATCTGATATGAAGCCAACACTCATATTTATCATTAAAACACTAAAATGATGCTCCAACTAATCCTTCCATCACGAGAGACCCACAAATCTTCCTAGAATTGATTTTCCAGCCTATGGTTCTCCCTACCATAATCACAAAATAATGAGGATAATTATGAACCTCATCCCCTCCCACCATCATATTTTACCTTCTGAAACATGTTCTTAGGAATACACCTACCCGCTTGTCTTGGTTTTTAGCACACTATGCCTCAACACATGTGAGATAATTAGTAAACATTAGTAACAAAACTCACTTCCTATAGTCAAATACAAAAATATCATGCCTCCATCTCCCAATAATAACATGAAAATGCCAAATTCATCTAAAAAATCCTTATCCAAAACCCAAATCATACTCATAATATCCAATATGACTCACTCAATGTGGTTTCTGAATCACTACATCCATCTACACACTGAACTACCAATCAAACCTCCTATGGCTGATATATCTCTAAAGAGCATAGCTTCTACCACTAATGCACTTGTCAAAACTCTTGATCATGATACCTTTATCCTTGGAGGCATCCCATGGTCTCTCTATGTATAAACTCAGGTCTGAACCTAACTTCCAGGTATAATACTATGATTGAATCATCAAGCACCTAGATAAATAACCATGATATCACCAAAGCACTAGCTCAAAACCAAAACAAAACAAGTTTTAATTACACCATCCCACCTAGTCCTTAAAGGAATGTATGAACCAAAATCGGTATTAACTGTCCTTATCACTACGCCATTGAATCAAGTCCCAATATCAATGAGTCATGTCCTGTATGTCACTAAAAATAATGATAAAATCTATTCACCTAGCACATATCCAAGCACCATGTATAAAACAATAAAAGTTATTGTTCATGATTCAATGGAACATCACCATCAATATTCACCAAAATCCAACTCATTATGAGGGTAATTACAATAATTATCCAATAGTTCTCTCCCCACTACATGGATTTACCCATTCCCCTAATAGAGAACAACTTGAGTAGGTTCCACCTCTATGGAATGTATATATCTCTTTTCAAGTGTTAATAATATATTATATCACTGATCCTGGTATCAGGGTTGATATCATATCTATTATGCCATGACTTCCTGATCCATACAAAAACATCATCCTATACCACTCGGACCTTACACATATTCAAAAAAAACTCTTGTTTTATAATGAAACATGAATACACCAATTTATAGTTTCTCTAATCCAAGATAAACCACATGAAAAAACCTTTCATGGTCCTTTGACAGTCTAAGAAGAAGTCATAAACCCAAATCTCACAATTTAACTACCCCCATTACAGCGATTGATCATTTAAAAAACATAATCAATTTTTATTGGAAATTTACACAGACCATTTTATATATCCAAGCACAAAATGTTTAAGGCACTCTATATCAATTTTATTGTAAAATAATGGATTCAAACTCTTTCACCACCCAATATTATAAAAAAATAGGTTCCACACCCTTTACTTGTGACCAATTTGAGAAAATGATTCATTATCCCATGAGTCAAGCATCACTATTCCTCGGATCACATGCCTAATCAATAATATAGCATACTCCTAGAATATCGCATTAACTAAATAATGACATCCAAGAATGCTTTCTAAATTAGTCCCGACAGCTTGCACATATCAAAGCAAAGTGCATAACCACTCATCATCTAGGTTCCATTTCTAGAAACCCCATTGTGATTTCTTATCGTAAAACCACATACCAAAATAACATAAATAGTTAATAGTTTTAGTAATTAAAATGATCCAACCATTCAAAAAATGGACTAAACCAATGTCACCATCGCTTAAAGAACTCAACCCTAACAAAAAATAACTCAGAAGCATTGAGAATCTTCCAATTGCATAAAAAAGTACATATCCATTCCTTACTTATATAAATTCATATACAAGAACTGGATAACCCCTTATGAATTTCCATAGTATATTATCAGGAATGGACTCATAAAAATTTTGTGTCATATCAAAATGGTCACTAGGTCCTCCCACCTAGTACATTAACCAAGGTCTCATTAAAACTACAACTCAAAGGATGGAATTTTCTATTATCTCAAGGTCACATGGCATCCAACATGCCAAGACACCACTAAAATCTCCCAACACATAAGCCTAATTCTAATTGATTCCACCCACTCCTAGGTCATATATAAACCATAAGGATCCCTAAAATCCATTACTCATCACATCTTATCACTAACTAGAAAGGTCACAACTAAAGAAAAACACATATTTTTTTATTCACTATGCAATACGCCCATAACAAGGAAGTATTTATAAATTAGGATCTCTCACTCTATCCCCCATATGCCGTTACTAGTGTAAACACTATACAATCCCAAGGTCCAGTACCACTAAAATGGTCTATCTGGGCATACATCAAAAGTAATCATATTCATGGTGCTATTAACCACTCCAAAACATAAATATAACCTTAAGGAATGTATACAGGAGTTCCAAACAACAAAACTATAAGTTGAAATACTATTTTTAGGCGATTTATCATTGAAAAAAACCATAAAATCCACTTTTAAATCATATTTAACTTTATTTTCCAAAAAAAAAACATTTTAAAACATTTTAATTTCAATGGTATTTTAGGATTCCATGGTTTTGGTCTAATAGGGATCCATTAAAAATATATAATGGAAAAAATCTTATAAGTTTTTTAATGGTTCTATATTTATCCAAGACCATCACTTGACAATCTATTTATATCTAACATCATGGTAAGATATAATTGATGGGATTATCAAAGAATGATTGCAAAATTGAATTATATGGGAAATAACCATATATGACACTAGTAACACTTTAAATAACCAAACCCCCTTGATAAAATAGTAGTAAAAAAAATATAAAACCGACAGATTTAACCATGTGCTAATATAAACCAAAGGTAGCATGTAATCAACATATGAATCCCATTCCCAAGCATAATGCATGTAATTTAAGCACCTATGTGCCAAAAATGATGCCTGAATGCACACACACCATCTTTACATACCCAAAAAAGAGTGTAAATCCTATCAACCAATAACATTGCAAACCATGTGTTGGAATTGAGGCAAAAATAAAATAAAACTATAATGAGTGAAATCCAAAGAACAAAAAGTCACATCCCTAGTAATATGGGGTTTCCCCCATGTGTGGTTTGATCACTCCTAGACATGATCTTGGTACCATAATAAAACACATTATATTATCCTATCTAGAAATAAAAAATTGTATTAAAAAATAAAATATATATGATACCACTTTGTGATGTACCACCACCCTAGACCACTAACTACTGCCAAACTAGTGGTCACCACATGGCCTCATGCATACCTTCCTATATAATAGAGTCCACAAACTACCAGTGAGGGTATCTAATATACCATGGGGATACCATACCCTCTAATTATAGTAGAAATATTGATAGAAATAAAATCAACACATAAACCAAGCCAAATGAGTATCACAAAGAAGTCAGGGAATGTTATAGAAATAATCCAATCATCACAATTCCATAAAAAATTAAATATTTTATATATGATACAATTGATCCCAAAGTGTGGTTCATATAAATCGAACAATGAATGAATAAAAATAAACAGAAACCACAACTTATACCTAACTAGTCACGATTCCATCCCAATACCATTATCCATACTACACTGTAGAATGCTAAGAAAAACATCATACAACAGACCCTTTCCCTAAACCTACAACCTTTGAACACCTATTGATATCTTGTTGGGTACCCATACACTATGATTTCAAATGTATGGTGTAATTACAAATTTTTCGGCCACCACCAACAATGTCCCTAAAATTACCAGTCTTATATAGCAATGTATTTAGAAGTGATCAAGTACACAAAAAATAGTTTATAAAACAATTTTACAGATAAAAAAGAAAGTAAATATTGATTCCTCAGGTTTTTAGTAAAAATCAAGGCCAGACATGCCATTTTCATTCCTCATGTTCATGACTCTGATTGACCATACATTATTTGGGAAATTTTTGGGTGTCTCTGAGTATGTTGTGATGACTTTTCCTCCCAATAACAAACCCATGTTTCCCTAGTATACATGATAAGAAACAAAAACCTCTCCTATAGGAATTTTCCTAGCCTATGGAATAATATAATATGTAACATATACCTCTCATGGTTGAATTTCTCAACCAATGACATAAGACAAATATTAACATGGTTCTCCCTTATAGGATTTTTCATAGGCAGAAATACAACAACAAATTAAAGTGTTTTCCTTCCATTTTAAAAACAGGACCAACCCTATGGAAATGTTCCTTTAACTTTAAAAGAAAACACCTAAATGGGTGTTTTCCTTTCCATTAAAACAATAACTCTAGTATTGGCATTTTTATTTTTTTTAGAAAAATACTTCCCCAATGCGTGATTTCAATTTCATTGAAAACATTTCAACACAAATCATTATTTTCAAAATACGTTCACAAGGAACATTAAATTTTTAAAAATGAAACCACATCAAATCATTAATTTACCATTTTAATAAATAAAATATGAATTTTACTAATAAAATTAATTCTAAAATCCCACTTTTCATATCACAAAAATCAATCAGGTCATACCATTTTCCCAAGTAAAAAATTCAATTTTATAAAAATAATCATATTCAATAAATTTCCATTCCTAAAAGATTTATTGAAAAGAACATCATTATATTTCAATAATTCCCAAAAAACCCCAAATTATCACCATTTTCCAAAACCAAGATTAAAATTATTTCAATCCATCTCAAGGTAAAATACATTTTATATCTATCAATGATTGTGAAATTCCATATCACAGTCACAAATTTCAAAAACAATCCCAATATGGAATAGTTGTAACATAGATTAAACATTTAGAAACATATAGGTAAAATAAGTCTAGTTATCCTTATTAGGGGAAATCTAATCTTGGAAAAAACACTAATTAAAACATTTAATTAAATACATGTTCGTCACATAACAAACCAATAAAACCTCATAATATATATAACCAATAACTAATAAATACTATAGATAAAATTGAGGGAACAACTACCACATTCTTAGAGAATCCCACACATCGAGTATCAGCTACTAGTTCATCCATAATTTGAATAAATTGACAATTTAAACAGAAAACATAGAAATAGGTCATATTATAATTAAATAGTGAGATAAACCAAGATAATGAGTGAATTAAAGAAAAGTTTGAAGAGTATGTGTAACCTTTCGATATGCTCATGATTAAACCATGTGGAAACTATAATGGAAATGAACCAAAAGAGATCACCCATAGAAGAATAGGGGGAGGAAGAGGATGAAAGGTGATGTTATTAGGGTGAAAAGGGAGGAAATATTAAGTTGGGGATTAAGGGGAAAAGTGGGATACATGACCTTTTACACCTTTAAAAATTTACTAGGTGGTCATAAGCTTGCCAGTACTGGATCACATGCTAGCCGATTAGCCCAATAGACCCATTGGAATACCGACTTTAACACTGAGTAGCTATTGGCACTACATTATCCTTGATGTAGGCCCAGACAACTCCTCGACCTTATAAACTCCCAAATACCCGCTATGATTCCATTGACCCCTATTTCATTTAAAAATAAAGACTTTTAAGTATATCCAAACTCAAAAACACCATTTCAAATTCCAATTCAAAATCGGACCCCTTTATTAAATCATAATTCATGTTCCCCTAAAAATTTCAAGTGCTCGAATAGACATGTGGACTTATAGGGAATATACCTCAAATATCATGAATACACAAGAATAAATTAATAAAAGGTTATTATTGTTGTGTGATAATGATAAAATAATAATACTAGGTTGATTAATGAGTGGTTTAGGAGAGGAGGAAAGGAAATTCATATGGATTAGATGTCTATTTATTTCAATAGATAAAGGAATATATATGGTAATGTAATGACTCAATGGATAAGATATTTCAACTTTTGAAGATGAGGTATATGATTATTTAGGATAAGTTTATCTATTTGGATCACTTGTTTTCCCTTAAATAGAGTTGGATCATATCCACATTGTTGATTACAACACTTTATTAATTACATAAAAATTTGAACATATGTTATTTCTCCCATTTTTACAAGTTGAAATAACACTTATTGATTAATTTAATCTGAACCCCATCAAACATGATCCACTAACTTAGATCATCCCTCTTACGCATGACTTACAATCTATTTTTAAGGATGAAGTACATTGTATTAAGTTATTTCTCGATAAAAAATAGGGGTTTCTTTGGTTAAAATGATGGGATTAAAAAAGAATCTTGTAGTGTTGGGTGTCTTTAAAGATGTTGATGGAGATATATTTATATGAAATAAAATGTGAGAGAGAAATATTTTGAAATACTAGTGCATATATGATAAGAAACTATGTTTCTTTATATGAAATATAGATAAGTGGAAACACATGACTTGGTTTAATTTTTATTTATTGTAAAATAATTTAGAGAAGAAAATAATGCCATCATAATGGGAGCCTGTATGGATTGAATAATAAAATTTATAAAAAGTTAATTTTGTTATGGTAAAATATAACACATCATTTTATTTCAAAGTGAATACAT
This sequence comes from Viscum album, assembly GCA_963277665.1. NCBI lineage: Eukaryota > Viridiplantae > Streptophyta > Magnoliopsida > Santalales > Viscaceae > Viscum > Viscum album. The sequence goes on along the minus strand of OY728152.1, from coordinate 328,449,688 downwards.
GAAAATTATAATAATTTGTGGGAAATCATGATTATCAGAGATCTAGTTTGGTAGATGGAAACCATACCATAATAGAAGACAACATGATATGGGTTATTAAAATCACTTATTAAATCATATTTTTATATTAATTTTATTTAAAGAAAATATCAAGGAATATATTTTGGTATAATTATATTTATAAAAAATGGTTTTAACCATGTTTTAATAGTGATAACATATGGAATGATCATATATTTTAAAGATTTGTAAAAATAATAGTCATTCACGATAGGTCTAACACCCATGATTTTCTGTTTATTTAATGGATGTTTATTATGAAATGAGATGATTTATTTTATTTTTATCATTATGAGAAATACCAAATTTATTTTCATGTTTTTGTTATTAATTATGGGATATTTAAATTGACATGTGATTGTTGACAGATTGAAATGTTAATGAAACAAGAGTAATATATTTTAGGATTTTGAATTGGGAAATGTAGAATTGGTTATTTATTATGTTAATCTATATAGAGTTTTAGGATTAATGGAGTGATCATATTGTGAATTATATATTATCAACCATGATTTTATGATGGAAGGAATAGAATCATGATGGACAGAATAGAATTAAGAAGGATTTAATGAAATTATGATCGAGGTGATAGGTAAATATTATTGACCCATTTAATAATGGAATGAGATGTGTTGAATTTATATATGAATTGGTAGAAATATTTATATTTATGAATAGTATATAATTTTATTTTTCTTTCTGTGATCCCTCTACATTTTATTTTGGTGGAAGACTTATTAGAAAATACTGACTGAAGGCTAGATATTTGATTATATTATCAACTTATATGGAATTAATTATTCAATATATTTTTTATGAATTATTTAGAGTTCTTGGAAAGGTGTTAATTTATTTGAACTCATAATTTTGTTATTATAATTCCTGATGTTTTAATTTATATATTATGACATCTATCATGAGGTTGTTCTAAATTTAATTATCCATTTAACATTCTATATTTTTATCCTTCAACCATTCCCATTTTAATCCCTGAAAAAATTAAATGCATAAGGATCATGTCAAGTGACAAGGAGATCGTGCTACTAAATGGAGGGTGTTTAATCTATGGAATTTATTTATATAGGGGTGGTGTAAAATGTGTAAAGAACCAGTTTGGGTTAATATTCCACATCACCTAATTCATTCCGCTGTATGTCTGAAGTGAATTCCTGATTCATACTAGCTGGTGAAAATCACCCAAGGTATCAAAAATAAAAAATGAAATGATTACAACTTCCATGTCCCTCAAGCTAAAAAACATAATACACCTAGATATTTAGTGTGAGGTATCCACAACTAGGATATCCATGCACATTGATAACAAATTTCAATAATAAGAAACAACCAAACAGAGGATACACAATAGATGTAACCAAAATAAATTATAAACCACATCACTTTATGGAATAAAAATAAAGTGAATCACCAATATATCATATTTAAACATGAATTTTAAAGAAATTCGAGACTGGATAGGCCAATAACTCAATCCAAATCACCACAAATGGACTCCCAAAATTGTCCACATGAGCGAACATTCTGTGACATGTGTTCACCTCCAATAATCATACTAAGAAGGATTAGAGCAATTAATATTCTCCACCATGAGATGTATTTCCATTCCATTTTCATATAATATACATAACTAAGTCTGCATATCCCTACTGGAAATATTAATGATGTGAGGAAAATTCTAGTAGGATACGACTTTGAATCTACACAATATCATTAACTATGTAGACCATTAATACTGATGTGAAAAATATTTTAGAGACCACCCATTTTTAGTAAAATAAATTTAAATTTTCTAGAAAAACTATAAATACATCTCATATATGAATGGTTTTATATATAAAATCCTACAATTTTAAATGAACACATTATACAATAACATTTACAACAAGAAACACCTAACATAAATGAACAATGAAATATTATTATTTAAATGTTCTAGTTAAAAACTAGCTGTTTAATTGGTCAGAATGAATAGTATTAGCTAAATTATTATATTTATATATATATATATATATAAATGTACTACTATATAAATATTTATTAACTAAATCTTAGGAAATATGGGCTAATTTTTTTTTAATAAGGTCATTTTCTTCTTCAAAAATATGTTTTCATAAAAAACTATTTTTATTTATTTTTCTAAGAAAATATTATAATTAATTTATCAAAATTATATAAATTTTATTTGATAAAAAGGATATTATTTTTGAAAACATCATATTAAAATCTTATTATGGTAGATTTTTTGGATTTTTCTAGAGTGGTTTATTTTTTATTGGATAATGAAAATAATTATTTTTATTCAAAATTTTCATTTCTTTTCATGTATTTACTAAGTCTCATTCTATTTTGGATTTTTTTTAATATTTAATTAGTTAATTTAAATTAAAAATGATATAATAATTTTTATTGGAATTAATATTATACTTTAATTTGGTATGAAAACATATCAATACTTAAATAGGGGTGGGATGTGCATCATGTAGGTAGTGTAGATGGGCTTCAGGAAGCATCATCGGGTTGGTATCTTAGAAGCGCCGAAGGTGTGTTAGAACCTATTATTTAGTCCTAATAATACTTGGGATAGAGGTGTGATATTCTATGTAATTTCATAGGGATTCACAATTTGTTTTTACTTAGACGAGCAGGTGACTCATCATGTAAATGGTGAAGACTAGACAGGCGAAGCAACACATCATGGAGGTGGCATGACATATAGGCATGTTGGCGTTACTAGGTGGGTAGCTTGAATGAGTGATGTGTGCATTGGTATATATCATCTGAACCTATAACCAGATGCAAGTTTAAATATGGGTTCTCTACTAGTTCTTTATAATGGGGTAGTGCAATGAGACAAGTGATGGTAAATGGGATGTCATGTCAAGAATACTATGATCCTGATGCGAAACTCGGATCCTTTTCTTGGGCCTTCAGGGTCATATGATATTTGGGCCATCGATGATTTTAATGGTCCTTCATACCATTTTCCCTTTTGTGATTATAAGGGTCACCTTTAAACCCTATTGAAAAGTGGGGTATCTCTGCTTAATATAAAATGGAATGTTTCCTCCTACCTAATAATAAAATATTTATACTTAAAAGGCATTATTTTAAACACATTTTTCTTTACATTTTATGTGTCCACTTTTAACATAATTTCTTCCACGCCTATTAATTAAATCAAGAAAAAATTGACTCTATATTTGTAATTAGGATGTATAAATTTGGTAATTATTTAAACATAATTTTTGATTACTATGAATAGTAACCATAATGAATCATTTTTGTCATGATAAAGGTAAAATGTGTAAATTAGGGTTAAAACTAACGTGAAAATGATTCAAAATATTCATAAAATTTTTATATGTTTAATTTTTTCAGTATATATCATCCATTATCATTGAATATTTTAAAATATGAAAATTTTTAGAAATTTAACTTTGATTTTGGATATTATAATATTTTATGAATCGAAAAATTATGAAATTTTAGTCTCTTGCTTTTAATACCATCTTATATGATCACATAGGGATAAATATAAGATTTGAATGACTATTAAAGATTATTTTGAGAATAATGAAAATATTTTAACGATGGTAATTTATTTTTAATTTCAATTTATAAAATAATTACCTTAAATTCTTACATAACACCGACACAATACATGTAAATGTAGTAGAAAAATCATGTAAATGATTATAAAAACTGTAAATATAAAATTTTTGGGTGATTTATATGTTGAAAATAATTTTATGTATATATATATATTATAATTTTTTTTAAAATTTCTCTATTTTAATTCCATTTTTATCTTCATGGAATTAATTTCAAACTATATGAATTGTGTGAATAATTCCCTTAATGATATTTTTTGTTAAAAAATATTTTATTAAATTATTTAAAAATCATAAAAAAATCTAAAGAAGAAATATATGATTAGATATTGTCTATAATTTCATATGTTTTTCATTTATGATCCATCTATTACCTTATATGTAAAATTATAACATTTTAATATTGAAAAATTCTTTATCATGGTTAAAGTTAAAACCAGTTAACCAAGGGGTTAATCTGAAAGATATGGTTTAAAATAATATATAAACGAGTAAAAATTTGATTTTATGATTATATTAGGATAAAATACTTCTCATTTTTTTTATTTCATGTCATTTTGTAACTATTTTATATGATTCAGAGACATATTATATTATAATATTTCATGATTCTCCGAAAATGTCCCTTCCTCCCTTATAAAAAAATCCCTCCTTTCACATCATTACACTATTTTGAGAAATATTGGTGGACTAAAACCTACCAAATTATCTTCAAAATTTAACTATATCTAAATTTGTTGATTTTTCAACTTGAAAGACCATTCCAAAGGTCCTTAAGAAGAAATATAAAGGAGGAATACTGAAGAAGAGGTAATTATGCAACACGACTTCATTGAATTTATTTATTCTTATTACTGTATAAAATATTATTAAACCATGATGATATAAAAAATAAGTATATAAAATATTTTTAAATTTTATTATAAATATTTTACAACCCTTTTCATTTCCTTTTTATTCATAAGGGGAATGAGAACATCGTTTGTGAGTATGTGTGGACTACCACCTGCACGAAGCGATGTGTTTTTTTATTCCATCCCCACCACTCATATATGTTTAAAATGATGGATTTAATGTATATATATAATATTAATGAAATAATCATCATTTTATAAATCTAATAAATAATCCATTTTCCCCATTACATTCATTGAAAAATGATAATGTTGTTCGTGCGTACTATTGGATTACGACCTCCACGAAACGATGTGAATCTTTTTTCTTCACTGTATTACATAAAATATATATACAAAGTATTTAAAGATAAAAATTTATATTTATGCTTTAATAAAAATTCCTTAGTGATATACTAATACTTACCTTTTTTTTAATGTTCGTTGAAGAACAGAAATGTTACTCAAGAATACACACAACCTACAGTCTCTATGATTGTAACACAATTCATTCTTCATAACAATCATTCATGGTTGGTATTAATAGAATAATTAATATATAAAAACTATAATTATTTAATAATAATTAATATAAATACTATGTAATAATGACCTCTTTTACCATGGTCAATATTCCAAGGATATTTTGCAACTATGAATCGAGCATCCTCAAAGCACAAAACTTGGATATAGCCAGTCGAGTAATTAAATATTACATTATCATAAATTAAATAAATGATTTTATTGATAATGTATTAATACTATAAATGTATCTTAAAAAATAAAAGAAAATTATAAAATTTAATTATACAGGAATAAAAGGACATACGTAGTAAGTCTAGTGTCGAGTTTAGGGATTTTTTCTCAATTTTCCATCATTGAGGAATATTTTAATAGTATACAACTAATTTATTTTATATTTTGTATATAATTAAATTTTACAAGTTATATCATAAATAATTCCCAATTCATTGTATTTTAATATGGAATATAATTTATTTAATAAAAGAGAATTTGTCTTGACATTTACCATGTGGAAAGGGGTTCTTAACACAATTTTTATTTATTGGATTATAACTCTACTTAATTAACCTTTTTATGAAATGATTATGTGTTAATTAATAATTAATTGTTTTATTATATATTAAAAATTTTAAAATTTGGATTTGAATATGTTAACATAATCACTTCATGGATTAATTATCACTCAAAATGATAAGATCTTTGGAAGGTGTATCTTTGTCTCAATCTCATTTTCTTGAGACAGGATTCATGATTTGCATTCAGATTTCCTTCTATATTATACTTAATTTTTCATGAATTATTTTTTAGTATTAATTCATGTAATTAATAATAGTACTCTTATTCTTTATCTAGATATATTCTGTTATTTTTCAATGAGACTTTCATGGAACCCATTTATTTTCCATTGGTAAATCAATCCATAAAAGAACAGTGGTTATTATTATGTTTGAAATCATATTAATTCATGTGTTATGATAATGTTATAGTTCTTTGAAATTTTTTATAATGAAAATAAAGTTTGATATATATCATGATGATGAGTGATCCCAATATCTCTCTCTAATGCATTAGGTAATAATAAAGAGTTGGATAAATATATGTAACTCCTAAGAGATGATAGATTTAACCAATTAATAGGTTACTCTTAAGATATTGTGGCTATTAACCAGGTAAGGTTATCCCATCTAAAAATTTTATTGTAAGGGTTATATTAATATAACGTTCCAAGATACCAATATGTTTTATCTATTATTTATATGAGTTAATAATTGTTCATTTGATAAATATTGGCATCACCTGGATCATAATTATTGATTCTTATAAAAAGATCATGAACTTTTATTATGTCATCATAAATTTATTCTCATCTTATTCTCACTGATGATATTCAATTTTTGATGATTATGTTTACCCTACCTAAGAAATTTATCTCTCCCTTAGTTAGTTTTTATTTTCTCCAGGTTATGAAGAATGATGTAAAATAAATTTCTTCTTTAAAGGATTCACATGTGAAGGTTTTTATGGGAGATGCTGATGAATTAATTTGTAATAGGAAAATATAGGAAGTGTAGGAAAAATTATGATTTAAATACATGGATATTGTTATACAAGAGTTTTTCCTAATTATATAAAACACTAAACCAAAAATGTAATTCTCTTTGTATGAGACCAAATATTTAATTTTTATGTTGAATGTTTTGGATGGTTTAAATTAAGTCTTGTTTAGCTCTATCAAATCAAAAAATGTTAATATTATGTTTTTCGAAGTGGAACTAGGAGTGAAGATTTACGTTTGTTATAGTTATAATCATATTAGAGTTTAAATAAATTTGGATATTAGTATGTTTTAATGTGTGGATAACTTAATATTTAAGGATACCATCATGAGATTATATGTTTATGGTTTATTGTAAGTTCAATGAAATGGAAAACCAATTTTAGGTTTTAAGTGATGGGAATTTGAGGTGATTAATGATATTTTTCAAGATGTTTTATAAAGTTGAGGTATATGTAACCCATAGTCCTAACAAGAAGTATAATATAGGAAGAATGATATTACATTTTTAGTGATTAAATATTAAAGGTATGAGATAACATCTGTTGTTAAAAAATTATATAGTTTTGAGGATATTATGGTCAATTGGGATATAGGGTAATTTATTTAGAGAATGATCTATGTTTAAACTTTTTGTTATTGTTGATTTTTTAGATAAATGTTAATTTGAATGTTTATTAATTTTCGGTATTATATTATCATTTGAAAATAATTATTTTAAGTATGGGAAGAATAAATTTCCTTCCTTTTATAATATGTTGATTATAGTGCTTCAGGAATTACTTATTCAAACTCGTTATTTGGATTAAACGATTAGATAAAGGTGGACAATATTTGAAATAGGCTACCAAAGGATGAAATTTCATTTATGGATTTGAATAAAATAACATAAGTATATTTACTTAGGTTCTTGATTTAGATGCTAAATGAATTATTAAAATTTATTAAAAGTATATTGAAAAAAATTATCATATTACCTTCATTTATTAATTAATCTATGCTCTTTTTCACACCTCACTATTTTGTGGTTTAGTGGTCATTGAATTTCCCATGATTATTCACTTTTTTATGATCAATGTTTTCTATCACTATCCAAAAATATATGGACATTAAAGTTTTCATAAATATTTATATTTTCACTTTCAACAAGTGTTCTTTTATTTGTAGACCCTTTTATGTGTTATTCCATTTGATCATTGTATTTCCCAATCCCTATTTTTAAGAGGATGTTTAATTCACCCATTTTAAGAGGTGGGTTTTTCAAAAAGGTATGTTTAAATTTAATCCCATGACTACCATGATCGAGTTCAAATTTTAAGGATGAAGTTTATTATAGGGGTTGGGGTAATGTAATATACCAATATTTTATATTAACACTATGTTCAGTAGATTTTTCAACACATGACAACAATATTAATGAACAATTAAATATTATTATTTAATTTTTATAGTTTTAACCAATATGTTAAATTGGAGAGTAAGAATATGATTAAATAAATTAATAAATATATTTATAATGTTACTACATAATTTAAATTCAATAACTAATTCTTAGGAAATAAGCACTCAATTTTTCAGGAACGTAATTTTAATCTTCAAAAAATGTTTCATTAAAAATGTTTTTTATTGATTTCATTGAGAAAATATTATAACTAATCTCTCCAAATTTAAGGAATTTTATTTGATCAAAAGGATATAAAATTTTAATTGATCACATAAAAATTAGCTTATGGTGATTTTGTTTTAGATTTTATTAGAAAATATTTATATTTCAGTGAATTGTGAAAAATAATAATCATTATTGAAAACCGTACATTATTTTAAAGTATTTAAAAAGATACATTATATTTTATATTTTTTAAAACATAATTAATTCCATTTCAATAAATTTAATCCTCTAAAGATTATTTTAATTGACATTATACTTGAATTTGGTGAAAAACTATTCAATACATAAAAAGATATTTTTCTAAAAAAACTATTCTTCATCAAGTTTTTTGTTATTTATTTTAAATTAATTTCATCAAATTAAATAAATTTATTCATGAAAAAAGGATTCCTTAATATTAATTATAAGATAATTTTTTTTATATATCTGAGATTAATTTTTTTTTCAATATGAATATAAACCATAATAAATTTTTATTTCAATGATAAATGTTAAATGAGTTAATTAGGGTTAACACTAATTATATAAGACATAAAATTAATTCAAGGATCTTTATTTATTTAAATGGATTGGAATATTTCATCAATTATCTTAAAAATATAAAATATGAACTTTTTAAAAAATATCGATTTGATTTTGACATTTATAATTTTTTTAGTAATGAAAAATACAAAATTCCACATTGTTTCATTTAAATTTATCTTATATGTTCACATATCGAAAAATAAGTTTTAAATGAATATTATAATTTATTTTGATAATAATGAAATTATTTTTATAATTATAATTATTTTTATTTTTTAGTGATGAAATAATTCCATTAAATGCTTACACAACACCAACACAGTTCTTATACAAGAAATATAAGAATCAAGTAAATGATTATAAAACTCTAAAATATTTTTTTGATGAGTTATAGTGTCCTTAGAATTTTATATAAACATATACCATATTAAGGATTTTGTAAAAGTATTTATTCTAATTCTGTTGTTGTCTCGTTGACTTTAATTTCATACTACATAAATAGTGTCAAAAATGACATTAATGATATTTTATGTAAGATATTATTTTATCTAATTATTTTGAAATAGTTAATGTCATGAAATAGTAAAATTATGAATATAAATGACCTATAATTTTACCCCATTTTCTATTTATGATACAATTTTCAACTTATATGTAAAAATATAACCCTTGAATTTTGAAAAATTCATTACCACTGTTAAGTTAAAAATTTGTTAACGAATGGGTTAATCCAAACGATAAAGTTTAAAATTACATATAAAACTATAAAAATTTTACCTAATGATTATATTATGACCATATAATAATTAGCTTATAATTATTGTCATTTTGTAACCATTTTAAATAAGTTAGGCACATATAATTTTATAAAATATCTTGAATTTTCAAAAATACCCCTTTTTGCACTTATAAAAGGACACCCCTCATTTCACATATTTCAAACACTTTGAGCCATAGGGATCCCCAAAAAAATTCCCAATTATCATATAAACTTACCAATACATTAATTAGTGGTTATGATCTTTTTAGAATACCATTAGAAGGGTACATAAGACAAGATCACATGGTTGATTACCGAAGAAGAGGTAATCGTCAAACCCATTCACTTTCAACTTATACATTCTTCTAAATCCATAAAATATTCTTAAAAAATGATGATATAATAACATAAGTATCTAATATATTTTTAAATTGTATTATTACTACAGTAAAACCCTTTTTTATCCATCTTTCCATCCAATGGGGAACGAAAACATCATTCTGGCATACACGTGGACTGCCACCTCCAAGAAGAGATGTGTTTTGTTTTCCACCATCAACTCTCTTGTATGTTTATAATTAGGGATATAATTTATATATATATATATATTATATTCATATAATAATTAAAATTATTTAAATAATACATATTATCAATTTTTTTACATTTCAATCCATTGAAAAATAATAATGTCGTTCATGTGTACAAGTGTATTACCACCTCCACAAAACGATGTGATTCATTTTTCATCACCGCGTCACATGGGTGATGTATATAAATTATTTATAGAGAAAATATTATATTTTTGATATAAATATAATATTTTTAAATAAAATAACATTTACATTCTTTCTTTGATGTTCATTGAAAAATGGAAACGGTAATCACGTGTACGAATGACCTACCATCTCTATGATTATAACATAATTTATTTATTCAAAACTACATTTCAAGGTTGGTTTTAAAAGAAAAATTAATGTATAAAAATAATAAGTTCATGATTATTTTTATATAGATGATATAAAAATGTCAATATTGAACATGGTCGATATACAATACTCGTTTTATACTAAGAACCATGCATCCTCAAAACCCACGACACAGACTTCACCAAAGTAGTAATTAAATATGTGATTAAAATAAATGAAACAAATTGTTTTAAGGAAAATTAATAAATCATGGAAAATTTAATTAAGTAATAAAATAAATTATACAATTTTACAATGTAGGTGTTGAAATACATATATATGATGTTTGGAATCAAGGTAAGGGATTTTATCTTCATTTCCCTTTATTGACACATATTTTATTATTATACACCTAATTTATTGTATATGGAGCATATAATAACCTTTTATATCTTATATCATGAATCCTTCATAATTTATGATAATTTATGTTTTAATTTAAATTATATAATCCTAGGGGATTTGAATTTAAATTTACTAAGTTCTAGGGGGTTTCTCAACTAAATTTTATTTCATTAGATTATACTTCTACTTCATTGAATTTGTTATTCCATAATTATTTGTGAATTAATATATAATTTTATTTTTTATATATTTCCAATATTATAATTTTGATTTAAATATGTGCACATAATCACTTCATGGATTAATTATTACATAAAATGTTACAATCATTACTATGTTTTTTTATCAATCTCATATTCTTGAGACATGTTTCATGTTATACACTATGATTTACTTGTAGGGTGTTATTACTACCTCATGAATTAATTTTGACATATTAATTCTTGTAATTACAAGTATTTACATAGCAATATAACATTTTTTCCTTAAATAATGTTTTATTTTTAATGTTACCAAAGTGGTAAAGGCTTTATGTTATTATCATATTTCATTTCGAGAGTATTTATGTTCAAGGTTTCATTGGGGAAATTTTTAGATATTATTTTCTTGAACCACATATATATTATTCTCAAATATTTATGAATTTTTTTATATATTTAATATCCATTTGATCTAGTATTGAATAAATAAACATCAATAAGGTAGTATGGAAGAGATACTGTTCTTGTAGCTTCATTTAAATCCGGAATATTCCTCTTCCAAATCCACATTTTCTAAAATGTTTTATAGAATTATATTTTTTAAACATAAATTATTTCTTAAGGTTATTTTAAATGATCATTGACCCTCTTTTTAATGGGTTTAAAATGAAATTTCTTAACATTTTCCTAATGGGTTAATTTTGACTATCTTTATAAATATTTTAAAAGAATATTTATTTATAAAATTTATGCCACAAAAATATTTTCCTTAAATCATGTATATTATTTTATTTGAGGAATTATTTATAATTTTCTGAGGTTATTTTCCCTGAAAATTATTATCTCAATATTTTTTTAATGTTTATTTTTTTTTCAAATTTATTTTTAAAGTGAAACTTGTATTTTCCTCACGATTTTTTAATGATAATTTAACGGTATTTCTATTTAAAAATTAAAAACTCATAATTTTAATTATAATACATTAGGTATAATTTGTAATGATATCATAATTATTCTGTCCCTTGATGGATTTTTATTTTTTGAAGACATTTTTATGGAAAACATTTCTTTTCCATGTGTAAATCAGGCTATAAAAGAACAATGGTTATTGTTATATTGAAAAATGAAAGCACTATTTTGTTATGATTATGTTTTGGTTCCGGAACATTATTTATAATCATGGGTGAGCTATTAATATCACATGTGAATTGGTGAGCTTATAATATCACATTTTTAATTATCTTTGTTTTTATGGGTTTGGATTTTGTTATGTTATGGTCATTCCCTTTGATTATTTCATCATTCCCTTATACTCATGTCATTATCATTAGTGATATTCAATTTTTAATGTTTATGTTTACACTTACTGGGCATTTGAGCTCACTCATCATATGTTTTCCTTCATCCCAGGTTATAAAGAATGATATAAAATGAATTGTGTTTAGAAAATATTCTTGTGTAATGAATTTTATGGGATATTTTAAAGAATTATTATGGAATAATAAAACATTGTTACAGTATAAAAAATACTCATTTAAAGACATGGCTATTATTTTGTAAGAGTTTTTCTTAATTTTATAAATATCTAAACCTAAAAGGTCCTTTTTTAAGTAAGTGATCAAATATTACATTTTGAAGTGGTATGTTTTTTATGGTTGAAATTGTTTCATGTTTATCACTATAAAATTAAAAAATGTAAAGATTATGTATTTATCACCTGATCCAGGAGTGTGGGTCTTGGGATATTATAGTTGGTATCAGATCTAGGTTTATATAATAGTGGAGATTAGAATGCTTTCATGTGAGGATAACATAAGAGCAATATATACTATCACGAGGTTATAAATTTAATGGTTATCGTAAATTCAATGGAATTTAAACCCCTTTTTAGATTTTAAGTGTTGATATTTTAAGGTAATTATTGATATTTTGGAGACATTTTATTCGGTGGAGGTATATGCAACCCTTAGAATTATCCGGATGAATTTTTTGGGAAGAATTATATTACATTTTTTGGTTGTAAGATTAAATGTATAAGTCAACATTTAAAGTTAAAAAATTATTTAATGTTTATGTTTGTGGGGTTAACTACGATACAAGGTTATTTTTTATGGAATAATCTATGTTGAACATATAGTATTATTTTTGAATTTTTGAGAATAACATATTATTTATTCATAGGGTAGTTTATTAATATAGGGTATTATCTTATTATTTACTAACCATTTTGGATTTAGTAAAGAAATTAAAAATAAAATTTCATTCTTTTATATACCTCATGGTTAATAATATGCTTATTATAGTGATTTAAGCATTACATATTCATACTCATTATTTGGAGTGGAATATGAGATAATGGTGGTAAATGTTTAAAACACACTACCAAATGGAAAAATTGTGTTTATCGGTTGAAATAAAATAAATAAAGTAACTTTTTTTGTTCTCGGTATATAAGGAAAAGAAATAATTCAGATCCTGAAAAAGGATCTCAAAAAATATTATCCTATTAATTTTATTTTGGATAAAATGATGGTTTTTTTCACACCTCATTAGTTTATGGTTTTGTTGAAATTGACTTTTTAATTATAATTCACTTTATAGTGATAAATTTTATTTTAAACTCTCCATAATTATTTGGACATTAAATTTTTCCTCAATATCCATATTTTCACATTCCATGTCCATATATTCACTTTCCTATATGTCAAGAGGTTATTTTCATAACCCTTTCTACGATGTGATATTTCTAAAAAGGAATTTTTAAATTCCAAAAAATTAATTACGGATATCAAGTGAAAATTTAAATGAAGAAAATATATTAATGTGTAGAGAAAGTAATATCCTGATATTTTAAAATAACACTATGTTCGTTAGTGTATACAACATGAAACACCGAGCTTAAATGAACTATTAAATATTATTATTTAATCTTTTTAGTTACATTATTGAAATTAAATTAGATGGTGTGAATATTAGCAACCAAATTATGAAATTTATATAAATTTAAAACTTAATCAAAATGAATTGATTAGTTTTTAGGAATTATGGACTCGATTTTATAATAAATGCATTTTTTGCTTCACAACCATGATTTCTTCAAAAAATGAATTTTATTATTTTTTTGATAAAATATTATAGTTAATTTAATGAAATTTAAGATATTTTGTTTGATAAAAAGATATTATATTTGAAATAATCACATCAGAATTATCTTTGGGTGATTTTGTTTGATTTTTCTTAAAAGCCTAATTTTTCAGTGAGTAGTGACAAATACTGATTCTTATAGAAAACTATCTTTAATATTCAAGTATTTAAAATGTAATATTATATTTTGGATTTGTATTAAAATTTAATTAGTCAATTTTCATTAAAAATAATCCAGTAAATTTTATTGGAATCAACAATATACTAGAATTTGGAATAAAATCATTGTTATAATTAAAATTTATTTTCCTAAAAAAAATGTTTTTTTTTTCACATTTAGATCGATTAATTTAAAATTAATTTTTTAAAAATTATATAAACTGAATAATGAAAAATGGATTTCATATTTAAAATATTGAGTTTAATTTTTTTAAAATATTTTAATATAATTATTTTTCAATATCAATAGTAACCATACTCAATTTTTATTACCATAACAAAGGAAAACTCTATTTAATGAAGTTGTAACTAATGTGATAAGGGTTAAAATATATTAAAAATATTACCTTTATTTCATTTTATGAATATCTTTAATAAATTATCATCTAAATTTCTAATGTATTGCATTTTTTTCATTTTTTATTTTATTTTTAACTTTCTAATATTTTATGTATCGAAAAATACAAAATTTCACTCACTTTTAAATTGATATTATATATTTACATAAAGATAAAAAATAAATTTCTAAGGAATGTGAATGGTTATTTTGAGAATAATGAAGTTATTTTTATAATGGTAATTTATTTATAGTTTTTAGTGATGAAATATTTACTTTAAATACTTACAAAACACCAAAACACTTCTTGTGCAAGCAGTAGAAGAATCAAGTAAACAATTTAAATCACATAATGTTATTTTTTTGATAATTTATAGTTTACCACAAATTATATAAGTAAATATATAATATTTGGTATTTTTTAAAATTATATATTCTAATTTCAATTTTCTCTTGATGACTTTAACGTCAAAATAAATAAATAGTCTCAAAAGTGACATGAATGATAATTTATATTAAATATTTTTTTTAAATAATTTAAATTTCATAAAATTATATAATTAGGTAAATTTTGATGAAAAATTGTATAAAACTTCATTAATTGTCCATTTATGAACCAATTTTTACCTTATAAGTAAAATTATAACCTTTTAATATTGAATTAGTTATTACCCCGATTAACGTTAAAATTGGTGAATCAAGGGGTTAATCCAAAAGATAAGGTTTAAAATAGTATATAAACCTGTAAAAATTTTATTTTATGATTATATTAATACAATATTATAATTATATTATAACTTATGTAATTTTTTAAACATTTTACATGATCTAGACACATTTTATGTTATAATATTTCATAAATTTGAAAAAATCCCTTTCCCTCCCATTTTAAAGGACACCCCTCATTTCTATTCAATACACCACTTTAGCAATATATTTTAACAAAAAACGACCCAATTATCTTATAAAATTACATATAAAATAATTTTATGTGATTATCTTCATAAAATACCATTTCAATGTCCCTTAAAAAGGGATCTAAAAGAGGAATATCGAATTAGAGGAAATCATCCAACATGAACTCTTTTAATTTATTTCTTCTTCTAAATCATTAAAATATTCTAAAAAATTTGTGATATATTAATATAATTTTATCCTATATAAATAAATGTTATTATGACTTTTTTAAATCCATTTTTATTCTAAATTTACATAATATGGTGTATGGAAACACCATTCGGTGTATGTGTGGACTACCACCTCCACAGATCGATGTGTTTCATTTTCCATCATTTCTTCCCATGGTAATTTATAATGATTAAATTAATGTATTTATAATATATTTATAAAATAATTTTAATTATGTACATATAATATATCCTCATTTTTCTTATATTTTAGTATATTGAAAAATGATAATGTCGTTCGTGCGTACGTGTGGATTACCTCTTATACAAAACAATATGATTCAGTTGTCTTCACTAAATCACATGTATGATGAATATAAACTATTTAAAGATAAAATATTATTTTTTATGATATAATAATAATTATATAAAAAAAATATTGACCTTCATTCATTCAGGTATTTTGGAAAAGGGAAACATTAATCATGTGTTCATATGACCTCTTATCTCCATGATTGTAACATAATACATTTTCATCACCATATTTAATGGTATGTTTTAAAATTATAATTAAATTATAAAATGGTATTTATTTAATTATTTATATTCTTGATATGTAG
The DNA here is from genome assembly GCA_963277665.1 of Viscum album. NCBI lineage: Eukaryota > Viridiplantae > Streptophyta > Magnoliopsida > Santalales > Viscaceae > Viscum > Viscum album. Next base: position 328,433,112 of record OY728152.1, on the reverse strand, counting down.
TAACTATTAAATATTTGATAACAATGAGCATGTCGAAGTCATTTTGGTCCTATGAACCAAACATCCTCAAAACACATGACATGGATATAACTAAAAAAGTAATTGAACATTTCATTAAAATAAGTGTAAGTTTTTATAAAATATATGATATTAATAAATAAAAAATTTATTAATATATAAAATAATTTATATAGTTTTATTATACAGGTGTTAAATGATACACATAGCAGGTCTGGACTCAAGGTGATGGATTTCCTTTAAATTTCCCTTCATTGAGGCATATTTTAATGTTATGAAACTAATTTATATTATATAGTGTATGTAATTCCATTTTTCATGTTATATAATAAATGATTTATACTTCATCATATTACAAGGCCCATTTCAAATTATTTTATCAAAGGGGATTCCACTTGAATGTTATCAGGTTCTAAGGAGTTTCTTAACTAAATTTTTATTCATTAGGTTATACTTATACATAATTGATTTTATCATGAAATTATTATGTTAAAATATTTATATATATTGTTAAATTATGTATTTAAACTTCTTTTTGGATTAACATATGTTCAAATATTCACTTCAGGGATTAAATATCACTTTAGAATTTATGATCATCACATAGGGTTTCTTTGTCTCATTGTCATTTTATTAAGATATGATTCATGTCATGAAATAGGATTTCCTTGCATGGTCTATTTAATAAATAATGAATAATTTTTTTTAATATTAAATAATTTAATTAATGGGATTTATATATCCATATCATATTATTTATTTTAATTAATTATTATCTCTAAAGTTACCGAAGTGGCAACTGCTTTATGTTATATTCTCTATTATTTTTGAGATTGTTTATGTTTATGGTTAAATTAGGGAAATTGTATGATATTATTTTATTGAACAAAATATATTATTATATATTCTGGTTATTAAATTTGTTTTCATGTTTAATATTCATTTACTTTTATATTGAATAAAGAAACATCAAGAAATTTGATTGTGAGTGATATTGATCTTTTATATTCATTTAAATCAGGAATCATTCTCTTCATCATCCATGTTATATTTTTTTTTCAAGAATGTTATTTTATAAACATTAGTAATTTTTATAGTATTTTATAAATATTTTTATCCTTTTTTTAAATGGGTTTAAAAAGAATTTTCTTACTATTTTCCACATGGGCTAAATTGGAGTCTCTTTACAAAAAATTTCAAAGAGTGTTTATTTTTAACATTTACACTATGAGAATTTTTTCCCTTAATCTTTAAAATTATTTTATTTTTGGATTTCTTTATAATTTACAATGTTATTTTAATACAAATTTATTTTTACAAAAGTATTTTAATTTTATAGTTTTTTAAAAGTGTTTTCCAATGTGAAAAGCGTATTTTTCCTCAAGAATGTTTTTAATGATCTTTTAATGATATTTATATCCAAAAATGAAAAATAATATTTTAATTATTCTCTAATGGGGTTATATTGTAATGAAACAATCCTTATTATTTCTTTGGATGGATTATGACCTTTTAAAGAGATTATATGGAACCCAATTCTCTTCCACGGGTAAATCAAGCTGTAAAAAACAATGGTTATTGTTATGTTGAAAAAAGAAAGATTTAATGTTTTTAAATATGTTATAGTTCATGAAAATTATTTATGATGATTAGTGACATAAATACATCTCATGATAATGAGTGAGACTAGTATAGTTCTCTAATGCATTCGGTAATGATGATAGGGTTGATTGAATATAAGTAACTTCTAAGAGACAAAAGAGTTAACTGGTTAATAGGTTACTTATAAGAGAATATTGTTGTTAACCAGGTAAGGTAATCCCATCTTCAAGGGTTCTTACAGGGGTTATACGAAAAATGTTCCAAGATTACAACATGTTCTCTCCATTATTTCTATGAGTTTTAAGGATTTGTTTGATCAATATTGACATAATAAGGCTCATGATTATTGATTATTATTACTCTTCTCCTTGTTAAAGCTTTATTCCATGTCACTTGTTTAATAATATTTGTTTTTATGGGTATTAATTCTCTTATGTTATTATAAATCACATTGATTATTCTATTATAACATTTTTATAATCTATTTATTAATAATGGGTTTCAATTTATAATTCATATATTTATCGTTTCTGAGAATTTTAACTCATAATTCAGATGTTTTATTTTTTAAGAGGTTATGAATAATTATGTAAAAAAAATTTATAGAAAGGATTCACATTTTAATACATTTATGGGAAATGTCGAATACTTAATGTCGAATAGGAAATCATGGTTTATTAAAAAAATACACATTTTAAAACATGGGTATTATTATGTATGAGTTTGTGATAATTATCTAAAACTGTAAACCTACAATTAAATTTGGTATTTATGTGATCTAATATTTAATTTTTATGGTTTATTTTTTCCATGGTTTAAGTTGGGTCAAAATTATTGCAATCAAATCCAAAAATATGAAGATTCTATTTTTAGCATCAGATTTAGGAGTGCAGGTTTGTGGATGTTATATTAAATAAACAAACCCAAAATTTTAAATAGGAAAGAATATAAAAAGTATGAAATATAATAAATAAAATGTAAAAAAACCATCATAATTAAATAAACACACATAAAAACCCCAATATATATATTAGTAGGTATATAAATCAATAATGCATCACTTTATATGAGATATAACCTCAGGGTAAAGTATTTAATAGAAAAGGGGTAACTTTAACCTCAATAGAAAATGTAATGCCCCGACCCTAGTTACCCTTATATGGTATATTATTACCTAACATTGGCATTATCAGAAGAGATAAAGTCCTGAAAGACCAATCAATTTTCCAACAATAAAAGTACTTGATACATACATAAGTTTAACATTACAATATGATACCAAATAATGCATCAAGAGGCTATATCGGGCCTCTCCCATCACTTATTAAGTCCAATGAATTTCTCATATGAAAAGTGTGAAACATAATCTAAACATCTGTATTGAAACTAGATAAGAAATGTAAATACTTTAACAACAAACCATGAATGGTATAAAAATAACACATCTATAGTCAAACATAACTCATTCAATAAAATATGTAATATTTTATTATAGTAAATCAACCTCAATAAATAATAATTAAGGATACTGACACAGATAAAAATAATCAGTAAAAATATTTGAGATAATTATCTATTTTTTCTAGAAAACATTTAAAAGTCGCACTATTTATCAAGAATCCATTGAAAAGGGATTTTTGAATCAATGTGTCCCATACAAATTTGAAACATTTGAATGGAATTTTGATTTTAAAACATTTATTTCCATATAAATAAATCCATAAATCCATTTTTGAAACATGGACATTAATGAGAAATATTTAGATGAATAAATCTATAAAACATTTAAAATAATATTTTAGTTAGAGTTCTTATCCAAAATGATAGAAACATTAATACAAATAATTAAGGAATAAATTTACTCATAAAATTATAATTTCATGAGAATAAAGGTATTCATGATATGATATATCAAAGGAAAGTATAAACAGCATATAATAGTTAATTGGTGCATAATAACAAAGAAGACTCAATGGAATGTAAATTGAGATGAAATCCCTTATAAAGACTGTATACTTAAATTAAGGATAAATCAATGAAATAATTATGTGTCAAAAACATAAATACACACAATATGATTGGATATTCTGTGTAAATTAATCATAGTACATTCACACATATTCCTGTAAAAACAACAACAATTACTTGGATGTTTAACTCAATGAATGGAAATTGAGTTAAGATTACTCTTATCATGTTTATATCAATGACTTGAGAATTTATAAATGGAGTGATTATGTGAATCAAAATTATTTACACACAAAAGAGAGTATAAATTACTATATAAATAAATAAATAGTGATTCCACACATAATCTTGGAGCAATATAATCAATGAAGTCTGCGTAAAACACAGTTAGTGGAAATTTAAATTAGAAATTCCCATACTATTTTGGTAACATGAGAAACATACATCCCATGAAATAAGGATCATACAATGATGATTTTGAAACCCATAAATTAAATTATATAACACAATGAATACAATCATGGGTAGTACATACACCATACAAAAGGAAATGTTAAAAAATATTGCATAAATCTCACAGGAATAAAAAGTGAAATGTAAAACTTCTTACCTTGTAATTTTCCTAATTATAGGGTATGTTAACCTTATTTATAATGCTTAAATAATTGTTATTAAATTATATAAGAACCACATACCAAAATTTGATAACAAATACGATCCTATAATATTTTTTTGTTAACAATATCTCTGTAGTATCATAGTTTCAGGTGTTAACTGATTCATTTTCTGTTATATGTTTTGTTACGTAAGTCATGTTTATTTTGGATAATATGTATTTGATTAATATCCAGAATGATATTTATTTCTTTAAAAAATTTTTAATCCTCAAATGAAAATTATTCTTTAATGGTTAAAAAGGGTAATGAAATCTCATCACGTCGGGGAGATGGTAAGTCGTACGTACGCACGAGCGAAAATATAACTCTATTGATGGTGAAATAGTATGTAATTGGATGGTATATTATATATACATAATAATTGACATGTTATATTTATTATTTACATAAATTATATTCATTATTATACACATCTAAATAATGAAGTGTAGAATAACAAACTACACCACAACGTGGAGACGGTAAGCCATACCTACACACGTATGGTGACTTTGTCATTCATAGGATGGATAGAATATTGAATATTGATGTACCATATTTATAATAACATCAAATTATGTAGAAGGTACTGATGTTATTATTTTGGTATGGAAACAACATAGAAAGAGGATGTGGATGAAGATAAAAACTTTGAAAGACGTGATGAAATAATTACCTCTTCTACAAGTGTTACATTTTTATTTGAACAAAAAGGCTCCTTATGTTGGATTTATAATCAATGTAAAGCCTCTAAGATGAATTTAGGGTAGTTGGGAAGATATTTGTGTAGGGTTTGGCCGATCCAAATGGCTTTGGAGGTGTGAATTTGAGAGAAGCGGAAGTACCCTTTTATAAGAGAGGTGAGAGGCACTTTAGGAAAAGCTTGAAATATTATTTTATTATAAAATAATTTTCGGTTTCTAATAGCTCAAAATGGATTTATTTCAAGAATGAGGTGGTTATTGGTCGCAATCCTTTCAACTAATAGACTTTATACAAGTTTAGGTCACCATATTAATCTTATTCTTTAGATTTAACCCTTAGTTAAATAGTTTAACTGTTACCATGTATTCTTGTATTATTACACTAAATGGTTAATAAACATACAATAAAATGACAATTTAACCTCAAGTGGTTCATTAATAAAATATATAACATTATTTAAGTCATTTAGACGAAACTTAGATTTTATGGACAATTATATAATTTAATAAAACAATGTTGGTCTTAAAAACTCATTTATGTCAATTTTGACACTATGTAATATTTGGTTTTTGTGAATGTCATAAAAATCTTATTTCATCGAAAAAATACATTTAATTAACCATAACATTTCATATTCACCTAGAAAATTCATGGATGGCATCAAAAGTTTAAAATTACATTTATTTTAATATTTATAATATAAATTATTTTAATCCTTCATTAATATTGTAATTACTCTATCATCGTTGTTTCATAAATAAATTTAGTTATTTAATGTCTAAAAATTATAAATAAAATACAATGATTTAGGAAATAGTTTTATATTTCTAATGAATACTTATAATCAAATTTTTCTTATGTATAACCCTATATTAAAAATGTTTTTGTTTTGAAAATTAGAATTTAACTTTTTTAGATCTTCTTTAAATAAAATATAATAAATGTTATAATATAATACAAGTGGATAAAAAAGGATCATTTTTCCCTAAGGTTGATTTTTCTCTAAAAAAATTATCCACTAGAATTTGGACATGTGTTAGGGTAATTATTATATCATTTTTTCCTTTAATTACCCTATTAACATTATACTGTGGTAAATAAAATTCAAAAGTTACTATACCCCAAATATTATTTTCATCCTATTGAAACACAATTTACTTACTGATTTATATTGTTTCTCTCATATTTTTGAAATTCAATTCACATAAGTGGTAAAATTATCTTTTATGCAAATTTGCAAATGTGCTTAGAAGGTGGGTAAAATACGGTAAAATGTTTAATAAAATTTTATATATATAATCTTATTAAAAAATGATTCCAAGGAATTAAATTAGAGTAATATAGGTATTATATATCTATTTTTACTTAAAAATAAATATAAATTTAAAAATAATTATTTAAATAAAAATTCGGTTTTAAACAATAACCCACTGTTTTTCACTATTCATCAAAAATTGATTGATTTTGAAAAATATGTGAAATTCACACTATGATAAATTTTATATTACGAATCCAAAAATGAAGTTCATTTTGAAAAATAAAATTTATAAAATTTCAAAATGTGGGTATTAATTTTCATAACTAATTTATAAATGGCTAGTTTCATTGGTCGGGGTGTTCTAGAACTCAAAGTTGCATATAACACAAGATATTGTATTATTCCAAGATAAGCGTACTTGGAAGGATGGGGTGTTACATTCTCCCCTCCTTAATATAATTTCATCCATGAAATTTAAACATAGAAACAAAAACTAGGGGTTTGAAATTTCAAAACATCTTTGTTGAAATCCCACCTCGGAAAAAGAGTCAACAAAATTATCACTTTAAAAGATAGAAAGAGAAGTAAAAAAGGTCACCTGAGATAACCCATATTTGGGTTCCATGTAGAAAAAAATGGATATGGAAGAGAAAACAAACCATCATGTTTTGAGGGAGAGTGATAGAATATATGATTAAGAGAAAGTTATCTACCAGAAAACCATAAACTTGTGATGGGTTAAATTGTCTTTGATTGCCTAGAAGGAAGAGTAAACAGATAAAGTTTTTGTTTTATGTTCCTTTACATAATGACGAGTAATTTATTTATGATATTGACTAAGAACGTAAGAAGATATAATTAATTTTCAAGTACATTTTCATCATATAATAAATTTCAACCAATAACTCTTCTTTTCTCAAAATGATGATTATTCAAGATGAATTGGTCACACCTGAAGTGCTATAATCAACATCTAGAGAATCACATAATCCACAAAAAATTAAAAATATTTTTCCCATATCTTTAGAGATTAACCAAACCCAAAATGGTAAGAAAAAGATCAGATGATCTCCAAAATTGTTAATTTTTTATAGATATAAATACTAGTATTAATTTCCAAAATTTAAAAAAACAATACCCAAGTTTAAAAAAAATACCATTCAATAAACAATTTCCCTTAAATTTTTCAAAATAATCCAAACTATGTTTGTAACCCAAAATTCAGAAGGAATTGATCACATAGTCTTCCATGATAAATTTGAACATTTATCTCCATATAACATCGACTACTCATAAAGTCACATACTTAATAGTAATTAACCTAATAACATATTCTCTATGTTATGTTAATAATTTCCATAAATAACCTAAATAGATATAAGTCCAAAATAAAAACATTTATTCTTCAAAAATAAATATCCACCATTACTTCTCAAATGAAATCCCATTGTGTTCTATTTTCCTTAGGCATATTGTCTTCCCAAAAGAGGGAATGTCTTCCTAAATAAAATTTATCACATAATCACTAAATCATTTTCCTATAATAAGGATATTCACTAGATTAGTCATAAGTTACAAAAAATCAACACATTATTTATCCATAAAAACATTTAGCTAAAAATAATTAGTTATATAAACTAAGGACTTCATGTAGTCTAGTGGTAGGTCAAAAATCCAAATTGCACTTTAGCTGTGGGTTCAATTCCCACACTTTTGTCCAACGTGGCGAGTTGTCACACAGACTGCGTGTTGCCCTTTTTCAAAAACTATATAATTTTATAACATTTAAAAAATGAGATAAATTCTTCAAAAATAAAAATAATATATTTTAACCACAAATGTTATCTCATACCTCACATTTTCATCCAAAAATTAATAACCTGTAATTGCCTCAAATTCAAGGATCATATAAACTCAAATTGTTCTTTATAACTATATCCACAAAATAAAAGACAATTAATCCTCAAATAACATTTTCACATAACAATATTCAGGGTTACACATAAAATAGAAAAGTATTCCAAATTAATCTGGTAACACCCCAAGATTTTACGAGAAATATTCTTTTTAATTTCATTAATGTCTTGTGTCGTACGCCACACCAAAAGGAGCTTTCACAACACGCATCCCTGACTTGTCTTGCATTACATGCAAGCGCGACCTTCCACGATAGCGTGTGTTGTACGCAATACCAAGTTTCGCTAAACAACGATATGCTATTAAAATATTATTAAAACTAGCCGTTATGAATAGTAATACAGACTTTTTGAAATTTTATAAATTTTATTTTTGAAAATGGAATTCATTTTTGGATTTTGAATATCGAAATTAGCCTATGGTGAAATTTTGGTATTTTTCTGAAAACTTTCAATTTTTGATGAATAGTGAAAACATTGATTTACTATTTAAAACTCGACTTTTTATTTAAATAATTATTTATTTTATTTAAATTTATTTTAGATCAAAATTGATACATAATACCTATATAGGTTCAATGTAATTCATTGGAGTCATTTTTTAATAATTTTAGATATATAAAAATTTTATTGAACTTTTGACCGTCTTTTACCCACCTCCTTGGAGAATTTGCAAATTTACATAAAACATAATTTTACCACTTTTGTGAATGAAATTTCAAAAATCCAAGAGACACGGTTGATGTTAGTATTTAAAATGTGGTTGAATGATATGAACATAATTTTTGGCGAATAGTAACTTTTTACTTTTATTTACCACGGTTAAAAGTAAATAGGGTAATTAAGGGAAACAATGATATTATTATTACCCTAACACATGTCATAATTCTATTGGATAAGAGTAATTCGACAAAAAACAACCTTAGGAATAAAATATGACCATTTAGGCCCACTTGGATTAGATTAGGACTTTATTATTAATTTATTTAAAGAAGGGTTAAAATAGTTAAAATCAATGTTTAATAAGTAAATAAATTTTAATATAGGGTTATACAAAAGCTAAATTTGACTATAAATATTCCTTAGAAATATAAAAAGATATCCTACATAATGGTATTTTATTTTTAATTTTTAGACTTTATATAATGTAATTTATTTATGACACAATGATGATGCAGTAATTATCATATTAATGAAATATTGACATAATCGATGTTATAAATACCATAATAAATCTAATTTGAGAGTTTTTATGAATTAAAAAAATTTTATATGTTAATATGACATGTTATTGTTTATTTAATTAACTTTTTTCGAACTAAACATTCTGTTATGAGTTTCACAAAAATCAATTACCAAATAGTGTAAAAATTGACATAAAATAGTTTTTAAAACAAATATTATATTATTAATTGTTATTATATTCCTAAAAATATAAGGTTCGGAAAAATGACTTATATAAGGTTATATATATTAATAATAAACAACTTGGGGTTCTTTTGGCTTGTTATAGTATGTTTATTAACCTTATAGTGTAAGAACACAAAAAGACATGGTAAAAGTAAAATTATCTAACATAAAGTTAAATCTAAATGATAAGGTTTAAATAGGAACCTAACCTTGTCTAAATTATATTTGATGAAGGGATTTAGACCCATACCCAATTTATCTTAGAAATAACTCAATTTTGAGCTATTAAAAAACCGAATATGACTTTATAATAAAATAATAGTTTTAGTTATTCCAAAGGTGCCCCTCTCCTCCCTTATAAAAGGGCACCTCCTCCCTCTCTTCCTCACACCACTTTTAGCCTTCAAGATCGGCCAAAAACTTCCAAATTCTCTTCTACACTTCCCTTGAAATATCCTAGAGGTCCTGGTCTTCTATAATGACCATTTTTGGTGCCCTAAGAGGAGGTCACAAAGAGGCTCTTCAAAGAAGAGGTAATGTACGTTACCGATTCTTTCAACTTTATTTCTTCTTCCACTTATTCTTCTTTAGTTGTTTAATTATGAAGTAATAACATCAGTATCACTCATATACTGATATGTTATTATAAGTATGAAACAACCCTATTTCACCATCTATCCATCCTACGGAAAACGAAATCACCGCGCGTGCATACGTACGGAATACCATCTCCACGCCGTGGTGTAATATATTTTCCACCACCACCTTACTTGGATGGGTATAATTGTGTAAATAATACTTATATATGATTATTGTAAAGTGATATTTATTCTGAAATAGTATACATACACTCCAATACAATTCCACAATCATGGGAATGATATGATCGCTCGTACGTACGGACGGACTACCGTCTCCACGAACGCGATGAGATTCATTTTCCATGATTAACCATTCAAGAATGATTATAAAGTATATATAATGAATAATAATGAAATATATGACATAATAATGCTACTGGATTTATGTATATATATATATATATATGTATGTCATATAATCAATTCCATTCAATTCAATAAGGAAATGAAAACAGCGTTCATGCGTACATACGGCCTACCGTCTCCATGAACGGTGTATTTCATTCCTTTTATCGATCTATAATATATATGTATATAATGAATATATATTATATATAAATCGTGTTTTACATTCTGGAATTATGTAAATCAGGATATAAATAATAATATCAAGAACGACGAGTCGAAACACATACGATAAATGAAACGATTTTACCCAAAACGCTCTTTAACATGGAATTTACAAAAGAACTGGTAATATAAAGTCATAAGTGAACCATATATGATATCATAACAATGAATATGATTCTGTAATAAGTCAATGAAATTATTTAAATCATTATACAGGAGGTTCAGATACACACGAAGCATATCAGACATAAGGTAAGGGATAACTATTCCAATCTCGTTCTTATCTGAGATTGTTTATTCGTAAGTATTTACTGGGGTTATTGCTATCATCCATGTCCATGTTTTATAAAAGTGTATTCATGTATGTTTAATGTACTTTTTAACCATTTTACTTTTATCCCATGGTATGGAAGGAATCTTTCTTTTATTTACCTGACAAGGTACTTTTTGACTTTTCTGACAAAAGTACGAGAAGAATGTTTTTTTAACGTATACGGCATGAAAGGATTTTTAAAGTTTTATAAAGCCTTATTTTCATGAAGATTACTCAAAAATATTTCATGAGTATTTTCAACAAAATATATTTATTTTAAAATTGCATGAAATTTTGTGAAAAGAAATTGATTTTGAATAAGAAAAGATATTTTCATCAAGAATTCATTTCAAGTGTTTTATCAAAACCATTTTTCCATCTAAGATGACTTTATTTCATATGTGTATGTTTCAAGTATAATGTCTCTATGATTTACATTGTTTCAAATTTCTTATTGTGAAATGATATCAATTTTTTTTATATGGATTATGTGATGATGGGATGATGTTTTTGAAACCCATTTTTTTCGTTGGGTTATTATGAATGAAGTATGTTTATTTTGTGGCACAAGTAAGAATGATTTCATTATGATATGGTTGGGACCTATATATCCCTCAAATTAATTGGGTAAAGATTTATATCTCATGATATAGACATGGCTGTAATGGTAAGTTAATCTGGTTTAGTGTTACAGGACTGAAATGAGGAGTGAACTCGATTCAGAAAGGGACTTTGTCCACTAAGATGGTCTTGGCAGCAATGCCTTGGCTACTATGAAAATCATGACATGTGCTGAATGGTTGCCACAATTACATGTTTTATTCCCATTTTATCATGGTTGATGTTCTATTATGATATATTCCTTACGTACTTCCACAATTTATGTCTTTTCTCAAGATTTTGATGTTTAAATTTCATGTTCAAGTTTTTGCTTCCAAATGTTTATGGATTGTTTTATGTTATCTATGTTTGCCCTTATTGAGCATTTGAGCTCACACTTTTTATGTTTTATTTTCCCCAGGAAGTAAAGAAAGGATTTAAGTAAGGAAACAAAAAGGGGAAGATCGTTATGGGAGTTGTTGAAGATATTTCAACATGATTAGATGTTTATATTCCAAGTTCCCAAAGACTCTAAACTATCACGGTCCTTGTGTGACTGTTTTTGTTATACATTAAGTATTCCAAAAAAGTAATGTAATGTCCATATACGTCAAGCTTCAGGTCTCTATAGTTGGTATCAGAGGAAAGGTTTAGTCAACCTTTGGAAACTAGGATGCGAAAATGTTAGTGAGATCTCTAGAGATATTTCTAAGTTATCTCTAGGGATGTCCCTATGGATAAGTATACGTATAGGATATAGTCCAAGAACTATGGTAACGATCATAGAATTTAACCTAAGATGTTAGATATTGAAGGTACTCCGCCTTTATTATGTTGTTTTCCCTAGCATGATTTTTTCCTCTCACACTATTCTTTTTGGGTTTTAGACGATGTCTAGAACCCGAAGGAACCGTGTTGATCAATGTAATAGACAATGCAATGATTATCTTCCTGAACAAAAAAATGTTATGGGAGATGGAGTGAAAAATATTATTTCTATACTTACACAATCTATGAATCATTATGGACTTCCAAATGAGCAGAGAAGGGAACAATATTCTATTGAGTCCTTCATGAGGCAACATCCACCTTCTTTCAGTGGGTCTTCTGATCCAGTTGTTTCTGAACAATGGATCAGTACCACTGGAAAGATATTTTCAGTTCTTCAATGTTCTGAACATGATAAAGTCATCTTAGCAGTATATCATTTAGAAGGTAAAGCTGATCAATGGTGGAATCTTATCAAGAATACGAGGCCAAGAGATGAAATTGAGTCTATAGAATGGGACGAGTTCAAGAAATTATTTTTCAATAAGTACTTCCCTCGTATTCATCGAACAAAGATGGGGAAGGAGTTTCTTGAACTAAAGAAAAATGATGATGAATCTGTTGATATATACAAAGCGAATTTTACAAGGCTTGCAAGGTATGCATTTGGCTTTATCATCCAACCTGAAAGTAAAATTGATCGATTCTTCAGTGGCTTAAAACCAAATCTTCGAAGGGGATTAGCCATAAGAGACTTCAGTAGCTATGAACAAATCGTGCGTTGTGCAATCAAGGTAGAAATGGAAGTTGGTGTTACATATCCATCTCATGGTTTTGACAAGGAACGAAAGATGGAGTTCAAGGAGAAATCTCAGAATAATGGTGGAAAGAAGATGAATGTTTCCTTATGCTCAAAGGGTGGAAAGAACCATGGTGGAGATTGTCTTAAAGGGACTATAAAATGTTTTAAGTCTGGAAAAGAAGTTCATCGAGCAGCTGAGTGTCGATGTAATGGAAAAAGGGCTGCTAATGGTGTGAATAAAGAAAATACTGCAGAGAACGCACCAACAACACTTCAATGCTTCAATTTCCATGAAATGGGGCATTATTCTAATCAATTCCCTAATCCAAGGGTTAATGATGATCGACATGAGCAACCACTTAAGGCAAAGGACAAAGGGAAGTCACATGCTATCACTATTGGCGATGTTGAATATGACAACGATGTGGTGGAATGATTAAGTGTTTATGTAATGGGATTCCAAAATAATGTTGTATAATGTATCGTGGAATATTGGAATATTTATGTATTGGTTTATTGTGGTTTTCAATAATTTTATGGTACCGGTAACCATGGAAAGTGATTGAAAAATTTTGGTAAGCAGATGATATGCGCATAATGAAGGGATAAGAAGATAATGAGATGTTTGAATGTATTCATGAGCTCATGATTGATATAAGGACTAAGTGATATCATGGTTTGAGTATAAAGAATTTTTAGGATTTTGGTATGTGGAAAGTGTTAACTTTTAACTGCATTCATGTTTTCACTAAGGTTAAATGGGTATTCATTCTTCAAGAGAATACATGATTAAGGTATTCACATGTTTGTAATTTGACCAACAAGATATATCTTATGATATATGGGGGATAAATGATGGCATTCACGTGATTGTTATGTGACATTTCAAGTAATCATTTTGTTTATACTATGAGCTTGGGCCGAAGTATTTTAGGTAAGCCTAAAGATTGGAATGGATTATGTTGGACATAAGTTATTATTGTTTAAGGATATAACTTTTTTCGATATTATTGATGGGATGTTATAGTAATGTAGTTTTAGAAAAAGGACAACCTGCAGGAAGGGCGACGGCCCATCGCGTCGGATAAGGCTGTGGGATTCGAACCCACAACCAAAGTGCGACTGGCCTTTATCGCCTACCAATGGCCTACAAGAAGTCCCTGTTTAGTAGAAACTAGTTTTATTATATTAAGCAGTATGATATATAAAGTATAAGTCCATTTTAGGAAACATATATGATTAATCTCACTATAGATAGACTTATTTATTTTTGATAACTTTTATAACCTTTTGTTTGAGACAGACGGAATGACTCATCATTCTATCACATGATCTGCTAACACTTCACGAATGACAAATTCAACTTCATTTCTTTAAGAGATGAAGTGGAAATTGTCCAAATAATGAACAACGGTGAGACTGTATCAAAATCATGAAAGTATTTCTTCTATTTCCAATTTCACCAACTTTAGGGAAATGATAATGAAAACCATAAATGTTTTCCTAGTGCCCTTATATCTGATGAATTAGATGGTACCTTTGATCATCACAAATCTATGGCTTTGTGATTGAAGGCTTTTTCATAGCCATGTTCTCTACCACTCTCCATCAGAACATGATGGTTAGATTTTTCTTCCATATCCATATTTTCACCTATGTTCTCCTATGTAAAAACCCAGTGATTAGTTAATTTGGGTAACCATTACGTTTCATAAGTTAGTTTTTAAAGCCAAGTTTTTGTATTCCTTTTTACGATGTGGGTTTCTATTAAAGAAACTTTCGAGTAGTAAACCATTTATAACCCCGACGAATTTCGAGGGCGAAATTCATTTTAAGGGGCTGTAGAATGTAACACCCCAAGATTTTATGAAAAATATTCTTTTTAATTTCATTAATGTCTTGTGTTGTACGCTACACCAAAAGAAGCTTGCACAACACGCATCCCTGACTTGGCTTGCATTACACGCAAGTGCGACCTTCCACAATAGCGTGTGTTGTACGCAATACCGAGTTTCGCTAAACAACAATATGCTATTAAAATATTATTAAAACTAGCCGTTATGAATAGTAATACTGAATTTTTGAAATTTTATAAATTTTATTTTTGAAAATGGACTTCATTTTTGGATTCGGAATATCGAAATTATCCTAGGGCGAAATTTTGGTATTTTTCTGAAAACTTTCAATTTTTGATGAATAGTGAAAAAACTGATTTACTATTTAAAACCCGACTTTTTATTTAAATAATTACTTATTTTATTTAAATTTATTTTAGGTAAAAATTGATACATAATACCTATATAAGTTCAATGTAATTCATTGGAGTCATTTTTTTAATAATTTTAGATATATAATTTTTTTTGAACTTTTGACAGTCTTTTACCCACCTCCTAGGAGAATTTGCAAATTTACATAAAACGTAATTTTACCGCTTTTGTGAATGGAATTTCAAAATTTTGAGAGACACGGTTGATTTCAGTAAGTAAAATATGGTTCAATGAGATGAAAATAATTTTTGGTGAATAGTAACATTTTTACTTTTATTTACAACGATTAAAAGTAAATAGGGTAATTATGGGTAAAAATGATATTATTATTACCCTAACACATGTCCTAATTCTATTGGATAAGTGTAATTCGACCAAAAACAACCTTAGGAATAAAATATGACCATTTAGGCCCACTAGGATTAGATTAGGACATTTATTATTAATTTATTTAAAGAAGGGTTAAAATAGTTAAAATCAAAGTTTAATAAGTAACTCATTTTCAATATAGGGTTATACAAAAGACAAATTCGACTATAAATATTAATTGGAAAGATAAAAAGATATCCTACAAAATTATATTTTATTTGTAATTTTTAGACTTTAAATAATTTAATTTGTTTATGACACAATTATGATGCATCAATTATCTTATTAATGAAATATTGACATAATTGATGTTATAAATACCAAAATAAATGTAATTTGAGACTTTTTATGAATTCAAAAAATTTTATATGTTAATATGACATGTTAGTGTTGATTTATTTAAATTTTTTCGAACTAATCATTCTATTATGATTTTCACAAAAAATAAATTACCAAATAGTGTCAAAATTGACATAAAATAGTTTTTAAAAAAAATATTATATTATTAATTGTTATTATATTACTAAAAATCTAAGGTTAGGCCAAATGACTTAGATAAGGTTATATATTAAAAATAAACAACTTGGGGTTCTTTTGGCTTGTTGTAGTATTTTTGTTAACCTTTTAGTGTAAGAACACAAAAAGACACGGTAAAAGTAAAATTATCTAACTTAAAGTTAAATCTAAATGATAAGGTTAAAATAGGAACCTACACTTGTATAAATTATATTGGATGAGAGTATTTCGACCCATCCCCACCTTAGCTTCGAAATAACTCAATTTGGAGCTATTAAAAAACTGAATATGACTTTATAATAAAATAATATTTTTAGTTATTCCAATGGTGCCCCTCTCCTCCCTTATAAAAGGGCACCTCCTCCCTCTCTTCCTCACACAAATTTTAGCCTTCAAGATTGGCCAACCCCTAACAAATTCTTCTCCACTTCCCTAGAAACATCCTAGAGGTCCTAGTCTTCTTCAAAGACCAATTTTGGTTCCCTAAGAGGAGGTCTCAAAGAGGCGCTTCAAAGAAGAGGTAATGTCCGTTACCAATTCTTTCAAATTTATTTCTTCTTCCACTTATTCTTCTTTAGATGATTAATTATGAAGTAATAACATCAGTATCACTCATATAAGTATATGTTATTATAAGTATGAAACCACCATATTTCACCATCTATCCATCCTATGGAAAACGAAATCACCGCGCGTGCATACGTACGGAATACCGTCTCCACGTCGTGGTGTAATCTATTTTCCACCACCACATTACTTGGATGGGTATAATGGTGTAAATAATAACTATATATGATTATTGAAAATTGATATTTATTCTGAAATAGTATACATACAATCCAATACAATTCCACAATCATGGGAATGATATCATCGCTCGTGCGTACGTACGAACTACCGTCTCCACGAACGCGATGAGATTCATTTTCCATGATTAACCATTAAAGAATGATTATAAAGTATATATAATTAATAATAATGAAATATATGACATAATAATGCTACTGGATTTATGTATATATATATATATATATGTATTTCATATAAGCAATTCCATACAATTCAATAAGGAAACGAAAACAGCGTTCATGCGTACGTACGGCCTACCGTCTCCATGAACGGTGTATTTCATTCCTTTTATCGATCTATAATATATATATATATATAATGAATATATATTATATATAAATCATTTTTTACATTCTGGAATTATGTAAATCAGGATATAAATAATAATATCAAGAACGACGAGTCGAAACACATACGATAAATGAAACGATTTTACACAAAACACTCTTTAACATGGAATTTACAAAAGAACGGGTAATATAAAGTCATAAGTGAACCATATATGATATCATAACAATGAATATGATTCTGTAATAAGTCAATGACATTATTTAAATCATTATAATGGAGGTTCAGATACATACGAAGCATATCAGACATAAGGTAAGGGTTAACTATTCCAATCTTGTTCTTATCTGAGATTGTTTATTCGTAAGTATTTACTGGGGTTATTGCTATCATCCATGTCCATGTTTTATAAAAGTGTATTCATGTATGTTTAAATTTTTTTTTACCCATTTTACTTTTACCCCATGGTATGCAAGGAATCTTTCTTTTATTTACCCTACAAGGTACTTTTTGACTTTTCCAAAAAATGTACGTGAAGAATGATTTTTTAACGTATACGACATGAAAGGATTTATATGGTTTTATAAAGCCTTATTTTCATGAAGATTCCTCAAAAATATTTCATGACTATTTTCAAAAAAATATATTTCTTTTAAAATTGCATGACATTTTGTGAAAAGAAATTGATTTTGAAGAAGAAAGGATATTTTCCTCAAGAATTAATTTCAAGTGTTTTATCAAAACCATTTTTCCATCTAAGATGACTTTATTTCATATGTGTATGTTTCATGTATAATGTCTCTATGATTTAAATGGTTTCACTTTTCTTATTATGAAATGATAACCATTTATTTTTTATGGATTATGTGATTATGGGATGATGTTTTTGAAACCCATTTTATTCGTTGGGTTATTTTGAATGATGTATGTTTATTTTGTGGAGCAAGTAAGAATGATTTCATTATGAGATGGGTGGGAACTATATCTCCCTCCAGTGAATTGGGTAAAATTTATATCTCATGAGATAGACATGGCTGGAACAGTAAGTTAATCTGGTTCAGTGTTACAGGACTAAAACAAGGAGTGAACTTGATTCAGAAAGGGACTATGTCCACTAAGATGGTCCTCACAACAATGCCTTGGCTACTATGGAAATCATGACATGTGCTGAATGGTTGACACAATTACATTTTTTATTCCCATTTTATCATGGTTGATGTTCTATTATGATATATGCCTTACGTACTTCCATGATTTATGTCTTTTCTCAAGATTTTGATGTTTAAATTTCATGTTCAAGTTTTTGCTTCCAAATGTTTATGGATTGTTTTATGTTATCTATGTTTGCCCTTACTGAGCATTTGAACTCACCCTTTTATGTTTTATTTTCCCCAGGATGTAAAGAAAGGTTTTAAGTAAGGAAAAAAAAGGGGAAGATCGTTATGGGAGTTGTTGAAGATATTTCAACATGATTAGAAGTTTATATTCAGAGTTTTCCAAAGATACTAAACTATCACGGTCCTTGTGTGTCTGTTTTTGTTATGTATTAAGTATTCTGAAAAAGTAATGTAATGTCCATATATGTCATGCTTCAGGTCTCTACAAATCCCATCAAAGATGATCATTAATACATTTAAACATTTTTCCATCCATTTATTTCCACATAGGTTCTTCCATGACATAAAGTTTATCCTATAGAATAGGGCATTGACTCAAGTAATTCCCTGGTCCTCTACATTTATGAAAAATTACTGTAAATGGATTTTTAGGATCATTTTTTTTCTTCCATAGTACTCTTCATTTTCCACGAAAATTATTTACATTATGTCCTTCTTTCCCACACAAAAAGCATTTATTTGTTCCATTGAGACACATTCATGGGTGTCTCCTTCCACATTTCAATCATGATGGAAATTGATCTTTCTTTTCTACATGGTCCCCATAGCTGGAGCTCTTATCATTCTCTTCATTTCTATACATGGTTGAGTTAGAGAGTCGGTCAATTTATATGATGATGATCATATTTTTGGAAAATTGATTCGACATGTACATGATTTTTTTATGTTTATCAACATTCAATTTTTTGCTCATTTCAACCATCATTCGCACCTTGTAGATCATGTTAAATGCTACTATGACATCCTTGGGATCCAAAAATTGACTAAAACCAAAAAAAAAATAGTGTGAGTAAAAATAGTCATAAAATCATTTAGAGAATATCATAACACATTATTTTCAATCTTAAACACCTTATGATTAACCAAGTTTATTTATTCTCATCTTATATAAAAATCATTCAAATCAGTTTGTATAGAAAATATGAATTATCCTAGGAATATCCCCCAGGAGTGTCAAACCAGGTGTGTAGAAAGGATTGTAGTCGTGTACTAGGATACCCTGGGTCAAGCCCGAAACTCATTGTTAGATTTTTCACTCCTAGAAACATCTTTGATAGTTCTACATCCATGTGTAGTATCTAGAAATGGGTGTTTTTCTTGGAAAAGTCACAAAATCTCTACACTACCAAAATTCTAAGAAGTTCTACTATACTAATCATCTAATAGTATCATAGGGTATTGTTATCTAATCATAGTTTTTCTAAATCTAGTTCCCAAGGTTTGTATTAAACTTCATCTGATACCAACTATAATGCCACGACCCCAGTTACCCAGATTCGGTACATTATTACATAACATTGGAATGATCCCAATAGATCAAGTCCTGAATGAATGATTAGTTTAGTAGCCTTGGATTTACAAGATACATACTTAAGTTTCATGTAACATTATGAAATGAAAAAAAGAAACATTGTATCTCTTTTGAACACACTCATATACCTTATCCTATCCTTTAAGGTCAGTCATAATATGCTTTTTCACATCCTGGGAAAGATAAAACATACGAAAGGGGTGATCTCAGATGCTCAGTAAGGATAACAATATAGCGGATACTATCAGAAATAAGCATAATAATTTAAGGAATTGTATAAGACTAAAACACAAGCCTTTTAATCTTAAATTTTAGTATAATATGGAAAAGATAAATCAAATAATTCTATTTTATTATTCACATGGATATTCTTCTTATTGAATAATCACATGTAATATCAATATCTAATTTCATAATGATTGAATGAATAATGTCGGACATCTATAACCACAAAGTGAAGGGCTTCTTCCAAGACCCTAAATATCAATTTTTCCAAGTACTTGTGCGAAGACACAAGTTTGTCTCATGAGACCTACCGATACATCGAGGGGTTATAGCAGGCCCTGCCCATCACATACTAAGTCCAATGCATTCCTCATATGAAAAGGGTGAAACATAATCTAAAAATTTGTATTAAAACTACCATACGAAATTTGAATACTTTAACCACAAACCATGAATGATATAAAAATAACACATCCATAGTCAAACATAATTAATTAAATATAATATGGAAGATTTTATTATAATAAATCAACCTTAATAAATAATAATAATGGATATGGACATAGATAAAAAAATCAGTAAAACTATTTGAGAGAAATATCCCCTTTTTCCTGAAAACTTTTAAATGTGACCTTATTTATCAAGAAACTGTTTAAATGTGATTTTTGAATCAAATTGTCCCATAAAAATTTCAATATTTTTAATGAAGTTTTAATGTTATAAAAATCATGTCCATATAAATAAATCTTTAAAACCATTTTTAAAACATGTACAATAATGAGAAAGATTTAGAAGATTAAATAATTAAAACTTTTTAAACGATATGTTAGTTGGAGTTCTTAACCAAATGAGAGACACTTGAACACAAATAATTGAGGAATTACTTTAATAAAAACATTATAATATCCTAATAATAAATTTATTCATGATATAATGTGTCAAAGTATAGTATATACACCATATAAAAGTGAATTGGTGTATAACAAAAAAGAAGTATCAATGGAATATAAATTAAGATTAAATACATTATAAAGAGTGTATCCTTAGATTAAGGATAAATAAATGACATAATTATGTGTTAAAAATATAAATAAACTCAATATTATTTCATATTAAGTGTAAATCAATTAGAGGACATTCACACATGTTCTTGAAAAAACAACACCAAGGACTTTGATGTTTAACCCAATGATTGGAAATTGATTTAATATGACTCTTATCAAGTTCATCTCAATGAAATGAGAATTTATCAATGGAGTTTTTATGTGTATAAAAAGTCTATACAAAAAAGGGGAGTATAAATTACTACATAAATAAATAAATAGTGACTCCACAGATAATTTTTGAGTAGAAGAATCAATGAAGTATGCGTAAAACCCAGTGAGTGGAAATTGAAATTATAAATTCCCTTACCAATTTAGTAAAATACGAAACATACACCACATGGAAGAAGAATCTTACATTGAATATGTAAATACCCATAAATTAACATATATTACAAAGTGAATACAATCATGTGTAGTACATACACCACACAAAAGTAAATAATGTAAAATATAGAATATTATGAAAGGAATTAAACGTGAGATGAAAACCCCCTTACCATGTAATTTTCCTTAGTATAGGGTATGTTAACCTCCTATATAAGGGTTAAATCACTATAGTTAAATTATTAAAGAACCAAATACAAAAATATGATATCAAATATTATCCTCAAATATTTCTTTGTTAATAATATTTCAGTAGTATCATTGTTTCAAGTGTTAACTGATTCATTTTACTTTATATGTTTTGTTATGTAAGTCATGTATGTTATGGATAAGATGTATTTGATTCATATACAGAAAGATATTAAGTACTTTAAACAATTTTTTTAATTATCAAATGAAAATTATTCTTGTATGGTAATGATGGGGAAAGAAATCTCATTGCATCGTGGAGACGGTAAGTCGTACATACGCATGAGCAAACATATCATTCAATTGATGGTGAAATAATATGTAATTGGATGGAATATTATCTATAATGAATAATTAAAATGTTAATTTTATTATTTACATCAGTTATACTCATTATTATACTGATCCAAATAATGAAGTCTTGAATAACAAACTACACCATGATGTGGCGAAGGTAAGCCATACTTATGTACGTACGGTGGCATTGTCATTCATAGGATGGATAGAATGATGAATATGAATGTACCATATTTATAATAACATCATATTATGTTTAAGGTATGGGAATTATCATTTTGGTATGGAAATAACAATTAAATGGGAAGTAGAAGAAGAAAAGAACTTTGAAAGAGATGATGAAATAATTACCTCTTTTTCGGGTATTACCATTTGATTTGAACAAAAGGGATACATAAGATTTATTTATGATAAATTAAGGCCTATAAGATGTATTGAGGGTATTTGGGAGGAGATTTTATCAGGGCTAGACCAGGCCAAATTGATTTGGTGGTGTGAATTTGAGGGAAGGTGAAGTAACCTTTTATAAGAGTGGTGAGGGGCACTTTAGGAAAATCAAGAAATATTTTTTTATTATAAAATAATTTTCGGTTTATAAATGATAAAATTTTATTTATTTAGAGTATAAGGTGGGTATTGGTCGAAATAATCTAAACCAATAGGTTTTAGACATGTTTAGGTCACCATATTAACCTTGTTATTTACCCAAAGTTAAATAGTTGAACTCTTACCATGTATTCTTGTATTCTTGAACTATATGTTCAATAAAAAACTATAAAACACCAAGAGAACCTCATGTGGTTAATTAATTACATATATAACATTATTTATATTCTTTTTCATAACCTTATATCTTTATGACTATAATATAATTTAATAAAATAATATTAATTTTAAAAACTCATTTCTATCTTGTTTGACACTCTTTAATATTTTTTTGAAAGTCATAACAATCTGATTTCATTAAAACAATACATTTAATTAACCCTAACTTGTCATATTCACCTATAAAATTCGTGTATTTCATCAAAAGTTTCAAATTACATTTATTTTAATATTTATAATATCAATTATTTTAATATTTCATGAATAATGTAATTACTACATCATAATTTTGTAATAAATACAATTAATTATCTAATGTATAAAAATTATAAATAAACTAATATTATATAGCCAATATTTTTATATTTCTAATTAATATTTAGTGTCAAACTTATATTATGTATAACCCTATATTAAAAATGTTGTAGTTATTAAAATTTTAAATTAACACTTTTAAATCTTCTTTAAATAAAATATAATAAATGTCCTAATCTAATCCAATTGGATAAAAAAGGATAATTTTTTTCCTATGGTTTATTTTGTTCTAAAAACTATTATACAATAGAATATGGACATTTTTTAGGGTAATTGAAATATCATTTTTACATTTAATTACCCTATTTACTTGTAACTATGGTAAATAAAATTTAAAATTTATTATTAAAAAAAGTAATTTCATCCTATCGAACCACATTTTGTTTACTAATGTCAACCGTTTCTCTTGGATTTTTTAAACTCAATTCACAATAGTGGTAAAATTATGTTTTATGAAAATTTGTAAATGGGCGTTGAAGGTGGGTAAAAGATGGTACCAAGTTCAATAAAACTTTATATATCAAATATTATTATAAAATGACACCAATGAATTAAATTGGACTAATTTTGGTATTATTTATCATTTTTTACTTTAAAATAAATTTAAATTCAGAAATAATGATTTTAATAAAATGACGGTTTTAAACAAAAACACAGTGTTTTTCCCTATTCATCAAGAATTTAATGTTTTCAAAAAAATACAAAAAATTTACCCTAAGATATATTTGATATTTTAAATCTGAAAATTAAGTACATTTTTAAAAATAAAATTTATAAAATTTCAAAAAGTGGGTATTACTATACATAACTACTTTTTTAAATGGTTAGTTTCATTGGTCGTGGTGTGCTAGAACTCAAAGTCACGTATAAGGAAAGAAATTATTTTATTCAAAGAGAAACGAATTGTGGAAGATTGGTGTGTTACATAAAAACACAAAGTGACTATGTTAACCTGATAAAACTAACCATAACACACCCTCTAGGTCTCATTGGGTTCCAACTTCTAGCAAGAGAACAATCTAATCTAGGCACTAGTCATAGAAAAATCTAAACTAGTGTAGCACTCATCCATTTTACCCAATACTTACGTAAGGCTTCCCGTGTTCAACTCATATAATACAACCAACCTTATATTGTTAAAATCACATTAACATCTAAAATAGAAAAAAAAATCTACAAATAATTATCCCATTTAAATAACACTAACTTCAAAAATCACATAATCAAACATAATGTTACATAAAGGAAAACCCCAAAAATAAGGAAACATTATTCATCATAAATTTATCTTTAAAAAATTATTTTTAAAGACCATTTGGAATAAAAAGACACATTAAATAATGAAATAAAAAAAAAATGTTCATAAAATTAAATTTTGACCAAAAAACATGTGAATGAAATTGAAGGCCCTCATTACATTTAATATAAATCAAAGAAACACAAAGAAACAATATAAATTAGTCATTAAAAATAATTTAAATCATGATAAAGTAATAAATTATATATAAAATCATGTTCAAAATTTATTCCGAAGTAAAGATACATTCTATAGAGACACACACATTAAATATAATGAAAACTCATCACCATATATAAATAACACAATAAAAGAGAAAAATGGGTCCTTACAAGCATAAAAATCAAAGTGAATAAATTTTAAATCCATCCATACTCCTGAAGTTGGCCTCCATTTCAAACTATGGAAAATAAATAATAATGTAAAAATTGATAAAAATGGAATGAAAGAAGATATGGGGAGAAATCTATAATGAATTATGATTTTACATTGAAAAAACCCCACTACTAAAATGGAGAATCACCCAAGGGAATTGGATGAGGAGATCCACAATTGTAAAGGGATCATAAATTGTAGGTATGGGGAGAAAGAGGGTAAATAGGGTTAAAAGTATATAGGGGTATAATATTAATTTCAAATTTCTATAAAATAATAGAAGGACACACTATTTTTTTGTAGAGTTTGGAAAACAAATGCAATAATCATGTGCTTATCATTAGACCAGACCACTATTGGTAAGTGTACCTCAAATACTTTGGCCACATGCTTTTCCATAGTTATGTTCCGACCATGTATGGTAACCCCATACATAAGGGTATACCACATGGATATCCTAGGAAGCCACTTGATTTAGAGAACTATATACCAACCATGAGGACTATAATGAAAAACCCTCCCCCTTCCACATGGTGTGGGTGTAAAATTTTATCTAAGCATGTATTAAACTGTGCACCATATCAATTATTGAAAAAAATCAAAATTTCAAGACTCCAACTTCAAAAAAATCACAAAATTAAATAATAAAATGAAATAATAAAATTAAATATATACTAGTGACCTGAGTGGTGTCATAAATCTTCCCATCCTACAAATTTCCACCCGTATAAATTTCTCAGTGCTCCTCATCAGAGAATAAGTGAGGCCCCTAGTACCTCATTAAGGCCTCACACAACAAATTATTATGGATATATTCAGTAATCATTTATAACTCATGGATTAGAGGGATAAATTTACCCCAGAAAACTCTATCTCAATCATTCCTAACATAAACATGCTACTCAACCACAGTGGTTTCTGGTCCCAAATCCCAATCTTCCAACTCAATCATGTGAGATGACTCTAGATAGTATTTCTTCATCTATGATACATGAATCACAACATTAATAGATGGAAGATGATATGGTAAGGCGAGGTGATATTAATGTTTCAGGATACTCTCAAAAATATTGAATAAACCAACATAACATGGAATCAACTTAACTTTTTTCAAACAATTATGCCCCACTATTGGAGAAGCATGTATAAGCACATGATCAACAATGTAAAATTCCAATGTAAGATGAATATTTGTAGTATAATACATATAGATACTCCGGTCCACTTCTAATGAAATGTCCTTGACAAAAATAACCTATAGTCGGTGATAAAATTATTACAATGGTACATGATTCACAGGATCATAACATGAATAAATGATCAGTACAATAGTCCTATGATACTAGATATATAAATTATTTTCAAATTAAATTTTATAAATAAAAAATATCATGAAATAAAATTTATCCTTGAAAATCATTAAATGATTTCTTCTTCATACCCTAGGGAAAGGATAATAAATAAAGGGTGAGATCAGATGCTTAGTAAGGGAAAGTGTTCAAAATAATCGATCCCGAGTAGATACAGAATAAATAATATGAAAAAGATTATAATTAATAAATATGTCATATAATCAATATATTTTTCTTCAAGATACATCCATTCAAAATATCAATAAAATAATAACATGTAAAATAATTACTGAAATTTTAATGAAGGAAATGTATAATGTTGACCTCCAGGATCTTTTCACCAAGTCCTTATGTAAAGATATAATTAATAGTATCATTAATACCTTATACCCAGACATGTTAGATACCATTAAGGACTTGTTCCAGGACATTTTCATTTTATGGGCCCGTATACACTAAGAAATACCCATTAATTTTGTCTCTTGAGACTTACAAATTAATTGAGGGGATATCTATAATTGGGCCTCACCCATAACATACAAATATCAAATGAATTCCTAATGTATTTAAAAAAGAATATAATATATAATAAATATTCTTTATCAAAAAATAAATATCCATAGTCAATGGAGAATATGAAACATCACTATTTCACTAGTGGATGAAATTACATTCTTAATAGGATTCCTCCTACTAACACCATATATTGAAATAACATATAGTTAAAAAACATCAATTTATTTGAAATACATATGAATATATCATGGATAATTTATATATATACCTGAATGAGAAAAATAATTTCCAATGAAAAATGGAGAGTGAATGATATCGTGATCATATAAACATGAAGGGTCATAAAATAAATCGAAATCCATAAATTAGTGAAGGATGATATAACACTACTAATTCAACATAAATTAATCTTTAAAAGTAAAGGAATTCAATTTGAGAATTAGGGAGGAAAATGGAAGTGTAAAATTAAATGTATATTTCCTTAAATATTTTTTAATTTTTTTTGTATAAACGAAGTTATAAATATTTTCCAAAATTGTTTTCAACCTTTTAGAAAATAATGAATTTTTATTATAAGAAAAAACTAAAGAATAATTGGAAAGGTATTTTTTTAAAACTATGGATCCTTTAAGAGTAATATTGATAATGAATAATTATTATGATATTAGGAAAATATGTTTTGCCCATATATGTTAAAAAGAACATTCTTTGAACACTTTTATAATGAAAGTAAAAAAATATATGATTTTTTTAAAAAATAACCCTTTATTAAAACATGTCACTAATTTCAAATACGGTTGAAAAATATATTAAACAATTGTTTTAAAATATAAAATAACATTATTGAAACATTATGTACAATATATACATGGATGAAAAATATTCCCGATGCAAAAGATGAACTAAGGCCTATTTTTTTAAAAAAAAATTCTTTTAGTATTTGAGTACTAAAGCAATTATATGTTGAAATAAAAACATCTAAAAACATTAAATTACTAGAGTAGAGTTAAATATATTAGGCTTAATAATATAAATAGAATATAATGCTTCCAACAAGAATTTAAATATGAAATATTTTGAATAAGAGGGATATAGTAAAATATTTCGTTATGGATTTAATAACTTTTTAATAAAAACCAATAATGAGGGAAACAATTAACTTCAATTTTAAACAATATGAATATGTAATAATTCATGATACAATATATTAAATTGGTAGTATATACACCATAAAAGATAAATTATATGTTTAATATAAAATATGTCTAAATGGAGTGAATTGGAGAAGAGAAACCCTTAACATGGATTCTTTCTTGGTCAGACAAATTAAATCCTCAAGAATAATAAATTTAAAATTATCAAATAATTTCAAAATAAATATTTTTATCGTTATTAATTTTTATGGTGCTTCTATAATCATTTAGTATCCATCAATTGAATAGTCCATGCTTATGTCAACCGTTTAAGGTTGTTCAGTCAATTTCAATATAATTTCATCTTCATATTAACCATTTTTAAAAGTGTTATTAAATGGTTCAATCATCTACAAAATTTTATAAAGGTCATTCATATAATTTTTTTTATCAAATATATTTTTATAACAATCCATACAAGGTGGTAATAGAAAAATTAATATCATCTCTTTGTGAAGGTGGTAGCCCATATGTATACATGAGCGACATTGCCATTTTCTGATGGATGGAAGGGGAAGTAGTTAAATGATTTTGTAAAGAACCGGAATTTTAGTGGAATTGTTTTTTCTTAAATACTTGGGAATTTTATGAGTCTGCGAAAATTTATGGTGCACGATTCTGAGACCCGGTGTTCCTAGAATCAATTTATAATGTTTTGTATGGGTACGTTCAGTAAACGTAGGAGCAGGTTTTTTTAACTTTTGAAACGGTTCTCAGAATTGAAATATGAGGGAACCATTGAACTCACAGCTCCAATATTCTCTTAATAAAACTCTCACTTTGATGGTAGTGAGTCGATGATAGAATTTAGTTTTTGGGTTTTCTTTAAAAAATAAAAAATAAAGTGAGCTACACTTTATTTTATTGAGCTACCATATGAGTGTTGGTGGTTAAAATCTCCTCATGGGAGTTGGAGGTGGGGCCACAACACCTTATCCTCCCATGAGAGGTTAGGGTGGTGGGGCCCACCCGAACTCAACCTCCCATGTGAGGATAAATGAGGTGGGGACCACCCGGGCTCTTAACCCCTTAAACTCCACATTAAAGTAGAGAAAACTCTTAAGCTCCACATTAATTTATGGGGGCATCTTCACCTCCACTAGAATTTAATTTTTTCCAATCCTCCACAATTAAGGGTATCCCACATAATTAATTACTCAATCTTTAATTTATGCCAACTCCCCAATTAATACATTCCAACACACGTGAATTAATGAGTATTATCCTTTTTAATTTAATTCCCCGTTTTGAATTTGTGCTAATGAAATAATATATTATGTAATATTTTATTTGGCACAACGAATTCACATGGGAGATTGAAGGGAAATCTCTCAACAAGGAACCTCATCCTCCAACAAAGAACTCTCTCAAATGAATAACGAAGAATACCGGCGATGATCCTTTTTGGACTTCTTCACCGGACACCTACCGACGTGGAAGCACATCCACAACCGTCGTGCGAATTCGAGAATGGAAGAGTGTGGTGGACGCTATGAATGAAAACTATGTCTTCTTCCCACGTCATCACCATCAATGACCTGTGATTAAAGGTAAGGGGTTTACTTTGAGTGCCTTGTTCTTCCCTCCTTCTTAGATAATGAAGGTTTGTTGAGCTTCGTTCTTATGAACCGTCTGCTATCACCATAAATGCGGAGTATACAGGCCATCTAAACATGGTCTAGCAGCCTCCATCGATTTTTCATTCTTGTGGCTTTCTTCAGTATGGTGATGTAACAACGATGAGGCAAAAAAGGTAGCGACGAAAAAATCAGTGCTACCCGCGGCCTCTGCGAATCGCGACGCCTCCGCGGTGCACCTGTGCTCCCGACCGATCTCCTCCGTCCCACGGTGGCCTGAGATGCGATGAACCGGCCTACCGGCCGCCGGCCTGCCTGTGCCCTCCTGCACGCACTACACGGCCTGCCCACAACCAGCCCTCGCACACCGTCGGCCAGCCCGCGGCCCACCCGGCACCCCGCCAGCTTTCCCGCACCCCACCCTACACGCGGCATGCCTGACGCCCTGCCGGCCTCCCCACGCCCTGCGCGCCCTTCTCGTAATCTGCTCGCACCCCGTGTGGCCTACCCACGGCCTTCCCGATGCCCCGCTGGAATGCCAGGCACCCTCCCAGCCGCCTCCCGGCCCGTTCGGCCTGCCCGGCCGCCCTACCAGCCTTCTCATGACACACCATGGCTCTCGGATGAACCGGACGTGCCGCACCGGCCTCCCGATCTGGCCAGCGGCGTCCATCGCGGCGTCGCTGGATGAACCGGCTCAGCCTTCCGGGCCGAGTCGCCCAAGCCGCACCCCATGCGGCACTGGCCAAACCGAACTGGCCCTGGCCTCCGGGCCAAGCCACCTACAAGGTGACCACCGGGCCGAAACTAGCGGGATGACCCACCCAACTGGCCGGGTCAGAGCCAGCGGGTATGACTGGGTTGACCCAGACCTGGTCGGCCCAGATTGGGTTGGGCCGAGTCGGTCCGACTGGGTCAGACCGGACCCGAGCCCACTAGCAACCCTTTACTTTCTTTGGAAATATCATTGGCACCAAACATCTGTTTGAGGAATGGTCAGCGGCGCTAGTATTCATGGAACGCGATGGTCCCTTGGAGAATACCCCATTGGATTTCAGGGTATATTTGAGATACAGTCAGGTTGGATTGTACACGAATCCAACCAGGCCCCTGGGACTAAAAGACTAATAACTCATATACCGAGCATCTGATCGACGCACCATATATTGCATTGAGACCCCTATGACGTGGTGGACCATTGGGATAATTCTTAGTGGGATTTTGTGACAGTAGACGTATCGACTCTTGTCTTGAGGAGAAGACCCTCCAGGAATCAAGCATGCTTGTGGAAATCCTTCGGCTGGCTGTGCTCTTACTACTATTACTGGATTATGTGTGGGCCCATCAGTTCTAACTATTGGTCCTAGATTCTGTTTTGGTCCGAAAACACTGACTAATGTTCCTGGATCCTATGTGGGTTTGATAGTTCTAACTGCTGGTCCTCGATCCTGTGTGGGTCCGACATCATTGACTACTGTTCCTGGATCCTGTGTGGGTCCAACAGGTCTAACTGATGGTCCTGGATCCTGTGTGGGTCTGACAGCACTGACTACTATTCCTGGACCCTGTGTGGGTCTGATAGTTCTAATTTCTTGTCCGGGATCCTATGTGGGTCCGACATCACTGAATACTATTCTTGGATCATGTGTGGGTCTGACAGTTCTAACTGCTGGTCTAGGATCATGTATGGGTCCGAAAACACTGACTACTATTCCTGGACCCTGTGTGGGTCTGACAATTCTAACGGCTGGTCCTGGATCCTATGTGGGACTGACATCTTATATGATTCAGTGACTACATATGATCATCTCTATCTATGTACAAAATTTGTATACCTGTGTGAGATGTGTCGGTGACTTCTGTGTTTTTCACATGATTGAGATGGTTTACTTGATAATTTAGGTATATGTATGGGAATATACCTAAGTAATGTCTATCCATTGATTTCATACTCCGTGGTTTATCCTTGGTGGATTTTGAGAGACCATGGTGGTATTGGGGTCCCTACTGAGTATCGTTATACTCACCCCAACATGGGCTATGCCCGTACCTATTTGTGTTGGATACAGACGATGGACAACGAGGACAGAGGCTGAGAGCACCAAGACTGGGTAGTACCTGGAGGTGGACCATAGGACGAGTCGGTACATAGAGGACTGGCGGATGTGGAGTGCTGAGGAGGATATATGTACCTACCCTTCAGGTAGGATCCGTGGTGGTCGTTCCAGGAGCTTCATTTCACCTTTCCGTTGTTTGTCATTTTCAGTTGTACTTGTACTTTTCATTTGGTATTGTATTCTGGCCCCAATTTCTTTTCAATACTCTTTTATATACAACTTTACTTATTGTTTTACTTCCAACTCGTACTCTTTTGTGTGTGTTTTCAATTTATAAAGTCAATTCCTTCCCATTTTTAGGTAATTAAGCCTTTGGTGATAGTCACCAACCCCTGGCCTATAGAAGGTGGGCTTGGGGTAGTTACGAAACGCGACCTGGGGGACGGGTTAGGAAAAATTGGTATAAGAGGAGTCGGTTCAACTGTAGAACTTTGGACTCTGATATTTCTTTTCTGTGAAGCAATAGTGTTAAGAGTACTAAGTGTAGTTTTCATTCTAGGGAGTCCAGTGTTGGTGTGATGGCCGACATATCCATACACCAGGACCCTGACTTCTAATTTCCAACTCAGTGCATGAAAAAACTGATTACGTGTGTGTTTCATGAGTTTTCTTTGTGATCTCTTTGAGTCAGCTCCCCAGGTATAACTTATTTACTATGGCGCACCTATTTTTTTACATGATGCCTCTATATAGACAGCCAGCCAGGGTTCGGAGAGTTATATGAGAAGACAACCCACCGAGCGACGAGGCATTGGTGCAGGGCCCTATCACAGCAGAGTCACTAGTGGTACCACTACCCATTAGGCCACCGATACCACCAACCCCAGTAGCAAAGAGTGCATGCTGCATGAGCACGTTGCACGAGTTCCAGTACCAGAGGCCACCAAGGTTCAGGGGTGAGACGGACATGTCGGCTACTAAGGATTGGCTGGAGGTGGTGGTGAGAGTCTACAGAGTAGTTGGGAAACCAGCTGACCTTATGGTGATCCTTGTCTCGAGTCTCCTTCAGGATGCAGTAGGAATATGGTGGAGGCTGATGCTCCAAGTACAGGACAAGGCGACACTACTCTGGGAAGACTTCGAGAGCCAGTTTCGTGCGGAGTTTTTCCCATCCACCCTACATGCGGTGCAGATACAGGAGGTACTGCATCTATATCATGATAGTGTGTCGGTGGCACAGTACTCTACGGGGTTCACCGACCTCTCACGCTACTCCATAGATATGGTACGAGACCCATTCTTTAAACCCCAAACCTTCAAGTAGGGGCTCAGGTGAGAGATCAGGGCTTCGATTATCTCCCTTAGCATCTCGATGCAGGCGAGGGTATTGGAGTGAGCCCTCCTAGTGGAGAGTTTCTTTACTGAGCAATCACCAGTAGCGAGACCCATAACTAGTTGACATGCAGTGGAGTCTTCTGCAGCTGGCAGTAGAGAGATGTCACAGAGGTCCAAGCGGACCGAGCCATCTGGTGGACGACCTCATGATACGAGTTCAGTTGTGTGGGGAACACGAGACACAGTTAGACATGCCATGAGAGGGAAATGTTACTATTTCGCTGGGCAAGGTGACATTTATCGTGACTGTCCGACCCGCCGTACTGATGATCAGAAGATAGTTGAGGGAAATCTCAGGCAGAGGTAGAGATTTGATCGAGGCGGTCCGCAAGGAGGAGGCAAAAGTGGAAGAGGATCTAGTCGTACAATTGGTGGTGGACAATGTTATGAGTTTTCACCACCACCACCACCACTAGGAGGTCCACCCCGACCGTAGGGAGCAGCTGTACAGGCGAGATCTCATCTTCAGGCAGCTGAAGCATTCAACCATGGTGCTCCAAATATTATTCGAGGTACGATTCGTGTCTACTCCACCTTAGCAGCAGTTCTTATAGAAACAGGTTCTAGTCACTCTTTCATTTCCACATCCCTTGTTCGGAGCTCGGAGATTCCGAAGGATCTATTAGTTCGATTCATATGGCTAGAGACTCTTGCGGGAGTTGATTCGATGATTACGCACTGATTCAAGCAGTGCGAGCTTACTATAGGAGGCGACAAGGTTGACTGGGATCTCATAGTAGTGGCATCGAGGCCTTATAACATCATCTAGGGTATAGACTGGTTATCTATAGTCCATGCTCATATTGACTATATTAGGTGCAATGTGCGGTGTGTCCAGACAGATGGGACTAGGTTCACCTTCACCGTTGAGAAGGGAACCTTTGCAGCACATGACAGACTTACTCAGAGGAGGGTGAAGACGATCACTCATTAGTTGGCCTTCCTTACCCTTAGAGCAGTTGATGTGGATAGTCCGATATATCCTGTAGTGGTGTACCAGTACGTGGATGTTTTCCCTGATGATGTTCCAGTGCTACCACCTTGCAAAGCGGTGGACTTCTTCATTGACCTGTACCCCAAGACAGCACCGATATCTATGCCAAAAAATTGTATGGCTCCCGCTGAGCTTTGTGAGATGTGAGTATAGCTAGAGGTCTTTTAGGGGAAGGGATTCATCCAACCCAGTGTTTCTCCCTAGGCAGCCAAGATTCTCTTCTCCAAGAAGGCGTATGGGAGCTTGAGGCTTTCTGTCAACTATCATCGCCGAAACCAGGTGACCGTGAAGAACAAGTACCCAGTCCCTTGGATTGATGACCTCTTTGATCAATTAAAGAGAGCACAATGGTTCTCAAAGATAGACCTCATATCAGGTTATCACTAGCCTAGAGTTCGAGACGATGATGTGAAGAATACGGACTTTAGATTTCATTATCGCAAAAAAAAGTTCTTGGTTATGCCATTTGGCGTAACCAATGCTTCAGCAGTGTTCATGGGACTCAGCAATAGGATCTTCCTGCCATACCTCGATCGCTTTGTTGTATTCTTCATCGAAAACATTCTGATCTACTCGACTACTAAGGAGGAGAATGCCTACCATTTGCAGGTAGTACTGGACACACTCTGAGAGCACCAGCTTTATGGTAAGATCCCAAAGTGATAGTTTTGGATCTGAGAGGTTCACTACTTAGGACATGTCATATAGGAGTATGGAGTTGAAGTAGATCAAGTGAGAATTGAAATGGTACATGCTTAGGATCCACCTAGGAGTGTGACAAAGGTACATAGTTTCCTGGGTTTGGCTGGTTACTACCGGAGATTCGTACCAGACTTCTACAGAGTTGCAGCACCACTATCAGCCTTGAAAAAAAGGAGAAACCCTTCATATGGTAGGAGAGATGCCAGTAGAGCTGTCAAGAGCTGAGGTAGAGGCTGACTAGTGCCCCCATCTTGAGGATTCCAGAGGAAGGTGTAGGGTATATAGTCTACTGTGACACATCAGGGACCGGACTCAGGTTTGTCCTGATGCAGGAGCGAGTAGTGATTGCGTATGGTTCTCGGCAGTTGAGACAACATGAGTAGAACTACGCCACCCATGTCCTGGAGTTAGCAGTAGTGGTCTTCGCCTTGAAAATGAGGCAACACTATCTGAGGGAAGAATGTTTTATCGTGTACTCTGATCACAAGAGTCTCATGTATATATTCTCTCAGAAGGACATGAACCTAAGACATCGGTGATGGCTTGATTTCCTCCAAGACTATGAATTTGAGATAGTCTATAATCCTGGGAAGGGGAACGTTGTTGCTGATCCACTTAGTAGGAGATTCGGTATATAACTGCTAGGCAAAGTGATAGAGTAGCTGGCAGCTTTACAGATATACTTTGTGGATAGAGACAAAGAGGCCTTTCTATAGTCTCTTAAAGTCACTCCTCCACTTCATCAACGAGTCAGGGAGGCACATCAAGGGGATGCTGACTGTGAGTCACAACATGCTCAGATATCCATAGGGCAGGCACCTGATGGATTTTCTGAAGGTGGGGAGCATGTCATCCTCTTCAGAGGACGTAACTTGATACTAGTGGCACTTCAAGAGGAAGTTTTAAAGGATTTCCACACTTCCCCTGTAGCGGTACATCTAGGAGTGGAGACAATGTATCAAGACCTTCGGCAACAGCACTGGAATCCATGTATGAAGAAGGCGGCGGCAGAGTTTGTCTCTCGATGCCTCACTTGTTAGAAAGTCAAGGAGGAGCCCAAGGTACCAGCAGGCTTGGACCAACCTTTAGAGGTCCCAGAGTAGAAGTGGGATGGGATATCCTTGGACTTTGTGACGGGTCTTCCACATCCATCCAGTGGTCATGACTCAATTTGGGTGATCGTCGACCGACTCACCATATCGGCCCACTTCCTATCGATCAGAGAGCAGGGTTTAGTAGAGATATTGGGATGCCTCTATGTGCAGGAGAAAATGAGTTTACATGGTATACCATCGACGATTGTCTCTGATCGTGATGCATGATTTACTTCCCAGCTATGGAAGGGGTTGTAGGAGGCTTTTGGGACACAACTTCGCTTGAGCACTACCTTCCATCCATAGACAGATGGTCAGACTGAGCGAACCATTCAGACCCTCGAGGACATGCTACATGTCTTCTTTCTCAACTTCGGTCATAGATGGGAGGATCAATTACCATTGGTGGAGTTTTCCTACAATAACATCTATCACTCCACCAAAGGGATGGCACCCTTCGAGGTGCTTTACGGGTGACTTTGCAGATCACCCTTGTGCTGGACAGACCCTGGGGAGTCAGCACCAGTGGGACAAGAGATGGTACAAGCTACCACAGAGAAGGTGTAGATCATCCAAGAGCGGATAAAGATAGCACAGAGTATGTATAAGTCGTATTCCGATAGGATACAGAGACCTCTGGATTCTTATGATGGAGACCACGTCTTTTTATAGGTCTCACCTTGACGAGGTCTACAGAGATTTGGCCGAGGCGGCATGTTATCTCCGAGATTCATCAGACCTTTCCAGGTCCTTAGTAGAGTAGGTGAGGTCGCTTACCTATTATCTCTTCCACCTCAGTTGCACCGGATGTAAAATTTCGTCCACGTATCCCAATTGAGGAGATATGTGGATGACCATTCCCACATCATCGACCATGGGGAGCTGGACATCAGTGATGGGGAGAATTTCACATAGGTTCCACTAGAGATTTTGGATCCACAAGATCGGGTCCTACGTGGATGGTCGATACCTCTGGTGTGCGTTTGCTGGCATCATGGGAACCACCATGAGAGAACATGGGAGTGGGAGGCTCAAATGCATGCTCAATACCCCCATTTGTTCCCTTAGTTCGAGTTTTAGCTTACAGGGATGTAAAACCCTGAGTGTGGGAGAATGTAAAGACCCATAATTTCCATGGAATTTTTTTTCTTAAATACAAGGGATTTTTACAAGTCTGTGAAAATTTATGGCGCATGATTCTGAGGGCCGGTGTGCCAGGAATCAATTTCCAAAGTTTTGTTTGGGTACGTTCAGTAAACGTATGAGCAGGTTTTTTCAACATTTGAACCGGTGCTCGGAATTGAAATCCAAGGGCACCGTTGAACACGCAGTGCCGGTATTCTCTTAAGAAGACCTCACTTCAATGTTAGTGAGTTGAAGATAGAAGTTAGTTTTGGGGTTTATTTTAAAAAATATTAAAATAAAGTGAGATACACTTTATTTTATTGAGCCTCCATGTGAGTTTTGGTGGTTAAAATCTCCTCATGGGAGTTGGAGGTGTGGCCACCACACCCTAACCTCCCATGAGAGGTTATGGTGGTGGGGCCCACCCGAACTCAACCTTCCATGTGAGGATAAATGATGTGGGGACCACCCGGTCTCTTAACCCCTTAAAATACCCATTAAGGTGGAGAAAACTCTTATGATCCACATTAATTTAGGAGAGCCTCTTCACCTCCCCTAGAATTTAATTTTTCTAATCCTCCTCAATTAAGGGGGAGCCTACCAAATTAATTACTCCATTTTGAACTTGTGCCAACTCCCCAATTAATACGTGCCAACACTCGTGAATTAATGAGGTGGAGAGTTTATAATTTAATTCTCCCTTTGGAATTTGTGCCAACGAAATAATAGTTTATGTAGTCTGTTATTTGGCACAACGAATTCACCTGGGGGATTGAAGGGAAAGTTCTCAACGAGGAACCTCACCATCCAACAAAGAACTCTTGCCAATGAAGAATGAAGAATACTGGTGATGATCCTTCTTCGACTTCTTCCCCAGAAACCTGACGATGTGCAACCACTTCCACAACCGTCATGCGAATTCGGGAGTGGAAGAGTGCGGCGGACATGAAGAATGACAACTCCGTCTTCTTCCTGCGACATCACCATCGATGATTGGTGATTAAAGCTAGTGAGTTTACATTGAGTGCCTTGATCTTCCCTCCTTTCTAGATATTGAAGGTTGTTGAGCTTCGTTCTTATGAACCATCTGCTATCACCATAAATGTAGAGGATACAGGCTAGCCTAACATGGCCCGACATCCTCCATTGATTTTTCCTTCTTGTGGCATTATTTGTCACGGTGATGAAACAATGATGATGCGATAAAAGCAGTGACGGCAAAGGTTGCGCTACCCGCGGCCTCCGCGAATCCCGCCGCCCCCGCGGTGCACCGGTGCTCCCGGTTGTGCCCCGCCGACCGGAGACGGCCTGAGTCGCACCAAACCGGCCCGCTCGGTCGCCTCCCAGACTTCGGCCCACCTAGCCGCACCCCGCCGGCCAGCCCCTGGCCTCCCGCACGCCTTGACAGGCCTACCCACGGCCTGCCCGCGTGCCCCGTTGGCCTGCCTGCGACCCACCCGACGCCACACCGACCTGCCAGCGACCCGCGCGCCCTACCTGCGGCCTGCCTAGCGCACTACTGGCCTGCTCGCGCCCTACCCGCGGCCTACCCAACACCCCACCGGCCTGCGGATGCCACCCCCGGCCTGCTCGGCACCCTCACGGCCGCCTGGTGGCCCGGACGGCCTCCCCAGCCGCCCTGCCCGCCTACCCGGGACGCACCCTGGCTCCCAGCCGAGTCGCGCCGGCCTCCCGGGCCGGCCAACAGAATCCTTCGCGGCATCGCTGGCCAAATTGGCTCGGCCATCGGGGCCGAGTGGCCCGAGCCGTGCCCCTCATGATGCTTGCTGAACCGAACCAGCCCTGGACTCCGGGCCGAGCCACCTACGCGGTGACCTCTAGGCTGAGCTGCCTACACAGAGACCTCCGGGCCGAACGACCTCCATAGTCCGCTGGGTTGGTCCAAGAGGACTGGGACGAACCTAGTAGTCTGACCGGGTCGACCCAAAACTGGTCAGCCCAGACTGGTATATGGCAATTCGGCCAGATCGGGTCAGACCGGACCCAGGCCCACTACTAACCCTTTACATTTTTTGGCCATATCTTTTGCACCGTACGTCTATTTGACGAACTGCCAACAGTGCTGGTATTCTTGGCACATGACGGTCCCTTTGAGAATACCCCACTGGAGATCATTGTAAATTTGGGATATGGTCAGGTAGGATCGTACATGAATCCAATCGGGACCTCCGGACTAAAAGGCTAATAACTCACAGACCGGGCATCTGATTGACGCTGTTTCCCTCGGAATTTGGGGATGACCTCCTTGATAGGAGGTTCAAACACTCCGATCGGTTTCTAACGGGGTTTTTCATAGAACCGGAAACATCCAATGATTCCACATCCATTTGGACCTACTTTTCAAAGTTAGATGCTCATTAGTTTGTGGACTGATGAGGCTTAGGAATTTGCATTTGTCGATAGGATGGGAGGTCAGACTCATCACACCTTTTTGAGGGGAATTATTGTCTACTCCAGGACTCTCTTTATAGATTTAATTTATGTTCGTGAATCCTTATTACATTACCATGTATAAAATGATCTTTCCTTCAGATCTGACAATCAATGATTTAATATGTAGGAAATTTAGAGAATATTTTATATGTATTCGAGGTTATTCATCGATAGAGAATCATCTGTATTTATTAGAGATTCTTGGTCAATGGTATCCTTCGACACGTTTATATAGAAGTCTCTTGGTTATTATGATGACCATGCTGGTTTTAAAGCCACTCAGTGGGGCATTTGATGTTTGTTGTCATTGAAACGGACATAGATTATTTCAGAGTTGGGATCGAACCCGCAAATGGTCTACCTACGCATCCTTTGTTTAGAAAAGGAATCAGAACCCATGTAGTTCGAGTAAGGGAGTATTATGTTTATGATTGATGGCTCAAAGAAGGATGTCATAATTACTTATACACTCTAAACTCACATGAGTCATGTACGGTGTGAGAAACAAGAGGTATTAGTAAAAACTAGACAATTGTGCCATGAAAGATGCAATCATAAGAAATAATGTGGGGATTATGTATGTATGACTGCCCAGATAAATGAAGATTAGGATTTACTTTAGGGATGAAATCCAGGAACAGGGTCCATAAAGGTATAGGTGTTTCATGGAGATTTGAATACTCTAACTTGGGACTTACTCCTAAAAAGGAGACCCAAATTAGGAGAGGACTTTTGATTGGGTTTTAATCCTGAGAAGGAATCCCATATCAAAGGTAAATTAGGACTAGTTAAGAGAAATTAAGGCTGGGGCTTGCTCCTGAAAAGGAGGCCCAGGTTAAGGGAATTAAGGTTTGGGGCTTACTCCTAAGAAGGATGCCCAGATTTGGGAACTTTAAGAACTAGGGCTTACTCCTGAGGAGGATGCCCAAATTAGGGGACTAGGGATTACTCCTAAGGAGGATGTCCAGATTTGAGAATTATGACTGGGACATACTCTTGAAAAGGAGGCCCCAGTTAATTAAGTTCTCTCATCATTAAAGGATGAGGTTAAATGAATGAAATCTCAATATTTAGTGACATAAAGATGTGTAAATCACTAGGTTTTGCGAGATATTCCACAGAATTCCTTTCAGATAGGGAATTCAAATCAAGAAACTATGCCATAAATGACTTTGAATAGTGTCTTGAAGACTGAATCTTGAATAGGAGAAGTGGAATGGCTTAAGAGGGGTGAAATGGGAAAGAAGGGCACCCAAAAAGGCAGGGGCACGCAAGTCCTGGCAGGCGCACAGGTACTGCATGGGCGCGCAAGTCCTGGTCGGGCAGGTATACCTGTGCAACACATGGGTGCTTGCGCGACAGTTAAACAACAAGGAAATTCCTGAGCGACTCTGGATTAAAGCCTTTAGAATCATCTTGAGGTTCTTCCAGAAGAGTGGCACACAAGTTTTAATGAAGGAGTAAGGTGGCGCACATGTGTGGCCATTTCCCTTAAGGGCTGGCCACTAAGGCGTGCAAGTGTTGATGAATTTCAACACTTAGGCATTCCTCCCCCACTTTAGATCTTCCGTTCTAGGTAAGAAATTACCTT
Source organism: Viscum album (assembly GCA_963277665.1). Taxonomy (NCBI): domain Eukaryota; kingdom Viridiplantae; phylum Streptophyta; class Magnoliopsida; order Santalales; family Viscaceae; genus Viscum; species Viscum album. Next base: position 328,391,824 of record OY728152.1, on the reverse strand, counting down.
AGAAGTGTTTCAGAATCTTTGAGAAGTGACTAGGACGCTGGGAGCTCAAATATGAATTCTGAAAAAAAATTCCCCCTGAATGGGGGGCCCACAGGGTCTATTTATAGGCTGGAGAAGACCCAGGCGGTTATCACTTAGGTCACGCAAGTCACTTGTGCGACCATTAGGTGGCGTGCAAGTGTACCTGCGTGACCATGAGGGAACTTGCGCAACCTATGGGCAATGTTCTCTTTGTTCACCCCTTTGCTGATTTTTTGATGTTTCTTAAAAGGATGAATCAATTTGGACTAAGGTATTTCCCTTTTCCAATATTTAGACTCTGTGTCGAAAAGGAGTGTCAACAAAAGTCCCCCCTCAGTGTTGGATCCAAAAGAAATGAGGATTTGACTCTGAGGAAAAGAAGAAAACCAAAGGAAAGGAGGATCACAAGTATTTCATTGCACAACACTTGGCGAGCAGGTGGGAGTCGCACAGGGCTGGAGTGCACTAGATGTAGGCGCACAGGTGGGCCGCCTGGCCTATAAATACGTGGTCATTTTCCATGCATAGCATCTGATTTTCGGATTCTCGAACTCTCGCCGCGCAAGTCACCTTTTCCACGCAAGTTTCTCGTTTTCCGCTGTTTCTTTGCTATCGCGCTACTTTCAAAATAATAGGACTTGCGCGGTGATACTTGCACGACAGAAACTTGCGTGGCACATTAACACTTGCGCGACACATCCGTACTTGAGCGCCATAATTCCTTAGACATTATTTTCGAATTCTTTCACAAATTTTATGAAAAATAAACTTACTTAAAAGTTAATTTATTCAACTTTTGTGCAGAATCAATGGATCTTAGACCCGGAATAGTTGATGAACTAGCTAGCAAGAGGATTAATGATATGATGAACATCATTGGCAACAATATTTATACTATCAAAGATAGAACTCTTCCAGATTTGGCTAAGTATATGAAGAAATATAATCGTGACTTCCCACAGAGCACATATCTGCCTTTGTATGGCTATGGTCATCTACGAGAAGTCAGCATTCCAGAGGCTAAGAACTATCTTCCATTTTCGCGGTTTCAAAATTAAACCAACTTTTATTCAGCAAATATCTCAGGTGGAGGATAATTTCTAAATGCTAGAACAGTGGAGAAGGCCCACATGTTGCATCATAGCCCTTGTACACCAGATCTGAAAGATCATACACCTAAGCTGCAACCACATTGTCATCCTTCAATCTTCTGAAATGCTCAGATGGATCAATCCAAAGGATGGAAGAAAATTTGGGACTTCCATCCTGGGGGTGGCGTGAAGCCAACTTTGATGTGGGCATACTCGGTGCGAAAAACCTGTGCAGAGTTTGTCGAGGATCTAAAAGGAGTGGCGATATATGAGGCTATCTGGGTTGGGCAAACATATGTTTACAGGCATGATAAGTTCGCGCCAAAGATACTCAGCCACTGGAGTCCAGCAACTAATTCTTTCCATCTGAATCATGGAGAAGTATGCATCAGTCTGTGTGATGTCCACAAGATCTCAGGGGATCCAATTTTGGGTGACATTTATGATGAATTCATTCCACCCATGGTGACTTGGAATGATTCAGAGAATACTCCTACTTTAGGTCGGGAGTTATTTAAGATCTTCCATAGGCTCAAGTGTTCAGAGACCTCGTTAACTCATTCTAGAAAGGATATTCATCCGGAGGAGTGGATTAATATATTTCTTATTGAGAAGAAAGAAATGGAGCCAAAGGCGAAGGAGCCGAAGGAGAAAGGATCCAAGAAAAAGAAATCCAACGGTAAGAGGCCCTAACGTTCTACCACCTACCCAAAACCTGAGAAGAGGGGTGCTCCTGGCACATTTTGGCCAACTCTAGAAGCAGGAGAGTTCGAGAAGTGGGGAAATGAGGTGAATCAAAGGATCCCAAAGAAGACTCATCTGGTGGGCTTCTTGGCAATGTGGCTCAATGTTTATCTCTTACCAGTATGGGATTCGAAGGGAGGCTTCAGGCCAGGGACCTTCGTCATTGCAACAAATTTAGCTGAGGGAAAAATTGTTGTGTTGGATACCCCCATTTTAGCAATGATTCATAGGAGTTTACCTCATGTATTAATGGGTAAATCACCTTTGAGAATAGTGGGACCATTCTAACTTTTATGATGATGGATTGCCACTCACTTCAGGACTTACAATGTACAGAATGAATTACAAATTCCTGGAAGTTCTTTCAGGCCGGTAGTGCAGGCATTCTCTGGAGTTTCTCCATTAGATGTTAATGCCTATGACATGAAAGTGAGGCTGAGCATGTTTAAGGAATTCAACTTCTTTCCCTATGGAAGTCCTCCAACCGGGCGGTTTGTTGATGATGGAACAACCGATTTGGATTTGAGGGCATACATGCTAGCTTGAAGGGATGGTGTGCTAGTTTCCAGGATTGACGGAGAAATTATATGCGAGGCTTATTCTCCATATAGATTTGAACGTCAATTCAAATGTATGCAACAAATTGTTGTATCTCCTCCAGTACATGTCAGGCTAGAGCAACATCTGATGGTTGCTCGGAAACTATGGTTGCTGACGTCAAGGGAGAAGACTGGGGAAGTATTTGATCTACCAGTTGAAAAAGTGGAACATAATTTGACTACATATTATGCCGAACACTGGATAGCATCATACCCCAAAGGGATATTGAATCACCCAGTTTATCAGGTGGGGAAAAGGAAGAGGACTGTAGAGAAAGAAACCCTTCCTCATGAAGGTGATGCTTCCCCATCTGACGTTGATTCAATAGACTCCTCCTCTAGAACTGATTCACCGGATTCCCATGATGGGGATGATGAGGCACAACCAGCGGCAAAGCGGTTTCGTGCCCGATATAATCCTCCGGCCATAATTAAAATATCCACTCCATCAAATCCTGGTGAGTTACTTCATTGTAGTAATTTAATCACTGCTACTTTATGAAGCAATAAGTCTTACTTTCTTATTCTCTATCTGTAGTTGAAGTAGATGGGAAGAAATTGAAGTCAATGATTGTTGGACCTTCCTCACAGCCTTCATATCTAAGACCAGAGGCTGTCCAGTTATGGAAGAGTTTGTATAGTGGTACTGAGACCGCCTGGCTGGATTTATGTGAGGGGCTACAAATTCCTGGAATAGGAAATCTTCTGGCTTCTATAGATATTCAATATGAGGATAACCCCAATTAAGTGCGGGCTTACATCAGAGAGCTGGAAATTATCATATATGCCACTGATGAGTCTATTCCTGTCACCAGGCGGGTGAAGGAAATGATTGATCGTGGCGCCACTGAGGGGGCTGGTGGTTCTGGAGATGGGGAGTGGCATGAGTATGTGGCTCCTAAAGATGTAAGATTTATTTCCTTATTTGATTTGAAACTTTATTCCAGTCGAAGCTTTGTTACTTAAGTAAGTTATTTTCTTCATCTTGCAACTTGTAAGGAAAGAAATTGAGCTTCCTTCGCCACAGTATATCCCTGGTGGTACTGCCATCAGGGCTGCTGCTGATTCTCCTTGTGAACCAGGCGAGATATCTCCAGGCCAGTAGGCCATGAATGAGGCGTTGGACATAGCCTTCCATTCTCCAATAAAAGTGCCAATAAGGGAGACTACCAATACTTCCAAAAAACCAAAGAAGAAAAGGGAACGTAGGAGGAATTCCACCGCTAAACTCTTCATTAGCAGTGGTAAGTCCTTCGGGTAATCATGAGTTTATACCCATGACCACATGGTTACTCATATTTCAGGGGATTTCAGGGGCTTCATTGATTTCCCCCCTGAGGGAAAGGACTGATCCTCCTTCAAAGACCACAGAGGGTGCTGTGGAACATTCACAAATCCAAGCTGACTTGGCTACTCCTGGACAAGAGCGAGCATCTATTCCCAGTATCCCTTATGCTATTCCATTCTGTGATACATCAGGTTCAACTCCTGCATTAGAGCTTCTGGCGGCTGTTGCAACTGACACCGTGGTTTTATCCGAAGATGCTGTCCAGGGTTAGGGGCTTCCAGACATAAGTCGTCAAGAAGACATATCAAACGCTCCCACTGGTGAGACTAACTAGGATTCTGAAATATAATTGGATGAAATGATGAATCATGGCATGTATTTCAAATAATTTTATGATCATGCTAAGTTATCATGTGATTGAGAAGACCTTGGGCGTGAGTGTTATCCTTCGCATAATAAATTTTCATATAATTTACAATTCTAATCATGACTGAAAATGATATGCAGTTCCATCCATAGAAACTACTGAACTACCAATTCCCGAAGAGGGTGTGGACATTGATGTTAACCCTACCATTGTAGAAACATTATCTCAAGTAGAGCTAAACCCAATAAACCCTCCTGAGACCCATCTTGAAGATCCTGTTGAGAATGGGAAAGATGTGGATGAGTCTTCTCAGGTTGTTAATCCACCATCGGGTAAGGGATAACAAAATTTGTGATTGTACATAATTTTCAAGACAATCGATTCATTTGTTATCCTTTGAAGCTAACCCAAGCTTTCAATTAATCATGCAGGGCCGTCAACTGTAATGGCTAGATCTGGAGGTAAGGCCTCATCCTCTACCCCAACGGGAATTGAAAGTGAAGAAGCACAGGTCAGGGGGGAGGAGTAGAACAAGGCACTTACTTAAGTGCATTAATCCCAGATTACTTGCCCCCTGTGATGATGATGTTGAATCAGACCTAGAGGTTCCTAAAGCATTCAGCTTTTCACGACGCAAGGCATGGAACAAAATATGGAAAGCCATATCTGAGGTGCCTTTAGAAGAGCTATCATTGAAGATCCCTCGATTTTCATCCCAGTTTGTCATGCTATGACTTGGCAGTTTTGGATATGAAAAGATCCATGCCGCGGTGAAACATGTCATCTTTAGGAGGGAGCAGGAGAAAAAGTGTCGTGATGATCTGACCAGGGTGAAACTGTCAGTTAAAATTGGCGAATTTGAGGCTGCGTTATCCCAAGCAGAGGCTGATTACGCTGCCAAGATGAAGGATCTGAAGTATAAAATCAAATAAAAAGTCGTCTAGCATGTGAAACTCCAGCAACAGTTAGATGCTGTTACTGGGGAACTTGATCGACTCAATAATTCACTGGAGGGAGTTCAAACGAATGGTATGAAGACCATTGCGGATGCTAAGAAAGCACTCCATCAGGCTGAAAAGAGTGAAGTTGGTCGAGTGCATGAGCTTCAATTAGCTTCTGATGAAGCTCGGGATGCGGTTCATCAATTGAAGACTTATGCTGACAGTATTTTGTAATTCCTTGGAAAAGAGAAGAGACTCCAATCTATGGATGTCCTTCTAACTCTTGTGCATCAATGAAAAACACTTCCACCTTCACTCATTTTTACCTGCATTCTCTTTTGCTACATGCTTTAGATTTTACCTATGCCAATGGTCCTAGTAATCATAGTTTTATTTTTACTAGGATTAATGTAAATAACCCTACAAACTTCGAACCTTTTAATTGCTCAATATTACCTAAATCATACAAAATGTATGTTTAGTGAGCTGGAAGTTGACTTTTCTTTAGAGTTCCCTGGTCTTTTGTGGTCAGTTTAATGTCATACACGTTGGACATAAATAGGCTAATGTTTAAGGTAGAAATAGCTTTGACCGAATGAATTAGAATTGACTCAATTCCTGGACAATTCATCTGAAAACATAGTACCATACTCAAGTATGGGGGGGGGGAATGTAAAATATGACTTAAGAATATTTGAATCCGAGGAATGATATGAAAAAGAGCTAAAATGGCATTAGAATAAGTAGTTCCAAAGAATGAAGTTACCATTATTTAAAAAACCCGTTAGGGGGTTGAATTATACAGGGCCACATAAGGGAATTTTCTGCATAGTTAAATAAAATAGTATCTTTTGGATAACAAGTCTGTTATGTAGACTATTTGTGCAAGGCCTCCTATGGGAACATGCTGCATAGTCAGGAAAAAGGACTCTCAGAAATTTACTTTCCTAGTGCTAAAATCCAGTGAAAGTTTATGGAGATTCAAATTTTCCAAAGTATAGAGTTTGTTGTATGGAAAGAGGTACTTGAAATATAGAAAAGATATTTTCAAACAAGATTATCGAAGAACTGGATGGATATTACTCCTATGAAGGTCTGACCCAAACATAGGAAAGGAGAATATAAACCATATAATTGAATACTTTCAGATCATGAAAAAGGATATGGGACAAACATGTTAAGGATGGCTGCTTTTGCGGATCCCTACATACTGTCGTTTAAGACAAATACGGAAAAAGAGGCATTCTTCCCAAGAATGAAGTTACCACTATCCGAAAAACCCGTTAGGGGGTTTAATTATGCAGGGCCACCTAAGGGAATTGGCTGCATAGTTAAATAATAGTATCTTTTGGCTCACAAATCTGTTATGTAGACTATTCATGCAAGGCTGCCTATGGGCACGTGCTGCATAGTTAGGCAAAAGAACTCTAAAAAATTTGACATTTTTTTGACTAGAAGTCAAGAAAAGGGTTATGAAGATCTAAAAATATTTAAGGTTAGGATTATGACACATAAAGATGGGTATTTTCCAATGTATACAGAGATACATAGATCAATTCTAACCATAATCATGTTGTGGCTGGGTTCGGAATTGAAATGTTGGACTTCACTACGTATCCCATAAGGATGGGAATCAATCCATACGTAGTTCTTAAACTACAGTTTAATGTCATATGGGACAAAAGGATTAGATATCTTAGTTTAGGGTCATAGAGATTGGACCATTAAAAGAAATACACAGTGTGTGCTTTCATGGGGACTTTTCAGCCAAGGGACTGAAAGCGGAATTTAGGGTTAGGCCCAAAGACTTGGGGCTAGATTTGAGGGACACCCAAACGTTCCTACGTATCCCATACGGATGGGAATCAAGCCCACTTAGTTCTAGAAATACCCTCTGTACAAATTTGGTTTGTACATGTGAAGGGTGAAAGGGGAGTTTAGTACAATAATGGTTTAACCCAAGATAAAAGGTTTGGGCATTGACATGTATGCACGTAGTCTTTGAAATGAAACATGATTGAAAATCAATGTAAATAATGAATCCCTCTCAAGTGATGGTATCAATGAATATTGTAGTTTATTGTCATATTGGACAAATGTGTTGTATAGTTTAACATCGTATAACAAGGAAGAAAGTGAACCAATGTAAAGATATTGATTCTAGGGGCGGTTTCACAAATCAACATCGTATGAGATGGAGGTGAACCAATGTGAAGAGATTGGTTTTGGGCTCGAACCCTGGGAGGTTTCCTACGTACCCAGCAGGGAAGGCAAGGATCAAAGTCCGCATAGTTCAATTAAAGAATGAATTAATGATCAAGTTGTTCTTGGGGACAATGACATAAAAAATGATGTTGGGACTTACACATGGTTAGTAGCCCAGAGAGAGTGTTATGGTTGAGGTTTTCTCTAAGCTCATGTGAGTCATACTCAGTGTGAAAAACCAGTGGTAACAACAACCTTAACGATGCACATTTTAATGACATGTAGGACATATGAAGGGACTATGCAGTTTAAAGTCTTGCAGTTAGGACTATTGGCACTACACAGTTTAATGTCATATAGCAGGGACAAAGTACATTTTAATGTCATGTAGGACGTATCACGGACTTTTTTTTACAGTTTAACGTCATGTAGTTAGGATGATGGGGACAATATATTTTAACATCATGTTGGACGAAAGGGGGACTGTGCAGTTTAATGTCATGGAGTGAGGACAAAAGAGTACACCATTTAACATAATGTTGGACATATTAGGGATTTTTTCACAATTTAGCGTCATGTTGGACGGAATTGTGAATAGTTTAACGTCATATGCATGGACCGTTGACGATGCATCTTAACGTCTTGCTGGACGGTGGTGTAGTTTAAGGTCATACAGGACCTTTGATGATTATGTAGTTTAACGTATTTCCAGACGTATGGGACTTTTATACAGTTTAGCGTCATGTAGTTTAATGTCATGCAGTGAGGACAAAATAGTACACTATTTAACGTCATGTTGGACGTATTAGGGATTTTTTCACAGTTTAGCATCATGTTGGACGAAGGTGCGAATAGTTTAAGGTCATATTCATGGACCGTTGATGAAGTAGTTTAAGGTCATACATGACCTAGTTGCAGTTTCAGGTCATACTGGACCTTGGTGTAGTTTAAGGTCATACTGGACCATTTAGGGAACTTTTTCACAGTTTAAAAGTACAAATAGTTTAAGGTCATTTGTATGGACCATTGGTTATGCAGTTTAACGTCTTGCTGGATGGTTGTGCAGTTTAAAGTCTTACCGGACCATTTAGGAAACTTTTTCACAGTTTAACGTCATGTGGGACGAAAGTAAAAATAATTTAAGGTCATATGTATGGACCATTGGTTATGCAGTTTAACATCTTGCTGGATGGTTGTGCAGTTTAAAGTCATACCGGACCATTGATGATGTATTTTGTGTTTATACAAAATACTTCTTCAAAAATCTGGCATTGGTTGGAGTAGTGATGAATTCTCCATCCATCGAGATTAATGAATAAGATCCATTGGAGTAGACCTTATGTATTGAGTAAGGTCCTTCCCATTTTGTCTCAAGATTGGGAGGCTTCTTTCCTTGTATCATTGGAGTTCTGAGAACTAATACCAATTCTCCCTGAGTGAATGAACGAAGATGAACTTTTTTGTTAAAATCTCATGCTATTCAATTCTGATAGACTTTCAAGAGGTGCAAGGTGCACAATCTTTTCTCATCTAACCGTTCCAATTCATTCAATCGCTTTTGAGATTGTTCATATGTATATGATTGATCAAAAATGGAAACTCTGAGCAAGGGTAGTTGAATTTCAATTGGCAATACTGCTTCCATTCCATATACCAATGAATATTGAGTTGACCGAGTTATAGTGCGGGTGGTAGTCCAATAAGCCCATAAAGCATGAATGAGTTTATCTGTTCATGACTTCTTATCTTTATCCACCATCTTTTGCAGTATATTTGAAAGAGTCTTGTTGAAATCCTCTATCTGGCCATTGGATACTGCATGATACCAAGATGAATGGTTGGATTAGATGTTGTATTCTTGATACAACTTATTCACCTCGGATGAACAGAAGTTGGTTCCATTTTCCGTCAATATGGTATGAGGGACACCAAATCTGGTAATGATTTTAGACTTGATGAAGCTGACAACGCATTTAGAACTGAATTCCTTGAGAGGTATTTCCTCTGACCATTTGGAAAAGAAGTCAGTAGCAGTAAGAATGTACTTAAACTGCTTGGCCGTAGCCGAAGGGTAAGGTACCACCACATCCATTCCCCATGTGGAAAATGGCCATGAGTATTTAGCTGTATGAAGCAACTCTGGAGGTTGATGAATGAAGTTGGCATGTACTTGTCATGAATGACACTTCTTTGTGAAATCGACACAATCCTGAATGATTGAAGGAAAAAAGTATCCAAGCCTTCGAATCTGATCAGACAGTCTATGTCTAGACTGGTGGGCACCACAGACTCCTGCATGCACTTCTTTCATGATAGCCACTGTCTCTTCACCATTAATTCATCTGACGAGAACTCCATCAAAACCAAATTTGTATAGAATTTTCTCTAGGTGATATGGGCTATCATAAAGAGTAAAATTGACCACACGTTGCCGGATATATTCTTTCTCGGCTCTATCTAGTGGAAGTGTTCCATTTTGAAGGTATTCCCTGATAGGTGACATCCATCCTGTAGTATGACCATACGGTTCAGGAATGGGACTAATTTTATTAATTTATTCTGTTCTGATTTGAACATAAGGTGAAATTGCACGACGATGGGCATTACTGATGGTTGTCTCATCCCGATTTGGATCTGCCAGAGCTGAGGCTATATTAGCCAGCGCATCAGTATGAGAATTTTGTGATCTTGGGACATAAGAAAATTTCGGTTCCGAATGGAATTACGCCATTAACTCTCTGACGTAATCATACAAAGGGATTAGTTCTTCTTTGTTGATGGAATAATCCCCATTTATTTGTTGGATTACCAGGTCTGAATCACCTTTCACCTTTAAGTGATTCACTTGTGCTTGAAGCACTAATTCCAATCCTGCGATGAGAGCATGGTATTCGGCTTCATTATTGGTACCACCTTCCCACAATAAGAATGAATAAGGTAACACTGCCTTTTCTAGAGAAATGAGCAAAATTCCTAAGCCAACTTTGTTGAATTTAGGATTTTCCATTTCCCCCCCTGTTGGACTTCTGGAAGCACCATCAAGATACATTTCCCATGCCTGAGGACTTTCTTGAATAGAGAATACTTCCTCATCAGGGAGTTCAATATCTAAAGATGTGTATTCCACTGAAAGGTGTTCAGCCAGGAAATCAGCCAGTGCTTGGCCCTTTATTTCCTTTTGAGACACATACTGAATGTTGAATTTCTGAAAAATAACTTCCCACCTTGCCAGAAGTCTTGTAAGCATTGGACGACTAAGGATGAATTTAAGAGGGTTATTGCAAGATACCAATTGGACCTCGTGATGTTGCAGGTAATGTCTAAACTTCTGAACTGCAAAGATTAATTCCAGGAAGCATTTCTCAATACTTGAATACTGGGTTTATGCTTCAATCATAGTTCGACTGAGATAGTAGAGCCTATTTTCATTCCCAACATCATTCTTTTTAGCAATAAAGGCTCCCAATGATCGCTCTAGAGCTGTCACATAGAGGATAAGTGGTCTTCCTTCAACAGGTGGCATGACTACCGGTGTACTCAAGAGGTATTTCTTGAGAATATAAAATGCTTCTTGACATTCTTCAGTCCACTGGTAAGTGACTCCCTTCTTCATTAATTTGGTGAAGGGTAAACTTTTTCTTGCCAAATTGGCGATGAAACAACGAATATAGGCTAAGTGTCCTTGATGTCCTCTTAATTATTTCAAATTTCGAGGAGGTGACATACTAAGGATTGAATTGGTCTTCTCAGGATCGACTTCAATACCATGATGGAATACAACAAAGCTGAGAATTTTTCCTAAGGTTACCCCAAAAGAACATTTTAAGGGGTTCATAATCAAATTATGTTTTCAAAGATTGCGTAATATGACTTCCAAATCAGCCGATTGATTATAACGTTGTTTGGATTTAAACACCAAATCATCTACATAGCATTTGACAAACTTCCCTAAGAAGGGTTTGAAGATACGATGCATGGCACGCTGATATGTTGCACCTGCATTCTTTATGCCAAAGGGCATTACCTGATAGTAAAACACACCCTGAGGGGCTCTGAAGGCTGTAGATTCCTCGTCTTTTGGGGCCATTCAGATCTGATTATATCTGGAATATCCATCCATGAGGTAAAGTGCTTCATAGCCAGCTGTTTCATCAATTAAAAGTTCTGTAATCGGAACTGGGAAATCATCCTTAGGACAATGCTGATTAAGATCTCTGAAATCGATGCAAACTCTAATTTGTCGGTTCTTCTTATTTACGGGGACAATATTAGCAAACCACTTGGGATATTGAACTTCTCTGAAGAATTTATCTTTGATAAGCTGATCCACTTCAGCTTAAATTTTAGAAGCATAAGTTGGGTGTGTTCTTCTCGCGACTTGCTTAAATGCTCGATGTTCTTCTGGTAAACCCAAATGATGAGTAGCAACATCAGGATCAAGCCCAGGACTTTCTGTAAAGTTCCAAGAAAATATATCTCTATTTTTCTTTAGAAAAGAAATATACAACTCTTGCTCTTCAAGATTCATGGCCGCACTGATTAAAGTGGGACGTGGATCTTCTTTTGTACCCAGATTAATTTCTCAGAGTTCATCCACAGTGGTAGAGATACCCTCTTCAAATGCTAGAGGAGCATCTCTGAGATCTTCCTCTTCTTCTTCATCATGTGTTATTTCTTCCATTTCTACTTGCATAGTAGATGATAAAGGGGAATTTTCATGATCATAAGAGATGTCAAAATTTACACATCTTGAAGAAGAAGCTTCCATTTCCGACCCGATTGATGATGAAGGGTCTTCTTTGGGTAATAAAGAGGAGATGATGGATTGAGAATCAACATCATTGTTCACCTATAAGGTTGCTATAACTTCTTCAAGCCTAATTGGCGATGTATAGACTTGTTGGATTTCAGCAGATGAAACGAAGACATCACCATTTGTGCTTTCATCACTACATGGTGGGTTACCAATTTCAGCCATGTTGTCTGGCTCGATTTCCGTAACTGACATTATGGATCTTTCCATAAGAGTATTTTGATTTGGGTCTATATTGTCAATTTTACTGATAGGAAACACATAATCTGTACTCACATGTGTAAATGGATTTACTAGAATCTTCTCCAAACCATATGGAGCATTAACTTTGGTAATCTCCTTTGTTGTGGATTTTTTCCTCCCCTTCATGTGATAGAATTCCTCCTCAATGTATTAAGACTCACATGTCTTGAACGAGGACTTATCACCATACAATGTCCCAACTTGACCATCGAAACAATATTTGAGACATTGATGGTATGATGAAGGGATAGCCGCATGATGATGTAGCCAGGGTCTTCCAAGCAAGATGTTGAAAGCTGTGTCTTGATCAAAAACCATGAAATCTGAATTGGATATAAGATCTCCAAACTGAGTTCTGAGTGTAACTTCGCCCAGTGGTTCTTGTTCATTTTTATCATATCCTTGTAACATCATGGTAGATGGAGATAAATCAGATTCTATGAGGTCCAATCGACGAACTGTACGAATGGGCATGAGGTTGACTCCTGAACCATTGTCAATGAAAGCTCTTCGGACATCTACACCATCGACCTTTCCAGATAAGTATAGAGGTCTAATATTCTCATGCACAACATCATCTTCATCTTCATCAGTAAAAGATATTATTGCATGGCATTCTACATGATTATGTGATAGACTTCACCTGTAGCAATTTCAGTTTCAAAATCCTGAGGACTCGACAAAGCCTCGATGAGTGCTTCCCGAAGATCTTTTGACAGATTCAGAGCATCCAGAATTGATAACTTGGCTGGTACTTGTGCCAAGTGTTTGAATACATCATACTTTTGATCCAGAGGTCTGCATTTCCCAATAAGAATATGTGGTTTAGAAGGTACCATGGAAGCAGATGCTTTGGAAGTTGATTCATTTTGTATCGGGATAGGAGTTGGCAATATCCCTAGTTTTGGAAGATTAGACCGATTAGATCCATTTACTTGCTGAGAGGAAGAAGTTGGAACCTTCAACCGGTCTTACAAAATAACTGTTCCAGGACTGAATTTGCTATTGGTAGAAGAACTTGCTTGTTCTTGCTGAGCTCGCTGGAGGGATCTACTATGAGTTTCTGCTGCGTACATAGTTCTAGCAGGGGTAGAATTGGAATAGTGGCTTCTGAAAGATCCATGTCTTCTCCTGTATCCTGAGCCTCTGGAACTTCCTCTGATTCCCTCGTTTGATATAGGGAATTCAGGCTCATCGAAATCGAAACTGTGACTAGCATATAGATCTATTAATTGAATCATATTAACAGAACCGATGATTAATTCTTCGTCTGATGAAGACTCTGCCTGATTAGCCTGTTTAGGCTGTGCCTTTTGGTGGGGCGGTGCCCGTGGATTTGAAGCAGATGGCATGAAGTCTGCCAGAGTCAAAGACAACTTAGGATTTGACACATACTCATATTCTTTTGAATCTTTTTATTTATTTGAATCATGCCATTTATTTGAGGAATATCTCTCTGACGAAGAGGGTTTTGCAGTAACATTCATGGAAGAAGACACAATCAGTTTCTTTAATTGTGTTCGTAAAATAGCATCAGTTCGGTTGATTGTCTTTCTGACCATCCAATCATCATAATTCTGTGCATTTTTTCTTTTGACTTCTTTCCATTTGCCTTCCTCCTCTAGAACTGTAGTAGTGACACATGCTACCTGGGTGGAAGAGCCATTCAGTTTGACTTGTCCCGAGTCGACCATCTTTTGCTGGAGGTCTTTGAAGACAAAACACTCCTGGATGGGATGCCCCAACATTTGATGAAAGGGGCAATAATTGGGACGGTCTTTAACTCCTTCCTTGTTTGGCCTCTTGGGCTTTGGTAGCTGAACCAAATTATTCTCTAGGGCCGAAATGAAGTAACCAGGAACTTGTTCATTTCAGAAAGATTATGTTTTTCTCCTTAGATCCTAAAATTGTTTTCGTCTTTGATCTCTTTGATCTTCTGGATGAAATGGCCTTTGTTATTGGCGCTCAGGAGGTGGAGCCCTTCGAGAAGATGAAGGTTTTTGATGTAGAAAAAGGTACATGTGCTTGTTTAAGCAGAACTGTAGTAGTTTCTTCTTTACCCATTCTCCTTGCTGGAGCAGATGGAATTACATGAGATTTAGCCTTAGCCTGTATAAGGGAATCTTCAATCTGCTGAGAAATTGAAGTAAGGTATCGAAACCCTCCTGTGTATTTCACAGGGATCAACGGCGTGCATAATTCATCATGCAAATTTTCCACACAGATTGACAACAGTTCCTCTTGAGGGAGTGCTAGGCTCAGGGAATATGTTAACCCCTTCCAGCGAGCAATGAAATTAGAGAATCTTTTATTCTCCCTTTGCATACAATTTTTAAGATACAAACTGTTGTCTTTGGAAAAGTTTAACTGAATTGAAGAAGAAATCATTGACGGAGAACTTCTCATCTAGTAATTGACCGGGATTTCAAGCTTGTATACCAGACAAAAGCTGGTCCTTACAAGGTTCGCACGAAGCATCTGAGTTTCATTACTTCTTGCTGCTCCGAAGTTCCCATCATAGGATCGCAACAAGACACATAATGCGTCAAATGTTGTTTAGGGTCGCCTGATCCATTGAAAATAGGGAATATAGGGTTTCCAAAACTAGATGGGGGAGAGGCTGAATCTACCCATTCAGGGTAAGCACTCTTTTCTGGTTGAACCTATGCACATTTCACTTCCATAGTTTCTAACTGAGCTGTTAATGACTCAATGGTAGTTATTAACTTTTGAGAAACATCCGGTTGAACTTGGACTTGGGTAGGTGTAATGACTGGATCTTGGACAGATGTGGTGGTTGGTGCTGCAACTGATGGTAGCACTGCCACCTGTTGTTGCACTTGACCCGTAGTATTAGACCTGTGAGGGTGTACTAATAAAGGAGGATATTCTTGACCCATCTCAGTAGCTGCAACAAATTCCCTTGGCTGACTGACTCCAGCATGCTTAAGAAGAAGACTACTCTAAAGTAGTTCTACATTCAACCTCTTTAATTCCTTCATTACTTCCTCCTGTTGTGCAAACCTTTTCTCTAGTGAGAGAGATTGACCTTCTCCAGAGGAAGGATATGTAACCTGATTCTTTTCCCTCCCTTTGTTGGATCCTTTTCGGAGAGGGGGAAGTGAGTTACTTGAAGGATTACCTAGGTTCTGAGTAACCCTTTGATTTCGTGTACGCACACCTTCTTCATTTGTGTCAGTGAGTACATCTTCTTGAGAAGGAACCTCTTCATCTGAGTCCCCTATGTGAGCCTCATCTGGTGGATCAGCAACAACAGCATTGATGACAGTGATTGATGCATAACGCATCACATCCCTTCTATCAGCATTTCTGTGATATTGTCTTCTTTCATATCATTGATGAGACATTGCCTTTTGTTGATTCAATCCCTTAGTAAATTCTTGATGAACCGTAATTTGGATGGAATATCCTGATAATTTGGCTCTTCGTTCCTCTTGAGGCTTCTTCCCCAATCAAGAAAAGACCAACTTTCTCTGAGGAGGGGATTGATGAATTGAAAAAGTCCCCAGTCCGGTGGACTGGGGCTGTTCCTACTGTTCCCGCTCAACTCCTCGAATCCTATTTGTTGATTCTGAGGGTTGATTTAAAAGAGTCCCCAGTCTGGCGAGCTGGGGTGGCTCTTGACACACTATGTCTGAGACTTTCTTAAAAGCTCTCCTGATTTTGTGAACCTTAGTCCGAAAATTAGCTGGATGCATTAACCTGTATACACTTTTATCACCTGGTTCGAAAGACCATTGGATGATTTCCGACACTTCTGTCACTTGATGATGTGCTTGATCCATATGAGAGGCATGTTCAATATTCTCATTTTCTTGATGCAGGAGTAATTTAACAACTTGTTACCTGTATGCATGATTTTGAGAGGAACTAGTTGAAGCCTGTTCTTGGGCAAGATTTTGATTACAAACAAAGCCCATTGACAGTGGCCGACCATGGGCAATAACATTGCATGATACCATTTTCGGCGGGCTTTGCTGACTGGAGAGCACCATGAAATGCATTTGTCCATGAACACCCCATCCTCAGACATGAATACCAGATGTGGCATTGGAAATTAACTGATGCAATTTTCTTAGTGCGCCAAGGCATGAACGTTGAAGGGCTCTCTGCTGCTTTTCAGCCTTCAGATATCGAGAGACTGATAGAAATGCCAAATCAATCTAATGTTGTAACCCTTATAATATCTTAAGATTATTTTAGTATTCATCATATGACAATACATTATTCTTCAACTGACAAATATTTTCCCATATGTTGAGATGAATATCATGAATTTCATCTTCTGTCAACATTTATGGAATGTCATACTGAGATTCAGCCAGAGGCCAAAACATGACTAGCACTTCACCTTTTTCCAGTTGTTTTCTCATGTTCATCATTTCCTATTTATCATTTGATGAAGATTCTTCTACCTGTTTTGACTAGAGCTGGTTCTTCCTTGTTGCTTCATTGGATTCAACAGGATTGGTAGAGAAATCATTTATCAAACTAGAAGATGCATGACTTAGGGGTGGTTCGGAGAATGACCAACAACCTGAGCTATCTTTTGATTGAGAAAGTATTTCACCTACTAGCGATGAAGCATCAGACATGACTGGTTTCGCATTTTCAAGTTCCTCAAGATAAGAGGGCTTTCTCGGCACTACATCTTCCACTACAACGTTTTTTGGGAAATGTGCATCACTACTACGAAGAGGACTTTCGCAGAAAAATTCATCATCATGGGGAGGACCACCATAATGGGTTATAGAATAAGATGAGATCTCTTTCTCCTTGGTCTTCTGACCACACAGAGGGTTCCAGTGGCTCTCATCTGAAGATGAATCTTTGAGATCGACCGAATTGTCATGAATCAAGCCTTCATGAGGAAGTGTATGTTGAAGACCTTCAGAATTAATGTTCCCACTATTGTGATATGAGGGAGTAGAATCTTCAATTCCAACAGATAACTGTCTGAGGTCTTCAAGAACTCTAGCATCGAGAAAGGCCTTGTTACAGATTGGATCTTGATCTCCTGACTGTGCTAGGCAGGTCTTTTTCTTAGACACCTTCTTACTCACTTTGGAAACCACTTTTTGAAGAAAGTGGCTGCTCTGAGTAGGTGTATGCGCCTGATCCGGAAAGATGGTCAGGTTAGGCTGACGATATCCACTCAAATCAGGTGTATGTGCCTGACTTGGTTGTCTGTATGATATGGGGGAGTATGCCCCACAACCCTCTTGGATTGGAACATATGTGTGTGTCTGTTCTGGAGTGAATTATTGATGGGCCACTCCACTAGTAGGGATATATTTATGTGTCTTTCCCTGAGATGCTGCTGAAGCTGTTATAATATCCTGGTAGGCATCCAGAATATGAGCAGGAATTTGCTTCTGCTCTTTCACCATTGATAGAATATGCTTGGTGACTTCAGCTGCCGGAACGAGGATATACGTTCATTTCGGGCTTGGAGTAGGTGTATGTGCCTGCTCCTATCCTCCTTTTCCTATCAGTGAATCCTGACAGTACTCAAGTGTGGGGGCAGAGAGTTGAGTCTACCTCCTATTTATTGTCGGGGCTTTCTGACTAACTTCTCCGAATGCTACCAAGCGAGACTGTTGGTAGGCTTGATTAATACTAGCAGGTGTATGTGCCTGCTCATTGGACTTCACCGAACGTAGTTGATGATATCCATCATATGTAGTTAGACGAGCCTTCTGGCTAGCTAATGATGTATAAATAGGTGTATGTTCTTACCTATAGTACTCCACCAGAATTGCCTGGCGGGATTGGCGTGATGCTGCCAGACGAGTCTACTGGACATCGGAATTAAAACGGGCAAGTGTGTGTGCCTGCTCATTTCATTCCACCAAGTTATGTTGGTGGACTTCTCTGGAGATGGCAGAGATGAGAACCTGCTCACTGTTAACCGGATTTCGCCTCTGGAAATTCGTCTTTCCTGCTTGGGTTCGAGAAACCTGAGCCGAACGCCTGGAGTCGGTACCCTCATCATGTTGAGGGCGCACTGTCGCACGAGTCTGGCAGCGATTGTTGGTGGGAGCCCCCGGTAAGGACTCCTGTCTTCTTGAATTAATGCCCTGAGGGACCAGATCATTCACCTCCCCAGGATAAGGGAGTGAATGGTGATTGCGTTCTGGGGATAACGAACCGAAATGGTTGGAGATGGTAGTCATCACCACCTGCTTCTTGATCATTGGTGTACATTGTCCGGATGACCGGTGTGAGTTGTTCACTTGGAGGGCTTGTCGGGAATACTCCAGAGTTGGGATGGTACCGTGTTGACAGTACTCCTTAACCAGCACATTTGAAACCTAGCATTGAAGACGCTGAGTAGGTGATGTCATCCTCAGAGCGGAAGATGATCCAACAGGAGTAGCAGCAGTGACATTTATAGAAGCAGTATTCACAGGTGTGAATTTAAGAGCAGCCATTCTGGAAATGCAGAAGATCTTGGAAAAGAGTGCCTGTTTGATATAACAGACGTAATCAAGATAAATTCAGCCACTACATCTTATGAATGAGCACATATGTCAATGATTTTTTTTGTTGGACCTCTCATTGAGTTTTAAATAGGGTCCTAAAAATAGGAAAAACATCATTTTAACTTGGTTAAGTATTCATGTCCGGTTCACCATTTTTTGTTTCCCTTGGAATTTGGGGATGACCTCCTTGATGGGAGGTTCAAACATTCCGATCAGTTTCTAACGGGTTTGTTCATAGAACCAGAAGCATCCAATGATTCCACATCCATTTGGACCTACTTTCCAAAGTTAGGTTCTCATCAATTTCTGGACTGATGAGGCTTAGGAATTTGCATTGGTCGAGAGGATGGGAGGTCGGACTCATCACACCTTTTTTAGGGAAATTATTGTCTACTCTGGGACTCTCTTTATAGATTTAAGTTATGTTCGTGAATCCTTATTACATTACCAAGTATAAAATGAGCTTTCCTTCAGATCTGAAAATCAATGATTAAATATTTAGGAAATTTAGAGAATCTTTTATATGTATTCGAGGTTCTTCATCGATAGAGAATCATCTGTATTTATTAGAGATTCTTGGTCAATGGTATCCTTCGACACATTTATATAGAATTCACTTGGTCATTATGATGACCATGCTGGTTTTAAAGCCACTCAGTGGGGCATTTGAAGTTTATTGTCATTCAGAAGGACATATATTATTTCAGAGTTGGGATCGAACCCGTAGATGGGCTTCTTACGTATCCTTTGTTTAGAAAAGGAATTAGAACCCACGTAGTTCGAGTAAGGTAGTATTATGTTTATGATTGATGGCTCAAAGAATGATGTCATAATTACTTTTACACTCTAGGCTCACGTGAGTCATGCTCGGTGTGAGAAACAAGAAGTATTGGTAAAAACCAGACAATTGTGCCATGAAAGATGCAATCATAAGAAATAATGTGGGGCTTATGTATGTATGACTGTCCAGATAAATGAAGATTAGGATTTACTTCAGGGAAGAATTCCAGGAACAGGGTCTATAAAGGTATAGGTGTTTCATGGAGATTTTAATACTCTAACTTGGGGATTACTCTTGAAAAGGGGGCCCAAATTAGGAGAGGACTTATGATTGGGTTTTACTCCTGAGAAGGAATCCCATATCAAAGGTAAATTAAGACTGGTTAAGAGAAATTAATATTGGGGCTTGCTCCTGAAAAGGAGGCCCAGGTTAAGGGAATTAAGGTTTGGGGCTTACTCCTAAGAAGGATGCCCAGATTTGGGAACTTTAAGAATTGGGGCTTACTCCTGAGGAGGATGCCAAAATTAGGAGACTGGGGCTTACTCCTAAGGAGGATTCCCCAATTTGAGAATTATGACTGGGACAAACTCCTGCAAAGGAGGCCCCAGTCAATTGAGTTCTCTCATCTTTAAATGATGAGGTTAAAATAATGAAATCTCAATCTTTAGTGACATAAAGATGTGTAAATCACTAGTCTTTGAGTGATATTCCAAAGAATTCATTTCAGATAAAGAATTCAAATCAATAAACCATTCCATAAATAACTTTGAAGAGTGTCATGAAGACTGAATCATGAATAGGAGAAGTGGAATGGCTTAAGAGGGGTGAAATGGGCAAGAAGGGCACCCAAAAATGCAGGGGCGCACAAGTCCTGGCAGGCACCCAGGTACTGCATGGGTGCGCAAGTCCTGGTTGCGCAGGTATACCTACGTGACACATGGGTGCTTGCGTGATGGTTAACCAGCAAGAAAATACTTGAGCGACTCCTGATTAAAGCCTTTAGAATCATCTTGAGGTTCTTCTAGAGGAGTGGCACGCAAGTTTTAATGAAGGAGTAAGGCGGAGAGCAAGTGTGGACATTTCACTTAAGGGATGGCCACTCAGGCGCGCAAGTGTTGATGAGTTTCAACACTTAGTCCTTCCTCCCCCTCTTTAGATCTTCCGTTCTAGGTAAGAAACTACCTTAGAAGTGTTTCAGAAGATTTGAGAAGAGACTAGGGCGCCGGGAGCTCAAATCTGAATTTTGAAAAACAAATTCCCCCGAATGGGGGGCCTACAGGGTCTATTTATAGGCTGGAGAAGACTCAGGCGGTTATCACTTAGGTCTCGCAAGTCACATGCACGACCATTTGGCGGTGTTCACGTGTACCTGCACGATCATGAGGGAACTTGCGCGACCTATGGGAAATGTTCTCTTTGTTCATCCCTTTGTCGATTTTTTGATGTTTCTTAAAAGTATGAATCAATTTGGACTAAGGTATTTCCATTTTCCAATCTTTATACTCTGTGAAGAAAAGGTGCGTCAACAGACGCGCCATCTATTGCATTGAAACCCCTATGACAAAGCGGACCTTTCAGATACTTCTTCATGGGACTTTGTGGAAGTTGACGTATCGACTCTAGGCTTGATGAGCAGACCCCCCGAAATCAAACATGCCTGTGGAAACCCTGAAGTAGGCAGCTCTCTGACTAATGTTCTTGGATCCTATGTGTAACTCCCCAAACTTTTACGGTATGCTTCTCTTTGAATTATACAACAGCGTGTGTAATACACAACTTCAAGTTCAAACACACCGCAACCAATCAAATTAGCCATTAAGAATAGTAATACCCGCTTTTTGAAATTTTATACATTTTATATTTGAAAATTAACATAATTTATGGTTTCGGAATATCGAAATTAGCTTAGGGTGAATTTTTAGTACTTTTCTGATAACATTAATATTTCGTTGAATAGTGAAAATTACTAAATTTTAGTTAAAAACAAATATTTTAATCGAATTAATTAATAGTTATAAATTAAGCATTTGAGTGATTTTAAAGTATAATTAGATTATATTTTTACCATTTAATCCAATGTTGGTCATTAGATATAATTTCACATTTAAACTGGACATAAACAAGTGTCAATCATTTGATAGTTATTATTTCTTAAAAACACGCTATTTCTTTTGACAACAAGAATTAATTTTTAAATTAATTAATAAAAATTTTATGTTTTGAATTTGGTAAAATAGACATCATTTTTTAATTCATAATATCAAATATATCTTAGGCCTAATCTTTGGTATTTTTCTGAGAAACATCAATTTTTATGAATAGTGAAAAACAATGAGTTATTGGTTAAACCGATTTTTTATTTAAATAATTATTTTTTTTAAATTAATTTATGTCAAAATAGATACATAATACTTATATAAGTTAATTTTAATTCATTGGAGTAATTTTATAATAATTTTAGATATATAAAAATTTTATTGAACTTTTCACCGTCTTTTACCCACCTCCTAGGAGAATTTGAAAATTCACATAAAACTAAATTTTACCGCTTCTGTGAGTTGAATTTGAAAAATCTGGGAGTCAAAGTAAATATGAAGGAGTAAAATGTGGTTCAATATGATAAAAATAATTTTTGGTGAATAGTAACTTTTTACTTTTATTTAACGCGGTTAAAGTTTAATACGGTTATTCAAAGTAAAAAGAATATTGTAATAATTTAAAATTACCTTAACACATGTCCTAACCTTATTGGATAAGTAATTGATGACCATGGGCATCATTGAGTCGATTTTGGGTCTCCATGGAGCCACTTATGAATGATAATGATATTTTAGATTAATTAATTTAATGTAAAGGAAAAATTGACATAAAAAAAACCTTCCAGTAATTAATTTTTATATGGTGTTATATAAGTAATATTTTTGACTATAAATTTTAATTATAAAGATAAAACAAATTCCTACATAATGGTATTTCATTTATAATTTTTAGACATTATATAATTTAATTTATTTATGACCCAATGATACTGTAGTAATTACCATATTAATGAAAGATTAAGCTAATTTATATTATAAATAACTAATTAAATGTAATTTGAGACTTTTTATGAATTCCAATAATTTTATAGGTTAATATGACGTATTATTATTGGTTATATGAATTTTTTTCGAAGTAACAATGCTGTAATTAATTTATCAAAAACAAAATACCCAATAGTTCCAAAATTGACATAAAAGAGTTTTTAAAGAAAATATTATATTATTAATTGATATTATATTCCTAAAAATATAAGGTTCAGCCAAAGGACTTATCTCATGATAGGTGTATCATTAATGGACCACTTGGGGGATCTATTGGATGTTTATAGTATGTTTATTAACCATATAATATAAAAATACAACGAGACATGTTAAATGTCAAACTAATTAACTAAGAGTTAAAACGAAAAGATAAGGTTAATAAAATGACCCAAACCTATCTAAAACCTATTGGTTGAGTGGATTTAGACCCATAACCACCTTTGACTCGAAATAAATCGATTTTATACATTATAAACAGAAAATTAATTTATTATAAAATAATAATTTAAGTTTTTCCAAAGGTGCCTCTAACCCCTCTTATAAAAGGGCACTAACCCTTCACTCTAATTCACACCTTCTATGCCATTTGGCTCGGCCAAACCCAGCACATATACCATCTAAAATATTCTCCATTCAACCTAGAGGCCTTATATTTATCATAAATTCAACCTATGGATCCCTTTTGATCAAATCAAATGGAAGAACCAGAAGAAGAAGTAATGATTTCACCACCCTCTTTCAGGTTCCTTTATTCTTCCACTTCATTTTTCTTTGTTGTTTCCATTATATAATAATAACTCCAGTATCTTCGATATATTGTGATTTTATTATAATTATGGTACAACCAAATCCACTATTCTATCCACCCTTTGAATGAAATGTCACTATACGTGGGTACGTACGGCTTACCGTCTCGATGTCGTGGTGTAATTGTTATTCAATACATTATTATTAGGATGGGTATAATAATGATGTGTATTTGATGTAAATAATAAATATAACCTGATAAGGATTCTGTATGTATAATATAACATCCAATTATATATTATTATAACATCAAAGGAATGATATTTTCGCTCGTGTGTATGTACGGATTACCGTCCCCACGACGCGATGAGATTCATTTTCAAGTTCATCATTCATCAACGATTATAAAAATATATTTATTACTAATATGTATGTAATATATTACATAATAATTCTTCTGGAGATATATATATTTATATATATAATTATTTATGTACTTAAAAATATCTTATTCAGTTACTACTGTTCAATACTATATGAAAAGAGAAACAGTGTTTATGCGCACGTACGGACTACCGTCTCCATAAACAGTGTCTTCCATTTCATATATATTTCTATTATACATATTTATATTATAAATATATATGATATATAAATCATGGTTTATGTGATGCCCCAGACTCTCTTGGTCCTTCCCTTTGCCAAAATCTAGGTTTTAAAGGAGTGCCGTCTCGGTAAGACCGATCGGCGTCACCCGGCCTTGTCAAGTTGTTTCCAGTAGCGCTCCATTGCGTAAATAGGGTTTTAAACCCTATTCTGACTCGTTTAAGCGTGTTTTTAAGACCCGTAATTCCAATAAGAGTTTTAATTAAATACTTCATCAATTCATGAGTCGGCTTAAACCACCCGACCCCCTTTTGAGACGAGTGGAGCCGCGTGGTCAACCCACAACCCCCGCACGTTACGCGGTTTCGTGTTTTCACCTCAACCGTCCCTGGCTCTTATAAACTAAGGGTTAGCCATGGTTTCTCCTTTCCTCGATCGTGGCTTTTCACAAACAGCTTCTGGTGCATCAGGTGCATTGTTATCCATAAAGTTCCGCACCCCCAGACTAAATGTCGATCATCTATCAACAAGTAGGGAATTTCTCCTTCGTCTCTCTCTTTTGTGTATCATGCGGGGTGGGAGTGCTTTTGATTCTGTAGAATTGGGTAAACCAGACCTAAATAAGATAATGAAAGAATTCTATAAAGAAAGAGGGGGGCTATGATTGTTGATGCTGTTTTATATTTTGATGTTGTTTCTTCTATGACCATCTTGTTGAGTTGTGATGGCTTACGCCTCCTGAAAATTGAGGCCGTTGGTGGTCATTTTTTGTGCACTAATGAACCCTGCTGATGTTTTAAATGGCTTGTTTGTGGTTGTAAACTCCTGCTGTGAAAAGTGAATCAGTTAATCACGTATATCTGGCTGAATAATCGAAAGCACCAGGATCAACCCTTCTGTGATAACTCCTGGTTATAACACACGGAATTTGAAATCATGGAGTGTGTTAAGTCGTTTAAATCTGAAAATCCCTTACTAGTGTTGGTGGTGGTAGTTGGTTGTTTTCCTTTCGGGACGATTGCTGGAAATGTGGGAGGGGATGGGATCCCCTGTTCTTTTATACTCTCGGTGGTTGTGTGAATTTTGTGGGATGTGATCTCCTGTTGGTATGGGTTCAGTGGTTGTGAGTTTCAAGACCGGGTGGTTACTTGTTTATATCACAAATTGGGATGGAATCCTCTGTTGTTGAGAGCCAGGTGTGAACGTTTTGGTTGTTGTTTGACTGATTACTTC
Source organism: Viscum album (assembly GCA_963277665.1). Taxonomy (NCBI): domain Eukaryota; kingdom Viridiplantae; phylum Streptophyta; class Magnoliopsida; order Santalales; family Viscaceae; genus Viscum; species Viscum album. The sequence goes on along the minus strand of OY728152.1, from coordinate 328,366,556 downwards.
CTGGACTTATGCCTATGATTTCTAGTTGCCCAGTAGTGCTTAAACATAAACATTGTTACTGAATGTGAAGTAAGAAAGGGGACACGTGGGTTTTTGGCGTGAGTCGTGACTCAGACTTGAGTGTTGTTGTGATCTGTAGGCTGTCTGATGAAAAACCTAGCTTTGGGTGAGTGCTTGTTACATATATATATATGTAGCTTTGTGTTTCTTATTCGCGCCCCACCCAAGTTGATCACTTAGTGCCGAACACCCCCATTTCATGGGGGAGGGTGTTTTTCCCAACACTATTCTTAGTGGCTGGTTATTAGCTCCTTTTATGCTCCCTTTCCCGGATAGCCCAAGTATCTTCAGGTAGGCTGTGATGGCATGAAGTCCATTATTAGCCCAAGAACCTTTGGGCGGGGTAGTGTGGTGGTTGGCCAGGTGTGTGCGGTAGGTGGTTTCCCAAGCGTCTTCGGGATGAGGCACAGGTGTCTTCGGGCATGGGAGTGGATCCTTTAGCCGAGTTTGTTCAGGTGTGGTGGTGGTTGTCCTGGCCTAGGTGTTTGCAGGCATGGTTACATGTGACAGTTGTGGCCCAGGTGTGTGCGGGCAGGATTCAGCAGTGGTACTGTGTGCGGTTGAGGCCCAGGTGTATGCGGGCGGGATTTCGGCTGTTGGACTGCGTGTGGTTATGGCCCAGGTGTGTGCGGGCGGGTGTGGCAGTGGGACTGCGGTGAGAATGGCGGGATTGATCCGATGAGTAGGATGTCTCAATAACCAGTGGGAAACTGGCGCGGGGTACCCAAACATCGATGTGATCTTATTATATATATTACATGACGTGCGTTATTTGGGGAGTTAGCCTGGTGAGGCCTGGGATGGATAGTTTGCCGTGTTAGGTGTTTGGTTTACTCTTTTCTCACGGGACTTTAGTACGTTCCCCCACTTGTGCACTAGAGTCTTTGGTTTTCCCTACTGAGTGTACTTGTATGCTCACCCTACGTATATGAAACTGCTTTCAGGTTTCCAGGAGGACTTCAGGGATCACGCAGGGTCTTACTAGCTTGGAACTTTTGAGCAGTTGCAGTTGTTGTTTTCTTTTTCTTTTTGGTACTTACCTTGTAGTCAACTTTTTCACTTTGTGGCTTTTACTTTTGAAACATGCATGTGGGAATGGTTTACTTTTGGCTTTAATTTTCAATCTACCTTGGTGTTGTTGGGTTTTCTTCTCCTTATCTCTCGATCCTATAAAATAAAAAGGGTAATGCCTTCCATTTGTGAGAAATTTCTATACCCTTGGTTCTAGTCGCCACTTCGGGACATATTGAAGGCGGGTTTCAGGGGTCATTATCTCTCCTTCAACTTAAAAAAGGAAGGGCCTGGAAATCTACCGACCCTTCCCTCCTTTTTGGTGAAGTCGGGTCATGAAAGAATGGTATCAGATGTGATGGTTGAGAGATAGGATGGAGTCTGGAGTTAGGCATAGTGAGGATTGCTTGGGATGGTAAGGCAACGATGTTGGGTGACCTTGGAGCGTGAATTATGTCAGGGAAGACTGGCAAGGACACGAGATTTTAGGGCCCCCGTGATCCGATGCAAGGACTCTGGACCTACCGAACGACCAAGTGAGGCCACACTGATTGCAGGGTAGAGACCCTAGGAAAGGTACATGCATCATAATGACTTGTGTTCTTGTGTTTCTGGGATGTCTTGGGAGTTAAGAATAAGTTAAATTTTAAGAAGTTTTATGAACGATATTTTGTACTACTTGGGCTTAGGCATTCCTTGTTTACCTTGCAGATATGGCACCTGGAAGGCGACCACGTGTGGTACATGCGATCGAGGCCCCGGAGACTACTTTGTCCAATCAGCAGAGAGATGATCGAGAGGAAGAGGATGACCAGTGGCAGAATACTCTTCGAGCCTTCCAGCGACAGGCCCTCGAGAAGTATGAGGGCATCACCTCCGATATGAAGATGGAAGGCTGGCTAGAGGAGCTAGTTATAGCATTCGGCCTAATTCGGGCCCCGACCGAGTACGGGGTTCCTCTGGCCATTAGCCAGGTGCGGGGAGCGGCACGTCAGTGGTGGATGCTTTACCTGGGGGAGAGGAGAGAGTCTGAGGTGGCTTGGGTGGATTTCGAGAAGGAGTTCCAGGTGAAATTCCTCTCCTCAACATTGAAGGCAGAAAAGAGGCAGGAACTACTCTCCCTCCAGCAGGGGAGTATGTCTGTGAGGGAGCTAGGGATCAAGTTCAAGGACCTACTACGTTTTGCTCCGGACCTCTTTCCTGACGAGGAGTCTCGGGCAAGACATTTTGAGGAGGCACTCCAACCCTCCCTCCAGTATGCTGTTACCCCCTTTACCCTGCAGACGTACATGGAGGTCCAGAAGAAGCCCGAAGTGGTGGAGCGGATGCATGCTCTAGGGGGAGTGTCGCGAGAGGGGATCCAGCTGAGACCATCAAAGGGGAAATCCTTCAGCACTAGGCCCCCAGAGTCAGGACCCTCTAGGTTTCGACCCGCAGGGAGCAGGCCGCAGTAGTTTCAGTTTTGATCCCCCGACCCTCACCCTCTTCTAACGGGCCCGAGACCGCGGTTCTTCATCTGTGGGAGCCCTGGGCATCTCCGGAGTCACTGCCCAGACCAGGTGTACTACATCAGTGGCAGTCATCCCCAGCACCCGCCCCAGCAGCAGCTTCCAGCCAGACCTTTCCAGTAGCAGCAGTAGGGAAAGCGATCTCCCGCTCCTCCGAGGCCAGACGTAGGAGGAGGCCGACCTCAGGGCACTCTACAGGGACCTCGACCAGGGCGTAGTCGGGGATGTGGCCGATAACCGAGGGTGAGGGGAGTTGGGAGTTGACAGTTGCCCGCTGCAGAGGCAGCAGTCCCAGCCAGGCCAGAGGTTGTTCGAGGTACGATCAGTCTGTTTAGCACACTTGCTTATGCTTTGTTCGATACCGGAGCTTCGCACTCCTTCATTGCACCCAGTCTAGCTCGTGCCTTGGGTCTAGATGCCGAGAGACTTCCAGTTCCCCTGGTGTTGAGCACGCCAGTTGGAGGCCAGACCGACTTGTTGTTCGTTTGTCGGGGATGTAGAGTGATGATAGGGCCACATCAGTTAGTTAGGGATCTTCTTCTGCTACAGATTCAGCCATACGATGTCATCCTAGGCATCGACTGGCTATTTTCTGTGTGCACCGTCATCGACTGTTTTCGAAGAAGGGTGGTGTTCTCAGACTTGGATAGCCGGCGTGTCACCTTCACCGGCGAGCGGAGCATTCTGAAGGGAAATATGAGAGAGGAACCTCTCCTCTACTTGTTGACCAAGATGATAGTGGAATCAGTAGATGCTGAAATGGTGGAAGTGCCAGAGATCTTCCGTGAGTTTATGGACATCTTTCCTGAGGAGGTGACGACTCTACCCCCTTGACGCGATATCGAGTTTGGGATAGACCTACAGCCTGGCGCTCGTCCAATCTTGATGGCTCCTTACCAGATGGCACCTTCAGAGCTACGAGAGTTACGGATATAGATTGACGATCTGATGAAGAGGGGTTATGTTTGTCCGAGTGCGTCACCGTGGGGTGCTCCGGTCCTGTTTGCAAAGAAGGCAGATGGTGGCCTTAGGTTGTGCATATACTACAGGAGGTTGAATCAGGTGACGATCAAGAATCGCTACCCTCTCCCAAGGATAGATGATCTTTTTGACCAGCTGAAAGGGGTAGGATGGTTCTCGAAGATCGACCTGCGGTCTGGGTACCGCCAGCTGAGGGTGAAAGAGAGAGACATTCCGAAGACAACGTTTAGGTGCAGGTATGGACACTTCGAGTTCGTAGTCATGCCCTTTGGTGTTACGAATGCCTCGGCCATGTTCATGGGGCTTATGAACTCCATATTTCAGGAGTACCTGGATCTGTTCGTGGTTGTGTTCATCGATGACATTCTAGTCTACTCTAGATCAGAGGAGGACCATGTAGAGCACCTGAGGACAGTTTTGGAGGTCCTCCAATAGCACCAGCTATATGGGAAGTTGTCAAAATGCAAGTTCTGGACATGAGAAATGCACTTCCTCGGGCACATAGTGTCTGAGAAGGGGGTAGCGGTCGACCCATCAAAGGTTGAGGCAGTTGTTTCTTGGGCAGCACCCAAGAATGTGGTAGAAGTCCAAGGTTTCCTCGGGCTGGCGGGTTATTACCAGATATTCGTACCAAACTTCTCCCGAGTAGCATCCCCTTTGACGGCTCTGACCAAGAAGGACCAGGCATTCGTATGGAGTGAGAAGTGCCAGTCAGCCTTCAACTATCTGAAAGAGAAGCTGGTCAGTTCCCCAGTTATGAGATTACCAGAAGAAGGGGTGGCCTATGAGGTATTCTATGATGCTTCGGGACAGGTCCTGGGATGCGTGTTGATGCAGCGATGAGGGGTGATCTCTTATGGGTCCAGGCAGTTGCGTTCCCATGAGCGTAATTATGCCACCCATGACCTAGAGCTTGTAGTGGTCGTTTTTGTGCTAAAGTTATGGCGGCACTACCTCATCGGGGAACGCTTTGTGGTCTTCATGGATCACAAAATCTTGAGGTATATCTTCTCCCAGCGGGACTTAAACTTTCGACAGTGGAGATGGGTGGAGTTCCTCCAGGATTATGACTTCGAGATCTCTTATACTGAGGGAAAGGGTAATTTGGTGGCCGATGCTTTGAGCAGGAGGACGCAGAAGGATGCGGTCCGAGAGTCGGTGGACGCCTGGAAGGCAATGGATGAGTTCGCTGCCTTACATCTGGATGCGACGATGGATAGAGGCAGAGGCTGCCTATATCAAATGACAGTGCAGTCATCCCTGTTTCATCAGGTGGAGGAGTCTCAGTGGGGAGACCTAGAGTGTGAGGTGATGCGTGACCAAGTTGACCAGGGCAATGCTCCAAGAGGATGGACCGAGGATGGTCAGAACCAGATTCTTTTCTAGGGAAGGTTGTGTGTCCCAGAGGCGATGCGTGGAAAGGTTCTCAGTGAGTTCCAAAACTCACCCCTGGCGGTACACCCAGGAGTTTAAAAGATGTACCAGGGTTTGAAAAGGCAGTTTTGGTGGCCCGGAGTTAAGCGAGCGGTGGAAGAGTTTTAGGCCAAGTGCCTAGTGTGTCAGCAAGTGAATGCTGAACACCGAGTTCCAGGCGGCCTACTACAGCCCCTAGATGTCCCCGAGTGTAAGTGGGATGACATATCAATGTATTTCGTCACAGGACTACCCAAGGTCTAAGGAGGGTATGATGCCATCTAGGTGGTAGTGGACATGCTGACGAAATCGGCTCACTTTCTGGCGACCAGAGAGTCGAGTGATGTGGATGATTTGGCACGAAAGTACGTGGATGAGGTGGTGCAGTTACATGGAGTTCCGAGGTCTATAGTCTCGGATAGGGATGAACGGTTTACCTCACGGGTCTAGAGGGGATTGCAGCATGCGTTTGGCACCCAGTTACGCCTTAGCAGTGCTTTCCATCCCCAGACAGATGGACAAACAGAGCGCACCATCCAAACCTTGGAGGATATGCTGCGAGCATGTGTTCTAGACTTAAGAGGGTCAGGGGTGCAATACTTGCCTCTGGTAGAGTTTTCCTACAACAATAGCTACCACTCTACCATTGGCATGGCCCCGTTTGAAGCTTTGTATGGGAGGCCATGCCATTCGCCTGTGTGTTGGACCAAAGTAGGAGAGGCAGGCATCCTCGGTCCGGAGGTGGTGCAGAACACGACAGAGAAGGTTCAGCTCATACGGGAAAGGATGAAGGCGGCCCAGGACCGACAGAAGTCGTACGCTGATACTAGGAGGAGGCCCTTGGAGTCTGAGGTTGGGGACCACGTGTTCTTAAAGGTCTCCCCTTGGCGTGGGCAGTGAAGGTTCGACAAAGGGAGTAAGCTTTCTCCTAGATTCATCAGACCCTTCCAAGTGTTGCGGCGGGTCGGTGAAGTGGCTTACCAGCTAGCGTTGCCTCCACCGCTACTAAGGATACATGATGTCTTTCATGTGTCCCAGCTCCGTCGGTATCTACACGACGATTCAAACATCCTTGATTGGGGTGAGCTGGACATCAAGGATAACGTGACCTTTGTGGAGAGACAAGTGGTGATCGGGGATCACAAGGAAAAGGTGCTTCGCGGATGAACCATTCCCTTGGTTTGCGTGCTGTGGAGACATGATGGGAATGAGGAGTGTACGTGGGAAAGGGAAGCACAGATGCGTACCCAGTACCCAGAGTTGTTTTAAGCTTTCTTCCATGTTGTACCTGTTATGATAGAACGTTTTGTCTTTTGGATATGAAATGTACTGGTTTTCTTCCTCTGCTTGCGTGTAAAATGCCCCGGCTATGGGGAAAGAGAGAACCCGACCCCTAATCAAGACGCATTAAGGTGGATGCAATTAAACCCGTGTGGGCGAGTCAGTGCCTCCCAAAGCGGATAATATCTTAACATGGGGGAGGGGACTCCCCAAACCACATGCCCGGGCGGTTTGGCATGGTATGTTGCTTGGTTCGTGACAGGAAGGTGTTCTTAGTTAACGATGAGGTTTACTCTTGAGAGGTATCTTTTGGGGTGGTTGTTCCGACCAGCCCTTTCCTTATGGGTTGTTCAAATTCTCGAGGACGAGAATAGTTTGAGAGGTATCTGATGTGATGACCCAGACTCTCTTGGTCCTTCCCTTTGCCAAAATCCGGGTTCTAAAGGAGTGGTGTCTTGGTGAGACCGATCGGCGTCACCCGGCCTTGTCAAGTTGTTTCCAGTAGCTCTCCTTTGCGTAAATAGGGGTTTAAATCCTATTCTGACTCGTTTAAGCGTTCTTTTAAGACCCGTAACGCCCATAAGATTTTTAATTAAATACTTCATCAATTCATGAGTCGGCTTAAACCACCTGACCCCCTTTGGTGACGAGTGGAGCCGCGTGGTCAACCCACGACCCCCGCGCCTTACGCGGTTTCGCGTTTTCACCTCAACCGTCCCTGACTCTTATAAACTAAGGGTTAGCCGTGGTTTCTCCTTTCCTCAATCGTGGCTTTTCACAGACAGCTTCTGGTGCATCAGGCACATCGTCATCCGTAAAGTTCTGCGCCCCCAGCCTAAACGTCGATCATCTATCAACAAGTAGGGAATTTATCCTTCGTCTCTCTCTTTTGTGTATCATGCGGGGTGGGCATGCTTTTGATTCTGTAGAATTGGGTAAACCATACCTAAATAAGATAATGAACTAATTCTATAATGAAAGAGGGGGGCTATGATTGTTGATGCTGTTTTATATTTTGATGCTGTTTCTTCTATGACCATCTTGTTGAGTTGTGCTGGCTTATGCCTCCTGAAAATCGAGGCCGTTGGTGGTCGTTGTTTGTGCACTAATGAACCCTGCTGATGTTTTAAATGGTTTTTTTGTGGTTGTAAAATCCTACTATGAAAAGTGAATCGGTTAATCACGTATATCCGGCTGAATAAACGAAAGCACCAGGATCAACCCTTCTGTGATAACTCCCAGTTATAACACACAGAATTTGAAATCATGGAGTGTGTTAAGTCGTTTAAATCTTAAAATCCCTGACTAGTGTTGGTGGTGGTATTTGGTTGTTTTCCATTCGGGCCGATTGCTGGAAATGTGGGAGGGGATGGGATCCCCTGTTCTTTTATACTCTCGGTGGTTGTGTGAATTTTGTGGGATGGGATCTCCTGTTGGTATGGGTTCAGTGGTTGTGAGTTTCAAGACCGGGTGGTTACTTGTTTATATCACAAATTGGGGTGGAATCCTATGTTGTTGAGAACCAGGTGTGGACGTTTTGGTTGTTGTTTGACTGTTTACTTCCTGGACTTATGCCTATGCGTGCTAGTTGCCCAGTAGTGCTTAAACATAAACATTGTTTCTGAATGTGAAGTAAGAAAGGGGACACATGGGTTGTTGGCGTGAGTCATGACTCAGACTTGAGTGTTGTTGTGATCTGTAGGCTGTTTGAAGAAAAACCTAGCTTTGGGTGAGTGCTTGTTACATATATATATATATATATAGCTTTGTGTTTCTTATTCGCGCCCCACCCAAGTTGAGCAATTAGTGCCGAACACCCCCATTTCATGGGGGAGGGTGTTTTTCCCAACACTATTCTTAGTGTCTGGTTATTAGCTCCTTTTCTGCTCCTTTTACCAGATAGCCCAAGTATCTTCGGGCAGGTTGTGATGGCCTGAAGTCCATTATTATCCCAAGAACCTTCGGGTGGGGTAGTGTGGTGGTTGGCCAGGTGTGTGCGGTAGGTGGTTTCCTAAGGGTCTTCGGGATGAGGCCCAGGTGTATTAGGGCGTGGCAGTGGATCCTTTAGCCCAGGTGTCTTTGGGCGTGGTGGTGGTTGTTCTGGCCTAGGTGTTTGCCGGCATGGTTACATGTGACAGTTGTGGCCCAGGTGTGTGCGGGCAGGATTCAGCAGTGGGAATGCGTGCGGTTGAGGCCCAGGTTTGTGCGGCCGGGATTTCGGTAGTGGGACTGCGTGTGGTTGTGGCCTAGGTGTGTGCGGGCGGGTGTGGCAGTGGGACTGCAGTGAGAATGGCAGGATTGGTCCGATGCATAGGATGTCTCAATAACCAGAGGGAAAGTGGCATGGGGTACCCAAACATCGATGTTCTCTTATTATATATATTACTTGACTTGCGTTATTTGTGGAGTGAGCCTGGTGAGGCCTCAGATGGATAGTTTGCCTTGTTAGGTGTTTGGTTTACTCTTTTCTCAAGGGACTTTAGTAGGTTCCCCCACTTGTGCACAAGAGTATTTGGTTTTCCCTACAGAGTGTACTTGTATGCTCACCCTACGTATATGAAACTGCTTTCAGGTTTCCAGGACGACTTCGGGGATCACACAGGGCCTTACTAGCTCGGACCTTTGGAGCAGTTGCAGTTGTTGTTTTCTTTTCCTTTTTGGTACTTACCTTGTAGTCACCTTTTTCACTTTGTGGCTTTTACTTTTGAAACATTCATGTGGGAATGGTTTACTTTTGGATTTACTTTTCTTTCTACCTTGGTGTTGTTGGGTTTTATTCTCCTTATCTCTCGATCCTATAAAATAAAAAGGGTAATGCCTTCCATTTGTGAGAAATTTCTATACCCTTGGTGCTAGTCGCCACTCCGGGACCTATTGAAGGCGGGTTTCGGGGGTCATTATATCTCCTTCAACTTAAATAAGCAAGGGCCTGAAAATATTCTGACCCTTCCCTCCGTTTTGGTGAAGGCGGGTCATGACAGTTTATATTCTGGATGTATTTAAATTTTTATCTATGTGATACAATCAAGAGTAACAAGTTAAAACACGTACGATAAAGAAAGCGGGTTTTACCCGAAATATTATTATAACATAAAAATTATTATTAATTGGGTAGTATAAATTCATAAATGAATAAATTATTATATCATAAATATTAATATGGTTCTGGAATAATTTAATAACATACTATAATCTTCATACATGAGGTTAATCGTACCCTCGACTAAAGAAAAGTGCAAGGTAAGGGGTTTTCATCTCACTCCTTATTCCTGAGAGATTCATGCCATATTTCCACTATTACCTTTTGTGTGGTGTATGTACTTCCCATAATTGTATTCTTTGTGTAATACACTTTAATTTATGTGTATTTACATATTCATTGTATGATATTTCTTTCATGGGTTGTATGTTTCGTAAGTTACCAAATTGGTAAGGCTTAATTTCACAATCTCTTTATTATCCTAGGTTGTTTTTATTTAAGTATCTACTGGGATATATTTATTATACATGTCCATGTTATATGAAAGAGTTTTAAAAGTTATTATTTTAAGGTACTTTTATTACTAAAACATCATTTCAAATGTTTTAAATATTTATTCTTCTAAATATTTTTCATTAACGTCGATGTCTTCAAAATGGTTTTTAAGGATTTATTTATATGGGCATGAATGTTTTTAAAATGTTAATTACTTTCAAAAGTTTGAAAGTGGTATGGGAATAATTGATTAAGAAATTCCTTTAAATGAATCCTTTTTTAAATTGTGTGACTTTTTAATGTTTTCATGAAAAAGGGGTATTTCTCTCAAATAGTTTTACAAATCATTTTTATCTATGTCTATATCCTTTAATGGATTTTAAACTTGTATTGAAGTTGATTTATCATGATACAAATCTTCCATATTGAGTTGAAGGTTTTGTGATATGTTTGACTATGGATGTGTTATTTTTATACCATTCATGATTTATGGGTAAAGTATTGACATTTTGTATGCAAGTTTTAATAAAAATATTTATGTTATGTTTAGAGCTTTTCATATGAGGAATGAATTGGACTTAGTAAGTGACAGGTGGAGCCTTCTATAGCTCCTCAATGCATCGGTAAGTCTCATGATACAAAATAGTGTCTTGGAACAAGGCCTTGAAAAAAATATTATTTGTTGTCTTGGAACAAGGCTTTGACTATGTGGTTATGATAGTCTGGATTTATGCATTCCATCGTGCTGAAAGTGGCTATTGTTATTGAATGTGATTATTAGACTTGTATAATAACCATGTGAGTATGTAAATGGCATTATTTTGATTTATATTTGTCATATTATTATGATTTTTATAATTAAAAGGCTTTTGTTTTAGTTTTATACATTGCCTTAATTGTTTAGGCTTATTTTTGAATGTTTCCGCTGTATTGCTTACCCTTACTGAGCGTTTGAGATCACCACTTTCAATGTTTTAATTTTTCCCAGGATGTGAAGAAGTATTTTATGAATGACCTATAGGGATATTATGAGGGGATATGAAGACAAGATGTTGTTGTAGTTTTTTTTCACTTTATGATGTAATGTAAGACTTATGAATATATCTAGTGATTCCAAGGCTACTAAACTAATCGGTCTTTCAAGAGGTGATCTTTTGTGATCATTCCAATGTTATGTAATAATGCACTCACTCTAGGTAACTTGGGTTGGGGCATTACAGTTGGTATCAGAGGATGTTTAGTACAAACCTTGGAAGCTAGATTTAGATAAACTATGATTAGAGCACATAAACCAAAGATGGAATTTGAGGATTAGTATAGAAGAACATCCTAGAATTTTGGTATTGTAGAGATTTTGCAAGTTTTTCAAGCAATAAAACACTATCTGGATACGAGCAGGTAGAGCTGGATCTGGCATAGATGTACCTAGGGGTAAAACCCAAAAACACCGCTTTGAGCTAGACTCGAACGGGAACCGGTGCACGACAATGGGCCTTGCTTCACTTTTGGTTACAACACTCTCGGGGGATATGATTAGGATAATTCTCATTTTATTTACAAACCATTATGAAGGGTTTATGAGTATATAATTCCTCAAAGAAATTTTTTTTATGATTAGGGATTATATCCATAATCTTTTTAATGTACCTTAAGTGTTTTACAAGTTTGGTATTATGTATTTCTATTCATAAACTAATCTAGTGTATACCATTATTTAGAAATGGTGCCCATTAGAAGGAATGAGAACTCCAGTAATACTAATGATCCAAAGAGTAAGAAGTATCATATATTTCATGGTCTTAAGCCAGAATTTAGAAGGGAAATAGTCTCCCACTTATTATCATCATATGAAGAAATAGTATCATGTGTTAATAAGAGAAGTAAAGGATTCTCTGAGTCCTATGGATTTGAAGGGAAGCCATAGAAGAAAATTATGGTAGAAAGAAATATGGATAAATGGAATAAGGGAAAAGAGGATTTTACGATATGTGATAAATGTGGAATGAATCACCTTGGTAAATGCTTGAATGGAATGGGAGTTTGTCATAAGTGTACAGAAAAAGGACACCAAGTACATGATTTCAAGGGTAAGAAAAAGTTTTCAAATGTACAATGCTTCATCTACAAGGAGTTGGGACACTACGCAAACAAAGGTCAAAATCATTAGAGTATGCACCAAATGATGTTATGGGATAAGAATCAAGTTATGATACTACCTCAGATGAAGAGGAATGACTAGTGTTCTTATGTTGTTATTATAGAATTGTTTTATTTGAGTGTTGTATCAACAGTATAATGGTTACATGAATTATGGAGATAAATAAGGATTGTACTGCAGTACTATTTTATTGAGGATTTGAGATTATATGGTTCTATGAAAAGTTACATAATAGTAAGCTACACCTTTTTTTAAATACATGGTTGAAGGAAAGGTAATCCTTAATATGGTCCCATTAATGAGGATGTGATTTTGGAATAAGAGATGATTGATTGGAATATATTATATTGGATATTCTTGACTACCTTGAAATTGATTAATGATTTGTCATTGTTGGAGTTTTCAACATTTTTGGATAGAAGTAGTATATCCAGTATTCTATAAAGAATAAGGGAGCATGAATGTAATCAATAAAGTTTTATGGTAATTCAGGATTTTACCATGTTTTAAAATAATAAGTGATGAAGGTGTTCACATGTTATTACATGGAAGAAAAGGATCTTCACTGTGTTTAAATTCCTTATAAAGTTTGGACTGTGGGTTTGGATATTAGTATTTTGGATAAGTCTAAATGTTGGAATGGATTACGTTTGAAAGGTTATTTTCGGATTTTCATAAAAGGACAACACGCAGACCGTGTGACAACCCGTCGCGTCAGAAAAAGCTGGGGGAATCGAACCCACAACCACAGTGGGATTGGAATTTATCGCCTACCAGTGGACTACATGATGTCCCTATATTGTATAATGTATTTTCTTTTTTTAAAGGGTCTGATATGGGACTTATAAATTCAAAATATTTGGAACCCTATACGTTTAAGATAAATAGAGTATTTTTGAGTTGTATTATGTTTTGGAGTGAAAGATGTGTTTGTGGTAGAAATTTTTCAATGGATAAGACTATAATTATAAATTAAGTATATCTCCTTATTATCTTCTCCATTCTCATAAATAAATTCCTCAACATTAAGAAAAGGAACTTAGAACAAAAACATTGTCCTAGATAGTACCTTAGATCATCACAAATTTATGGCTTTGTGATTGTTCGCCTTTTCATAGCCATGTTCTCTACCACTCTCCATCAGATATTGATGGTTATATTTATCTTAAATATCCATGTTTTCCTACATGGAACCCTAGTATGTGTTATTTTCAGTAACCTTAATACTTACCACTCTTTATTTTAAATAGAGGCCTCATTAATCCATTTTTCGATGTGGGATTTAAACTATGATATTTTGAAATGTCAACCCCATGTTTCCAATACCGAGCATAAATTATTAGGACACAATTTATTGAAGGAGGGTAGAATGTAACACCCCACGTTTTCACGATAGACTTCTATTTTAATAATACAATTGCATGTGTTATACGCAACTTCAAGTTCTAACACACCACAACCAATCAAATTAGCCGCTAAGAATAGTAATACCCACTTTTTGAAATTTTATACATTTTATCTTTCAAAATGAACTTCATTTTTGGATTTGGAATATCTAAATTATATTAGGGTGAATTTTTGGAACTTTTCTGATAACTTTAAATATTTGATTAATAGTGAAAATTACTAAATTTTAATTAAAATCAACTTTTTTAATCGAAATAATTAATAGTGATAAATTATTCATTTGAGTGATGTTAATGTGTAATTAGATTATATTTTTACCATTTAATCCAATGTTGGTCATTGGACATAATTTCACATTTAAACTGGACATAAGAAAAATGTTAATCTTTTGATAGTTATTATTTCTTAAAAACACACTATTTGTTTTGGAAACTGGAATTAATTATTAAATTAATTAATGAAACTTATATGTTTTTAATTTAATAAAATAGACATCATTTTTTAATACATAATATCCAATATATCTTAGGCTGAATTTTTGGTATTTTTCTGAGAAACATCAATGTTTTATGAATAGTGAAAAACACTAAGTTATTGCTTAAAACCGATTTTTATTTAAATAATTATTTATTTTATTTAAATTAATTTATGTCAAAATAGATACAGAATACTTATATAAGTCCATTTTAATTCATTGGAGTCAGTTAATAATAATTTTAGAAATATAAAAATTTTATTGAACTTTTCACCATCTTTTACCCACCTCCTAGGAAAATTTAAACATTCACATAAAACATAATTTTACCGCATATGTGAGTTGAATTTAAAAAATCCAAGAGACATGGTTAATATCATAGAGTAAAATTATGTTCAATAAGATAAAAATCATTTTTGGTGAATAGTATCTTTTTACTTTTATTTACCTCGGTTAAAGGTTATAGGGTAATTCAAGGTAAAAAAAATATTGTAATAATTCAAAATTACCTTAACTCATGTCCTAAACTTATTGGATGAGTAATGGACGACCATGAGAATATTTTTGTCTATTTTGGGACTCCATGGAGCCACTTATGAATGATAATGCCATTTTATATTAATTAATTTAATGTAAAGACAAAATTGACATAAACAAAAACATTTTAGTAATTAATTTTTATATGGTGTTATATAAGTAATAATTTTTAATATAAATATTAATTAGAAATATCAAATGATTTCCTACATAATGTTATTTTATTTATTATTTTTAGATATTAAATAATTTAATTTATTTATGACACAATGATGATCCATTAATTACCATTTTAATGAAAGATTATGATAATTAATATTTGAAATACCCAAATAAATGTAATTTGAGACTTTTTATGAATTAAAATAATTTTATAGGTTAAAAAGACATATTAGGATTGGTTATATGAATTTTTTTTAAGTAATAATGCTGTAATGATTTTATCAAAAACAAAATACCCAATAATGTTAAAATTGACATAAAAGAGTTTTTAAAACAAATATTATATTATTAATTCATATTCTATTTATAAAAAAATAATGTTCGGAAAAAGAACTTATATAATGATATTTGTGTCATTAATGGACCAATGGGTGGTATATTGGAAGTTTATAGTATGTTTATTATCCATATAATATAAAAATACAAAGAGACATAGTAAATGTCAAACTAATTAACTAAGAGTTAATACTAAAAGATACGGTTAATAAAATGACCCACTCCTATATAAAACCTATTGGATGAGTGGATTTCGACTCATAACAACCTTATCCTAGAAATAAATCAATTTTGAGCCATTATAAAACGAATATTAATTTATTATAAAATAATATTTTATGTTTTTCCAAAGGTGCCCATCACCCCTCTTATAAAAGGGCACTCACCCTTCACTCTAATTAACACCTTCTAAGCCATTTTAATCGGCCATACCCTGACCAAATACCCTCTCAACTATCCTACCTTAAACCTAGAGGCCTTAGTTTGATCAGAAAGCCACCCTAGGTATCCCTTTTGATCAAATAAAAATGAAGAACCTGAAGAAGAGGTAATGATTTCACCAGCCTCTTTCTAGTTCCTTTCTTCTTCCACTTCCTATTTCTTTGTTGTATCCTTTATAAAATAATAAATCCAATATATTCTATCTAAATTTATTTTATTATAATTATGGTACAACCAAATACATTATTCTATCCACCCATTGAATGACAAGTCACCATACGTGGGCACGTACGGCTTACCGTCTCCACGTCGTGGTGTAATTGTTATTCAAGACATTATTATTTGGATGGGTATAAAAATGATGTTAATTTTATGTAAATAATAAATATAACATGATAAGGATTATTTATATATAATATAACATCCAATTATATATTATTATAATATCAAAAGAATGATATTTTCGCTCGTGTGTACGTACGGATTACCGTCTCCACGACGCGATGAGATTCATTTCCATGTTCTCCATTCATCGATGATTATAAAAATATATATTACTAATAAGTATGTAATATAAGACATAATAATTCTACTGGATATATATATTTATATAAATGTATTTATGTACTTACATATATCTTATTCACTTACTTTCATTCAATACTATATGAAAACGGAAATAGCGTTTATGCGTACGTACGGACTACCGTCTCCATAAATGGTGTTTTCCATTTCATATATATGTCTATTATACATATTTATATTCTAAATATATATGATATATAAATCATGATTTATATTCTGGATATATTTAAATCATGATCTATGTGATACAATCAAGAGTAACACGTTAAAACATGTACGATAAAGAAAGTGATTATTACCCAAAATATTAATATAACATGGAAATTATTATTAATTTGGTGTGAATAAATTCATAAATGAATAATTTATGATATACTAAATATTAATATTGTTATGATATAATTTAATAACATACTATAGTCTTCATACAAGAGGTTAAACGTACCCTCGACTAAAGGAAAGTGCAAGGTAAGGGGTTTCATCTCACTCGTTATTCCTGTGAGATTAATGCCATATTGCCACTATTACCTATTTTGTGGTGTATGTACTACCCATAATTGTATTCTTTGTGTAATACACTTTAATTTATGTGTATTTAAATATTCATTTTATGATACCTCTTTCATGGGTTGTATGTTTCGTAATTTACCAAATTGGTAAGGGTTAATATCACAATCTCTTTATTATCCGAGGTTGTTTTTACGTAAGTATCTACTGGGACATATTTATTATCCATGTCCATGTTTTATGAAAGAGTTTTCGAAGGGATTATTTTATGGGAATTTTTTAGTAAAACATAATTTCAAATGTTTTAAATATATATTCTTCTAAATCATTCTCATTAATGTCCATGTCTTCAAAATGGGTTTTAAGGATTTATTTATATGGACAAGAATGTTTTTAAAATGTTAATTCATTTCTAACGTTTCAAAGTGGTATGGGAAAATTTGATTCAAAAATGACTTTAAATGAATTCTTTTTTATATTGTGTTACTTTTAAATGATTTCATGAAAAAGGGGTATTTCTCTCAAAGTGTTTTACATACCATTTTTATCTATGTCAAAATCCTTTAATGGATTTTAAACTTGTTTTGAAGTTGATTTATCATGATACAAATCTTCCATATTGTGTTGAAGTTTTTGTGATATGTTTGACTATGGATGTGTTATTTTTATACCATTCATGGTTTATGGGTAAAGCATTGACATTTCATATGCTAGTTTTAATATGAATGTTTATGTTATGTTTAGACCTTTCCATATGAGGAATGCATTTGACTTAGTATGTGATGGGTGGAGCCCGCTATAGCTCCTCGATGCATCGGTAGGTCTCATGAGATAAACTAGTGTCTTGGCACAAGGCCCTGACAAAATATTGTTTTTAGTCTTGCCATAATTCCTTGACTATGTGGTTATAATAGTCTGGAATTATGCATTCCATCGTTATGAAAGTGGATATTGTTATTGCATGTGATTATTCGACTAGTAGAATATCCATGTGAGTATGTAAATGGTATTATTTTGATTTATATTTTTCATATTATGATTAAGTTTATGATGAAAAGGATTTTTTTAGTTTTATACATTGCCCTAAATGTTTATCCATATTTTTGAAAGTTTCCACTATATTGTTTACCCTTACAGAGCATTTGAGCTCACCCCTTTCAATGATTTAATTTTTCCCAAGATGTGATGAAGTATTTTCTGAATGACATACAGGGATAGTATGAGGGGATACGAAGATAAGATGTTGTTGTAATTTTTTTTTCACTTTATGATGTAATGTAAGACTTATGAATATATCTAGTGATTCCAAGGCTACTAAAGTAATCAGTCTTTCAAGACGTGGTCTTTTGTGATCATGCCAATGTTATGTAATAATGCACCGACTATGGGTAACTGGGGTCAGGGCATTACACTGTGTGGGTCCGACAGCTCTAACTACTGTTCCTGGATCCTGTGTGGGTCCGACAACACGAATTATTATTCCTAGATATTGTGTTGGTCTGAAAATTCTAACTGGTGGTCCAGGATCCTGTGTGGGTCCTACAGCACTGACTACTGTTCCTGGATCATGTGTGGGTCTGACAGTTCTAACTACTGGTCCTGGATCTTGTGTGGGTCTGACAACACTGACTACTGTTCCTGGACCCTGTGTGGGTCCTATAGTTCTAACAGCTGGTCCTGGATCTTGTGTGGGTCAGACAACACTGACTACTATTCTTGGATCCTGTGTGGGTCCGATAGAACTGACTACTATTCTTGGACCCTATGTGGGTCCGACATTTCTAACTGCTGGTCCTAGATCCTGTGTGGGTCCAACAGATTAGATGACTCAGTGACTACATCTGATCATATCTATCTCTCTACCAATGTTGAATACCTGTGTGAGCTGAGTCAGTGATTTCTGTGTTTTCCTCATGATTGAGATGAGTTACTTGATAACTTAGTTATATATGTACATATACCTAAGGAATGGCTATCCGTTGATTTCATATTTTTTTGTTTATACTTTGTGGATTTTCAGAGAACTTGGTGGTCTCAAGGTCCAAAATGAGTATCTTTATACTCACCCCTCCAAGGGCTATGCCCGCACCTCGTTGTGTTGGATGTAGGCGACAAACAACGCTGACGGAGGCAGATAACACTAGGACTGGAAGGTACCTAGAGGTGGACCATATGACAAGTTGGTACATGGAGGACTGATGGACATGGAGTGCTGAGGAGGCAATCTTTACCCACCCTTTACGTAGGATCCATGGTGGTCATTCTAGGAGCATCTTTTCACCTTTCAGTTGTTTGTCCTTTTCTGTTGTACTTGTACTTTTCAGTTGGGCTTGTTTTCCGACCCATTTTTCTTTTCAGTACTCTTTTGTATACAACTTTACATAGTGTTTTACTTCCATCTCGTACTTTGTTGTGTGTGTTTTTAGTTTATAAAGGCAATTCCATCCTAGTTTTAGGGAATTACACCTTTGGTGCTAGTCTCCAGCCCCTGCCCTATGGGAGGCGGGTTTAGGGTAGTTAGGGCACAGGCCCTGGGGGACGTGTCGTGACAGATATATTATATTTATAGAATTTTAATTATGAAATAAATTTCACATATATTCTTTAATACTATCTTTATATCCATCTAATTGATGTTGTAATGAAAAATGAATCAAACTACTATGTGGAGATAGTAGTTTGTATATATACATGAGCGAGGTATTCATTTTACATAGGATGGAAAAGAGATAGAAAATGTATGTATGATCACTAAAAAAACATCTTAGTATAGTAAATTTAAAAATAAAATTCTATTTATATGGTTATTTAATATTTTTAAGGGGTTTAATGAAAAAGGAAGTTAGAATATATCAGTTAGAACATATACCTCTTCCGTTGGTAATCTATTTTGGATTACACCTTAAGCATTCTTAAAGTGTAATTTCATAAAGAACATAACCTCTAGTTCCTAAAAAAATTGAAAGCCATTTTTTCTGGTATTGGATGAGATAATTTGTTCAATTAGGTGTGTAGAATAGTGTAGAGGACGTATACTTTCATAAGTGACGAAAGTGGCACATTTATAATTATTCTAAATATTATTATAATATACGTTCAATTTCATGGAAAAGTGGCTCTAAATTGTCTCAATTTTAATGTTTTAATGAGATATGTTAAAAATAATTCATCTAATA
Source organism: Viscum album (assembly GCA_963277665.1). Lineage (NCBI taxonomy): Eukaryota > Viridiplantae > Streptophyta > Magnoliopsida > Santalales > Viscaceae > Viscum > Viscum album. Next base: position 328,347,043 of record OY728152.1, on the reverse strand, counting down.
GTTTTTAGACATGTTTTTTAATTATTTTAACCCCTATAACTTTAGTTTAACTACTTGCTAACCCTTTTTAGCTCTTATCATTGTAATAAGATACTTAGTATTTAAGGGTCGAAAATATTATTCTAAAAGGAAATGTCGATCATAAGTAAAAATTTTATGATATTATATTCCATTTTAGATTGACATGAAATATGAAAATATTTTTATAATTTTATAAATAATTAATTAGACATTTCTTAAATTAAATTATTTTCAATGTCATTTTCTGGACTATTTCTCAAATTTAACATTAAAAACATCAATATTATCCTAACGTTCAAATTTTTATATTTAAAACAAAACTTAAATTTTATTTTGATATATATATATATATATTTAATGACTTTAATTTATCCAAAATGCTTCACATTTAGTATTTTAAAATAAATTACATTGCTTTTTCACCTACTCAAACAAGTTTTGCTTGAGCGACACATAAGAGTATTTGGTAAAAATACCATTAGAAAAAATTAAAAATAAATTATTGTTATAAAAAAAATATATTAATTTTAAAATTAATTATTAATAACAATTAATAATTTTTTACTCTAATGAAAAAATTATAGATGTATTAATAGAAACTTGGTGACATTATTTAATTATTATTTATATAAAATAATATAAATATCATTATCAAATGAAAATGGCACAAAAATTGCCATATTTTCGAATATAGCATTTTTTTTGTATAAATACACTCATAAAATAATAAAAAAATCAAATAATTATAGAGAGTTTTATGCATTATTTTATATTTTTTATAATGACCCTAGCCCTTTAAAAATATTATTACATGATTTTGAGCATAATTAACAACCAAATTATAATATATGGATCATAATGTCTTAGGTACTTGGATGATTAGGTATATATTGATAAATACATGGAATTATAATAAATCATATTTATTTTATTCATTAATAAATATCTCATAACTTCCATTGAGATCCTATATCTTCATATCATAACCAGGACAATACATGAAAAAAATGTTGAGATAAAAATCCCTGTATGGGAATAAACATAAGAATAAAGCAATGCACCTGGATTAGAAGGAATAAAATAATGAAATAAAAGGCATGGATCATGAATAAACATAAAGAACCATAACATGTAAAGTATGGGGACATGTAATCATGGATTCATAGGAATGTGGAAACAACACACAACAAGACATAATCATGGGTCAAGGATATCTTCCAAGACTATTTAACATGGTGGAAAAGTCCCATAAAGGAATCAAGGACACACTCTTTCCCAACACGATATAACATGGGACAAAAAATTACGCAATTCATTGGATTAAAATCTGGGCACACCAATCATGACATGTTCATCCATATGCACATGAAGAATTTAGCATAAGAGTTACCCATGGAAAGAATTGGGTATCATAATCATGTGATAAGGTATAAAAAAGAGAATATCATAATGGTGTCCATGAAAGAATTTATTTAAATCTTACATGGACATTAATAATTTAAAATAGGCATATATAATGATATGTTATGTCAATATGAAGTCAAAACATGTAAAAATAGAGTTTAAGAGTCGTTAGAAAAGAAACATTTTAGTATGGTTTAAATAAAATATTAAAGAGTGCTTAAAACAGAAAAGGAATTTTTTTCATTAAACCATAAATGAACCAAGAAATTTCTCCATGATGAAATGATTTATTTTAGAAAAATAATTTTATATTAAAATAGATTATATAGCACACATAAAAATGGGTGATAAATTAAGAAGTCCCCTTTAATTGGTCTTTCTTATCGGGAATATTTGAGAAGGGAACCTTTTTAAAACATGTATTTATACATAAAGGAAAGATGATATGATCGAGATGCATGATTTGGGAACATATAAACAGAATTTAAGAACATTTATATAAAAATAAAGAAGAATTAAATTGGGTTAAAGAGAGATAAAGAGTAACCTGAATGTATAAATGAGGTTTGGGTAAAATCTCTTACCTTATGTCCGAAACTGTTATCCACCCGATATTAATGTTCTGAAAAATAAATTTAAATCCATTAATTAATAAATTTACATTAAGTTTTAAATTTATTTAATTTATTATAGATCTATTATGTTAATAAAGGGATTTTATATGAGTAATAGAGTTCAATTATATCATTCTGGAGTGTTAATTTCCTTGGTTTTCAGGATTGGTTCACCTGTATAAGTGCGTGGAGGTTCATATAAAATGATAAAAATTATTCATAAATTATCATATGTTATTGATGATCATCCAGTACATAAAATGGTAATATTTTTCATTTGGTTCTATGAGGTGATAGTGAATCATTAGATATGACAATAGTGATAATCGTTTTGATTATTTCGGCGTCTTTTCGATCATCATGAGTTAGTATTGTTTTATTAATTTATACTAGTATATTAGTTTGTTACCAAAACAAAAAGGTTATAAAATAAATTTCACAATTTGTTTCAACCATTATAATGGTTTTATTTCCAGTCCTTGAAGGTAGTAAACGAAAATGAAAACATGTCCTCCATGAAGGTGATAAATCAAAATATCTTTGATGATATTTTCATTTTTAGAAAAAAATAAAGATGAGAATAGAAATGATGATAGATTTTACATTAATATAATAAAATTATATTATATTTTTGATAATTGAGTTATCATTGATGTTTGTAAATAGGTGGTGAGGAGAGTATAAGAAAAGAAAAAAGTGAAAAGAAAATGAAGAAAGGAATAGAGGATTTTACCTCTTGAATTCTTCTCTTAGAGAGCCTCCTCAGGTAAATTGGATTTTCTCTTTTGTTGAGACTAAAACATCTAGGATGTGGGAAAGAATCTTGGGAAGAATAATAGTCTAGAATCAAATAATATTCAAGGCATAACAGTTGTGATGAGAAGAGGTGGTATCTATAGTGGAGGAGAGGGGTGTTTTCCCATTATTTAATTCATTAGTTTATTATTTTCCCTCAAGACTATGAACAATATGAGAATTATAACTAAATATATTAAAATAATAAAGGAGAGTTTTAGATTATGGTTATTACATTATAAAGTACTCAAATAATAGTGTATTTAACTTATAATGTATATATCATAAATTATCGTATTTTACTATTCAAAAAATTCATTTATTTTAGAAAAATACAAAAAATTAAAAATAAACATTTCCCGACATGTATAATTCAAAAATGAACTCAATTTTACAAAAAATATTTTATAAATATGATAATTGTAATTTTCAATTAAAATCATCATTTACATGGAAAATGCCAATTTTTAAATTATTACTAATTTCATAACACTTTTAAGAATTAATTAAGGTCACATAAAATTATATTACGATCATAAAATAATAAAATATTAAATTATGAATAAATTTAATGGAAAGAAATTTTCTTCTAAATTTTTATATTATTTATAAAATTGAAAATAAACATTACATTTTATAAAAAAATATCAACAAATAATTAATAATTTCAAAATAAAATTATTTACTTATACTATGATATAATTATATCATATTTTAATTTATAAGATAGATAAATTATATTTATACTTTCATAGGCAATGTTAATATTCTATTGGTGGATTGAATATTCATATGAGACACCTTACTATTCTAATGGTCAAGTTACTAATTCATTGGTACATGTTCCATAACTTTTAGAAATACCTATTATTTCATTCATTATTTATTTATAACATCTGTATTGTGTTATCTCTATTATTTTATGTGATGTATAATATATGATATAATTATAAGAAGGTAAATTTTCATTGATAGAATTTTGGGTTGTTTCATTCTTCCCTGCTTATGAAATTTCACCCTCAAAATTTCATTTTAAAAACTATTGGAAAAAATGTTAGGGTACTTATCCTTTATTGCTTCCTCCAGTTCCCATGTTGGTTCCTCATACTTATGGTTATGGCATAGTACTTTGACCAGGTGAGTAGTCTTGATCTATAGAAGTCTGTCTCTATGGTCAATGATATTCAATGGATGATCCTCATAAGAGAAATCATTTTCCAACATTACCACCTCATAATTCAATACATGTGAGGGGTTAGGTATGTACTTCCTCGAGAGGGATACGTGGAATAAATCATGAACATGAGACATGGTTGGTGTAAGTGAGAGCCGATAGTCCAAAACTCTAACATGGTCATGAATCTCAAAGGTGCTGATGTACCTAAGTCTCAAATTTCCTTTCATCCCAAATCTCACAATCCTCTTCCACGTATATATGCAAAGGAATACCTTGTGTTAAACCTTAAACTATAGCTCCCTTAGATGATTGTTTGCATAACAGTTTTTTTAGAATTTGGGTTACCTTGATGTATGGCTTAATGGTTTCCACATTTTCCACTATTTCTTCAACAATTTCACATATTAGTAGCTTACGTTCATAGGGTTCATCCCAACATTATAGTGTTATGCATTTTTCCCACATAGAGATTCAAATAGATCCATTTGGATGCTCGAGTGGAAACTGTAGTTGTAAGAGAACTCAACCAGAGGTAGATGCTGGGTCAATCTTGTAAGATCTTGTTACTGATCTAGCAAGTATGTCCTTAGCCTCATATTTCTTTTCCTTTTTTTTTTCTTGTCAGTATAGGGTTGAGAAGTGTAAGATCCCGGGTTTGGAACCGGGTTAAAATTAGGAATGTTCCTTTAATACTTTTCTTCTATTTATCAATAGCTCGTTCATTTTAAACCGATCTCTGGAATTTTATTCTGAGTGTTGGATCACCTAAAGATGTCTTTTTTTTCTCGAACATTGATAAAAGTTTTGAGGTGAAGGGGTAGTCGCACTGGTGGCACACAGTTTGTCTAACCGTGTGGCCAAACCGTGTGTATTTGGTCTTGGATGTAGTAGCTTTCACACGGGTGGTGCATGGTTTGTCTAACCGTGCAGCCAAACCATGCGAGAAGGGTGGACGAGGTTGTAGCTAACGCACGGTTTGTCAAACCGTGCTAACTAACCATACAGACACTTAAATGTGATCCTTAATTTGTGGATCTAACTTGTTTTTTCCCTTAGATGGTTCGTTTTTCATCTTAAGCACCCATAACTCGGGATTACTCTTCCATGAAGGTAGGAGAACCTCTCCCAAGCATTTTGGAGGTGATTCGAAGGCTTCTATTGGAGAATCGAAGCCGTTTTCTTGATATAGGTAGATGTTATTCTTTGTTCTTGTTCGGTTTCTTAGATCTACTTAGATATCCATCTCATCTTCTGGTGGTTTCATAGATCTACACCCGTTATGGGTAGATCTATGTGTTTTGATGCCATGTTTGATGAGTTTTGGTCTGGGTCTTGCTAGGAGAAGTGATATAAGACGGGTTCATGATGAATCAACCTTTTTCTCTTGAGGGTTCTTCATTCATTGAGGTTTCCGTAAAAAACCTGATGTAGGGTCCCAAATATTTAACACTTTATATGAGAATTTTAGTTCCTTTTAATAAACTGAGAATGTGAATTTAATTGATTTTGATATGGCGATGAATGACACTTTTGATATTATTAAATAATTCAACCCACATGAGATAAGTGAGGACTGAAACTTGTGTTGAGTTTAATCATGTTTGGCTAACTTGGGTAAATTGATATGATTAAAGAGTTAAATGATTGGAATGAGTAGATTGACTATAAGGATAATTAATTAAAGAATTGATTATCATGTTAGGGATTGGAATGAGTTTGTGGCCTTTACTGATTATTGGGAATATTGAATATTTGACATGTTCGAGAGATAATTTGGAAATTGGTAATAATTAATAGAGGGATTAATTATTACATGTTAAATGGTAAATGTTTAACTATTTTAGGATTGGTTAAAGAGATATGACTTAATTAATTAATTATTGAATTAATTAATTTGCAAACATTAAGTTAATATTGTGTTTTGACAGTCTGTTATGATTGTTGTCCATGAGTACCTTTTAATGCGTATTAGTTTTCCGTGCCTTATGTTGCCTAGGATGGAGTTGTTTGACAATATGATATGTTGTGTGAGATGTTCACTAAATATATTGGCTTTGTTAAACATGTTTTGTGATGATTATGGGGTGCTTGTAGATTGTTAAAGTCCTGGACGAATCACTGATTGAGTGGACGGGTTCAGGATTGTTAAGGAATTTGGTTAATTAAGTGTTGACTTATCTGAATAGTGTTTTGTTTTGTTAATTAGTTTTCTAATTTATTAATGGGTTAATTTTATGGTGTTAGACCTGGTATTCTACACCAATGATAACTATATATGTGTGATTGATGATTGGGTTTGGAGACAAGGACTGAGGCTCCCAATACTCACAATGTGTTAGACATGGCGTTCCACACCAATGATAGATGTATATGTATGATTGATAAAGGGGCTGTGAGACAGGTACTGACGCTCCAAATACTCACGAGGAGCTAGACATGGCGTTCTATACCCAACATTCAAGCAAATATTCTTTTATGGGACAAGGACTGATGCTCCAATTACCAATGGGTTGTGAGACATGGACTTATGCTCCGAATACTCATGAGGGTTCTAGAGATGATGTTCTACACCCAATAATTAACATTGGACTGTGGGTCAAATTTTTCATGCCTGAAATGAGTTAATGGTTAATGATGGATATTGTGACATGATGATTTGTGAATTGTTAATGAGAAAGGGTTCATGCATATTAATGAATTGGGTGAACCACTGTTAGTGGACAGACCCAGGAGCGAGTCACTATTTTAGTGGATGGGCTTAGACATAATATATGAATGATTTAATTGAATAACCCATGAGGTGTTATCCATGCCAAAGCACAAGATTGGAGTCAATCTTTATATTGATTACTTAGATGGTCTTTAGAGACTTCTTTGGTGAGTGACTAATACGAGAGATGTTGGGCGTCGGCCGAATCTCAAGACTTTCATAATAATATTTGAGTAATTGTTAAATGGAAAATGATTATGTAATGATTGTTGAGTATGCATAACAAATGAATAGTACAGGTTCAAACACCAGTTGAGGGCTGAAGTAGGTACTTGAGTATATAGTTACATTGTACTGCTTACTTTATTTTATGCATGCCTTCACGTGTTTTTAAATTATTTATTAAATGTATGGATTTGGGGTAGACACCGGTGGTCCTGGCCTATAGAGATTTATATCTCACACCCTACTTGGGCTGCCATTGCACTGGGTACCCGAGTAGATTCTTCTTAGTTGCAGGACTGTGTTGTTTTCATTTACTTGGAAGTTAAGAGTGGAGGACCGAGCGGAGGCTCGGGAAGCTCGAGGAGATCTCCCTTGGGGATTTGAATCATTATTTATTTATTTCAGTATTTTAATGTAAGGAATAATTTTTTTTTCACTATTTTCTACTTTTGTAACATTATCATGTCATGTAGTCATCTGCTGTATAATTTGGCTTTGGCCACATTTATAAAATGAGTATTATTTGTCTTCCGTGGTTTGTTATTTATGAGTTACTTATTCTGCTATTGTTTGTTATCTACACTGATATACCACTATGAAACTCTGACATGGGGGTATAGTCTCCCCACTAACTATCCTTAGACCCTCGCTGCTATTTGGCAGCCTCTGGCGTACGGGGAGACGCATTTGAGGTCATGTGGCGACCGGTTCGTCCACTAGATTAGTGGTGACCCGGGGTGGGACGTTACAAATTCGTATCAAAGGTTTAGGTTTCTTTCTTTTCATTTGTCTTACTATTTTTGGGTTGGTAGAAATGAGAATAGGAATGTGTCGGTGCTTGGGTTAATAGTCGTGCTTTGGACTGATCACCTCATGTACGAGAAATGACCAAGTGGCTAGGGATGGGAATTAATGTTTGTACTATTAGATGAAATAGTTGATATGATTTCACCTTCAGTGACTGGTGCATTTTCCGCTGTTTATTTATTTTGAGAATTTTGAAAACAATAATATTTCTTCGCCTGATACGGAAAGGAAGTTTCATATATGCATCATCTAAGGCACTTAGAGATTCATGTGTCATGCATATAACATGGAATGTAGTTGCATTAGTAGGATGCCATCTAATTTGGATTGTGTTCCTTGGGTGCAATGTCGTGTTTTATCTGCTTTAGCATGCCTCTTTAGATAGCATGTTTCGGTGATAGATTTTACATGCTTGAATGATTATATGCCATACTATCTCATTTATTAGCATGTTTTGTTGATGTGACAAGATTCCATATTATAGAATGTTGTTGTTTTACTGCTTATGCTAACATGTCAAAGATGTTTTGATATGTAAAAGGGATGCTAAAGATAAAATGTTAAATGAATGTTGATTGTGTGAAATGTGGGCCAAAATCCTGCGATAAGGTGTATGGGAGCCCTATCGATTGGTTGGTGGTCACCCATATAATTTGGACCATTAGGTTGATCATGTTATTTTCTGAATTGACATTGGTATCAATTAATGAGATCCAATTTTCAATCAATGGAGTGTATGGGCACTTCATGAATTGGGAAATGATGACTCATATTAATTATGATGACTTGATTAATTGTGAAAGGCTTATAAATGTGAAATATGTTTAATGTCGATCTGAAATCAAATGTCTAGATTCGAAAATGCTACTGGACCCAAGTAGGATAGTTGGAGAATGTTTTTATGAGATAACCCATTTGGGTGTTTGGAATTTTAATACCTGTGTGTTTTCTATTGGGTTGATTTATAGAGAACCAAGGTTGGTTAAAATGAGATCCTCGTAGGTCACCTTATCTTCTTAAAATAAATTTATTTTGATAAATTTCCCTAAAATGAAGGGTTGTCGACTAATGTAAATGTTTTTAAAAGGGAGTTTTATAAAACAAGCATGTTTTTCCTTGGGGTGTTTTTAAAATGGTACTTTGATGTTTTGATTAAATCATTAGATGATTAAAGATTAGAAGTGATTAAATATAAGAGGCTTGGAAATGGAACCTACTGTGGTGTCCACCTTTTAAAACCCTCTTGTAAAAGTTAGTTTGTACTTCTCTTGAGTTTCCATGGAACGGAAGCATGAGTACTTTCTGTAGGCGTTCTTCTCCTTAGCAATGGAATTATGTTTGGCTTTTGAGCCTAGTGACTTGTTTGAAGTGACCTAGTTTAGGGATGAAACTTTTTCTTCGTAAGGGGCTAACTTGCAGTTGGTATCATCCTCAGAACATAAATGGCTTGCTAACGCTATAGCTTTTCTCACTCTTCTGGAGTTTTTGGGTGCCATTGTCCCATTTATGACATCCAGTTTTCTATGAAACCTTGATCGAATGGGTGGTGATGTGTTTCTTTACCTTGTTGTGGGCTCAACCATCTATTAATACTCTTTGATAGCTGGTTAGATGTGCCTTCGACATGGTTGACTACTTTGTTGGTTATTTGATCCTTTCTTCTTAGTAATGGATGACTGGTTATGGAATCATCCCAGAAAATGGTTGTATGACACAATATGATTCCGTAATAATTCTTTTTATTTTGTTGAGGATGGTCTCTAGTCAACTCCATGTAGAGTGACTTGAGCGTTAAAGAATTAGTTTCATATCAATACATGAAAATGTTTTCGAAAGACAAACTTTTTGTGACAGGCCGATCTTTTTGTTAATCTAATGCACTGGTGAGCGACTGATCTTTTCTTAAGACATCATGGGAAATCCTATGGGGGGTATTGCAACTTTGTTTATGATGAATGTGTTGGCAGGTGATGCCGATCATTTTGAATAGAGTACCCCAGTAATGGTTTGACTGATCTTCTTCATGACCATGGTAGGTCGGTTGTTTTAGTAGTGGTTCTCGATGGTATCTTGGGGACGAGAAGTTTTTAAGGTAGGTATAATGTAAGATCTTGTGTTTTCAACCAGGTTAAAATTACAAATGTTCATTAGATTCTTTTTTTCGATTTATCAACAGGTCGTTCTTTTTAAACCGGGCTCTAGAATTTTATTCCGAGTGTTGGATCACCTAAATATGTCATTTTTCTCGAACTTTAATAGAAGTTATGTGGCAAAGGAGAAGTTGCACGAGCGGTGCACGGTTTTTCTAGTAGTGTGACCAAACCGTGCGTACTTGGTCTTGGAGGACGTAGCTTCCGCACAGGCGGCAGATGGTTTGTCTAACGGTGTGACCAAACTGTGTGAGAAGGGTGGTCGGGGCAGTAGCTTACGCATAGTTAGCGCACGGTTTTTCAAACTGTGCGAACTAACCATGGGGCCAATTAAAAGAGATCCTTAAATTCTGGATCTCAATCATTTTTAACTTTATATGGATCATTTTTCCTACTAAGAAACCATTACTCAGGATTACTTTTCCTTGAAGTTAGGAGAACCTCTCCGAAGAGTTTTGGAGGCATTCTAAAGGCTTCCCCAAGCGAATCAAAGCCGATTTCTTGAGGTGGGTAGATTTTCTTCGTTGTTCTTATTTGGTTTCTTAGATATACATAGATCTAAATCTCCTATTCTCAATGTTTCTTAGATCTATGCCCGTTATGGGTAGATCTATCTGTGTGGATGCCAATATTGATGATATTTAGTCTTGGTCTTGCTAGGAGAAGTGATATAAGGCAGGTTCTTGAAGAATCAACCAGTTTCTCTTGAGGGTTCATTGTTCGTTGTGGTTTCCGTCAAAAACCAAAGGTAGGGTCCCAAATAATTAACACTAGATATGAGAATTTTAGTTCCTTTTTAAAAATGGAGAATTTAAATTTCCTTGATTTATATATGAAGATGATTTCCACTTTTGATGTTATTAAATAATGCCACCCACATGAGATAAGTGAGGACTTGATCTTGTGCGGAGTTTAAGAATGTTTGGCTAACTTGGTTAAAGTGATATGATTAAATAGTTAAATGATTGGAATGGGGAGACTGAGTATAAGGATAATTATTTGTAGAATTAATTATCAAGTCATGTTTTGGAATCAACTTGTGTCATTTTCTGATTATTGGGAATATTGAATATTTGACAGGTTCGTGATATAATTTGGAAACTGCTAACAATTAATGGAGGGATTAATTATTACATGTTAAATGGTAAATGGTTAACTAATTAATGATTGGTTAAAGATATATCATTTAATTAATAATTTGTTGAATTAATTAAATTTCAAACATTAAGTTAATATTGTGTTTTGATTCTCTGTTACAATTGTTGGCCAGGAGTAAATTTTGATGCGTATTAGTTTTCCATGCCTTATGTTGTCTATTATGAAGTTTTTTTGATAATATGGTATGTTGGGTGAGATGTTCACTAAATATCTTGGCTTTGTTAAACATGTTTTGTGATGATTATGGGGTGTATGTAGATTTTTAATGTCCTGGACGAATCACTGTTTGAGTGGACAGGTTCAGGCTTGTTAAGGAATTTGGATAATTAAGTGTTGACTTATCTAAAGAGTGTTTTGTGTTCTTAATTAGTTGTTGAATTAATTAACAGGTTATTTTTATGGTGTTGGACATGTTATTCTACACCGATGATAAATGTATATGTATGATTGATGATTGGGTTGTGAGACAAGGACTGAGGCACATAATACTCATAGGGTGTTAGACATGGAATTCTACACCAATGATAGATGTATATGTATGATTGATAAATGGGTATTGAGATAAGGAATCATGCTCTGAAGACTCACTGGGTGCTAGACATGGCGTTCTACACCCAGCTTGCAAGCAAATGTTCCTTTATGGGATAAGGACTGATGCTCTAATTACCCATGGGTTGTGAGACATGGAATGATGCTCCGAATACTCATGAGGGTGCTAAAAATGATTTTCTACACCAATTAATTAAGATTGGACTGTGGGTTCAATTTTTCATGCGTGGAATGAGTTAATGGTTAATAAAGGCTGTTGTGACATAATGATTTGGGAATTGTTTTTGAGAAAGGGTTCAGGAATATTAATGAATTGGGTGAACCACTATTAGTGGATGGACCCAGGAGCGAATCACTATTTTATTGGATGGGATTAGACATAATATATTAAATATTTAATTGAATTACTTATGACACGTTATCCGATCCAAACCACAAGATTGGATCCAGTCTTTACTTTGATCACTTAGATGGTCTTTAGAGACTTCTTTGGTGAGTGACTTATATGGGATATGTCGGGAGGTGGACGAATCCCAAAACATTCATAACAAGATTTGAGTAATTGATAAACGGAAAATGATTATGTAATTATTGTTGAGTATGCATGACAAATGAATAGTGCAGGTTCAGACACCAGCTGAGGGATGAAGCAGGTACTTGAGTATAGAGTTATGTTTTACTGCTTGCTTTATTTTATGCATGCCTTCACGTGTTTCTAAATTATTTATTAAATGTATGGATTTGGGGTAGACACCGGTGGTTCTGACCTAATGAGATTTATATTTCACACCCTACTCAGGCCGCCATTGGACTGGGTACCTGATTAGATTCTTCTTGGTTGTAGGAATATGTTGTTTGCATTTACTTGGGAGTTAGGTGCAGAGGACCGAGTGGAGGATCGAGATGCTCGAGGAGATCACCTTTGGGGACTTGAATCATTATATATTTATTTATGTATTGGAATGTAAAGCATGTTGTTTTGTTCACTATTTTCTACTTTTGTAATATTAGCATGTAATACTTGCATCTTCTCTATAATTTGGCATTGGCCACTTTTATTAAATGAGTATTATTTGTCTTCTGTGGTTTTTCATTTATGAGAAACTACTTCCACTATTGTTTGTTATCTACACTGATATACTACTGTAAAACTCTGATAAGAGGTTATAGTCTCCCCACTAAATATCCATAGACCCTCACCTCTAGTCGGCAGTCTCTGGAATACAAGAAGACGCGCTTGAGGTCATGTGGCTATCGGTCTAGCCACCAGATTAGTGGTGACCCGGGTCGGGATGTTACAAGAAGGAACTAGTTGGATATATATAATGGTGTAGTTAGAGATTTTTTAGACCCTTAACTTTAACCAACTTTTTTGGTAAGATGTAGGTGGATTTCATGCCACATAACTAGATTACACGATGTGTATTAATCGCTAGATACAAGTCATGAAATACTTCACGTTTTGAAAGGGTGCCTGATGTGAAGAGATGTTTCTCATCATGAATGTTTTATGTAACATATTTTTAATATGAGGTGATAGATTTCTCAGCGTACATAAACACCATGGACTTCATGACATGTAAAGGAATTACAAGCCATGTAATTCCCTGAAAATGGAATTTTTAGGGTGTTGTTTGGGTTTTGGGTGACCATTTATCTACTAATTTTTCCTTTCTTAGAAACCAAAGCTCCTATTTAGTGATTTTTGGAGACTCCATTGATTCTAGATCAATCCATTTAGTGTTTGATCTTCGTTACAGTTACGTTGAGTCTCTCTAGGCGAGTCATCATTCAACTTCTTCATTATCAATGATCACAGTAGTGCCCTTAGGTTACAGTAATCATATCAGTTGATCTATGTTGTGTTTTTATCTTTTCCTCTTCTAGATCAATTGAGTGATCTTTTCCCATTGGTCATTCCTTTGTTGATCATGGTGTAGAGGGCATACATTATTAAGGTATGTTGTGTTGCCTCTTCTCCTCTGATTCCCTTTCTCAATCTTATCAATCCTAAGACATTTAGATTGGATTCTAGGGACATCATAGACGTTGTTGGATTTTCTTTGTTGGTGGATCTCGTTGTGTGTGTGTTGGAAAAAAGTTAAAGGTATGTGGTTATGTCTCTAGTATTTGTTTATGAGTATTATTATTCCTGATTTATAAATATATTTATACAAGGAATTGACATTATTGATTTGTTCATGTTGAAAAGTGGTCTAAAAGAAAATTGGTTTTCCCTGATTGTCGATAAATGGAATGAAGAATGGTATTTTAAAATAAATTATATAGATTTTTGAAATGGTCTTGAAATTATCTTAGAAACGTTGAGATGATTGTGAAAAGGAGCATATGGTTTACCTTGGGTACTAGGTGGATGGTTTAGCTTGAGGCCATTTTCTATTATGGGGGTTCACTTTCTGGGTTGTTCCTCTTTCCCAAGAGTTTATATTATCGGTTCTATGTGAATATATGATGTTGGGGTTTCACTTTCTGGGGTGTCTCCCTAGTCTTGGAGTGTAGATCACTGGCTTCAGGTACTGTAGTGCACTGTTTATAGATTAATGGGTATGAGTAGTCTATTTCATGCAATTTTGTATTCCTTGCTACTGTGTTGCCTATGCGACTACTATTGTTTTTGTATTTCTTGGATTTGTAAAATTTTATCCTTTATATTCATTTTTATTCTTGTGGAAGATGTTATGTAAAAATATTATTTGAAATTGATATAACTAATTTTGTTTTAGAAATGTGATAAAAAGGGAAATTTTTACTCGGTTTTCATTAAAACTGCTATGCTGCTATCATTCCATGTTCAATTTAAAATGAACTACATGAATTTTTATATAGAGACATTATATGGAACACCTAGGTGGGATCCTACTGAGCTAGTTAGCTCACAGCCGGAGCATCTCTTCAGGGGGGTGTTGACCTTTATATTTCTTCCATTATAGGTAAAGGTAAGGCATCACAGTGGGATAGTGAGGTTTCATGTTAGTTGGGTTTGGTATCTAGTGGTGAGATAGTGGGAGTTTTTCCATGTCATCACTTGGAGTAGCTGTTTTGTTTTGGTCTTTGTTGTTGGACTTGTTTTTTGGTGTTTATTCCACTTTTATAGATTTTTTTTACACTATCTACTCACTGGTATTGCATATATTGATTAATCTTCTTTTATATCTTTATTTCCCATTGTATTTATAATCCATATGTTTGTATAGGTTGGGAGAAATTGTTCCCTCTTGATTTTTGTTCTATTCGTAGGTGGTTTTCGTCAGGCCATAGGGATCAAGAACACCCTTTTGGTATGTGACGGATCATGTCAGGTTATAGTTTTGAGGGTAAACTAGTATATTTCATTATAAAATGGTATTAGAGGGAGGTTTTTTCTTAAGAGTCCTTATCTTGGGACGTTTGTTAGACTAGAGATTGGATTATCAAGACATAAGAGGTATGTTGCAATAAGTGTTTGACCAGGTCTTATCATGACTAGACTCAAGTTACCATGATATGTTTAGATATGTGTCTCTAGTCTTATTGTTTTGTTTTAAATCATAGTTTATTCTTATGGTTTCTCTTGTTTAAGCATAGATTTAGTCTATTTTCTGATCGTTCCTTCTTTTTCCATGTGCAAGAATATGCCACTGAGAGGTCTCCCATGATTTCCTTTGGATGCTGTAGTTGATGATCCATAATGAAATCTAGTATTAGATTTGAATATCATCAAGACTGTCATAAGGGATGTTACTGCTATTGATCAAGATTCTCTACAAGTCTAGAACACAGTTTTTGAGGTACAACTTAGCAACAGAGAAGTGAGATATCAGTCGTAAGAATTCATGAGTGAGAAGACACAATCGTTTAAAGAATGAATGAACCTAAAGTGTTGGTAAAATGACTATATTTGATCAATAAAATATTTTAATTCCTAGAGACACCTGATAATATCAGGGTGATGTGTACAACATTATGGCTCAAGGGTTATGGAAAGCGATTGTGGGATTCTAAGGTCCAATTAGACAAACACGTGGGCTTGGGTTGTAAGGGTTTCAAAACACTGTTCATCCAGTAGTTTTGTCCAGAGTTTTGGATGTTGGAAAATTCCCTAATGGTCCTATGTTTGAATTAGGGTGAGCATTCAATGTCAGTATACAACAATCTTTTTTTTGAGCTTGTCTGTTTTTCTCCAAACATGGTGAAGAATAACCAACTAATGGCTTAGAAGTACTTTTAGGGTATGTGATCAGATATTAGATCGTAGGTATTTATGTTGAAATGTTCTACCTATGCATATATGGTAGAAAGTTATATAATTAAAGAGATGGATATGGCAAGAATGGATGGGTTTTCTAACTCATCTTTTCCATCTAGGGGAAGCTTTAGTGGAGTGAATAGGAAGAAAAAGAAGTGGTAGGATAATAATAGAGGTTTTGGTGGTGAGTCTCAATAGTGAGCCTCCTCTGCATTTTCTATTATAGCTATTAGTGTGCCTCTGACTTTCTATAAGTGTGGTAGGGTCAGACACACCAGAATGTTTTTCCATTTCCCACTAAGACGTGAAACGACTATAGATGTGTTGGTCATATACAACTCTAGTATTAGGATATTACTATGTCTCATTATGGTTAGGGTTCATTAGCTCTGAAGGCTACAATGGTACAATATTAAGCTTCAAATACTACAGGGATCCAGCCACATGCCTTAGTATTGAATCAATTTTATGTAATTAATGAGTTTCCAATGTAAGTCAATGCAGGTCTGGAAATAGGGAGAGGTACTTTCCATAATGAACAATCAATAACAATTTCTTCATTTGATACTGGTTCCTACAACTCATTTATATATACACATTTTTTAGATATGCTTAAATTTTCAATAGATCTTATGTCCTTTATAATTGTGTTAATGACACCCCTTGGATAGGGGAGATAATAGGGTTTTTTACTTCTTTCTTATTTGTTAACGGTTTCAGATATTGAGTTGGTCTTGAATTTTCTAGTTGTTGATCGGGATCTACTTGACATCGTCATCGGTATGGATTGGTTTTTTACTCATCGAGTAGAGTTTGACTTCTATAATCAGTGTGTTTTGTTTCATAATTCTATTGGGAGATCTCTTATGTTTCAGTGGGGAGTGGGACCTGAGGTATGGTCATACTGGACCTTCCCACCCAGATCTCAAGAGTTTGATGTTTGATATTCTATTTGATCCCAATTAAATTTCACCTATTTTTGACCTTACCATTGTTTCTCGATACATTCTTTATATTTTCCTAGAAGACTTATCTATGTTCCTCCATAGGGGGATTTAGAGTTTTCGATTGACCTGGTTCTAGGTATGTAGCTGATATTGATACCTTCTTATCATATGGAGACAATATAGATGAAATAGCTCAATATTCAGTTGGATTACCTATTGGAAAAAACGATTCATTCACCCTAGCATTTTTCCTTGGATAGAACATGTCCTCTTTTCCAAGAAAGTAGATAGTTCATTATGGTTGTGTGCAGACTATCAGAAGTTGAACCAGGTAACAGAGAAAAAAAATATCATTTTCCTTATGTGGATGATTTGTTTGATTAGTTAAATGGGTAAAAGTGGTTTTCAATGGTTGATCTTCAGATGGGTTATCATTAGCTCAGGGTTTGAGAGTCTGATATACTGAAGGAAAATTTTAGGAGATGGTATGTCACTTAGGAATATCTTGTCATTCCATTTGGACTAACTAATGCTCCCTCATTTTTTTACGGCTTTGATGAATTAGATATTACATCATTATGTTGAATCTTTTTTGGTAGTATTCGTGTATGATATGTTTTCTATTCAAAATCTGATCATGAGCACATGAACCATCAGATTTCAGTTGTGAATTTTTTGAAAAGTGACCATTTATATGGAAATCATTAAAAATGTAGTTTCTTGATCCAAGAAGTGAAGTTTTATGGGAAAAAATTTATGAACATGGATTATTAGTTGATTCAGAGAGTGTAAAGATATTTTCTTCATGGAAGGAACCATAGTATGTATTTTAAATTTATATCATTCTTGGTCATGATGAATAATAATGAAGGTTTGTTAAGGATTTATCAATGTTGGTTTCACCTTTTACTGGTCTTATAAGGAAGGTGGTGAAATTCACCTAGTATGCAAAGTGTCAGTCTTCTTTGGATGAACTGAAATGACTACTGACAAGGATCCTATTTAGATCTTACCTGAGCGCAATAAATGGTAAATGGTATTTTGTGATGTTTCTGGTGCTGGTTTGGTATACGTGCTTAAGTAAAATGACCATGTGGTAACTTATAAGTCTCTTCATCTCTGACCTCATGAGAATAATTACCCACTCACGATTTAGAGCTTACAGTAATTATGCATGATCTTAAATGTTGGTGACACTATATTTTTGTGGAAAGGTTTACAGCATTCTAGGATCATAAGAGTTTGAGTTATATATTTTCTCAGAATTAATTGAATGTTAGATAGAGAGGATGAGTAAAATACCTTCATACATTTTACCTCAATATTGCCTACACCACAGGGAAGTGGAATGTCACTATAGACACCTTAGTAAGAAAGTATCATCGCAGACTATTCTAGAATTGAAGGAGGAATGGAAACTTATGGGAATTTTTTCTTAGTTTCACCTTGATGCTTAGGAGGATATTTCAGGTATGGTTCCACTATTTTCAGTTTCCATCATCCCTCATAGATTCTGTCTTGTAGAGTCATAAGTTGGATGTGGAGTTTATTAAAATATTAGAAAGCCTTTATGATGGGGAGACCATTTCTGGTTAGTCTCTCTCTTCACATGGTATACTCCACATCATGAAGAAGGCTGTCATCCCTTCATCTGTGAGGTGTTTATTCTTTTTTTATTGTAAAATATCTTTGTGGTACATCAATCTTGGAACAATAAATATGTATTATGATATGAGATGATGATTCTGGTGGTCGGGTATGAAGTGTGACAGTACGGATTATGTGTCCCGATGTTACACTAGCCAACTAATAAAGGTAGATGACATGAAGCACTCTGTATTTCTTCTGATTCATCTGGTTCCGATATAGAAATGGGATAAGGTATCCAAGGATTTTTTTGTTGGATTACCAAAGACTACCTGAGTGATAAATTATATCTCGGTGGTTGTTGATTGGTTAATGAAGTCTGACCATTTAATTATTATCTAGCATACAGCTACGATTGAATAATTAGTTTTTCTGTATCTATAGAATATTGTGATGTTAAATGGTATTACATATGTCCTTTTTTCTAATAGGGATAATAGTTTTACCTCGAGGTTTGAGAGGAGTCTCCAATAGGAAATGGGAACTCAGGTCAAGTTGAGCACAACCTACCATCCACAAACAGATGGTTATATGAAGAGTGTGATCAGATCCTAGACGAAATGCTTCCTGCTTATGTCTTGGATTTATATGGATCAAGGGATATCCATCTGGGACTGGTTTATTTTGTTAGTAATAACAGTTATTTGTCATCAATAATAATGGAACCATTCAAGGATTTGTGAGTTTGCCCATGAAAATTAGATCTTTGTTGGGTTATTGTGTGCTAAGTATCTTTAGTTTGACCATATTTGGTCCATGATACATTTGGAAATATTTAGGATATACATAGACATCTAGTTATATCCCAGATTTGATAATAATATTATTTATATCAGCGTCATATTCCCCTAGAGTTCTCCTTTGGTGATAATGTTTTATTGAAAGTTTCTCCTCAGTTGGGTCACCGTCGGCTTGTAACAAAGGGAAAGATGGATCTAAGATATGTTATACCGTTTGAGTCCACTGAGAAGCTTGGGAAGGGTATATATAGGTTAGAATTTCTAGTTTAGATGATAGGTTTTCAGGTTGTTTTCCACATATCTTCGATCATGAAGTATCAACCTATCCCCGCTCACATTTTGTGTTTGCACAAAATTGAGTTAGAACTAGATGTTCCTATTCTGGAGTATCCAATTTAGATTGTTGATTCTCAAGTGAAATTATTTCATGAGAACTCGATTATATTGGTTAGGGTATTATGGAAACATATATCATACTCTCATGAGACATGTGAACTTGAGTTATTGACGAGGGAGCAGTGGCCTCATATTTATATAGGGATTACATCTTCTACATGACTTCCTGGAGATGAAAATTATTTGTGGTGGGGAGTTTTTAGAATCTTGTTACAAATCTATTAGGTATGTCCATAACCTATTTTTGGTTTTCCATTTTTTATTGTCAGTATAGGGATGATAAGGAATTTGGAGGATTCCAATAATAGTGACTTCAAATATTTGTTGGACTCTTCGATTTTACAGACATTTTTTGTAGGATATAATAGGATTTCACACCATGTAACTAGGTTACATGATGAGAAAGATTCACTGAATGAAATTATAGAAACATTTTATTCAGTGAAAGGTTATATGATGCGAAGAGGTGTTTCAAATCGTGAATGTTTTATGTAATTGTGTTTTAATTCGAGGTGACAGATTTCTCAGTGTACTTAAACTGCATGGACTTCATGGAATGTTAAGGAATTACATGCCATGTAATTCCACAACAATGTATGTTTTATGGTTCCATTCGTGTTTTGGGTGACCATTCAGATTCCACTTTTCTATTTATATTGAACCAAATATCCTCTCTAATAATTTTTTGTGACTCCATTCCTTCTAGATAGATTCATTCGACGTTTGATCTTCATTGAAGTTGCATTACATATCTCTATTTAAGTGTTCGTTCTACTTATTCATTGTCATTGATCTTGATAGTTTCATTGGGATATGATTATTATATTCATTGATGTATGATTGTGATCTATCATCCTCTTCTAGATCCATTGGGTGATCTAATTTCAAAGGTCGTTCCTTTGTTGGTTGCAGTGCGGCGGGCATTCTTTCTTGAGGTATGTGGTGTTTCCTCTTTCAATCGACATTATTTATTTATTGAATCAATCCTAAGACATGTGTTCAACACAGGTTCAAGGTAGGTGGTTCTGTCTTTAGCCCTATGTTGACATGTATCATAGTTCTTTCTTTATAAATAGATTTATACCAGGAATGTACATGATTGATTACTTTTTTTGAAAAGAGTTTTTAAAGATAAATGGTTTTCCCTGATTTTTGATAAATGGAAAGAATTTGAAGCATCATGATTCACATAAAGGAGGGTTCACTTTGATAGCAATAAGTCCGGAGAAAAAGTTATGTTTTGGGACTTTTTAATGAATAATAAAAATAACTTAGTTGATTATTATTTTTCTTTCTATTCATCCAATGAATGAATGAAAATGTGGGACCAGCGGCATGTCAATACAATAAATGGCTTGTCCTTTCAATCCTATGTAAGGACGTCGTTGGGGAATTGGGAAGGATCCTAATTAATGGGCCTCCATTAATTCACGAACGTTGCACACCCTCCCAATATCCTATTTATATGGATCTTGGGGAGAGGTGTCGACACTGCTTCGTGAAGCAACGAAGTGCTAATAAAGAGCAGAGACGCTAAAACCTAGGATGACAGAGCTGGTTCTATGGGGAGGTGATGAGCGACACCGAATCCCCGAACAGAGATTGATGATCGAGCGACGTCATTGGAGGCAACTAGCGAAGGATGACAAACATCGACCCCCATCCACAAGCGCGGAGGCTCTCAAAAAACCTTATGTTGGGGTTTGATTATGGTTCATCTTAAATCCTCCTGTATGTATACAAGGTAATGTGGAGGGAGCGGGCCTAACGAACCTAGCCCGAACCCTCTGCTACTTTTCTACCCTTTCACCTTCTATGGAAGACCACCGGTGCGGCAACACCGACCAGCTATGAAGGAGGTGGCGCGCTGACGCCCGTCGTAAGTGGAGGCTGTGGAACTATGTTGCGAAAGTTATTGTTGTGGCTGGCACTGACATGCCACGGAGGAGGGGTGGCACACTGTCACACACTTTTGGTGAGAAAGGGGCTGCAGCTCGTCAGCCGTAGCGGTCGGAGGAGGTGGCCAACACATCAATCAGCCACATAAGGGGAGGTGACGCGACCAGCGCGCCACCGACAAGCTAGAAGGCGACGCAAGCAGTGTGCCACCTCCGAGAAAAGGGCCACTGATGAAGTCACAGAAGAGGCAGAACTCGCACCTACCCGGAGGGTTTCGCGGTGACCAGGCGGCACCCACGTTGCGCCGCCGTTTGACAATGATGAACGGCCTTAGGTAGGTCAGTTATACTGGGGGAAACTCCCCCCCCCTTTTCTATCTCAGGTGGACAGAGGGATTCCCCCTTACGGTCAGAACCTCACTTGACCGGACCGACCCCCTTCGGGCCGCACCCCACATGGATGGGCCGCCCCCTTGTGGGTTGGACCGTCCTTTTGGGCTTCCCCTTGTATTTCGGTCTGACCGGGCCCGCGCCCAACCGGACCCAGAAACACATAGAGGGCCATATCTGGAGAACTAGACATCCATTTGACTAACCGTATGTAGAGTTGGGATCCTTGGATCCAGAATGTCATTTTTGTTATACTCCACTTTATTTTTTGAGAAATTTTTACTACATATGGGTTGGATCAAACCGGAATCCAACCGGGCCCTTGGAACTAAAAAGCTAATAAATCACAGACCGGGCGTCCGATTGACGCACTGCCTGTCACATTGGAACCCTTACGACATGGTGGTCCTTTGGGTTACTCCTTTCTGGACATTAGTGGTCGTATAGGTATGACCGATGTCTCTAGGGGAAGATTATTTGGAACTCGAGCACATCGGGGGCGAGGAATCTTATGGAAGGTTGTAATATAAAGAAAGAACATTCGATCCTGTGGGGAACTTCTATCTTCCTTGTGCTACCTATGTGGTACTTATACCTTTGTGGTGTTTTCTTCATGGTGTTACCATTGAGGTACTTCAACCTTTATGGTGTTACCGTTTTGGTATTCTTTCATCTTGTATGAGATGAGTCTGTCATGAAAACTTAGGTGTATGTATGGGCATATACCTAAGTTGATTTGTTCTCTATAGCTTCGTGCTTTGAGATAGTGGTATTCATTAGTGGTATTTCCTTTTAGGAACTCTGGGAGACCTACAGGGTTCTCAAGGTACCTACTCAGAATCATTATACTCACACATTCATGGACTACGCCCGCACCTTGTTGTGCATTATGCAGAAGATGAACAACATTGACCGAGGTTGAGGCAGCCCGAACTGGACGATATTCCGAGGTGGACCATCTGGCGTGATGTGACGCTGGGACTACTGTTCATGATTTGTATCTATGCTTTTGGTAGGATCCTTAGTGGATGATCCAAGAGCTATTTTTTTCTTTTCATTTGTATTTTTACTTTTCACTTGTACTTGTACTTTCAGTTGGGCTTGTATTCTGGCACCTTTACCTTCAGAACAATTTTTACTACAATATTTTACATAGTGCTTGATTCATGTTGTGTTCTTGTATTTCGTGTCTGTATTGGTTAAAAAGAAATTCCTTCCAATATTAGGGATACACCTCTCCGATGTTAGTCACAAAACCCTAGCCTATGGAAGGAGGGTTTGGGGTTGTCATGACATGGGTCTCGAGGGATGGGTCGGGACAACATGGTATCAGAGTGGTCAGTTCTACAAAAGAACTGAGACTCTGATATTTTCTATGTGGAAAGTGTGTTAAGTGTTATGAGTGTGGTTTGTAGTTTAGGAAATCCAGTGTTGGTGCGGCGGCCGAGGTATCCATACAACAGGACCCTGACTTCTGATTTTTATTAATTAGTGCACGAAAACACTAATTATGTGTGTTTTGAAAAGTTTTTCTTGTTATCTATTTGAGTCATCTCACTAGGTATAACTTATCAATCATGGAACACCTTTCTTCATTTTGGATTCCTCCACAAAGATAGCCATCCAGGATTCTTGAGAGAGTACGTGATGATGGCCCATCAAGCGACGAGGCTTCGGTGCAAGGCCCCCTTACGGAGTTAGAACCTTTAGGTGGTGTATGAGTAGCACCACTAACTATTGGGTAGCTATTACCACCAGCCCCACTAGTATAGGGTGCACGCCAATTGAGCACCTTACCTGAGTTCCAGCGCCAGAGTCCTCTAAGGTTATGAGGAGAGACAGATCTGCAGCTAGCTATGGACTCGCTGGAGGCTGTGGCCAGGGTTCTTCACTTAGTAGGGACACCACCTGATCTGATGGTGACCCTAGCTGTCACTATTTTTTAGGCATCAAGAGCCAGATGGTGGAGCATGATTCTCAAGATACCCGACTAGGTGACCCTCATCTGGGAGGACTGTGAGAGCCTTTTTAGGGATGATTTCATCCTAGAATCTTTATGATCAGTGCGTATATAGGAGATGATGTACCTACAGCAGGGCATCATGATTGTGGCCCAGTACTCAGTGAGGTTCATTGATCTCTACCGCTACTACACCGAAATGGTACGAGACCTTTTCATTAGGGCTAGGACCTTTGAGAAGGGACATCTTTGGGAGATCAGAGCATCAATGACATTAATCACCATTCCGATGCAGACTGGTGTGTTAGAGAGAGCACTTTTGGTGGAGATCATCCTAGATGAGTAGGAACCGACAACGAGAGCCACCACCATACGTTAGGTAGAAGAGTCATCTTCAGTAGGCAGTGGGCAGATGACGTAGGGTCCCAAGTGGGCCGTGCCTTCTAGTTGGAGATCTAAGGATACAGGGTCGGCGGTGTGGGTCTCACGGGACATAGAAGGACAGTTAAGGATGAGGCAGTGCTACTCCTATGGTGGGCAGGGTCACATGTCTTGCGACTGCCTGACCTGCCGTACATATGACCTACAGATGGTCGTGGGACCATTGAGGCAGAAGAAGAGATTTTATGGGGGATGTCCACATGTAGTAGGTGGACATGGCATAGGGGTTGGCCATGTAGTAGGCGATGGGTGGTGATTTGAGTTTCTACCACCCCCACCTCAAGGTGGTCCACCCCGACCACAAGGAGTGGGTGGACAAGGATGAGATCAGCTCTAGGAAGTTGAGGCCTACGAGCACGGTGCTCTAGAGATGATTAGAGTTAAAATCTATGTCTACTCCCCCTTAGATTCTGTACTTATAGACATAGGTTCCAGTCACTATTTTATTACCACAACCATTGTTCGGAGAATTGAGATTCTAGTGGAGCCGTTTACTCAATCCTTACGGTTAGAGACTCATACTGGAGCAGATTTGATGATTACACACTGGTGACGTCTGTGTGAGATTACTCTAGGAGGTGAGAGCTTTGACTTTGATCTTCTTGTAACAGATTCGAGGCCTTACAACGTCATCATGGGTACAGACTGGTTATCCGCATTCCATGCTCAGATTGACTGTATTAGGTAAAAAGTGTGGTGTGTTTGTGAGGATGGGACCATGTTTTCATTCACTAGTTGGAAGGGAACCTTTGCAGCATATGATGGTCTCACCCAGAGGACAGTGAAGCCAATCACACATTAGTTGGCTAGCCTTACCCTTGGAGTAGTAGATGTTGAATGTCCGATCTATCCTGTAGTGGTGGACCAGTATGCCAATGTTTTTCCTTATGATATTCTAGGATTAACTCCACATAGAGAGGTATAATATTACATTGAACTTTACCATGGTACGACACTGATATCTACACCAGTATATCGGATGGATCCAGCAGAGCATCGTTAGTTATGGGTATAGTTGCAGGACTTGCAGAGAAAGGGGTTCATAAGGACCAACGTTTCACCATGGGCAGCCTCAATTTTGTTTTCCAAGAAGGCATATGGGAGTTTGAGACTTTTTGTGGACTATTGGCGCATGAACTAGGGGACCGTGAAGAACAATTATCCTGTTCTAAGGATTGAAGATCATTTCGATCTGTTGAAGGGAGCTCGTTGGTTTTTGACTATAGACCTTAGATCAGGCGATCATCAGCTCGGGGTATGAGATGAGGATGTTCAGAAGATTTCCTTTAGATGTCGGTGTGGCCAGAATGATTTTTTGGATATACCATTTGGCATGACCAATTCCCCAATAGTGTTCATGGGACTCATGATAAGGATCATCTAGCCATACCTTGATCGCTCTGTGGTGGTCGTCATAGATGACATCATGATTTACTCAATGTCGAAGGAGGAGCATGACTATCATCTGTAGATTGTTATGGATACAATCTGAGAGAACCACCTTTATGGTATGATCTCTATGTGCCAGTTTTGGATATGAGAGGTCCAATTTCTAGGACACGTTATCTAGGAGGCTGGAGTTGCAGTTGATCCGACGAAGATAGAGGCTATGCATTCTTGGGAGCCACCCAAGAGTGTGACTGTGGGGAGGAGATTCTTGGGGTTTCTGTAAAACTAATGGAGATTCATTCCTGATATTTCTAGAGATTTGGAATCCTTTTTATCATTGAAAATTATGGGTCAACACTTCGTATGAATGGAGAAATTCCAACAATGTTTTCAGGAGGTGAGGTAGAGATTGACGAGTACCCCTATCTTGAGGCTACCGGAAGAGGGTTTTGGGTATGTAGTGTACTGCGTCACATAAGGGAATATAATTGGATGTGTGATGATTGAGGAGCTAGCTATGATCACTTAAATCTCACAAAAGCTGAGGCAACACGAGCAGAACTATTCTACCCATGACCTGGAGCTAGCAGTAGTGGTCTTCTCTTGGAAGATGTGGAATCATTACTTTATGGATGATCATTTTACAGTCCACTCATATCACAAGAGTCTAAGGTATATTTTCTCTCAGAAGGACATGAACTTGATACAATGACAATGTTTAGAGTTACTCAAGGACTTTGAATTTGAGATAATATATACTCATAGGATGGGGAACGTGGTAGTAGATTCACTCAGTAGGAGGTATGGTCTGCAGTTGCTGAGTGAGGTGACATAGCAGCTAGCCGCGTTGCAGATATCCTTCATGGATAGAGATGGAGAAGCTTTCCTCTAGTCTATGATAGTCACTTCCCCACTCCTTCAACGAGTCATGGAGGAAAATCTTGGGGAGTCTGATAGTGAGGCTCGACATGCTATGATATCCTCTGGACATGCACCTGATGGATTTTCTAAATCTGGGGAGCATGTTATCATCTTCAAAGGACATACCATGGTACCGGTGGTGCTATAGGAGGTGGTGTTGAGGGAGTTCCATATGTCCCCTCAGGCAGTACATCTTGGTGTGGTGAAGATGTACCTGGACCTCCGACATCAGCAGTGGTGGCCAGGGATAATGAAGGCAGTGGCATATTTTGTTTCTCGATGCCTCACCTTTCAATAAATGAAGGTCAAGCATCAGGCTCTCGTAGGCATAGAAAAACAAATAGAGGTGTTGAAGAGGAAGTGTGATGGAATCTCTATGTACTTTGTGATAGTGCATCCACGTATGTCCAGGGGACATGATTCTTTCTAGGTGATCATTGACCAACTCACCAAGTTGGCCCACTTTCTACCTCTCTGAGAGTAGGGATTAGTAGAGGTCTTGATATGACTCCACATATAGATGATTGTGCGACTCCATGGGGTGAAATCGATGATCATATTTTAACGTGACATGTGATTTACTTCCTGGTTGTGGAAGGGATTACTAGAGGAATTCAAGACTCAACTACATTTGAACACATCCTTTCATCCATAGATGGATGGTCAGGTAGAGCGGACCATACAAACACTAGAAGACATGTTTCATTCTTGCATCCTAGATTTTGGATACAGCTGGGAGGATCACTCCCCCTTGGTGGAGTTCATATATAATAATATTTATCACTCCAACATCAGTATGGACCCATTTGAGGCCCTATACGGTCAACCTAGAAAATCATCTCTATGTTGGAAAGACCAAGGGATGTCAACACTTATGGGTCTAGAGTAGGTATGGGCTACCACTAGGAAGGTGCATAACATCCAGGAGAGGATGAAGACTACATAGAGTAGGAAAAATTCTTATGCTGAAAGGAGGCGGTGAACTTTCGAGTTCCATAAGGGGGACCACGTATTCTTGCGAGTCTATCCTCGAAGGGGACTATAGAGATTTGGATGAGGAGAAATGTTAAAATCTAGGTTTACCGTCCCATTTCTGATACTACGGAGGACAGGTGAGGTGGCATACCAGTTGGAACTTTCACCGTCATGGGAGGGGGTGCACGATGTCTTCCATATATCCAAGCTCAGGAGATACATGAATGAACCATCTCAAATAATCGACCATGGAGAGATGGACTTTGATGATGGGTAGACATTTATGGAGGATCCAGTAGAGATTTTGGATTGATAGGAATGAGTCCTTCGTGGGTAGTCGATACCATTAGTGTGTGTTTGCTGCAGCACATGAACCTCCTAGAGAGCACTTGGGAGCTGGAGGTTCTGATTCGTGCTCAGTACCCCCATTTGTTTCCTTAGTCTATGATGTGGCTGTCGGGGATGAAGATCCCTAAGGTTGGGAAAATGTAAAGAAATTGATTTTTGATGTGAAATTAATTTTTTTATATATATGGAATTATTTTGAGTCTGTAAAGTTTGACGACGCATGACTCCGAGGAACGATGTGCCTATAACTAATTTCTCATCTTTTTTTGGTACGTTCAGTAAATGCATGAGTGGATTTTTATAACTTTTGAACCGGTGCACAAATTTTAAATCCGAGGGCACCGTTGACAACGTACAGGGATGCCAAACCCATGGAGGATAGAGCTGGTTCTATTAAGAGTTTATGAGCAACACAAAAATCCCTAAATGGAGATCGGCGATCGAGCGATGTCATTAGAGGATAGTTTTGGAGGATGGTGAACACCAACCCACTTCCTGAAGCACATAGGCTCTCCCACAACCAGAGGTAGGAGTTTGATTATTTTTTATTGCATGTGAGTTTTTTGAACCCTTAAATCCACCCTTATGTTTAAAATATAATGCAGAGGGAGTGGGCCTAATGAACTAGGACCGAACCCACCACTACATTTCTAACCTTACACCCTCCTTGTAAGAATGCTGGTGCGACGACACCAACCAGCTATGAAGGAGGTGGCGTGCCGATACGTGCTGCAAGAGGAGGCAGCTGTAGTAAGCCACAACGGTCATCAGAGCGGCTTGCCATAGAGGAGGTGCAGTGCGCTGTCGGGCACCCAAGTGACCAAGGGGCCATGGTTTGTCATCCGTGGTAGTCGTCGAAGGTGTCAGAAACATCAGCCGGTCACGGAATGGGAGGTAGCACGACCAGTTCGCCGCCATTGAGCAGGAAGGCGATGGGACTAGCGCACCGCCGATGAGCAGAGGGCAGCGACGAAAGCCGCTGCGGAGGCAGAACCCGTGCATACCCGGCGGGTTCTGTGGTGACCGGGTGGCTCCCACGGGGCTCTAACATTTCACAAATCCGAACAACCTCCAGCCCATTCAGGAAATTGGGGGGAAACTCCAACCCTTTGATAGCTCGGGCGGACAGCGGGTCATGCCTCATGCGGATAGGCCGCCCCCTAGCGGGTCGGGCCACCCATGTGGGATTCCCCCTTGTGGGCTGAGCCACCCTTCCAACCACCCCAATGTGGGCCGGGTCGGACCGCGACCTAGCAGACCGGGCCAGCCGTGGCCCAGCCTAGACAGGGTTGGGCCAGGCTCAAGCCCAATCAGACCGAGAAATAATTAAAGGGCCATATCTAGAGAACCAAATCTCCGTTTGGCGAACCGTCTGCAGGGTTGGGATCCTTAGATCGATACAGTCATTTTTGGGATACTCTACTTGAGTTTTGGAGAAATATGGACTACAAATGGGTAGGATCAAACCTGTATCCAACCGGGCTCTCGAAACTAAACTGCTTATAAATCACAGATTGGGCCTCTGATTGATGCACCGTCTGTCGCGTTGGAACCCTTACAACATGGAGGTTCATTGGGTCATTGATTTTTGTAGCATATTGGTGGTCTAGGTATGACTGATGTCTTGTGGGTAAGATTCTACAGAACTCAAGTGCACCGGGTGCGAGGAATCATGTGGAAGGCTATAACATAAAGAAGTAACAACGATCCTGTGTGGGTTAGCATCTATAGATCTTGTGTGGGTCAGCATCTATCGGTCCCATGTGTGTCATGTTATATCAGATCTTGTGTGGTTCAACGTAAAACAATCTTGTGTGGGTCAGTGCATACTGATCCTGTGTTGGTCAGAGGGAGTGAGTACGTATCGATCCTGTGTGGGTCTGCAGTAGTGATACTTAACAGAATAATATTATCTAGCCTTCAACTAATCATCTGTACTTATGTACTTAAGTTATACCTAGTTGTGACTTGAATATTTTACCTTCATGGTGTTAACATTGTGGGGTTACCTGTGTGGTACTGCTATCTTCGTGATGTTACCTGTGTGGTACTTCTACCTTCGTGTTGTTTCCTATGTGGTATTTCTATCTTCCTGTTGTTATGTGTGTGGTACTTATACCTTCGTGGTGTTGTATTTTTGGTGTTACCTGTGTGGTACTTCTACCTTCATGGTGTTACCTTTGTGGTATTTTTCCCTTATGTTTGAGATTAGTGTGTCATGATATCTTAGGTATATGTATGGGCATGTACCTAAGTACAGTTGTTCCCTATTGCTTCGTGCTTTGAGATTGAGGTATTCCTTTGTGGTATTTATTTCATGGAACTCTGGGAGGCCTATAGGGGTCTTAGTTTCCCTACTATGTATCATTAAACTCACCCCTATACGGGCTATTCATGCACCTTGTTGTGTCTTGTATAGACGATGGACAATATTGACTGAGGCTGGGGGAGCCAGGACTGGATGGTACTCGGAGGTGGACCATCTGGAATGACATGATGCATGGACTTCTATTCTTGAGCTCTACATACCTTTCAGGTAGGATCCTCAGTGGATGTTCGAGGAGTTGTTTTGTACTTTTTAGTTGTATTTGTACTTTTCAGTTGTACTTGCACTTTTCAGTTGTACTTGTACTTTTAGTTGGGCTTGTATTCTGGCCCCTTTACCGTTATCACTATTTTTACTACATTAGTTTACATAGAGGTTGCTTCTTGTAGTGTTATTGGACTGTGGTTCTATATATGTTAAAATGAAATTCCTTCCTGTTTTAGGGATATGTCTTTTCGGTGCTAGTCGCCAGCCCCTAACCCATGGAAGGTGGGCTTGGGGTAGTTATGGCACGGGGCCCAAGGGACGGGTTGTGACATGCTGCCTCCACTTTTTGACATGGTAATGTGAATAGTTTGGGGTTGATATATGAATGGGTGATGAATTGGTTCACAGATTCGGGCTGATAAAATTATGATTCGATTATGGAAGGATGAGTGATGGGTCATGGTGTGTAGCTATCTAAAACATGAATGATTGGATTATGACCATATGTTTCCTTATAAATAGTAAATATATATTGAGCATGGAGTATATTGTAATGTTTTCACAGAATTGATAATTTCTTATGATGATATTAGGAAAATATGAGTTTTAATAGAGACTTTGGAAAAATAACGAGTTTTTTATATTATATTTTTTGAGAGAAAACATGGTTTTTTAATTGAATTTGAAATCAAAGATTTTATTTTTTATTATCTTTTAAATTATGTTTTTAAAATGATAATTTTCTTTGGATTTTAAATCAACGATTTAAGATGTTTTTTGATAGATCAGTTTTTTTATATAGAAAATGAATTTAATTTATCATTATTGATTGAAAACAGAGTTATTGGTTTGTTCATGCATGGAAATATATTAAATACAATAGAGGAAACCCTTTAAGGATGATACTACACAGTACATGTCCACTTTGGTGGACTTTTAGACATTATAAGTCTTTATGTATAGAAAATGAAGAATTTTTTTTCATTAGAATTGAGTCATAGATCTATGTTGATTGTATGGTAGAGGATTTAATCCCCTGTGTATTGAGTCACATTATTTAATTTCCACTATACAAATTTTTTTTTCTAAAAAACATATTTCTGAATGACTATAATTGTTTCATTGATGGTTTAAATGATTTTATTTTTTGAAACTAAATTATTATTGAATTATAAACAGTTATTTTAGTAATGGGTATTTTAGACAGATCAACAGTCCATTAAAAATTATATGAGTTCCACCGCGTGTTCATTGGAGAAAATTTATTCTTTACAATGGAATTAATGTTTCTATTGAAAATAGTTTATTTGTGAAAGATTTATTTGTGGTGGAATGGAAATTACATCATAAATAACATTCTACTTTTGATTGACCATCCAGTCCATTGCAAATATCATATTGGATGATAATTGTGATAAATAGTTTCTGTTAAGAATAATTTTTGGATAATTGAGAAAATTATTTATGGTGAATACTTATTTGGAAGTATTTCCCTTATGTTGAAAATATGCATAAAAGTTAACTAATTATAATTTAAATACTATCACAAATAGTCTAGAAAAAGACTTTTGATAACAGATTTGTCTGCTGAAAAAGGCCATGACAAAAAAGCAATTATAAAAGCAATCACAAACTCCCATCCCACTCATTCAAAATATCAGAATCTCTCCATTCCTCTCTCAATTTCCACCAATTTTATGGGAAATATATTCTTATATTGTTGATTTTATAATAGAAATCCAAATATCAATTTATTGGTATTTTTGAAAAATATTAGACAGTTATGTGTTTTATTTATTAGTTTAATTATTTTTTCATTTCAAGTTATAAAATGTTAGTCATTAGTTAGTATTTTCATAAATTTTTAATTTCAAAGGATATTAATTTAAAAAATATGGTATAATTTAAATATTTTTTTAATGTTATTTATTAAATTAATATTTTATTTAATTAATAATAGGGTATTATAAATTATAATTTAAGAACATGTAAGATTATAATAGTAAAATTCTATTACCACTCCAAAAATTTAGTTTATTAATAATGATTTAATATAAAACATTAACATGTTAATTATGATTGAGAAAAATAAATAAAATATAAATAATTTCATCTTATTAATAAAAATTAAAAAATTAAAATCATAAATATTTATAATGTATTTTAAAGTATTAAAATTAATAAAAATTTTAATTGTTTGTTAGAATTAGTTACACATGGGAAAATTTAACAAAATTATTCAAAATTTAATATAAATAATACTAAATAAAAAATAAATTTTCTTCAGAAATTACAAATTAGTATAATTATAATAAATCTAAAATAATAACAGTGATGTAAAATTAGGAAGAAATTAAAAAAATAAAAAAAATTTATAAATAATTTATAAATAATAAAAAATAAAAAATGAGGGTTCATTAATTATTATAAATTAGTATAAATTATTACAATTTTTCTAAGAAATAAAAATTATTGGAAAGTTAAAAAATATAATTAGTAATTATAATTAATATAGTTTATTATAAATTACTCAAAATTAATATATATATATTAAAATAATAATAAAATAAGTAACGACATGACAAATAATGTAAACAAACAAGTAAATAAATAAACACTATCATAAATAATCAATTAAATTAGAAAATATAATCAACTAATTAGAAAAATATTAGTAATAAAAAATAATAAAATATTAAAAAAATTTAGTTGAATTAATTTGAAATTATGCAATATATTTAATGAAAATAATAAAATAATAAATCTCTAGAATCCATCATAATTAAAAATTAATAAAGTCATATAATTTATCAAAAATATATTCATACTCGAAAAACTCATTTACAAAGGCAAAACTGATTTATTCCACAACTTGTATTATTTGTGATGGATTTATGAATCTATTATAATAAATATTTTTGTTGTAGTTCTTCATGAATAGTTCTGAAAGGGGAATACATATTTTGATGGAATAATTACTAAACAAATGAAAAATTACACTTATTTAAATAAAAGTAATTATTAATATCAATTAAAAATTAGAAATAAATGAAAAAAATGTAAACTATTA
Source organism: Viscum album (assembly GCA_963277665.1). NCBI lineage: Eukaryota > Viridiplantae > Streptophyta > Magnoliopsida > Santalales > Viscaceae > Viscum > Viscum album. Next base: position 328,313,532 of record OY728152.1, on the reverse strand, counting down.
TTTTCAAATTATAAATAACATTTAATCATTAATAATTTAAAAAATAATTGCAACTTTCTGTTAATAGTTTAAAACTAATAAAATAAAACATAATAAAACACAAAAAAATAAGTAATAATATTATATAGAAATTAAATAATTTTTTTATTTAGTGAAATTAAATTAAAGAATAATTTTTTATCTTTTTTCATGATAAAATAATCACTATATTTTTTTTAGAAAAATATAAACGAAAATAATATTCACTTTTTTTTATTTGAGAATGTGATTGGATAAATCATACCATAAATCCACAGAATTCCTATATAAATCCTATCTATATTAACGTTCTCAAAACATTTAAATAATATTATTTGTTACATTTAGAATTTTAATCAAAAGTTACAATTAAGTGTCTGTGTAAGGAATGTGATCTCAAGAGATTTGGGTATTTTGATAACATTAAGGTTTATCTATTCTGTTTTTTATGAAAAATTATGTCATTTGATATGAACATGGTGAACATAATTCAGAAGAAAATAAATTTATTGTTAGTTCAAGATCCATGATAGTATCTAAATTTATTACATGAGGTTCTCTAGGCATCTTTTTAGAAAATAAGAACACATATTGTGAATTCTGAAATGGAAGCATCTCATTTTTATGTTTTTTTTGAAATCTATTTTTGATACCTTATATTTTATATGATATATCCATAAATTAGAAATTGTTACCAAAATTATTTCTGTTAAATTTGATTTTTTTGTATCTAATTATTGATTTGACCTAATATTTTATGTGGTTAAATTTATATTTATTAAGTGAAATAAACTCTGTATAAATGTATATATCAACAATAAGTTGTATCATAAATTTCATCATAATTATCAGATTGTACATGCATGTTTAAATGAATTCATCTTATATTATGTTGAATATGATTCTTTAGTTAATAGTATGAAATATGCACAATCAAGTAATGAAGTGGTAACTAACCGAATGTCCAAATTTTTTCTTGTCAAACAAATAATGTATTTCTCGATTACTCCTACATTTTTGTGTCTATTAATATCTCACAAAACATACGTATTGATGAAATGACATAGTTGTAATATTTTTATAATTAAAAACATAAATAATCATTAGGATGGTTATTTGTGGTATCATTTTGACCAGGTGCATCAGTCCTTTTCTTTAAAACCTTGCAAAACATCGTTAGTTCTATCTTTTGAAGGATTATATCCATTTGGTTATTAGGGTAGTTAATATTCATGTAATCCAATTTCTATAACTCTATAAAACATACCAACATAGATGTTGATGTATGAACCTTATATCTATTTAGAATTATTAATTCATGGACTTAAACAAATTCGATATTTATTTCAAGATAATAATTGATTAGTTAATCTTTTATGGAGTGATGGATTAACTACATATGATGTAGTTGTAAAACATAAGTTTATACAAAAAAATAGAATTATTTTGAAAATAAGTGACTTTAAAAACATATGGTATGTTATCTAGATAGAGTACACATGGTATAAAATCACATCTATACTACATGAGTGACTGATATTGATTAATAGTTTTCGTGGGAATTTTTTTTTTTTACAATTAGTGATATTTCTTCTTATATATAATCCATTTCGAATTAATTAAATTAATTTTACCAAATTTATAATTGAAATAGATGGACCTATAATATTACTCTTGGATATTCATGTCAATTCTATTGTTTCTTCATTACCTCCAATTATTTTTAATCAAACTATAAATAAAAAATTGGTGGTTTTAGGAGAGATCACAATTTTTTAATGTGAAGTATTTTTTGAATATTACCATATTGGTATGATTTGATGGTTTGTCACAGGCTAGATATAATCCAAAGTAATAATAACTATTTTGATATAATATTCTTTATCCTGATTGACATACCAAGAAATAATAAGGATACTATAATGGAAAAAAATAGATCTTTCCCAAATTTGTAGACATCCCAAATATGATTTATTTGAAAAACAATATCCAAAAATTTAATGAATAAAAAATAAATTAATATCCTTTTAAATAAATAAATTTATTATTCTATCAGTGTATTATATATTTTTAGTTACAAATGGATAAGTTTCTCCTTTTTCTTGATGTATCTAGAATGGTCATTTTGCTATGTTAAAACATCCTGATTATCACATTATAATATAAATATTACAACATATTGGTCTTAGATAGTTATTGAATTATTTTATATCGGATGTGTTGACTAAAATATCTTATTTATATGAAACATTAGTCTGGAAAAAAATAGGCGACAATACTCCGTGTATGCTGCAAGAAGATATTGTTCTCATTTTATTTAAGTTGGAGAAAATATTTCCACCAGCCTTCATTAATTCAGTGGAACATTTAATATTTTATTTCTCTTATAATGAAAAATATGGAGGAACGTTTTAGTTTTAATGGATATACCCATATGAGATATATATGTCGAAATTGAATAAGAAAATAGGTAACAATGAATAAATTAATGTGTAAATTGAAAATGCACATTTTTAGGAGGAAATTTTAAACAAATAATCTTATTATTCTCAATATTAATATCCTTCAATACATAATAAAATGATTAATAGTGAGGAAAATGTTGATGATTTCACAAAAAATTGATTATTAGTACATAATAAGCACAATCATGGTTTTGGTGCTGATCACGATTCATTTATTTTATGTGAATAACACCATAGATCTCAAATATATGCTCTTATCAATTGTGAATGAATGAAATAATTCACATAGTATGTTAATTTGATCTGTAATTTTAAAATATTTTAAAGAGTAAATTTATATTTTTTTGTAGATTATGTAAATATAACATAAAAAATTAACAAAAATTACCCTTACTGATCTTAATGGAATTTGGGGAAATAATTTTGGATAATGGTTTCTAATATTGGTATGGTAATGTTTTTATAGTCATATATATAAAATCCATTTTTTATTTTATATATTTATTTTTAATTTTTTAAGGTATGATAATATGAAAGAATATTTATAGTATTTTATGTGAATTGATGAACCCATCATCCAAATTTTGAAAATTTCAAAATTTATTTGTCATTAATGGAATTTGATTTCATAAATTCACATATGGTGTATCAAAAAAATAAATTAACATATTGTTTTTTTTAAAAGGAAATCATCCTAAAAAAAGTGAAGTTAAATTTTTTGTTATAATGGATGAAATAATTTAGTTTTAGAGTTTGGGATAAAATTACAAAAAAATGTTTAAATGTCATTAGTTTGATACTAATCAAGGGCTATATATTCATCCATAATGTAGAGTAGTTGACATTAAATATATAATTGTTCTTATAGTAAATGGACTATTTATACTGGCACATCTAATATATCATGTTTATTATGATAATTACTATGTTTTTGTGATATTTTAAAGAAATTGAGTGTAATGAAAATAAAATATCATGGAAATCAATTTATGTAAAGATAAAATGGTTTTGTGGATGTTTAAAATGTTGTATTTTTTCAAGAAACAATACCAAATATATCTCTTACTTGAAGAGAAACATATATTGATAAAAAGACCCAGATTTAAGGTTTTATGGTTTTGATATTATGGTTATTGTATGAAAATAATTAAAAATAATGAGTGATCATGAAATTAAATATTACATGGAAATTGATGATGGATAGTAAGAAAATTATGATATCAATACTGAGGGATACGAAGATGAAGATAAGAAATGTTGTGATATTTTATATGTACCGTCATAATCAAGATATATTATTTGTATTTAGAAAATATTTAGTAGTTATTTTATATGTCATATTTTTATAAAAAATAATGTAATTTTATTATTTTAGATGGTTAGAGATTATTATAATGATATGTATCACTTTCTCATTGTTGTTAAGCACTAATTTTATGAAAACTAGTGACATGCTTGATTATATAGAATTTGAAGTATAGGATGTTTATATTATATCATCCACTAATAGGGGTTATTTTCTAGGAATATTTGTGATTCATTACCAAATTATAGAGCTACATCCATATATTGATTTTTATTTCATGATTTAGAAGGTAATTCAATTCTATATTTTAATTAGTTTGTATTGTTTTTATATATATTAATTTTCTGATAAACCGTTCTTATTTGGAAATTTTTTCACATATAGATATTGGGAAGGTATGTTTTATTCTATAAAATCATTTTTGGGACATTTGTGTCCTGGTATTGAGTTCCCATAAATGCTCAACATTGAATGTTCGATCAATGGATGATATGAACATATGTAATATATTTTATTTGAAATTTATTTAATATTAACTTGATATTAATAATTATTTTTTGGGTTTATGATCTCCAGTCCATGATAGAATGAGAGCCTTTATCTAGGAGATATGAGGGATTTTTATGTGTGAGTTTTTTATATTCTTTACATAATTTTAGATATAGAACCCTAGATAGAGCTTTTGTTATAGTTTTTTATTAGTTATGCATGTATTATCAAACAGATTACATACCTACCTTTGATTGGGTTGGATTGTGCTCCCACTGTATATAGAAGAATTTATAGAGGAAGTCTTTATTTGGTTAATAGAATCATGAGAGGAATGATTCCACATTAAGAGTTGTGATTCATACATTTAGTGTATATGAATGACATATGGTATGTAAGATTGAGTATTAAGTTATATATATATTTTAATAAAAATGATTAGGTTGTATTTATATGGGTTACTGTTGATCCTACTGTTCTAGAGTTTTACTTATACAGGAAGATGTGCACTGATTGTACTATAATAGAGACTGTTTTTGACTGATAGTGTCACATTAAAATTAATATTTATATTTTATTTCCTAAAATTTATTTATTTATTTATTTTTAATATTTTTAATTACCCATAAATAAGACATATGATTCCAATACATTTCACATACAGGAGTGTTAGGTCAAGATTGTGGGAGAGGGATCAAGTGAGTTAGGTTTTTGATTCTTTGTCTTAGAAATGGGTGATTATAAACATAATCTAAAAATTTTAGTTTATTGGTATTGGTTCACAAAAGAAGAAACCCAGTTATTAGAGTATTGAAGTGATGTTGTTAGCCAGCTCAAAGAAATCTTGTTAGAATTTTTGTCCACTACCTAATATAGGGAGATGCAATGAGCTGAGGATGAGATTATTTAGTTTATATTCAGAGATAATGAATATTATCATCATTAATAGGAGAAAAATTGCTCATTATAGGAGTAAAAATTTTGGAAGAAGATGGAAAACATAAAATGTATTTTGTATGGTTACGGGATGTTGTTCCCTCTACATATAAATTCAACTAACCCCCAAACGTTCCACATCAGTGACTAAAATTTTTTCTAAAAAAATTAATTTATGTTTATTATTATTATATATAATATAATTTATTTTTCATGATTTATTTTTATTTTTTAAACATTATCAATAGAAGATTTTTTTCATAACATTTTTTTCACCAGGGTAATAATTTCACCACAAATTCCATTTATAATGGAAATCATGATTCCTATTTCGAATACTCGTTATATTTTATTTTTGATAAATTTTTAAATTTTCAAAATTTTTGTTACCAATAAAAAAGTATTTTCATCAGAAAACATATTATAACTTATTATTTTATTGACATACCATTATAAATACTAGTAATAATCACACCATTTTTCACTATGGGTCATTTTTTAAAAATCCTAATATAAATAATTATTTACAAGTAGATTCCATCACAAGTTATGGAAAAATGTTTAGTTTCATTTCTGTATGAAAAAAGTAATATTTTTAATCAATGTTGGTTTTGAAAAACTAACAATCTTTTCCTTATGAATTATTACTATATTTTGTTTTAATAAAAAATTTTTTTTATATTTTCATACATTTATTACTATTTTTGGGTTTTTATATTTTGATGTAATGTAATTCCCTAAAAGGTTTATATTATCCCTTGTGTTGAGAAAATGAATATTTGAGGTGTTTATAAAACAAAATTATGGTTATGAAGGAAAAATGATTACGCATGTGTTGTCTTTTGTTTTTAAAAATAATTAAAATATTATTATTGATCCTTCTAAGAAAAACATTAACATATGGAGTCTAAAAGTCCATGTTAAGTGGAAATATTACAACGAACTGACTTGAATGGATATTGTCCAATAGACTAAGGTGATTGGATAGAGTGTGGCACTAACGTGTTACCCAATTAAGCTCACTATTCTATCAAACAGAGATGTTTGATAAACTCAAATCAAGAGATTATTTGATGATATAAAAAGATATAAATTCCATATTTATACAAAGATAGTAATTATTCTAGAAATGTTTTCTCAATGGTAGAAATTAGTGGAACTATAGTTCCAGGGTAAATAAAATTGTAGTGAAATGTGGAAATAGAAGGAGAGGTGTATGAAAAATTAAAAAATAAATTTTATATATTAATTTAAAAGAATAATTTTTTCAATTTTATCAACCAAATACATTTGGATAGATTGTAATAGACATATTTTTTGTACAGTCATCATACTTATATCTTCGATCAGATGAATGGGATAGATGTTTCTAAATAATATTCAGTGGAAAAAGCTCTCCATGGGATGTCATATGAATTAAGAATTAGATAGAGTAACTATATGGGATAAAAATAGAGGATTCCAAGTTAAAGAATAATGAAATTCTGTTCTAGACATTTGACATCATGTTTCAGATATAGTTTAATGGATAATTATATTCTTATGAAGTTGAAAAAATGATGATTTTATGATTTTTACACTGTTTTTGTAAAGTCATAAAATGTGATGATATTGTGTAGAAAATCCAATGAATCAATAATAAAAAATGGAATAACATGATTCTAGATAATATTGCAAGAGGTTTTAAAGAAGAACATTGATTCTGAGTTTTAATTAAGTCTTTATAAATATTAATGGATCCTATTTTTTTTATGAATTATGAAGGTGATTAATCACTATAATATTTGAGTAGGATATTAAAATTTTGATTAGGAACTTTGAATTTCTAGTTTGTGACCCTCTATATGCCTTTTAAAAAATGATTCATATATAAATGGAACCTGGTGCATTGAGAATATGTTAGTAATGTTGTTTCTTCCACGATAGTTATTTATGAAATAAGTTTTTGACTATAGAGATCTATAGAAATTTTGTAGATGAATTAGAAATAGTATCATCTAATGTAAAGTGGTATCAGAAAGACAAATACAAGATATAGTTTTCTATCAATTAAAATTGGATGAATAGGGTGATGAAGTGATCAGAAAACCATGTTATCGAACAATAGATAATGAAAAAAGGTTGATTAAACTGAATCTACAAGATATAGTTCACCAAATATACTTCTACTAGATGGAGAAGTCCTTATTTTTATTTGTGTATGAATGTGAAGGGTAGGAAAATGATATTTCAAGAATAAAATTGTGATCAAATTTAAGGCAGAACCATGATAACCTATTTAATCATACTGGTGATAGTTTTTTTGTAACAAAATTGTTCTATCACAATATTTGTTTGTGGAACTCATGCATATTTGAAGGACTATAATTCAATGAAAGTTATGGATATTTATTTTTTATTATAAACCAGATGATTTTTTCTAGTTGGTTGTGGTCTTTTATTATATCTAATCCATTAATAGAAATAGTTATTATTAATGAGTAGTAAACATTATAAAAACATGTGTTATTATATGTGTGATTTTTTTGACATATTCAATTCTCACTAATAAGATGAATTGTTTGTCTTTAAAAGAAGAAAAAGATAAAAAAAATAATTTATGAATTAAATCACCACATCTCTCAGGGATCACATAAATATTAACTGGACTATTCAATTAGTATCTATGTAGGTTTCATTTATTTAATCATCTTTGTGTGAACTTTGTTTAAGAAAAAATTTGGGAAGTATGTTTAGAACTCAGTTAATAGTAAGGGGATTCTTGTATTTGAAAATAATAACTTTCATATTAGGAAGGAAATAATTTTAACTTATCTATTATCTATTGGATATAGTTTTCTTGAAGATTATACATATGGTTTACCTCTTCCTACTACGAAAACTCCTTTAATATTTCTAGATAATAATAATACGAAGAAGGATGGGTGAGGCATAAATTCTTTAAATTTTTCACTCTCCAAAAGTGATTTCCTTAGGGTTAAATGAGTTGGAATTGATAAAAGCATCATGGACTAGTTAAAGACAATTTTTGAATGAAATTTTAATGTGAATAAATCCTTATTTAAAATCATGACCTTAAAGAATGAAGATATTAATATAGGATATGATGAATCTGTTAGTGACATCTTTAAATGGTTAAATGAAATTTTAGGCACCGGAATATGTTTTTTTGAGAGGTTTGAATAATCCAACTACCATTGGAAATATTTTAATAATTCATCCTGAAAATTTATATCAGGGAATAATCTTTAGAATATAAATATCCTAAAACTATCTCACTAGATAATCTACATATTATTCTTATCAATTAAGAAATGATAATAGGAAAGGTTATCAATAAGAAGAATGATAAATTTGATTGAGAAAGTTTTATCAGAGACACAATAACAATGAATAGTAATAAATTTGTGGTCGATAAATAAGTCTATGATAATGAAATTGAATATGAGTTTGTAAAAAGTTTGATGAATTTAGGTATTTTTATATGAAAGTCAAAATAGTAACCTAGAAGTATAATGGAATGTTACCATTGAATTTATTTAATTAGAAATCCATTATACATTTTGTAGAAGGTTATCTAAGGCTAATGGAAGATAAATATAGTGAAAAGGAAGATGAAAATACAAGAATATCTATGAAGAATAAGATAGACAAATTAAAGTCCATTTTAAATGGAATAGGTAATAATTTCTATAAATATATGATGATATTTTTTTTTGAAAAATGTGAGGAAGATTATGATAGTTAAGTGGAAGATAAAATATCAAGTGATTACGTTGCTAATATTTTGGTTATTGTACAAGGTAATGATTGGAAATTTAGCTATGATGAAAGTAAAAATTGTGATGAAGAAGAATAAGAGACTAATATTTATTTTATTTTTAAAATGGAACTTAAATAATGTCTCTAAAAAATAATTTAACTTAAAAAATAGAATAATATGTTAAAAAAATATGACCTATTATAAACAAACTAAGAATTAGTTATTAAATAAAAATATTGATTGTTAAAAAATAAATATCTAAATATCAGACTTTATATAGAGAAAAACCTAAAAATCATGATTGAATAAATGATAAAGTTAAAGGAAAAATAATTTGAATAAATTTAACAGAAATCATTTAATCAGAACACGGAATCAATAACATAAAAAAGTTTGTTATAGAAGTTGATGAATGTTCTAAAAAGTATAAATATCATAAGGATCAACAAATATCATCCTTAGTGGTTAACAACAAAATTGAACATGGTCAAAAAAATAAGCAAGTTAATAATTCCATTTATGCAGAAAAAAATAGAAATGAAAACATTTATAAATTATTGATAAATCAAAGGATGAAGAAAAAAAGAAGAACTACTAGTTACTTTGTTAAGGATAAAAATAATTCTTTAAAAAATAATGATTATGGATTTGAATATGATAGAAAATTGGTGCATATTTTTGAACAACATACATGTTATAGAGGAAAATATTTTTTGTATATATATTTCCCACATTGTAGAGGCTTTGTCCATATATAGAAAATGTTCTCGTTTAATTATCAACACTATAATGAATACATTAGGTAATGTAGGGAAATTTTTATGGGGAGTCAAACCACTCATAGAAGAAGACTTAAAAAATACATTCTCAAAATGTAATATATAATTCATCCATGGTATACTATTTTTGAAAGATCTGATCAGCCAAAAAATCTTACTAAAGGCTGTATTATTATGAAACAACCTCAACATAATTTTATGAAAACCCACAAGATAATCATGTGAAGGAATAAAAAGGAAAAGAGAAGGCATTAATTGTTGAGAGACCCACAAGATAATCTGGTGAAGGAATAAAAAGGAAAATAGAAGGCATTAGTTGTTGAAACATCTCTCAATGATATAAAAGTATAATAACATTAGATATTGGATAGTTGGTGGGTTTTTACATATGACTGGATATATAATGTTTTTTAAGAATGAAAAAGATTATAGATAAGGAATAATGACTTTTATAAATGACGAGTTTATTGAAATCAATGGTATTGGATCTTCTATCATTGGAAATGAAAAATATAAATCCAAAAGCACATTGTTTTTTAATGTGATGAAAAAAAATTTATTGAGTGTTTCATATATATGGGATGATGGTAAAAATATTTTTCAAAAGAGATGTATTTTTCAAAAGGATTCAAGATGGGAATGTTGAGATGAGAGGAAAACAAACCAAGGGAAATATTTTCCATGTTATAGATGTATAGAGATCATGCTATTCGGTCATGATATAAGATAATTAGATATGGAATAAAAGGAACAGACATATGTTACAAAGGAATATGATAAAGGTAACAAAGAGAAAATATATTCATTATATTCATTGTATAAAAATAATAAGAGACTGGTGTTGTTTGATATATTAGAAAGGGAAGATAACTAATTTAGTACAAATGAAAATTGACATAAATTCAACTAATCCCTTAGATATTATTCGTTATAACATATGTGGACTCAAGAAAAAGAAACCATAAAATGAAGAAAATTAATTTATTTTCTTTATCAATGATTTTACTAATATTTTATGTGTTATGTTTTTGAAACATAAATTAGAGGCTCTTAAAATGGTTTAATGTTTTAGGTGAAGTGTTGAAAATTAATTTGTACATTCCATAAATAACATTTAAAATGATAATAGTGTATAATACATGAATAGGATGTTTAATTATTTTCATTAAATGCATGGGATTTGTAATGAGTTTAGTGCCCCAGAAATACCATAAGAAAATGGTGTTTCTGAAATAAAAAATAAATGTTTTGTGGGGATGCCTCAAACGATGTTGAATTAACATGATATTTATTGATTCATTTAGAGGAAATATATTGGATCAATTATTCATATTAAGAATCATTGTTTCTAAGGAAAAATTTGATATGGATTTTTACGAGATTAAATATAAATAAATGATATGTTTAAAATACCTATGTGTGTTTGGTGGTCCCTACATAATTAAATTAAATGGTGGGAATATTTGAAGGTATGGTTGAAGATTTATTGATGGTATTTTCCTTAGATTCTTTAGATGTAAAAATGATATAAAATTCTTATAGAAAAACATGACAATTAATTTCAGATACTATATAAAGTGATTATGAATTCTATATTGTTAAAAAAATTGAACAATTTCTTACATAAGTGATGATGTTGAAATAGTACAAGACGATGATGTTAATTAATCTATTTCAAGAAATAAGGTACAATCACATTCATCTCGTCCAAGGTTATAAATGTAGATAGAGGTCTAAAATATCATTGGTGATCAAGTACAAGAGGTTTAACCAATATTAATAATGAGGATATTTTCATATACTTAATTTTATTCAAATGTTTAAAAACGATTTTTTAATGAATAATTTTAGCATCAACACAGTGATCCATACATTTTTAACATAATTATTACATCTTATTAAAGGAATATTCATTGAATAACATTACGATCCACATCAAAATTATAAAGATTTTGTATTTTTGGAAAATTGGATACATAATAAATTGGTACATAAAAGTTAAACATCATCTTTCACTTAGTTATTCACAACAAGAAACCTTATTAAGAAGATCATAAAAAAACATTATTCATATCATAAAGAAAATGAAACATAATAAGGGGTGAGATCAGATGCTTAGTTGGGGGTAAATAAGGGATATATCAATGATCAATTAAGCATGAAATGAGTATAATGGGAATAATAACATGATATTAATCTATTAAAAACATATAAAATATTTTTTAGATCATAAACAATAGTCATTGAATAAATCATTTTAGTATATAAGAGATGAATCATGAAGGAATCAAATAACAAGATCCATGAGAAAATAACATTTCCATAAGATCATGTCTTAAAATAGTGGCATAAATTGTTGAATAATCATAATCATTGAAATATTATTTCAAGGATACCCACTAATACATTCATCACATTTTAGGTCTAGGATGACTTCCCATGTACCTACATCATGCTTTGTATAACCTCCCACGTACCCTATTTTTAGCTTGGGATGACCTCCCCTATACCCTGTTTGGGCTTGGTTTAACCTCTTGTGTAACCTTTGATCACATAAAACATTAATCATTACCTATTTAATAAGAGGTATATATAATTTTGGGCCCACACATCACATACTCATAACCCATTCATATGTATGCCCAAAAATCAAACAAAATTCATTATATCATCATAGCATAACACATATAAAATAAACGGGTTTCATAAACATCTCATCATCATAGTAATAAAACATATAGAGAAAGAACATGGATGGTATCATTGGATCATATCCCTATTAAATAATATATAACATTTAATTATTTTATCATAGCTAGAATATATCTTTTTATGATCTCTGGAATATTACACTAGGAAAATACAATTTTCTTCTTGAAATCACTTATTTGAAATATAAAAATATAAAAAATATTAATGAAAAAATTTTATTTGAAATGATACATGGAAAATTTTCCATTAATATTCAAATAATATAGTTTTCATGGTGGTGAAAAACTCTATTTACTCCATTTATGTTAAAATAGTGATTCATTTCACATTTATAGTAAAAAGGATAATATAACTCATTTAGAAAACACAAAGAATAATCCATTGAATTTTTTTATAGAAATTAAAGATTTGGTAGATATTATTTTAAAAACAATAACATGATAATAATAAAAATAAAATTTTTGAAAACATTTTAAATTAAACATGGTCATGGAATAAAATGATTCCGGACCACATAGTGTAACATAGTTAGTTTTCCTTAAATACATCCATTCAATCTCTTGAGTAATTAAATTGAGAAAAATGAATTGAAAATATTTTTTATAAATAAATAACTATATGATAATATAAATTATGTTTTTTATCAAGTAAGGATCATTTAGTTTCCCTTAACAGAAATTCAAGCACAGACAATCCTGATTTAAAAGTGATTAAAAATAAATCTCTTAAGGCTTTGGTAAATCATGAATCATAAAAACTATTAAAGAATAAATTCAAATGAAACATTAAATTACATGATTATAATGATATTCATGATATTAAAAGTCATATAGTCTATATAAAAACCTCATAAAATAATGTAAGTGCATAACATATGATATGTACCAACAAAGATAATTTGAGATGATAAACCCTTACCGATATGAAAATATCCAAAAACAAACCTCAGGAAAGAGAGATCCAAATTTTTATTTTTTAATTATGATAATTTTAATGGGAATAATTAAAAAAGACATTATTTTTAAGTATATACACCACACAAAAGAATCAAGTCGTGAATATGGAATATGCCTTCAATAAATAAAAGTGAGATGAGAAATCCATTACTCTAAGTCACATATTTCTTCGTAAAAGTATGAAAATACAATATAATTAATATATATTATTTATAAATATATTTAATAACTATAATAAAAAATATAATTCCATATATTATTTACTTACACCAGATTATCACCATTTATTGACAAATAATTATTAAAATCACAGTTCTAGGTGATAACTACATCATTTTTTATTCATGTTTCGGTTTGATAGTAGCATTTATTAAACATTAATCAAGGTTCCATCATCTTAAATATGGTATTAATTTTATGACTGTCATATTTAATAATTATATACACCTTTATAATTATTCTTAAATACTGATGATGAAAAACTAATTACATGATTTTATGGAGATGATAGTCCGTACACATGTAGGAGTGGTATTTAAACTTTTTGAGGGTTGGGATAAAGAAAAGAAAATAATAATTATTTCTAGAAAAAAATTATATCATATATATCACATATATTCAATAAAAATATCATTATTACAATTCATATAAAGATAAAATGAAAAACAAATCACGTCGCTTCGTAGAGGTAGTAGTACGAACGTATGAATTGAAAACTACTTATTTTAAATGGAAATAATGTTAATATGAGAGATAATATAATATAATTATAGAATTACTTTTCAAGGAATGATATCCCCAAGGTATATCTTTATTTAGAAAGGGACTCCAAGATTCTATGGGAATATAGATTTGGATAAGTATGACTCATCCTCCTTAGACATATGAACAAAAAATGCATGTTATTATAATTTTAGAAGATATTATATGATAATGTATTCTTGAATTTTGAATTTCATGGGAATAAAATCTATCAATGGTTGATTTTTTGTATGAAAATAGTTATTAATCATTGATCTATATGGAATAATTTAATGTGTTATATGTTGAATCATGTTGGTCACTATTATATGAGATTGGGGCTGGTGAGGGAAATATAATGGGACTCTGTTTGGTTAAATAGATGAAAAATAAAAAAAAATTATTTATAAATGTATATTTTCGTTAAATTTTCAAAATACTTCTTAAATTGATCATCGATGAATACCCCTGAGATCTGATGTTGGGGATTGTGTATTTTTAAAAACGCATCATATGTTGGAATAATGAATGTTGGGAAAACATAAACGACTGATTCCACGAAGCATGGCCCCTTATGAGATCTTTTATTATATTGGTGAAGTTGATCATTGGTTGGTATTTATATAATTTTATGTAAAAATTCATTAATTTTTTATGTTTCTCCATTAAATAAGTATCTATCAAATGGAAATTATGTTTTTAATTGAGTTATGGTTTTGTTAAAACCTAGGTGTCCTATATTAAAAGTCTCATTTACATAAATATTTAAAAATATAATATTATTATAGAATTTAGTATTTGTTTTGTGAGAGTGTTAGGTAAATATGAGATGATTCAAGAAGAAACAAAGGACAGATAATCACATATGTTGTTTGAGTGGCTATAGTTTCTCTATGATGGGTATATCCAATGACTTTTTAGAGGAACAAAATTCATATTATGGTAGAATTATTATGCCAATATGTTTAAGTTTATTTAATTTATATGGAAAATTAATTGAGTTCATTTATTAAATCCTATACAACATGAGAAACGTGATATTTATTCTTATATTTTTTATTATTAATTATGGGACATTTTTTTAAATGTTATTATTGGGAGAATAATTTTCTAAAGAGATATGGGGAATATATTTGATATTTTTGAATATGGAAATATTGTTATGGGAATTTATCATAGTTAATTATGTGTAATTATTGGATTATATGAGAGGTTTTACAATGCATTATGTATAGTTTACCTTCTAATTATGTTGGAAATAATTGATTTTTAGTGGATGGAATGAAATTATGATTAAAGGAATGGAATTTAAATAGTATAGAGATGGAGAGTTAAAGGAACCATTTAACTCATTAATGAAGAATGTGAATTTATAATTTGATTAGTGGAAGGATTTATAAATAGTATTGGTTCTTTCTATTCTTCTCATTGAGATCTATCTATATTTTACATAGAAGGATTTTATATTTCAAAAATAAATTAAAAGTAATATATTTGATTGAATTAATATGGTATATAAATTAAATTAATCTATATATTGTAGATTAATTATTTTGAGTGATATGTGACATTTAAATTTCTTAGAACCCCTGTTCTTAGCATTCCCATTCTGGTGGTATTAATTTATATTTTAAAAACATTTATATGGTGTAATTGTAAATGGAATGAGGGTACAGATAAATAAAGTAGTTTCCATTCAAAAAATTGATTTTTATCTCTTGAGCATTATATTTAACAATAAAATAACGAGTTACTTGGGGGTCGTGACACTCACTAGTGGCTCTATACACTGTAATAGGGAGTTATAAAGGGATCATGGAAAAAATGGAATGGGCCATGAAAAATGTGCATGAGACTATTAAATGTTTTTAAATGGAAAATATATTCATTTGGTTAATAAAATAAAACTTATTAAGGATTTTAATGATTATACTCTATGATTTATCTTGTAAATTTAAACTATTAATAATTTGTAGATATTCAATGAATTCACATTTTTATAGATGGACTTGGTTATTTTATATGACATTAGATAATCTATTTATTTTTTGATGATATATTATTTTATGTAAAATACATTTATTTATCGGTGTTATGAGAAATTTTGTTTTTGATTCAAAATTTCAATGTTTGAAAACATGATTTTATAATGATACCCTTGGGAAGGGTTATATTTTGATAAATTGTTTTGATTCTATTTATTATGAAACACATTCAAAATGTGTTCCTGTAAGTTCTAAAAAATGATTTCTAATGAGATTTGTTCTAAAACCTCCATGCTCTAGCAGCGGTAAAGTTGATAATTACATTGTATGCATCAAGGTGAGGAATTATTATAATGATTGGGGTCATATGACTACCTGGTCTCCCAATATTGGTTAAGATGCTATATTTGGGTGGGGCTTTGAATGGATAATTACTTTTTTTACACCATGGTACTAGGTGAATGATTATTTAAATATTCATGAGTGAGTAATGACTTTTCTAGGTAGTATTCTAGAACATAAATAATTGGTTCATAATCAATATTTTCCATAACACGAGTGAATTCTCAAGAAACAACGAGTTTTTGATGATATTTTCAAGAAATTTGGAGTTTTTCGTTATGATATTATTAAATGATGAGTTTCTATTAAGACTTTGTTAAAATAGTGAATCCATTTCAATTGATGTTTTAGAGAGAAAAAAGGGTTTATGACTTGATTTGAAATCAAATATTTTTTAAAGGTGGATCAACCGATTTAACCCATTCCCCCTGATGCCCCTTCCTTAGTGGTGTGCTACACTACAAAGATACCATGTAGGAACACTCCCAAGGATCATAAGAAATATTCAATCCCTCTCCTTAGTGAGACTCTAACCCACATCAAAAAGGTACCAGGATATTTTTGACATAGATTTTACTATAATTGATTTAAAAAATAAATTATTTTATTTTTATGTGCTCTAAAATAATTGGTTTTCAAATCAAATATGATAATTTAAAAACAAATTATTTTATTTTTATGTGCTCTAAAATAATTGGTTTTTAAATTATCATATTTGATTTGATTTTAAGTTTTTTTGGGATGTTTTTTAATAAATCTACATTTTTTGATGTAATTTTATTTGTTTTATCATTGTTGATTTATATTTCATTAATTTCAAATTTCATGAATGTAAAAATATCGGAATCAATGGGTAAATTATATAAATTTTTAATCATCCCTACACATTCACTATAGTAAATTTATATACATTAGTTATTACAATGTAGTGAAAGGGAATAATATATTTGTTATTAGTTGAGATTCATATATCAACATTCAAAATAAGAAGTATTTTTTATTGTCTATAAGATCAAGTAATATTATTTTTTTTAGCATGGAGGATTTCATTTTTATTCAATGATCACTTTTTAAAACTACAAATATTCCCACTATGATTTTTTTAATAAAAATTAGTTTTACATCCATATGTATTTATTATACTTATTAATTGTATATATTTTAATGGAAAATTTTTATTCAATAAGTTTATTTTATCCCTTTTCACTAGTTATTGTCCTTTGAAGATCTGGAGTCATGATTGTGTCGAGGTGAAATTATTGTTCTGCTCTAGATATTATTAATACAAGGTCAGGTTGTTACACCAGGTCTAAAGATTGAATGATGAAAAAATATGGTTAATTTTCATATTACACAATATGAGTAAGTCTTTATTGAAATAGATAAAGAATAGAGGTTTTTCCTTACACTATAGTGATTTACATTGAACATATAAAATATTAAAGAGAGTGAACTTTGTGTTCATGAATTGTTTTTTCAAAAAGGAACACCATAATGATTAAATATGATTATATTTATCATTATAATTTTAAATCCACATAAACCAATTCTTTGCATCTCAATATTCAAATGGAAAGAGATGATATTTTAAGAGGAAGTGATCTTAGAACCAGGTAATGGACCAATCAAAAATAGTTTTAATCATAATGAAATGTGTTAGCGAACTGTGTAAATAATTGATTTTTCATGAACACTCTACAGATTATCACCTCAACATTATATATTAAACCATGTAAAAACTAGGTGTCACTTTAAATTTCCCTTTTTTGCCTTTCTATGCATAATTGTTTTAATTTGATAGATTTGACTATTCATTCTAAAAGTAAATTAATATACATGATAAATTTTTCATCCCTTGTAATTTCCCTGAAACTTTCCTATGATAATTACCTATTAGGTTGATTAAATAATATTTTATACCATAGAGATAAAAAATGATATCAAAGTTGAATGGTTTTTACTAACAAATATATTATTTAAAGTATTAATATTCCCAATTATCTAAAAATAGGTAGTCTTGTAAATGAGAAAAATATTCCTATATTTGTTTTGATTAATTAAAATATATATAATAATATAATAAATTAATAGATGGGATAAATTTGATTTTAATCTTACACAACTATGATTTATGAAATTCAAATTAGTGGTGAAATTGGGGATCCTTAGACTGAAAAAATAAGTAGTTATTGAATATAAATACATATGCTAAAAATTATTTCATTAGATCTATTTTTATTAAATATTATTTAAAATTAAAAGATTAAAATAGTAAAAAAATTATATTTTTGTACATCTTATAAATGTGATAAAAAATGGAATATTCTAAGATTTATTTTATAAGGAATATGTTTAAATATTTAAATATATACCGAAATGAATACAATGATAAATTATTATTTTTCCATCAATATTGTATTTGTACTATTGAGTAATATCATATAAAATATTTAAGATATCTAAACCCTCAATAATATTCAATGGTGTATTCCAATGATCTACAATGTAATCATTTCAATGATAGTGGAAAGAGAACCCAGTCAAGTGACATTTAATGATCTTCAAGACAATATAGTGTTATATGAGATGAGGTTCAATATATAAGGAATATCAATCCATATATCATCAAAGTAAAAGGAATTTATATAAATATATAATATAAAAATAGAATAATATTGTAAAGATGTAAGTAATTACTTTACTTAATTTCTTGTTGGTAAGTAAAAAATATGTAAAAGAAGGTTTCATGGTAAACTACTATTTCCATTTTACAAATGTGAAAAAGTGGAAGACATAGAAATTATTTGAAAAAGGGCATAAATAATAAGTTGATGATATTTATTTCTCTATAATAATTTAAAACATTTTTTCTATTGAACATTCGAACAAAAATATTAATTTTGGTAAAAAAAATTATATAAAAAAATAAAAGGATAATATTTGTGAGAAATTAGAGATGTTATTTAAAATGTTTTTTATAAAATAATTATGGGGGTGTAAATAATTATCATTAATTTATTATTTTTAAAAAAATGTACACCATGTGAGAATTTTTCTATCATTTAATTTTTTATGACTTAAGAAATGTAGTGAACATTTGAAAAGTTATATGTATAAATGAATTCCTATAACTTTATAAAGCTACTATAAAATATGGTGGCTATATAATTGATATGATCAACCCCATCTAACATAAATATAATCAACTATCTTCATCTTTCATATAATAAAGAATGTATTGGAAGAGATTATCCTTTACACAAATTAAAAATAATTACAAAGAATATGGGGATGCATTATCCTTAAATAAATAAAATAGCTACTAAACCATAATGATATTTCACATCAACAATGAAAAAACTAAAACCTAATAAATAAAGAAGATTGAAAACATTGTATGAGAATTTCCATCAGTATGAAAATTAACATCATTGGTTTTATAGAAAATCTTCAAATCATTCTAAGAAATTTAAGTCAAGAAAGGATTTCTCCCATATAATAAACAAAAACCTTCATTTATTAATCAAATATCCATTTTCTCTCCTTGAGAATATAAAATATCAATAATTTAGAAAAGTAACTCTCAAGGTAAACTAATTAAAAATTTTACATTCTTATTACAAAGGGGATATTTAATATTCCTTACACATTTTTATTTATAATTTGATCAGAAATGATAATAATAGTAATAATTCACACACACCTATTTCATTAACTAAAATTTATAATCAAAAAAATTTATATACCTAAAAAAAATTCTATTATTCTATAGATTAATATATCGATCCACATGTATTATGTTTCCTCCATTCATGTACTTTAATTAAATTGTAACATTTACAGTATATGATAACCAATTCATGTTTTTTAACTAATTAGATAAATTACTGTGTATTTTGTTAAGCAAAATATCCCTAAATCTCACAATTCTTATAATGCATTAAAAAGACACAAGGTCAATCAAAAAAAAAATTAAATCTCCTTTAATTTTTAGTTTTGCAATTTTTAAATCATTTTCTATTTATTCATAATTAATAGAAAAAAATAGTTAACATTTTGTGTATATAACTCCATGGACCTATATTCCACTATACGGTGCCCTTAGCTCGATTAGTCACATAAACCCAAGCACCTCTCCCATAATGCCAGAGGCTGCCGACTAGCAGTGAGGGCCTAGGGCGTGTTTGTGTAGAGACTATGCACTCAATATTAGGGTGCAAGACAGTGGAATAACGATAACATTTATTAGTGGTAGTAATAAAAATTCAAATAACATTTATATTAACAATAAATTAACATATAAAATATGACAAAAGGAATATCATATTAATAATACGATGATACATGTCATGTCTCTAAAAATCATCCAAAATAGGTATACCTGGAATGTGTATAATAGATATATCAAAAATTAAGAAAAGGGAAAAAATTGTTTTCTCCAGATTGCTTCACAAGCCTCAAATCGGTCTTATGCTCTCCAACTACAAATCATGAAACAAGTTCAAGAATCAAAAACTGGTAACTTGACCTGGTACCTAAATATATCTATATAGTATGTCTAGGTACACAGTTACAGCCCAGACAGGGTGTGGGATATAGTCCCAGTAGGTCGCCACCCAATTTTTCTATAACAAATCAAGGATTTGAAATATAAAATTATATAATAGAGTGGAATATTTATCATAAATATGCATTAATGAAATGTAAAGTTCCCAATGTATGTATAATATTGAACAAGTGACACTGTATAACCCAAAAAGTCTCCCTAAAAAAGGTTTCTGGATTCTATTACAAGGAAACTAATAATAAAAAGTAATTAAACACAATAGACATGTTGTATACCCCACAATTACCTTTTCTTATAACTTATATACAATAACAATCACAACCACACCTTATAAAGTGTAACAACATACGACGTTTGATCCATATAATCATGCACATCAAATTTACCCTGGATGAGCTGTATAATCCAATGTGTCAAACAATCTGGGTTCAGATCCAATGTATAGAAGACTGAAGCATCCTCATTGAGTCCAAGGAGAATCTCGGAGGAAACATCAAAACAACACTAGTGGAGTTCAAGGATCATTTCAATAGAGAATGTCCAATATGAGTCCAAAAAGATAGATCCAAGGGGTAGAAATTCCCTTGTAATAATATGTAATAAAGCACCAAGGGGCATAGAGGTCAAAGGTATCGAAATATTAAAACAAGACCCATGGCTGAACCATTCATTGCATATAAATGTATTCAAGATCTATTTTATTCAAACCAAGGAATTCACTACCATCTTAAATAAAATCTCATTCCATTGATCAAGTCACAGGTATTCTAGTTCCACGAGTTTACCCACTAATATAAAAATTCACTACTGAATAAATTCAATAAGAATGACCACTCATATAACAATTACATATTAAACATTTATTAAAAGCATCAATATGAAATGGAGGAAAACCATCTCCCAATCAATCAATTCAATTCTATTCATTTATAAATAGGATTCCTCGAACTAATTAAGAACTAAAACTCACCCCATGGGTTGTTCAATAAATGCAACCTCTAAGGCACACCACATGGTTGACCTTGGTTGGGGAACTAACCTCCAACAAGTCTTAAGGGAACTAAAGGTCATCCCAGACAAGTTCCATTTAATTTAATTCAATTATAAAATTCAATTTAAGTGGCATTCTAGAATGTTTGGGTAGAATAACAATGCATACTAGCTTAATAAATAACCAAACCTCTTGAGAAAAGTATACAACACCTACCAAAGTTATGTAATAGAGTGCTCGTCCAGTATCAAATTTTTTCTGGACTCATATCAAAAGAATAATGAATAAAATATGAAGAACCTAAAAATAAGGCATATTTTCTTGTACCTAAATAAATCACCCAATATAAAGATAAACAAATAATGATACAAAAGGAATTGAGTACTCACTCGTATAAATATAATTAGATAATCATTTCTTAAATCGATGTTCGAATAGAAGAATGGGATCAAAATCTACGATATAGATTCAAAATGGAGCTCTATCCATTGGTGCTTTCAACTAGAAACAAATGATAAGAGGGTTTTAGGTTTAAAATTTATTTAAGGGGAAAATTTTCATTTTCCCTCAAAATATAGGCCATATATTATGGAAATGTAGTTAGTAAAACTATGTACCAACCATGCACCATCTGCTGTAAGTAGGGGAACCTTTCACAGTTAATGCCCACAATTTGACAAACAATGAAAAAACCATGTCTCATCCCACTATCAACAACTTTAGGTACCCCCACATAGGATTGTGCCTCCATCCACCTAGTTTCATCCAACTGTGTGGCCTGTGTCACCCTACAATCCAACCTTACATGGTAAATCGTAATTGTGAGACCTTCCCCACACATTTATAACCAACTCTGCGACCTGCTTTTTTCACTAGAAATTTGGTCTTCAGGCTATGAAAAATCCCTAGACAACCCTGTAAAAACAAGATCCCAGAGGTTATCCACATTAGGTTATAACTAAGCATTTAATATAAAGTTAAAAAGACCCATACCTCGTACAAAAACCTAATAACTTATAGTGTAGTATAATAATATCCTATGTTATGGTTAGAATTTTTTTCTAATTTTTTTCAATTATCTTAAAAAATTAAGCATTTTGTGGTAAAAAATCTTCTTGTACTTTGAGTACAATAATGTAAATATTTTACATGTCGTATAAAAAACATATCCAATTATTGTGTGTTTAGTTGACTATTTATACTAAATCGTGTGATAAAAAAACTTATGTCAACCTATTTCATTCAGTAGAATATTCACTACAACCTCACAAGAGCCTTTTATTGGGAAACTTTTATATTTTTATAAACAATCTAACATGAACATAATATTATTACAACTATACTTCCCACATAAAAAACACTCATCTAAATTTATACCACACATTGATGATATTGATTTAAACTCCATTATAACAACCAAAACATTTTTAACATGTCTCAAAGACACTAATTACCATCATAAAAAATTTTACTTGAATTCTTAATTATATTATTAGTAGAAAATATTATTAAATAATAAAATATTTACCTATATAAAAAATATAAATCTTCATAGAACAGAATCAATTATTCAAAAAAAATTACTTATAGATAATGAAATTATGTTATGCTGAATCACCACACCACTAAAATTATTCAAAAATAATAATTATATAATCATATCCATGTTCAATCTTCAATAAAATTTAAAATCACAATTCATAAAATTTTATTAACAAAAAATAAAAATTCATAATTCTTTGTGTATTTTAATCTCCCCCAATTGAGTTTTTACTAATAATATAAATCTCATAGATGAAATAATATACCTATATATTTTTATTTCTATTATTTATTCCTCATTTTCGTTACCCAATTTTTAATTATTCTATATTTTAATAATCTATAAATAAATGTATATTCTCCCAATGAATTTTATGCTTCTCACAACCCTTGAAAACATAGTCTAACGTAATGTAAATATTTAGGGAACTTAATCATTATACACAAATTTTCAAAATTCTAGTTTAAATTTTATTTTTCATTAATAAACAATAATATTCACCGTAATCATTATGACTACTACATGGGACACTATAAATATAGGAAAAAGAATTGTAATATTAAATACTTTAGTAAAAAAATATTTGAAATCATACATCACATTCTTATTTCAATATTAAATAACCAATTTTTTAATATAATAGAGACTCATCCCTATATTGATCCATTACATAATACTATCATACATTTTAAATCCCATCAATCATATTAAATAAAGATGAAGTGACGATAAAATATATGCTTCTAAAAATACCCCCCTTAATTTAATGAATAATTATATTTCATAATATCATCCTATATATAATGAAACTATTGGATCTAGGGTTTTTTACTGATCCCATGGGGTTTATTGAATGGGATTAACCATCCTCATTTTTTCTATTTGGTATCTCATCAAGACCATAACAGGTCATCTCATGATGTTATATCGCAAATACAACATTGGGGGTTGGGTAGTTCCATGAACTCATATAAATACCATATGAGAATTCCACCCCAATAAGGCCTTTTAATATCCTGAGGTAGTGATCCAAAATTGGTAATATTGTTTATGGAGGGGTGGAATGAACTCCTAGTTTTTATTAAAGAACATGCGAAGGTTCAAACCCCTTCGATTATGATGAGAGAGACACTGTTGGATCAAGGGTTTTCTAGAACTCTTTGAGGTTCATGAAATAGGATTTATATCCCTCTTGAATAGATTCTTGGTTTCATATTGTGACTCTAATAGGTCATTCCATAATTATTGGTCTGAAGTCCCACATTGATAAAGGTAGTGTTTCATTTACTCAAATAAATACCACATGGAAATTACACCTAGCACGAGGCCATTAAAATATCAGGGGTAGTGATCCATATTGGAATATTTCATGTATGGATGGATGGAAATACTTGTATATCATGGAAGATAATTATAGATTTTATCTCAGAAGATACAAAATATTCTATTTTAGTGAATAATATATCAAAATGATTCAAATGAGATTTGATTCAAGTAGAATTTTAGAATATGATCCTCACACCTAGAAGAAAAAGATACATCATGAAGTGATTAATCATTACAACATGAAGAAGAAAACAACATAATGTTATACAAGGATGAGATATATGACTAATATGGTTCTATGATTTTAGATATGGTTACACTGTGTGGTTAATTACATGTTTTGTTCCTCGATGATGAGTGTATTATTGGGAATATGTACATCATGATGATAATCTGGGGAAGTTACCTTTCATGATTTTTTATTTAATTGATAAATAATATCACTGAGAGGGGTGTCATTATAAAGCGGTCTCTACATGTTAAAATATAGAGGTGGACATTAAATTCACATGAATATTGTGGAATGAGAGAGTCATGATAATTCTTGTTATCTCTTGAGTTTATAATTATTTATTTCATAAATATAGTATGATGATATAATATCAATTTAAATGATATTAAATAGTAAAAATAATGGAAAATTAAAATGAAAGATATACCCAAGAGTTATTTCAAGAATATAAATAAATAGATAAGAAGGATATGGATTAATATTTGATCTGATACTACATATCATAGATTATTCTGAGTGTAAGAGAGAGAGACATGATGAAATTCAAGAAAATAAGGACTTATGTGTCAAAGAATAAGAAGGTAAATAATATTAATATTGTTTTAATAACATTCCTATAATATATATCATATAAGCTGAATATCAATGTTTAGGAGGAAGAAAAAATATAGACGTTCATGCATGTTGTTCATTATGAGTTTATGACTTAAAAGGAACACAGTCGGCATGAAAGTGATTATATAAGATGAAAACTATATAGGTAAATAAATTTTTCTAAGGAACAGTCATTCATTGTTGATGTAGTAAATTCTATAGCCATCTAAAAGATCCATTTTAGTAGCATGTTGGTAGGTTATTTTATACAAAGGCAGGATCCAGTATAAAAAAATAGTCAAGATATTATACTATAGTGAGAGATTTTATAAAGAGCCTTTCAAGATATAGTAATCAATTTATAAGAGACACCCCATTATATTCACTTATAGATTTAATAATTATTTATATATCAGTGGTAACCAAACACAATAAATAATTATCACCCACATTTAGGGTGATCCTTGTAAAAACTATGTGCTCTTGAAGTTCCTTTATTTTTATAACATATGAGTAAAAATTAGTGTATAAATAAAGACTTGATCAGGAATTTAAAAAGACAAATATGTTAATTTCAACAATAAGTTATAAAAAATGTATACAATTATTCACCCCTTATTAGTAATACATCATCCCATAACTAGGCACTCTAATTGGTTTCATAAAAAAGTAGGTTACCTCTAAAAAATCCCATCATGAATAAATTTTAGGATAGATAATTTTAATATTCCATCAATTTAGTTTGTTAAACATTAAATGGAATAAATTATCATGGTTGGAAGAATATGATGTTACATTTTATTCTCTAACAAGTCTTAGAGGTTAAGGATACTTCTATAGACGTTTTCACTATAGTTGATAAATATTATTATAAAATGTTTGAAAAATGGAATTTATAGGCTAATGGAATAAACATAAATGGAATTTTTATCTCCTTATGTGACATGGATAATACATAATTAATGAGACACAAAAATAAAAAATAAATTTAGGATTAGATTATTGGAACTTTTAAATGGAATTTTAAGGTGAAATAATCCAAAGTTCTTATTTAGAGGAAAATGTTTTTAGATATTAGAATGGATGATGATGAGAATAATAACGATTTAATGAAAAGGGTAAATTAAATGGTCAAAAAAATTATTAGATGTTGGAGAAACCTTGGAAGACTCAACCATTTTAAATAATATAATGTCGAATTTACCTAATATATTCTATGGAAAATTTTCTTCCCCCAATGATTGAGATTAACTATCATTTGATAAATTACACAATTTTATTGTTTCTTATTAAATTAGGAAAATCCCTTTGTTCAAGAATAAAATTATGTTGGGGATGGATTTCAATTCCATTAAAGGTCTCAATATCTTTGAAAATAAGTTTGGGTCATTATGAAATCATAAATATGATAAATAAATAGATGAATATGATGAAAAAAGAATGACTCTAATTTTAGAAAACATTAGAAGAAGAAGTGAAATATAAAAGGGTTCTCTTCTTATAATATTCTATAATTAGTGCGGAATCTGGTATTTTAAATTTTATTGTCTATAAATGAAATGTGTACCAATAGAGAATGATGAGAAAGAATGAGATTTTCCCAAAAATAAATGAGGGAAAAATTGTTATATTAGAAAGAAGAAGTTAACAGTATGGAATATGATGGAAAATGAGGATAAAGATGAATAATTATATAAAATTGGTGAGTTAGAAGTTTTATAAACACTTAAAAACAACTTAAAATTTATATATTATGTTAAAAATCATGAATTCACTTGTACTAGTGGTGAAGAAGATTATAATAGTGATGTAGAGGATGAAGATTGATGCATTGAAAAATGTTGAATGATGAGATTGTAACATGTATTAAGAAAAACATTGATAAAAAAGAAGAATTTTTTTATAAAATATAATATTAATATTAAATGGATAAATAAAATAAATAAATTAAGAATATCATGCTGAGAATAATAGAAAATAATAAAATTCCAAAAGATATTGATATATAATATGATGAAAAGGATGAAAAATTGAGCATTCCATAATCATGTTGTCTTAAATATGATAATACATTGATGTTGATGAAATAGGATTATGATGTGTATATTGATGTTTAGGATGAATCATCAAAATTTTCTATGAAAAACTTTCCAAATAAGAAGGTTTATGTTTATAGAATTGTATTAATGTTACCAATTTTTTTAACATAACAGTGTAGGTTATAAAACAATAAATATACCTGTATAAGATGATGTAAAAATGATAATATCAATATTAAATCAAGAAGTGATGAAGGATATGTGAATAGGTATTATTATCTTAATTATAGGAAAATTTAAGTTCATAATGTTCCCACACAATTGCAGAATCTTTTAGAACTAGATTCATATTATTATAAATGATAAAAATTCAAATGTTATTATTGGTGTTATCGATCCTTTTGAAAAAAATAATATAGTGTTTTGTAATAATATTTTACTTATAATGAATTGTAATGATTTAATTGGATCAAATACATAATGAAAACAAAAATCCATGTGAAGAGGTGAAATATTATCAGGATGAAAATGTTTATAAATGAAATACCAATAAGTCCATCTAATCCAAATAGAATTTATTGTTTGAAAGAATAATATGAAATATGTGAACAATATGATCACAACATAGAATCATTCATATACTTAATTTCAGGACAACCCAAATATAATTTCGAAGATAAGAAATCCCAATGAAGTGAAAGTAATACTAACCATTTTGGGAAAAGTATTTTGTTCCAAAAATAAATCAATGAAAATTCACAAGAATGTTTATATGCTAATTTTATTCAATAACTTTCTCATGAAAAATGTTAATTAAGAATGTTTTTCTAAAATTGATAGTCATGGATCTCATGAGATGATGTACGGGTTGTGGATGAAGATAGATATAACTCAAATTATTGTATAATAATTCTTCTAGATGAAGTAGAGATGGTGAATAAGAAGAATAAAATACCAAAAGAGGCATGTTTTATGTTAGATCACGTTAATAATGAGATTACATTAAAGGAGCTAGTTGAAAGGGTTGACATTGTCATGATTCTTATAGAAACTCATGTTACGAAATACAAAAAAATAAATCTTGAAGAGTTAACAAAAAGTAGGACATGGAAATAAAAGAAGATCTATGTTTAGAGGGTACTCTCAACCATGTTTCAATAAATAAGTATTAAATGAGTTAAAATTATTCCCATATTTTTTATTAGTGTTTAGGTGTTGGGAATTTGAAGTGGTTATTTAAGTGGGGGATCCAGATGAGTGTTGTATTTACTATATAGTAAGAAGCGTTGTACATCATGGAGAGAAAGTTGAATCCATGAAACATTTAAAGTCATATTATAAGGATAATATTTGATTTTACATTGAATATGGCCAACCATGATATATAATGACGAACAGGTCACCAGAAAAATTTATTTTATGTAAATCTAAAAATTTTAACAACTCCTAAGAAATATATATTTGAGTTTTGGAAAACACATTTCTCATACCAATCATAGATTATTTCAAATTTTATTATTTAGGGGGTCTGTATATTAATATTTAATTGGGGACAAACATTCTCACACTTAAATATTTTTATTATGTTTATTGAATATGATTGCAAGTGTTCAAGTGTAAAATATCTTGAAAAATCCATTAAAAGAGACAACTGATATCAATATCATATATTTAATAGTTTTATGGACAACATTGATGTCTTGGATAATCATTTTTATTTTCTAAATTGAGCTATCTCATATAGACATAATGTAAAGTAATTTATGTATCATTACTTAGATAAATGGGATTTAATCATTATGTCAAGTGGAATTAGTTTTTTATAAAGGAGATAAAATTAATGTTTACAACATTATTGAAAAATATAAAAAGGTGGGTTCCATTCACTTACACTACCACCTTTACATTTTTTCGATAAGGGGTAGAATAATATTGAATTTTTAAATAAAATTAGTTTTGATAAAAAAATCATTAGGGGAGATTAAATATCTCAATTGGATTGTGATGAAGAATGCTACATCTTTTATATTTTTTATTAATATTTCAATCAGGTTTAAAGTTAATATATGCTAGGGTTGGTTGATGTTGGAAGAGACTATTGAGTAATGGTGATTCTACCTTTTGAAATATTCAAGTACTGTCGCTTCTTGGTGTATGTGGATGAACAGATTATTGGAATCATCCTATATTACTAGTGACTGCTGATCAGGTTTTTAAAGAATATAAAAGATGTGTTATAGTTACCGATATAACTTTCTACAATAGGATTATGAATTATTATAGTGCTAATTGAAATGGAGTATAAAAAATCTGTTATGACATTCGATACAATCTTAATGATTCATGATAAATGATGATGAAGGTGAAAACCACTATCTATTATATGTTTCAAAATAGGTTTTAGAGGTAGATGTTAAAAAGATTAATGAGGTATGAAGATCAAGAGTAATGATTGTTGGATAAGTTACAATCTATCTTGGTATTTCTTAGTATGTAATATTTTCTATTAAATATATATTATCTCCTATATGATTGAATGGATATGTTTGAGTGGAATATGGAGTTGTTGAGGTAGTGAATATTTATTGAATACTTTTTATATTCTATATAAGGCTTTAGGAATGATGTTGAAGAGGTTTGGAAATATTATAATAATTTTTAAATTTCATTTATGGTGTTTTAGAATAGTTAGTGAATCCTTGTGAATAATCTTAAGAAGATATGAGTTGATATATAGAAGTTCTCAGTATCAGATATAGCCTACTTAAATTTTTTATGTCCAAAATATCCTTATACTATGTGAAAGTAAATCTGTAGTGTAGAATTAACGAAATAGATAATGAATTGATAAATAAAAGTCCTAAATGTGAATACATAATAGTAACTATGGATCTAATAAGTTTTAAAAGTGTTGAGACTTTCTATGTTGTCTAAATTTAACATTATAATAAAATTAACAAAATTTTGAAAAGTGTTGGATACACACTAATATATATATATATGTAACTCATAACTAAAGTAGAAGAATATGAAAGAGATTAAAATTCAAAAGATTAATTTTATTTTATTCCTAAAAATAACATATATCAAATGGTTTTAATGTTTGTAAAAGTCATAAAAAATAAGATTCATTTTACTCATATGCAAGATCCATTTAACTAGTAACTGAAAAATTACATATGGACTCACTTGAGTACATAGGATTCATATAACATGCTCCAAAGGTGAATATAGTTGAGAATTAACTTCTAGAATTTAACTTATATGATTCTAAAGCCTCTCCCTTGATTTGGTAAATATAAAATTCATTCAAATGATATAGAGATTCAAGAATAATTTTATAATAAGACTACTACTCTACCCATGCAAATCTCCATGACTATTTAGTTTTTGTTCAAAACAGTAGATTATGTATAATTAAAATAAAATTTTATGTCGTTTTAATAAATATAATATTTAAAATAAAATGATGATAATGAATTGAGTGGGATTCTCATGACATAAGGAAATCAAGTGAAAACTAATGGCGAAAAAGATGAAACATGATGAAATGGGAGAAATAGATCCAAGACAAAGATGAAACAGATGGCAGAGGTGGTGGTGGAGGTCGAGGAAAGAGGCGAGATTGAAATTAATTAGGGAAGACAGCCTAGAGGGAGCTAAATGTCAATAGTGTTGGGTTGTTAGTTTTAATAATTTCTAGAATGTAGACCATTACTAGTTTAGAGGAGGTGAATCCAGATTTCATTTCCCTAATTGAAGACATTCACCCATGATAAGAAACTTCATGAGAGAGTTGTCAACCACTTTATAAGACTTCGTAAGATGTGTAAACATGAAGTTGAATATATAAAAATATGTCCACTATTGACTAAGTTTATTCCAAATGTAATTAAAGAAATATTGATTTAATGAAATTCCATAGTGTATTTTAAAAATATTCTCAATCCAAAATTGAATAAAAAATTCTTCTAGAACCAGAATGTGAGGACATATCCCCATCTCTTTCTTTTTATTTGTGTTTTCTAATTTTATTATAAGAGGATAAATATTAATCATAAATTAATATATGTACTAAAATTTATTTAAGTTAAATAATATAAAATTAATTAATCTAAAGGATAAACAAATGATATGAAGTATTAATAAGAAGAATAAATGATATTAATTCAAAGAGAAAATAGATATCTACATAATTTTTGCCGATTTTTTGGATAAAAGACAATATGTATCGATAATAAAACATAAAATGGATCATAAAAAGAAAAACTCTTGAAAATCCATTGGTGGGATGGTGCCTAGAAGGTAGCTCACCACAAGGGAAACCATGAAGTATTCTCAGGAAATCAGTGGTGTGATGAATCCCCATCATTTCTATACCATCACCATGTCCCTTTAGAATATTAGTAAGTACTAGATGTGTTAGTAGCTTATCCAACAAAATAGTCCATGAAGTAGAATAAAACACTATAATTTTTCATAAGGACTCAACCATGTATGGAAAGATACTAGGGTCCCAATAACTTCAAATTAGTGAAACATACCTTCAGGAAAGTAATGATACCTGTAAATTCTTCATTCACGATGGCATAAAAAACAATACCAATTTTCTATAAATATTATATTAGATCAACCTATAGACATGCATCGTTTAGTATCACATTCAATGTATCCAGCTTGAAAAAGAAATTGAAAATGAAAAAATATGTCAATTGGGAATCTTACCGCTTGTATCCGTCTAGTCTTTATTGATTAAACATTTAGAGTATAGACATCAATTTATCTTCACCTTCAACTATACCATGATGATATTGAAGCTATATTTAATTACAAGCTACATACGAATGGTGACATGAATGAATCAATGAAAAATGTACTAAAATTGGACAAGAGAAATCAAGTTAAAAATCTCTTTTGTTCATGCAATTTTTTCCAGCATTGATCATATTTGGAAACAGAGAAACTGCATGAGATTTTATGGAAAACTTATGCCTTCAAATATACTATTACGAGCATCATGAGGGATATCAAAACGACTTCCACATTGATTTTAGGGAGCTTGAGCAATTCAATGGATGAATTTATTATAAAAAAAATCTAGGGGTACGTGGTGTACATTGAAAATCCAAGAAACCCAATTCAATGGATTCCTCCCATATCAATGTTAACTATGATGGTAATACCTTTTGGGATACTAGACCATTATATTGTAGCGAATATTTCATAAACAATAGATGCTTCATTAAGGGTTGATTCTATCAATACCTCGAGAAATTTATATCTTTTGTAGAATAATATTTTATTAGTTAACTATGCTGGGGATAAACTATAGTTTGAATGTTACTCCATCTAGTTGATCAATATTCTTAAGAGAAAATAATAGTTGGTCCCTTGGAAGCATTTATAAGGAGTGGCTGGATGTACATACCTAGTTTTAGAGTAACAAGTTTATGGTTTCAAATAATATTATAAATATTCATGTAGTACTACATCAAAAATATTCATATTTTGCAACAGGTTTTTCTGCATAGATAATAATGATTCATGTATTACTGCATCATATTTAGATGCATATATTTCAATGGTGAATAAATAATAATCTATAGTCCAATAAAAAATAAAACATTCAAGGAGCAATAATATATATATTGTGGGGTGAATGAAAAGGTAAAAAGAAAAATATATTTGGAAATTAATAAGATAACTACAATTTTTAATTCCAACAATTACAATCATCTTTCACAGAAAAATTGATTCTATAAAATGAAAAAGATTTATACTTTTATTTTATGTAATCAGAAGAATTTTATTTGGAGAATAAATTATAAGGAAAAAGTATTATTATATAACATGATAAGCTAGGAAAATTATGGAATATATGGCATCTTTCATATGAAGACCACTTTCCATTATTTGTGTCTTGGATCTACATAATAATTGAGAAATCAAATGTAAAGCACAACTTTTAACATGAAACCAAATATTACCCAATTCTATCCTAATATTTCTTAAATTATTGTTCAAATAAACTATGAGTGAAAATGAAAAACTTATCCAATAAAAAGTATGTACCATATAGAAATCATTGTGGGTGTATTAAATGAAAAACAGTGAAAATGATAGAATGTGTTTTTTTGGTAGTGAGATGGCTCACCCAATTAGGAATCACCTGTTGCACCCCGTATACAACAAATAGGAAATGTTTTAGGATGATAGAGGGACAGGAGAATGGCTCTGTAAGGGAGGATAAGGGGTACTATATAGACAGAGAGATTATTTTTCTTATTATCAACCTAGGTCTTGAGTTAGAGAATATAGGGGGACCCTCGAGTAATGTTATTATCCACACATTATTCTTCCTCAACTTTAAATTCTAATCAGTTCGTCTACAATATAGAAAAAGTATCTCCCCTCAAGGATAACAACTGGTGTGAAGTTCTCATGAATCTGTCCAACTCGAAAACCTCACCCAACTACTAAAATTAAAAATTGGTTGAGTTTGACATGAGGCTCTTTTTGTTTTCATCGAACATTTTTGTTTATATAAGGCGGTGTTTGTTTGTATGCACAATATTTTCAAAAATGTAGTTCTTGTATAGAGACAATTTATTTTAACTAAAATAGCATTGGTAAATCTACCAATATGATTGAAAAATTCTATTGGATGCTAAAGTGGGATTTCAAGGCATGTGGAGATGCTCTAAATTTTTTAATTGCAGAAGTTTTTTCAACGAAGAAGAATTTAGTCAAAAACCAGAAATTTATTTCAGGACATAGAAAATAATGAATATCTACAAAATGAAACATAATAATAGTTATATCTACCACCCTTAATTATTATGTTAGGGGTCCTATATTTAAATCAATAGAAAAATTTTTCTATTATTCAGTGACTAGATGTACACATAAATAGACGTTCAATGGGAGATAAGTTGATTCAAAATGAAAACATAATAAAGAATCATCTTATTCATCCTCAAGTGATAAACAATGATATAAGATACAAACTTATGTTTATTTTTAGTTATATGTAAATCTAATTAATATGGGTGGCTAGTTTGAAATCAGTGGATAGGTATATAGATGTTAAATAATTTGAAACATCTATATAAACATTGATATACTAGAAGACATCAAACTATAATGTACATAAAACATCAAAAATAACTTGTTAAATTTCAATTTGTGCAGTGGAGACATATTATATATGAAAAAAATATGTTATAAGAAATTCATGATAGTTGAGGGATTGCATGTCACTCTTGAGTAAGTAGCATATTGGAGGGATTTGGAGAATCGTGATTTTCACATATTTGGTGTGAGGAAATAAATATTTGGGTGATTTGGAAGCATAGCTGGGTGACATGTACGAAGAGGAAACCAATATTTAGTACATAAAGTTGATTAAAAAACAATCAAAGTTATGGAATTGAAACACAATATACTAAAAACATTAAGAATTACCCAAAATTCCACATGGAACAAACCTAAAGACATATTCTGGGTTAAACGTATAGACCTGCTTGCTTCAATCAAAGTAATATCTTGCACATACTAAAAAACATTATAATTTTTTTAAAAAAAGTGAAGATGAATTTTTTTTAAAAGAATAAATATTAAAGAATGAAATTAGATAGAATGTAGTAACATGAGATAATGTTTTAGGGGTACCTTTGGATTGGAACAATCCTTCTTCATTTATCATATTAATAATTTTATCTATAAATTTATGAAATCCCACCTTCTTTATAGAAGATTAATCAACGTTTTTAGGATTGAAAACCAAAAAATCATATTAGAAAAAGTTCTTGAATTGGACCTAAAAGGTTACAAAACTAACCTTGAATGAACCATTATCAGTTCTAAAATTAATCTCTGGAACAAATTTCATCCAAATAGGGAACCCCCTATACATCATAAAGAATTAAAAATAGTCTAAGTTCTTGAATTCAAACACATCAATATCTTTTACATACTAAAAATTTCCAAAATTACCCAAAATTACAAAAATTTATACTGGGCATTGAAATAAGTCCTGATTCTGAGATGAACGTATATGCTTACTTGCTTCTACAACTTATCTAATCAGACCAAATCATATCTCCCAGCTATAAATTACTGCTTGCAAGGAAAACAAACAACAATTTAAATGAATATAAATTTTAAAAAGTACATGAAAAACTAGTTTCCTGGAATATGCAACAGAATAATGTATCAAAAAAATATTGATATCAACCAACAAAACATTAAATGAAACATTATGCAAATGAAAAAAAAATAAAAGTGAGAAACAATTACCTTGAATCCTTAATACCATTACATTTAAATGAAGGACTTGGTGATAATTATAACTAAATAAATGTAGACATGTAAAGTCATTCAACATCATTTTAATAATCATGAAATGTAGAATCAAAGAATTAATTAGGAATAATATTTCATTTGGTAGAAAGTGTATCAAATAATGAAATAGTGAATAAATTCCAGATAACAGAATGAAATAGATGCCCATGTTTGTAAGGGTCATCCATATATATTTAACAAAATTTCATG
Organism: Viscum album; assembly: GCA_963277665.1. Lineage (NCBI taxonomy): Eukaryota > Viridiplantae > Streptophyta > Magnoliopsida > Santalales > Viscaceae > Viscum > Viscum album. Next base: position 328,277,195 of record OY728152.1, on the reverse strand, counting down.
GATTCAAAAATATATCACTGATTCTATGTTCCATGATGTTGTATTTCCCCTGAATGAATTTATAGAAAACCATGTCACATTGTATATAGTTTTAAAATCCCACATTAATATTTACTATATTGAATATATTGAAATATTTAATTAGTGGTACAAAATATGTAAATTAAAAGTTGACTACAAAGATGCACACAATTAGGAGAGTAGAAAGAATATATGATAATGTCATGGTACCTTTGTACTAAATCTTCGACCCAAATATCTTCCAACATAGTTAGGAATTTATGTAAATAAAAATTCAATAAATTATAAAACTAAATTTTAAAAAATAGGTAAATAACTAATGAAATATGATAATAAAAATTTATGCATGATATGTCAGATTTATTTCTGCACATAATAAATGTAGGAAATCATTCTGATAGTTATCCACTTCTTGGGGAAAAATAATATATAATTTTCACATGATCCATGTAAAGAGCCTTACCATTCACATGAATTATAAATACTCCAATACGACTGATGTTGGACCCTGATCTTCCTACCTTCACATCATAATCTCCCATAAGAATATAGTCTTATCACTTATGGGATATAAAGTAAATTCACCTCTTCTATAAATAATTTGAGATGAAAAACATATCTGTCAATCCATATTGAAGATGTCATAGAAGCTCATTATATGAAGAATATGGAAGTATAACAATAATCATAGCCTACAACCACTATGGATTCATATGGGAATATATGAACAAATACATAAATTCAAAACAATATGTATTAGGCACCATCATCATTTGGAATAACTCCAAACTCAACCCCTTCCCAGATATAAATCAAGAAGAAATAAAATAATAGGATTTTGTTATATCAGGAAATGAATTTGGATGACTAAATTAAATCAAAACTGAACCTATGATGATCAATGTAAAATATGCTCTATATAGTGGAAAATGATCCTAATTGAAAAGAAAAAATGTGAACTCATGTGAATAGAACATATGTAAATATATCTAGAAAACATCTTGTATAGAACATATGTAAACATATTTGATGCCATTGCATTCAATAAAAAATGTTTTCGCAATAAAAATTGGTGGGTATTGAAATAAACTGCATCCAAAGATAAATTGAAAACAAATGAAGATTTGAGAAACACATAGAATATGAATTGAAACTAATAAATTGTATATGATTGAAAATAAAATGTTCAGCTTAAAAATCCTGACCGAAGAATGTGTACTAGAAGAATGAAATTTGAGGTAGAAGAAATGTATTGACCAAACCATAAGGAATTTAGTTGGTATCTGTAGAAGAGACACGATGGGGTGTCATGAATAGAGGAGCAGGAGGCGGAGGACACATGTTGGGAGGAGTTGGAGGTAGACGACCCATGGTTGGAGGATCCAAAGGCAGAGCACCTGGAGGCAAAGTAGCTAAACAAAATAGTACGGTGTTAGGCACGGAGAAGCCATAGGAAGTGGAATCGAAGGAATAGCATATGGAGGTGAAACACCTGAATGCAGAGGAGTGGTTTGAAGATGAGTCATTCATAGAGGATCCATTGGCAGAGGAGCCATAGGTAGTGGACTCAGAGTCAGAGTAGATTAATGCAGAGGCAGATAGAAAGCCTAAGGTGTGATTGGAGAGGGGTTTTAGGGAGGGAGATGAGGTTATCAACTGAAAAACAAATTTTAGTGGAGGATATAACTGAGCGAAGGATGGGTACGGCTAGAGTGAACAATAAAATGGATGAGTAGGGCAACGCGGAGCTGTGTATGAGTGACAGTTCATGGAGGTGGAATCTAGCTTTATTATATATTATTGATTTCCTCATCATAAAGATGTTTTTCACATAATTAGGGGACCTTTAATGCTATGAAGAAGAACACCATGCCTTAAATCCACCCAAGGAAGAGATACAAGTCAAATATAGTTTTTTGATTTTAGATACAGCCACATACCGAGGACAATTCCACACCATTTTGTATAATGAAGATAGTATCATGAAGGACTTGTATGTCATGAGGTTAAGCTATGAAAACTATCTTTCCCACTAGTTTGGGATGAATGGAAAAAATCACACCATGTAGAGGAGTATTCTGTCATAAGGTATTTTTCTTGTAATCAATTATAAATGGAGATTAAATTCATATGAATATTATAGAAATATAGAGTCTCTTAAATTTTATTTATCACATGAATCCAAAAGAATTTAATATATGTTTTTTGATAATAAAATATTGTGTTTAAATGAATGAAAGTTCCAAAAATAATATATAATGAAATTGAAAATGATATCTAGTATAGATTAATAGTATATAAAATAGGGGAGGAGAATTTTTTTTCTAAGGTGTTTAATTGATATTTTATATATTAGATTATTATTAGTATTAATGAGTGAACATGCTAAATGATATCAAGGATGAGAAAGACACATGTATCAAATAAGAATAAGAACAAAGAGAATAATAAAAATAGTATTGTTTGAGGGCCAATCCTATGAAATCAATATATCATAAAATAAAAATAAGAAGGTTGAGGAAGAATAAATTATATTATTGTTTGAGGACATTGATCATTAAGGTTTTGAGTCTTGAAAGAAATAAGTACTAAATGTATGTGACTAAATCATAAGAGATATCTATAATCATAGACATTTTCATGATGAATAATTTTTTTCATTGTAAATATAGTAATATTCAGAGTTGGGTAGAAGATCTTGTTTTGCATCATATTAGAAAGAGATTTTTCACACTACTGAGATCTTGTATAAATAAATTAGTCGAGAGACTGTAAATTGGTAGGTTGTAATATAAATATCATATTATAAGAAAATAAGATATTTTTGAGTGATATTTCATTGTATTGACTTTTTTAATATAGTGAATATATATGTACTAGTAAGAACTATACACAAAAAGTATTATTCATCCATGTTGGGGTGAACATTGTAAAATATTTATGTTCTGTTTAGTTCATTTATAATAAATATATACATGTAAAAACAAGGTTTTAAAGGAAGTGTCTATCAAGAAATTAACTAGAAACACAAGTACATATCAAGAAGAAAATGTAAAAGATGATGTCACTGATTCAACCCCCACCATCAATAATACATCATCCCATACTCAGGAAATACATCAAAAAATGTATTAAAATTTTATGAAGAGTTCCGATTTGATATCCTCCATTAATGTTACCTTTATTAATGAAACTACCTTATTTATTATTTTTTCTCATAAAATTATCCTTTTATTCTTGAAAAAATTATTATTCTCAATAAATTTAGGGTCCTTCAATAAAAAATCAACACCCAAATTCATAATAATAAAAAAACACTACCAAAATTTTAGATTGATTAGGAAATTATATAATTAAATACAAGAAAAAACTATTGGTTCCACACTACCAGTCCTTATCCCTGTTTGATCATCAATATAGATAAAGATCCCTTGGTTGTAATCAAATGAATATTTCTTATAAATAAATTCATATATTAAATATATATTCACTAAATTATTCAGTAAGACCATTTCATCATAAAATAGAATACTTTCAAACCCTCTAATGTTAATGTAGTGAAGAAAATACGAGAGAGTTTAAATTTATTAGATAATGATATCCATTGTAAAAAATGAGGTGCATTAAACCATTTAAATAAAAATCATTTATCAAATAAATGTTCCATATGGACTATGTAAATTTCTTACATTATGAAATTTCCAAATATTAACTTCGACTATTTTAAAATTTACAATGTTTAACTCAATTTTTACATGGAATTTTAACCTTATTTAACATATAATTAATCCTAAAATTATCATCAAATGATTTGTAAAAAAGTACGTATATGATGATCAAAATAATAATATTGGGAAAAATGAAATATCATGTCATTATTTATAAACACCATGATGAAGTTTAAGAAACCCTTTCATGAGAATGACTACTACATAGTCAATTTAACTACATCATGGTTTATGATTTAGTTTACATATCCATTAATATAAAACATTCACTAAATCCTTTAAGACAATGTCAAAATATTTCAAAATATTTAGGAATCCACCCAAACTAATTGCAACATTATTATTATAATAACTCTCTCATATATTTTAAAAGAAATTTATAATTAAATTAATCCACGTTTTATGTAATTTTGTGACCCAAAAAGATTTTTTATCATTGAAAATGATTATGAATTCCATAATTAATACCCATAAAAAAGATTAGACAATAGAAAAATGCCATTGCCACATAATTTACAAAGGGATCTGATGTGATTTTGGCGAAACATACTCATATATCTATATGAACATTCCCTCTACAAGATATTTTTCTATACATCATATGTATACTCATATGATCCCTTTCCGCACGAAATCATATTAACTATAAGAAATAGAACATATCAATATAGTATATGAAAACTAATATATTCTCAATTATTATAAATAAACCAACAATATTGAATGAATTCAACATATTTAATTTATCTAAATAGATAATTACACCATCCTAAAAAAGGTCACTATCTATATCGATTGATCTAGGTTATCACATACCTCAGACATACCACACTAAATGCCAATGGCTGCCGACTAATAGTGGGGGTATACTAATAAGTAAGAAAAATGTACCCCATTTATAATGGAATATAGTAATATATAAGTAAAAATAAATCATAATAAAAATAATATTATAATATTATAATATTAAATACATATAAAATGGTTACTCTGATACATAAATAATCACATCAAGGTATTATAAGTGACCCCAAATGTCATAAATTCATATGATATATAAGTTATTTTCTAATAAATTAGTTATTTGTAGGAAAATTTATTGAATAAAAAAACATAAGGATAATATTCTATATTGACCTTGATGTTACCTCTATGATATCTTCAGACCCTCATTATGAAAATCATGCTATTCAACTTGTATTAGGACACATACCCTAACTTTTTTTAACTATAGATTCTTCACTTCCCCCAAGGTGCATATACAGGTTAGGAGTACATAACGCAGTAGGCCATAATTATTTTTTCCCTACCATCATCTATTATATATATTAGTGTATTTATGATACAAATTTATATATAATAATAACATAAAATTTACATACAATCAATTAACAAAAAAATTTATATTTGATATTGCTAAAAAGTAATTAAGTGTTAATTTATATTTCTATTCAAATTATATATAACATATACATTTTATTTTGGTTTTCCATGTGATAAACAAGTAACTATAGAAAATAATCACACCTAACTTGATCCATGATATTAATCCATGGAAAATGGATAAATCCTCATTGGTTAAACCAATATGGGAAAATAAAATGATTTTGGGGAAAGAGAATTAAATCCTCCCAAAGGATTGAAAAATATGTACAGATAGTGGAAAATGTGAACAAGAGTTAGGGAACATTAGTTCCTATCCAATTCTAAATCTGGGTATTTTAATACACATCACATACTTCACCATATACACCATAAAAAACTATAAAATCCATAATTATTATTAATATTAGACTATTCCCTATAAGAATTTATTAAAAAATTATAACATAGATATAAAAATATTAAAAATAACCAACATAGATAATCTATAAAAAAATATTCCTATAAAATCCACCTTTCTAAAATATTGTAATAATATATTTATATACATGGTAGAAATAACTATAATGAATATATTTAACTAGAGTAATCACATCCTGGAAACATAGTAATCGGGTTATGAAGGAAAAAAACCATTTCATTTATGCAGTGTCAAACAAATACTTATAAACTAATTAATATAAAAGATTAATTCATTTTAAAATTTATGTTCCAATCCACATCATGAATATATCCATATAAACCACTAGAGAGTATACAACAAATAAGGGGTCACCCTCCCTCTATAGGTCACCTCTCATAAATGCATAAAAACACCCATGACTTAGGAAAATATGTACCATTCAATCCCATGAAATATTTTAAATGGTGATAAGTACCTTATAATTATTTCTAATTCACAAATTATTTTTGAATTATTTTTTCCAACAAAGATCTACATTATGAAGCATTGAAACCTATAGGAATTTACTATTGTTGCTTTAGGTTTTACATTAGTTCAAAGTATTTGAGGTCGAGCTCATATCAACATTTTCGTGGGAATTGTTGCCTACTATGGGACTCTATTATAAATTTAACTTGTGTTTTTGAATCATTACAGAATCCCAATGAGGATATAATTAACACTGTGAATTTTATCAATAAAAACCATGGGTTGATCTTAACATTGTTATGTATGGGAGGTTCTCTATCATATTTATCTGAATTAGTGATTACAATTTTCTTTAAATATATATAGTTAGGAACTTTGGTATTTATCACTATCCAAGGAGGCAGTGTGTTTTTGGGTATTATTTGTAGGTCAATGAGACTTTCTTCATATACATCCTTAATAAAAAAATTAGAAATTATGTATTTTAATATACCTTAATGGGAAACATTTAAAATTTTTATGTCATGTGTTAAGGAAAAATGTTTTAGTTCTTAAGGTCATGAAACAATGAACTAAGAGATATCAGTTTTGAAGATACAATATGAATAATATATATCCAAATTTATAGGAACTAAATCAAAAATAGTTTTTGTAACATATTTTATGGTCAAGTGATATTACTATTCCATTCAATTTAGAATTTTATAATTAGAACTTATTCCATTCTATTTGAAGTCATAAAACTAGGAATACAAGGAAAATGATTCATATCAATGGTTTGGGTGAGAATTATGCGTAGAAAAAACTATATATATTAACTCATAGGGAATATACCCTACTTGGAATAATGAATCATGGGTAATATATACACTTAATGAATTATGATTCAGAGGGAAAATGTTTCTTTGGGGAATGATGATTTTAATGGAATATGTTCATTTAAGGAATGATGACTCACAATAAATAAGTACCTCTGAGTAATGATTACTCATAACGAATATGGACCTTTTTATAATTATCACCTATAAGTAATATGTCCACATAATTAATGAGTTGGGTATTAGGCAAGGGAAACTATGAGTTTTAGATTTCTTCCAAGTTCCTATCAGTAATATTAATAGAAATGATGTATGAAATCATGTGGAATATATCCCAATGATGAAGGATTTGTTATTACACTTGTAAGGAGGTCCTATCCAATCCCTAGATTATTGAGTGGAAAAAATAAATCTTCTATATTACCAGGTTGGTTGAATGATGGATATTGTTCAACAAAGTTGCACAATATTAGCCACATGAGGTTTCACTAGAATCCTTACGATGGGGAAACTCATTACCAAGGGAATTAAAAATCATGATTAAGAGAAGAGTCCTACCAGCGTAAGATAAAAACATTGTATAATCCTAATCTCATGGGGATAAAATATCAAAGTTGTTAATTATTGCATATATAAACCAATCACATGATTTAAGAGGACATAGAGGAGGAATAAGGGGATAGTGGACTATAAAGAAGAATTGAGAGAGTGTGGAACAAATTACAGAGGCCTGGGAATATTGGGTTCCCATATATGAGGACATGATTAAATAATTTCCTAGTTATAAGGGCCTAATAAAAGGATCTCATAGGTATAAGGTCACATGAAATGGAAACCTCGGGTATAGAGGCCTAAGTGATAGTTCTCTGTACTGTGGAGGCTTAAGAGATTATTCATCCTTGTATGATGGCCCATGTAATTGTTTTCCCTAGTATGAAATAATGGGTGATAGTTCAACATAGTATTTATTCATAGGATATGGTTCTACCAAGTATGGAGGCCTGGTAAATGGTTTACCATACTATATACGCTTGGGTGATGGTTTTTCCCATTATGTCGACTTTGTGTTTTTCACCCTATTATGGATACATGAGTGAGGGTTCTCCCAATTATGGAGTCATTGGTGACGTTTTCCCCTAATATGGTTATTAATGTATGAATTTGGTGAATGAAAACCTTGTCTATCCTCCGATATGGGATCATTCACCTTTTTTTTGAATTAATAGTTTAAAAATGATATCTTGTGAAGGATTTATTGTGTTAATCCTTTGTGTAACTCAATTACATAAAATATCCATTAATTACTTTATATTTTTGACTTAATAAGTTCCAAAATTAAATTAGGTAAGGCTTAGATATGTGAATCTCCATACATCACTTCCAATTTTATTTATTTTTCTAAAAAATTTCAAAATAATATCAATAGAGGTATATTTTATAGACCAAGTGGTATTGGTCCTTGGAACATAACCTTGGAATAGATTATTGGTGAATAATTTCTTTCCCAAAGGAGATATAAAAATGTGAGTTGGGTGAGAAGATTTTTCCTAAAGGTATCATGAGAATGATATTCCAAGCACAGAAGAGAACCTATGTAAAGGAGGTGCACACAAAAAACCATATCACATGTGATGGAATCTGAGCTAGGGGGTGTGACCTGGGTGCTATTTATGCTTCTTCTAAACACGAATTTACTCATTTGATTGAATCATTCACCTTTATCATTATAGAGAACAAAAAAACACCCCACCAATTAGTATTAGATCTAATCAACATAATTGGGATTGAATTACAATGTAAATATGACTTTAAACTGAAAGTGTGTATAATATAGAATATTTTCTCCTAGGACTGGTGGATAGTGCACTAAGCACATAAATACCTTAGTGTTTGACCCATTCTAGAACCTAGTAACACATCATACACAACCCTATAAATAGTGGGGGACCACCCCAACTCCCACACACTTGTTTTACCTATATGAATTATATGGTTTCACACTCTCTATTAACTCAAGTCAATTTCTTAACTCAATGTGAACACATATCCTCATCCATTACCACTATATATTCATATTAAAATATATATGTGCAATCATAGTTTAAAACCTCATATGATTGATATATCATCTGTGAAGGAGTTTGAGTGATGTGACCTAGGAAAAAGTCCCAAAATGAATTGGACTTAGGAAAATTTCATACTTTTTCAAATTTTCACATGGTGGTCCTTATAATTAGTCCATCATAGGAATTTCTACAAATTTTTTGTCCATTCAACTGATATAGCTAATCAATTATTTCAATAAAATAATAACCTATATTTTATTTTTCTAATCAAATTTGATAGACGATTCCCTTATAGGTCAACTGATCAAAGGATTTGGGCATGTATATTCCTTATAATCCAGGATGCAAATTTTAAGGCTTAAAAAATTCATGCAAAAGAATCATCAATAATACCCAAAAATAGACCTCCTTATACTATATAATCATGGAAATATGATAGATGTGGACATCCCAAGGCTGGATACTATTGTATGAAACTTTAGGGTCATAAGGTACATGCATAGAAGGAGATCCAATATATCTTCAATGTGGTTCAAATTAATTATGGGGATTTCTCCACTATCTATATACTGTAATACACCAACGATATCCCATATCAGAGCCTGAGATCCACTTTTACTCCTCATTAAACCACTACATAACCACTGATATGATTATATTATAAAAATGGGATTGGTAATTGAATCATGATGATGTTTTAAAGACTGATTGGATGGGAGAATACAATATATTTTTTTGAAATTGTTTTCGTTCAAGGATCAACTAAGGATGAAAAGTGTATATGAGGTTGTTTTGATTACATAGACCTATGTATACAAGACAACCAACCTTCTTCCTGAATTTTTGAGCTACTAGATCCAATAGAAAAACATGTTTCACTTGGTCCCCAATTAGGATAGTATAATTATATCGGTCATATATAAGGTCTCAGGAGAACCCATTCTTAGAGCCATGTGTAATACGATTATTCCCTTTAATTCCACTTGGATTTCTATTCAACTGATGCCTCAACTATCCTAGATGTTATTAATAGAGGCCACTAACTATGCGGGGAAGGACCACTACCCACATATGGACATTGGAATTGAATCATGGATGAAAATATTTATCATACTATCTAGAAATAGTTAAATCTCAATATCTCTCATGGGGATCCCCTTTATGAAGAAAAGGTAGTCTTAGGAATATATTGGTCTATGTTATAGGTGGTTCATTAATAGGAGTTGTGTTATGATTTTAACCCTGATAACCCTTCTCAAATCTGACTCACTGACTTCATTTCATTGTGGCTGACTGGGTAACCCATTCTAGTCCAGGCCTCACACAATGGAGTGCATCTGAGAATATTTATGATAATATCCCAACCAGAATAAGGAAACACCATGGGGTAACAATACAATTATTTCATAGGATACACCAATTCTTTAAAACATATATAATGGGAAATATCTATTTCACATATCAAGACCCATCTAAGAAATTTTCAAAATAGTGGAAACATGCCTTAATACATATGATATACCCAATGATGTTAGTATCCTGAATTGAAGATTAAGTAAATTTATAAATTTCATTTCTCATAGTAGTCCCCTATCATTAATTAGTGACCAAACAATGAAGATCATGAGTATAAAATTAGTGTTTAAACACCTTCCCTACACAAATCATCCCACCAACATGGTCATGGAACATTGTAGTGGATACTGTAATGAAATGTCATATAAGATGACCATAAGGGAAAGCTTCATGGAGGAAATATAGATTATGATGTCATAAATGACTCATATACACTATAAAAAATTTCCTGACAATTCTATTTTATCTAGAATCAAGTAGTGGTTCCATAGCTAAATGTTAGACTAGATCAACACCCGATAGTTGTAACATAGCTATGGGTGATGGTGGAATAAGAGAATATAGTGGTCCAATTGATGCTTCTTTACCTGAACACCATTATTGAGTTATCCATCTAATATTCCTATAATTGTATACTATCATACCCTAATGGGATACGAGTGAATACATTCCCCAAACACTTGGAATTTTAAACCTTATAGAGAGAAAAGAGGAACACCATGAATTTCCACTAGAAGTGTAAAATTCTTGAAACATCTATGCCTCTATATTTATCTCACCCATATGAATTCCAAAAGATTTATATTAATCATTTCACACATAAAAATTTAGATTCATGACGGGGGATCTGAATACAAATAAGCAATTCAATGGTTGAGGATAAGAGTCATGGGAAGGATATAATGTCATTGGATCCTAAATATTCTTCAAGAACCAAAAGAGGGTTAACTGATGCCACTTTATAATACATGTTACAAGAGGCTGTATAATTTTGGATGAGTTGTTAATTAGCCACAGAAATCATGGGATTATGGAACACCCTCAATACCGTCATCCAAATTCATTCATATGGTAATATGAAGGCCCCTCACAACATTTATTTTGAGACTAACCCTATCATGGATACAAATTTACTATAAGAGAAATAAATATAGTTTTTTTCTATAAGAAACGGGGTCCCTCTCATGTAGTGGGTACATGATAGGATGGATCAAGTAATTTATGAGGTGGTTTTAAACCGGTCTCTTGATAAATAATGATATGATTTCATCTAACCCAATGACATATGATAAAGATCATCTTTAAGAAGATTATTTCTTAGTTTTTAAACTGAACTTGAAAATTCCCACATTTACCTTCTTGTAGAGAACATGTATGATGGATTTACCCATGGAATCTCAAGATTACACGGTGAGTGGCACCCCAATAGGGGTTGTGGGATTTCCACCCAGATAGAAGAGGATATTGTATTTAGTTAGAGGGTAATCGAAGAAGAATAGGGGCTTGATAATCATTCCCTCTTCCAACCATGAGGACTCTCTATGCAATAAATGAGGTCAAAAACCATTTTTCACATGATCATATGTTGGAAGAATAACAAGATACAAATCATGAATATTCTTATATGCAATACATATTAGTCTTAAATCTCATCCTTTACTTCATATTTTTTAGTTTGCACACACACATGCACACATATCTAAATGATGATATCATTCCTCTTTAATCATATAATCTATCTTATATAAGTTGAATCATTATGTGGTTGTTGTCACACACCGTCCCAAAGGGGATCATGTTGTGACTACCCCAAGCCTACCTCTGATATGCCAGGGGATGGTGACTAGAACCGAGAAGGTATTTACTAGAAATGGGAGGCACTAGCCTAAATTTCCAATACACACAGACACACATCTACCAGACACACAATGATAAACTGAAAAACAACTAAAACAATGCATGCAAACAACTAAGTTCCCATAACCAGAGTACAATGAGAAGTAAAGGAAATGTGAACATGAACAAATACAATCCCACCAGAATGAGTCTATATCACAAGTGAAACCGATACTACACAAGTAAAACATTCTCCATGGGTGAGGAATACATCAAAGGTACACTCCCGATAGACACATCCATCTTCCCAGATCCAGTTATGCTCCAATAACCCTCAGCCCTCGGTGGGAACTATAAAAAGGGATGCAGTATGCATAAGACAAGACACATGTGGGAAAAACCCAAACATTGGTGAGTATAAAAATAATAATAAGGAAAACCCATACACATTAAAAATTAATCACCAAGTATAGAAATCTCAATAAAATATTTAACAATGTTTGATAGATACAAGCAGTACAAAAAACCAAATATACATAGGAGAGAGACCACACCATTAGGAGATCATAAAAAACTGTCAACCAATGATTCTACATGAAGAAAAAATTGTTCTAGGAAAAATCACTCATCGATCCTAGATGTAATAAAAGACACCCAAAAAAGATTTCATGCTCATTAGGGCCACACTCCAAGGAAAAACACTACTCTGATAAGATAATAGTAAACAGAGATGGGGTCACTCCAAGAACCACTGGGAGACACTACAAAGCCAATCTATATCAACTCGCTACATTAGGGATTGTGTACCAATGCTTCCACAAACCCTATTAATAAATCCTGCAATATGGAGTATAAATTCACTACTCAAGGAGTTCATGCTAAAAACAAAAACTCTACTAGGGATGATAGAGGACCGTACTCCAGTCCCACGGAGGGACACCACAACTCTATCAAATACTAAACCTCTAGAGGGGATTACAATCTAGTGATATGGATATAATGTTACAATTTACCCTTGATGAACAGAACCAGGGAATTCATTAAACCTATATTAATCCAAAATTGGAAAAAGAAGATCCTCAAGCACTATTGATTTGACACCGTCCCTCATGAAGTTGAAAGTAGGCTCTCTCGGTCTTGTAGACCAACCACCATAGTCGGTACCCCTTCTTTGTGGTATGGATTCCAGTGGATTGACCATCGTGGTTGGTCCACCTGCCATACCGATCACCACTATGGTCAACCCCTTGTAGATTGGCCGCTTGGTTATTGTGTCGATGACAACTTGAACTGTCGCAGTGCCCTGGTCGACCACCATGGTCGACCACAATGGGTCTCCATCATAGTTTTCCCAGATCTGACCCGGGTCCATCTTAATTGACCTAACCCATCATCCTGAACCAGCCCTCCATCGTTGCCCGACCCACCGACCAGAAAAACCCACTCAAATGTCGACCGCCTGGCTAGGCCCGGCCTGCTCTGCCTATGTTGTGACACCCGCATCTACTGCCACACCTGCATCTACCTCCACTCGCATTTCTTCCACCACATATTCTACTATGAATCCTACATCCACCATTTCTAGTCCCAATCACACATAGCACCACCACATTCACATGGACAACCACCACACACTTGTATACACTACAACCATCCAGTAATGCTACAGCTGTATGTCGGTGGTCCATTCTACGGAACATCATTCCTCCTCTAATGACCAAAAATTAAAATGATCATACATCTGAGCTCCTCAGTTCCTGATATACACTAATCCGTCCTTATTTAATGATTTTCATCAAATACAAGGCTTTGATCATGTTTGAATCCACCCAAAAACATCGATTCCGGACTATGGGGATCCAACATTGAAGAATGTAGAGAAAATATAGAGAAATGGCACAAGTACAAAGCTTTATTATAGTTGGAAAATTCTTCTTAGAAAATGATCATCAATGGGGGATTTTATTTGAAAAACTCGATCAAATAACCACATTGAATAAAACCCCTCTAAAAAAAATTGATCCACAAATCAATATTTTTGTCTATTAAGTATTGTTCATCATTAAAATTAATAATGGGGAATAACAAATCCGAAACACATGCCTACCTCAATTCAGATCGATCACTGATGAAGAATGATGTTGTGTTGAATTCATTGGTTTGATCATTCAAAATTTATTTGTGTCAATCATTGATCCTAGATCCATTTTTATTTTCCAGAAAGGATTCTTAGAGCTGTATCCAAATATCCTCTAGAAGTTCCATGGTTTTGAAGCTATCCTTAGAATTTTGACATATATATACATTTAAAGAAAAAAATCATTTCATTAATAAAATAGTTTAATTATTCTTTAAATTTTATGCCTGTAATGTCTTTACACAAATGACCAACATTGAAGAATGATAGGTTCAACCTATCATAAAGAATCCATTCTAGATTTAATGGTGCTATCATATTTGTAGTTAATGAAGTCATTTATGATTTATTACACTTTTTAAATAAAAATATATTTTCATGTTATTAAATATTTTACTATTTATCAAACATTTGTTTCAAGGACTCCATGCCTCATAATCACATGTCTTATTACTTCATGGTCTCAAAAATAAATCCATATAATATTTAAAAATAATAAATGATAAATATAAGAAGTTACATTTTCCCCTACTTGGGGAATTATGACCCCGAAATCCAAAATACGGGATACTAAAACAGACGATGGTACAAATATTGAATCTAAGCCTCCCTCTCCCATATTATTTCCAAGATATTCCTATGCTTTCACCAACCCTAGAATAGAGGAATCCATCATTCCTAAAGTATCCCCTCCTATTAATCCTCAATCTCTTCTAAGTACTCAACAATTTTCCCCCCATCCTTGATTTCCATCTCTCACCAATCAAAAACATATGATGGGTTATGCACGCACCTCCTAAAATATGATTCATAGAAGATTCCGTATAATCGGTCCAACTATGGTGGTAGAGCCAAGAAATATGCCACCTTTTGAACTCTACATAGTATCTAGAAAAGGACGATGAACCTCATAGATAGCTTAGCGCCCTAAAAAAATCTCCATAATACCCCTCAATGTGAAACTCGAAGGAATACATGGTATCATTAATTAAACTCCCAAGGCCACCATCTCCTATCTATATATGAATCTTGATAGATCATTGTCATCTTCATCCACTCCTGGATGATTTGCAAGTTTTCCATAGTACCCTGTAACAACATTGGGTCCATGATTTCTAACACTCCGAGGTCGAACCAATGAAGTGGTAACCTATAGGAACACTTGAATAAATACCATAATGATTCCATAAAAGTAGTGGACTGGTAGAAATTTTTGAAACAAAACTCCTCCTATGTTAGGTGATCCTCACAACTAAGGCCAAAGTCTAAAATGCAATATCACAGCATGTCCGTTAGAACCTGAATGTTACACTATGTTTGATCATTTGTTTTTGGGTTTGAAACTACGCTCATGCATAACTGGGTACCAAATGATTCATATAATCCTTTCCCCAATCGGGATGTAATGTGACCATCACAATTGGAAAAAATTAGATGGGAATCCACAGATTCGAATTATCCCTTGAACGTAGAGGCGTCCCAAGATCTCTACGAAATGTTTCCCTTGGATAGCTAGGAAGTGGGAAATCTTGGTGATTTTTTCTACAATCACCCATATGGAATCATGTCCCATTCAAGTACATGGTAACCCATAATGAAGTCCATAAATGTCTGATATCTCTTACTTTATGGAACCTTAAGGGGTTGATCTAAACTCTCTGGAACCTGGTGCTCAACCATTACTTATTGACAAGTAAGTCACTGAGAAAAAATCTTTACAACTCCTTTCTTCATACCTAGACACTAAAACTGATATCAGAGGTCCTGCTGCATCTTCTTCACACCTGGATGTACCACTAAAGGGGATATATGAAACTCTCTCAAAACATACTCCCACAAAAACACTGGTTCCATCATGCATCGTATGAAGAGAATGTCGTGATCCCCACCTTTTGAATATCAATAAAGAGAATACCTTGTAGACATATGAGCATGTAGGGTCCTGTAGTTAGTATCTCGAAGCTATGCCTCCCTAAAATTATATAATAGTAGAGGGGTGACAAATATCAACTAGAGGTAAGTTGTACCATCTCCATACAAAGGATAACTACAATGAGGCCAACTGTTTGGACACCTCGTTCAACAACTGCGAACTGGATCTCTTACTAAGAGAATCTTCCACCTCATTCCCCAATGAAGGAGAATAAACAATACAAAAGTCATAGTCCTGGACAAACTCTGACCACAAACTATATCTCAAGTTGAGATCATTCTGAGAGAAGACACACTAGAGAATGTTATTGTCAGAGTATATGATAAACTGCATGCCCATCAGGTAGCGTAGCCACATCTTCAATGAGAAGACTACCGATGCTAACTCAAGATCATGGGTGCATAGTTCTTCTCATGTGGTCTCAATTGGAATGAACCATAAGAAATTACCACTTAACTCTACATCAGGACAAAACCCAACATGGTTCCTAATTCATCGTAGAACACTACGTACTTGTCACCCTCCTATGAAAATCTCAATATGGGAACACTTATCAATATATTCCACAACTACTGAAAACCCATCTGGAACTCCTCTGTGCACATGAAAGGCTGTCCATTTTGAGTGAAAGCTGTGAAGGGTGTTTCTAATATAGGGAAGTCAACTACAAACCTATTATAGTACCCTACGAATACAAAGAAGCTCCACACTTCAGTAACACTCTTGGATATATCCCATGTAAAAACTACCTCGACCTACACTAGATCCACTACATCTCTAGCCTATGAGATAATGTGTCCCCTAAAATGGACCTCTCAAATCCATAACTAACCCTTTGAGAGCATTCCATAAAGCTAGTTCTCTTAGAGAGTGTTCAAAAATATCCTTAAAATCCTCACGTGATCCTCCTCGGATATAGAATACACTTGGATGTCATTGATGAAGACCACCATGAACAGGTATAAGTATTGAAACAAGAATCTACTAATGAGTCCCATGAACACTTCGGGGGAATTTTTAATGCCAAAAGACATCAGTAAGTACTCATAGTGGTTTTGAAAACATATGATAGTAAAATTCTATATATCCTCATCTTGTAATCACATTTGGTGATAGCCTGATCTGAGGTCAATCTTAGAGAACTATCATGCCCCTTTCAACTGATAAAAGATGTCACTAGTCCTCGTTAGTGTTTAGTTGTTATTCACGGTCACTTGGTTCATGAAACGAAAATACACACATAACCTCATGCTCCAATCTTCCATTTTGGAAAAAAAACTGGGTTTTCCCAAGGTGAAACACTGCATCTCACGAAGCCCTTCCTTTGAAAGTCCTTCAACCATACCCTCATCCAATGAATCTATATGGGAGCTATCCAATATGTCGGCGAGGATATCAGTGCCATGAAAAGGTGTAAATAAAAGGATAAATCTAGTTAATATTGGGGAGGTAATCCTAAACCATGTTCAAGAAATACATCCTCAGACTCTGCCACCACTGTAGGAAACTGAGGACACATAACATCATCTGCACTGAGGGTTAGACTAGAGAACCGATGAGTAGTCAACTGCATACTCATATTTGTGAGTCCAACCTATCCAGATCAGATTTCCTTTTCACAAACAAATGAAAACCTGGTTCCATCACTGCCAAAACACCATAATCTTCACCTAAAATAGTCAATATGAGCATGAAATATGGATAACCAGTACATAGCAAGAATAACATCGTAAGGCCACAATGATGATACCAAGAGATCCAAACAGAAAATATCACCTCCAAGAGTTAGGTCACACTATCAAAACCTATGTGTGATCATCATGTATCCTCTAGTAGGAGTCTCTAAGTGTATGAGTTAATTCAACAGTTCATCCAGAATCTCAGAGTCTCAAAAATGATTTTTGGAATGAAAAGAATTAATTGAACCCATGTCTATCAATACTAAAACTAATGAAGAAAATACATAGATCATACCCTGTATCTTCCCTTGAGCCTTAGGGTCATAAGACTCTATAGCCTGCAGCTATCCTTTTCTATGTCCACCAGCTCTCCAATTATGATGTAGACCACCAGGGGGTTGTGGTGGTAATAGGTTGAACCTAATACCACCTATCACTACAATACTGACCCTCTTCCATGTCTTCTAACCTACATACCACCATTCTCTTGTCTCTCTCTCTCTAGCTAGGCTATCCCTTAACTATATCTCAATAATCTATATGACAGAATATGAAATCTCTTACCAAATGTCCCCGATCATCACAGGATAAACACCTCCTATCCATTGGCTGATTCGAGCCACCCTGTGAGCCCAACACCACTAAACCTTAGTCCTTGAATCACCTCATGAAGTTTTTGATCTTACTAGATCCCTATGAATGTCATCGTCTACCTGCTGCCAAGGTCCCAGCTATTGGGTTCCCACGACTAGCTTCCACTACCAGTGTCTACTCTTCTAGAAAAATTACCACTAACAGGGATCACTTAAGTAACACCACATAGGTAGAAATATAAAGGGATAAAACTGATGCCCTGATTTCCTAATGTATCCCTAATTGAAATTTCAA
Source organism: Viscum album (assembly GCA_963277665.1). Classification (NCBI taxonomy): domain Eukaryota; kingdom Viridiplantae; phylum Streptophyta; class Magnoliopsida; order Santalales; family Viscaceae; genus Viscum; species Viscum album. The sequence goes on along the minus strand of OY728152.1, from coordinate 328,258,479 downwards.
CCCTTGAATAAATGACCCCGTACCATATCCAAAGAGTAGCATGAATGACTAGTAAATTTCATTGAATACTCTACCACAATAAAACTACCCTACTATAGATGTAGGAGCTCCTGTATGCATACCAATCACAATGTGAATGGATAGAACTCCTCTTTCAAGAGAAATTCAATATCTTTCTAAGAGAGAGATATCCCGTCATTTGACTTAGTCCCCAAGCTCCACCATCACCCCACCGAGCCTTGAAGAAGACTATCTGTAAGGATTCCCTTCTGATCGGTAGGCATGCTCACAAGATAAAAAAACATGGGTGACCACCTCTAGCCAATCCTCATCCATCAGGAGGTCTGGATCACCCCCAAACCTTGGAGGTCACTACCTCTGAAACTCATGTAATGTACTAAGACTTTGTGCATCCTCAGATGGTAGTGATTCCAGTAGCTACTTCTTTACGGGTGGTAGTATAGCTAGTAAACCACTCAGAGGTGCTATCTCTGTTACATGCCATTGTACCATTGCCTTGTAACTAGGAATATCATCTTCATGATCATAAGGTTGAATCATGACTAGCTATCTTTGTGGAGGTATCCTGAAATAAAACAAGATGTACTATAGTCAATATATTATATCTGGGGAGATGACTCAACAAGGACATGGAAGACACAACCATTCCTATATGATGCAAGCACCAATATTTTTCCTTTCAACTAGTGGTTTCATATACTTAATCAAAACGTAGGTGTTTTGAGTACTATTGTATAGATAAATCGGCCACTACAGCAACATAGAAGTACCTGGCCTGAATACGAACTTGAAACACTTAAAACTATTTCCCCAAGCCAATATCACAGACTTCTAGACCTAAATTATAACCAAACCACTCTAATACCCCTCTATCATGACCCGTCCCAAAGTGGCCCAAGTCGTGACTACCCCAATCCCACCTTCGATAGTCCAGGGGCTAATTACTAGCACCAAGTAGGAATTTCCCACAAATGGGAGGCATTATCCAAATGTTCTTGTATAGCTAAAATATCTCCATGCCACCCAATTTTTAAATGTAAAACAACTGATAGAATGCATGCATACAACTATGACCCCACATTATGAGTATAATGGGATGTAAAGGAAATGTGAATATAGCTATATAAAATCCCACCAAAAAGAGTCTATAACACAATTTTAGCTAAAATTATAGATGTATAACCTTCTCCAAGGGAGATGAATTTATCAAATGTAAACTACTAGTAGACACCTTTATCATCCTAGATCTAGCTAGGCTCCATCAACTCCTATTACTCAACTAAAAGCGTAAAAAGGTTTATAGTCTACACTAGACACAACATGAGTGGGAAACGATTATATAGGGGTGAGTGTAACAATACTTAGATGGAAACCCCAAAAACACTAAACATGAAAACCAATATAGTCAACTGAATACAACATGTAACAATGTATCCCAAATACAAGCAGTACCAAACCCAAATATACTCAAGAGATACACCATGCCATTAAAAAGATTTAAAAAACTACTAAACGTAGTATTCTACTAGAAGGTATGCTCGTTCTAGGAGAAATCACTCCTTGAGCCATGATATAATTAGATACACTCGATCAAAAGGCCTATCTCATTTTTACTAACCCAAATAGAACACACTGGTTTGAGAAGACTATGATTCACAAATAGGGGGTCATGCCTAGAACCACTAGTGGTCATCGAGAACCCAATTTAGATCAACCCACTATGTAGGGGATTGCATTCCAACGATTCCAAAAACCCTTATAATGCATCCTTCTATATGGTGGAGGAATTCCGTACTCTAGGAGGTCATGCCGATTCCAGAACTCCACTAGGAATGATATAGGAATTCACTGTAGTCTCGTGGAGGGACACAACAACTATATTTGAGACTCGACCTATAGAGGTGATTAAGATCCAATGATTTGGATTTAATGTTGTAATTTACCCTCTAGGAAAGGATCAAGGTAATGCAATGAATATATACTAGTCCAAAAAAATGAAAAAGGAGATCCTCAGGCACTCGTTATTTGAACCTACCACTAGAGAAGCTTCCTGAAGACTCACCCAGGTGTACATACCAACGACCATGGTCGGTCCACCTACCATGCAGTCTGGATGTACATGGAGAAACCACCTCCATCTGTCCACCTCCTGCACTGACCTATCGTTTCGGAGGACCACATTGGTTTTCCACCCATGGAACAGACCGCCAATTTCTATGCCTATGATAACGCGAGCTTCAACAACGCCATTGTTGACCACAATTGAGCTCCACTATGGTTTCCAAGATCCGAACAATGTCCGACCTAGGTAGAAATTGTCTGGCCCCTCCCACTGTCTCAACATGACTAATCGTTCTGGTTTGGCCCACTAGCCCGGCTCAGATTACCGACAAGGCATGTCCCACCAACCTAGCCCGACCTGCAATCATGAAACCCACCTGGCCTGGCCTACTCTGCATACATTACTGCACCTACATATTCCACCACATTCGACGCCACCAATCCCATGTCCTCCATCATGTCCACTATCACTGGTCTCGACCACATGTGGATCTGATTCCCGCATGCAGACTCTTGTCAAACGCCACCGTGCGCTGCCACCAGCCATCGACCGCCACTGTTTCATGATGTGGTCCCTTCTTGGGACCACCATGCCTCCTAAAATCCCTATAAATTAAAAGGATCACATATCCAACCTTCTCATGTCCCGATCTACACTCATTTAGCCTTGGTTTTCGATTTTCCACAAATATGGGGATTCAATCGAGTTCAGAACCGCCCACAAATGTTGAACTAAGACCATGCAAATTCAATGAAAATGAACACAAATAATGTAGGGGGAAAATGCATGAGATAACATTTTTATCATCATTGGATAAATGTTCATGGATAGAAATAAATAATGGGGGTTTTAGGTAAGAAAAATAAATCAAATAATTTCCATATAATAAAACCCTTATGCAAAGTGTTCGATCTGAAAATAAATCCATTTGTCGATTGATTTGCGTTCATCACATAATCTATGAACGGGGAATAAAAAACAAAAAACACAAAACCTATATTGATTTGGTTGAATCAATGATGAATAATTATGTTGTGTTACATTCGTTGGTGAGATCCTTCAAAATCGATGTGTGTTAATCATCAATCCATGATTCATTGTTTTTTATCAGAAAGGAATACCAGAGCTCTCTCCAATGATCCTCCATAAGTTCAAGGGTTATACGACTATCCTTGGAATTATGAAATAATGATACATTTAATTAAATAAGTCATTGGATCATTGCGTTAATAAAATAAAATAATTATTTTATTCATTTCACACTTACAACGATTTTTTCTCAATTGACCCACACAGACAAATTTTTGGCCGCGCATAAGGTAAAGCCACTATTTTGGATTCAATGGTTCCCTTAGATTTCTTATCAAGGTACACATTTATGAGTTATTACATTTTTTTGGAAAATAATGAACATGTTTTTTTGGAAAATAATGAACATATGTAATAAAATATTTTACAATTTTTCAAACATTTGTTTCAGGAACTCCGGACCTCAGAATCGCACACTGTTTGAGAACCTGGTCTCAAAATCAATCCATATAATATGTAAAAATAATAGAAAGAAAATATGATAGGTTACAGTGGGGATAAAGTAAGATATATCGAAATATTAGGATATAATTTAACTTTATTATATATAATTATATGGTTATATAGTTGGGTAATCATTGATAATAACTTCCATGACCATTCCTGCCAGTGGTGCGATTGATGGCTTAGGTACAATAACTGAGTGAAAATGACACACTCCATATCACCATAATGACTTTATATGTACTTATTTAAAATAATGTGCTCAATGAATCCATTACTATAATGGAAGCAATCATTTTAGAGGTATAATCTCACTCCTTGTTGGACATTGTTTAGTTACTTAAAAAAAGAGTTAAATGGGATTAAGTCTTCCCCAGTCATAATTGTTCATTTTTCATCATATAGACCAATCGACGGCACAATAACTAGAGAGGGAGGACCTAAAAAAACCACATAATGTGGTCCATGTACATTACCTCATACACTATTTTATCCTAAAAATACATATTAAATAAATTGGTTAGGATAAAATCATGGTTTGGGTTTAGGATCCCAAGGATAATCAATTCATGATAGAAGAGGATTACACTCTTGTGGTCCCGAATGATGAGATAACATCAACAAATGAAGTCCCCACCATGAAAAACGGGGAAACACCATCCATAGGATATTCTCATATGAATCTAACAGATAAATTGGTCCAACTATTGAATATAGTGATGTAAAAAATGTGATTATCCCTAATAACTTTTGTTGACTTTGTTATGCATAGGTTAATATATGCACCTCGTATATCAGAAGAAATAATACAATTACAAACACAGGAGATAGTCCTTGTTGTTTTTATCCCTAGAATCTTACTAATTGAGCTCATATAGGAAATTTCTATTAATATACCATCGTGATTTGAGGCTGACAAAAAAATTGTATCTCTATGTGAACTATCCATATAATATATTTGAATTCATGGGAGATATTCTAAGATGAATCAAGAGTCAGTTGACTTCCGATGCACATCATCATTCCCTGAATGGAATGATATCCATAATATAATCCTCAAGGTACCCATGTTGGGTATACATAGGAGTAAGAAAATTCTCTAACACCATTTCATGATCCCATGATATGGGGTTTGGAATTCCTATCCATTAACACTGTCTTGATTGTTTTGACCAATGCCCATGAGTAATAAATGGTGCTCCCTCCAATGACTTTGGCCACTAAATCCATGTAATATGTCATTACTCACTATAACATAGTACTTAATGAATAATCACAATGCATGGGGGTAGTATATGATCTCAAATAGTGTTACATTATTATAAAATTCATTTTACGACCTTAAAGAAAACTATTTTTGATAGGTTTCCCCACGCGCAACACCAAAATAAATAAAACGTGAAATATTTAGATAAAATATAAATATTAAATATGAATATTAAAACCTAACCATTTAATTAGTATGTATGAATATAAATAACCCAAACATAAAATATATTATTAATGAAAATATATACTACTTTTAATACAAATTTAATGCTATTAGTATACATAAATGAAATAAAAAAATCTTTTTTGGCTTAAAAATATATTTTTCAAAAATTTTCCTTTTATTTCATGAAACTAATAATATTCAGACTAAAAAATAATAAAATATGTTGATAATTTGAATAATATATTTAAATTAATTAATTATGAAATTATAAGAGATAATAATAAATAATAGGGAACATTTTATAAATCTTTTTTCCAATATGAATTGTTTTCCGCTATATTTTTAGATTATATTTAAATATTAAATTATAAAATTTTATAAATTTAATTGTAAAATATTAAAAAATTTTATTAATCATAATAATATATTCTTAAAATTAATTTTTGGGATTTCTAAAACATTTTATTTTTTATGTGACTAGTGAAATATACTATTGTTACTAATATTACCGTTTTATGCCATTATTAATATATAAGTATAAATATTAATTTTAATAAACCTTTTTATAATACCAAATATGTATTTCATAATTTAATTAATAATTTAAAAAATACTTCTTTTTAATTTATAATCTCTTATATTCAATTTTATAATTTTAGATATATTTTAAAAAATTACCTTTAAAACCCTATATATTTTGTATTTTTAAAATGATTTTATCACATTTAAAAATAGGATAAAATAAAAAATATGTAAATTTTTGAATCATTATGTCTAAATTATTTAATAATTACGATTTTATTTTTTTATAAAGGATAAATAACCTAGGTAAAAATACATGTAACCACAGTGAAACCCAAAATGGTAAAAAATGAGAAACCAGTGATCTAATGTTCCGAACATGTTAAAAAACATTTCAATTAATTGATTTATATGTTTTTGGTCCTTAAATATTACCCTATATATTATTTCCCAATTTTCTATACATTTTATTTTAGTGTGACATTCAATTATAGAAATGTTTTTCATATTTATAAAAATGCCTCTCCTTTTAACTTCTAAAAGGGGAACTCCTCTACCCACTTAAATTCACACAAAAACCCCTTAATATGGTACCAAATATTATCTAAAAATATTCCAACACTCATATATACATCAAAAATATTTTTTTCCCTCTCAAAATACCATACCTCAAAGGTTTAATTCCCTTAAAATGGAGATAACCAGAGTTGTGAGGTATAGATTTCTAACAGTTTCCTCCTCTTTCCTTTTTCATTATGTGCATTTATTATTTGTAAAATTTAATTTCAATATCTAAAATGATAACTTTTTATCATTATTTAACTGATATGTTATTATAATTATGTTACAAGAATTAACCACATTTCCCTTTTCCATTAATAAAGATGATTACCTGAATGGTACATGTGTTTGGACTGCCACCACCATGAATAAACAAGTTTCATTTTTCAATAATGTGATCATGTATTGTTTTTGTTTACATTTAATTTATATTATATATATATATATATAATTATTATATGTCATTAATATATTATTTTATGGATAAAAAAATTAATGATCTTTGTAAGGTAATCCATCAATAACAATAAATAACCCAAAACATGTTATTCATATTCTTTTCATCACAAAACTTGAATGAAACTACCATATAATGAAATTATATCACTATATGTATTTATAAAACATAGACTAAAAAAACATTAATGGTTTATAAATGATGTCCTCTGAGGTAAAAATTAATATTGACCCCTCTTTTTTGATCTTAGTTAAAAATGATTGGGATTATTAATAACCATTTTAGAAAAGAAGTTATATTAATATAATAAATAATGATAATTGATACTAATGAAGAGTATAAATGAAAATTTATATGAATAATCTTATTAAATAGGTAATTAATGTTTTTATCCTTATGATATATGATGTTAAATCGCTTCTATGGAAATCAAGGGAAAATGCAGGGGACTTGGTAACTCAAACTCATTTCTTTGATTTATATAATTTCTTATTAACATTATTTATTCCATGAATTTCCATTTTAAATAATGTTATCTATTTATTTTTTTGAAAAAGAGTTTATCCCCAAAAACATTTTCATGAATGGTTTTGTTTTAATGTTTCCTAAAAATTGGTCCCTTTTGAAAAGAGATTTATAACTATGAGTTTTACAATGATGAATAGAATATATTTTCAAAAATATATTTTAATGGTTTTTTTGAATTATATTTGAATGATCTATCCCTAATCTATTTTTTTTAATGTTTAAAAATATATTTTTTCTAATTATGTGATTATAATTGGTGATCAAGTTTTCAATTTCAAATTATTTAATTCACGGTGTTATTTGATAATATATAGATATTTATTGAAACACATTTAATCTCCATGGGTTATTTATGGAATGTGAATCATTGCCTTTTGGATGTTTTTTAAAACTAATTTTATTTCTATGAGTTCTTTATGATGTGATAATAGACCAATTTTTAAGTGGCACACATTAGTACATATAAATAGTTGTAAGGATCATATATCACCCTATAATGATTTGGTTATGAGTTTATATCACATGATATGGGAATTAATGAGTAAATTTTTATTTCTCCTAAGAACTATCATTGATGGTGTGGCTCATGAAAGTAACATTTCCAAATTATAATGATTGTTTCATGGTTAAAGTATGTTATTAATTATCATCTTATTCATTCATGAATCAAGTTTTATGATATATGTTTCAAATATATGTTGTAGCTATTATGTATCATTGTTGATAATTTGTGGATTTATGTTCTTATTCCATGTACTTTTAATATCACTTATTTTTTACTGTTATAACTCACGAGGATATGATATTTCCTTTATGATCATACTTTTACTTATTCTTATGAACTAACATTTGATGAAATGTTCATTCACCCCTTACTGGGTTTTTGAGCTCACCTGCTTCTTATAATTTCATTCCACAATTAATATTAATGAGTCCCATTATTGATATCCCTTCAAGATGTTCTATTATGGCGATTTTAAGGAGAAATGATGTGAAGAATTATAAAATACTATGATTATGTTTTTAGACACCAAATACAATGAAACTATTGGTCCTTAGGATAAAATTATTTATGAAATGTAATGTATTATATCATGTAAAGGATATAATATAAATTCATGTTTATCTTAGGTCACTATAGTGGGTATGAAATTAATGGTTTAGTTACTTTTGGATACTAGAGAAACTGGTTATAGAATTAAGGCTATAGAAATTTGATGGAAAACCCTATAGATTTGTCTTAGTATAGGATAATATCCTAAAATATTGGTAGGGATTGATTAGGGTATTTCCGTAGAAAATACAACCATGTCTAGATACTTGAATGTGGGTTTAGTCTCTCGTATAGTTTTACTAATGTGAAATAAAAGAGAAGAGGGTGTGTCGGGTATTAAATTAACATTCAACTTGTTCATGAAAAAGATACCAAACTAGACACCAGGATAGACACTCCTGAAGTATTTGTTTCAGTTGAAATCATACTACATAAAAACCAATTTAAACGGTATATTTCATGGTTAATTTTATGGATTTAGATCTCTAATGACTATATAGAAATTTAGTATTATTTACACTTCCAATTTATTGAAATATACTGATATATTCTAGGATAAAATTCTCATTCTCCCCTCATTCAATGAGTTTAATATCTTGATTGAACATATACATAGATCTATGCCTATCTTATGGAGTGCATATAGAATGGATCCCATTAAATTGGAGTAATTAACTAAGTGATATAGGAGAATTCGGAAAGGGGGTTTATATTCCCTAACGATTCACCATAGAGAGTATTATTCCTCTTTGTTAAGAAGAAATATAGATGAATGATAATTTTCATTGACTATCAGGAGAAAAAAATATCAAAATTAATAATAAATTTCCTTTACACCATATTGATGGCCATTTTTTTCAACTAAGTGGATCTGAGTACTTCTTAAATAATTTCCATTGATCTATATATAATTAGTTATGGGTTAAAATGGGGAATATTTAAAAAATAACATCATGAATGAGTTATGGACACTATGAGTTTATAATGATGTGATTCAAATCTAATATTGACCCTAAAATCGTCATATATGTATTGAATTGGTTCTTTAGTGTAATGAAATAAACCACAGTCAACTAAACAAGCCACCTGGGATGGCCCGTCATAGTGGGGAGGTGAAATAAGAAAATAAGTACAAGTCTCAAATAAATAAATAAAAGTCATAAAACTAGAGTATAAATTGGTTGAAATATATACATCCAAGATACATAAATCCACCAAAAACCAAATATACCCGAATGTATGAAAATCCAAGACCAACTGATCTCTATGTGACCAACCCTCATCTCCAAACCATCTTTATTTGAAGGTAATGATGAAAAGGTAAATAAGCCAGCAACAATACACCCTTACCTTTTCTTGGGTCCTGGAAAACAACCTCTACAATAGACTAAAGGAAAATGTAGGGTGTGAGACCAAATCCTAGCAGTATTCGAACAAAGTGTTTATTCAAGGTAAAATAAAAATAATGTATATGTAATAGATTTTAAAACAATAAAATATATCTACAATGAATTTTCATAAATCGAAACTCATTTGTAAATCATTTCCTTTGGTTGTCATTAATGTATTTTAAATTCACAAAACCTAGAATATGAAAATTATAAGTGTTAAAACATGAAGTAATATCCACACACAAAAGGTAATTATTTATAAACATATCTGCTAAATAATGCATCATAAACCAAAAGATTAAACATCATGTGAAAAACATGTGAGAAACAATCCGTGATAGAAATCCATTTTTTGATAAAAAAAAGCATAAATAAAAAATCACACCATATTGGAACCTAGGCAATTAGAATATGCAATAGGCATAAAATAATCCAAAACCATGAATATTTTTGTTTCTAATAATGTTGAATTCATCCCCAACTCATCAATATCACAAAATCATTTGTGGAATTACACATAGTACTAGTTAAAGGTTTGTTCATGAAACACCCAAGGTTACCAATGTGCCAAGTTTGTCCAAATCCATTTCAAAACCATGATCAAAATTTGTAAAATATTTTCGAATATAATAAAATATGATCTTGTGTTTAAACCCCCATTTTCAAATCAAAACAACAATTCATCCATCAAATCAGTCATTTAGGGTGTAAAAAACCATTTTAAGGAAAAACACCTTTAAAAACATATTTTTTTACAATAAATCCTTTGAAACCACAAATAAATTAAATTAAATGAATAACCCAAATAAATTCAATATAAATTAAAATAATTTCATATAATTAACAATTTTTATAGAAACACCTACCTCAAAATGGAGGTTGAATAATTCTCCCTCAAAAATAAGGGCCGAGGAAGAGTATATCAGGACCTCTTGATTCTAGATCCATACAAAGAACATAAATCATCCATCAATACCATTATATCTATAATAATATCCCATATGTTTTCCAACAACATGAGATGATAATAGATCAAGTATTGTTCTACAAATAAGAGGAGCAAATAGATAAAAAATGCAACATACCTCAATGTGATATATCATGAATGAAAGAAAACCTCCAAGAATCCTAGAGGAGGGACATCCAAAGAGCTGTGGAAGGATTTAGATGATTAGAAAAATATATTATGTGGGGTTTATACTTAATAATAACAAAGGAAAAAGGGTAAAATCACACATTTTGAGAGTTCATATGGGGTGGGTTTCATGGTTTTTTAGAGCAGGATTCATGGTAAAACTAACCAGGTGCCTCAACAATGCTCCCTTAATTCCATTTTTGGTGGAGGAATTGTTTTTCAAAAGGGCCGATTTAAATTTATATAAATCTTGAAACCCAATCTATGAAAAGGGAGCATGGTTTGAACTAGGGGCCACATGATTTTTGAAACCCATGATCCACCCATGGGATACCCTTGAAAAACCACCAGACCATTCACTGTTTTCATTGGAGAGACTCATAATATCTTTTAGTGTAACGAAACTATGATATAACTCTCTATTAAAACAAAAATCCATATTATATGGTTTTTACATGGCCAGACTAACTATGTGACATAAAAGAAAATGTTTTTCATCCTAACAAAATATCTAATTTCTACCCCCATTTCCCCGAAACCTCTAGAATGAATATAATGAAAAACCATAAATAAATTAATAGATACCTGAGATCCATTTAGTGATAAATTTAACCCCACAATATGCGTTTTCTATCACTAGTAGGCCCTCATGATCCTAGACCTAAAAATTGATAAGGCCACTAATACCTCATCAACGATTCCCATTCCTATATCTTAGGGCTACCCCAATGACACTCCCATAGTACCAAATCCAAGGGAATGATTTTACTGCATAGTACCATATCCTGGAGATCCATAATCTAATGTATTAGCTCAATAATGGTGGTGTCAGGATCTATATCAACATCCTCCAAATCAGTCACCAATGAATGATTCAGGTGATACCTCCTGAGTTGGGAAACATGAAAGACTTCGTGTATCAATGTCAAATGAGATGGTAATTCTAATAGAATGGCCACTTTTTCAAGTTTTTAAATGATCTCAAAGGGGCCAAAAAAATTGTTGAGAACATACCTCTCTTATTAAATGACTAATATATCAAGCAAGGATAAAATCTACAGAAAACAAATCACCAACATTTAACATTAATGGCCAATAATGATGGTCTTCATAAGATTTCTAACATCTCTCTTCTATGAACAATCTATTCCAAATAAATAGAATATTTTCCTTCATCATATAATTTAGTCTTGACCCAAAAAGGAATCCTCTCTAAACTCTTCCCAATACAAGGAAGATCTATAGGGGTTTCCATGCAATACTTCAAAGAGAAACATCTTTGTCGAAGCCTGGTAACTATTATTATAGGAACATTCAACCATAAGATAATTCCTTTCCCAAGATCCACCAAAATGAATCACAAAATCCCAAAACATATCCCTAAGAACCTGTATTTCTCCCAATATCAATACATCTATCGATATATGATAAGTCATTCTAAATTATAACTAGGAAAACATAACTTGTTTTAATACTTTCAATACCTAGATGTGAGCCTCAGATCTCTATAAGATACAAGAATAAAGGGAAACCCTTGATGTCTTGAAATATCATGTATTTATTATCCTCCAAGATGTTTTACCTTCATCGTAACCTTAATTTGTTGAAATGAGATGATTTCACTAGTCAATCCTAGATATATCAAATTATATCATTCCCACAATGAGTCTGTGGAAAAAATAATGATTCCCATAGAAATATTATTCCCTTTACATATTGTAATGGGTAACAGTAGTAACAAACCAGAAGGTATCTAGTGTTCAACCTCAATTTATTAATAAGTGATACACCATGATAAAAACTTTACAACCTACCATCTCATCCTCAACCACCAATACTGATTTCTCAATTCAAGATACATCTTGGTAGTCCTAGGGTGTATAGACCAATATGACTAGTTTACACATTTCATGAACTATTTCCTCAAATAACTCACAACAATGAAACTACTATGGAATCACAAATGTCCATTGAGAGACTGAGACCACTCACACGAGGTCTCCCCATCATAAAAGCCTTTACCTAAGCATGGACACTTAGTTCCTATCACCTTCTGGAGATGAAATATCACATCAATAGCTGATTTAAATTTTATCAAATCATAGAACACATATCCATCAAACTCTTCCACTCCCATTTCCATTTCAGTAAATAAACTCATTAGATACCACTCCTTAAATAATTCCTTCATGGATTGTGTTGGAAATTTTCTACTCAACATGTTGACAACCACATTCTATTTCCTAAGAGTGTATGCAACATCAATATAAATATTGGAAGAAACTCCACATATAATATCTTTCTAAAATTCATATCCCTCTAAGTAGAAATATATTTCAGGATATTATGATATTAATATACTATAAAATACTCCCCAAAGATATCATGACACCATTTGTTTAGTGCATGCATATCTGATTCCAAATCAAGATCATGGGTAGGGTATTTCATCTAATGAGGGTGTATCTAGTGAGATATATTGGCCACCACCTATTTCCCCTAAACATAGACACATCCCAAACCCATAATAGAAGTATCAAAAAACACATCATAACATGAAACCAATATTAGAAAAATAAAAACAAATTATGAATTGAAAATTACTTTCATCACCTCAAATTATCTTAATCATTTTTCATTACATTCCAAATTTATACCCTTATGGGTTAAATCTATATTCGAAGATGCGAGTTTGGAGAAATCCTAAAAAAACAATCTATAGTAACCAGGAAAAGCCAAGAATCACCAGATATTAAACAAATTTGTGCTATTCTCAATACAAAACAACATATACTTTCATATAATCCACTATGATTTACCTCTCAAAAATTATATTCCACAGTTAAATCACTTTTCAAATCCAAAATTCACTTTTCAATATATTACAATATAGATGATGTTCTTTCATGTTTTGAAGAATGATATCCAAATGTTTAATATGCTCCTACACTATCTTGGAGTAAGACAAAAAATCACCCATGAACAAAAAATGTCGAAGAAAAAATGATGGATTCAGTTCATCATAGAAAAAAATACTATAAGAGAATTATTGAGACCAAATGGCACAACCAGAAACTAAAAATTCCCATACCAGCTCTGAAACTCTATATTATGTATATCAACTTCAAATAATCAGTACTTGTGGTACACTAAACAATAGTCAATATTTTTAACATTATGTTCCCCTATAAGTTGTTCAAAGATATTATCAATCATAGGAAAATGATATTCGTTCTCAATATTTACCTAATTCAACTTTCGATAATACACATAATGTATTAGATTCCCGACACACCTTATTAGAAAATAGTGAAGTTGAAAGATGCATAATAAGATGAATAAATCCCACAGACTCTATATCCCCGAGATGTACCTTATGTTCCACTAACTCATTAGGTTCCATTATATAAATTATTATATATTATATTGGTGGTTTGATTGCATACAAAGAGAGTGAATACACAATTTAAGGGTATTTCATCACACATTTTATTTCCATGAGATACATGTTTCATTCACTACCCATTGATTTTGTGTCATTTTATTATTCCTACGGATATATTAAATAATTATTACATGTAAATTTATGGGAATTTAAATATCCATTTTATGATCTCTATTTCATGATGTCTATGTTTCAAAAGTTACCATATAATTAAGATAGTTTGGTCTCAGTTTACCATCATTGATACAAATGACATCTTATATACCATTATTTCCATATAATTTGTACCTAATACCATAGAAGTGTTATTTAGTGAATATTATTACTCTAATAATATTTTATGATTCCTATAATTTCAATTTCTTACATGGTTAGTATGGTTCAAAGTTACCAAGTGGTTAGAGTTTTTGGAACCAATCTCATCATTTTTCGAGATTGTTTATGTTTATGTATCCTATGATGAAATATTATGATCCATAACTCAATAGAACTCCTAAATTTTACATTACTCTATTTATCCATGATATATTAATGTTTTGGTACCATTTTTATAATCATTGGTATATATGATAGTTAAGAGAGTGTTTTTAGGAAACACCAACTTTACCCTCTCATTAGTCATAAATTCAGATCCATCAAAACAATGTTTTCTAAAAAGTGTTTTGAATAATATTTTACCATTAAAATATAATTCTTAAAATAAATTTTTTACTTTTTTTATTTTTCCAATCTCTTTAATGTAATATTCAAGTAACTTTTTGAATGATTCATTTTTCTAACATTTTTACCGAGAAAAAAAATATTGTTTTTACCTCATATAACATGTACATATTTACCAAACAAAATTTCCTTGAATATGCCTTTTAATTCATAAATATAATACTCTTAAAAAAATTAAAATTAATTTTCAAGAGAAATTATTTTCGAAATGATTTAATGAATCTTTTTAATGTTTTCAAGGAAAAATGTATTCATTATAATTTATATTTATCTAAGGAAAATTGTTTACAAAATGTTTTTAAGCCTTATTTATATTTTTTCAAAGTATTTTTAAAGAATTTATTTTCAAAATATTTTCTAGATTTATTTATAAGTTTTCAATGTGTTTCCAAAGAAAAATATATTTAAAATATTTGGATGTTTATTTTATATGTTTTTGAGGAAAATGGTTTTCAAAATGATTTCATGTATTGTTTATATGTTTTCAAGGTATTTTATAAGAAAATGATTTTCAAATGGTTTTACGTATTAAAAATCCAATTTCAAATAACAAAGTATATTTTCTTAAAGAAAATTTTTTAAATACATTTCAAAATTATATTCCATCATAGGTTTCATTTTTTGATGTTCCACATTTATTCTAGGGAATGATCTAATGGTTCCATTAATATTATCTCTATAAATGGGTTATTCTTAATGTCATGGTATTTATGAAACCCATTTCTCTTTCATGGGTTATATGTTTATGAAATATATTTCAGTTTCATAGGTTGTGCTTTTAATGAAACGATTATTAAACCCACATCTTTTTTCAAAGGTTATGATATGATTACTTGTTTATGATACTAATTTCATTTCATGGGTTATGATATGATTGTTTATGGTTTTGTGGCACATGTATGTATGATTTCATTATGAGATGGGTGGGATATATACCTCCCTCTAATGCATTAAGTAAAAATTTATATCTCATGATATAGACATTGATGGAAGGATAAATGAACTCGGTTCAGTATTATATGGATGGAGTGAGACATAAAGTCAGTTTATTATTATAGGGCTAGAATGAGGGTTGAAATTAGTTTATTAATAGAGGGTTGGAACGGGGTGCTAACCCAGTTCATTAAGGGACTTCATCCACTAAGATGGCCTTGTTAGAAATTCCTTGACTATTATAGAAATCATTATATATGCTTATGTATCTGTAAAAATTACATGTTTTATTCCTGTGTTATGATTTCATGGATTATGTTCTTTATTTTCTTTTTGATTCATTTCTTATGAACTACCAATATTTATTATTATATCTAATATTCAAGTTATTATCTTCATATTTTATACCCATGTTCTATACCCTTTTGTTCATGTTATAAATACAACTTTCCATTGTTTACCATTATTGGGAAATTAAGCTCATCCCTTTCTTATGATTCATTTCCCCAGGTTATAAATAATGATTTTTTTTAGAAGAAATAAAGGGGGAGATATTTATGGGAGATGTTGAGGATCATTCACTAGGATAGAATATTTTCTCCAAGATTTCAAAGACATTAAAATATTATGGTTCTCAGGCATGTATTATTTTAATTTATTGAATATTCATCTAAAAATATATAATATCCATTTATTCTAATCTTAGGAAACTATATTTCAAACCATTCAATCACATATAAAAGAAACACATCATTGAAAAGTGTTATGCAGATAATCATCGATGAGATCATGAGTGTGATGTTAGTGAGAAGGTGTTTCTTATAATCTCTCAAGGAAATGCGGTCAATGAGATTTTTGAAGAAATAGAGGTTGATATATAGATGTATTAGTCCTTTAAGTATCCTTGATCTTGCAGGCGTGTATATTAGTGCTTACCCATCCCTCCAATCCTCTGCTAAGTATATGATGTATTCCTTGTGGCATTTTTGAGGAAGTAGATACTATACCCATTTCATGTATGAAATTTGGAAGATGTGAAATTGGAATGGGATCTTATATATGAGAAAAAACAAGTGGAAATTATATATAGATTATATAAGATTCTATGTAATAAGAACACTCCTCTAGTTATTATTTTATGGAGAAATAATAATTTTGAAGAAGCTATGACAGAACATGAGGTTGTACAGAGGAAAATGTACCATTATTTTTTAATTTTGTGGGATAAAATTTTAATATAAAACTAATTTCATGGGTGGGGGTAAAATTTAATGACCCTAGTTTTTCTTCCAATAAATAAAAACTATGTTCAATGGTTTTCCCCACACACAATACCAAAAAAATAAAAAACATGAAATATTTAGGTAAGATATAAATAATTTATATGACTATTAAAATATATCAACTGACTTATTAGGCATGAATAGGGGTAAACAAAAAATTAAATCTGTGTATTATTAAAATAAATACTACTTTTAATACTAATTAAATGAAATTAGCATAGTTAAAACTACTTACGAAATCATTTTTTTCTTAAAATATATTTTCCTAAAATTGTTTTTTTCAGAAAAAACCATATTATGATTAAATGATATTATAATATATTGAAAATATAAACAATATATTTACAATCAATTCACTAGTAAATTATAATAAATTATAATAAATAATAGTTAGCATTTTAAATATATATTTTCCAATATGAAGATATTTCTACAATATTTTTGGGGTTTAATTTTAATATTTAATTGTAAATATTTTAAAATTTAATTTTAGAAAGAGAACATAATTTTGGGATTAAATAAAATAATAAAACCTTGAGAATAAATTTCGATATTTTTTGAAAACATTTTAATTTTAGGTAAATAGTGGAATATATATTTTTTTCTAATATTGATGATTTTATGCAATTTTTGATATATAAATATGAACTTTATATGTATAAAACACTTTTCTAAAAAATTATTTTTTATAATAAAAATTAAAATTAAAATTTTTATTTAAAATTTATAAAACCAAATTTTACGTTTTATAATTTATGTTATTTTTTTCATAATTAAATTATCTTTAAAATATTATTCATTTAGTATCATAAAATTTATTTTTATCACAATTATAAATTCAATAAAATACTATAGATTTAAATTTGTTAATAATATGATAAAAATTGTATAATAAGGATAATATTTTTTCATAAAGTATAAATTTTTTAGGCAAATGACTATTTTTCATGGTTAAAACCAAAATGGTAAAACATGTGTAACATAAGTGGTAATGTTTTAAACATACTAAAAATATGTTTTAATTGATTATAAGATGTGTAAAACCACCTTAAATCTCCTATTATTTATTATTTATCAATTTTGGATCAATTTTACTTGAGTATTTCTTTGCATTATTGAAAATATTTTGATATTTACAAAAAATCCACTCATTTTAAATTATAAAATTGGAACTCCTCTTATAACTTACAATCACACCAAAACCCCATAATTTTGGACAAAAATCAGAAAACACATCTCTAAAAAACTATTATAATCCTTAAATAGGTTCTTTTATTCAGAAAATACTATTTCTCAAATGTTTAACTCCCTTCACAATGGTGATAATGCAATTAGTGAGGTATAAATTTCTATAATATTATTCCTTTTTCTTTTTTACTTATATGAATTTATACTTTATCAAATTTATTTTACCCATAAATTTTTTTATCATAAATACCATTATTATATTGGTATGTAATTATAATTATGTGACAAGAATTAAACACCGTTCAGTCTTCTATTATGAAATATAAAAACATGAAATCTGTGTGTGTGTGGACTTCCGCCTACAAGAATAAAAATGATCTATTTTTCACTACCACCATCATGGACAGTTTTATTTTATATTTTATGAGTATATATGATATATTTATGTAATATATGTCATTAATATTGTTATTTATGGATATAAATAATGTAATGACTGTTTTAATGATATCCATCCATATCGGTAAATAAACCAAAACTAGTTCATCACTATTTTCATATTCATGAAACTTGTCCAAAAATATCATGTAATATAAATATAAAGATATATATATTTATAAAAAGTCAAATATACTTCCATTAATCGGTTTTAATTTATTATATTTGTGATGAAAATAAATATAGAAACTAATTTTATAAACCTAGTTTAAACTGATCAGGATTAATAACAACTGTTGTTGGAAAGAGTTTATAACATTCTAATGAATAAAATGAATTTTTATTAAATATGATTTTAAATATAAATTTATATGAAAATGTTTCTGAATTTTTTTTATTAAAATTATTATATTCATGACACAGGAAGGTCGAAAAACATCCTTGTAGATCAAGGTTAAATGTAAAGTATTTGGAAACCCGAACTCCATACTTTGAGTTTATAATTTCTTATTGAACATCATTATTCAATGAACTTCCATTTTGAATGATTTTCTCTATTAATTTCTAGGGAATTTTTTTTTCACCAAATTAATTTTTATGAATAGTTTTATTTTTATTAAAAAAATGAAGTACTATTTTTGAAAATTGAATCACAACTATGAAATTTACAACGATGAATACATTATGTATTTAAAAAGACATTTCCATGATTTTGTTTTCATTATCTTTGAATGATCTATTACTAATGGGGTTTTTTCAAGTATTAAACTATATCTTCATTATATTTATGGTTATATTGTGTGAATATGATTTTTGGTATCCAATTATTTAATTTGTGATGTTATTTTATACTATTTGGATGTTTTTTAAAAAAATATATTTTTTTACTTGGGTTCTTTAAAAAATTTGATTATTTCCCTTTGGATGCTTTATGAAACCGATTTCATTTCCAGGGGTTCATTATGATTTGAAAACAGAATTATTTTTAAGTAGAACATGTAATTATTCATGAATTATGTGTGGGGTTCTATATCACCCTCCAATTTAATGGTTACAATTTTATATTTAATGGGATAATGATTAATGATTATATTTTTGTTTCTTTAATCAAGGGAACTAATAGTGTAGCTTATAAATGAAATGATTCTCAATGATAATATTTGTGCCATTGTTAACAAATGTTATTCATTATTATCATACACAATCATGATTCAAGGTTATGTCAAATTCTTCTAAAATATATTTTAGCTATTATGTTTACTTAATGATATTTTTTGTATTTAAGTTCTTATAACATGAAATTTAGAGGTCACATATATTTTATGGTTGTCACTCATGATGTTATAATATTAATCTCATGCTGATGCTTTTAATTATTCTTATGAACTTATCATTTATGAAATGTTTATTTAAACCATAGTTAGCATTTGTGATCTATGTTTATGTTTCCATTCTCATGTTATGAGAATGAATTTTACAAATTAGAATCATAGAATATTGTCTAGTATGGTGAATTTGAGGAGAAATGATCTCTATTACTGTAAAATATTAAGAATATGAATCTAGTATCCAAATACATAAAACCTATCCATCATTAGGATACTATTATATATGAAAAGAAATGTTTTAGTATATATAAAGGATGTAAAATAAAGGCTTGACTAGACCAGGTCATTATAGCCACAGAAAGATAGGCCTTAATAGACTATCACCTACAAGAGCTCAGTACAACCTTTCAATGATAAAGAAGTAGATTAGTTTCTAGTTAAGGAAGATAACAGCATACCTGTTTCTACATAGACAGAGTAATGTTGGCCTGATGTAGAGGTGTATGATACAATTCTAGATGAGTTATACCAATCTGTGAATGGCTCGGGGAAAAAAGTTAGTCAAAAAAATTTATCTATTGAGTACAAATTTTAGATCCATTTAAATTATATATTCATCTTGTATATATTTAGAGACACTCTAGAATAGAGATGCTCATGTCTTCTTTTGATCAATTAATGGGAAAATATTGCAATAAATTGTTTTCAGTAACTCAATTATTTTTCCACCCTAATTTTTGACTCATGAAAACATATTAAACTCTTGAAGATTAATATCAAGATAACTAAATATATATTAAAATTTAATAGGCATCAATTAAGAAAATTAAAATCTCAAACAACTCGAGTCAATGATGAAATATGGTTCAATCCTTTATCTCGTGGACATGTTCCCTCAAACTGATATAGGAATGCAAAATATAGTTGTTTATTTACCATCATTATAAGATGGGGTGAATCTATGTGGCAAAGTACCTTGGATTTTTGTCTTCTACATGCATGTAAAATTATATGGATATAGGCATCGAGGATATATCACTATATAAAACATCACAATAATATAAGGATAGATCCCTTTAATATGATATTCAATTTTCTCATAGACGTGTGCACTTAGATTTGTATATGTTGGGCTGATTGGTGGAACATACCCCATCCTCATACACTAATTTTTTTTAATTTAGTTATATGATATGATTGACTCAACACAATGAGTATCATGAATGGAATATTTTTAGATGGGTATACCAATGCTCAAGATGTCTTATGTACCATAAATCTACACTTTCATTTAATCTTCTTGGATTATTTGAATTGTTATATCATTGGAATAGGAGGGTTCCCATTACTTTTACATAGGTGGAGTGACATAAAAACAATTTCTTGTAATTTTATAGGGTTATATGGTGGACCCCTCAATATTTGATAATTTTTTCATATCTGTAAAATTTTCCTAAGCCTCATATAGGGGAGGATTAGTGGGTATGAACTTTTCTTCATGGCATTTTCTGAATGAAGTTTCAACCTAATAAGATTTCGTCAATTTAATATATCATAATCTCAATTACTATGGGTTATATTATTTTTATTCCTAGAATGTAGAGACTCAATTTTTACCAATATTTTCTTTTTAGGATTTCACATTGGTGGGATCTACAATTCATTTCTTTAGAATTTTAATGATATAAAAGTAGGATCAAGGGATTTCAAAGTTTGTGGTCAAAAAAATTGGATAAAAATAAAATTTACACTGTAAAGCCTTGAACTTAGAAACCTGGAGTTGGTGTATTATTTCAATACATGTGCATGATTACAAGGAATATTGTCTCGAAGGACCGTTCAATTTATCAGTCTTGGAAAATAGATTACATACATGTACTTCACATTATATTTTTAAAAATAAAATATAATGTAGATAATACTATGATAATTAAACTATTCTTATAGCATAAACCTGAATTTAAATCATAATACACTTCTTGACATCTAGGGAAAATAAAACATAACAAAGGGGTGAGCTCTGATTCTCAGTAAGGATAAACAATATAGAAGATGATATCATAATAACATAAAAATTAATGGCAAGGTATAAAATTGAAACACAATCCCTTGAAACATAAACTTTAGCATAATATGGAATTGATAAATAAAATAATACCATTTACTTATTCAAATGGATATTTTACTAGTTGAATAATCACATGTAACATTAATAACTAATCTCATAATGACGGAATGCATGATGTTGTACATCATAACCACATAGTCAAGGCCTCATGCCAAGACTACAAATATAAATTTTCTCAAGGCCTTGTTCCATGACACTAGTTTGTCTCATGAGACCTACCGATGCAATGAGGGGATAATGCGGGCCCCTCACATCACTTACTATGTTCAATGCATTCCACATATGAAAATGTTGAAACATAACATTAATATTCCTATTAAAACTAGCATAAAAAATGTCAATACTTTAACCATAAACCATTAATGGTATAAAAATAACACATCCACATTCAAACATATCATAACTCATTCAATACAATATGGATGAAATAAGTCAACCTTAATCAATAATAATATTCAGTAAGGGATGTTTACATGGTTGAAAATGATCAGTAAAACTCTTTGACATAAATATCCTTTTTTGTGAAATCATTTAACGTCACAAAATTTATAAAGGAATTCATTTAAAATAAGGATTTTATTCAAATTGACCCATACCAATTTGATAAGTTTGAATGGAATTAACAATTTAAAATAATCATGTCTATATAAATAATCCTTAACTTCATATTTAAAACATGAGCATTAATTAAAATGATTTATAAAAATAAATCATTAAAACATTTAAATTGATATTCTAGTTAAAGAGTCCAGTACATAAAAACATTAAATATTCCTTTTGAATTTTTTTATGAAACATGGATATGGATGATTCATATTTCCTAGTAAATACATACACATAAACATTCTTGGATAATAATGAGATTGAGGAATTAACCCTTACCTTGTACATTCCTTTCGTTGAGGGAATGTTTAGACTTTTTATAATGACCATATTATGTTATTAAATTATACCAGAACAATATTAATCTTTATGATATCAAATAGGATTCATTTATGAAATTATACTACCCATTTAATAATAATTTCCACGTTAAAGAAACATTTCATGTTATAATCGCTTTCTTTAAAGCATGTGTTTTAAATTTTTATTCTTGATCATATCACTTTGATCATGATTTACATATTACCAAAATATAATACATGATTTATATATCCTATACATTCAGAATATAAGTATGTATAATATATAGATATATAAAATGGAAAAACCCTTCATGGAGACGGTAGTCCGTACGTACTCATGAACGTTGTTTATGTTTTCTTATCATATAGTATGGAATTAAGTAAACAAAATATATTTATATAAATTAATAAGATAAGTGTATTATTTAATATAACGCAAAATTAATAAATATATATATATTTTTAAAAATTCTTTATGGGTAATCGGTGAAGATGAATCTCCTTGCGTCAAGGAGATGGTTAGCCATTTGTATGCACGAGTGAAAATATAATTCTTTTGATGGTGAAATAATAAGTAATTGGAAGGTATATTATATATAAAGAATAATTAGCATGTTATATTTATTATTTACATCAATTATACTCATTATTAAACCCATCCAAATAATGAAGTTTTGAATAACAAACTACACCACGACGTGGAGATGGTAAGTCGTACATACGCAGGTCTGGTAACTTTATCATTCATATGATAGATATAATAATGAATATGTTTATAACATATTTATAATAACATAAATGTATGTATAAGGTACTTGAGTTTTTATTTTGTTAAGGAAATAACAATGAAAGAGGAAGTGGAAGAAGAAAAGAACATTGAAATATGTATGAAATAATTACCTCTTCTTCGGGTCTTTCCTTTTGGTTTGAACAAAAGGGCTCCTCAGCGTGGCTTTCAAATCAATATATAGCCTCTAGTTTGAGATGAGGGTAGTTGTTAGGATATTTAAATAGGGTTTTCCTGTTCCAAAAGGATTTGGAGGTGTGAATTTGAGAGAAGTGGAAGTACCCTTTTATAAAAGATGTGAGGGGTACTTTAGGAAAAGAATGAAATATTACTTTATTATAAAATCAAATTCGGTTTCTAATAGATCCATATGAATTTATTTTAAGGAAAAGGATGATATGGGTCGAAAAACTCTCAACCAATAGGTTTTACACTTGTTTTGGTCACCATATTAACCATATCTTTTAGATTTAACCCTTAGTTAAATAGTTTAACTCTTACTTTGTCTTCTTGTAATATTACACTGCATGGTTAAAAAACATAATATAAATTTCAAAAAGAACCTGAAGTGGTTCATTGATGACATATATAACATTATTTAAGCCAATTGACCAAGCGTTAGGTTTTTATGACTATTATATAATATAATAAAAGTCTATTTGTTTTATAAACTCATTTATGTCAATTTTGATCGTATTTAGAATTTGGTTTTTTGTGAAAGTCATAAAAATATGGTTTATTATCCAAAAATACATTTAATTAACCCTATAATGTCCTATTCGCCTAGAAAATTCGTGGATTGAATCAAAAGTCTCAATTTAATTTATTTTTTTATTTATAAAACAAATTATTTTAATCTTTCATTAATAATATAATTAACGCATCATCATTATTTCTGTAAAAAAAGTTAATAATATGATGTATAAAAATTATAAATAAAACACGATGATGTAGAAAATACATTTATAATTCAACATAATATTTATAGTCAAAATTATCTTATGTATAACCCAATATTAAAAATGTTTTAGTTATTAAATGTTGAATTTAACACTTTTAACTCTTTATCAAATAAAATATAATAAATGTCCCAATCTAATCCAATTGGATAAAAAAAGATCTTATTTTTTACTAAGGATTATTTTTTTGTCGAAATACACTTTTCCAATAGAATTAGGACATGTGTTCGGGTAATTATAATATCATTTTTCCATTAATTACCCTCTATACATTTAACTGTGGTAAATAAAATTTAAAAGTTACTATTCACCAAACACTATTTTCATCATATTGAACTAAATTTTACATACTGATGTCAATAAAGCCTCTCAGATTTTTGAAATTCAATTCATAGAAGCGGTGAAATTACATTTTACGAAAATTTGAAAATGTGCCTAGAAGGTGGGTAAAAGACGTTAAAAAGTCCAATAAAATTATATATATATAATCTTATAATAAAATTACACCAATGAATTAAATTGGACTATTATATCTATTATTTATATATTTTGTCTTTATTATAAATTAAAAAAAATTATATAAATTAAAATGTCAGTTTTTATCTACAATGCAATGTTTTTTACTATTCCTTAAAAATTGAATGTTTTTAGAAAAATTCCAAAAATTCACCCAAAGTAAATTTTGATATTCCAAACTCAAAAAATGGTGTCTATTTTATCGAATTAAAAACAAAAAATTTGCATTAATTAATTTAAAATTAATTCCCATTGTCAAGACCAGAAAACAAGTTTTTGTTAACAAAAACATATCAAAAGATTGATATGCGTTTATGTCTAATTTAAATGTAAAACTACTTACAATGAACAAAATTAGATTAAATGAGAAAAATATAATATTTTTATACTTCAAAACCATTCAAATGTTTAAATTAACAAAAAAAATTATTGAAAATGTTTTTTTCAATTAAAATTTTGTATTTTCTACCATTCATCAATATATGAATGTTATCAGAAGCACACAAAAAATTTATCCAAACTAAATTTTAATGTCCCGCTTCAAAATAAAAATTTCATTTTGTCAAATTGAATATAAAAAACTATCAAATATTGTATTTAAAAAGGATTCACAATTAAAAGGTGGTGAAATTGGTTTTAAAAAAAATACTTCTTTTATCTGAAAAATTGAATATTTTCATATATATGTCTATGAAATTAATAACATGGATGTTAAAATTATATATAAAATTAAAAATGTTGTTAATAATCTACATGTCTAATTTTTGAACGATTAGTTTGGTAGGTCGTGGTGCGCTCGATCTCGGTGTTTTGTGGGGCGCAAGCTATTGAATTAATTTAAAGACATGACGTACTATGAAATCCTGGAGTGTTATATTCTCCCCTCCATCAATAAATTTCATCCCCGTAATTTGAAATTCATATTTTAAAATAAAAGGTTGAAAATATATAACACCATTGAATAAAATCTACATAAGAAATATGGTTACTAAAATTTAGTCTTAATAAGCAGGAAAGGGATATGAAAAAGTGACCACCAAATTAGGGTTTTGAATAATATAACATTGGTGTAAATTTTAAAAACATAATTGGAGGAAATATGTAATTATTTATAATAAGTGATTGAGGTCATCAATCACATAAAAGAGAACAATAAATGGAAAATTGAGGGCCCCAATGCCATAAATCTATGATGATTTAAAATATAATCGTTTCAACAAAACATAAGGTATTAGGATAACACATTTTTTGGTTTTGAGTTCCTTTCCCTAATGTTTAAAAATTATTTTCTTCATAGAATAAGAAAAAAAATTATATTTCACGTGAATTTCAATCCTTTAAAATAATTTATACCACAAACTCATCTTTCACTCCAAAAGATAAGAGAACTCAAAAATATTCTATTTATGATAATCATATGGTGTTTCAAGAAAATAATTTATAATTCATTATTAATTCAATTTAAAAAAATTACATTATAAAAACCTGGATATCCTGTAGGCCAGTGGTAGGTGATGCACCCTTGTCATCCTTCGGCTGCGGGTTCAAGTGTCTCGGCCTTGTCGGATGTGACAGGTTGTCAGCCGACCTTCAGGTTATCCTTTTTATAAAAATAAAATAATAATAATAATAAATATTTTAACCATAAACAATATTATCCAATTTACATCTTTATCCATTCTAACCTTTAGAATTATCTAAAATACTTCTGTCCAAACTCACTGTCCAAAATTAATATGAAAGGCCATAAAACATACATGTGAATACCTTCATCATTTATTCTCTTAAGAAATTGTAATAAACTAAATTACTAGAAAACCAAATTTGAATAGGTATGTACTTACTTATTCCTTCTATAAAACATATAATACTGGATATACTCCTTAAATCCAAAAATGTTGTAATCTCCCACAATGATGGAATAAACAAACCATTAATTAGTTCCAAGGTATTCAATAATACCTAATATAATTTATCCAAACCTACCATATCTTATTCCAAAATCACTACCTCAATATTATAAACATATTAAGGTTTATCTTTACTTCAACCATGTATTTTACAAAATCGTTAAGTTTCTATTGAGTCAATATTCTTATATCCATATTATCTCAAATCCTTAATGAAATAGTACTGTAGTACAATCAATATTTATTTCCTTAATTCATATAACTAGTACATCGTTGATACAACACTCAAATTACATAATTCATTAATAACAACATAAGAACAATAGTAATTCCTCTTCATCTGTGGTAGTATCATAACATGATTATTTTCTTATACCATCATTTTGGCTATACACTGATGATTTGTACATTGATTTGCATAGTCTCCCAAGACCTTTTAGACGAAGAATTGTACATTGGAATCCTTTTTCGTACACTTGCAATCACAAAAAATGGTGTCCATTTTTTCCACACTTATAAGAAACTCCAATTCCCTTCACGCATTTAACATGGTGATTCATTCCACAGTTATCACATGTTGGAAAAGCCCTCTTTCCCTTCTTCCCATTATCTATATTTTTATCTTCCATCCTCTTCTTCTCTTTGTTCCCTTCAAAGACATAGTACTCAGAGAATTCATTACTTTTCTTATTAACACATGATATTATTTCATCATTTGATGATAATTCAAGGGAGGCTATTTCCCTTCTAAATTCTGTATTAACAACATGATAGATATGATCCTTCATACTCTTTGGATCATTTATATTGCTGGAGTTCTTGTTCCTTCTCCTTTCCTCCATTTCTATATAACGACATACACTAGATTAGATTATATCATAATTTATTTCAAAAAACTAGAAAAATTATCATAATTAATTTAATATTTTCCCACATCTAGTATCACAACGAAAAAATGGATTCTTGGATGACACAATTACTCATAAATCCTTCATTATGGTTTGTAATGAAAATGTGAATTATCCTATGCATATCCCCCAAGATTGAAAATCTTGGTTCATAGTAAGGCACGTTGTATTATACCAGGATACCTCTGGTGAAACCTGAAACTCCTTGTCAGAGTTTTCACTCCTAGCTACATATGTTCCTGAACCACGTCCACTTGTAGTATCCAGACATGGATGAATTTCTCGGAAAAACCACATAATATCTACATTACAAAAGTTTTTGGATGTTATTATATACTAATACACTTTGTCTATATTATTTTATTGTTCTCTAATCATAGTTTTTATATATCTAGTTTTCTAGGTTATTCTTAAACATCCTTTGATACCAACTACAAATCCCTGACCCCGATTCCTAGAGCCAGTGCATTATTTTAATACATTTTCATGATTACAAAGAATAAAGTCCCGAAGGAACGATCATTTTAGCAACATTGGAAAATAGATTATGCTCATGAACATCACATTGCAATTACAATCCTAAAATACAACGTAGAAAATCCTTTGATAAATACATTATTATCATAACTTAATCATGCGTATAAATCATTATACACTTCTTTTCATCCTAGGTAAATTAAACATAAGAAGGGGATGAGCTCAGATGCTCAGTAAGGATAAAAAAATATAGCTAAATCAATCATAAATAAGCATAAACATTTATGGGAATGTATAAAATTGTAACAGAAGCCCTTTAAAAATAAACACCACTATAATATGGAAAAGATAAATCAAATATTTGAATTTACTTATTCACATGGATTTTCTACTAGTCGAATAATCACATGTAACATTAATAACAAATATCATAATGATGGAATGCATAACGCTGGACATCATAACCATATAGTCAAGGCCTCATTCCAAGACTAAAAATATAGATTTTTTCAAAGCCACATGTGAAGACACAAGTTTGTCTCATAAGACATACCGATGCATCGAGGGGCTATAGCATGCCCCGCCCATCACATTCTAAGTCTAAAGAATTCATCATATGAAAAATGATGAATCATAACATAAATGTTTTTATTAAAACATGCATGAAAAATATCAATATTTTAACTATAAACCATGAATGTTATAAAAATAGCACATCTACAATAAAAAATATCATAACGTATTCAATACATTTTGGAAGAAAAAAATCAACCTCAATCATGTATAATATCCAGTAAAGGATGTTGATATAGTTGAAAATGATTAGTAAAACACTTTTTGAGAAATATCCCCTTTGTTGTCAAATCATTTAAAAGTCCCACAATTTATAAAGGAATTCATTTAAAAGAGGTTTCTGAATAAAAGTTTCATATACCACTTTAAACATTTGAAATGAATTAATAGTTTAAAACAATAATACCCATATAAATAAACCCTTAGCATCATTTTGAAAACATGGACATTAATTAAAATAGTTTAGAGAATTTTTTTAAAACATTTAAATTTCTGTTATAGTTAAATATCCTCTTCCATAAAAACATAAAATATTCCTTTTGAAAACATGTGTATGAAACATGGACATGGATGATAAATATAACCCAGTAAATACTAACACCTAAACAATCTTGGATAATAATGAGATTGAGCAATTTATCCTTACCTTTTACTTTCCTTTTTCTGAGGGTAAATTTAACCTTCTGTAAAATAACCATAGTTTGTTATTAAATTATAACAGAACTATATTAATATTATTTATATCATATATGATTCATTTATGTTTTATACTACCTATTTAATAATAATTTCCTAGTTAAAGTAAAATTTCATGTAATAATTACATTCTTTATCGTATGTGTTTTAACTTTTTGTTATTGATTATTTCCCATAGATCATGATTTAAATACATATAAATTATAAAACATGATTTATATATCATATAAATTAAGAATATAAATATTTAAAATAGATAGATGTATGAAATGGAAACACCGTTCATGGTGATTGTAGTCCGTACGTACGCATGAATGTTGTCTCTGTTTTCTTATTGTATAGTATGTAAGTAAGTTAATGAAATATATTTATATATATTATTATAGTAGAAATATTATTTCAAATACCTAATAATTAATCAATATATATATATATATAAATACTAGAAGGGAGATCGGTGAAGATGAATCTCATCGCGTCATGGAGACTGCAAGCCGTACGTACGCACGAGTGACAATATCAATATTTTGGTGGTGAAATAGTATGTAATTGGAAGGTAAATTATATAAAAATAATCATTTAAATTTTATATGTATTATTTACATCAATTATACTCATTATTATACCCATCCAAATAATGAAGTGTTGAATAACAAACTACACCCCAACGTGGAGACAATAAGTCGTGCGTACACATGTATGGTGACTTTGTCATTCCTAGGATGAATAGAATAATTAATATGGTTGTACCATATATTTAATAACATCAAAGAATGTATAAGGTAGTGGATTTATTATTTTGGTATGTAAACAACAAAGAAATAATAAGTGGATGAAGAAAAGAACTTTGAAAGAGGTGATGAAATAATTACCACTTCTACGGGTGTTTCCTATTGGTTTGAATAAAATGGTTACTTATGTTGCCTTTAAGATCAATGTAAGGACTCTATGTTGAATTTATGGTAGTTGGGAGGATATGTGAGCAGATTTTGGCCGAACCAAATGTCTTAGACAGTGTGAATATGAGAGAAGGGGAAGTACCCATTTATAAGAGAGGTGAGGGGAACTTTAGAAAAAACTTATAATATTATTTTATTATAAAATAATAATAGATTTATAACAGATGAAAATGAATATATTTCTAGGATATGGTGGGTATGGGATTAAAAACTCTCAAACAATAGGTTTTATACATGTTTAGGGCACCATATCAACCTTAACATTTATATTTAACCCTTAGTTCAATAGTTTAACTATTACCACATCTTCTTGTATTCTTACAAAATATGGTTTAAAAAATTACTAAAATTCCATGATAACCTTACATGGTTAATTAATGACATATATAAAATTAGTTAACTCCTTTGGTAGAACCTTAAATTTTTAGGACAATTATATAATTTAGTAAAATAGTATTTTTTAAATAACTAATTTATGTCAAAATTTTCACTATTTAGTATTTGGTTTTTTGTGAAAGTCATAAAAATATTATTTATTCAACATAAATACATTGAATTAACCTTAATATGTCATATTCACCCATAAATATCGTGGATTCCATTGAAAGTATCAATTTACATTTATTTTAATATTTATAAATCAATTATTTTAATCTTTCATTAATAAGATAATTACAACATCTTCATTGTGTCATAAATATATTTAATTTTTTAACGTATAAAAATTAAAAATAAAATAAAATTATGTAGGAAATATTTTTATCTTTATAATGAATATTTATAGTCGAATTTATATTATGTATAGCTCTATATTAACATGGATTTGTTATTAGACATTGAATTCAAAACTTTTAACTCTTCTTTAAA
The DNA here is from genome assembly GCA_963277665.1 of Viscum album. NCBI lineage: Eukaryota > Viridiplantae > Streptophyta > Magnoliopsida > Santalales > Viscaceae > Viscum > Viscum album. Next base: position 328,226,760 of record OY728152.1, on the reverse strand, counting down.
TAAAATATAATAAATGTCTTAATCTAATACATGTGAATCAAAAGGGATCATATTTTATTTTTAAGGTTGATTTTTTTCTAAATAAAATTATCAAATAGAATTAGGACATGTGTTGGGGTAATTATAATATCATTTTTGCATTTAATTACCCTATTTCCTTTTAACCATGATAAATAAAATTCTAATGTAACTATTCATAAAAAAATATTTTCATCCTATTTAACCACATTTTACATAATGATTTCAACCATGTGTCTCTTAGTTTTTAAATTCAATTCATATAATCGGTAAAATTACGATTTATGCACATTTGAAAATGTGCCTAGAAGGTAGGTAAAAGACATTAAATCTCAGTAAAATTTCTTATATCTAATCTTAATATAAAATAACAGCATTGATTTAAATTGAACTAATATATGTATTATGTGTCTATTTTGATATTTTGATAAATTCAAAATAATTATTTAAATGAAAAATATGGTTTTTCCCTACAACACAATGTTTTTTACTATTTATTATAAATTGAATGTTTTCCAAAAAATTCAAAAAATAACCCAAAGATAAATTTGATATTCTAAATTAAAAAAGTATTGTTATTTTACCAATATGAAAACATAGAACTAGAATTAATTAATTTAAAATTAATTCTTGTTGTCAAAACATGAAATCTGGTTTTTGAGAAGTAAAAAATATCAAAAAATTGATATGTGTTTATATCAAATTTAAATGTAAGATTACTTACAATGACCAACATTGGATTTAATGATAAAAATATAATCTAATTATAGTTCAAAACCATTAAAATGTATAATTTAACTCAATAAAAAATTTTTATTAAAAAATTTGTTTTCAAATAAAATTTAGTATTTTCCACTGTTCATTAAAATATGAAAGTTATCATAAAAACACCAAAAATATATCCAAACAAAATTTAAATATCCCAGTTATATTGAATAAGATAATTGTGTCAAATTGAATATATTACAGTGTCAAATCTTGAATTTAAAAAGGGTTCTACATTAAAAGATGGTAAGATTTCATTTTTTTAAAATACTTATTTTATCAGAAAAATTGAATTTGGTCTTCTATTATATCTAATAAACACATAATTTTGATGTGAAAATTATATATAAAATCAAAATTTATGTTAATACTATACATAACCACTTTTTGAACAGCTAGTTTTGTAATTCGTGGTGCGGTCAAACTCGGTGTTTCTTGTGGCGCAAGCTATTGAATTACATTAAAGAGATAACATACTATGATATCCTAGGGTCTTACATGTACTATCTAATAAAATGTTTGAGATAAAACCAACATCAATTAGTTACAAATTACAATAGTATATACAATATTAAAGGTAGGTTCATGTAGTTAAGGTACCTGAAGTTTAGAAAAAACGTTATTAATGTTTAAGGTAAGGAATATTTGACCAAAATGTGACATTGTCTATCTATTAAGGGTGAGGTAGAAAAAAAATGTAAGTAAAGATCCTAATTCATGTATATATGATCCCATGGATGAATGCATGTTGTTTAGGTACACGGTTTTTAGACCATTGCATCGTGTGGTTTAGGGTCACAAGAAAATAACCAAAAAATCTTAAGAAATTAGATTCTATATTATTTATTTGAAAATGTGTATGATTTGTGAGTGTGAAACATCAATGGTATTGGAATGTAATTAAATAGATGACTTATAGAATGTGTAAATTATAATTCAAAACTTTTGAATTAGGGAATTATGAGATAAAATATGTATACATTGGATGAAATTTCACATCAATAGAATAATATTTTATCCTATAATTACTCTTAGGAATAAGGGGGTTAAAATACCTTTTACGTAGGTTAAAATAAGCGTACAGTTTACAATGAAAACTATAGTGGCATAAACATAATTAACAAGTAGAGGTGTGCATTAGATCAAAATGGGAACATTATAGATAACTATGAAATGTTTTCAAATATTCAGAAAGCAGAGCAACGAAGATGGTTCATGGATTTCATTATATACATGAAGTGTTTAACCACCTTAAAGGTTATGTCACCAACCATTGAGAACATCCTTGTGGTGAAGGGAAATAATTAGAGATTTCATGAACATGCTTGAAGGAGTTGGAGGGAGAATGTTTTCCCTAACATTTTCCTAGGATTGTGGGACCAAGAAGCATAACTTACTTTTACTAGTTTCATATAGTGTGACCTACCTGATTTATCCCTTTTCATCTAATGCTATAAATTTATCTTGAGTAATAAAAGGAGACACCTTAGTGAGAAAACACTATAAATTTCTCAATATTTCCCAACGCATTTCAAACATGAAAAACCTTTTATATATATTTAGTTTGAAATGTAAGGGTATTTAATCATATATCATTATAGGATGAAGCATAAGTGAATATATAATTGATCAAATTTTTATGGCTTTTTTTGGTCAAAAACCTTTGCAAAAATATTATTGGGATTTTAGATCATAAAACATTTACCAAATTGGTTTGTAGTTATATATAGAAGGGATGAAATAACCTAACATGAGTGGAGATCCCAATATATGAACATAGTTCTTCATAGATATGTTTACATAGTTTAGTTTCACATTCTTATATTAGGGATGGGGACGTTACCTGAAAATCCAGATGGGGATTATTATCAAGAGTACCCAACACCATTTTAAAAATGAATGAAAATTATGTAAATCAGGACATGAGTTATTCAAATCAGGATATAATGAGATTGGAAAATTATTTCAATGATGACCACAAACCAAAATTTGAGTTACTGGTTCGATGAATTTTTTTTCAAAGAATACAAAGAATAGATAACTTTCTTCTCAGGTGTAAATCAATCTCTAGTCAACAATGCTATATATAGTTTCATAAATATTGATTCCAAGATATGATGTATTTAGAGTTTTATGAACACATTACTATTAGTCATCAATAGTTTTTGATGATAGGAAAAACATGATACACAATGTGATGTTTACGAAGTAGGGATATTAAAACGCGAGGAGGATATTTTAGTGATGAACTAACCATGATTATGCAATTATGAAAATTTTAAAAGGAGTGGAAATGGAAGGAGATTTTTGTCTAGTTTTGTAATGTATTGTTCAAACATATCAATATATCCAAAATTATAGGAATTAATCCACAAATATATTTTAGTAAAAACAATATTTTAATAGATCTAGTGCATATACATAAAAGGGCACTCCTGTTTAGGTATGCTATTGGAACTATAAGAATATTTCTATCTTGTACCCATGATAGGAGATCTAGTTTTTACTAAATAATAGAGTAATATTATTCCATTTTAGGTTTTTTGGTAGGGAAAATAAGTCAGCTTCCCTTAAAAGGATCTATCTATCATATAGTGAAGCTGGTTTATTTAGTACATTCAGCTCTAAGTATTTTAATATCATGTAGGGTGGACAATAAGTCATGTAGTTTAACATCATCATAGAAGGAATCATATTTAGGTTATTGTTGTATAGAGAGGACCATTTTGGGTGTTTTTAACATATCTAGATCATTGACATGATGAGATAAAACTATCTTGGTACCAAGTAAGGGGAGAAATATAACCCATTTTCAATGAATGAAGGTTCAGACACGAAGGTGAAGTGGGGAGATTGATTGGAATTTTTGACTAAGCACAAGATAGTTAATATGGAAATTACTATGTGTCATGGGAATATATGAATCAAGCCACACATTTTTTATTTAAATTCATAGAATATGGGCTATTGGAGAAATCATTATAGGAATGAAGTTCCCTAAACTAGTATAAATTGGGGATCAAATTAATAATATTTTCATCTTGGCCAATAAAATGATATATTAGAATCACTAAATATCCTAAAATTAAAGTAATCATTCCATGTGTAGTTATAATTTTAAAAATACCTCTGCCCATATGAAGATCATTTTTAATATTGGAAAGGTATATTACATAGATTCTCTAGTTGGATAGATGTTTAAAAACCCAATGTAAATTAGTAATTCCCTCAACATGAGATAAAATCCATATATGGATAATGTGGTTGGGCCTAGGATAAGTGTTCCTTGTGTCCCAATTTATACCAACTTATCAAGAATCAACCCGAGAATAGTTCTCATAAGGGTAAATATTGGTAATAAGTTAATTGAACAATGTAATTATGCTTAAAAAATATGACCATAACCATGGAATTCTAATGAAAAGAATAGTAACCCCTATATAAATTGAAATATTACATAGGGGAGGGTAATTTTGATCTGGATCATATAGAACATGTCTATATTTTTAGTTAAGCTAAATGAAAGATAGACCATATATCATAATTTCTAACATCTTGTGACCACATCTAATGTTGGGAAAAAATTAGCAGAGGATTGTGGATATAGATGATTGGGTTGGGGGACCTTCCATTGATTTTACTTATATGAAGTTAATATAGGCGTCACTGAATAGACCACCCAAGAATGATTAGTTTTCTATATGAGGAACTATATGTTTTTCATTTTAGCAACTTATGTCATCGAATTAGGTGTTTTGTAGTTTAAGGTCATATAATGAAGAATTTTTGTAAGTATTTTAGAGTCATTTTGAGTAGTATTTTGTAATCAATGTGAAGAAAAAGTATTTTTTAAGAAATCATTAATTTTTAGTAGGAGTGATGTTCTCTCTATCCATCATAATAATAAAGTAAGATGCAATGGAGTTGTCATTGTGTGTGGTGTAAGGTCCTTCTAATTTTTTATCTAGTTTGTATGGTTTCTTCCTAGGCATCATTGGGGTTCTAAGGTATTATATTATATCTCATTGAAAAAAATTCAAAAATACAACCCACTTTTTCAATTCGTGTACGACTTTATTATTAGGGATTTCAATGTGTTTTAACATGTATAACCATTTATCATCATGTTTCTCCAACTAATACAATAATATATAAGAGTGCTCATAATTTAGAAATTGATACAAGATGAAATGTGTAGTTAGGGTTGATGAACCTTAATAGGCAAGACTATACTAGTCCCAAATACAAGGTAGTATGGGGTTTCCTATGTGTTAGTATTGGATTTGGTGAGATAAACCCATAATGAATATAGGAGCTCATCTTGAAATGAAATCATTTTGTTTATTCATCATATTTTCTAGGATATTAGATAGATTTTTGTTGATTGAATCTATATGTATGTTCATTATTTCATAATAAATGGATTAGTAGTGTGATTTGATGTTATATTACTAATATATACACTTCAACTCAGAGATTAGAAATTGATAGTTTTATCCATCAATTTTGTGTAAGGAACCCCAAATATAGTGATTATATTTTTCTTCAAAAAATTAATGAACTGATTTTATGTGAATTCAATGAGGGATATAGCCTTAGAATATTTTGAAAAGATGTCAGAGTCAGTATTGATATACTTGACCTAAATGGCTGTATCAAGGGTATATGACCCCATAACATCTATTCCCCATATGAAAAATGATGAAGAGTATTTAGTAGTGTGAAAATATCATTGGTGTTAAGGAAAAATTTTGCATGTAATTGAGAAGTGTGAGTCTTATTTATCAACATAATGAATTATTATATCATTAAAATCAATAAGTATCCATGTCTCTTGATTTGATAGAAAATATTAGATCTTTATTTGTGTTCAATATATATTCTACTACGGACTTCCAATATAATGGTTAGGGTCACTCCTCCTTCAATGAATTTGTGGAGAACCCCATAAATTATTTATTTTTAAAGGGATTCCTATGAATTTAGGCCACCGTAGAAGATTAAATTCACTACCTGATTATTAATTTATTACTTTTTAGCAAGATTTGGTGATGCAATTCAATTTTAATGGTTGTCAATTTTGGATGATTTCCATCCAATTATGGTAATGGTAGGAAGGTGTGATGGTTATCTTAGATCTTGGGTGATAATAACTTCATTTGTATCCTCTATATCATTATTTAAGAATTTTGATACCACCCTATGACTTGATATAATAATTACCATATCATCTAGGTTTATATTAGGCATGAACAATTTGGTATTGGCCTATGAATCTTCTTGGGAATTCTGGGAATGTGTGATGTAAGGAAGTGTCTCCTTTGAGGGTAATTAATCAATTAAACCTCATATATAATCTAGTAAGGGGATCTAATATTGTTTCTTTATGGCACTAGTTTCAATTATTTTCTTGATCACTAACTCTAAATCATCCTTGATGTTTATATAGGCCACCATTATCTATAGGGCTAGTTCCATGTCCATAATTAGGAATTGATATTCCACCTCATCATTGGTGAATATTTTTTACAATAGGAAGGAGTAAAGTAGGATTTATTTTTTTAGGAATATGATGACCATCCCTAAGCCATCCTATTTGAGCTTATGGTTTTCCACCATTCTTTTTTTGGCTCCTAAAATTGCTATTAATGAATATTTACAAAAATTGTAGAGTTCCATGTAAAAAAATGTTCTTCATCAAGGTTTTTTATGACAAATATTGAATTTCCTAGGTTATGGTACATTGATATAAAATCAACCAATTCCTACCCTTTTAACACCTTTTGATAAAAAAATTGATATCAAACTGTAATAAGAATATATCTTACCATTCTAGATATACAACTAACATCGACTGAATATAGATATATTTGAGTGTTTCAATATAAAAAATAGGTTCGACCCTGTGATTCTCCAGATTATGTCTTATATTCATCCGTAATAAAGTTATTTCAAGGTTGTTCTTCATGATATCAGAGTGTCAGGTGTTAGTATCTAATATACTTCTACTATGATAATACATACAATTCTCATTTATTTCATCTTTCTTCTAAGTAAGGAGAGCAAGAAGTTAACATTATACTTATTCCACATAGAATATTAGAAGGTTCACTTCTATAGGTGGAATCGGTATTGATGTGTGTAGATGATGTTATTTTTATTTTTAAAAACATTATGGAAATTTTTCTCCCATTGGTAGTTAAGTCCATTTTTAATTAACCTCATATAAGGAAAATATTTACCAGAAGTATTGGTAATGAAGTGTTTCATATAGACCATACAACATTTGAGGCCCCTAAACTCATAGATATTTTTAGAAGGAGGAATATGAGGGATATACTTGGTTCTATCTTGATTAACTTTAATAAATCTATGATGCACCATGAATCATAAAAATTTTGTAGATGTTACACTGAAATTACATTTCATGGGGAACATATTAATAATTTATTTTTGTAGTTTATCAATTAATGTTTCATGATCAGAAATAAGATCAAAATGTTGTTTATATTTTACCTCTAAATCATCAATTTAGAATTCACTACTCTTATCTAGAATGGATGTGAAGATTTCATGCATAGACATTGATATGTGGATCCATCGTTCGTCAATATAAAGAGAATTTCTTGATCTCTGTATACTGCTTGGGATTCCTTGAAGGTGGTTGAATTATGATCTTTTGGGGCCATATAGTTCTAGTTATAGACTGAATAAATATCTATAAAGGGGATGTCTTAGAAACAAACCATCACATTGATCAGTAGTTCAATGATGAGGATCAATAAAAAAATAAGGAAAATAATGGTTAAGATCCCTAAAAATTATATAGACTCGAATTTTACTTTTATTTTCTTGATGTGAACAATTTTTTTTAATCCATTTATTAAATTTTTTAGATGGACTTTTTGATGATGATTTTATTAACCTCAGCCTTTACCTTGGCTTTATATACTGGTTACATTCATCTTAACACCCATTCATAACCAAGGTGGTCATTTAGAAATCCCAAATGGTGGGTATCCACATCTGGATCCAACTAAGACATTCCTTTATAATTCTAAGAAAAACACATCATGGTGATATTTTTTGAAGGATATGTGATTGTATTGTTATTATATATTCATGTAAGTACTAATCAACCTTATCCTAAATCATTCTCCAAACACAAATTCACTTATCTAAGTTCATCAAAGGTGGTGGAGACTCCTTCTTTGAAAGCTATAGGGAAATATATGACATCTTATTTTTATTCTGATTCCATTTCTTTTACCTCTTTATATTGGGGGGTTTATGATGGTCTAACATCCTAAGATAAAGGATATGATGTGTGTATATTATTATCTCCATCAAAATGTCCTAATTCATTCAAATATCTAGTCTTATCCAACAAAACTAATACCATGAAGATGGGATGACATTGTATAAAAATTTGGTTTTTATTCTTATAGTTGGATCAAATACAATTTCTATGAAGAGTGATAATAGTGTTGACTAAGATGTATGATCATTCAGACTTTCACAATAATAAAGATGCTCGGAGGACAAGTTGATTCTCATCGACCGTGAAACAACCTTTTATTTCCTTAGTGATAACAATTTTATAGGTACATTATCATGAATAGTATATAAAAGTAATGTTATTGGAAGCTTTTTATAATCATATAAGTGAACTAGTGGGACATGATAACTACCCAGATCAAGAGTTTTTACCTAAATTCCGTTGATATGGAACAAATAGTCTTTATAGGGTTTATTGCATATATTGACAAAAAAACATCAAGACCATTTGGGTAATTTATTCGGATTGAGTAATATATCATTAGATATTTGTACTTCCTTCATTATAACCCTGTGTGAATATATATGGACTCTCATGACTCAAAGGGTGAATCATCGCCCTGCGTTTCCTCAACATGTTCCTTGATAATGTAATTTAGGAAATGATGGCTTTAAAAGGTTATTTCTTTATAAATGTATATCCATAGGATCCCTAGAAGATCATTAAAGGTTTTATATTAGAAAATAACCATGAATTCAAAGTAAAAAAATGAGATGACCGAACTAGGTTCTAAAATTAATCTGACAAAGAGGTTTTTATATCACTATATTCATACCCTTAGATGGATGGGTTTGATGGAGACATGTTTACATTACTATAGCCCATGTGATAGAAAGTACAAAATGGTATGAGATTTATCATGAACTATTACGTATTCAATCCCCATAGATATAAATTTCTTCCAACTTTATAGTTAATAAGGGGTCTGATATTTTCATGTATCAATGTTTATAATGATGTTTCTATAAATAAATCATCAGGTTTAATTTAAAAAAATTAGTATACATGGAACATAAGTCATATATATATATACTTCATCATAAAACCATTAATATATTAACAGATATAATAATAGTAGATACCATGAGTTAAATGGAGCGGTGAAGGGAATCTAGGATAATTAATTTTTATAAATGACCACAAGAAGCTTCAATATATCATATTTATGGATTATGGATCTATGTTTCCTACCTGGATTTTGTTCCATGGATAGTGGTTCATAGGATGATGTTTATTAATCCATATTTTGACTCTTAATCTAATCATAATCATTTCTTATGTGGCAGTGCCCTTCCACCTTGTGACAAGGGTAAAATTCATGAGAGGGTCTATGGTAGATTAGGCACTAGGAAAGGTTATTCCTCATATTCTGTGTTTCATTGGTTATGGTTATTTAGAATCTTTAAGGACCAATATGACAAGGATCTACATATTTTTTTGTAGTGGGAATTCAGGTTACAACTTTATGTTTCATTGAGCTATGAGTATGGAATGCGTCGAAATGGGTGATTTACTGTCTATCTAATCATTTGATTTATTCACCCCATTATATGTGACTTTCTTCCACTACAAATTCTCTTTGGTTGATGTAACAGAGACTCAGAGCCATTTTTTTTGTTTTTACCAACTTGACATGCCTAGAGTTATCAATTATTTTGAGTATATCCTTGAATATGAAGTTGTCTTATATATTTTACCCACTATCTAATGGAATGGATAATAATCAATATGATAATTTTGAATGAATTTTTATTGACTTCTTAATCTCTAGATTATTGAAATGGTTATTATTCATGGATAAATTAAAATACTCCAACACCTACTCTTTCTAGAAATAATCGATATATTATTATTTTAGTCCTCAATCATTGGGTGATTATTCTCCATCCTTCCCACCTAACAGGGGTAATTTTGTAACAACAATAGTCTAAGAGGAGGCACAACATGATAATATAAATGATTATAATCTAAAACTAGTATTGGTGATAGAATGAGAATGATGGTTGTGAAATATACTTGGATATATTTTTTCCCATTAGCTACTAGTATTGGTATGGATATTCCCCTGGACCATCAGATGACATTCACCAATTATAATGAAACTATTGATAACTCCCAACAATCACTGAGATATTTCAGCAAAATGAACCATTTTTTCAAATCTTCATAGTGTTTTTATTTATATTTTTTTATATCTACAATTGATAGAAGTTTCTTATTTATGGAGTTGGTCAGTTCATTCCCCCTGATGATGAAATATGTAACCCTTTCATTTCCTCAATCTTTATAGTTTGAGAGGTAAATGACTGGAAACTTATTCAGCATTAAACAAATTTAATAGAGTAATTAGTGTGAAAAATATCTCCATTTGTGGATATATGATGTTTTCAATGTACAATACCTAAGGAACATTATTCCATAAATGGTTTGGATGAAATATCTAAGCTTAACTTCTTCTTTTTAATCAAATGATCCCATCATGGGGAAACACTGTGACTTGAAGTTCATCAGAGGCTACTCTAGGTCCCCCATGCCCCTTATAATTTTCAAGGTGGGATTCCAAAATTTAGGTGAAGGAGTTGGTAAATCTATCTAATTAAGATATGGATTCCATTATGGATGCACCGAATCATGACACCCCTCTATGCATTTCATCTAAGTAGGAAGGGACTCAATTTATTGAGGGAGATCTAGTGAGACTACCTGTTTCTCTGATGATCATGTAGTATAACTGGTTAGATATTGATATATTCAAATATATTTTGTATGAAACTATTATCCATTTTATTCTAAATTGGTCATATTTCCTATAATTAAATTTGTTAATTTCTTAAAAGAAAACATTATTGATATTGTTCAACCAACAGGTTTGGAAAGGCATGCAGTCTTAACCCAAATCCAATCAAATGGACACACTATACATGTATTAGATAAGTTCCTACATTCCTATTGGATATATACTAGTGGATAGAAATTGAACTATTTTTGAAAGTTTTACTTAGTAGGAATAATTTGTTTGAGTAATTCAGCAATGAGTTTCCTCAACTTCTCCATCTCAGCATCTTATTCGGAAAATATTTCATTAACAAAAAATATAGAACTTACTTGGGTGTTGGGTGGGAAAAATATGTAACCAAAACCTTCCCTCTATCTTTAGTTGAATCTCTCCACCTATGTGGGAACTATATATTCATAAGATCTCATAAATCATGAGTCTGCCTCCGATTCTAGGTTTACATAACTTCTTTAATGCACTTCTATGCAGACCATGATTTATGTAGATGTTTCTTCATCTTTTACATATAGACTAAGGTAATTATTTGGGTTATATTTAACACTAATTGTAATTAAATTTATTGATATGAGTATCACAATAGGAATAATAACGTTTTTATATTTAAAAGGGTATTTTCTGGATTTTGATAACTATGAAGGGAAAAATACTAATACTAATTGGTATTCATCTATAGGATGGGTAGATTTGACTAAAAGACCTAATGAGGATTCACCACCCCTCATTTATTTTCCTATATAATTTAATTGTTGAGGTTTATCCTACAGGGGACCGTTATAACTTTAACTAAATACCCACCCAATTATGAAGGTGTATCACATAATATAAGAAATTTTGAGGGATATCATCTATATTTTTTCCAAATATATATAATACTATCTTCCATAGAGGGGGGGGGGGTAATAATAACCATTTACATAATGGTTATGGTTTATTTGGATCCAATATAATAATTTTTTATAGATTCTGTGAATTTGAAATTCTTATGGGAATTAGTGGTTGTTAAAATTCCCCCAACTCTATGGATTGGGGTTAATCCTGAAACATTATAGGGGTAGTATCCATTATGGAATATATAAGATTTATGAGCCTCTATTTGGGATTTATATAGATAAAATGTGTTTTTAGGTTGAGATATACATTCCATGGAGGGACTCTCTACAATATTAGTCTTTTTTTTCCATAGTTAAGAGGCTTTTTTATCTTCACGGAAGACCGATGAAAGAGTTTGTCAATGGTCACTTATAAAAATTGTTCCAATTCAACGATTTACATTTAGAAAACATTTCACTCAATAAAATAACTATAATACGTATAACATAAAAATAATACCTAGATTGAGTTTATGAAATTGTAACTTTCCCTTCTCGGTATAGTATACAATCAATTAATGGGAGTGAAGTGTAGTGTTCCATATTCTCCCCACCCTCTAATGTTCATGTCAGGTAGGAAATTTGTGATCATCTAGAGGATCCCCTTCATGCTACAACATAGTCTTATTGGAGGCAATCATATTCATTTTTTTATATATGGTTTTGTTCCACTAAGAAGGAAGTGATATTTAATTGTTGTAAGATATCACTCATTACCTAGATCTGGTTTGAATACACACCATAATAAGGATTTATTTCCTTGATATAGATGAGAGTCACCCACATTCTATTTCATAACTAAAGGATTCATTTATATTTGAAATAATTTTTCGGGCGTCTCACTATGGAGTGGGTGTGGTCAAGACCATGGCCTATAAATTGATGTTGAAAAGTTCTTTACATTAGACCATCATCTTTTCTTTATCTTTATAGTGTAATTTATCAACACGATCTAATCATAAAATTCATTTCCCCGTGGATTATTATAGGTGAGTTATGTTTCATGGGATCTCCATAGTTTCATCGTAGGTCAATTGATATGAGGGAGGTGTAAATGATGTCCATCACTATAGACCATCTATCAACTATGATAACACCTCCCCATTTAGTGATGAGAGATTAGTGTAATAAACCACTCATTATTTACTATCTCTAAATATAAATGAAAACATGGACCAGTTTCCACAAAGGTATATTCTTTATTCCCAAATGATATATCATTACAAAGAGGAACTCCATATTCATTTTCTTGGATTTCATTGGGAGGACCTCTGTGGTTTCTAACTGTTGATGGGTTGGAAATTGGAGGAAATTATTTCCTATAAATTTTCATAATTACATAGTGAGTATGTACATAGATGGTAACCTAGGGAGTATCTATATATTTATTAATCATGTAACCACAAGGTTGACCTCCAAGGATGTAGCCGACTTATCTTATTGGTGAAGAGATGAAATTTTTTAGATCAACTATCAGAATATTTTAATTGGATTAAAGAGTATCAAAATTGATTGGGGAATGAACATGAGTTTTATCTTGAGTTTTTTTGATTCTATGGACGAGAACATACATATTTTTTCTACTGAGATACTAGGGTAAGAAACTTGATCCTGATTGGATTCACACATTATAGTAAGAAAACCAAATTCAGAGGAACCCTCCTAGGTGACTCTCTTCCTACCATCAGAATATGCTGATGAATTCCATGGATAGTTATTGGAGTATGCACATATTCTTTTAATATATTATAAGGAATGATTATATGATCACACTTATAGTATTCATTCATTTTTACCATATGTAGATGCCATTATTAGTTGTGGACATGAATATTGGTCTACTCCTCAACTAGTTCCAGATGGTTATTTCGATGGGATTCATACATATGGGAATGGATAAAATTATTACTACGTGTTTTCCCCAATACATGTTATTGAAATTCTTTAGTGTGGTAGGGATATGATACTATCCCAAAGTGACTACTAGGATTTGACATCGAACTCCTATAGTGGGGGAAAATATATGTGATTCTCCCCAAGTTACTAACAGAATACGGCAGTGAACTATTATAGTGCGCGTAGGGGTGTGATCATGTACCCATGTGATCGTTGATATATAATGGTGACATATTATGTGAATAGGGATGTAATCCTACCTTGGGACTTCATTATTTTCTAATATAGTCTAGTAATCCTTTTTAATGGGATTAGGTATATAACACAACTCTGGAGTAGTTGTTGGGATATACCAATGAGATACATAAATGTTAAAGGGAATATGAATATGTTCCCAACCATTTGGAGAAACTATAATATATAAATGAGTTTCTTTTATTGTTACCAGGATATGATGGAAGTCTTGTTGGGTATGAGAATGGATTTGAGTCTTCTCTTTATTCACCACCAGAATATGCTAAAAAGTGTATTATATAACTTCCAGGATAGATTGGTAGTATTGGTGGGTGAGTTGAGATATGAGCCTACAGATTATTAAATTCATAAATATATGAATGGGTGTCTTCTATTACTTATAGGATATGATGATATGTTTGGTGTGTGTGAACATGTATATGACCATCCTCTTTAGTTACAATTAGAATATATTGATGCGTGTCTTCTATTTCTTCCAAGACATGATATAATTATATGTGGGCTTGAAATGGGATATTAGAATACTCTTTAGTCACCGAAAATATATAGTGTGTACGTACGGCTTACCGTCTCTACGCCGTGGTGTAATTTTTCAATAAACACTATGTTATTTGGATGGATATAATGATTAGTAATATGTGTATAAATAATGAAAATAACACGCTAATGCCTCTGTAAAATTAATATACCATGAAATTCCACACCTTTAATGAAATGATATTTTTGCTCATGCGTACGTACGGATTACCATCTCCACAACGCGATGAGATTCATTTCCACATTCACTATTCATTGATGATTATAAAAATATATATTACTAATAAGTATGTAATATATGACATATTATTTCTACTGGAGATATATATATTTATATATCTGTGTGTGTGTATTTATGTACTTACATATATCTTATTCACTTACCTTCGTTCAATAATATATAAAAATAGAAACATCGTTTATGCTTATGTATGGCATACCATCTCCATAAACGGTGTTTTTAATTTCATATATATATATATTATAAATATGTATGATAAATAAATAAAGGCTTTTATTATAAAAGTATTTAAACGTACCATCGACCTATGGAAAGTGCAAGGTAAGGGGTTTTAATCTCACTCCTTATTCCCGTGAGATTCATGTTGTATTACCACTATTTCCTTTTGTGTGGTGTATTTACTACCCATAATTGTATTCTTTTGGTAATACACTTTAATTTATCTATATTTACATCTTCATTGTATGATACTTCTTTCATGGGGTGTATGTTTCATAAGTTAACAAATTGGTAAGGGTTAATTCCTCAATCTCATTATTATTCGAGATTATTTATGTGTAAGTTTTTACTGGGACATATTTATTATCCATGCCCATGTGTCACAAAATAATTTTCAAAGGGATTATTTTTAAGGGAATTGTTTACTAAAACATCACATTAAATGTTTTAAAGATTTATTCTTCTAAACCATTATCATTAATGTCGATGATTTTAAAATAGTTTAATGAATTTATTTATTTGGACATGAATGTTTTAAAATGATAATTCAATTCAAAAGTTTCAAAGTGGTATGTGACACTTTGATTCAAAAATATCTTTTAAATTAATTTATTTATTATTATGGGACTCTTAATGGATTTTAAAATTTAAAGAGATATTTCTCTCAAATAGTTTTCATTTCATCTATGTCAACATATTTTGATAAATTTTACACTTGTTTGAAGCTGATTTATTATGATACAAATCTTCCATATTGAATTGAATGTTTTGTGATATGTTTGACTATGGATGTGTTATTTTTATACCATTCATGGGCTATGTATAATGTATTGACATTTCTTATTCTTGTTTTAATATGAATTTTTATGTTATATTTCAACCTCTTCTTAAGATGAATGTTTTGGACTAGTATGTTCCGGGTTGGGGATCAGAAAATGTAAGCCCTCCCGGTTGGGGTTCAGTAACAGAAGACTCTCCAGGTTAGAGTACGGTTACAAAGGCTCTTCATATTGGTGTTCTGTTATAGAGGCTCTCCGGGAGGGAGTTTGATTACAGCGGCTCTCCGCATTTGGGTCTGGTTACAGTTAGGCAATAGGTCCTGGCACGAGGCCTTGACATAGAAATTAATGTCTGGTACGATACATTCCCTCATTATAAAATTAGATATTACATGTGATTATTCATCTAGTATAATATAAATGTGAATGTTTATATGGTAATGATTGATTTATTTTTTCCATATTATATTCATGTTTATGTTTAAAAGGTTGTTGTTTTATTACACATATCGCCTTAAAAGTTTATAGCTTCTACTAAATTATTTACCCTTATTGAGCATCTGAGATCATGCCTTTATTATTTTTTATTTTCCTAGGATATGTAGAAGTTAATTATTATTGACTTTCATGCATAATCTAGGAGTCTTGAACATTTATAATGGAATAAATTATTGTTTATTTTATTTTCATGTTGTAATTTTGAACATCATGTATGTAATAAATTTTGCAATACTACTAATATGATCAGTCCATTGGGACATGATTCCTTGTAATCATGCCAATGTATTAAAATAATGCACCGATTCTGGGTAATAGGGGTTGTGGCGTTATAGTTGGTATAAGAGGAAGTATAGTACAAACCATGGAAACTAGATTTAGATAAACTCTCATTAGAGAAAATTATCTTAAGATAGACTTTGAGAATTAGTATAGAAGAACTTCCAAGAAATTTGGTACTGTATAGATTTTGTGAGTTTTCCAAGAAAACATCCATGTCTGGATATGATCAGGTAGAGGCGGCTCTGGCACATGTATACCAAGGGGTAAAACCGAAATACACCGCTTTGAGCTAGACTCGAATAGGAACTGGTTCCCAAAAACGGGCCTTGGTACACTCTTGGTTATGACACTCCTGAGGGATATTCTTAGGATAATTCACATTTTCATTACAAGAAATTATGAAGGATTTTGGAGTAAAAAAATTCTCAAAGAAAACATTTTTATTATTATTGATTATGACCATAATATTTTCAATTTATGTTAGGTATTTAACAAGTATGTAATTATTCATTGTGATTCAAAAATTGACCTAGTGTATGCCATTGTATAAAAATGGTTCCCAGTAGAAGGAATGATAACTCCAGGAAAACGTATAATCCAAAGAGTAAGAAGGATCATATATTTCATGGTATTAATCCATAATTTAGAAAGGAAATAGTCTCCCATGTATTCTGAACATATGAAGAAATAATATCATGTGTTAATAAGATAAGTAATGAATTCTCTGAGTCCTTTTGAATTGAAGGGAAGCAAGAGAAGAAAAGTATGGTAGAGAGAAAGATGGATAAAGAGAAGAGGGGAAAGAAAGAATTTCCCATATGTGATAAATATGGAAAGAATCACTATGGTAAATAGAATTGGTGTTTATTATAAGTGTGGAGAAAAAGGACACCAACTATGTGATTGAAAGGGTAAAAAAGGTTTCAAATGTAAACTGCTTCATCAACAAGGCATTGGGACACTACGCGAATCAATGTCCCAGTCATCAGAGTATACCGTAAATGATGCTATTGGTTTATAATCAAGTTATGATACTACCTAAAATGAAGAGGAATGACTAGTGTTATTATTTTGTTATTATAGAAATATTTCATTTCAGTGTTGTATCAACAATATACCGATTATAGGAATTATTGAGATAAATAAGGATTATACTACAGTATTATTTTATTCAGGATTTGAGATTATATGGTTCGATGAATAGTGACATAATTGTAAGCTACACTTTTTGGAAAATACAAGGTTTAAGGAAAGGTAATCCTTAATAAGTTCCTGATAATGAGGTAGTGATTTTGGAACAATAGATGGTTGATTTGGATAAATTATATTGGATATTCTTGACAACCTTGGAACTAATTAATAGTTTTTTTATTTCATCATTTTAGGAATCTTCAAAAAATTTGGATATAAGGGATATATATAGTATTCTATAATGATTAAGAAAGCATGAATGTAATCAATAGGGTTTTATGGAAATTCATAGAGTTACCATGTTTTAAAAGAATACACAATGAAGGTGTTTACATGTTATTACATGGGAAAAGGATCTTCATTGTGTTTAACATCATTATAAATTTTGGACTGTGAGTTTGAATAGATGTATTTTGGATAATCCTAAAGGTTAGAATGGATTATGTCTGAAATTGGATACAATTGTTATGGTTATTTTTGGATTTTCATAAAAAGGACAACCCATAGGTTGGCCGACAACTAATCGCGTCCAGCAAGCCCGCAAGACTTGAACCCACAACCGAAGGGCGACAAGGGTGCATCATCTACCACTGGCCTACGTGTTGTCCTGGATTGTATAATGTAGCTTTTTTTAAAAGGTTTGATAGGTTAATTATAAATTCATTATTTTTGGAACCCTATACGATTAGGATAAATAGAATATATTTTTGAAATCCATTAGAGTGAAAGATGAGTTTGTGGTAAGAATTATTTTAATGATGTAACACTACTTTTCATTTATATATATATAAATTCCCTCTTATTCTATGACAAAATTAGTTCTTAAACATTATTTAAGGGACTTCCAATCAATCTCTTTTCATTGAGGCATCCTTTGATTTCTAGACGAATTTCTTTTATACGGTGTATACAAACCTTTGACTTTTCATTTCAATAGGAATCTTTTTCTATGATGCATTTTATTAAATGAAAAAAAGGAGTGTATTTTTCTAAGTAGTGATAATGACCTTTCCGCCACCATGATTTTTATTTGATATTTGGATTCCTTAATAAGACAAAATGTTTTTTTTAAATAAAATAAATACCATATACTCTTTTTACATATTTTGGTATTGAAAGTGGTTTTGATAATGGATTTTTTATGTCAATATATATAAATGATTTATTATGATTGATGACCTCAATCACAACCTATAAATATTTATGTTTTCCCTCTAATTATTTGTCTCTAATTTCCACCAATGTTCTCCTGATCAAGATCATAATTTAGAGGTAACATTTTTCATTTTCCTTTCACTCTTATTAAGACTAAATTATATTAACCCAATTTCTTATGTGAGTTCTCCAAAAATATATTTTTCTATTTTTAACCTTTTATTTTTGAAGAACAATTTCAAATTGTGAGGACAAAATTTATTTAAGGAGGGGAGAATGTAACACACCAAGATTTCATAGTATATTATTTCTTCAATGCAATTCAATAACGTGCACTACACACAACACTTAGTTCAAGTGCACCACGACTTAGAAAAATAGCTATTCAAAAGCGTTTATGCATTGTATTAACTAAATTTTGAATTTTATGTAATCCTTATAATTTAATAATCCATTTTATAAGTTTCTTAGACAGAATATAAGAACAAATTCATCTTTTAAAGATAAAAGAAGTAATTTTTTTAAATGCAATTTGACTGCCTTATAATGGAAAACCCTTTTTAAATCCAATATTTGAAACTTTTATTTATTAAATATGACAAAATAAACTTCTTAATTATAATTGGGATATAAAAATTTAGTTTTTGGTAAATTTTTGGTGTTTTTTTATTGCTTTCAAATTTGGGTGAAGAGAGAAAAATAACAAATTTTAACTGAAGACAAATTTTGTAATCAACATAATTTATAGTGTTAAACAATATATATGAATGGTTTGGAAGCATAATTATATTATCCTTTTACCATTTAATCCTATTTTTGTCTTTTTAAGTAATTTCATCTTGAAATTGGACATAAACAAGTGTAAATATTTTGGTAATTATTATTTCTTAAAAGTATTCTTTTTTGTTTTGACAACGGGAATTAATTTCAAATTAATAAACTAAATTTATATGTTTTTAATTATGTAAAATAGGCTTCATTGTTGAATTTGGAATATCAAAATTATCCTAGGGTTAATTTTCGGTATGTCTCGGAGAACATTCAATTTTTGAGGAATAGTGAAAAACACATTATTATTGGTTAAAACTGACTTTTCATATAAATAATTACTTATTTTATATAATTTTTTATGTTAAAATAGATAAATAATACCTATATATGTTCAATATAATCCATTGGAGTCATTTTGTAATAATATTAGATATATAAAATTTTATTGAACTTTTCTCCGTCTTTGACCCACCTCCTAGGAGAATTTGTAAATTCACATAAAATTTAATTTTACGGCTCTGTGAGTAGAATTTAAAAAATATGAGATACACGGTTGATATAATTATGAAATTTGTGGTTCAATAATATGTAAATAATTTTTGGTTAATAGTAACTTTTTACTTTTATTTACTGCCGTTAAAAGTATATAGGGTAATTGAAGTTAAAAATGATATTATTCATACCCTAAAAATGTCTTAATTCTATTAGATAAGTGTAAATCGACCAAAAACAACCATAGGAATAAAATATGATTCTTTAGGTCCACTTGGACGGGATTAGGAAATTTATTATTATTTTATTTAAAGAAGAGTTAAAAGAGTTAAAATCAATGTTTAATAACTAAACCATTATTAATATCGGGTTACCCGCAATATGAATTTGACAATAAATATTCATTAGAAAGATAAAAATATTTCTTACATCATAGTATTTTATTTATAATTTTTGGACATTGTATAATTAAATTTATTTATGACACAATGATGATTCAATAATTACCTTATTAATGAAACAATGAAATAAATGGTATTATAAATATTAAAAAAATATAATTTCAAAGTTTTTATGACATCAATTAATTTTATAGGTGAATATGACATGTTATGGTTTATTAAATGTATCTTTTTCGAAGAAATAATGTTTTTATTACTTTCACAAAAACCAAATACCAAATAGTGTCAAAATTGAAATAAATTAATTTTTAAAACAAATACTATATTATTGGTTGATATAATATTACTAAAGATCTAAGGTTATTCCAAAGGGCTTAAATAATATTATATATGTCATTGATGATCCAATTTAGGTTCTCTTGGATGTTTAGAGTATGTTTTTTATCCATATAGTATAAGAATACAAGAAGACACGGTAAAAGTTAAACTATTTAACCCAGAGTTAAATATAAAAGATATGGCTAAAATGGTATCGTAAACTTGTCTAAAACCTATTATATGAGATTATTTTGACCCATAAACACCTTCTCCTAGAAATGAACCACTTTTTATCCATTAGAATCCGAAAATGAGTTTTTTTATAAAATAATATTTCAATCTTTTCATAAGCTTCCCCTCACCACTCTTATAATGGGGCATTTCCCCCTCTCTCCAATTCACACCTCCAACGCCATTTGTCTTGGAAAACCCCTGCCCAAATAACATCTCAACTATCCTAATTTCATCCTAGAGTCCTTATTTTGATCAGAATGAAAACCTAATGAGCCTTTTAGATAAAATCAAAATGAAGAACCCAGAGAAGAGGTAATGATTTCACCATCCTCTTTCAAGATCTTTTCTTCTTCCACTTAATCTTTATTTGTTATTACCATGCCAAAATAATAAATCTAGTAACTTATATATAATGTGATGTTATTATAATTATGGCACAACCATAATCATTATTCTATCCATCATATGAATAATAATGTCACCATGCATGGGTACGTACGACTTACCATCTCCACACCGTGTTGTAATTCGTTATTCAACACTATGTTATTTGGATGGATATAATGATGAGTAATGTGTATATAAATAATGAAAACAACTTGATAATGTCTTGGTAAAATTAATATACCATCCAATTCCACACCATTAAAGAAATTATATTGTCACTCGTGAGTACGTACGGATTATCGTCTCCACGATGCGATGAGATTTATTTCCATGTCCACATTTCAACGACGATTATAAAAATATATATTACTAAAAAGTATGTAATATATGACATAATAATTCTACTGGGGATATATATATTTATATATATTAGTGTATTTATGTACTTACATTTATCTTATTCACTTACTTCTGTTCAATAAGATATGAAAATAGAAACAACATTTATGAATACATATGGCCTACTGTCTCTAAAAATGGTATTTTCCATTTCATATATTAATCTATTATATATATGTATGATATATAATAAAGGTTTATATTCTGAAAGTATTTAAATTATGATCTAAATTATATGATCAAGAATAACAAGTTAAAATATGTAGGATAAAAAAGTTATTATAACCCAAAATGTTAATTTAACATGAAAATCATTATTAAATGGGTAGTATAAAGTAATAAATGAATCATGTATGATATAATAAATATGAATATGGTTATGGTATAATGTAATAACAAACAATGGTCATTATACAAGAGTTTAAACATACCCTCAACCAAAGGATAGTGCAATGTAAGGGGTTTTCACCTCACTCTTTATTACCATGAGAGTCATGCTATATTGCCACTATTTCCTTTTGTGTGGTGTATGTACTTCCCATAATTGTACTCATTGTGTAATACACTTTATATTATGTGTATTTACATCAACATTGTATGATACTTATTTCATGGGGTGTATGTTTCATAAGTTACCAAATTGGTAAGGGTTAATTCCTCAGTCTAATTATTATTTGAGATTACTTATGTGTATGTTTTTACCGGGACATATTTATTTTTCATGTCCATGTTTCATAAGAGAATTTTCAAAGGGATTATTTTAAGGGAATATTTTACTAAAACAACATTTAAATTTTTTAAATTTTTATTCTTATAAACCTTTCTCATTAATGTCAATGATTTTAAAATGGTTTTAAGGATTTATTTATATGGATATGAATGTTTTAAAATGATAATTACTTTCAAAAGATTCAAAGTGGTATGGGACACATTGATTCAAAACAATCATTTAAATGAATTTCTTTATAATTATGCGACTCTAAAATTATTTCAAAATAGAATGAGATATTTCTCTCAAATAGTTTGGATTTCATCTATGTCAACTTCTTTTGATAAATTTTACACTTATTTGATGTTGATTTATTGCGATAAAAATCTTCCATATTGTGTTAAATGATTTGTGGTATGTTTGACTGTGGATTTATTATTTTTATACCATTCATGGTTTATGGATAATGTATTGACATTTCCTATTCTATATTTAATACGAATGATTATGTTATATTTCAACCTCTTCTTAAGATGAATGTGTTGGACTAGTATGTTCCGGTTTGGGGACGGGTAAAAGTAATCCCTCTGGTTTGGGATCTGGTTACAGAAAGCTCTCCATGTTGGAGTCTAGTTAAAGAGGCTCTCCAAGTTGGAATCCGGTTATAGAGTCTCTTTGGGATGGAGTCTGGTTACATAGAACTCTGGGTTTGGGTCTAGTTATAGTTAACCTATAGGTCCTGGCCTGAGGCCTTGACACAAAAATTATAGTCCAGTACTATACATTTCGTCAATATAAAATTAGTTATTACATGTGATTATTCGACTAGTAGAATATAAGATCCCGGTTCTTATTTTTGAGGTTTGGGTTTCTTATTTTCATTTTATCCTTTAAGGTTTTTGGAGAAAATAAGGAAAATGCGGGGAAAAACAAATATTTTATGGGTGCACACCATGTACTTTTCCACAAGCCGTGTACTTTGGCCGAGTGGGATGAGTACACAGGGTGTGTAGGCCTGTCGGCGGTGAAGAATGTAAAAAACGGACTACATGGCGTGTACATAGTATATACACGCCATGTAATCAGTCGACTGGTGAACAGTATGGTGGTGGGAGTAGCCACCAGTGGAGCGACAGTACACGCCGTGTAGTAAAAAATACACGTAGTGTACTCATGTCGACAGATGAACTGTGTGGCGGTGAGAAGTATCCACTAGAGGAACAATAAAATGATGAAAATTACACGTCGTGTACTTAAGAGTACATGATGTGTAGTTTGTTTTTTTCGCTTAAAATGGGCATTAGCCTCCACTTTCAATATAGGAAGCTTAAAACTCGTTTGTATCATCGGGAGGAGAGGCCGGAGCTTGGAGGAGCTCTTGATCTTATGTTGAGAATTTGTTTCTCTCACCGTTGATCATGTTTGAACCGTGCAGGTAAGACCTTCCTTCTCATTGGGCCGTTCTTACCAATTCATTCCCAAGGGGATGTTATTTGGGTTTGAATGGGTTATCATTTTTCCCAGATCTATGTTATTCTAGGACATTTTGGAAGGTGTCGTTCACGTATATCCATCAGAGGAGATCAAGGTAGGTGGTCTGATGTTTACTTCCAAATGTCATGTTGTTTTTGGGTACCATTACGCTACACGCCCATGATTGGGGTGTTATATGATTTAGGGATTGATTAATTAAATATCTAGAATTGCATAGGTAATTTAATGAATATATACAACTGCTGTTTTGGATCATTTCTTGGATCCAGGGAAACCCTGTGGGTGCGTTTTCCATGTTTAGTCGTTTGGCCAGGAAACCCAAGGGTATGACCTGATTCTAGCATGTTTGAGGATTCTTGAGAAAAAATGAGTATAATTGCTTGCTTATGTGTCAGGATCGGCCCGGTTCCTTTCTTATCCTGAGGGAAGTGTATTGTTTAGCCAGAGGGAAAGGTATTGATTCACATGAGGGAAACGTTCTTATGTTTGAGGGTAGTAGCTTTTGTACTAGAGGGAAATATCTCGTACGCTTGAGGGAAATACTTGTTATGCCTGAGGGAAGATACCGAGGGGTTTCATTTCAGTTTGGCTAGAGGGAAAGGTTCTGATTATCCTGAGCTAATGGTACTATTTTTCCTAAGGGAAAATTAAATTTGAATATTAACTATAGTGGTTGTCATACCTGCCAAGCTAAAGCATAGGCTTGGTATTACTTTTCCTTCTACTTGTTAGATATCCTATTGTTGTTTTTGATGCGGCACCATATAAGATATTTTCAGCTGAAGATGAGTCCCTGGAACATATAATTCAATTATATGGAATTGATAAATAATTAATAAAAAGGAAATGTAACTAGTAGTATTAGCTGATTTTTAGTACTTCCTTGTTTACTGCATTTTCATTTCTACACACTACTGTTGCACAAATACCCTAACCATTGGGCACGGGCCTTTGGTGGTTTTATACTAGGATTTATGTCTCAAACTATGTTTGGATCATGTCTTTGGCCCAAATAGATTATTTTTCTAGAGGGGCTGATAAGGGAAACAGTCCCTATACAGGTACTTGATTGTTGCAGAGGAGTGGGAGAGCATGGGACCGATCTTAGGATCGCGATGCGGCTGAGTACCTGCTGCACTGTTTTGTTTTCCGTTGTTGTACATGTACTTTGTATTGGATTATTCTATATTGTATTGTATCCTGTTTTGGTTTCATTCCTTGACTTAGATACATAATGCATCGTCATATATATATATATGACTGTTGCTATATTTTACTTTTGTATTGTTATCCATTTCAGTTTGGTATTGTCTACTGCTTCCGCTTTTGTAAGTTTATATGTATTTCTTATGCCCTACACTTTGAAAAATTAAGGCATATTTTCCCCACTATCAGACCAAGGCCCTCACTGATAGTCGACAGCCTTTGGAATTTGGGGAAATGCACTTGAGGTCATGTGACCAACTCGGTTCCAGGCTCCCGTTGAGTGGCACCCAGATCTGGGACGTTACAAAGTGGTATCAAATGTCTTTTTATTTTATCTGAATTATTTTATTATTTGGAAATTATGGAAAGAGATATATTACTATGGGATTGGTTAATAACAATGACCGGGAGTAGCTACCCCATATACAGGTAAAGGCTATATTGCCTCGAATTAAATTGAGATTTTTTGTTTATGATTATTACAATTGATTTGATATTCACCGTTGGTTGACACACTTGTTGTGTACTATTTATATTTTTATATGTGGGTTCTATTTAGTTACAACCTGATGAGATGAGGACATTCCATCACAACTATTATTTAGGCACATGTTAGAATCACATGCCATGCATAGTTTCCATGCCATATAGGTGCATTAGAAATTTCATGTTGTTGTGATAGATGTTTAGTTAGTAAAAGCATGATGTTTTGATAGATGACATAATAAAATACCTGATATTTGATTGGGTATAGTAATGTATGGTTTTGTGGAATGAATGACAAACATTGGTTCTTGAGGAGTATGGGCCCTCATTGACCGAATTGTTTTGGATCACTGACTGTTTACCTTGTTTATAACATGTATAAGTTTTCAAGCTTGGATTCATGGGGATTATGGGCCCCCACAAATCAGACTTTGGAAATTTTGTGTTGGTTCAATGTTTTTCTGGGCTCTGAAGTAGTTTCTGATGGTTATTATTTGGAAAAACCAAGAAAACACACTCTGTAATTATGACTACACCCCATGTACTCTTCTTTTTGAGAAGAAGTAGAAAACAATTAAGTACACAACATGTACCCTATGTACATGTCGTGTAGTTGCTACCCGTGTCATGGGCTGTGTGGGTAGAGAAACAGTGTAATGGAACATTGAGGACACATGCCGTGTACTGACTGTACAGACAGTGTTGTGTTTTCCTTGTGTCCACAGTGTAACTAACAACACGAGAAGAAAAATCTGAGTTTATACACGCCATGCCAATGAAGAATACGCTGTGTCATTTGACATGGGGATCTGACAGTGTAACTAACAAATACGGGTCGGTGTTACCTCTTCTTAAACACGTTGTGTACTTGAGGGACACACCGTGTAGTCATGACCAGTGTGAGGGTGTGTGGACTTGGCCGTGTGGATCAGAAAACGGGGTGGTGTACATGCCGTGTGCGGGTGTAACACGCAGTGTAGGATTAGCCGAGTAGTCGGCTGTGTCACTAAAAACACAAGGAGTAGGAATCTAAGATGAACATGCCGTGTAGATATTATAAATTTCATGTAGTCTCATTTAAAGGAGAGCGGTGTGGCTTAGCAGTGTAGAAGGACTCGGGAAAGGGTAGAAAATTCAAGTACATTCCATGTTTGTGGACAACATGCCATGTGTTTGGGGTGTTACACGACTAGTTTTGGAAAAAGTACACACCCATGTGAATGACTTGAAGGAACACACTGTGTAGTTATTATACACACCATGTATTCTTCTTTTTTTTAAAAATGAATGTTTTCTTTCTCCTATTCCCTTCTTACACTCGCTATTTTTAGTCGATGAAGATCTTAATATAAGGCGTGTATTTGACCATGTAGAGTCATGTCGCCAAGACGACCGCACATTGTTCAACATGAGAGAGGAAATGAGTCTACTATAGAGATGGTAGATCATAGGCTACCAATGGATCCTCCAGCAGAGCCAGATGGAGTGCTAGCCATTATACTAGAAACAGGAGTTGAGGCATAGTTACGTGAATAATTCATGCAGTTTATGCAGACCAACCAGGCAGCACCGCTGGCTACCACATCTATGGAAGACCTGACACATATATTCCAGTACCATCATCCGACAATATTTTTAAGGGATGGAAGACCATAGGCTGCTGAGTCTTGGCTTGGTTTATGCAGACTGTCTTTGAGCATCTAGAGATGCCTCCAGGGTGGAGGGTCGAGTTCGCTACATACATGCTGCGTGATTCTTCCAAGAGAAGGTGGGATGTTTCCACCCAGACAGAGCATCATAGAGACATGGTGTGGGATGCTTTCAGGAAGTCTTCTTTGACTTTTTCATTCCAAATACGCTGAGGGTAGATTGAGCTTGAGAGTTCATGAATCTTCCACAACGCGACATATCAATGATGGACAATTCTGCCTGCTTCACTGAGATATACTGCTTCGCACCTATTCTGGTGGGAGATGAGGCATTGTGGGCTCGACACTTTGAGGATGGTATATAATATGACATCCAAGCACAATTGTATGTTTTCAGGTTTTCTACAGTGCATGCTACTATGAAAAAAACATTGATTACTAAGCGGAACTTGCAGGAAGATAGTGGTGTAGGCCAGGGTGGTTCAGCACCAGTTTCTGGTACTATTTCTACCAGTATGTGGAATAGGAAAATGGATTTCTCTCATGGAGGCAAAACTATCTAGAAGAGTTCTTCAGGTGTCTTGATGATGTGTTACCAGTACGGTAAAGAGGTGAATTAGATAATTTAGTGTCCTTGTGACCCAGTGGAGTGTCGGGATTACGACAAGATGGGTCATCTGCAGTGATTTTGCAGGTCATCTCTACCAGTGGATAGTGAGAGGGGTTCTATGAAAACTCGGCGTGTAGGAGCAGGGCCATTATATTCTTACCTGTTAGGGAATTAGGATACGTCAGGATGTTCTGGCCGAGGTGGTGGTCATGGCCATGGTATCCAGACACTAGGATCTCATAGACAGCAGGGTGGGTTTGCTCAGGGTGGCCAGGCTATGTCGTAGGGCCGCGGCACTGGGTAGGCATATGCAGTGAAATAGACCCAACATGAGCAGGATCCCGGACCATCCACTGTCGGAGGTACTATTCTAGTATCTACTGTTTACTGTTCTGTACTTTTTGATATGGCTGATACACATAGAATTATATCTGTACCCATTGTAGAGTTCCTTGGGCTCTGGGATTATCCTTCTTCTGATAATATGATGCTAGATACTCTGTTGGGGATTAGAACATAAGTTGTGTGTCAGTGCAGGGAGTTCCCCCTAGAGGTTTGTGGGTGTCACTTTCTATGGGACCCCTATGTCTCAGAGTTGAAGAGCTATGACATCATTCTCGGGATGGACTGGTTGGTACCCTTTCGAGCCTTTGTAGAATGCTATCATCGCAGGGCGAGTTTCACATCACCAAAGGGTGGGGAGTTTTCATAAAAGGGTGAATGGGATGTCCAGGTGAGCCGAGATAGACCTGAGCATCATGGATGAGGTGGAGTGATGGCCCAAATTGTGACCTTATAACTGGATGTCCAGGGAACATTTCAGAATAATTTCCCTCCAGTAGTTGATCATTTCAGGGTTGTCTTCTCGAATGACTTTTCAGAATTCCTTTGGTGTGAGAGGTCGATTTCTCTATTTACCTTGTGCCAGGATAAGCACCGCTATCCATTCTTCCTTATAGGATGTCTACACCCGAGTTGCACGAGCTCAAGAGGTAGTTAGAGGATTTGCAGGCAAAGGGCTTCATCTGACCCAGTACTTCTCCTTGGGGTTCTCTGGTCCTGTTTGCTAAGACGGCGGACGGTACCCTCAAACATTTTGTGGATTATCGGAAGCTGAAAAAGTTTATGGTCAAGAACTGATATCCCATGCATTGGATTGATGATATTTTTGATCAACTTCGAGGAGAATGAGTGTTCTCGATGATTTACTTGAGATCTGGATATCATTAGTTACGCGTTAGGCCATCTGACATACTGATTACGGCTTTTCAGAGTAGATATGGTCTATACGAGTACCTGGTTATGCCATTCAAACTCACGCACATGCCAGTAGTTTTCATGTCTCTGATGAATCATGTGATCCACCCTTATCTGGATTCTTTTGTGGTAGTCTTCGTGGAAGATATCATGGTGTAATCTCACACTCAACATGACCATTCTACCCATCATGATATCGTACTTAAAACACTGAGAGAGCATCATCTATATGCTAAGATCTCAAAGTGCCACTTTTTTATGGACCAGATTCACTTCCGGAGTCATGTTATCTCAGAGGTAGGAGTTGCAGTAGACCCAGAGAAAGTGAGAGAAGTAGTTTTTTGGGAGAAACCTAAGAAAGTATTTGAAATACAGAGTTTCGTGGGGCTGGATGGTTACTATATGCACTTTATACAGGACTTCTCTTACTTAGCAGCACCGTTGACGAGTTTAACTAAGAAGGGCGTGATGTTTGTTTGGATAGAAGCATACGAGGCTGCCTTTCAGGAGCTGAAGGGTAGGTTGACATCAGTACCGGTCCTGATACTTTCATAGAAACTAAAGAGATATATAGTTTACTATGATGCATCAGGTATTGGGTTGGGAGAATTGTTGACGTGGGGTGATCGAGTAGTTGTATACAGGTCTTGGTAGTTGAGGCCACATGATAGGAATTACCCGATGCATGATCTCGAGTTGGTGGAAGTTGTTCATGCGTTACGTTGTTGGAGACATTATCTCCTAGGAGAACATTGTGTGGTGTTTACTGACCACAAAAGTCTGAAATATATCTTTACTTAGGGTGACATGAACTTGAGACAACGAAGGAGGGTTAAATACCATCATTCCTTCGATGTGTAGTTTTCCTATACACCTGTTAAGGGTAATGCAGTTGCTGATGCACTGAGAAGGAGGACTCTGTTGCAGGTAGTGCAGGAGGCCAGCGGTGAGTGGAAACTCATGGCTTAGTTCCCTAAGATGCATTTGGAGGTGCACTATAGTCAAGGGAGAGCCTATCATTCTTCTTTAGTTGGGAATTATACCCTTCTAGATAGACCGAGGATGAGAGTGTGATCAGATTTTGGAGGCGTAGTTCTATGGGAGTCGGTGGAAATTGAGGAACCTCCACCTGGTTGGATGATAGGCGATGATGAGGTACTTCGTGTCCATGGAAGAGTGTGGGTTCATGGGGAAATATGCAAGGAGTTGATGCGGGAGTTTCATGCTTCATCTTGGGCAGTGCATCCCGAAGTTACCAAAATGTACCGTGACTTGAGACGTTAGTATTGGTTGCTGGGTATGAAATGGGAGGTAGCTAGTTTTGTTGTGATATGTTCCACCTGTCAGCAGGTGAAGGCGGAGAATAAAAAGTTAGTTTGACTATTACAATAGTTTCCCATTCCGGAGTTGAAATGGGATGATGTCACGATGGACATTGTGACCTGGTTTCCATGGTCTCCTTGAGGCAATGATGTTGTGTGGGTTGTTTTGGACATACATACAAAGGTAGCTCACTTTTTACCTATCAAGGAGAAATTTGGTGTGGAAGAACTTGGAAAGATGTATATCTGAGAGGTAGTACTCTTTCATGGGGTACCTTGTTCTATAATTTCAGATAGGGATGTCCATTTTACATCTCGTTCCTAGAAGAGCTTTCAGAGTGCACTAGGTACGCAAGTGCTTCTGAGCATATCTTACCACCCTTAGACCGATGGCTAGTTAGAGCGTACGATAAAGGTGCTTGAGGACATGCTGTGTGCATGCATCCTAGACTTTGGGGGATCTTGGGAGAAGCACATACCCCTGGCTGAGTTTGTCTACAATAAAAGTATTTTGGAAACATTTGAGATTGCACCTTATGAGGAATCATATGGTTGGCCATACCGATCTCCCTTGTGCTCATTGGAGGTAGGTGAGGCAGCTTTACTGGGACCACATCTCATGCAGGAGACATTAGAGAAGGTCCAGTTTATTCAGAAGGGGATGGCTACTTCACAGTCTCGTCATAAATTTTATGGTAATCGTCGTAGACAACCCTTGGAGTTTGTGGTTAGGGATCAGCTTTTCTTGCGTGTTTCACCGAGGTTGGGAAACAGGCAGATCAGGAGATTGGGTAAAATTTCACCGAGGTATGTGGGGCCATTTGAGATTATGGAGAGATTCAGGCCGGTTGTCTACTGGTTGCATTTACCACAGAGGTATCGGGCCATGAACGACATCTTCCATGTATCACATCTACACTGTTATCACTCATACCCATCTCACGTCGTTCAAGCCCAGGAGGTTGAGCTTCATGCCTATAAGTCCTTTGAGGAGAATCTAATTTGTATTATTTATAAAAGTAATAATGTTCTCCGAGTCCGGCCAGTTCCTCTCAAATGGGTGCTATGGCATCATGGCTGAGTGTAGGATGAAAACTGGGAGTGGGGGACCGACGTACGTGCTCAGTGGACATAGTTTTTCTGAGCTTTATCTTCACCACCCTTGGAAGGTCAATTCGGGGACGAATTCTTTTAAGAGGGGAAGTTTGTAAGAACACATTTCTTATTTTTGAGGTACCAGTTTCATCTTTTATTTTTTCCATTATGGTTTTTGGAGAAAATAATGAAAATGGGGGGAAAATCCCAAAATTTGTGGGTACACATCATGTAATTTTCCACACGCCAAGTTCTTCGGCTGTGTCGGATGAGTACACTAGGCATGTAGGCCTGTCGGCGATGAAGGGTGTAAAAGACTGACTACACGTTGTGTACATAGTATATATACGCCGTGTAATCAGTCGACATGTGAACAGTATGGTAGTGGGAGTAGCCACCAATGTAGCGACATTACATGCCGTGTAGTCAGAAATACACGCCGTGTACTCATGTCGACATATGAAAAGTGTGGCGGTGAAAATAGACGCCAGAGGAATAATTGAATGATGAAAAGTACACGTCGTGTACTTTAGAGTACATGCTTTGTAGTATGTTTTTACACATAAAACATGAAGTAGCCTCCTCTTTCGACATAGGAATATTATAACTCGTTAGAAGCATCGGGAAGAGAGGCCAGAGCTTGGAGGAACTCATGATCTTATGCTGGGAATCCGTTTCCTCCACCGTCAATCTTGTTTGAACCGTGCAGAAAGACCTTCCTTCTCCTTGGGTTGTTTATAACAATTACATATTGAGGGGATGATATTTTTGTTTTAATGGGTTATCATTTTTACCAGATCTACGTTTTTATGAGATGTTTCGAAATGCGTTGTTCGCGTATATCGATCATAGGAGATCGAGGTAGCTGGCCTGATGTTTACTTACAACTGTCATGTTTTTTTTGTTCCATTGTGCTATGCTCCCATTATTGGGGTGTCTTATGATTGAGTCCTTGATTAATTAAATACCTATAATTGCATAGGTAATTTAATTAATATGTACAACTACTGCTTGAGATCATTGCTTGGATACTGGGCCACCCTATGGGTGCGTTTCCCTTGTTTAGCCATTTGTCCAGGATATCAGAGGGTATGCTGTGATTCTAGCATGCTTGAGTATTCTTGAGAGAAAATGGGTATAATTTCTTTCTTATGTGTTGGTCTCAACCCGATTGCATTCTTAGCCCAAGGGATGTGTATTTTTTAGCCTGAGGGATAGGTATTGATTCGCCTGAGGGTAACATTCTTATGCCCCAGGACAGTAGCTTCTATGCCTGAGGGAAATATATCTTATGCCTGGGGGAAATATTCGTTATTCCTGAGGGAAGATACCTAAGTGTTTTGTTTCAGTTTGGCCTGAGGGAAAGGTTATAATTAGCCTGAGGGTAATTTACTATTTAGCCTGAGGGAAAATTACATTTTAATATTCACTATAGTGGTTGTTATACCTGCCAAGAAAAAGCTCAGGCTTGGAATTGTTTTACCTTCTACTTGTTAGATAGCATGTTGTGGTTTTTTATGGCACTGTATAGGAAATTTTAGGCTGAGGATGAGTCTCAGGAACATATAATTCAATTATACTGAATTGATAAATAATTAATAAAATGGAAATGTAACTGGTAGGTGTAGCTGCTTTTGAGTACTTCCTTGTTTACTTCATTTTCATTTATGCACACCTCTATTGAACAAATTAACTGATAGTTGGGCACGAGCCTTTGGTGGTTGCCTACTGGGATTTATTTCTCACACCCTTTTTGGGTCATTTCATCGGCCCAAACAAATTATATTGCTTCGGGTGTTGATACGGGAAAGAGTCCAAATACGTGTACTTGATTGTTATAGAGGAGTGGGAGAGCATGAGACCGAGATTAGGCTCTTGATGTGGCTAAGTTCATGCTTCACTGTTTTGTTTTCCTTTGTTGTACATGTTCTTTGTATTAGATTATTCAAGATTGTAGTGTATCCTGTTTTCGCTGCTTTCCTAGACTTAGAGACATAATTCATCATATATATATATATGTATGTTGTTATATTTTACTTCTATACTATTTTCAATTTTAGTTTGGTACTGTTTACTACTTCCACTTTTGTATGTTTATATCTATTTCCACTACGATACACTTTAACAAATGAGGGTATAGTTTCCTCACTATAAGACCTAGGCCTTTGCTACTAGTTTCCAGCCTCTGACATTTGGGGAAATTCACTTGGGGTCATGTGACCAACTGAGTTCAGGGCACCCGTTGAGTGTCACTCGGATCTGGGGCATTACATAGAATATCCATGTGCATGTCTATATGGTAATGTTTGATTTATTTTTTACCCTATTATCTTCATTTTTATGTTTAAAAGGATCTTGTTTTATTAAACTTATTTTCTTAAAAGTTTACAGCATCTTCAAAATTATTTACCCATACTGAGCATCTGAGCTCACCCCTTTCTGATGTTTTATTTTCCCAGGATATGAAGAAGTTTGTTATGAATGACTTCCAGGCATAATCTAGGAGGCTTGGACATTTCTAATGGAAGAAATTACTGTTTCTTTTCTTTTCAAGTTGTAATGATGAAATTCATGTATGTAATATATTTTCCAAGACTACTAAATAGATCAGTCCTTCGAGACTTGATTACTTATAATCATTCTAATGTATTAAAATAATACACCGACTCTGGGTTACTGGGGTCTGGGTGCTACATAATAATTTTACAAAAAAACATAATAATCCCATTTGATTTTGGATATAATAAGTCACCTAAAGGGGGGAGGAAATACCTGAGTGCACAGATATTGATAAACCACATTATATTTTATAATATTTTCTAATATTTCTCAAAATGGTTCCCATGAGGGTCTAATTAAAGACCATGGAGGACCACCTAATGAAGCTACATTAAAGAAACCTACTTATAGATGTCCAATGTGAAAGTGATTGCGGGAAAAGGGTTGTGTGCATGAGTAAAGATAGAATTCCTTGAATTAAGGAATAATGGGTATGCTAGTACTATCACACAAGAACACATAAACATAAGAGGTGTTCAAAAAATTAACTTAGTGTCCATGAGGGGACATGAGTGTCGCTGTGGGACCAAGTTTCTGTTGATAATTATTTTCCTAAAAAATTTCCTCATCAGATTGAAGAATACACAATTTACAATGGGGAGGGAAAAATTTAACAAATTCAATTTATTTCGGCAACTAAAAACCTTTAGTAAATTGGTAACAAAATAATCATCAATATAATATACCCTCGGTCGAGCTTTACCCAAGAAATAATAAGGATTATTGACACATCTTACTAGAAAATTCACATAATAAAGAATGTTGTTTCACTAATGAACCCAAATTAATCAAATATTCTTGGCCAAATGTTTTTGTTTACTAAATTTCTAGTCACAACACTCGATTAAATGTTGAGTTTTACTATACCGAACAATAAAAGGCTATATATGGCTCAAATATGGATGACTCTCTTTTATGGGGTAGATTTTGATTTATAATCAACACCATTACATTGAAATAACTGGTAGAAAACCCAAAATTCATGATTCACTATATTTGGTATACACATATATGTTTTTGAGAATTCCTACACATCCTCACATGAAAACCTTAATCCATATCGACCTAATTCTATATCACGCACACCCACCGACCCAATATTTCAACCACACCATCCAAGAAAATGAATATATACTAATGGAGTATTAAAGGACTAATGAAACTATATTTTTATAAGAATGTATATTCTTAATTATAGGTCAGATCTCCATAAATACGTTGAAATCAAATAGTTAATAGAAAAACTCACAATCATTGGATTTGTATTATAAAAATAAATAATTTGGGAAGAATTGAGACAAAAACAATTGAATGGTCTTAGAATCATTATAAAAATTTCAGTAGTATATATGGAACAACAATCAGATCATTAATGGAGAAGATATAAGAAGGAGAAGTAAAGATGAAAGGGAGAGATTGACTCCCCAGTGTTTGATTGAGTGACATGAAAAAGTCTGTTGAGGGTTATGTTTTTATTTTAATAAAAATTATTTCTAATTAAAATTTTAGATAAAGATAAATGGGTCCACTAGGTACCCAATGGGTGTCCACCGGACCTCTGGTAGACTCCCATGGGCCGCAGACCCCGAGTAATCTCACTAGGCACCTGATAACTCAGGTAGTTTTCTACTTTATATGAATCCTTCTCCCAACCAACTCACAAAGTATAATCGAAACCAACTAATTCCTATAAAACATTAAAAAATAAATCATTTTTCTTAAACAATAATGTACAAGACTCATTTCTAAAAAACACGTGCCTATAAGTCCTTTCAAGCGGTTTTTCTCCATTTCCACCAATACATATGAGTAAAAGTCACTAGAAATATTTCACCATATAATTTCACATCCCAAAAATGTATCTTTGAATATCTCTATATACTCAATACACAGGTTTAATGAAAATATCAAATCAAAACCATGATATAAAAATGATACTATCATATCACACATTATTCCCAATAACTGAATTATCTTAATGGTATCTCAATCTAATAAGAAAATTTTAGTCATCCACGACATGAATTAAAAAAATGATAATATACATAAATAATCACCACTGAACACAAATTATAAGAGACTACAGATACAACATCATTCTTTTTTCAACTGAATATAGTGATAACCTATTCACCATGACATAATAAAATTTTATTCTATTACAAAAATGATGTTTTAACCCTCTGTTACCCGTAAAACACCTGATCTCTAATGTAACAATTACTCCAGTTTATATTAAAGATTAGAAATAGGCCACTGATCATTTTGAACTACATATGAATATCGATGGACTATCCATATTAGAATCTAAACCACTTGATTAAGTGATAAACCAGTAGATAAATCATCAATTTTATTAAATTATTTCCACACTCTCTCAACATGGATTTTAATTTTATATCATGATTTTTTCACCAAACAAATTCCCTAGTTACACACAATACCTTTAAAAGATTTACTCAATTTGAACTAATAATTTCATTATAATTCCTAAACATGAAAATAATTCAGAAATAATATTTCTCCTTTGATTAACTACTAAAATACTAGTTCAAGCATTGAATTATCTGTCAGTTATTTCTATGTGATCCAAAATCATCTACAAACAACCAATAAGTAGTTAGATATAGTATATCCTTTATATCCATGTTTATGTTACACTCTAATGACTAAAACCTAAAAATAAACCTCTTATACCATTGGATTGGGTCCTTTAACTCATCTCATATAATATTCACCACACATCCCTTATGTAACATCCCGAGTAAGTAATGAAAAACAGATATTTTTATCTATGTTTATTAATGATTAAGATAGTGTTTTAGAGGCTTAAAATGAAAATAAATACAATCTTTTGCATGGAATACAGTAGTGTTCTTTAAAGATTGTTTTACTGCCTTTTGATGGAAAACCCTTTTTAAATATATCTTTTGAAACTTTTATAAGCTATGTATGTCAAAATAAACTTATTATTTATGATTGGGACATCAAAATTTACTTTGTGTGAAGTTTTGGTATTTTTCCGATAAAGTTCATTTTTTAATGAATAGTGAAAAATGTTGTATTTTAATTCAAAACATCTTTTTAATATAATTTATTAATATTATTAGATTATATTTTGAATTGGTATTGAAGTGAAATTAGAATATATTTTTACCATTTTATCCAATGGTGGTCATTTGAATCAGTT
Organism: Viscum album; assembly: GCA_963277665.1. Classification (NCBI taxonomy): domain Eukaryota; kingdom Viridiplantae; phylum Streptophyta; class Magnoliopsida; order Santalales; family Viscaceae; genus Viscum; species Viscum album. Next base: position 328,189,340 of record OY728152.1, on the reverse strand, counting down.
TCACTTTGAAATTGGACTTAAACTAATGTCAAGCTTTTGATACGTATTGTTTCATAAAAACATGCTCTTTGTCATGACAACGGGAATTAGTTATTAAATTAATTAATGAAACTTACATGTTTTGAATTTTGTAAAATAGACATCATTTTTGAATTCGGAATATCAAATATAGCTTAGGGTGAATTTTTGGTTTTTTTCTGAAAAACATCAATTTTTGATGAATAGTGAAACCACTAAGTGGTAGTTAAAGAAACTGATTTTTCGTTTAAATGAAACCTTGTCACTTATGTGATTTTATTTTCAAAAATCCAACATACATGGTTGTCATTAAGAAGTAAAATGTGGTTCAATGAGATTAAAATAATTTTTTGGTGAATAGTAACTTTTAAGTTCTTAATCGCGATTAGAGGTAATTAGTGTAGTTTAAGGTAAAAATAATGTTTAAATAATATGAGATGGGCTTTTAACATGTCCTACCCTTATTTGATGTGTCATGGCAGACCAAGAAAATCCATGGGTCAACTTGGGGACCCCATGTAGCCACTTTGGTTGGGAAATGACATAAATATCTTTTTATTTAATGTTAAAGTAAAAATGACACAAACAAGAGATGTTTTACTAAAACAATATTTACATGGGGTTATACAAGTCATATTTTTGATTATAAATAGTCATTGGAAAGATAAAAAGATTTCCTACAATATAGTATTTTGTTTATAATTTTTAGACATTAAATAAATTAAATTATTTATGACATCATGATGATGCAGTGATGACCTCATTATTTAACGATTTAAATAAAATGGAAAGATAATGTAAAATATTAGACCTACACATGTAAAAAACATATTTTATTGGTGGATTTAGAACCTTAATCACCTTATCCTCTAAATAAATCAATTTTGGACCTTTAAAATCCGAAACTCTTTTGAAAAGAATGTAACAGTTTGTAACATTACAAGAGTGCCCCTCCTCTACTCTTATAAAAGGCCCCACCTCTACCTCCTTACCCACACTCCCAAAGCCTTTGGCTCGGCCAAACCCTGCCCATTTTGTCTCTCCACTTCCCTATCTTACTCCTTGAAGCCTCAATTTGGGCATAAGGCTTCCCAAGGAAGCCTTTGAGCTCAAACGAAAGGGAGTTACCCGATTTTAAGGTAATGTCTTCACTTGAGTCCTTTTGTTTTATTTTTCTTCTCCAACCCCCTAAAATCTTTTTATTCATTTCTTTTGTAAGAAATAAATTATCTTCAATATACTAGGATGTTTTTATACGAAGTATTCGAGCTACACATACACACACCTACATCTAATGGTTAAAGGACATACTGTTTCCGTGGATGGTGAATTTATGCCTCCCGAAACGATGATTGTTCAACATTATTTTAACACCTTAAAAGGTGGCCATTAAGTTGTCACTATATTTATATATGATATATAATATGTTTATGTTTTCCTTAAGCTTCTGTATTTTTCATTTTGGGAACACCTTTATGGTTTCCATTATGGGTAAACGCGATATCTTCATTTAAGGAAGTGCGGACTACCGCCCCCTCAATGTGATTTGATTCGTTAAATACCATATGTGGGACGTATAAAGGATGGAACTATGATATTATATATGATATTATACTGGAATTATAATATACCTTTATATCATTATGATTCCATTCTATAAAATACGAAATAGAAATGAAAGTAGCGTTCATGCGTACGTACGGCTTACCGTCTCCCTGAACGGTGCATTTCATTTCTTACCTCTAAATGATTATGTAGTATTATAAATGCATTCATGTACTGGATATATATGACATATATGATATCTACATCATGAATACCATTTTGGATATAATGGGTACATGAACAACTTGTAATTATAAAGGGATTATTTTTTACTCAAGTACCAATGATCGTTAAAACGACCGTTATTAACTTAAATAATTACATAGTGTTCAGGACATGGAAATAAGTGATATAAAAGGAATAATGAACTTGAAAAAGGTTCTTAAACAAGTATAAATTAACTCATGTTTTTTATTCAGGAGATTAAATAACGACCGAGTCAAGTCGGACCCGAGGTATGAGACTTCATCTCAATCTCCTTTCATTGAGGCATATTTTGTTTTATACACAACCTTCTTTTATACGGTGTATAAACCCCTTTGACTTTTACATTTTTTCAAAAGGAATATTTTTTATTCGAAGCATTTACTAAATGACAAAAGGGAATGTTTTTGTCGTACGTATGCGGCGACAACGACTTCTCTGCCTCCGTGACCATTATTTGAGTTTCAGCTTCCTCTACAAGCCATACCTTCTTTTTAAAAGAAAAATAAATACCATGTTTTACTTTTCTTTTATTTTAGTATTGAAAATGGTTTTCATAATGTTTTTATATCAATGTGTTGTATTGATATCTTGTGATTGAAAGGTGGAAATTTTATGTTTCCTATATGAATGTTTTATGTGATACGATTATGTTGGGGTTCTTGGGCATTATTATGAAGACAGGTGGTTCCATGATAAACTAAGGGCGGGTGAGCCCGATATAGCTCTCCAATGCATTGGGTAACGCAAAGGAGTGAAACGTTAAGGTTTCTCCGAAGAGATTTAGGGAATATACTGTGATGGGTATTCCAAACGTAACCAAGAGGGTTAATCCCTACGTAAAAATGTTATGAATGCCTCAAGTTACCTTTATGTCGTATGATTTCTATGATTTATTCATGATTTGATGAGGTATGTTAAAGTGCTTATGTTTTATGGGTAAAGTATGATTTCATTCTTATGTATATATGTACCCATGTTTCCTTTCCATATTTTTATATCCTTTACGGAGCTTTTTATGCTCATCCCATGTTTTTTTGAAATGTTTTTCACAGGTCAAGGGAAAGGTACATGATATGATGATAATGTCAAGGAAGTGTCAAGAAAGAATACATGTTTTATTTTAAATATGTTTCCATTGATGGGAATGAAGAATACTATCTTTATGTAACCACTTTGTTTATATATGGAATGTAATGCAAGTTTTATGATCTAATTCTCTTAAACACTAAACCCAAAAAGATCCTCAATGTGTAATCTTGTAATAACTCAAGTTTAAGTAAGGTTTAAGGCTGGGGCCTTATAGTTGGTATCAAAGGTCGGTTTAGATAACTTTAGGAGTTAGAATTCTATTAAATGATTATCCAAAAATATTTTTTTTATGGTCAAATTGAAGTGATATAGTATTTGAAGATTACCATGTTGCTTCATCTAAGACATGTTTGTTCAGAATGGTTTTCCGCAGAGGAAACAGGGAACCAGTGCTAGGAAGGCATACAGAAGGAAATAACCTTCCGAATCAGCATCCTGAGATGGTCGAAATTGGAACTGAACTGTTTGTTGCAGTAATGGCGCAGTTGACTCAAGCGATAAATGGTGGTGGTATCCATGCACTAGATCATCCAGATCAACCACAGAGAAACATGTCAGCGGTGGAACATTTCATGAGGCAATATCCCCCATCATTCAGAGGATCATCTGACCCTGTGTTAGCTGAAGGGTGGATTAAAGCACTAGAGAAGATTTTCGATGTCATGGGGTGTTCAGACAATCAAAAGGATAGTCTTGCTATTTACCGTTTGAAGGGTGAGGCAGATCAGTGGTGGTCTATGGTTAAAAATATCAGGGACGCCGATGAGATTGATGCCCTTGACTGGGATGAATTCAAAGGTATGTTTCTTGTGAAGTATTTTCCTAAGGCTGTTCGACTTAGGATGGAAAAACAATTCTTGGAATTGAGGCAAGAGGAAGACTCAGTGGCTACCTATGAAGAAAGGTTCACTCGATTGGCAAGGTATGCTCCAAATTTTATCTGAGACCTTGATAGTAAAATCAATCGTTTTTACTCAGGATTAAAGCCAAAATATCGAAGGTCATTATCTTCTCGTGAGTTTAAATGTTATGAAAAGCTTGTTCGATGTGCTGAGAAGGTGGAAATGGAGTTTTCCGATGATCAAGTGTTCTATAACAGCCAACAGAAGAAGAGACTGAGGTGGCAGGAGAAAGGTAAGAATTCTTTAAAAAAGTATGATGGTAAGAAAACTAAGTTTCCAGTTTGTGATAAATGTGGCAAAAGGCATGCTGGGGAATTTCTTCTGAATTCTGAAAAGTGCTACTGATGTGGTAAGATGGGACATAAGGCTCGTGATTGCACTGAAAGGGATCAAGGTGAAGGTAAGACCAAATTTGATTTATAGTTAGTGAAATGTTAAAAGTAAAATGAGATGGGTCACTATGCAAACGAGTGTCCGAGAAAGAGCTTGAGTGATGGGAAGCAGTTAGACTACAAGCAGAAAGGGGTGGTGAAATCCTTTGCAACTACTTCAGCAGATGTCGGGCCATCAAATGATGTTTTATCAGTTACTTTGTTTGTTTTTTCCGATTATGCTAGTGTGTTGTTTGATTCGGGGTCTACACATTCTTTCATCTCTGAAAACTTTTCTAGTAAAATGGGAATACCATCTCAAGAAATGACTCTTGAACATTTGGTAAAAACACCTAGTGGAAATTTTGAGGAAAAAATAATTTATAAGAATCTTCCTATCCTTATCTGTGGAAAGAACCTACTTGAAAAATTTATTTTTCTACCTCTAGTAGAGTTTGATGTTATCCTGGGTATGGATTGGCTCTCTATTTACCATGTTAAGATTGACTGTAGAGCTAAAGAAGTTTCTTTTCAGAAAGACTTTCAGTTTGTGTACAAGAATGATCCCATACTATTGATAACATATCAAGAGGCTGGGAAACATGTAAAAGTTTGAAATGAATGTTACCTTGCACATATTGTTGAAAACAAGGGAACTGTTCAGATTAATGATGTGCCAGTGGTAAATGAGTATCCTGATGTTTTTCCTGATGAGTTTCCTGGAATAATACCAGATCGGGAAGTTGAATTTACTATTGACATAGTTCCTGATGCTAAGCCACTTTCAAAACCCCCTTATCGAATGGATCAAATTGAACTTTTAGAGTTGAAGGAGCAATTGCAAGATTTATTAGATAAAGGTTTCATTCGACCTAGCACATCACTATGGGGTGCTCTTGTTTTATTTGTTAAAAAAGAAAGATGGTTCAATGAGACTTTGCATTCATTATAGATCCTTGAATAACATCACTGTTAAGAACAAATATCCTTTGCCTCATATCGATGATTTGTTTGATCAGCTCGAGGGAGCTCAGTATTTTTCAAAGATTGACTTGAGATCGGGGTACCATATGCTGAAGGTAAAGGAAGCATATGTTCCGAAGATAGCGTTCCGTACAAGATATGGCCATTATGAATTTGTAGTAATACATTTTGGGCTATCCAATGCACCTGCTGTATTCATGGACTTAATGAATATAATTTTCCATGAGTTCATGGATAAGTTTGTGGTGGTTTTCATTGATGATATTTTGGTGTTTTCTAAAAGTAAAGGGGAACATGAAAGACATTTAAGGGTTATCTTTAAAACCTTAAAAGAAAAGAAATTGTATGGGAAATTCAGAAAGTGTGAGTTTTGGTTGCAAAAAATTTCTTTCCTTGGTCACATTGTTTCTAAATATGGGATAACTGTTGATCCTGCAAAAACAAAGGTTTTTAAAGAATGGCCAAGACCCACAAATATAACTGAGATTTGTAGCTTCCTTGGTTTGGCAGGCTATTAACGAAGGTTTGTTAGAAATTTTTCACAGTTATCTAGTCCAATGACTAAGCTAACTCGGAAGGGTGTTAAGTTTATCTGGACAAAAGAATGTGATGATTGTTTTCAGCAATTGAAAAGAAGATTGGTGAAAGCTCTAGTTTTGGCACTACCTTCCAGGAATGGTGAGTTTTTTATCTACAGTGATGCTTCATTGAAAGGACTTGGTTGCGTCCTAATGCAGAATGATTAGGTAATTGCTTATGCTTCACAACAGTTGAAAACTCATGAGGTAAATTACCCTACACATGATTTGGAATTAGCTGCTGTTGTTTTCACTTTAAAAATTTTGAGACATCATTTTTATGGAGTAAAGTGTGAAATATATAATGATCACAAAAGTTTAAAGTATATATTAACTCAGAAAGAGTTAAACATGAGGCATAGGAGATGGCCGGAATTAATCAAGGATTATGATCGTACAGTTCATTACCATCCAGGAAAAGCAAATAAAGTGGCTGATGCTTTGAGTCAAAAAAGTAATGCTTCATTAGAAATGTTGCGTTTGGAACGTGATCCTTTGGTTAAGGATTTGATGAACTTTGGCATAGAAGTTGTTGGTACAGGATGTTTTTCTGTTTTGTTGTAGGTATCAGTGAGATCATCTCTATCAGATTGAATCAAGCAAGCACAGAAGCAAGATAGTGAGTTGCAGAAAAAGGTAGTGCTGGTTCAGAAAGGTAAGTTGCCTGAATTCAACATTGATAATGATGGAGTTTTTAGATTTGGGAAGAGATTGTGTGTGCCTTGTGATTAACAGTTGAAGAGAGAGTTATTATGTGAAGCTCATAGTTCTCCATTTTCAGTTCATCCTGGCAGTACTAAGATGTACAAAGATCTGCGGGAGTATTACTGGTGGGATGGAATGAAAAGAGATATTACTGATTTTACTGTGAAGTGTTTGACATGTCAACAGGTTAAAGCAGAGTGGCAGTTACCGAAAGGGATTCTTCAGCCCTTACCAGTGCCAGAGTGGAAATGGGAGAATATATCCATGGAATTTTTTGTGGGATTACCGAAGACATCTCGGGGTAATAATGAAATATGGGTTATTGTTGATCGCATGACTAAATCTGCTCATTTCCTTGCTATATGAGATACTTTTTCCCTAGATGAACTTTCCCTTTTGTATCTTAAAGAGATTGTCAGGTTACATGGAGTTCCTCTCTCCATTGTATCTGACCGTGATCCCAGGTTCACTTCTAACTTTTAGAAAGGCTTTCAGAAGTCGTTGGGTACTGAATTAAATTTTAGTACATCTTTTCATCCTCAATCAGATGGGCAGTCAGAACGAACAATTCAGACCTTGGAGGATATGCTATGAGCTTTTTCGATGGATTATCAGGGAAGTTGGGACCAACATCTTTCTTTGGTTGAATTTTCATATAATAACAGTTTTCATTCTAGTATACAGATGGCACCATTTCAGGCATTATATGGGAAACGGTGTCGAACTCCAGCTTTTTGGGATGAAGTGGGTGAAAGGAAGTTGATGGGACCAGAATTGGTAGAAGAGTTGGTAGAAAAAGTTCAGCTGATACAGAAACACATGAGAACAGCTCATAGTAGGCAGAAGGGTTATGCAGACAATAGGAGGAAAGATCTATCTTTTGAGGTAGGTGATCATGTTTTTCTCAGAGTATCTCCACGGAATAGTGTGATGCAATTTGGTAAGAAAGGAAAGCTGAGTCCAAGGTTCATTGGAATATATGAAATTATTGAGAGAGTTGGATCTGTTTCTTACCGAGTGGCTTTACCTCTGAGTTTATCTCAAGTACACAATGTTTTTCACGTTTTGATGTTGAGAAAGTATATGCCAGATCCATCTCTCATGTTTTGAGTCCAGAGGTAGTTCAGCTGGAAGAGAACCTATCTTATGAGGAACAACCGGTCTAGATTCTTGACCATGGGGAGAAAGTGTTACGGAATAAGGTGATTAACCAGGTAAAGGTTTTGTTGAAAAACCACATGATGGAAGAGGCAACATGGGAATTTGAAAATGCAATGAGGGATAAGTACCCCCATTTATTCGATAAGTAAATAAATTGTGGGGACGCAATTTTCTAAAGGGGGAAGGATGTAACATACCAAGTAAGTAATGAATAATAGATATTTTTATCTATGTCTATTAATTATTAAGATAGTATTTTAGAGGCTTAAAATGAAAATAAATACAATCTTATGCATGGAATACACTAATATTCTTTAAAGATTGTTTTACTAACTTTTGATGGAAAACCCTTTTTAAATCTATCTTTTGACAATTTTATAAGCTATGTTTGTCAAAATAAACTTATTATTTATGATTGGGACATCAAAATTTACTTTGTGTGATTTTTTGGTATTTTTCCGATAAAGTTCATTTTTTAATGAATAGTGAAAAATGTTGTATTTTAATTCAAAACATCTTTTTAATCTAATTTATTTATATGATTATATTATCTTTTTAATTGGTTTTGAAGTGAAATTAGAATATATTTTTACCATTTTATCCAATGGTGGTCATTGGAATCAATTTCACTTTGAAATTGGACATAAACTAGTTTCAATCATTTGATACGTATTGTTTCATAAAAACAAGCTATTTGTCATGACAACGGGAATTAGTTATTAAATTAATTAATGCAAATTAAATGTTTTTAATTTTTTAAAATATGCTTCATTTTTGAATTCAGAATATCAAATATATCTTAGGGTGAAGTTTTGGTTTTTTTCTGAAAAACTTCAATTTTTGATGAATAGTGAAACCACTAAGTGGTAGTTAAAGAAATTGATTTTTCGTTTAAATGAAAATTTGTCACTTCTGTGATTTTATTTTCAAAAATCCGACATACATGGTTGTCATTAAGAAGTAAAATGTGGTTCAATGAGATTAAAATAATTTTTTGGTGAATAGTAACTTCTAAGTTCTTAATCGCGATTAGAGGTAATTAGTGTATTTTAAGGTAAAAATAATGTTTAAATAATATGAGATGAGCTTGACACAATTACTACCCTTATTGGATGTGTCATTACCGACCAAGACAATCCATGGGTCAACTTGGGGACCCCATGGAGCCCCTTTGGTTGGGAAATGACATAAATATCTTTTTATTTAATGTTAAAGTAAAAATGACACAAACAAGAGTTGTTTTACTAAAACAATTTTTATATGGAGTTATACAAGTCAGAGTTTTGATTATAAATATTCATTAGAAATCTAAAAAGATTTACTACAACATAGTATTTTTTTTATAATTTTTAGACTATAAATAAATTAAATTATTTATGACATTATGATGATGCAGCGATGACCTCATTATTAAACGATTTAAATAAAATGGAATGATAATGTAAAATCTAAGACCTAAACCTTTCCAAAACCTATTTTATGGGTGGATTTAGAACCTAATCACCTTATCCTAGAAATACATCAATGTGGGACCTTTAAAATCCGAAACGCTTTTGAAAATAAAGTAACATTTTGTAACATTACAAGAGTGCCCCTCCTCTCCTCTTATAAAAGGCCCCCACCTCTACCTCCTTACCCACACTCCCAAAGCCTTTGGCTCGGCCAAACCCTGCCCATTTTGTCTCTACAATTCCCTATATTACTCCTTGAAGCCTCACTTTGGGCAGAAGTCTTCCCAAGGAAGCCTTTGAGCTCAAACCAAAGGTAGTTACCCGATTTTAAGGTAATGTCTTCACTTGAGTCCTTTTGTTTTATTTTGCTTCTCCAACCCCCTAAACTCTTTTTATTCATTTAATTTGTAACAAATCCAGTATCTTAAATATACTAGGATGTTTTTATAAGAAGTATTAGATCTACACTTACACAAACCTACATCTAATGGTTAAAGGACATACAGTTTTCGTGGATGGTGAATTTATGCCTCCCAAAACGATGATTGTTCAACATTCTTTTAACAAATTCAAAGGTGGAAATTAAGTTGTCACTATATTTATATATGATATATAATATGTTTATGTTTTTCTTAAGATTCTGTATTTTTCATTTTGGGCATACCTTTATGGTTTCCATTATGGGTAAACACGTTATCTTCATTTAAGGAAGTGCGGACTACCGCCCCCTCAAAGTGATTTGATTCGTTAAATACCATATGTGGGATGTATAAAGGATGGAACTATGATATTATATATGATATTATACTGTAATTAAAATATACCTTTATATCATTATGATTCCATTCTATAAAATATGAAATAGAAATGAAAGTAGCGTTTATGCGTACGTACGGCTTACCGTGTCCACGAACGGTGCATTTCATTTCTTACCTCTAAATGATTATGTAATATTATAAATGCATGCATGTACTGGATATATATGACATATATGATATCTACATCATGAATACCATTTTGGATATAATGGGTACATGAACAACTTGTAATTATAGAGGGCTTATTTTGGACTCAAGTACCAATGATCGTTAAAACGGCCGTTATTAACTTAAATAATTACATAGTGTTCATGACATGGCAATAAGTGATATAAAAGGAATAATGAACTTGAAAAAGGTTCTTCAACAAGTATAAATTAACTCATGTTTATTATTCAGGAGATTAAAGAACGACCGAGTCAAGTAGGACCCGATGTATGGGACTTCGTCTCAATCTCCTTTCATTGAGGCATATTTTGTTTTATACACAACCTTCTTTTATACGGTGTATAAACCCCTTTGACTTTTAAGATTATTGAAAATGTATCTTTTTTATACGAAGTGTTTACTAAATGACAAAAGGGGATGTTTTTGTCGTACGTATGCGGCGACAACGACTTCTCCGCCGCCGTGACCATTATTTGAGTTTCGGCTTCCTCTACAAGTCATACCTTCTTTTTAAATGAATAATAAATACCATGTTTTACTTTTCTTTTATTTTGGTATTGAAAATGGTTTTCATTATGTTTTTATATCATTGTGTTGTATTGATATCTTGTGATTGAAAGGTTGAAATTTTCTGTTTCCTATATGCATGTTTTATGTGATACGATTATGTTGAGGTTCTTGGGAATTATTATGAAGACCGGTGGTTCTGTGATAAACTAAGGGCGGGTGAGCCCGATATAGCTGTCCAATGCATTGGGTAATGTGAAGGAGTGAAACGTTAAGGTTTCTCCGAAGAGATTTAGGGAATATACTATGATGGGTATTCCAAACGTAACCAAGAGGGTTAATCCCTACGTAAGAATGTTATGAATGCCTCAAGTTACCTTTATGTCTTATGATTTCTATGATTTATTCGTGATTTGATGAGGTATGTTAAAGTGATTATGTTTTATGGGTAATGTATGATTTCATTCTTATGTATATATGTACCCATGTTTCCTTTCCATATTTTTATATCCCTTACTGAGCTTTTTATGCTCATCCCAAGTTTTTTTGAAATGTTTTTCACAGGTCAAGGGAAAGGTACATGATATGATGATAGTGTCAAGGAAGTGTCAAGAAAGAATCAATGTTTTATTTTAAATATGTTTCTATTGATGGGAAATAAGAATACTATCTTTATGTAACCACATTGTTTATATGTGAAATGTATTGCAAGTTTTATGATCTAATTCTCTAAAACTATAAACCTGAAAAGATCCTCAATGTGTAATCTTGTAATAACTCATGATTATGTAAGGTTTAATGCTGGGGCCTTATACCTTATGAGAATGATTGTTTCTTTTAATAATCAACGATGTACTCCACACCATATGAAATTAAACATAACTCACTTCCCAAGCACAGATTACTTCAATTGAAATTTTCACTTATGTATCTTCAATCAAGACCACTTTTCATAATAATTTAGGTAACCCATGCTAATTCATTGGTTTTCATGATAATTCATGCTACCACTTCCTAAAAAAGGGGTTGTTGATCGTCACGATACTTATATCCATATATGTCTTACTCGAAAATGGTATTAATTTTTTCCATTATGTCAAATATTTTATAAGTTTTATATCATCCACCATGAATATACTACAATGGATAATTTACTGTAGATCTTAGATTTTCATTCCTACCACAACAATTTGGACAATTTCCAAAATCGTATAGATCATCATTATGATTTCTTTTATAACCAACTCCACTTTTCTCTATATACCATGTAATGTAAGGAAAACATATACCTTCATAGAAGATAACATATAAATTACCTTGTTGTGGGTTTTAACAATAAAATTGATCTGTATATACTATAATCAAATTATAAATACCCCGTTTTAAATATCTTTTTTGATGAATAAATTTCATCATAAGGCTGATAAAAAGAAAAATGATCTTTTAAACTATTTAACTTTATCTATCCCCAATTAACCAAACATCCTTATCTATAAGAATTTTAAAATTATTCCTTAGTCTATAGTCTCTTGATAAAACATATCATAAAAGGATTAGAAATCTATCCAAATGAACTTACACTACTTCTCTATATCATTAAGGTTAAAAATTAGTTACGTGAGTTACCATCCACTTTAACTACAATTATTGTTGTGTTTAACATTATTGGATTGATAGACCATTATAAAAAAAAGTTGTATACTTTCAATACTATTTTCAACATCCTATCATTTCAACCAAAAATAAAATTATATAGTTCTTTTCTATCAACTATAACTATAGTTTCCACCTCTTCTCTTTAAAAAAACTCTTATAGAGGTCTAAAACAACTCATAAAAACTATATTTTTTGTTCATGTCATCTAAATTATGCTCTATATGAAAGTAAAGGGTTGATTATTACTTACTGATAACTAATCAAGGACCCATAATCTCCATCTAAACCTCTCATGCTAAAAATATCATCCTTGAGTTTCATAGTACAAAACAAATACAAACAAGAACACTTAAACAAACACATTTATTGGTTACCTACATACTAAAATCACCCACTATGATCCATATAAAGCAAGTATTAGAATTATACACCCTATTTTTAATGTTAACCATCCCACATACTGACCATTCCACACAGAAATTATATAATGAAAAAACAATCTATGTTTTAGACCCACACAAACATAAGGAAATATATGTGCCTATCTTCACCCCACCTAGGGATATCTGTAATTTATACCCAACATATATCAAACACTAAACTAGGGAATCATGAACTATCTAAACATATTTAGGAAAACAATTTTCAATATTTCTATCGTACCCACCTCAAACCACCCAGAGACTAGCCTCAAATAAAATGTGATTTTCTTTTATACTAAGTAAATGAAACTTACACACAAATATGAAATCATAAAATTATCAATTGATAATATCATTTAAATCATTTTAATCAAGATTAATATATTGATCTATCACTAATAATTTTTTATAGAAACACAAAGTAAATATTTATATAATTTACGTAAATGAAACCATTTAATTTTCTACATATAAAATTCCATTTGAATAAATAAAATATAAATTTTAAATTAAAATATATTTAGTTAAGTAATTATCCATCAACAAAGTATTCAAGATAAAAATAATTAATTTATATTTGAATCTTTCAATAAAAAAACCATATTTTAATGTTTTTATCAAAAAATTGTATAAATATTAAAAAAGAACATTTTCTAATGAATCTAGTCACTAGTATAACAAAATCATGAATAATTCATGTGAACCTAGAGACTAAATATGATATATGAATATGAACCAATTTACACCCTAGGTGAAGTGAAAAAATTTAAAATAGTAAATCAAACATTATTTTTCTGGGAATAAAAAACATTAACACTAAAAAACTTATATTCCCTGTCTCTTTCTCTAGTAATTTGGAATTTCAATGCACAATTGTTAATGAAGCCTAATTTTGGTGTCTATTAAAATTCCTAAATATTAAAATATCCTTATAGATTGTCCCAAATAAGTAAAATAAATTAATGAACATTAGAATTACTTAATATTACAATGTGAGGTCCCCAAATTGATCACCATTCATACAACTAGAGTTAGGTCATCACATAACTCAACCATTTCTTCTCACATGATAGATTCTATGAACTAGAAACAAGGGTCCAATAAAAAAATTTAGTTAGACTATACTCTATGTATCATTACATAAAATAAAAAATAGTTAAAAATTAATCAAAATATAAATAATAAAATTAGATAATAAATTGAAATTATAGTGAAAGGAATACCATGATATATAAATAATCCAAATATAGAAATGTAATAGACCCTGAATGTCACACAACAAAACAATATAAAAATTACTACCTAATTGGTTGACCATGTATAAGATAAATAATAAAATCAATAAACTCTAAGGACATACTTCTACGATGGCCTTGGTATTTTATTGATATTCACTATAGATCATAATATAGATAATATTTCTCATTCTATATACTGTATTAAAACATGAACCTCAAACTATCAGGGGATGATTTTTCATGTCCAACAAGGTGTACTTGTTGGGTGTGAGTATAAAGCTCAGTAGTCCACTGCCAACAATGTCCATAACATAATATATTATATATATGACTGAATGTATGAAATGAAGTGATATGAAATAAAAAAATAGACATGAAATCCGATAAAAATCACTCCATTTATATGGTACCTATAGAAATATATAAAACATAAATTTCTACATTACTACACAAAATTAATAAAACATATACCTTGGCTATTGGTTTTTGTAACAGCCTATGATTTTAAAAGAAGAAAATTATGTTTGATAGTGTAAACAAAATGAAGCACAATGATTAGAAAAGAATTTAATACCCAATGAATATATCATATATATGGTTTAAATAAATTCAATATCATTAATATATTCCATTATATGAAAAACTAAGTTAATGTTTCATTACACCGAACACTTAGTTTAGCTTGTGTTATACGCAACACCAAGCTTAAACGAAATGTGAAATATTATAAAATATTATTATTTAATATAATATTTATTACATAAATTATTAATAAATAAATAAATAAATATATGGTTATCTATTTATTAGTGATAAAATAATAATCATTTATAAGAAAAAGAAATGTTTTTTGAGAAAATGTATTTCTTTCTAAAAGAAGGATTATTTTCGCTTTGCATATATAATTTTAAAAAAAATTTAAAATATTTTAAAAAATTAAATTGACAAAATAAAATTAATTTTTAAAATATTCGTAAAAAATTATATTAGGATTAATTTTTAGGATTTTTCGTATGTGTGTCATTTTTGATGAATCGTAAAAAACACAGAATTTTAATTGAATACTTCATTTTTATTTGAATAATTTAAGAAGATGAATTATATATGTACTTTGTTTTAAAGTAAGATTATTTTAAATATACATCCATTAATCTATTTGGATCATTGTAATCAATTCGATTTTGAATTCGCGAATAAAAACATTGTAATCATTTGAATGTTTTCTCTTTAAATCCCTATTTTCTCATCGAATTTATGGGAATAGTTTCAAATTAAAATTTTCTGCTTATTTAAATGGAATATTGAAAAAAGGATAAAATATTTTCAATAATAATAATTTATATAACCTAATATATTTTAATTATCTTTTCTTAAAAAAATTAATAGTTAATTAAGTAATAATTAATTACTACTGTTATGGTAAAATTAGGTTTATTAGGGTGTTAAACATAAAATATATGGGTAAAAATGACCTATAAACTATTATAAAAACTATTTTATAGAAATAATATGGCCAATAAACCTAAAGGGTTCAATAATTTTCTGTTGCAAAATCTTCTTGAAAATGAAAAATGTAGGAGCACTCACTTCTTTTAAAAAATCTTAAGTGTGTCCTCTCCCCTACTTATAAAAGGCCACCCCAATTCCCTCCCATCATATTAAATCCTTAAAAGTTTTTATGTTTTTAAATGACCTAAAAATAACCTCACAAATTCCCTCATATCATCCTATAATTCAAATTTTTGGATGAAACCAACCTAGGATGGATTTAGTGCAAACCTAAGGAGGATACCCTAAGAAGATGTAATTTTCTTCAATGTGAATATTTATTTAAAGTCATCAGACACCTCCTTAAGTTATTATTATAACATAATGATATAATAAAATTATTATAAAATAAATTCCTGGATATTTTTATAACAAGGGTATTACCTACAACTATTTACACTTCCATCAAATGGGTAACGAAATCATTGTTCATGTGTACGATGGACTACTGCCTCGCGAATCAATGTTAACCGTTCTTCCATTACCAATTTTCATGATTAGGAATGATGATGAATAAAAATTTAAAAAATTATATATATAATAAATATTTCTACGGTGTCACTATATCATATATATCATTTTTACCTACCACTTATTTGGAGATACTATAATGTTGATCAAGTGTATTGTAGACTACCTTCTCATAAAACAATTCACCTTTCACTAATACTTCACATATAAGGAGATTCAGATAAAGTTAATGATTATATATGAAATAATTATTATATTAATGACATATTTATAATTTTAAAAATATAATATATCATTTTATTTATTACATTTTCACTCAATTAAAAAGGGATAACATTGTTCTTGTATGTGTGGGTGACTGCTTTCAGAAGCGATTTGAGTCTTTTTGTCATGACCCGTCCCAGTGGGGCCCGAGACGCAACTCCCCAATCTCGCCTCCAATAGGCTATGAGATGTTGACCTACACCGAGTAGGCATGCTACTAACATGGGAGGCAATGCCTATAAACCTGTACACACACACACACATCTCCATGCCCACAAAGCTGAAAAGTAAAAACAACTAAAAGGATAAGATGCATGCATACACTAAAACCCAACCACAAAGTACGACAGGAAAGTAATGTAAAGAATGTAAAACCCTGGGCCAAAAGTAAAAGCCCACCAAAAAGAGAGTCCATAACAAAGTCCAACTTGTGAAGAAAGGTGCTGGCACTGCAGTCTATAGCCGAAGGAACACACCTCCGCCTGTCTGATCTCACTTAGTACCGTCCGGTCCTGGTCTGACTAGAATCCTGTGAAAGGATCGCTCGTCTGCAAAGGACATGACATGTGCAGGAAAAGCCCGTGCAGGGGTGAGTATAACAATACCCAGTAAGACACCCCGAAACCGTAAATGAGAATAAAAGAAGGGAAATTCCACAAAAGAAAGGTACAATCATCTCTACAAAGTATATGTTTATGGAACATATAACAATAATATCCAGATATACTCATACAAAACGACTATTATGAAACCACCACAAAGATCCATCTCGAAGATTCCACTAAGGATGCAGCCGAGAGAACACAGTCCTAGGTTTGAAGAGACAGATATGAAGTACTCGTTCTTGGAGAACACACTCCACATGTACTTTGAGAACATTATGCTCAGATGAGAATCACAACCAAGTCATGGGGTGATTCCGACAACTCAGTCTGAGATAATCCGCTAAGCAGAGGATCGATTCTTGGGTAAAGTTGGTCAAGTCGATACCAAGAACTCTACCTAAGGTTCTAGGAATGAATAGAGGATCCGGATCTAAGTCTCATAGAGGGGATTCCAACAACTCTATTCAGGAAGTTCTACCGATGGGATCATACTACTATATGTAGGAGATGATACCAGGAACCTTCAGGAGAATGACCAAGGGGATGAACCCTAAGGAAACTAGCCTAAGTCACAGAAGGAAGCTATCTCAAACCATGTAAGATTGGTTACACGACATGTAGTATGGTTACATGCCGTGTTCCTTGACCCCGAGCACTGCCCGTGTAACGGCCAGTGTCATATGTCCAGTCTATGTAAAACTAGACTACACGGCATGTAGAAGGATCACATGCAATGTTCCTTGACTCCGGGTATTGCCCGTTTAAATGTCCCATGTCGTCCATCCAAGCTGTGTAAAACACAACCGCACGACATGTAGCAGGATCACACGCCGTGTTCCTTGACTCTGGGTACTGCCCGTGTAAACGACCCATGTCATTCGGCCTTTCGGATAGAAGGTAACTACACGACGTGTAGAAGAATCACGCGCCGTGTCCGAGCACCTGGGCTCGCTCCGTGTACGCTAGCCATGTGCCCGTACACGGTCTCTGTCGGTGTCCGTGTCGCCTACCAGTGTACCAGTACAAGGGTTATCCTGTGTATCTGGCCAGGTCTAGCCAGGGAGGGGTATACATGCTGTGTCCTTGTCCGTGTACCCAACCTGTGTCCGTGTACTCCCGGGGAACATTCCAGGTGATCCACTGACGAACTCACGGCGTGTAGCCTATACTACATACCGTGTAGTCGAGATTTTTCCAGAAACACCATCTTCCTCCTCATGCCATGACTGATTCTCCGGATCCACGGTTTCTCATCCGTTCGTCCCGATACTCAAGGGGTTGGTTTGTTCCATCATTCGAACAACTTAACAGGTGTTTTCGGTCCATAAATTGAATCATAAAACCTCAAACGATCCATCTGATGAAAAGCGACCGAAAACCTGTATCTCCTGATTTGCTCCGAATTGCCCGCCGAAACCGTCGTCACACCTCCGTGACATCGCTCTGGGGCTGGATCTACAATCTCGGATCGTTGCTCCCACAAACAAATGCGCAACGATCAATTTCCTCAAAGAATTCATAGAACCCAACGAAGAACGCAAAGGATAAAAATAAAAGAATCAAACAAGAAGGAAGAACCTCGATCGTTGTTCATGACAATCCGGGTTCTTCGCCGTTAGATCAAAACCTCAACATTCAACAGATTATAAAATCTCGAGTAATTGATTTCCAGATAAAACCCCAAATTGTGTCCTCCTGCAAAATGATCGATCTATGGGATAATCGGTTCGCAGATTAGTCTGTGTTCGTCGTAGGAATCAAGAACAGGGAAATGAAAATCAAAAGAAAAACATCCTACCTGGATCCACAATGTTCTTTGGTGAAGATCCGGTCACCACGTTGTCGTCACCGGTGAAAATCATCATGATTGTCGTTGATGCGTCGAGGGGTTTTCTCCAAATCTCTCTAGATAAATTCAGAGTTATGGGAATTGTAATTCTAACCCCTCCCCTATGAAATCTATTTTTAAAAGAATAAAAATATTTCGCTTCAACAAGGATTTAAAAAAAGATTTTAATTAAATATTTTATTACGGTTTCGTTGAAAAACTACATTTCACCACCGACTTGCGCCGGCCGATGATAGGCCTCACCTAAGGTAAAATCGCTGTTCCAAATGCAACGGTGCCCTCAGATTTCTAATCCGAGCACCTATTCAGGATTTATTCCACTCTTTCAGAAAAATCGCACACATGCATAACTTAATTATTAAATTAAATGCAAACATTTGTTCCAAGCTCACCGGGCCTCAGAACTTCTTGCTATCTCAGAGCCTAGTCTCGAAATAATTCCCATATAATATTAAAATAATACATGGAAAAATCCTGGACATTACATCACACCCACCTTAGGGCTTTTACATCCCCGAAAAGCCAAAACAATGGATACTCAAAAAGATGTGGGTACTGCATGCAAGTCTGAGCCTCCCACTCCCACGTACTATCCTAGAGATTCCCGTGCTGCCACCAGACATGCACCAAGTTAATAGTCTATCCACGAAGGATATTCTCCTACCGGTCCTCGATCTCCACTGGGTACTCAGCAAAGGTCACTCCATCATCGATGTCCAGATCGCACCAGTCGATAACGTGTGATGGATCATTCACGTACCTCTGTAGCTGCGCCACATGGAAGAAGTTTTGTACCTAGTCCATCTGAGGAGGTAGAGACAAAAAATACGCCACCTCTCCAACTATACTCAGAATTTGAAAGGGCCCACGAACCTCCGATATAGCTTGTACCCTCAACCAAATCTTCGTAATCCCCGTCGAGGTGAGACTCAAAGGAACCCATGGTCTCCCTCCTCGAACTCCATGGGACTTCGCATCCTGTCAGCATAAGCCTTTTGCTGACTCTGTGCAGTATTCATCTGCTCTTGGATGACCTGCACCTTCTCTATAGTAGCTCTCACCATCTCTGGGCCCATGAGTGCTGACTCTCGCGGGTCAGTCCAGCAAAGTGGTGACCTACAAGGTTGCCCGTACAGAGCCTCGAATAGTGCCATACCAATAGTGGAATGATAAATATTGTTATAAAAAAATTCCACCAGAGGTAGGTGATCCTCCCAGCTATGACCAAAGTCAAGTATTCAAGCTCGAAGCATATCCTCTAGGCCCGAGATGGTCCGCTCTGTCTGACCATCAGTCTGAGGATGAAATGCTGTGCTCAAGTGTAACTGAGTCCCAAAAGCATCCTGCAATCCCCTCCACAACTGGGATGTGAAACGAACAACACGATTTGAGACGATCGTGGATCGAACTCCATGAATTTGAACTATCTCCTGCACGTAGAGGCATCCCAAGATCTCTTCTAAACTCTTCTCGCGTATGGCTAGGAAGTGAGCTGACTTGGTGAGTCGATCAATGATCACCCAGATGGAATCGTGTCCCCTGGACGTACGTGGTAAACCCAATATGATGTCCATGTATATCTAGTACCACTTCCACTCTAGAACCTCAAGGGGCTGATTCAATCCCAATGGTACCTGGTGCTCGACCTTTACTTGCTGAAAAGTTAGGCATCGAGAAACAAACTCTACCACACTCTTCTGCAATCCTGGCCACCAGAACTGACATCAGAGGTCCTGATACATCTTTTCCACGCCTGGATGTACCGCCAAAGGATATGTATGGAAGTTCCTTAGAACCTCCTCTCGTAACATCACTGGTACTATAGTACTCCCCCCTGAAATGAACAATGTGCTCCCCACCTTCTAAATAACCATCAGCTGCAACACCTGTGGATATCTGAGCACGTAGAGTCTCACAGTTAGCATCCTCACATTGTGCTTCCCTAACTCTCTGTATGAGTGGAGGGTAACAACCATCAACTGAAGGCATTCCCCTCATCTCTATCGACAAAGGATCACTCTAAGGAGGGAAACTGTCTTGTTGCCTCATCATGAAACTACGAACTAGATCTCATGCTGAGAGCATTTTCCACAACGTTCCCCTTCCTAGGAATATAAACGATCTCAATGTCCTAATCCTGGAGGAACTCAAGCCATCGCCTTTGTCTCAAATTCAGATCCTTCAGAGAAAAGATATATCTGAGACTCTTGTGATCAGAGTAGATGGTAAACTGCTCGACCATCAGGTAGTGCCACCACATCTTCAATGCGAAGACTACCACTACCAACTCAAGATCACGGGTCGTGTAGTTCTACTCATGGAGCCTCAACTGGAGTGAGCCATAGGTAATCAATTCTTTCCTTTGCATCAAGACACAACCAAGCCCAGTTCCTGATGCGTCGCAGAACACTACATACTCAACACCCTCCACCTGTAATCTCATGATCGGGGCGCTCGTTAGACTCTGTCTCAACTACTGTAAAGCCTGATGGCATCTCTTGGTCCACATGAAAGGCTACCCCTTTCGGGTCAAGGCTATCATGGGTTCTGAAATACTGGAGAAATCAAGAATTAATCTCTGATTGTAGCCTGCCAACCCAAGGAAACTTCGCACCTCCGTCACACTCCGGGGTGGCTCCCATACTAGTACTGCCTCCACCTTGGCTGGGTCCACTGCTACACCATCTGTTGAGATATCGTGTTCCATAATGTGGACCTCATATATCCATAACTAGCACTTCGAGAGTTTCCTATACAACTTGTGCTCTCAGAGTGTGTCCAGAACCATCCATAGGTGTCCCGCATGCTCATCCTCGGACGCAGCGTACACAAGGATATCATCGATGAAGACCACTATGAACCGATCTAGATAGGGCTGAAAGATCCGGTTCATGAGTCCCCTGAACACTGTCGGGGAATTCGTCACGCCAAAGGGCATCACCAAGTACTCACAGTGACTGTTGCGACATCTGAAAGTTGTCTTCGGTACATCCTCATCCCGTACTCACAACTGGTTATATCCTGATCATAGATCAACCTTCGAGAACCATCATGCCCCTCTCAACTGGTCTAAGAGGTCATCGATCCTCGGTAGTTGATACCGGTTCTTCACGGTTACCTGATTCAAGTGCCGGAAATCCACACATAGCCTCATTCTCCCATATGCCTTCTTGGAAAATTGCACGGGGGATGCCTAGGGTGAAACGCTGGGTCTCACAAAGCCCTTCTTTTGCAAGTCTCCCAGCTGCACCCTCAGCTCACGTTGCTCTGTAAGAGCCAGCCGATATGCTGATGCTTATATAGCTGTCATCCCGGGTTGCAACTTAATGCAGAAATCTATCTCCCGATGGGGAGGTAGTCCAGGGACATCCTCCGGAAAGACGTCCACGTACTCAGCCACTACTGATGGAAACTGGAAACTCGTAACATCTACTGTGTTGAGGGATAGGCTAGCCAATTGATATTAAATCAGTTGTGCACTCCTATGCTCGAGTCCATCCTGTGATTCCTGGTTCTCTCTTTCACCGACAAAAGAGAACCTCATTCCATCACTACGGACAAACCGCACCGTTCACCTAAAACAGTCGATCTGGGCATGAACTGTGGATAGACAATCCATACCAAGAATGACATCGTAAAGCCTCGATGCTACCACCAAGAGGTTCCAACCAGAACTCTCGCCTCCAAGGGTCAGATCACACTGTCTACAGAGGTGTGTGATATATGAATCTTATCGAGTCGGTGTTTCTAAGCGTAAGGGTCAAGTCAATGTCTCAACTAGAATCTCAAGGTCTCTAACAAAATAAGAAGTCAGAAAGGAATGACTAGCACCTTGTCTATCAGTATGGCAGCCAAAGTAGAAAAGACACAGATTGTACCTCTAATCATTCTGGGAGTACCGAGGTCATAAGCCTCGGCCTCCAGCAGATGTACCTGCCTCCGTCCACCAGCTCCCTGAGCATGGGGTGGACCTCCTGTGGTTGGTGGTGGTAAAGGGTCAAAACGCTGACCACCTCCAGCTGCTCTCCGAGATCCTCTACCGCATTAGCCACCCCGCGTATCTGTCTTCTCCACATATTGTCTCTACCTTGGTGGTCCATCCACTACTACTGTGTCAACAGTACGACGGGTAAGACAATCTCGAGCGAGATGTCCACTTCCAACACAAGAGTAGCATCGCCTATCTCGAGGCTGCCTGGATGCGCCCTGCGAACCATGTACGACAAATCCCCTATCCTGGGATCTTCTCTGATAACATCTCCCACACCTAGGTCCTTGGCATCGGCTCCCTGGTGCCAAGGTCTCTGCTCCAGCTCACCCACTACTGACAGCTGTCGGCTGTCTCTGCTCTTCTAAGAAGCTCTCGACCACCAAAGCCTAGTTTAGCATCCCAGTATAAGTATAATGCTCATAGGGACGATTCTAGCTCAGATATCTCTGCGCAAGCCCCACTCACAAATCCGAGATCTGATGTAATAATCTCTGACAATATCCCTCGAGTACCACGAGAGGTCAGTAAACCTCGATGAATAGTCATCCACCGTCATGGTTCCCTACTGGTGCTAAAGAAGCTTTTTTATACGTACTGATCTCAGTTTAACTGGTGAAAACTACTCTATGAAGTGATGATCAAACTCTGACCATGCAAGATTCGCCTCGCCATGGGTCTGGATAACCAAAGTCCACCATCGTCCTGCCGAGCCCTACATAAGGCTCACTGCTAGGATCACCATTTGGTCTGCTGGTGTCCTGACCAAATTGAAGACTCTGGTCACTGCCTCAAGCCTGTCCTATGCTGCCTGAGGGTCAGGCTCGCCTCAAAACCTGAGGGGTCACTGTCACTAAAACTCGTGAAGTGCGCTCAACTTGTGCTCCTCCTCCACTGGTACAACATGCACTAAACACTGCTCCACAGGTGGCAGGATAACTGTCACACCACCAAATTGTAAAATTGGGGGATTCGGTCCCTGTATAGAGGCTTCATCACTCTGGGGGTTATCCTCGTGATTGATCTTCTAGATCCTAGCGGGTGCACGTCGCAGAGGCATCTTATTAAAGAAACAAGATGTATCTCTGTCAGTGAGTATATATGGAGAGGTGACTCAAGAAGGACATGGAAACCACAACCCATTCCAATATGATGCATGTACCATTATTTTTTTCCCTGAAACTAGTGTTCTCATGTTCCGAGTCGAAAAGCAAGTTATCAGAGTCCTGGTGTAAGGATACGCCGGCCGCCCGCACCAACACTGTGGTCCCTATCCTGAAAGCTGAACTCAAAAAACTTAACATTGTTTCCCCAAACCAACTCACAAACTCTCGGTCCTATGGTAGAACCGACGGGCCATTAATACCACTCTGTCACGACCCGTCCCAGTGGGGCCCGAGCCACAACTCCGTAAGACCGCCTCCAATAGGCCATTGGCTAGTGACTAGTACTGAGTAGGCATGCTACTAACATGGGAGGCATTGCCTATAAACCTATACACATGCACACACATCTTCAGGCCCACAAAGTTGAAAAGTAAAAACTACTAAATGGAAAATATTCTTGCATACACTAAAACCAAACCACAGAGTACGAAAGGAATGTAAAGTACAAGAAAGTAAAACCCTAGGCCAAAAGTACAAGCCCACCCAAAAGAGAGTCTATAAAAAAGTCCAAATTGCAAAGAATGGTGCGGGGACTGCAGTTTATAGCCGTAGCAACACACCTCGGCCTGTCTGATCACACTGAGTATCGTCCGATCCTGGTCCGCCTAGAATCCTGTCAGAGGCTCCCTCATCTACACAAGACATGACACGTGCGGGAAATGCCCGTGCAGGGGTGAGAATAAGAATACCAAGTAGGACACCCCGAAACCACAAAGGAGAATAAAACAAGGGAAATTCCACAAAAGAAAGGTACAGGAAGCTCTACACTGTATACGATTACAGAACATATAACAATAATATCCAGATATACTCATACACAACAACCATTGCGAAACCACCACTAGGATCCAGCTCCAAGATTCCACTATGCATACAACCGGGAGAACACACTCCTAGTTTTGAAGAGAGAGATATGAAGTAATCATTCCGGGAGAACACACTCCACATGTACTTTGAGAACTTGATTCTCAAATGAGAATCACAACCAATTCATGGGGTGATTCCAACAACTCAGTCTGAGCTAATCCGCTAAGAAGAGGATCAGTGCCCGGGAAAGTTGGTCACGTTGATACCAAGAACTCTACCTAGGGATCCAGGAATGAATAGAGGATCTGGCTCTAAGTCTCACAGAGGGGATTCCAACAACTCTATTCAGGAAGTCCTACTTAAGGGATCATAATCCTATATGTTAGAGATGATATTGGGAACCTTCAGGAGAAAGACCAATGGGACGAACCCTAAGGAAACTAGCCGAAGTCACCGAAGGAAACTGGATCAAGCCATGTAAGATTAGTTACATGGCGTGTAGTATGGTTACACGTCATCTTCCTTGACCCCGTGTACTGCCCATGTAATGGTTCGTGTCATCTGTGTAGTCTGTTTAAAACTAGACTACACGGCATGTAGAAGGATCACACACTGTGTTCCTTGACTCAAGGTACTACCCGTGTAAACTTCCATTGTCATCTATCCAAGATGTATAAAACAAAACTACATGGTGTGTAGAAGGATCACACACTGTGTTCCATGACTCTAGGTACTACCCGTTTAAACGGCCCGTGTCATTCGTCTTGTCGGATAGAAGGTAACTGCACGACGTGTAGAATAATCACATGCCATGTCCGAGCACCTGGGCTCGCTTCGTGTATGTTGTCCATGTTCCCGTACACGGTCTCTATCAATGTATGTGTCGCCTGCCCGGGTACCAGTACATGGGTTATCCCGTGTATATGGCCGGGTCTGGACGGGGAGGGGTATACAGGCTGTGTCCTTGGTGGTGTACCCAACCCGTGTCCGTGGACTCCCGGAGTACAAGACCAGTGATCCTCCGAAGAACACACGTCGTGTAGCCCATACTACATGCTGTGTAGTTGGGATTTTTCCAGAAAAGTTGTCTTCCTCCTCGTGCCGCGACAGATCCTCCAGATCCATGGTTTCTCGTATGTTCATCCAGATACTCCAGGGGTTGGTTCGTTGCATCATGCGAACACCATAACGAGTGTTTTCGGTCCTTAAATCGGATCATAAAACCTTGAATGATCCCTCCGAAGAAAAATGACCGAAAACTCGTATCTCTCGATCTGCTCTGAATCACCCGCCAAAACCGTCATCGCACCTCCGTGACATCGCTCCGGGGTTGGATCTACATTCTACGATCATTGCTCCAACAATCGAATGCGCAATGATTGATTTCTTCCATGAATGCGTAGAAGGTAACGAAGAACGTGAGGGGGAAAAATACAAGAATTAAACAAGAGGGACAATTAGATCGTTGTTCATGATGATCCGAATTTGTTGCCGTTAGATAAAAACCTCAACAAACAACAGATTATAAAATCTCGAGTAATTGATTTCCTGATAAAACCCCAAATCATGCCCGCCCACAAAACGATCGATCTGCGGGCTAATCAGTTCTTAGATTAGTCCGCCTTCGTCATAGGAATCAAGAACAGGGAAAGTAAAATCAAAAGAAAACATCCTACCTGGATCTGTGACGTTCGTTGGCGAAGATCCGATCGCCGCGTCGTCGTCGCCGAAAAAAATCATCAAGAACGTCGTTGATGCGTCGTAAGGTTTTCTCCAGAGCTGTCTAGATAAATTCAGAGTTATGGGAATTGTATCCCTGACCCCTCCCCTATGAAATCTCCATTTAAAAGAATAAAAAGATTTCGCTGCAAAAAGGATTTAATAAAACATTTTAATTAAATATTTTATTACGGTTACATCCAAAAACTGGATTTCACCACCAACCTGCACCGACCGATGTTAAGCCTCGCCTAAGATAAAATCAATGTTCCGAACGTAACAGTGCCCTTAGATTTCTGATCTGATCACTCCTTCAGTAGTTATTTCACATTTTCAGAAAAACTGTACGCGTGCGTAATGTAATTATTAAATTAAATTCAAACATTTTTTCTAGGCTCATCAGTCCTCGGAACTGAACACCGTCTCAGAGCTTGGTGTCAAATTAATTCCCATATAATATTAAAATAATACATGAAAAAATCCGGGACATTACACTTTTTTCCTTGAAAAATCCACATGGATGATAAATATATATATAATGATATATATGATATTATTATCTATATTTAAATATAACATATTACTTACCATCTTTCCATAATGATCATTGGAAAATGGAAATATTACTCATGCATACGTATGTCCTATTGTCTCCATGATTGTAACATAGTTTATTTATCATAAAAATAATTCATAATTTGTTTTAAAAGTGCAATAAAAGAATAAATATTATAATTATTACTTTATTATTATTCTAGATATGTTTTAAAAATAACCTGTTCGACCATAATAAGCCTACCAAAATTAATTTTGAAATATAATCCTAATATGGGATAAACATCAGACAAAAACTTATTTGATTAAGTAATTGTAAAAAATTATTATATGTTAAATAAAAGAATGAATAAAAAGGAAAGATTTTATAATGAAATTAAATAATTAAAATCATTTTATTTTTTTATATGAAAAATAAAAACTTGGAAATACATAAACAAGGTAAGGGAATTCATCCCAATTTCCGTTATTTGAGGCATATTTTGATGTTATGCACCTTTATTATTTTAGAAGGATTGTTTAAATACCCTTTAACATGATATATAATTAATTTCCATATTTATGATGGTATTTAACGTTTTTTAATGTTATTAATTCTTAGGGTTTATTATTTAAATATTTTCTTGGTTATAATATAATTTTAATTAAAAAAACATATATTAATGTTTTCTATTAAAATCATACTGTTCCTGATCAACATTTTTAATGAATATTTATTGATGTTTTTATATAGAACTAAATTATTCTATAATTTACAATTCATTTATATTTTAATATATTTCAATGGTTTTGAAAAATGATTTTTTAATTTTTTATATATAATGTTTAGACAAAGGACCAAAGGATTCTTCAATTCATAATGTACATAGAGACAATGAATTCTACTCCACTATGGAAATTGATTTATGTGTGGATTTATTTGTAAAGATTAATTTTTAATTCAATAAAAAACACCATTTCTCTTTTTTGGATATTTCAGTTTGGAAAAAAGGTTTTTAAAAGAAAAAGATATTTTTATATAAAAGTGTTATCTAATGTTTAAAAAGAGTTCTTAAAAGGGATTTATGAGGATATTGTTTTATTCATCATATGGTGCATGGGAATTTTAT
The DNA here is from genome assembly GCA_963277665.1 of Viscum album. Classification (NCBI taxonomy): domain Eukaryota; kingdom Viridiplantae; phylum Streptophyta; class Magnoliopsida; order Santalales; family Viscaceae; genus Viscum; species Viscum album. The sequence continues at coordinate 328,161,379 of OY728152.1, read as the reverse complement.
GAAATGGGTGAGCCAGATACAACTTAAACAAAGGATTGAGCCCCATTATAGCTCACATGTCACCCCAATATAGCTTATATTAATGGTTGGGATACATTATGGCTCATTGAAAATGGGTTGGCATGATATTACTTATAAAAAGGGTGATCCCCATTATAGAAATCCTATACACTAAGTAATTATTATACTAGAAGTTTGATGTATGGTTATTCTATCAAAATAGGCCGTGAAAGGGTTTTATGAATATGATGATCTAAGTCACCAAAAAGGATTTTCAATTTCATATAAGGTGTTTTATAGGAATTATTTGAGAAAATCATGTCCGTTTTTATGTGGAAATGTTTTATGTCATAAACTCAATGAAAATTGAAGGTTATGTTAAAAATTATATGATTTCTCATATTTTTAACTATAATTGTGGTTTTATTTATTTTTTATGACACTTATTACTCTTTTTTTTCTCATCCCATTTTTAAATTCATTTTCATGGGGTTTAAGGATAGTAAAGGGAAATTAAGTAGTCAAGTAAGATGTTGTGAATATTTTCCATGAAAATGAATCATGAATTATTTTTAAATTTTTATATTATTGAAAAATGGATACTAATTGGATGTATCAAATTTGAATTTTATAGGTTTTTATGTCTGAGTTGTGGTATAATTATCTCATAATATAAATATAAAAATATATTAAAAGTTAATGAATGTAAATTCATGAATAAAACTCAATATTATGTAATGTTTAAGGATTTGACGTTATAGTTGGTATCAAAGGATGATTTAGAAAGCATTATAGGTTAGGATATTGTTAATTTCATTCCCTCGTAATATTTTACATTATCGTGAAGATGAAATGATATATAATTTGTATATTAATAAGTTTCTTCATCAAAACTATATATGTTTTGAATGGTTTTCCATAGAGGAAATAATAAGTCCAGAGTTGAAAGGAAAACATAGGGAAATATCCTTCTAAATATGTATCCTAATATGGTTGGAATTGAAACAAAAACATATTGTTACTATGATGGATCTATTGAAAGAAGCTATAAATAGTGGTTGTTCCCATTCTATGGAGGAACCTAATCTACCATTAAGGAACATGTATATAATGGAGCATTTTATGAGGAAATATTACCATAATTCGTCGGATCATCTCTCCCCAAGGTAGATAAATTATGGATAAATTTCCATCAAAAAGATATCTCAAGTCTTAGGATGTTCAATATGAAAAGTAAGTATTTCCATTTATCATTTTAATGGTGAAAATAATTGATGGTGGTCTTTGGATAAGAACATCAAGGATAAATATTATCTCAATTACAAAGAATCAGAAACATTTAAAAATATTTTCGTTGAGAAATATTTTCTTATGGTTTTTCATCATCGGATAGAGAAACAATTATTTAAATTTAGGAGAGAGGGTCAACATTTAGTGTTCATACTAGATTCTATTCGATACAGTCATAGTAAAATTAATATATTTAACTCAAGATTAAAACCATTATTTCAATGATCTTTTGACACACAAAAATATTAAATTTATGATAAACTCTTTTGTTGTGATGATAACGTTGAGACAAAGTTTTCTTATACTTATGAGTCATGATATAAAAAAAGTAAGAAATGGTCAAAGTGTTAGGAAATAGAGTAGATACAACTTTGTTTCCTGGAGTTAATCCCTTAATATGTTCTATTTTTGCAAAAAACATTTCAAGTAATGTATGTTAGGTTCTAAAAATTGATAATAATGTGGTATTTTTGTTCAAATGGTTTGTGACTGCAAATACGATAGTCCTAAAAAATTAAAGAGTGGGATAATAGATATCCAGTCAATTATGAGAAGTTTTAGCTACAATGAGTGGGGAAATTATGCTAACATATTTCTAAAGATACCTATTTAGTGTGGAAATCATCTTGATTTAAAGAAAAAAGTAGGGGAAAATAATTTTCTACTTCTACAGTTGATGTTGGAACATCTTTTTTGGTGGTTCCACCTCGAGGGATCTTTTTATTTTTTGAATTTTAATCACAAGTTCAATAACATAGGTACACATCTTTGATATTTTATGTAATGGAAGAAATTTGTGAAAAATTTATTATGTTTTTGTATATATTTAAAATATATGTTTTGGGGAAAATTTATTTATGGAATAATGACTTTACATGTTATAGACATAAGTTTAGAGTTATTTTTAACAATTATGGTTAATATGATCACTAAGAAATAATTAATAATATTAAATTAATATTATTATACCTCCTGAAAGAGGTTTTAGTGGAAACCTTAGAAAAAAGTTTACTAAATGTTTAATTTTATTTTAATTATGTCCATCAATTTTTTCAAAAGATTAGGCATTTTATTAACATTTTTTACAAAAAGGTAAACTAGTATGTTGGGTGAAAAAAAGTCACATCCAGAAAGCACGCTTGGATTAAACCCATGACCAAAGGATAATAAGGGTTTAGCACGTACCACTAGCCTATGCGATGTTCAAGTTAATATGACATTGTTTTTAGTGAAAAACAAAAAAAAATATTATTGTTGAACCAATGGTCTTACTTTTGAGGTTTAGTTACCAGTTTATTATATTTTAATGATTTTCCTATGCACATTGGATTTGGAAAATATTTTGGAAAAATGAAAATAATTTCTATATATGAATCAATTTTATTACTTGTGTTGTCCTATCATATTTATATCTAATGAATCAAATGTTCCTTTATATCGTCATAGATTTATAGTTCTGAGTCCCTTAACATTCAATTTACTATTCAATTTATTGTGATCAGTGACCTAAATCACTCACTATAATTATTTACGATTTTATTCCATGTCAAAATCTCTAATAGTATCCTAGGTTATCTTATTTTGAAACCTAGTTATGGGTTTTTTCATATGACCTCTGCACTTCCCTTTCTCAATTATTAAGAGGATATTTTATTAAAACTTTTTTGGATGTGGGTTTTTTAAAAATGGCATTTCAAAATTTAAATACATTTATTTTTGAGATGAAGTTCAAATTCCGGGGATATAATTTATTATGGGGGGGGGATGTGACTCACTTATAATTTTAAAGAAAAAAACTATGTTTGATATCATAAACATCATGAAAAAATGAGGTCAGAAATGAATGTAATAGCACATGATTTTTTGATATATTTATATATAAATAAATTCATTCAATTCAATATATTACATTAAACACAACATTGAGTTTATATTTCATTACCCACAACACACAGTTTAACTTGTATTACACAATACACCGAGCTTAAACAAAATGTGAAATATTATCAAAATATAATTATTTAAATAATAGTTATATAAAAGATATAAAATTGGTGGGAATTAATATTTATTAAATAAGTAATGAAAATATGTTTATCTATTGATTAGTAATAAAATATGATTCATTTAGAAGAAAGTGAAATGTTTTATGAAATATTGTATTTTTCTTCTAAATGATAGATTAGTCACAATTTACACACATAAATAACACTAATATTTGTAAAATATATTTTTTAAAAATAATTTTTTAAATTGTATTACTAAATGTTTCTTGGGGTGAATTTTTGGGATTTTTAAGAAAAGTTTAATTTTTTGAAGAATAGTTAAAAATAATTAATTTCAATTGTAAAATGACTTTTTTGTTTAAATAATTTGAAATATAAATTTTATATTCAATTGTTAAGTAAAATGAGTATAATTAAACATCCATTAATCCATCTTATATTATTTCATTCTATTTAGTATTGAAGTTTTATATAAGAACATTAATAACTTTTAAACATATTCTCTTTAAAAACCCGCTTTCCCATCATGTCTGTCAGATTAATTTAAATTCAGTTTTCAGACTTCTATTAATGGAATCTATAAAAATTAATTCTATATTTATAATTATTTTAATTAATGTTATATAATATTTTTAACACAATTTTTTACCAAAATTAATAGTTAATGAAGTAAATATTAATTACCGTAGTTGTGGTAAAAATGTGTTTATCGGGGGTTAAACTAAAAAGATAAGGGTAAAATTGAACTATAAGCTTTTCTAAAATCTATTTACTATCCATATATCCATAATTAAACCTATAATGTTTTATATTGGCCCATTATTCTCTCTTATAACATAATAAAAATAGGGGTGCACTAAATTCTTTTCAAAAATACCAAGGGTGTCCTCTCCCCCTCTTATAAAAGGCCACCCACTCTCCTCTCTTATTCACACCATAAGAACTATTGGGTTAGGAAAATTCCAGAACAAATCACTTCCCAAATTACTTCCTCTCACCCCAGAAGACATAGTCATTGAATAAATCCATCCTCTTAAAGATTTACTGAAAACCTATGGATGATACCTAAAAAAGAAGTAATGTTCTTCAATGAGTATCTTTATTTTATTTATTTCTCCAAATAACCCAATTAGTATTAAAAAATTATGATATGAAAATATCAATATATTATATATACTTGGTTGTTTTTATAATAGTTTAATTACCTACAAAAATCTCCACTTCTATAAAATTCGTCACAAAATCATCATTTCTGTGTATGAAGGACTACTACCTTGCGAATCGATGTCATTCATTCTTCCACTACCACCTTTCACGGTTGTGTATGATGATACATAAAATGTATATATATTATATTTATAAAAAATTTATAACTTATTATTCATTATAACATATATATCATTTTTACCTTCCATTCTATATGAGATACTATAAAATCGCTTTTGTGTACAATTGACTACCTCTTCCCAAAGCAATGTAATTCATCTTTCACTCATGCTTCACATGGAAGGTTATAAGGAAACATTTAATGAATATAAGTGATATAAATAAAATAATTATGATATTAATGAATAATTTAATAATTTTTTAATATAATATATCATTTTATTTCTTACCTTTTCACTCACTAATACAGTTATAACGTCGTTCTTGTATGTGTTGACTACTACTTTCATGAAGCGATGTGACTCTATTTTCAATACCAAATAACCTAGATAGTAAACATACGTATATAATATTTTATATATGATTTTATTATAATTATAAAAATAAAATATATTACTTACCATGTTTTTATACTGATCATTGGAAAATGGAATCATTACTCATGCATTTGTACGACCTACCGTCTCCAAAATTATAAAATAGTTTTTTTTTCATAAATATCATTCATGATTGGCATTAAAAGTAAAATTTATATATAAATAGGATAATTAAACCCTGATATTTGTACTATATATGTTTCAATAATGACCTCATTGACCATCGTTAACATATCAACATTGATTTGGGAATATAAGCCAAATGTGGTCAAAACTGGTGATATAAACTTCACATATAAAGTAATAGTATAAAAAATTTAAATATGTGAAATAAAATTAATAATAATTTCAAAAAAATATATCATGGAATTAAATAGTTTACATAAAATTATTATTAATAAATATAAATAAACATGAGGCATGTCCGACTCAAGGTAATGGACTTCTTCTCATTTTCCTTTTGTTGATGAATATTTTCATGGTGCACAATTTTATTATTTTATAAGGTGTATATATAGACTATTTCACATGTTATATCATGAATTTAATTATTTATAATTTCATTTAAAGGTTTTATTAATATTATTCTTTCATAGGTTTTATGATTCAAATATTTCAAGTAATATGGGACTTTTCGTTAAAAGAAATAATTTTTATGGTTTTTGTTCCAAATAATCCTATTTCATGTTCATATTTTTAAGATGATTCTATTAAAGTATTATATGAAAATAAATCATTTCATGATTTAAATTTTATATATATTTTACTTTATTTTTTATGAAACGAATTTCATTTCTTGTTTTATATAAAATGTTTTCTCAAATAACAAAATGAATGTTCAATTATTAACGTATATAGAGGAATCACCTTTAAATCGTACATAGATATTATTTTATTTCTAACTTCATTTGAAATATTTCATGATTTGTTCAATAAATAGCCACTTTTTATTTTTTTGGGCATTTTGGTATTGAAAAATGGGTTTTTAAAGAAAAGGGTATTTTTATCTGAAAATGTTTTTTCATATGGATTTTAAAAAGTATTAAAAGTGTTTTATGATGATTTTTATTTATTCATGACATGATACTTGAGTATTATATGAATGGGTGAGCCCGATATAGTTTATTCACAGGGTTGAGCCCCATTATCGCTCATAAGTGATCCTCATATAGATTATATGAAGTGTTGAGAACCATTATAGCTAATGAAAATGGGTGAGCTCGACATAGCTTTTATGAATGATGATCACCATTATAGATATAAAATTCATTTAGTAATGATTATATTTTTAGTATTCTATTTGGTTATTCAATTAAATAGGATTTTGAATTATTTTTATGAATAAAATTCTCTAATTAACAAAAAATGGTTTTTAATTGGTTTTTATGGGGTCTAAAGGATTTTGTTGAGAAAGAGGAGTTTGTGTTTTTCATGTGAAAATGTTTCATTTAATACACTCAATGGACATTTAAGGTAATGTTGAATGTTATATATATTTTTATGTTAATCACTAGACTAACATTTTCCTTTATTTTTTATATTAAATACTAATATTTATTTTCTCATCCCTCATTTAAAATGTCTTCATTGTGTTTAGGGATTAATAAAGGAAATGGAGAAGTCATGTGGTAATTCATGGATATTTTATATGAAAAAATTATAATTCATTATTTTAGAAGTTTTATATTATAGTAAAATGGATACTATTCAGAAATGTAACTTTTTCATTATGTGGTTTTTTATATATTAGCTATGGCTAGATTCTCTAAAATTCTAATCCTGAAAAGATTCTCAAAGTAAAATTAAGTAAATTCTTGACTAAAACACAATATTATGTAATTTTTATGGTTAATAATTTATAGTTTTCCATGTTTCAACAATGAAACCATATAAATATTCCATTACAAGTTTGATCTATTCTTAAGAACCATAGAAATGTTTTTATATCTTCATTGGGTATACTGAAAGGGGATAAACATAATCTTTTGGTAAAATGGTACGACATCCTTTAGTATGAATTTAAAATATATATGGAAATAGGAAATGAAGATAAGAGTTAGGGAAACATAGTTCCCATCCATATCTATGTCTAAGTATTTAATTATTCACCCCATCTTTCACTATATAGACCCTATCAAATGACATATTTCTTAATATATTATCTTCCTAAACCTATTCACCAAAGCCCAAATTAAAAAAATTATAGCTATTAATAGTGAAAAAAACTAACATAATCAACTCATAAAAAATATTCATGTAAAATAATACTTCAAGACATATTATCACAACATATATATACACACACACACACACAAAAGGAATAACCATAAATTGATTATGTAATTGAAGGAATCACATCGTAGAAAAATATTAAGCATGAAATGATATAAAAAACAATTATATTAAATCTGTCTTAAATGAAATTAGTTAAAAAATGAATTTAGATGATAAATCTATTTCCCCATTTATGAGATATTCTACTTCATGTTATTTTCAAAATCATGAAATTATGTGTATATAAGAGTGATATGATTACCATCCTTCAAAATTTCACCTCTCACAAACAAAATGAACTACCCATGAATGAGTAAAATATAATCCATTTAACTACATGGATCTTTAAAAATGGTGATAAGTTCTTTAAAAAATATTCATACCATTTCAATAATTAAAGAGCCTAGGGAAATCCCTCATAGGAAAATCAAAAATATAATACACCCTCAAAATGAACCTCAATCAAGAAAGAACTAGGCCACTCAAATCCTTTTACTAGTAATCTCTCAAAAAGAGGCATGTTCTTTCACCAAAAAACTCACCTGAATCAAATAACCTCATCCTAACCAAACCCTTAATTCAAGGTTGACTCACCACACTCGATGGAATGTCAATTGATACTCAAGTGAACCCAAAAAATATATATAAGACTCATCCCATAGTTAAAAACCTTCCGTGGGTTCCATTTTAATTTATAGTCAATAACATTATATTGAAGTAATTGATATGTAATGCTATATTAAAGATATATTAGATATGGTACACCCATCTAGGTTCTGAGAAGACCCACTCAGCCTCACATTAACACCCCAGGCCCAACCTAGACCATTGTAGGTCACACACACCCACATGAAAAATATTTGTATCACACTACAAATGAAAGCAAATATAAATAGATGGAAAATTGAAGGGTAATCCTACCTTATATTATCATGGTAATAATTATGTAAAATCACAGGGTGAATCAATCAAAATCAAAAAGTAGGATAAAACCCTATATATTTAAGGATTTAGGGGGGGGTTATGTGTAATTAAAGAATATCCCAAAAATAAGCACCATAAATAATCATGGTTACTAATAACATGGAGATTCCATAAATATATCACAAATCAGATAGGTAGTACAAAATAATGAAGGGGATGAATGAAGTAGTAAAAAGACACCTTGACTCCAATGTATCTAGTCAAGTGAAAAGGGAAAGGGGTCCAAAAGTTATGTCTTTATTTAATTAAATGTTAATTATATATATATTTAAAATTTTAACCTCAAACTATATAGTACTAGATTTTCATCCTTGAGTATCTAGTGGACCCCCTTCACTATAATCCCTAGGGCATACCATTGGGTAATTACTGATCACCCTCTAAGTATAAAATGACACCTTATTCCATTTTATGCATCAACCTCCATCTCCCATCCACTACTCAAAATAATTATTTAATAAAAATCCTCCTATCTCATGTAAAAATAGTTTTAATGAATCCATTGACTTTAAAAATAATGCCTATAAATGAATTCTCAAAACACACCTAGATTTAATTCATTTGATCATGGTTTTTTTTCAATTACTCCAACAAATATGGGAATGGGTCATTATAAAAATAAAATCACATGCAACTTGACTTGGAATGATCATGAATTTCTTATGACTAATTCAATAGATGTCCTAAATTTCATATTTGCATTAAAAATGACAAATCCATTTTGAGTAGCAAATTCCTACAACATGATCAACAACATATCCAACTACCACACTGTTTAGATGAGTCAAAATATCATTGCTTATAAGGTATTAATGTAAGAATATTCACATGTGATATAAATTTATATCCTTATATAATGAGTATCAATAATATTTTACAACCCTAATTATACCACTTACCAAACAGATGACATTTCATGTGATATAGTTTAGAAGACCTGTCAAGATAATCAATATCAACTTATGAAATCCTAAGATTATGATATAACATATAAAATACTATACTTCCACCAATATTAACATGTCATCAAAACCAATAGTAATATATTATGATTGTTTATTAGGGACAAATCAATGTTTTAATTTTAGGGGATTTTATCATTCTACTCTTCACATAAAATAAATGACAAACATGAATTATTGGTAAAGTGATAATTCAATTATTATAAACCTATGATATAATAAATTGAAAACTATTTTCACAACAATTATCATATATATATATATATATATAATACCCAAAGGCTTCAAATAAATGTTAGGATTCATCCATATTAAGTTATTTTCCCATTGATCAACATGATGCTGTAATTTAGACTCTATAAAGTTATTTACATCACCATTCTAAATGATTTCATGAAAAAGTTAGTATTTTTGAAAGGTGTTCGTTTTTTATTGAGACATTGATTACATAGACAATAAAATTTCTTTATTTATATCACAGTAGTTATTTATTTCACTACATATTCACATCACCACTTTATTCTTAGTGAATAACATCACAATCAAAATAAATTCCTTCATATAATCTGATGTTGTGATGTGATCTACCTATTTTATTGAGTTTCCAATGGTGGGTTTTTTAGAACTATACTAACCAATAACCTCAATGTCGTGTAAAAACATAAAACTAGGTTGAGATCATAAATACGGGGAGTGAAAATTTATGGATTGTTGGGAAAAGAAACATTCCTAGGTTAAAGAATTAGATAGAATCTTTGAATAGGAGGAGGATGCATCCACTCTGGATAGAAGCAGTGCTGGAAATACCATTATGGAATAATCAAGACATGAACAAGAATTTTAGGTTTTTGGTAAACTATGATTGGGAACAAGGAAATTAAACAAATGAGATGTTGGCGTAGAATATTTTTCATTGAAAACAAGGAAGAAAACATATAAGTCTAAATATTTTTCCTATCTACAGAAATCAATAAAGAGAATATTAGCAAGGAAACCAATCGAACATATGGATCCTTCTTAAAAATTGAAATTTGTGGACCAAGGTCCCATAAAATGGAAAATCCCCTAGACAGATATTGGATTTGGAATTTATTACCCTTAAATATTTTATGGAAAATGAATGAAATATATGGATGTTAAATAAATTATTTGGAAGAAGAATTCCATATATTATATTCAACATTGTGTTGACACCATATGAGATAATAAAAATTGATGAGAAATGATTGATCAAGGTCATAATAAAGATGAACTGGAATATTTATTATCAAAATAAGATATAAAAATTACAAATTTAGATGTTTAGAATTTTTGATTCATTGAATATCTAGTTGTTTCAAATTTCATAACCAGAAAAATTGATGGAAACCTTCATTTTCATCTTAACCATGATGGTAGAGACATATTCTTGATGTACAATGATAAATATTATAAATTATAAATTGTTAGTGTAAGTTGTTTGTTTGGTGTAGGTTATTTTTTACTTAAGTGTATTATTAGTCTTAAAATATATATGGAGGTATTTTTTTATGGGTTCCTGCACAAACCCAAATTTTGTTTTTCAAAAATATACATATATTTGGAGAGGTATTGAGATCTTGAATCATACTTGATTGTTTATAAGCAATAATTAGTGTAAACTTTTACCAAGATATCTTACGCACCTCAAAAAACCATGAAACAAATATTTACTTCTCATGTATTAAAGGGATTTTTTACCACAATACAATGACTCTCACTATGGTGGGATTAGTATCAACTTGTAATACTCAAAGCATAAATAACATTAAATATAATACCAAACATTTTATGCATGATGAGTTAAATTGATGAAGAATATGGTATCCAATCCATTAATTACATTTTTAACTAATTAAAATTACATTGAGCCTATGTAAGAATCACACTATAAAATATTTGTAATGTGAAACCCTCGTGAAACCATTGTTTGAAATATTATATAATTTCATGTTATTTTTAAATTTTAGATGTTTTTTAATTCATAATTAAATTTTTGAAAATTTTATATACAACATGGTTGCCACATTGTTACCATATGATTACCACATGAATAATAGTCACTATATAGGTTATTCATATATAGTGAACCATATATAGTTAATACCATATGGTTTGAATATAGTTAGGAGTAACTATGAATAGAAATATTACCCTATGTTCAACCATAATATTAACAATGTTGATTAATATATGGTATGGTAATCTTTTAATATCCTACTTATGAATGGAAATATCATGTTCAACATTAGCTCTAGGCTAGCACATGATTAAGAGAAACCATGTAACCTCCCCTTACGCAGGGCAATCACTCTTTAGTGACGTTTTCAATATTGTGTGTGTTATGGATAACTATGTAGTCTAACCTTATGAAGCGTTACATCTTGATTCTAGTATACGATGTGCAGCCGGTGCACGATTTGGTGAACTATGTTTCCAAACCATGAGAGCTACCCAAAATTTGAATTTTTAAATTTAATCATATATCCTTATTTTTTTTATTATATTTATATTTCCTCATAATTTTTTCATGGATACCAAATAGGGATATCCATAAGAGATATCATCTTATTCTATAATATCAATGTCCCTTTTCTCATGGATTTCAAGGTCATTAGGAAGGTAAATCATCATTATTCTCCAACCCTCCTTCATTTTTCTATTTCCTCTTAGATTCATATTATCTCATGAACACTAATGGAAATTTTGGTAAAACATATGTTTTACAAGGTTTTACTATTAGGGTTTTTTTCTATTGATTGTACATGACATTCCATTAAAAAAATTTCTGTCATTATTGAATGTTATGTGATTCTGGAAATTTGAGGTATATTTTTTTATAAAATATTTTTTATTTGACACATCACGTGATGATTAGGTTTCTAAAATTCATTTAATATAAATTTAAAAATATACAAGGTGATCTTAATGAGGTTTTAAAATGGTTAAAATGTATTATACAATTTACATAATGGGTTTTCTATGAATTTATAGTTATAAATTTATAAAATAAATATGCATGCCAAATATTTGTATAAATTTTTAAGTGGATATTTTAAAATTAATTTTAAGGTTAAGAGAGTTTTTTTTGACTTCTATTACCATTAAAATTGTATTCTTAATATTTTCAAAGATATGATTCTAATCAAATTTTTGTTTTTGTTTTATTAAATTATCCTTCAGATATTTTTGATTAATATGGTGTGTTATGATATTTAATTCATATTGTATTTTAGATTAACAGAAATATTGTTTTTAGGGAATTTATTGTTTTCCAAGTCATTTCTAAAGTTGTCTCCATTGTATAGTTTCCAATGGGTGGTTTTGTAACTAGGTTTTTCATGTTCGTTTTAAAGGTCCATCTATCACCTTATAAAAAGTTATTTATTTATGATTGTACCACACTTGGTTTTGAGCCACTTGGAATTGTGATTTATAAATTCCTTTTCCTAATGTGGGATAAATTAAATTATTATTTTATGCATGTATACATGAGAAAGTGGGTACTTCTTTAGATATTAATGTAAGTGAGGTGAAATATTATTTATTATGTTATAATTTTGATGAATTTATTATCATATTACTTTTTTTCCATACCTCAACCTATTTTATTTAATGGGAACCCTATATACCTTAGTGATAAATCTAGACTTATTGTACAACATCATATATTAATACACTATATGTTCTCTCTTACTTATATCATTCCATTCTTAGGGGAATACCACCAATGAGACTGGTTGAGAGTGATTTTGGTGGTTATATATTTTAGGAATTCCACATTAGAAGGTAGTTTCTATCACCTAAGTACATACATGATAATATCACATTGGAAAATGTGAGTTCACTGTGATTATATTATGATTTTTTTCATTAATGTTCTTTTGATAATCATTTGTTTATAACTTATCATTGTGTTCTTATATAAATATTAATTATTTTATAATATTTTATGTGTATTGTTGTGATTATGCTATGTTTATATAGGGAATTAGTATTAGTATTACAATTATTTCTTGTTTCCCCCATTTATGTTGTTTACTTTAATTTAAACTAGGATTTTATGAAAAAGGAGTTTGTAAAAGGTATTTCAAATTTAGAACTTATATTGTTTTGTTTTTTTAAATATGGAAGTCCACTTTTCAAGGTTTTAATATAATTCTATTTTCCAATGGTGGCTCCACATTTGATTTATGTGAAAAGGAGAATTTAAAGGATTATTAAAAATGGAATGTGTTTAATAATTATTTCCTTCCTGATATTTAATATGAAAACAAACTTTATAAATTCTTTTCGAACTATAATTTATGTACTATCATATAAAAGGAATTGTATAGACTATTTGGGTAAATCCAAATGGTTGTATTTAGGTCGAACCCTCTATACACATCTGCATTTGTATATATCTATTAAGTTTTTCTGAAGGTGATCTAGACATTATATTAAATATATAATACTATTTTTCGGTAAGATTATTGAAAATTTGGACGTGGTGGGTAACCTTGGCTCTTGTGGAGATGATCGGGTAGTGGCTTAGTATTATGGTCTATTGGGGGATGTTTTTGTATCAACCTATTTAGTTAAATGAATTTTTATTTTTTCTTTAATTGTTTTGGTACACATTATTTATTATTTTTATATAGTATTAATTTAATTTATTTTAGTTTTTATACACTTTATTCCATATTTTTTTTTATTTTATTGGAAAATGATTATTTCATATGAATTGATGTCCAAATTATATATTAACCATGAGGTATTATAAATAAATATAGATATATTATTTATTATTATTTATGTTAATAATCATTCTCACCTGGTTTTGTTTTATTCCATGGTGCTTGTTTCTTAACCATGGGGATTTGGAATGCAATTTGGGCCTTGTGGTATACTGCTATAGATGATGTGGAATGTTGACAGAAGAAATTTTGTTATAAAATACTATCATAATACCATATTAGTATTTTTAATGAAATGTGTGTTTATAGAAATGAATTTTAAAAAAATCAGTAGTTAGGACCTGAGTTGGGGTATGATACACAATGTTTATGTAGGACTTGAGTTAACATTGACAGATATGATGTAAGTCTTGAATTTTATTATAATTTAATAATATTTATGATATATATTGATATAAATTTTTGTATTTTTAATCCTCTTTTGAGTTATTCAAGTTTTTTTTGAGTTAACTTTTATTTTGGGGTGTAAAAGAAAAAATATCCAGTGGTGACTGTTTAGCATTTAGTTTGGAAAACCATGAACAACCCATGTATATGGTTCTAGAAACATACCCCTAACTGTTTCATAGTTATCACATGATCTTCCAAACTATGTGGGAAAACCGTGCATAGAAATAAACCCCCCATTTTTTAAATGATGGATTTCATTTATAAATTTATTAAAAAGTGATCCTTATTTATTTAAGGGGAATCATATAGGTATTTAGGACATATGGATTTTATATGAATGAAAATCATATTTTATAAAAAAATTAATATATGAAAATCAGTTGATGTTTTATGTTTTTTAAGTAGTTTGATGTGAAAAATGATGTTTATTATTATTTTAATTTTATGATAATATTTTGTGGTTCAATTATAAAATATATTGGCTTTCATGTGGCATTTTAAAATCTGGTGTGTTTTATAATAAAATATAGAAAAGGTTTGAAAATAGAGGTGAATTTGAGGATGTATTTTATGTATGAAATCTACTCATGTTAACATTTATGATATTTTGAATGTATTACAATATATATAAATATATTTTTATATAGAAAATCTGGAGTTTAAGTGGATTCATTTTAAATAATTATTCTACCCTAGAATATGGTGGTATAAAATCAGCAAAATTGTTATTTGAATTTCATAGAGAAGAAGTTGTAATGAATTCAGGTTTTCAACATGCGAGAGATTCATGAAATTGAATTTCTTATGATTTTTAAGAAATGATGTATAGTTTTATAAATAGTTTTAATTATTTTAGACTGTGATTGATGTTATAAAATGTTTTTTATATGGAATAATTTGTGATTTTTTATATGATATAATGATTTCTATAAGGGTAGTGTAAGTTTAATTTTGATTTATGTATTAATTGGGTTTATGGTTTGTTTTGGTTAGAATATGTCTCCTAGAAAATTCATATTGAATTATGAGAAATATGTATCTAGTAATGATACTTAGGGAAAATCCTCTAACCATATGGGAACAATCCCTCTCATTACTAGCTCAACCTTTACTTGAGATCAATTTTGGGAGTTTGGATTCTCTTTTATCATAGGAACTATCTATGAATGTTTGAACTAATGTTCACATAATTTATAAGGTGATCATATTTCATTAGAATTAATGAAATGGTTATAGTGTATTTAGGGAATATTCAATTATCATGAATCATTGGAGACTTTTAAAGTTATATTAATTTTAGGATTGTTTGAATGATAGAGTTTAGTGTGATGGTAAACTATTATTCCATATCAGGTACCAGACGACATATCTTGATATTTTTTCAAGGAATTGTTTATTCACTGAAGTTATCCCAAGAATGTGATGTTGGAGAAAAACATTTAACTCAGGAGTCTCTATCATAGTATGTGGATGGTGAAATAGTATTCCAATCATTTTATAATATGATTTTATTATCTCATATGCTTTCAAATAATGGGTTTTAAATGGACCATTATTTGGTTGAATTAAATAACTAAATCTCATATATATTGTATTTATTTCTAGTATAATATATTATAATTTTTTTTTAAAAGTTCCAAGTTATATTAACCTTTTAATTTTGAAAAACATGTTATAAATAATGTATATGTTCCATATATAATGAGTAAGGTTACCATGTATTTTGAAAAGTATATGAAGGATGGTACCAAGGAAAAAATGGGACCTATATGGATTAATATTATCATTTTACTATCATTTACCATTATAAATATTTATTTATTATAAATTTTTTTTGAAGAAAATCTAGTAACTCTAATTCCACTTTATTAAGAGCTCCATAGAACTAAAATTTATATGTTCTTCTAGTCCATAATTATAAATTTTATAAATCGAATTGTCTAAAGAATAATGAATTCTGAATGCGAATAGGATCAAGATGAAAAACTATCATGGGATACATATATGATGAGTTTGGATAAAAATTAATATTTAGAGGTAATTCTTATTTTGTGTATTCCATGACTGTCTCATATATTATTATATTAAAAGATATTAGTTATTTTTTATATACACATTCCTTGATGATTTTTCATGCATCTTGGGATTTATATATGATGTTATCTATGTGATGATATTTGGTTTTATATGATTTATGCATGGTAATCCTTATTTACATGCTTGGGTGACTCAGATTAGTACTATACTTGCTAAAATTAAGAATTTTTTATTGCCCCCAATGAAAATTATCCCGTTACTCAGGTTTTTCACCCAACTTGGCCCAAAGGATTATTCATGGTAATTTTTTTTCTATGTTTACCATATTAACATGTTCTTTGAGTGAGATCATAGGTTTCTGTCCCATTAGGCATTATAACCCAGGGTTTGAACCAGTGTTATTCCTTGTTGAGTAATGTTTCTATTATATGTTTATATTTCATCCCGATTGTATTAGATAATGAAGAATTCTTTGAACTTTCCTTATGGTAATTTGAGTAATATTTGGGTTTATAATTTCTTTCGAAAATTAGGAACATGTTTCATGAATGGTTATTCCTGGTTGGTGGAATATTATCATTACCTTTGGTATTTCAAGGGGATGGGTTTTAATTATTTATGAATTTATCATAAGAATATTTACCAATTATCTCACCATTCTATAATAAATTCTAAATTGCGTGGAGACCTATAATAGTTCTCAAAATTTATTTTTATATATGATTATTCACTCAGAATTGATTCCTTGATATCCATATAACCTAATTGTGACAAATGTTATTCTCTAGAATATTTGATGACATTTTTTGTTTTTTATAATTGATCTTGATGATTCATGATGAAATATTTTTATGACATGATTATTTTGTGTTTTTATGTTGAGTGTTCCCTTTTCATTTGTCCTCAAGTTTTCCTGATCGTATCACCACATATATCTGGATAAAAGGGGTGTTAGTGCAGAATGATTAGTTATACCATTATTTATTTTTCATTACCATATTGGTATCTTATAGATTCCTATGCTACATAAAATCCCATTATTCGGTGTAGATATTTTAAATTACATTTCTCTCTAGATTTACCAGTGAATATAAAGGGGAAGAGAGTGGAATGGTGTGGTAAATTATGACATCCATGTGTCTCCACTATTTTATATATTATATAATTATTGGTAATAATTTTTAATTTTTAATTTTTTGAATTAATACATTGAATTTATAAAAAACAATTTGTTTCACTACTACATCACAATTGGCAGTAACCATGAAATTAATTCATACATAGTGATCCATATTCAGTGACCGATACACAGTTGGTGAACAATTTGAAGTAACTGTGAAGACAAACCCTATGTAGTGTTCCATACTAATATTTTCACACTAAAATTTTCATTTTTTGGGATGGATATATTGATTAATGGTTTCTATTTTTACAGTCTCATTTTTGGTTTTATTCTTTTGAAATTTGAGATTTTGGGGAGAAAGTGGGTGTCCCACGGTTATTCCATGGTTATTGAAAACCACATGACTAGAACCAGAAATGACTAAAAATATATTACCTAGGGTACATGGTTTGAGAATGGTTATTTATACCAATGAAACTCAAACCATTTGGCTCCCTCTAGGAGAGGCAATTCTATATGAATATTTAAAACATGGTACGGAAAACCATGTAGAAAAATCAAGTGACCTATCTAGTAATTTAAAATTTTCATTTTTTATAAAAACCAAAATAAATTTAATTACACTATAAAACCGGATTTATACCCATTTTAGCCATCCACCTCCTATTTGATTAATGTTTTCTCTCCTCTACCATGGTTGGACTTTTAGAGGGATTTCTTCCAGGATCTTAAAGAAAAACCCTAGCTATATATTTTTTTTAAAATTTACCTGGTTATATTCTTTATACATCGGTGGTTCTAATTTTTCACTAAGGTATTGTAATGATATTTCTAATTATTTTATAATTTCTTAATGTGATATTTGAATACTGATGTTTAATCATTCTATCTATGGGACCTCACTTAAAATTTCAAGTGGATTCACCCTGAATATAAATGATTGCATGGATTAATGTTGGTGGATTCATTTCCTTCCCTTTTTAAATTGAATATTTTATTCAAGATATGTAAAAATATAATTTTTAATATGGTTTTGGAGAATGAAATTTATATTTTAGGGGACGTTTTTTATACGAAGTTTTGTATTTCCCTTTTTTTGGATATGGGTGTTTTTAGTTATTTCTATAGAAAATTTATATGGAATAGAAGTTATGTTTATATTGTATATGATAAAATTTACTTTAGGGGTGATGTTTTGATTAAATTACTCAACATGGGTAGTGAGATATTATTTTATAAGTATGTTTTATATATAGATTTAATGAATCCAAACATTATTTGATGTAGCACCTTATTAATGTATGATTGTTTGTGTAAGATAAACATCAAAGAAAACCCTGAGGCTTCAGTATAAAAACTGAAAATTGAAAATTATACATTTGATGATGTTATTGGTTTCTTCTTGACTAGTGGAGTCTTGTTAGATATAATCCTAATGGTTAGTGAACCATTTTACCTTCATCACACTTTTTGAGGGTATTTACACATCTAGTGATGTCATTTTATGAG
Source organism: Viscum album (assembly GCA_963277665.1). Classification (NCBI taxonomy): domain Eukaryota; kingdom Viridiplantae; phylum Streptophyta; class Magnoliopsida; order Santalales; family Viscaceae; genus Viscum; species Viscum album. Next base: position 328,142,284 of record OY728152.1, on the reverse strand, counting down.
GTGACCCGAGCCTTAGTAATAATAGGGTTTCTTACCGTGTTTCTTATTTTGGATATTTTTGATTTTTATTTCCTCAATTCCCAACACTAATTTTTTTAAAAAATTTCTCATGATAATTTATTTTTTATAAATTTCCTAATGATCAAATTCATGTAAATAATTTCATACTATCTTTCTTGTGTTTTCATAAAAAATAATTTTCATTTAAATCATGTTGGGATCCTATAAAGAAGTTATGATCAAACAAGTGACCTAGGATTGTGTGGAAGAAATAGTAAAAGTGGGGTGTTAATTTTATATTTTCAAACTACATAAAATTTTTCACTCATGTTTACTTAAACAAAATAATTACAATACTATATATTTTTAGAATGATTCCATCCAATATTAACAATTAGATCATCAAAATAAAATATATATTTTTATAAAATATAACTTAAGAAAATATTTAATAATTGAAAGTTATGAATAACTAAAATTTAAAACATAAACAAAGAAACATTTTATTATAATAACAAAGATAAAAAGTAAAAATTATCATATTTATTAAAGATATTTAATTTAAGAAATCATACAAATAACTTTTATAAAAGGTAAAAAAACATTCCCAACCTACCCTACCTAATTTTTTCACATGTATCCAATGTTATAAGGAATTATGTAATCCCATAATTAGGTATCCCTAAATATAAAACTATCGGTAGGATTTTCATCCAAAACCCTAAAACCCATGATCACTCTAATCACAACAATCTATGTCTTCCTTCTGTAAGCCCTTGATCAAACCGATCAGAACAAATCCTTACATCCCATGACTTGGGTTCACTTGATCAATAGGATTATATAAAAGAATTATGAACTAAAACCTCATATTATATAAATGAAATTTTTTTTACTTGTACATTCAGAGAAAATATCTCTATTGAAAATAAAAATTGGAGTGCTTTCAGCATCAAGCTATTACAAAACAGTGAATTTTGAAATTTTGTGGCATAAATGAGATATTTTTCTAATAACATTAAATTACATTCAATTAAATAAAATTTATTAATGAAAAATAATAATGAGGGTGCTTAAGGGAATTAAATCAAAAAATTTGAATTAGTATAGTGGTGGTGTTGTATAATTGCACATTTTTATAAATGTTATGAAATGATTTCTATAATTCTGATGATAGTAATGTATATTTTTTTAACTAATTAAATATTTTTTTTCAAATCATTATTATTCTTGGGGATCTACCATTTATTTTGGGTTTTCAGATTTTTACCTCACAACTTGTGGCTCTTTTTGTGGTTTTTTGGATTTATTAGTGGGGCATAAAATTGATAATCACTTATATCGATTTAATCACAAAAAATATCTTTCATAGATTCTTCTTTGTGAATTATTTTAATGGAATACTAATTGTAAATGGGTTTATCATTCATTTTAAAGATTAGTGAGATTTAAATATAATTGTTTGATGGGTTTTTTTGGGTTTTTTTATTTATATGGATTTATTACTTTGGTGTTTCTTTGTTGCACGAATGAAAATATTGTTTACTTATATTTAATTGTAAAAAAATTATTATGTTTTCAAGTGGTTCCTATTGAGTAGGATTCATACCATTAGAATAACAACATTTAAAAGAACATCCATTTGTGTTTTTAAATTATTAGGAAATGTTTTTATTGTAGGTGACTCTTTGTAACCATATTTATTTGGATAATTCAGGATTTTTTGTATTTAAAGATATTTTATTTATCATATTAGTTCATATATTAGTTATTTTATTTTATGAGACTATAAATATGTCTATGTACTTATGAATCTATATTTTGTATTAGGGGTTTTCCAGAGTTATTTGGGTGATTTATCATTGAAAACGTTTTATATACACATAATGTGTTTTTCATAACACCATATGAATCTATTATGGACCAAATGATTTGAAGAAGATATTTTTTAAATATTTGATTTTATATGAAGGGAAATAACCATTATATGAATTTTAATTTTTATTTAAGGTAAAATAGAAATATTTATTTCACTGATGGTCTTAAGACATTAGGATATTGGTACCAATTATTCTATAAGTTCAAATATAATTCTGGTTCTATTAATATGTTTTGTATGAGAGAATATATGGGAAATGTTCAAGTGGTTAGGAAATTATCAGTCCTTATTTTTTTCATTTTTTGTACCTCTACAGTTTATTATGGTTTTAATGTGTCTTTAATGATGTTTTATGTGTTACTTTGTTAATAAAATTTTATTTAAAGAAGCCTTTATTAGATGTAATTAGTTTTGGGTATGTAAGATACTATAAGGTAAAAATGGGGTTTTGAATGACATTACACCATGCCTTGCAAAACTAACCTCTAAAGAGCACGTTTTTGAAATTAGCATATGACTTTGGTGTGATTTCTACAATCAATAACCCTGGGGTTCCAATTTAGTCAGGGTATTTTTTTGTGTTGATATTTTGTCAAGGTATAGTGATATATTTATTTATTTGGTAATTAATTCAATTTTTTTTATGAGGATTCATTTTTTAAAATATTTTATTGGTATTAAAATTATTCTATGTCCAATTTAACCTCAAATATTGTAAAATTATTTTAATTATTTAATTTTCTTTTATATTGTAAATCATTGAAAAATAATGTGTTTTGAAGAACCTGAACTATTTTTGGATAACTCTTTTATTAGAAGGGTCTCAATTTTTATTGTTATTTTTCAGGTATATTTGATATTAATATGTTCTATGAATGGTTCATGAAATTATTTTTGATATAAAAGATGTTTTGGGATATATAAATATATTTCATTGTGATTATAATGTGATTTCTCATTTGAATATGAGATAATTAGCATGAGAAGATGTTTCTTTAATCTTATGGGTTTGGGTTGTAGAATTATTTTATTTCTGATTATTGAACTCTCACTTATTTAGATTTTATCGAGTTATTTTATCTAATATTTATCCTTTAATGAGATATTATTCCCAATTTTAAGGATATTCTTAATATTAGGAGACACCAAATATAGCTTTGTGGATCTCTTTCAAATGATTAAACTCAGAATTATAAGTGTATAACCATGTATCATGTTGTATATTTTTCATGAGGGGACTATGAGTGACTTTCCTTGTGTCAAAAGTGATATGGTTGGTAAAATCCTCACACATAATGTCATTTTACATTATGAATTATTTATTAATTTATTTTCATTTTTACTCTCTCATTTTCGTATATATTCTTCTAATTTTCGATATTTTTAGGAGATGGTAGGGGTCACATGGTGGGTAAAAAACTTTCAAATAGAATCATATAAATGACCATAATCTATTACAAGGGGTACATAGTTGTTGCATGGATAGCTCTAATCCTAATTCCTAAATCATGTGTATCTACCCTTGTGAGATACTTCATTCTATACAGATTCTAAAATCATACAGCCTTCCCATTTCATTAAAAAATTGATTTTACAAATATACCCCCTAAGCCATTATTTCTCCCTCATTAAACACTATTATCCTCTCTCATGAAATAAAATCCTACCCCTCAACCTTGGCTTAATTTTTTTTATTTATTTATGTTTATTCAGACAATACCCATGGTATGTGGTATCATTCAATTTATTTATGGTTATTCCTTCATTTTCTATGTTATTCATTTTTTCCTATGGTGATTAAAACCTGAGTCTCATATTATTCTTGTATTTCTGCTTGGGATTTGAATTCATGGGGTTTATCCTTCCATTTAAGTGTATAAACATCCTTTTGAAGTTGGTTCACCATACATTGAAATGATTTCATTGACTAAGGTAGATGGTTTCATGACCTCCTCTAGTTAGTTGAGTCTTTTGTACTTGATAAATTAAATTATACATTCCAAAATGATTTAGATGGATTAAATTAATGTTCTCAAGAATGTTTTAAAATTTTATTATTTTTCCCTTTTATTAATATTAGTGATTGTAATGATTCATAAAACACATTTATATGAAAAAAAGGATTTTTTATAAATTTCTTGGAAGAAATGTTCTTATAGGGATAGTTTTTTGATTAAATTCCTTACCATGGGTGAGGAAAGAGGATATTCAAAGTATATTTTATATATATTTAATGATGAAAGAAATTATTTTTAGAAAATACTTATTAATGGATGAATTTTTTATTTGTTATTCTTCTTAGGAAGCTTGTCTTATTGGGAAGGAAATATAAAAATGATTTAAGGTCCCTTTCTACTAGTTATAGGTATCACCTTGACTAGTGTAGTCATGAAAAATATAAACTTTTTGTCTAGTGAATTCATTTTACCTCTATCCAACTAGGTGATGGTATTTCCCCTTCTATTGACATCATTTAACTAGGTAACCCTATCCTTAGTAACCTTATGATGTATTCCCATGTTGTTTATTTTAATTTTGTTTTTTGTTTTTATTCATTTCATTGATTTACTTTACTATATAAAAACAAATGGATTGTCGTATATTATTTATTTAAAAATGTTCAAATGATGAATTACATATAAAAAAAATTATAACTATAATGATTGATTTTATTATAATAATGTATGATCATAGAATTCCTCATGAGTTTTTATGGGGATATTTTGCATACACCCTACATACATATAATAGATATATATTGATCTCATTTATACTAATTCAGGTAATAAAAATACATCTATTGTGTATTTTGGATGTTTTATTGAGTTATATTAGGGTAGGTAGAGGTGATATTGAGGGTTTCATTCTCGTTTCAAATGGATATGGATAGTTGATAATTTTATATATATTAGTTCTACTTGTATCATGTTTATTCTAATAGTTTATAACATAATTTATTTCCAATACGCCCCCCTTTTCATTTTTATACCATCACTTATGCCTTGTAAATGTTAGTTGATACTTCATGTTTAGGTATGTTTCAATATTTTTTTCATTATCTTATACGATGGTTTTGATTTACATATTTTCATTTATGTATTTTGGTTCATTTCCTATTATTGTGTAGTGAAGCCATGTTATATTCTCAGTTGTGACCTACAGGTTGGTTTATTAGGTTCCATAATTCCTAATGGTAATTCACAATTCATAATAACTAGTTTCCTTCCCATGGGTAAAATAAACACATTTTTATTCTTTCCATGTAACAAATTGAGTGACTTGGTTAATTTGTGACAAAACGATATCAAAGCCCAATTTTTTATCCAAATTACTTTGGAGGTTTTGGAAGATATGTTGAAGTATCATAATGACTTGATGGGTTGTTTTTGAGTGATTCCTTATCCAACACTCATTATAATGAGCCTTTAATCACCATGCGATGTTAGGAAATGGGTAATTTTGGAATATATGTGTATTTGATCATGAATTTTAAGGAACTTCAACTAAAATATTGAAGGTTATAGGAATTTTCTTGGGTATATGACTAAGGAACATTGGCTACCATGTTGTCAAAACATGAATCCAAAATAAATGAGTTTAGTGTGCCCTAAATTCATGATGTATAATCTCTTAACCCATGTAGTCAAACATTTCATAGTGGGAATTTTGATGAATTATTATTTTTTAATTTTTAAATGATTTTAATGTTTCATATTATTCATAAATATTTATTATGCTTATTATTAATGATGTTGATTTTGTATTAAGTTTACTTAACTATAGCTTTTCCAAATTATGAGATGAATTTAGATTGTTTCCTTGAGGTGATGTTGTAACTTAATTATGTTTATTTTTATTCCAAGGGTTCTTTTTGGATTTCTTAGTCATATGTGGTGATATAAAATGTTAATGACATATTCAAAATAGTTTGAAAATTTTATAAGTATCGTGAATCTATTAGTCACAAACTTTTGTTATAAAATAAGGTTTCCAATGATGAGTTTTTAGTTGATGATGTAACTAAATTCAATATATTTTCATATAAATATTTGATCAATAAATGAAGGATTTTAAATGTGTATGTTTTTTAACATGGTGGTATAGATAATTTTATGTTCATCTTGCATCAATGTTTTGTAATAAAAAAATGTTTTAATGAAAATTATATTGAAGGGGAATTAATGGTTCAAAAAAAAGTTTTGAATTAGTGTAGTGAAGGTGTTCTATAATTGTAAATGTTTTTGAATGGTGTATGGTTTTTCTATAATTTATAATATGGTATTTTTTATGTTCTTACCTTGTTTTATATTTTGTTTTTTAATAATTATTATTCAAGGGGAACTACCTTCGGTGTTTAGTTTATGTTTGTGTAAAAATGGTTTTTGGTAATTATGGTGGTGTTTTGGTTGTGTTATTTTTCTGTAAAATGGATTAGTATTTACAACAATTTAATCCCCACTACATAACCTTCATTGCTTAAGAAAAATTAATTATTTCAATGGAAATATAATTTAAAAGTGGTTTTGGTACATTTTATGTCTTAGAGTGATTTAAATTAAAATTTCTCATGTGTTTCTTATTTGTATTTTAATTTATATATTTTAATATCCTTATTGTTTCACGGTTATAAAAAATAGAGTAAAATTGTGTTTAATTATGATATTTTAATTATGTTTTCAAGAGGAATTGTTTGGTCTGTGTTTTTACATTTAGATTAACTGATTATGAAAATATCCCCCTTATTGATTTCCAATTATCAAGAAGTTATTTGAATGTAGGGGTTCCTATTCATCCTTTTTTTTGAAAAACTCATGGTTGTTAGGATATTAAATGTTTTCACTGTAATATTGGTTCATGTATAAGTTATTTTATTTTATGAAAATATAAGTCTATCACCATATCAATGTGAATTGTTTTCTGAAATAAGGGTATTTCTAGGGGAACATTGGTGATATATCTTCAAACCCATTTTCTATACACAAAAGGGGGTTTTTAAAAATCACATAGATAACTATTTTAGGCTAAATGAGCATATAAAGTGAATTTTTAAAGATATTTGGAATTTATATGAATGGAAACTATCCTTTTTATAAATATCACTTGGTTTATAAGGTAAATTAGTTATTAATGTTTTATAAGTGCGCTAAATATTTTTCAATAATGGTAATAAGTATTCAATAAGTTCAAATACAATATTAGTGGTACTAATTTTTTTGGGAGAATCCATGGGATATATTAATATAGATATGATTTTATTAGTCCATGTATTAATGTTTTTAAGCATTTCTATGATTTAGTTTATTTTAATGGATTTTAGCTTGGTTTTAGATATTATTAGATTAAATTGTTTTATTTAAATATGTTTTTTTTCAAAGTAACTAGTTTTAAAAATTAATGTTCCTTGTTAATAAAAAAAATATTTATTCAATGACATTAGAAAATGATTAGTAAAACTGATCTCTAAATCCCTATGTTTTGAAATTTATAAATGTAGTTGAAGTGTTTTCTAAAATAATAACAATAGTGTTCCATTTGAGTTGGGAAATTTTTTGGGGTTGAATTTTAATCATGGAATAGTTATCTCTTTATTTATATGATAATTCTTAATTTTTGATTGGTTTTTTCCATGTATTAATGTTTTAAAAGATGAAGTATGTATTGTTGTGGTCTTGCATTCAATTTAATATTATTTTTTTGTGAATTATTATTTTCATTGATTATATATTTCTTTTAAATCCATGAATAATATTGTGTTTCTGAATCACCTTATATATATATTCTCTATTGTTTGGTTAGTCTCTTTTTGTTGTCCTGGTTCTCAATACATTAGGAAACTGAGATTCTTTATGAATGTTACCTATTATTTTATGTGTTGATATTTTTTTGGGGTTGGGAAATAAATTTCAATGTGAATATAAATTTTTATTATTATATTTAAATTTGTAAATTCAATTCCAAAACATTTTCTATTGAATTTTATAGGTTCAATTAATCTCTTTGATATTTTATTATTTGACTCTCACATAATTGACTTTTTTGGAGTCATTTTCTATTATGATTCCCAATTAATGAGATATTTTTATTGGATTTTAGGAACACATTAATGTATGAAAATTTATAATATATTTTGTAGATCTAAACAATATGTTTGTACTCAATAATATTAGTATTTCTCCATGTACCATGCGGTATTTTACTTGTGACAGATTTATGAGGGAATTTTTTTGTGTGGAAAGTGATATGATGGGTATGATTTCTAGACCCATAATTCCATTTTCCAGTATGGATTAAATGATTTTTTATGTTGGTTTTTATTCTATCAATTTTGATCTATTTCTTTTGATGTTTTAATTTTTTGGGGGATATAGAGGTTGTTGGATGATTGGTTCTTGGTTAGTGAAAACGATGTAGGCCAAAAAAATATCAAACCCTACAAGCTATTACAAATGGAGAATTGTTATCACTTGGTTAGTTCTATCCATGTGACCCAAATCATGCAATACCCACATGTGACATAGTTTCATTAGCATCATTAGCATCATTTTTGGAAAACCATATAACCAAACCAATTGTCAATCCCTATTCTTTTAGAATTTAATTTTTCCACAAACTCGCTTCCTTGATTTAAATTCATTAAAAATCCTCATCTCACCATATCATGACTAGGACCCCCTGTTATGTGGGGAATTTATCTCCCTGTATTTATTAGTTTTATTTTAATGGTATTAATTTAAGGTTCGTCATCGGAAACCCTAGGTAAGTGGTTTATTCAAATTTCATTAGTTCTATTCCCTCTTTCTTCATGGTTTTAATTATTGCCTGAGGTCCTAGAGACCTAGGGACCATGTTGTTTAAAATTTTAAATATGGGATTTCAATTTCTATGGGTTCTATTTTCATATAAGGGAAATAAATACCCTTTTAAATTGGTCTCACCCCTTGTACCAATGTTTCTTCTGGTTGTGGTAGGAAGTTCTATGACCTTTCCTTGTTAGTTGAATATTCCATGTTTGATTCAAAAAAATATTATTATCAAAAAAATTTAAAGGATTAAATACATGTTTTGAGTTCTGTTTTATAAATAAAGTGATTTTTTCACTTTTATTAAATATTGGTGATTATAATAATATGTAAAACAAATTTTTATGGATGATATAAGTTTTTTGTAAATGATTTAGGAAATTTAATTAAGGGGATGTTTTTTTGATTATGTTATCTACCATTGGTGATAAAATATGAATTCAAAATTATATTTCATATGTGATTTAAATAATCCATGCATTGGTTATGAAATTAATTAGTAATGGGTGATTGTTTCTATTAGTTGAAATTCCTGGGAAAATCAAGTTATTGTGAAGAAATCCTAAAATGGGTGAATTATACATTAAAATAATTATGGGTTTATCCCTGACTAGTGAAGTTGTATCAAATATAAAACCACTACATAGTGAAGGTATTTTACTAGCATCCCCCTAGTCATGGGTATTTCCTCATCTGGTGATGTCATTTTACTAGGTGACCCAATCCTTGGTAATATTATTGTGTATTTAAATGTTAAATTTATATGAAATTATTGAATTTTATTTCTTAAAAAAACCTAATACACCTTATAAAAATAAATGAATCATGATAATTAATTTCTTTATCAACATTCAAAAGATAAATTTTCGGTTAACATTTTTAAACTAGCATGATTGAGTTTTTATAATAAAGGATATTTTTAGAATGATTATTAGTATCCAATTTTTATGTTATTATCACACAACACACACACCTAATAGGTGTATTTAGACATCATTTATACCGATGTAGGCATTGTAAAGGAGTCAATAAGAGTTGATGAATGTTTGTGTTAGATGTATTTAGCTTATTAGTGGCGACATAGAAGGGTGAGACCTCCTGTAACATGTATACAGGTAGAATATTATTTTTTTATTTTTTATGTTTCTATGATTTTTATACTTATATTTGATATTATATTCAGATTTACATTTTATCTACTTTTTATTTATGGGCCATCAGTTTTTCCTTGTATATTTCATTTGATATTTGAATTCTTATTATGTTTCTATATTTTTTCCTATAGGTTATGTAATAAGTTTTAGATTATAACTTTCATCTATATATTTGGGTGCATGAGCCACCAATATATATAGAGGTCATCCCATGTATTTATTTAGGACCCACGATTAGATTTATTAGAAGAAACCATTCCCAATGATCAATCATGATGTATGAAAACTTGTTTTCAACACATGGGGATCATGATTTTTGTTTGGGAAATGACACAGAACAGATCAAGTTCATAGATCCATGGTAGTATATGTTGTTTTGGGAAAGTGGTAACAATTTGGATTGTTTTCACATAATGGAAATCATATGGATTATTCCGTTGAATTTTAATTTCTAGATTAGTAGTGACACCTGGAAAGTGAAATATTAAGAGAAACGATATAACCTTATATTATATAAGGAAACCAATATTTTCTGAATTACACATGTTTTTCACATAGTTTAGTGAACTACCTATATAATAATGAGATGGGTTGTAACTCAATTCTAGTGAAACGACATGATTAGAACAAGGTTTGGTAAACTATATGGTCAATATATTAAATCTATCAAGAATTAGATTTTTTGAATTTAATCATATACCCTTTCTGGTTTTAATTCTTATTATCCTCCCCCAATTTTTATTTGGATTGACTGAGAGGGATAACCTATGTATTTATCCTCTTCTTCAATAATCTTCTAAGTCACTTACATCATGAATTTCAGGTGGATTTTGAAGGAAAGCCTTCATTTTTCTGCTCCCATCCTTCATTATTCTCTTTCATCTTTTTTTATTTTTATCTCATAAACCCTAATGTCCATGGTGGTCTAACATAGGACTTGAGATAGTTTACTATTTTTTTCCTTGGTCATATAGAGTAAATTACATTGCAATATTTTCCAATCGATGTCTAAGGTGACTTGAATTTTATGATTTTAGGTATGTTTTTTTAAATCCTTTCTATTAGACATGTTATATGATGATTTACTTACCTAAATTCTTTTCCTATCATTATATAATGATATGTAATACTATTTCTGGGGTTTTAAAATTGGTATAATGTGTTCTACACATATTATAATGGGGTTTAAAATAATTACTAGTATTAAATTCTTAATGAATTTGGTTTTGAATGAAAAGTGTTTGTATAAATTAATAAGTGGAACTTTTCAAATTAATTTAAACATTATGGGATTTTTTTAATCAATTTTTACTTAAAATGTGTATAATTAATGTTTCCAATGGATTTTTTCTATTCTATGTTTTATTTTGATATTAACAAATTTTCCTTGATATTTCTTTCTTTTATTTTATTTTAATGTATTTAGAACGTGGTTGGATTCCACCATGAATTTTATGATGTTTTATAGAATATTTTTTCAAAACTTATTTCCAAAATTTTATCTACATGTTTTAGTTTTCCTTGGATGGTTTTACAACATGGTTTTAGATTTTTTTTTAAATTCTTAGTTGGAACATTATAAAAGGGGTTTCATGATGATTTTAACACCCTTGGTTTTGAGCCCCTTGGCACTGTGATTTTTAAATGAATTTTCCTTATGTGGTATGAATTGAATTATTAGTTGGAACTTATATAAATGTGAATGGGACTATTTATTTAGAGGGTGTTGGTGGAGTGGTAAAAGATAATTTTTTATGATATATTATTGATGGATGGAAGATCACAAGAATTGTTTATTTCTACATAGTCACATGATTTATTTGATAGAATCCCAATATAGATGTGTAAGAGACTCATATTCAATCTACACAAGACTAGATTACTACATTGGATTGAGTCCCATAGTACATATAATTCCCTTTCTAGGGTATATTCCAAAATGATACTAGATGAGGATGATTCAAGAGGTTATATATTTTATGAAAGTAACATCGTTTGATATATAGTTACACCCATGTATGTATAGGATCATATTACATTAGGTCCTTGTGAGTTTCCCATGATACTATTATTTTATATTGAGTACGTTTTATAATCATCCTTGTTTTATACTTAATTATTGTGTTCTTATTTATATCTATATTTTTTGGAAACACATTATCTATATTGTAGTACACACACTATGTATACATTGGGTACGATTATAATTATTATTTCATATTTTCCCCTTTATGTGTTTTAGTTTCAATTCAACTATGTTTTTTTAAAATGTGTTTTGATAAAAGTCATCAAAATAAGAAGAGACATTGTTTTCATTCAGAAATGAATATGAACAAAATTTATGGTTTTCAAATAATTCTCTTCCTAATGATGGTTACAATTTTGATATTCCAGATAATATGAGCTGAGAGAATGATTTTAAAGTGAATGTGTATAATATTTAGTTCGTCATAAAATTTTATTGGAAAACCAAAATTCTATTTTTTTTTCAAACCAATAATAATGAAATTTCAAATATAATAAATTACATAGACACATTGGGGAAACTGTATTGGGAAAATATTTCTCACAAACTATACACACACCACTTTATATATGTATATCATATGTTTTCATGAGTATTCTTCAAGTCATCTATCATGAATATTATGTTCTTGTTGGTTTATTGGTGGAAATGTTTTATGTGGTGGGTAACCATGGGCCACGTGTAGTTGATCAGGTGATGGCTCATGTTTATTGTTTGTTGTGGGATGTTTAGGTATTATCCAATTGGAACAGTTTTATTTGCATTTTGTCCATATTTTTTACTCATGTATTCTTTTGATGTTGTATTTAATAAATTGATTATTTATTTATATTTATTCAACTTTTTTATTCTTGTCATTTTTTATGACCATATATACTTTGTATGTATGAAAGAAAATGGTATAAACACACCATTCCATATTTTTAGTAATGATCTATGAATTATATGTTTTAATTTGAGGGAAAAAATCATACATGGAGTTATTGGATTCCTCATTTCTTATCACCAAATTATGGTGATCAATAAAACACTTTGACCATTATAGAGTATTAGTTGTAGTGATGTTGAAGGTTGAACCTAGACAGTTAATTATTTGAAATGATTGATCCATCGATTTCTCTTTACCAAACCACTATATCAAATAATTAATATATGAATTATAATTATGAAAAAGAAACCTATTTATTCTATCTCAATATATATCTTCATATATTGTATATATTCTGTTTCACCCATGTCATTCATTGAGTTTCATTTTCCCAATAATAACATTATAGAATGTAAAGATCGTAAAAAACTTTATCCTGAATAGTATATCATCCACATACAATACCAAAAATTATAAAACAATACAACTAAATATACATTATATAAAATAATCAACTGGGTTCATGATGAAACCAAAATATATATTTCAACATTAAACTAGATTTTACAACTCTAGGAAGCTTCCTTTAATCCAAAAATGTACTATTGCATCTTTAATTCTTTTATGACACTATTGGGATAATCAAAAACATAGAACTATATTATATAAAAATTATAAGCTAAATTTCTAACAAGGAAGTATATTTTTACATCCAATTTAAATATCTTATAATTTTAATGATCTACTATGGAAATCAATATCCACAAAGACAATATTAACACAGATTTTAAAAAGGTTACTTTAAAGTCAACACCATGAATTTATTTATACCCCTTTTCCACTAAATAAGATTTATATGTATAAAATATATCAATGATTTTAATTTTATTATAAAAAAATCATTTTCACCCTATGAATATCACCCTTTTAGGTTTATGTACCAACTTCCCAACTTAGTAAGAATGCATGAATTCTATATTAGATCTCATATCGTAAAACTATTTTTTCTAATAAAAACTCTAAATTTCATCTTAGCATGCTTTATATTTATCCTTAATGAATGTCAATTCATTATCATTTAAAATAATAAATCTATATCACTCAGGAACATGGAAAATCATATAAAACCTTTTATGTTGTTATGTAATTCAACATGGTTCGGTTTCCCTAACAACTTATGGAATTGATTCACTTTTTATTATAAAACCTATTCCAGTTTATCAAAAATGAACATAACCAAGTTCAATTTTTCACATATTAGTATCTTAATTGAAATGTTCCTACATAAGTTATATACTGAATTGAGAAACTGAAACATCATTTTTTCTAATGATTATAAAAATAATTATCCATTGTTTCCTTGGTATATCAAATGAAAAATAATTTATATAATTTGTTTTTTTGAAAGGTGTGGTCATGGCCAATGAACATGACACATTTTATTAAATAGAATGAAAGTATCTAAAAAATTCTGAATGAGGGGATCTTATTACAATCCTTTTCAAAGAGAGGGATAATCTCAATAGGAATATCCTCAAGCCAAGAGAGACCCTGGTTGATTACCTTATTGGAAAAACCATCTGCACCCATGATCGCTTCTCGAAAGGTGTGCATGGAAATGTAACTGTTCTCTTGAAACTAAGTGAGTCAGCTCATACAACGGGTTGTATGCGGCTAGGAAAGGTTCACCACACCATTCCAAATAGCTTGGAAGATTGTGGTAGAGTCACTTTCAATCCATCTGTCATTCCAGATGTTTTATTTAACAAAATCAATAGCATGAACGACAACCATAATTGTTTCTTCCATCGAGGTGATTGGGCCGCAACTGCTAAAGAAACATCGAAGATAATGAACAAGAAAATCTCGGAAGATAGCACTGCATCTTGTAGGTCCCATATTTCCTCTGGATGCACAATCAATAATAATTTTGATCCAACTAGTAATCAGAGCATGCCATAAAATCTCAAAGATGTGCCTCAGCTGCCTTTAGATACCATTGATTCTATGATGGAGGAGGATCATAAGGTCTCCAACAGTGTTGTCACAATGAGATTTTAGAATCGATGTCATTAACATTATGGCAATGAGAATCCACATCTGACCTTCATTAATATTAAATGTGTTTTTGTTGTGGATAAAAGCATTTTTATCATACCAGATAATGTGGAGGACCCCTACGACAGCAGTATGGAAACGATTCTTGACTTGAGGGGAAAAGTAATTCTCCAAACAACGTTATATTTGTGAACTAATGGAGTCAGGATGTAACCATCTACAATCAAACAATTTAGTAATATACTTCAAAATGGAGAAATCCGAATCACAAGACCAAACTAGGTTATTGGTGTGTTCTCCATGTTGATGGAATAAAGGAAAATTAGAACAAATCTGAATAACAAAAGTTTGAAGAAAAACATTATTAGGAATGCAGATGTGGGAAACACACCAAACAAGTTTAAGAAATGAGGTTTTAATCCAAGGCTTGTCAAAGAATTTCAACCATCCGATGCTCGAGTCAACAGTCATGAAATTGTGATTGTAAAATCTTTTAGATTCAAGCACACCATTATGGTCAGGCTCCCATATAAGGAAATCTACAGTGTGAGAGAAGGGATAATTATCAACCACATCCATGATGTTGTCAAGAACATTGGAAAAACTAGATTGCATCACATTTTTAATAGTGCAAGTGGTGTTAATAGTGTGGGGGGGAATTAGGAGATAACAAGGATATAAGGGGGGATCCATTACAGCTATCTTTCAAAAAATTCATGGATATGTCAACGCTCAGCATCTATCTGGAATTATTCACGTTATTAGAAAAGGAAAATCTGATGGATGGCCAGATCAAAGAGTTCAAATAATTGAAATTTACATTCTTTATATTCATAAGGAACCTATTTTTAAGGAAGGAAATGGAGTCTGAGTTGCTATTAATCAATCTCCAAGTTAGCTTTTCTTGAAGGGCCTCATGGAAAAGCTTGAGATTTTGGATTCCCAGTCCACCCATCTCAAAAGGATTATAACATGTGGTCTAGGGAATGGTTAAAATTTACATTTGTGGATTCTTCCATACCAAACACATTTTTTATGTAAATATTAATTTTCTTAATGAGACCAATAGGCCATTTATTGACCATCAGAGAGTAGACCATTTTAGAGACAATGATAGAATTTACAAGATAGATCCGGCCAACCATAGAGATGGATTTTCCATTCCAAGAGGAATGATTATTGATGACCTGGTCAACAATTGTGTTAAAATACAATGAATTAGGCTTTCCCCCAAAATGGGAACCCCCAGGTAGGTGAATGGGAAGGATCCTTCTTTGATACCTAGACTATTGGTGATGCTAATTTTCCTAATGGGGGAAAACATTTACCAAAAATGAAAAAAGATTTATTCAAACTAATAGCTTGACAAGAGATCTATTTAGAATGAGATAAGTCATTTTATGAATTTTTAATGTTTCTTTTTCCACCTTACAACAACATGATGATATCATCGGTGTATAAGAGATGTGTGGGCACATTTACATTTTTGGCCTCCGAAAAGGGGTTGATTTTTCTTTGTCCCACAAGGAGGGAGAGAAATATGCTAAGATAGTCTTCTTCAACAGAAAGGAGAATGGAAGATAAGGGACCACCTTGTCTGAATCGCTTGGTGCATTTAAAATAGCCTTTAGGAGAGACATTAAGGAGGATGAAAATACTGGACAAAGAAAATGAAGTGTTTATTCTACTAATAAACATATCATTACAACTAAAAGCTTGGTTATCTTTAATGATTAATCTCTAATCGATGGTATCAAAGGATTTTATAATATATAGTTTAATTGTAATATGACCTCCTCTATTAACATTATTTAAGGATTTAGTGCATTTAGAGGAAAGTAAAATGTAGTCATGAATAGACCTCCCCTTTATAAAATTAAACTGATTCCTAGAGATGATTTTATTACATATATAAGATAGAAGGTTGGTGAGAATCATATTATTAATTTTTTAGAGAGAGTTGATCCGAGCGATAGGCTGGAAGAGGTGAATTTCAGAAGCATTGGAAACATTAGGAATTAAGGTAAGAAATTGATTGTCAAGACCATGAGGGAGGATTCCATTAGAGAAAAAGGATCTAACTAGTTTACAAACATCTAAGTGGATGACCTCCAAGAATTGTTGGAAGAAACCATTGTTAAATCCATAGGGACCCGGGGCACTATCAGATGTGAGACTAAAGACAGTGTCTTTGACATCATATCCAAGAGGTATAATCAAAAGAAAACAATTGTCCGCTTCATTCACTAAAACTGGAATGACCTCAGGAAGAAGGTACTTATTAATGTGTGTTCCATCGAATATATTTTAAAATAAGGATACAACATAATTATCAATGGACACCTCAGAGCTCAAGATGGTGTCATTATCCCTGAGAAAGGAGAGAGTCTACTGACTTTTCTAATTCATTGTTGGGAGTTGTAGAACATAGTGTTTCCATCTCTATCTAAAAGACATTTAGTTTTAAACACTTTCTTGTACATATTATCTATAAGCATCAGAAGAGAATTATGATTCCGAGAGAGATTGATTTTATTTTGGTGATTAAGAGAGAGATCAGAGCTAGTTGAGATATATTGAATTTGGTTATCATCATTCTCAAGGGTGGAATTTTCCTTGTCTATTTGTTTAGATTTAGCCTCGCACCAACCTTTGAGACACTGTTTGAGGTTATTAAGCTTAGTGATATAGGAAAGATCATCAATGTGAGGCTTCATCGAGTTCCCAAATTCCTTATAAGATTATATCATTCCATGTCAGCAGACCATGTGTTATTGAATTTGAAGGGAATAATAGATTTTTTCCCTTTTAGGTAACATGCTAAAAGGAATGTGATGATGGACTGGGTTTTTTTTGGGAAAGGTAATGCTTGATATGGTGTCCTAATTTTCCATAGCAAGATGTTTTTTGAAGTCCCTATCCATTATGCTGGAAACGACCCTTTTATAGCATCTTTAATACGATGTTTATTTAGCACCCATAATGTTGATTTCATTGAGATTCCAGTCATCTAGAGATGACCTAAATTCCCTTGAGGAGATAAGAGAGGGAGATGGACTGATTTTATTAATGGGAGACAGTGGAATTAAAATCCCTGATCACAAACTAGGGGTCATTCATGTTATTAGATAAGTATAATATATCAATCCAAATAGTCCTTCAATCATGATATCAATTTTTAGCATAAATCATTGTAAAAAAAATTAGCAATCCATTGAGGAAAGAATGAAGATTAAACATTTGATCAGAGAATTTATAAGTATTTCAATTTCATAAGGAGTCATGATAAAATATCCAAAGAGAGTCAACAACCGAAATATTTTTACAATCACCTAGAATGATATATCCACATGATCATCTATGATAATATTTCATAGAGAAATTAATTTTTTGTTTAGCAAGTGGAAACATTTTAGGATAATGTGTCAAAAAAATTATTTTAAGACCGGATATGGTGTCAGGGTATGAAATTCCATAACAATACCAAAATAAATCATCCATTAAAATGATGACTTGTAGTAAGAGACCATATTTTTCTTTTTGGAACCTTCTGATCCATTTCTCCTCTTTGATCTTCAATGAGTTTGAGAGGAGACCGGACTATTATACTTACCATTTTTACTCAAAGTAGAAACAGTGGAGTTGTTAGTAGCATCTGTATTGTTAAGAGATTTATTTGTCTCAGGTGAGTGAAAATTCTTGGGGGTAACTGTGTGATCATCTTTTTATTCCCTAGTTGCATTCGAAGGCTAAGTGACAGTATACAGCACCTAGACTGTCTGAGTTCCAAACGAAACCTCATACACCATGGGAAAACTGATTTCATTTCATAAACCAGATATATTGCTCAATGGGGAAAAACTGTGGTAGTGCATATAAGTAGTGTCAGAGGTAGCACACAACCATGGGATTTTTAATTGATAAATTGAAATCGATAAAAGAAGAAAAACTTTATTTCCCATCAATATGACCCTGAGATGCAGCTCCAACAGTAGGATGGTCTTTATTCTTAGGAATTTCATTCTTTGGAGTAACCGTTTTTATAGCGGGGTGACAAGCAGTGAAATGGCTAATGAAACTCTGATCATCCTCCAACATTGAGGAAATACACATCAGCTGCAGCTTAATGGTGTAGTCCTAGGTGGAATCCTGCACTGGAACTATAATACCACTAGAAGTATCCTTCTGTGATAGCCCAGTTCCCATATAAATAACGCATGGTAAAGTGTTATCAAATGGGGTTTGATTGCATGCATCCATGGCAAGACATTCAATGTATTCAAGAATACAAAGGTCAGAATTGACATGTTGTTCTTCCTCTACATGTTTGGATAAGGTAATACCCGAACCATCTCCTAGAAATGTTGATTTCTTAACCCATACATCAGCTTTCTTTATGGGAGGTTCAAGATTTTCAGAAGTACCTTTGTCCTTGCACCTTCTAAATTTGGCCCAGCCATCATTTGGAAGCTGGGAAACCTATCTTTTCACCACTCTATATTTCAACAGTGAATTTCCAAAAATTTATCATAGCTCAAAGTAAGGAGGAATACACTCGACTTCAACCCTTATTTCAGTTATGTAATCGTTATCATTGAAAACAATAATCTCTAGGAGTTTATTACCCTTATCCACTTCTGCTGTCACCCTCACAAAGAGACCAAATTCATCATTTAGTGTTCTTTGATCAATTTTGAGAGGTGTACCAATGAATGAAGCGATGTAAATCAATATCTTTAGGTTCCCCTAATACCAGCTAATCCCGTAAAGTCGAATCCAAATCTGATTCATGGTATTCTTAGAAGTGTGCAAATTGAAAGCAAAATCCCAATCCGATATTCAGATAATAGTAGGTTTTAACTGCAGATTCCTTGATTTCTAGATGTGATCGAGTTCTTCATGGGAGTGTAGTACCATGCGAAACCATCCCTTTCCTAATGACACCAGATTCCAGATGGAAAAACCCCAAACATGAGAGATCTATGTTTTCAAATATGAGTTCGTCCAAGGATTATCGCCTTTGATTTAAGAAAGAAGACCCATGTGTGAGAACATACATAATAGTGAGCATTTTAGAAGAGCCTTGGGGTTAGTTTCAACTGAAAATCTTCCATAATCAAGGTTCTTGCAGAGATACACTTGCATCACAGTTGATTAGCATAGATCAGAACCCTTAGGCATATCCAGATTCGAGATCCCTTTCGTACATTCCACCGAAAGGGTTTCATCATGTTGAAATTTGAGAACATGCCCAACACCTAATGATATAATAAGATCACATAAAAACTTCATTTATCAAAAAATGTATATGATATCTTTCCTAATTAAACACACACTATTTCACTATAGTGTTTCTAGAGGATTAAATTGTGAAAAAATTAGTAATATTGGAAACGGTCAGTAATTTATTAGATAAAGTATACATTATCCAAATATGTTTTGATATTCTAACAAATTTTCCTAGTTGATTATATAATTATTTTTTTAATTATTTAAAAATTCCAAATATTTAAAAAATTTATATCATAAGAAACACATGACCATATTGATTAAATTCATAAATAAAGATAACAATGTTCATACACCATCCACATTATTATATACACATTAGTCTGAATACATCAATTTTATTAGGTATAATAATCACCAAGCTCTGATACATTTTTCACTAGAGCATTCATTTTTAATTATCTCTAAAAAATAAGATTAATATTAAATATTTATAATTTAATTATACCAAATATTTATATATCTATGGAATCTTTGGATATGCTTCGCATTTATATGTTCATGGTGAAAATTATAAAGATAAGTTTTAAGCTAATAAATTACCATCACCATATTATCATTAATTTTATAGAGGATATTATAAATATAAAGTATTTATATATAATTTACTATATTCTCAATTCCATAAAATGTTTCAGTATATAACTATTTTTCTTATTCATGAATGAAAATACATTATTTTCTGAACAAGATATAGAAATAAAATTTCCATTTACTATGAAAATATTGTATTATTTTTCTTATTATAGAATTATTTCACTAGAATGATATTGATTATATGATATTATATATAATACAACAATTATTTCTCTATTTATAACACATATATCTACTTCTCCTTTTATCAATGCTCCACTATTTTTGATTCTGTAAACATTATAAAAAATTTATGATTTATATAGGGTATCAAATAACCTTGAGTTATAGATAGATTAATTATAAAATGAAAATCCATTTTCATAGAATTGTTCCCCTTGAGAAGACATTTTAATCTAATATACCAATTTATTAAATTATAGTTACAACGAAACAAAAAAATAAAAATTGTATTCTAGATGAATTATATAATCCATAAAAGTTCATATTTATTGGGATAATATCATATTTCAAATCAACTAAATATGTAATTTTATTGAGCACACACAAACTAAAATTATTCCCCTATATATCATATCTTTTAGTGGTCTAAGATTGATTTCTCACTGTGCCTTGGTTTTGATTTATAATTTTTCTCATTGAATAGATATTCAAGTAGTCTATGCTTCTAATCATATCACATATGATTATTTTAGAGATTGGTGGATACCTCTTTTAAAAATTTATCATATGAGTTTTTTAAAATAAATTCTAATGATTACATAACATTTAGTGTTATCCAAATAAGTAAAACCCAATGGTAACAATAGAACACAACTACCAAATTGTCAGGTTTTTAAATACTTAATGTCATATACAATATAATCCTTGAGAACCAACATTTTAGGATTAATTATGTCAAACGATCTAGTTATTTGATTTTTTTATTTGGAAGGAATCTCATACGTAGTATTTCTAGAGTATTATCATTATCATTATTCCCATATATATCTTATGCATATAATTTCATCCTATATACTCATCACATCCCATTAAAAAGTCAAAAATTATAGGATCGAGATAATTTTGGAAACAATTCCTATTTTCAATAGATTAATACTCATGATGGAATTTAATTATATTTTAACCCGAACACCTAAATTGAATAAATCCTAACAATCATTTATTATTGATTAAATAAAAAAAATATCACAAAACTGGTTTGATGAAGCTCAATTATATATCATTCTAATTATGTATCTACATAAATGCATGGTATGAAAATTATAAGAAGAAGTTTAAACAATATGAACATAATAATTACAATAATAATAACAAAAACATTGTTTATACATGAATATTAAATATTTATTTCATAAATAAATAAATATATATATATATATCATGAGATATAGAGACTCTATAAAATGTTAAATTCAATTAAAATTACTTTGTATAAAACAAAAATTCTTGTATCTTCAACACAATCACATTTTAATTTCATTGACTAATGTTTTAGAGTGTTTTTTTGTATTTAATAAATATCATGGAAAAATTACACAACATGGTTTCTCTGCAAAATTCATTTCATATTGATAATTTCTCAAATGTCACACATTTCACAATATCATGGTTTTTATTTATTATCCATTTTTATAATAACATATTACATGGGCATAAATTTTATAGAATCCTGCTAATATTTTCCATATTAGTGGATTTTTATGAAAATATATTTTTTTAATAAACCACAAACATTTTTAGTTAAATTATGATATTAAACCATAATCTTATGATGCACAATTTTCATTAAAGATTATAATGTTTTTCTAAAACCATGGTATTGTTCAAAAAATCATAGATAAAAGATGATATTTCTATATAATATAGGGTCGTCGTTTTGGATAATTCTTTAATATTTTCTATTATTCAATCTTCATCTTACGAAATCTTCATTGGAACCCACTCGAATACCACTAAAGTGTCATTAGGAAAAATTTCTGACCATATGCGGCTAATGAAACCAAAAAACCCAATACCAATATTATTTTAGTATGGAATAAAAAATATTATATAAAAACATAAACCCTGAATAAATTAATACAAAAATTCATTCCAACTTGATCAGGGAGGTTAGTAGAGTTCCATTAGTATAAATAAAAATATCACTACCTCAAAATTTATCCAGTAACCAAAATTGAATCAAAGAACACTTTGGAAAGACCACCTATACATTTTTTTAATGAAAATCTCACAAGACCTATGATGTTAAGGAAGTAAAGTGAATGGGACAGATCATTGAAATATTATAGAATAATGCTTACACAATAAAAATAGTTCATTGAAATATCTTAAAATATATTGTATTAATTGAATGAAAGATCCACTTAATGTATATAAATTCTATACATTATAAAACTTATAATTATTGGATTATTCTATTATAACATTCTAAATGCTAACCTCATATATTAATAATCATGATAAATTTCACTAACATTCAATTAAACATAAAATTATCATTACATTTTTCAAAATAGAAGTTCTATATTATAATCAATGTTAAAGGATCAACTAAAAAATCCCATATATTTCATTTTCAACACTATGGTGTAGTATAAGGTTCTAAATCATAACATGTAACATTGTGTGGGAAGTTGCACTAAGTCATGGTTTATACCTTAGTATATAAATCTGTCCTAAAAACCATGTTTATATTTTTTAAAATTTATGCCCTATTGAATTTTTTTGGGATAAATTTTTTTAATTATTCTTCATAAATATCCACATTATTCAATATTCTAAACATTATTAAAAATTGTCTAACATCTCCCAAAATGAGGATCACTAAGGGAAAATTCATTTTTTAATTTTTTATTTTAATTTTCTGTTATATGAATGAAATGATATGATAAATATCTTCATTCTCCTTATATTCTTCAAATTTAGTAAAATTATCTACTTCATTATACTTAATATTTATAATCACTATTGTCTTAAAACAATTTATTTTTCCTCATTGACATTCATAATGAACACATGAGCTAGTATAATTTCATAAGGAATTATAATATAATTTATACTATTAAGGGTTAACTCATTTAAGAAATTATCTTTATGTGCAATTTTTACAACAATCCTTTTTGCTAATTTTCTCAATAATTTCTTCAATATAGTGAAATCAGCATTTTTTTCTTAACATCTAATGATGTTTATAATCTATTATATCTTGGGTAACAAATCATCAATGAACTCAACATAGTATATTTTTATATCTTCAATATTATCCCGATAGAGTTTAATCATAGTCTATTATACTAATATTACCTTCCTAAATATTTTTTTCTCTTCTTCAGGATATAATAGACAGTTTTTGAACCCTTCATTTTCTTAATCACTTTTTCAAATTTGAATATAAAAATGAAATTTATAACACATCCACTATTATAATGTGTATTTTTATATATATGAGTAATTATTAATAATTTCCTAAGATGAGTAAATCCTATAATTACATATCCCAACACTTCCATTATATTTGAAAAAACATTTAATCAGGACCTCATCAATTGAAAAATAATAAAGGAAACAAAATAAAAATAATAATTAGAAAAAATAAATATTTTTTTTAAAAAATATATTAGTGGAACCATGTGTTTTGGATACAATTTAATCATCCATGAATGGTCCATATAAAACACTCTATGATAGGGAAATAAGATAATGACATTAATTTTTTGTACATTCATTTAAAAGTAATTTGAAAAAAAATAATGTATATATATATTTTTTACATTTTTTATGCACTAATAACATCAATGAAAATGTGATGAAAATTACACATGATTGTTCCTGATTATTAATGTTTTTAAAAAACAATGACAATGAAAAGTTGGCGATCATTATTATCATTCTGATATATAATATACTTCTATAATCTAGAATATTAAAAAGTATTTATAGAAAGGTATTATGCTTAATCCAAGTTTAGTGCAATAAAAAATAATATGATAAACTAGTTTTATTACCTCACTAAATTATTTTTCTTATAATAATGTGTATTTTAAAAAAATTCTAAATAAAATAATATATCCCAACCAAATAAGATGAACATTATTACACAAATATTATCATCAATCAAAAAATGATCTTCTTCGATAGTATATATAATCTTATATGTATTCTAATAAAATGGAGATTAATAGAAAAGTAGTTTCTCCAAAAGAATACTGAAGACATAGGATTTATAAATGATGGAGTCATATTCTCTATAAAATTATAGCAAGTCACACTAATTTTTTTTGAAGTTATCAAACAGAAATAATTATAGAGATCAAATTCTCATAACAAATTCACCCAAAAATATTATTTTCACATTGATACCCTATATATAATTTCTCATCATAGCTATTTTTCAGTATCCCATATTTTTTTTCTCATATGAATTTCAATAAAATAAAAACTATCATCCCAGATATTCTCAAGAGGTAAGTGTACTAAAGAGAAGAAAAATAAATTTGAAATTAAAAACTTTTAATAATAATTTATAAAATCTCCCCAAATAAGATACATATAATGGTATAAACATGGAGATATAATGTTTCAGAATGTCAAAATGTTTCTTAAAAAACTAATCACTACTAGGTTAAAAGTTTTTTAATAGATGATATATATATTCATTATATTTAAAACTTAAATAATTAAAACCCCAATACATATTATAGATGAAAAGTGTTTCAATATTTTTTTTGAATCAAATTAATATTTAGTCGAATGTGTGGGTGGGATATTGTTGAAACACCCCATCCTGGATCACTTCACAATACAAAGATTGGGGGTGATACTTGAACATAGTTGCAGTTCCCCAAAATCTGAAGCTATTGAATATTAGTGTATGGGGTAATAGGAGGAATATATACCCTATATTTATGAATAACAACAATAAAATTTCAACCCTAATTACAAGTGAAATAATTAATAGAACATACATAAAATAATTTTTGATGATGTAAAAAATTATACAATGTTAGATATGGAATACAAAAACAAAATGGATTTCACGAAGGTTGATCACATAATTATATACCCAAAAATATTAAAAAATATCTAGAAGCTCAAAATTGACGAACCACCCATCCATTCTATAACACTATGCCAGGCTACTCATGAACTATTTTCACTCCAAAATAGACTTGTCTCTGGATATCAAACCAATACCGTTACCTATACCAAAATATAAAAATAAATAGGTTCCCCTAAGGGCAAGTGAAGGGTGTGTGTTTGAACACAATAATCCACCAATAACCTTTTCCTAAGCTAATATACATCTCCTATACCTATTTATACAAATAAAAAATATATATAACCAAACAAATTATTCAACCTGCTCTAGTAAAGCTATATCATCCCTCAATAAGTCTTTACCTACCTCAAATAGTTCTATAGTTGAATGATGCATTAATAGTTTGTAATACTAGAAGTTCCAATGAACTTTTAACTACTTCTCACATCACTAGAAATCATAACCACAAATAAACCAACATTTCCGAATAGTACATCCACATCCTATAACATCATATATGACATTTATAATGTTAATTGTGTGCTCATCCCTTGAATACATCACTTTATATTTCATATTTCATCATATCACTCCTCCACATCAATAGTCTACACAATTATTTATAAGTCACTCAATTATGGAGTATACCACCCATGATAATCGGAAAAAACCACCATATGGTAATTTTATATTGTGAAAAAGGCTCCAATTCCCTCATACACATGGTGAGATATTATCACCACCAATATGTTGACCCTTTCAAACCACTATAATCACTATGAAAATGGTCTACACTAGCCACATAACACCATCTAACCATATCTGTATCACACCCAATTAATAATTTTTTACAAAACATGAATCATCAAACCCAAAAACCCTAATACCACATAACTAATCCATCCTAGACTAAACCTGTTTTTTTTTCACTAGATTCTACGCCAAGAACCTCTTGTGATCAATGGAAACAATAAGTGGTTCAATTATCATTCAAACCTATACAGACCCACCAACACCCATTTATTACACATCACATAGAAAAATATATAACATGTGAATTTTTAAAGAAAAATCACCCTATAGTGGGTAAGATTCCACAATTTGTTGAAATCTGGTCTATTTGATTTTAATCTGAAAAATATGGAATTATGAAAGGAATCCCATTTTAGGGCACAGTTGGGAACAATATTTAAATTGTGAGAAGAACAAATTATAAAAACCATAAAACTACTAGACAAAACCACATATACTCTTTAGAACAATCATTATGAAAAAGTAGAAAGAATAAATATTTACCCCTCTTAAGAATTAAGGAATAAGAAAGAGACAAGGAAACTAGGGATCGAAGTTATATTTTGTTCATGAAATCTCCACATCCCCTTTTATACTTGAATAAATAATTTAAATATTATTTTAATATAAATATATTTAAAAGTAATCATATCAAAAATTGAATAAACACTTTTTTTTAAAAACTGTGTATCGACCATTCCCACACAAAAGTATTTTAGTAAAACCATTTGAACCAACCTCAATGGAGAAAGTCATATGATTCACCATTGAAAAACATTATGTATTCCATACTACATTTTCAAAGTGTGTAAGATTTTTAACTTATCAAATTTTGTGTAATTAAAATTTTTATTTAATACATATGTTTTTACTCAGTATACTAGGATGTTTTGTTTTCTAGAAAACCTATACATATGCATTCTCCTTATGTAAGGAATTTCCCTAGTATGAATGACCTATATATAAAATATTTTATTCCATACGTAACACAATTATCATACTTAAGGTGTTTACCTTTGATGAAAGACATTACATAGTACATAAGATCTGTATATATGTTTTTGTTCCCATATGCAAGGTTTTTTAATTAACTAAAAAACTGTTATGTAATATTTTTCACCTTCCTTGGTACGAAAATTGTTTAGGTCTTAGAAATTTTTTAAAAACTAATGCAATAAAAAAATATGAAAAAAACTTCCAAAAACTCCCTGAAACTCTAATTTAAGTTGAAATTCATCGAAAACATTAGCCTCCTAAAAAACTAAATAAGAAACATTTTAACACCCATGACATTTAAATACGGTATAAATTCACTAGGTTGTATCATAGATCCAAAGAGAATTTATATTTATAAATACCTATGGAAATATGACCCTCTAACCATAAAATAGCTCATACTTGTGGTATCTTAGACATTCACCAACTAAATTTCACTAAAACTTGAACATTCATTATCACTCCATTCAGAAAAAACCCAAGATAATTCTGTACATATATATATATCTTCCTTGATCACCCAAAATAACCAATTAAGAGTGACTGATCCCTTTTATAGACAATCCACTCTGTATTAATCACCAAACCTACACTAACATTACCAATTTACTAGGCAAAAAAATGGTAGCATAAAAATATATTCTAGATACACCAGTTTTCCAAAAATACGATCATAACCCATCAATTCCTATCATCATATCTAATTCTCACACCTCAACCAAAATATAGTCATTAAATTTATCATATATTCACAATATAAAACCATTAAAATTATAAAAGACAATAAACAACTAGTTTATGGTATTCCTATATCTTTAGAAAAATAATTGATATCCATTGTATATATTGGACTGATCATATACACAAGACCCAAAAACCAACTACCTGATGGTTGTCCTCATTTCAGAGTCAAACTCATTAATGGAAACTACCCCCCCCCCCCCTTTCGGTATGTCATCCCCTGTAAAGGTATAAATATTATATGACAACCTAAAAAGTAGCTCTTGATACCACCCCAACCTTAAATTAGATTCCTTAGTTTATACTATACAATGACCTATATCTATCAGTAAGGTCCTCTTCCAAAAACAATCTAGATATTCCATCAATAATAATACCAAGCACTCCTTTTGTGGTAAATCACATTGGACCCAAACATTCATATTATTCCGTAAATAGAAACACTTAATTGTCATCCAAATCCATAGTGGAATAATTGTAATTTTTTTTTGAGTATCGTACTTTTTCCCCTTATATCCCCACTTCTAAATACCTTTATTTACACTATATATCTCACACAATCCAATTGATTTTCTCAATGTGTTTACCCAAGCTAGATTTTTCTCCACTATTGTCAACTGGTTCACCACATCCATGAAAGCGATCTACCTAATTTTTTACCAATACATTCATTTCATGATATAACTATTCTCAAATCATCAAAACATAATGATCTCATATCCATAAAGTGTTACTAAAAACCAAATAAAATCTATGAACTTTCTTGTATTATACTTGAATTAAGTCACCCTTATAGTAAGAGCA
The DNA here is from genome assembly GCA_963277665.1 of Viscum album. Taxonomy (NCBI): domain Eukaryota; kingdom Viridiplantae; phylum Streptophyta; class Magnoliopsida; order Santalales; family Viscaceae; genus Viscum; species Viscum album. The sequence continues at coordinate 328,113,239 of OY728152.1, read as the reverse complement.
TGAACCCCCATAATCAGTTTGAAATCCATGTCCCGTAATATTTTTTCCTAAATAAAATCACATGAAAATATTTCTCTGTCAACCCCTTATGTTTAAGTAAACAAACTTATACATACCTCTACAATATTTTTGGTCTTATATGCACATATATTATAATATTTTCTAATTAACCTGGGGGAGACTCGATCTAATCAATGATTTTCTATACAAAATCAAACTAGTATTCTAATATAGGGGGTCCAACATCTACCTATATCGAAGGAGGATGTTGTGATTTGAATTATTAGTTAAAATACATCATTGATGGCTTAGATCCATGTGAAACGTATTCAATTCTCTAGATGACTCAGACCAGGCTCACCCAAAAACTTCTCATCCTACCAGTACCCCATCTCTCTTAGCCCTTGTGTATATTCTATCAGCCTAAACGCCTCTAAATAAGGCTTATGCACACCTCTTCCTTCAAGGGTATCATATAGTGCATTCCTCAATGGCACCATGTCAACTCCCACTGGACTCTTCAGTGATGGTCATCTATATTGAATCATTCTATGAAATCAAATACAATTCACAATAAAGATATTGCATTTCATATATCCTATATATGTAAAGTTATAATAGTAATCACAAGACACTAGACCTTACAATTCCCTTACACATCCATATCCATAAAATCTAATCTAATGAACCCAACAACCCATGTAATGGTTAGGTACCGAACACACTATATAATCTCACAATCCAAAATCATGTATTGGTTGATTAAAATTCTAGCAAGAAGATAAACGGTAATATGGTATAGAGGTTGTTTCTAAAATAATAAATAAATGATCCCCTTTTCATTCCAAGAACCACTAAACTTACTCATCCAAATTAGTAGAATAATACCATGATAAAATTTTCTTTTTAGGTTGTAGGGGCATATGAGTGTTAATGAATGAATCCAGGGATCATGGATCATTTATGGACATTAGTTGCGTGAAAGTAAAATTAATTTTTGGATTCTTCAGTTTAATTTTCAATGATTATATAACATGTATTTCTATTATTCACAATACATTTTTCAACTAAGTATATCATTTTAGGTGGATGTTGAAATTTGTTCAAAATCCCACAGGGTGATATGGAAAGAACAAAAATACCAGTAAAACATAAGAAGGGGTTTTCATCATTTTATATTTTGGTTATTTATATGGGAAGGGAACTTTTATTGTTAGGGAATAAAGGTTAATGGTGAGTGGTCTTCAAATTTATATCCTTTATAACATCTAGATGGCCAAAGTAAAAACAAACTAGTCTCTACATACAGATTTTCTAAAGGGTTTTTCATGACCTCACTTGTTTATGTATTATTATTTTTGTAAATATACTATTCTTATGGATAATTAAGAGATAATGTGAAAAATATAGAACTAAGGTAGAAAACCTATAGATTTTTTATCCTATAATGTAAGCTCAACTACTCCTCAATAAATTATTTTTAGAATATTTTATGTTCTACAATTTTGTGATTTTTCTTGGTTTTAAAAGACTGACTTAGGATCCATTAAATTAGACACCATGGTCCTTTTAATTCATTAATAAATATTTTTTTCAAGTATTTCTATTTTATATTATGAAAAATAATCCTAGGAACACACATTTGATGTGATCCAAACATGCGTAACAAGTTTCATGGGTACTCCCTATTGACTCTTTTGTCAAAGAGTGCAAGAAAAAATACATTAATATCAAATAATAATTAATCCAAAACAAATACATAAATTATAAACACCAAAACATTAACTAAAATCAAGTATTTATGAAACATAGGAATGCCCTATATAGGGGTTATCTACGCCCCATTAAAAACCCATCTCTAAGTTCCATCCATCCTACAACCCTAACTAACATTCCAAAATTATAAAAAATACTCAATTATTTCCTTTAACTAAAGTGGTTCTAATTCCAATTTTCAAATCCCCATCCCATGAAAATCTATAGTTACCAAAACATGTCACTAAATCTAGTGACTTATCTCTTTCAGTGGTCATGAGTTTCTTTTTTTCTATGTTTTAAGGTGTTGTCTAGTTTTTATCCTCTCATCTTTTGTATAGTAACTAGTGGGTCTCCAAATGGGTTTTCCCTTGTTACCATTATTTAAATGAGTTTCTATTTTCGATATGATATGATTATTTTTTAGTCTCCATAGTATTTTGATTCATTCAATGAATGACGAAAAGAGTGTTTCAAGTTTACAAGATCAAATAGGTCTCAAAAGGATGGAAAAGATTCAAGATTCAGTTATGGTGTTCTAGTAAGAGGTTCTATTTTTCTTCATTGACAGTTTTTTACTTCCTCATCTCTGGGAGTTGGTACTTATTGGTGTTTGAAAAAAAATCGTTGTATTCATTTATTCCCATCTTGTGGTGTGAGAGAAAAAGAATTTATGGAAATTGGTGTGGTGGTAACTATTTGTTTGTGATCATATTCATAGATAGTGGTTGGTGCATAAAGAAAATATTTTCCACATTCTTAGGTCATCCTGGGGTCTTTCCAGCATCGTGTGATCATACTATTTAATAATCAGTGGCTAAAAGTGCTACAGGTGGGAGGTTTTTTTATCCATTCAAGGGATTGCTATAATCATTGGGTGAATTATTATGAGGATATCAATGTAGTTCTATGGAAACAATATCAAATTTTTTTACATAGAAAAAGGATTAATGTGGAATGGGTGTTGGTACATAAAGGTTAATTGCTAGGGTTATCTAAAACTGATTCATGTGGGTTTTGGAAGGCCTTTTTAGGCATGAATTGTTTTTTTGGTATGATTTACCTATCTTATTATATGTTTTCCCATTATTATCTTATATATTTTTCTTGGATGTGGCCTTTATTATTTCACACTCATCATAACAGATGATTGTATTTGGATAGTGATCCTTTTAGGAAGGAATCATGGGAACTAGGGGTTGTGTCAATTTTTTATTTCTAATTTTTAGGGTCCTGTATTAATTTTCTACATTTTTTATAAAGATTAATATTATAAAAAAATATTTAGTCTAAGAAAATTTTATCGTTTAAAACAAAAAGAAAAAGAAATCGGTGGAAAAAACATCCAACTAAATACTATAGTCACAATAATACTCATAAATATACATTTTCATTTGTTATAATAATAATTATACTCAGTGATTATGTTTATCAAGATGACATAATATGTATCATCAATCCTCTCTCCATTTCAGATTTTAAATTCCATAAATATACCAGCAAATGGTCATTATAAGATTAAATAATTAATCCTTATTTATTTTTTTAGGGCCTGTTAAATGGATTACATAGTCACATAACCTAAACATCATTACTAGTTGATAATTTGGACTTGATCGGTTCATCATGGACATTATTATTATTTAACCCTTATAACCAGAATAAATAAAATATCCATGAAATACATTATGGGAAAATATTGGATGACACTAGCGATTAGTTTTCCCTCTTGTCACAGTTGGTCCAACTAGTCATGAAATACTATGTAAAAATATGGGATGATACTCATGATGCGTTGATCACACTATTAAGGATGATTCAACTGGTCATCAATTAGTAATGTCATCAATAATGATCTGTTGGATAATCTATTATGATATGTTAGACTAGTTGTGAAAAACATATTCATATTTTCTTCTCAATTAATTTATTATTTTAATCCATCATAATTTATTCTTTATCTTAATTAAATAATGTATACTCAATATTAACAGTATTTTTTTATCAGAATAAATGGATTGGTAGAATTATCCTAACAATATATCACTTTTTGAGGATCAAAAATCATTGAAATTGAAGCATATGGAATTTTTAGATTTCAGGAAATGCTTATTTATTATAATATGAATATCGCTGTAATTTGTATTTACCTTATACTATTTCTCCACATTTTTTAATATAAAAAATATATTTCATGATATCAAAGAAAAAAATGTTATAAAAAGTCAAATTACTTAAGCATTGGTATAATTCCATTAGGGCCTCATAAAAACCAATATATTATAAAGAATAATATAATAAAAAAAGCTATAATATACATAAAATGATACATAAATTTGTGTATTTCAATAAAGAATTTCCCAATGGACTGTGAAATCAAATTAAGACAGGGGTTGAATCGGTTTAAACTAATTTTATAAAATTACTATTGCATAATATTTTAACCCCTCCTTATAATTAAAACCACTATATGAATTTTAATAAATCAATCAATTTAATAATTCATGATATAAATTCAAATCACTTGTAATGTTGAAAGTTAGTTATGTTGAATACATAGTTTGTTACAATAAATTTACTAAATGATGGAATTTAATCTTTAATGTATTCATTTATTATCTCAAAACATAGAGTCACACTATATAACCTAAGTGAATACATGTAGGTAGAAATCACTGTAGATGATAGTGTTATCCACCAAATATTGGGAGAAGAAATTAACCATTATTCATGATAGGTTTTCATCAAAACCAAAATACTTGTTATATTATTCGAGTAAAGAGTTCAATATATTTCCTCCTAATATTCTTCATCCTCCTTACTGTAATGGTGAATTTTTTATACTAGAACAACCATTCATAAATGATCCTTGATGAATAATATAAATTATATATTAATTCTTCACACGGATATGTCATTATCAACTGTAATTTATTCTTTGAGATACTATACCATCATACATTTCCACCTTATATTTTAAATTTCCAAAACTATGCATATTGATCTCCCACTAATAAAACTCTTAATCATTGGATACATATGAAATTTACTATAGCATATTGTTATTTACCTTTCTAAATGATTTATAATTTATAGAAACCTATTGGTAATCTTAAAAACATACAATGTTTTCTTCCATTTATTTGACAGAACTAATAATGTTAGAAGTATTGGTCATTTAATCCCTTTATACTCTCAATTTCTCATTATAAGTATAGAGCCCTCAATGATGTCCACATTTATATAACTGAACATACTCTGATAAATCTAGGGATCATGGGTCCAAATTTTAAATTCCTACTAACATAATCATTTAGTAAACTACCTTTAATTAATTCCAATGATATTGGAATTATACCTCGTCAAATTCTAACAAAATTTTTATTATTATTCAAATTTAAGGATCTAAGAAATATCATTTATAATAAAAAATTCTTCGTTTTGAATTTTCTGACCCTGAATTATATCACATTATCATAACAATGAGTTTAGAATTTACATAATTTCCTTGTTGACTTTCTTTAGAATCTTCCAATTATTTGGCTTTTTAATCTTTAAGGATTGGTTGAAACTCTACCCATAAATCCATTCACTTTTTGTAGCTCTCTACATTATAGATTTTTTACTTCTATATATTCAACATTTTTTTGAACATTGTATTTGGAATCTCATATCTTCATCTTCCAATCATCACCTAGTTTTATTATATTTAGCTTCTCGAACATAAAAATATCAATGAAATTTGAAAATATTCCATGTTTCATGTTCTAAACTTATAAAAATAAAAAATTAACCAATTTATTATTCTTCTATGGTATTGTACTTTCTATTTCATTATTTCCCTAGCGTATAGTTATCTATAAATTGAATCGACCAATAAATTCATATTACAACCATGTTAATGTTTGATATACTCATAGTTTCTAAAATTTTTAGTTCACTACCACCTCAAAATTATTATATTGATTGAAGCTTCCTGATTATAAACTTTTTTCTTCCCCATGTTTTGTTTATAGGTAAACTGTTGATGTTCATAACCTAATATTGTAATTTTTATCCATTTTCCTTTTCTAATTTCAAATTAGATAGAATCAAAAAATCTTTCTAAATCTCTATGATGTGTGTTACATAAAAGAATTAATTAGAGCCATATGAATTAATTCCAAATCAATTTGGATGATCAGCGATTTATACATTGAACATCAATCTTATCTTATAATTATATTTCCACTAATTTATTATAACTCATATTTTGTTGTCTATATATTTTTGAATATTAAATTCCTAAAATTATGATAACTTACATAACATATGTAAGAAATTTTTTTATTACATATCAAAATTATGATTTATAAAAATATTTCCCCTTAGAAAATTTTCACGGTTAAAATACATTTCAAAATAATAAATTAATCTTATTGTTTCCTCCATTTGTATATTAAAGACACATCAAATGAACTATATGAAATTTAAATGAACCTTATGATTCTGAGAAGTATTCATTACTTTTTTGAATTATTATTCATTATTCTATAGACAATATATTCTTTATTCTAAAAAATCATTCATATTGCCAAAGAATATTTATTTTGTCAATTACAACACACACCTCCCAATTTATTCACATTTCGTACAACTTACCATCTAGTCACATTATCCTCCCTATACTTTAACATTCAAATTCCCTATATCTTATAGTTGTGAATCATATAATGAAAATTCATCATGCTACTTACATGAGTAAAACTTTCAAAAAACATATCTTTTGTTAATGTATCTATCATGAGTTCATATTATTTATTAATAATATACTTGGTAACATCAACATAGCTTGGAAACATAACTTTTTATTAGGGAACATGCTTCATCCTTTATCTACGTTTAGTCAATAGTGATATCTATATCCTTCAAATAAATTCACAGAATAACAAATAATATCATATAATTCAATTTTTAATTATTAATGTTGTTTCTAGATTATTAGACATACTTAGTAAACTAATCATCCATATCATCCTTCAGTTATCTCAACTCCATTACATCTGCAAAACCAGTACTTTCTTTATTCGAATTAATCACAAGTGCATATAAATTAAATTCATTATTATCCTCTATTAGAGGATATATAATATTCTAATATTAGATCCTTTTGTTCATTTACTTCAATAATGTTAATTTCTAAAACATATTTAAAAAACACCATATTCTTCCTAAAACATCTTCTTTAGCACATAATGGCTTATGTTATTATGAAAAAAAATAAAACACTCCTCCTTTCAAACCATTTGGGTCTTCAATATCAACCTTAGGATATTTTTTCAAAACCCCTCTTAATTATTAGGTTAATATTCTTCCATACGTATGGATAATAAATTCATAGATTCGATAATTCGGGTAAAACCACACTCATTTCATTCTTTAATCATAAAAATTGTTCTCACCTTATGTTAATGTGTGAAACAATTATAACCTAAGTAATGTGAGAGATTTATATAATAACATTAATTAATGTAATGAGTCTTACATTAATCCAATATAATCTTCCCTGATCCATTCCCTATGTATAAAACAATAGTTAAAAAATTACTCAATTTTTTTTATTTAAATGATTTATCAAGTGATACCAATTTAGAGATCTCTTTCAAGGGTTATTGTAATTATTTTTCGTATAACATAATTACTAAAGATTTAAATACCTATTCAATTTCAATTCTTTTTAATGTCCATAACTAAATCATCATTCAGAACCTCTGCATCTAAAATCCCATCACCCAGAATGGTAGTGTTCAGAAATCATTAATTTATAGTTATCGAAAATAAAATATCATTCAATAAACTTTGAGAAATCCTTGAAATCCCATAATTCATCTCACCATAAAAGTATAAACCACATTCACCATATTCTTTATGGAGGGTACCCACATAGATGTAGTGGTTCATAAAAAAATGAAGTGTGCTGAGGAGGCCCCAAGATTCCAATTGAAAAAAGTCCTCAATGATGTATTTGTTTTAGTTTATTATAATATCACACAATAATTATTATTTTTTGTATTCCAATTTATATTTTCATAATCTTAAATTTCATGAATGAATAAAAACACATTATATACATTTGAAAAAGGCATTTATTTCGTTGCTTCTTAGTTAGAGAAACATGTATATGATTTACATCTCATCCCATAAACTCTATTTAATTCCACTCTATCTTCATTTTAACACTTTATGCATGATTAAGTTTTGATCTTATATTCTTATACATCTATGTTCTTCTTGTAATTCATCCCCTATCTTCAATTTTCATTTTTGGAGACCTCCCCTTAATTTTGATATTTCTTTATTACTATTACATTTTTAGTACATGTATTTCAAGATGATTGTTTCCTTATGATAATTTTCATGAATTTATCAAGAGAAAGGCCAAAAAATTGAAATATTCATTTCAATTTATAAACATAAATAAATTCTCCTTTATGTGGTAAAATACGTTTAGATTTAACTTCTTCATTTTCGTTATATTCCACTCAACCAATATGTTTGTTTCTTTATCTAGTTGATTCAGGTTGTTGTTCATCCTTACATCTATATATTTCAATATTCATGGATTTATTTCACTTTTCCATCATATATCACATCCATTCATGTAATAATATTAATTTCATCAATGTGAAATTTTATATTACATTTTTATTAGTTGTATTGAGTAAGGTGTCATTTATTTCTTAAAATACCATGGATTATTTAAAATATAATATATTCAGCCTTTATGGAATGAATCATTCTATAGTACTTGAATCATTTTTTGTTTTGGTAAACCACCTCTTATTATTATATCACCATGTTAATTACAATTTTGAAAAAAATTATGACCTCCAAATCTATAGAAATTAACAAATTTACCTTTTCTATGAGTATTGATTGAATTGTTGATTCAATAAGGTTTTCCATATGACTTTTCGATTCCTTATTGTTTTGAAAACCACAAACACCTTATACTTAAGAAAATCTATATTTTAGTTCTATGAGGAAAATTTCCTTCTTTATGGAAATTTATCCTTATCTATATTTTCTTTTCCATTTCATAAATTTGTCTAAGTATAAAATTTGAATTAATTTCCAAAACATCAGAATCATATAATACTTAGATATAAGGTATTCTGTTTCTTATTACGAATTCTAGTGATGAATTATCAGTATGAATTCGAGTGATGAATTCTTGTTACGAATTCCAGTGATGAATTCCCATTACAAATTCCAGGGATGAATTATCATTACGAATTCCAGTGATGAATTATCATTACAAATTCTAGTGCAGAATCACCATTACGAATTCTGATGAGTAATTCTCATTACAAATTCTGATTACGAATTCACAATATAAATTCTAGTGAAAAATTCTCATTACAAATTCTGATGATGAATTCTCATTACGAATTCTGATGATAAATTCTCATTACGAATTCTGATGATAAATTCTCATTACGAATTCTGATTACGAATTCTCATTAAAAATTTTAGTGCAGAATTCTCAATACAAATTCTGATGATGAATTCTCATTACAAATTCTGATGATAAATTCTCATTATTAATTCTGATGATGAATTCTCATTACGAATTCTGAAGATGAATTCTCATTACGAATTCTGATGAAAAATTCTCATTACGAATTCTATTGATAAATTCTCATGAAGAATTATGATTATGAATTCTCTTTATGAATTTCTTAGAAAAACAGAATCCGAACATCTCTTTATTATAGACTCGGAATTCCATTTTGGTTAGACTACGAACTTTTATTTTTCTTACATTACGAACATCAGTTTTGCTTATGCTTACACTTGTTTCATTACATAATAATGTCGTGTATATAGTTATTGACTAACCATTATTTTAGTGAAACGTGTAGAGGTCCCTCCAAAATTTATGGAAAATATGACCATTGGAGGTGGGATACGACCGTTGCTATCGAGACTATAAATATGATCTCATTTGAAAGAGATAAAGAACAAGTTGATAACTATAGGGACCACATGCTGTTAAGGTGATTTCTAGAGAGAAAAGCTTTTCATGACTTGTGTGTACTGAACTGCTCATTCAGATTGCTTCGTGCGACTCCGAATGTTGGTGATTACATTTGAGGGCTTCTGGGGATTGGAAGACAGAGGTGCCGACTACCTTGAAGTTCGAGGGCTTCCTTGTTGTGGAAGACAGAGGTTCCAACTACCTTAAAGTTGAGGGCTTGCGGGGATAGCAAGACAGAGAATCCGATCTTCGTATCGAGGGCTTACCCAGGTGTGGGTAAGAAATACTTTCTTTAAAGTATAAATCAAGGGAACATTATCCAAGGTTGTTGGATACCCTTCTCTTTTGGTTAAAAGATTTATATCTAGATACTTGTTTTTGTTACAAGTTTATCTTTTCTGCTACATTTTGTATGTTTAAGAATGTATAACTATTTAATACTTCCTTAAACTTGTAAAAACTGATTCAGTTAGATTCTATATGCATTATGATAGAAACTCATTTTGTAAAATTTGGATAAGTTTCATTTTCCAGATCCATATTTCTGGAACTAATTTTTCGAAATCACATTCCAGATTTAAGAAAGTGTATAGAACTATAAGATTGTAACTTCATACTTTGTCCCAATATTTCAATTGGTGTTAGAGTTGTTTCTAATTTTCTTAGTTTAACATTTTTAGACATTGATCTTTCCTTGTTTAAAGAAATTTTTAAAGTACACAATTCACCCCCCTCTTGTATATTGAGCGTCTACATCATTATTTCGATCCAACATGAACTTTGGAAGATTTACCATATCATTTGATTTACCCCTACCATTATGGTAGGAATAAATTTTCCTTGACTAGAATAAATGATATAATATTAGTTCATAAACTAATGTCGAAACCTTCCATAACACTATAATGACCAAGAAATCATTATTTTTTCATTTTAGTTAAAATTTTGATGGATTTGACACCTTCCGTATTTGATGTGAATGTTTCATTATTTTGGACATCATGAGGGGAATCCCATATTACTTCCAATATTTTCCACCATCAAGCATATAATGGGTGTCTCAATTCTTTTCTCTGACCATATTAGTCCAAAAAATAAGTTTTATATTACATAAATCATGGGATTTGAATTAGTTAAATCAAAATGTATATAACTTATGGTTAACTTATATAGTGAGATTGTAGAGGATGCATATTATAATAATATAATGTTAATTATAACTCTTGAGTGAGCCTTTGAAAATGTAAGGATCTATTCTAACACTTCTATACTAGAATATAATCATTCAAATATATGTGAAGCGTCAGATTGACAAACATCAATGTTTTGAAATATTACTTGCAAATCAACATACATTATAATTTGTTTTCTATTAATCAAGACATATCACATAATATTCACAATTAACATTCATCTTTCAAAAAATTTCATAATGTGTCTTCAATTATTATTTTAGTGACATATCATGTTATTTTATTATCTTGGATTTAAACAATAACTAAGAGATCCTGATAACTATTATAGCTTATTCTTCATAGATATTACCTTCCAATTTTGTTAGTCTTGGATTTATCATTACTTCAATTTTGAAATTATTTTTCCATATAGTTGATTTCTTATTCAAAATATTATATTAATTGTTATTTGGATTTGGAATGTGTAGAGAAAGTGTTATACTTATTTTACTTCTAATCCAATCCCATTTCCATTTCATCAGCTTCTTGTTTCCACATAGTTTTTTCATCATGTATGTCCTATATTGACTCAAATATAATGATGATAAATTAAAATGATACTCATTCAAATAATAATTGACTTTATAGTATAGATCAACAAATTATTTAATAGTCTTTCTTTCCACTTACTCTTCACATAGCTAAATGGATTTTTCCATAGGAAAATTATAAATTGATTTGAAATAAAAAAAATTCTACATTGATTACACTCATATAGTGGGGTGTCTTTCTCTTTTATCTTCTAAGAAGTTAAATTATTTAAATTATTAGCCTCATTTTACCTGTTTTAAGTGTTCGCCTCAAATCATTTATGGTGGGAATATCACTATAAGGCCTCAACCTTAAACATTACATAATCTTGATTTAAGTCAATGACATGAATTTCATTCACATCAAGGATATTTTAAAGTTTATAGTTTTAGAGAATTATTCCATTATTATTACATATCATCCTTTTATCATAAAAGAGGATACTATCAAAACAGTAGACATTTTTTCTACCAAAGGAAAAACTTTTAAAAATAAAACAGGTTTTCATTACATGATAAAAATCTTAATGAGTTATTTCTTTCTCTTACTCGTCATTATACCCTATAAAATTTCTTTAAAAAATTTTGGATGATCATAAATTACATAGTAAGGGATACAAAAAGAAGGAAAACTTTTAGCCTTGATATAACGTGAAATCCATGAATTCATTACCGTAAGGAAATACATTTCACCTTTATGAAGTATTACATTTTATTCACCAAATATAAGTTCATTGCATACCCATTGTAACAAAAATATTACCATAAAACCCATATAAATCTCACATAACATATAAACGGTAACTTGAGACCTGAACATACTTAAATGGAATAACCGTACGACCGACTTTCACACATAGCACTAAATGGAAGAGCCATAAGGCCGACTTCCTCACCAAAGGCATTGGATGTTCTAATGCAAACTCCCATCCTTGGTTTATCACAAAACCTCCCATATTTGGTTTATCACATAACCACCTATCAAATTTCAATGTACCATTATACAATCATAACACATAAATGATTTAAATTATCATCCTTTATATCATAAAATTTAATTTTCAATCAAATGAAATCAATTCATGATATTTATATAGTAAATCCACTTTAATACCATTTATATTAATAAAACACCCAAAAGGGACTAAGATATTTCATTTTCTTTTAAAAACATTAATGCTTATAGAGGAAGGCAAATACGAAAAAAAGTTATGGTGGTGGGGGATTCTTTATTTCCGCATATATTAAAATCATTTCTTGTTTTCATTTACTAAATTGATTCATAGAAAAATATATTCCCTTTGAATGAAATTAAATGTCAATGGGGTTTATTATACACAGTATAATATATTGTGGTGTATAACATCAAAATATTCATCAATGAAAGGAGATTAAGATGAAGCCCCTCACAGGGATCGTATATTTAGATAAATGATAAATTAAGTAAAGAATTATGTTTTGACAAATAAAAATACACCTATTATAATCGGATATTTATTTTAACTCAATCATAGGTCATTCACATATATTATTAAAAAAATACTTGACATAGATATTTAAATCAATGAATTAAAATTGAGTTATAATTTCCCTTCAATAGATCATTTTATTAATAAAATAGATCGATTATGTGTATTGACTATAATTAAACATAAACAAATAATGAATAAAATATAGGATATCAAAATTTTATCCTCACATAATCATTGCAAGATATAATCACGAAGTCGATTATTAACCCAAATAATGGAAATTGGGTTAAGAAGTTCCCTTACCTTGAGTTTGACTAATCATGTACAATCATTACGTTCCTGAATAACAAAATTAGGTTAATTTATACATTATTGATAACCTTTTTCAATTATATTTGTTCATTTTTTGTTACATATTCCTATGTTATAAAAATTACATATTTAATTTAGTTCATATCGTATGTTTTGTCGGTATTCGGCAGTTGGGTGAAAAATGACCTTCTTTGGATGTAAATTGTCTGTATGAAAAATAATATATCATATCCAGATATATTATTGACTAAAATATCATATATATCCCTTATATAGTTATTTAGAATAATCCATTATATTTTGAGATAAGAAATGAAATGCACCATTCATGGAGACGGTAGGTTGTATATACACATTAATGCTACATTCATTTATTTGTCATATATAAAGAATAAGAATTAAATTATAATTCCATTATTATATTTATTTCATATATGTCTCATATATTTTATAAAATGAAATATTATATATTCCATGCATAGTGGGAACGAGTCGTGTGCCTTTGAGGGGGAGGTAATCCACACTTCCTCAAATTAAATTATCGTACAAAAAAAATATGGAAACCATCATGGTATGTTTAATATAACATATATAGAATATTAAATAGGATATAATATACATATTCATATATTATTGGACCAGAATAATGTTTTTAGACTATCCATGAAGGAGGAAAATGAAGAAGACCAAAACATTATTCACCGAAGTGATTAATCGGCATCACTTGGACAACAATTTCATTTATTTGAATAAGTGAAGGTGATAAATGAAATGGATATGAGATATTAAATTAGAAACATAAAACTCCAGTATATACATTATTATTTAGTAATCATTAATTTATGGATGAAAGAGGTTAGTATAAAGTATAAATAGAAATATATTAAGAGAGGCACATTGAGAAAATTAACTCTTGAAAATCCCCACATTGAAATACCCTTTAGGACCATGGATTTTGTCTTTTTTGTGATACCAGAAACAATTGGTCATTGGAAGAGAGATTAGGAGAGTTTGGGATAGTGATTTGTTGATCTGAAAGTGTTTTGGTGTGAAATAGGGTGGTGGAGAGGTGGTATTTATAATTGAGGAGAGATGGGTTAAAGTGATTAATTTATTTATTATTTTTTTATTAAAAGAAAACCATATAGAGGGGGAATTAATTTCCATGAATTTGGATTATAATTAACCATTTATAGGTTAGTTTGGGTTGGGAAACACTTCATCTGACCATTAATTGTTCTAGTTTTTAGGTATGTTTAGCATCTAACTTTTAACATTAAGCCTTGTCAAAATTTAACTTCTAGTACGGTAAATAATTTTTTTACCATGGTAAAATTTTTATACCTAAAAATGAAATAGACCATAAAAACTATTTTTTACCTTATGATTATAAATATGGAAACTATTTTATCAAATTAAATTTAAATAGTCGGTAAAATGTGATTATAAATTAATTCCATAAACCAAACTAAAATTAAGTTTTTAAAGGGAAACATTGAGAAGTTTGAAAAGATTTAATATCTATTTTCTACATGAAATTGATTAAAATTGCCCTAATTGGATTAAACTATTAAAAATATTTTAATTACACTATAAAAAAATTTAAAAATATAATCTCACAATATAAATAAATTATATGAAAATGAAGTTTTGAATTAAAATGTAGTATTTTTCACTGTTCATTAAAATATGAAAGCTATCACAAAAATTCCAAAAAACGTATCCAAACTAAATATTGATATCATGATTCTGAGGAAGATGTTTATTAGGTCAAATATAAAATATAAAAATTTAAAAAACATGATTTAAAAGTGGATCATTATCAAAAGGATGCAAAAATACCTTTTTAACAAATTAGAGTATTTAATAGTTAAAATTGGATTTATTTTCATTTTAAGCCTCTAAAATTTATTGGATAAATGTAAAAAAAATAACAAATATGTGCAATCATATTTTAGTTAGTTCTGTTCAGTCCTACCAATACACCATCTAGGATTTAACTACTATTTAAAATAATAATAATATTAATGTATGATTTTTTGGTATAACTTAGTGTTGTGTGAAACATAAGATTTCGGAGAAACCCATTTTTGCATGTGGAGTACACTATCAGACAGATCATAACCTTTAATGTAATGTTAATATATTATTAATAAATATTAATAGGTATAAAAATGTATTATTCCATAAATACCTAGAATTCTACATCCTTTAACATTTAGGAAATTACATCACCACAATTTTATTTAATTATCAAATAAGTGGGGGTATTTATCCCTAAGGGCATTTTATTATTAACATGTTGCCTCTTCAACTATATTTTTTTTTCACTAAACCTTTACCTAATGAATCACCGTATTCCCCAACACATTCTCTCTATTATTAAGAATTTGTACTAACTCTTCCTCATAAGAAATATTTTCTTCCAGATGAACTACTTCTAGACTCAAAACATGAGATTGATTCAGCATATACATTTATATCATTTAATAATGAAAAAAAATTTGTACCGAGGATATACATGGTGATAAATCCACTCTGTATGAAATGGATCCAACATTCTCTGGGATTTCATTGGGTACAATGAACTTCGGACTCAAATTCCCTTTATGACCAAAATAGATCACACTTTTACATGGTGAAACTTTTAGAATGACATGATCACTTACCTAGAAGAATATATCCTTCATCCGGTAATCTGCCTAAATTTTATATCATCTTTTCTCTATTGTCATATGCTACCAAATCATCTGAACTTTTTATGCCATATTTTCAACCAATTCAGGCCCAATTAACTTTCTTTTACATTCTTCATCCCAAAAAGATTGAGTTCATAACTACATTACACATAATTCATCAAATGGTTCCATCTGTATACTGGAATGAAAACTATTATTATAATAAAAATCAAGAAATAAGATGTTTTGATCATAAATTCCATATAAATACATTAAAAAAGAATGGATCATATCCTATAATGTGTGAATTGTTCACTCTGACTAAAAATATGATTATGGTTGAAAATATGTACTAATATTTAATTCAGTAGCCAATGACTTCTCAAGGCCCTTATAAAGGATAGAAGTGAACCTGATATCACGATCAGATAAAATTGAGAGGGAAAAAACATGTATCCTTATTATATCTTTAATAAACAATTGAGAAAGTTCATTTAGGGAAATCATATCTCTAATAGGAAAAAATGAGAATATTTTGTCAATCAATCAATAATATCTCAGATTTCATTATTACCTCAAGATGCCTTTTTTAATCCCATAATGAAGTCCATAGATATATTTTCCCATTTCCACTATGGCAATAGAAAAGGATGTAGCATCCCCTTCGACAACTGTCGTTCTTATTCTACCGGTTAACAATTCAACAATTTATTGGTAATGTTAGAAATATATATTTTCATTCCATCCCACTAGTAACACTATCGAAGATCTCTATACATGTTATTTCTTCCCATATTAACTTAGAATTCAGAACTATGATTATCACCCAACAACTCTTTTTTAAAATATGAATCGTAAGGCACAAAAAATATCTTCTCAAATCTCTAAACACAATATTTATCATTGTTAAAATCAGGCAACTTATCCTACTGAACCAATTCAACAACTCACTGTCCCCTTTCTATTCTTTCATTATTTTTTTGAATTAACAAGATATCATTGACCCCTGAATCAAAACATAATAATTTACTCCCCAATACACTTCCAAGATAAAATTAATCAAATGATTAACCAAATGAACTCCTTCCAAATATTGCATGGTTAATGTAGCCTTATTTTTCCAACTCAAAGCATCAACAAATTCATATTATTTTCTAGGATGGTAAGGAATCATGAAATCATAATTATTGATTAATTCCATCGATCTAATTTGTCTCATTTTCAATTATTTATGAGTGAATATATTCTTCATGATTTTTTTGATCCGTATATATTTCACACATTACAATAAACAAATGATACCTCCAAATTTTTAAGGGAATTACAACAAAAACTAATTCCAAGTCATGTGTAGGTTAATTTAACTCGTGAGGTTTCAACCCCTATGAAACATAAGAAATTAAGTGATCTTCTACATTATGACACAACCATGTCCTTTCAATGAATCATGACTGTTGAAAATAAATTCACAATTCTTGGAAGGTATGGCCAAAACTGGTGCATTTACCAATATTTTTTTAGTTACTGAAAACATTCATCACAATCTTATGTCCATATGAACATAACTCCCTTATGTGTTAACATATTTATCGGGCTAGATAACTGAGAAAAGTTTTCAACAAACATTCAGAAATAACCCACTAATTATTGAAAACTACAAATATCTATGATATTGGTAGGTATTGGCCACTCTTAATCAACTTTTGATTTAGAAGGGTCAATAGTTATGCCATATTTAGAAACAATATGAAAATGAAATGAAATTTTTTTCAACCAAAATTCAATCTTACTAAAGATTCCATATAATTTATTTTTCTTTTTTGATTATGAAACCAATACTTAAATACTTTTATGATCCTCTTAACTAATATAATATACAAAAATATCATCTATAAAAACTACACCGAAATAATCTAAAAACTGATGAAAGAATCCATTCATGAGATTATTAAATATAGAAGGGTCATTAGATAACCCAAAGGGAATAAATACCAACTCATAATTCTCATATCACATTCAGAAAACTATCTTTGGAATATCACCCCACTTCACCATCTGTTGGGGGTACCCAGACCTCAAATCAATCATCAAAATATACTGAGCTCCCTATATCTGATCATCGAAATCATCAATATGTGGAAAATGTTTTTGTTCTAAATATATATGTTATTCAAGGATCCTAAATCAATAAAATCCATCATAGAACCATCTATCTTTATTATAAATCAAAAAAGATCACCCCATGGTTAAGTTCTAGGTTGAATGAAACATTGATTAAGAAATTTTTGAAAATATTTTTTCAATTAAAACTATTTTAATTCATCTATTCAATAAGGAGGATTATAAATATTCATAGAATCATACATGTTTTAAATAGTATATTCAACCTCCCATTCAATAATAATACCATGAAATTCATCTTGTAAACATCGGTAAATTATTTCACTACTCGAATGTCACTAAAAACAGTTTCTTTATTTTCAACAACATGATCTAGATAAATTTCACAACCATATATAATCAATAATTCATCTTCATGGTATTTTATCAACGGTATAAAATCATTGAATATATCATTTTTCAATTTTGAATCTATTTTATCTTGTTAAAGTGAAAGCCAATCCATACCCAAAATGACATCAAACTAAATTATGTTAAGTTCAACAAGATTAGCTTGGAGGACTATACCACTGATGATAATATGAATATTTATATAAATAATTGTATCCTTAATACTTCAACATATAGTTTTTACCCAATGTTTTATATCACATTCATGTAGTTCTGTTTCCAATTTACTTGCAATGCTCTCAGAAATGAAAGAATGTGATTATCCAGAGTCAATTAAAGTATTTTAATATTTAGAAAACAATCCATAAAATACCTTTCACCCATTCATTTGATGGTCCCACATCAATCATTGTAGTAGAAAATGATTTTTCCATGCCCTTATGCTTTCAATCTTGTTGGTTTCTACCCCATGTAATCAACATTGTACACACATTTACATAATGTCCTACCTCATTATAACTAAATCATCTTACTACAGGTTTTTCATTTCATGTATAATCTTCTTTATTATAGTTTTGAACAACATGACCAGTCTTATAACATTAGAAGATCATCCTAGACATTGAGATACATTCTCCAAGATTCTTTTTAAGACACTTCTCTGAATTTGGAAATTTAATTTTATCACTTTTGGATTTATGGGAGTAATTATTTCCCAGTGATAGAAATTTGGATCACTTCTTTTGGATACTCCCATTGAACACCTGATCATCAGAAAACTAAATTTCTACCTTCTAAGAACATAGGTCATGTTTCTCATATCTTTGTAACTCACAAGAAGCTAATTCCCTTTGATATTTTGGCTTCAATCATGAGTAAAACTGATTTATCTTACTATCATTAAACTAGACAATATTTGGGACCCATCTTGTCAAACAGGTGGAATTTTCTTCATATGAAGCCATAAAATCGTCCTACTTTTTTCTCAATTCCAAGAATTAATTTTCCATCATAATTCGAATAACCATAGGAAAATATTTCTCAGGTATGATATTATTTAATTCATCCTATTACATGGCATCAATCTCTACACTTCCTTTAATATTTTTAATCATTGACCACCAATGATTGGTTTCACCTTCAAATCGATAAACACCAATAATATACATTTGATTTTATGAACAACCCATTACATCAAAAATATTTTCTTGGGCTTTAATCCACCCTTTAGCTTGCACAGGGATAGATTATCCTCTGAATGATGAGGGAAATTGCCTCATGAAATGCTCCACTACTAACAAATTTTTTGCGGTCGATCTGGTTGATGTCGTGCATGGACACCACAACTATTTATTTCCAGATTCAACTGATCCAACCCAGAAAAAACTATCCAGTTCTAATTTTTAACATCTTAGGATGCTGATTTGGAAGGTGGTTTTCCTATGCGTGCTTTCTTAGTATAGATACCATGTTTCCTCTATGGAAAACCATTCTGAATATACATATATTTCAAGAATAAAAATGGTTATCTTCAAATGGTATATCATTTCAATTTGAACATAAAGTAAAAATATTTTATGTATATTCTATTAAAAACATTATAACTCCAAAATATATCTATACTGACCTCTAATACCAACTATCAGGCCTTGACCACAAACATTACATAATATTGAGTTTGGTCAATAACTTGAATTTCATTCCCATTGAGGAAATTTTAAAGTTTAGAGTTTTATATAATTAGGAATTTATTATTATATATCATCCCAAAATCATACAAGCGGATACTATCAAACCAGTATCCATTTATTCCACAATGGAATCCGTATTAAAAATAAAAAATAATTTATTTTATTAATAAAAATCTTCTTGACTTCTTCCTTACACTTACTCATCAATCTACCCTATGAAAATATTTTAAAAAACATGGGAGGATCCTAAATATCTCAGTAAGGGAAACAAAAATAAGGAACACTGTCAACCGTACTAAAACATGAAAACCATGAATAAATTATCGTAAGGTAATAATTTTAATCTTTATGAATAAGTAAATATTATTTACTGAATATAATCTCATTGCTTACCTTTTGTAACCAAATGATTGACATAAAAATCATAAAAAGAACACCAAACATATAAAATTATACTTGGGACATAAACATACTTAAATGGAGTAACCATACGGTCGACTTCAACACATATCACTAAATATAATATCCATATAGCCAACTTCCACACCCAATTCATTAGAGGGTATAACATAACCACCAACCCTTGGTTAATAATGGAACCACACGTCTGTATTTTATAAAGTAACCACCCTTAATATTTCCATGTGCCATTATATAATCATAACAAGTAAATGATTGCAATTATCACAATTTCACTTATAAAATATTGTTTTCAATCACAGTAAATCATTTCAAGATATTTAAACAGTAAATACACAATTAAAACAATTTTCAATACCAATACACCCTACAAAGGAATAATAAATTTATTTTCCATTTAAAAACATTAAGGATTACAGGGGATTCCAAAAATCAAAAAACGGTTATGGCAGCGTCAGTGTCATTGTCTCCACATACATTAAAAATATTCCTCTTTGTTTTTAAGTAAAAAAAATCATAGACAAAATATTCCCTTTGAATGAAATTAAAATTAAAATTTGTTTGTTATATAACTTATAAAACAAGGTGGTGTATAACATCAAAATATGCCTCAATAAAAGGAGATTGAGACAATGTGTTTTACAGAGACTGTATCATTTCATTAAGGATAAATCAATGACAAAATTTTTTGTGAAAATTATATATACACCTAACGTAATTGGATATTTTGAGTAAAACAATAATAGATCATTCACAAATATTATTCAAAAAACAGTGACATGGATATTTAACTCAATGAATTGAAATTGAGGTATGATTTACCATACAAAGATCATTCTCTTATTAAAATAGATTAATTTTGTGCATTATATATAACTAAAAAAAATAAATTATAAATACATGATAGGATATAAAAAGTTTTTTCTCCCATAACCATTGCATGACATAATCTAGAAGTAGAAGATTAACCCAAAGAATGGAAATAGGGTTTTGAAGTTCAATTACCTTGAGTCTGACTCATCATGTACAATCATTATGTTCCTGAATAATAATGATAGGATAATTTATACTTTCTTGAGAACAATTTTCAATTTTATTATTACTTTTATATGACATTTTACCATGTTATTAAAATGACATAATTATTTAACATCATATCATACGTTCTGTCGATATTTGGTACATGAGTCAAAAATGAAATTTTTTTGATGTAAATTGTCCGTGTGGTATAACATCCATCATATCCATCTATATTAATAATTTGAATATCATTTATATCATGTATTTATGTATTTATAACAATCCATGCTATTTGGAAATAATAAATGAAATGCACCGTTCATCGAGATGGTAGGCGTACATATGCATGAATGCTACTTTCATCTATTTTTCATAATAAAAGAATAAGAATTAAATTATAATTGTAGTATAATATTAATTTTATATAAGCCTAATAGATTTAATAAAACTATCCTTTATATATTCCATTTGTAGTTGGAGCGATTCATATCGCTTTGAGGGGGAGGTTGTCCACACTTTCACAATCACAATTATCATATAACAATAATTAGGGAATCATGAAGGTATGTTTAATATGACATATCCATAATATGAAATATTTTATAATATAAATATTAAAATTTTAATTGGCAATAATAATGGTTTTACGACCATCCATGGATGCAGTATTGGATAAAAGAACAAAAACATTATTCATAGAGGCGATTAACTCGTATGACATGGACATAAATTTATCTTATTCGAATAAGAGGATTGGAGAAATGAAATATATATATGAGATATTAAATTAGAAATATATAAATCCAATATATGCAAGATTATTTTTTAATCATGCATTGATGGATTGTGGAGGTGAGAAGAAAATAGAAACAAAATAAATTTAGAGGGGTACATTGAGAAAATTGCCTCTTTAATATCCACTTAATGAAAGACCCTTGAGGACCTTGGATTTGGTCATTTGGTGATTTATAGGAACATGTTCATGTAGACAGTGTGGAGGATAGATTGTGGTAGGGATATTTGGTGATACAATTCTTTTTGGGTTGAAATATGTTTGTGGAGAGGTTGTATTTATACACAAGGAGAGGTGGGTTTGAGTGATTAATTTATGGATTAATTTATATTAAAATCCAACTATATAGAGGTGGAATTAATTTACAAGGCATATGATAGTAATTAATGTAGTATTTTCCGGTTAGGAATGTGCCAAACTGCATCTAGCCCTTAAATGTTGTAGTTTTTTTGGCATGTTAGGCATTTAACTTTAACCCTTTTCAACATTTCACTTTTACTACGATGTATAATTTTTTTAAAAAGGTAAATTTTTTATAGGAAAAAAAGTTATTGTCCACAAATCCTGATTTGGAACTTATTATTTAAAATATAAAATCCATTTTATCAAATTATATTTAAAAAAAATTTAAAATATTATTTAAAAGTAACTCCACAATCAAAACTATAAACATTTTTTAAAAGTGAATCATTCAGAAGTTTGAAATATTTTTATATCTATTTTCAACTTAAAATGGATTAAAATTACCTAAATTGGATTAAATAATAATAACATAGTTAATTACACTCTAAAAAATTAAAAGGAAAATATTAATATATAAATAAATTATACAAGAATGTGGTTTTGAATTAAAATTCATAATTTTTCACTATTGTTTAAAATGTGAATGTTTTCAGAAAAATATGAAACATTTATCCAAAAAAATTCATTTCACAATTCTATAGAAGAATTTTGTTATATAAAATAGAACATATTATATTGTCAAAAAATGATTTAAAAATGGTTTTCCATCAAATGGAAAAAAAACTACCTTTTAAAAATATTAGAGTTTTTATTTCTTAAAATATGATTTATTATCATTTTAAGTCTCTAAATTTATTGGATAAATTTTAAAAACACTTATAAAAAATGTGTAATCATATTGTATTTTTTTATTATCACCATTACCATGGCTAGGCTTTGACTACAATTTAAAATAATAATAATATTATTATATTATTTTTTCATATAACTCTGTGTTGTGTGCAACGTAAGATTTTGGAGAAACCTATTGTTGCATGCTGAGTATAGTGTCATACAAAGAATCTCATTTAAAATAATTTTTATTATTATTCATACATATTAATAGATTTGAAAATTTATTATTCTATAAATACATGGAATGTTACAAACACGAGTGGCATATGTTTCCCAAAACTGAGAAATCATTCGAACATTTTATTTATTTAATGAGAGTTATTTATATATAAAAAAAATTAAAAACCATTTAAATAATTTAAAAAACTAGGATAAATTTTAGATCTAATCATAGGGATCCTTGCACTCTGAAAACATTTAATTTTCCTAGGGGATCATGTAGAGACATTAATATGAGGTGAATTAATTTATACAAACATTGATAAATTATTCCGTCATAAAATATTTACCCCTTACTATAATTTGGACCACTATAATTGTTATGAAATATGGATATATTTAATCATTCCTAACATATATTCATACAAAATTTTATATAATAAATATTGGAAGCATAAAAATGATATTTTTCAAGGGACAATACAAATACGGGAACCTAAGACTTATTGTGTTCATTCATTATTTTGAGACACAAATATCCATTATTATAGTCATCTTAAAACAAATAGGTTGGAATAAACTAGACCCTAGTGTTACATATACTATAACTAAGAAGGAATCAACATTTACCCTTGGATAGTTTTCAGCTTAACCTAAATATTCATTATATTATATAGGTGAACAATTCTTTATAATACCCCCAAAAAGTATTGTTGAGTTCACTCTATGTGTCTTGTATTTGATATCAATGATGGTAAATAAATATTAAGTATTAGGTAATCATTATTTAAATATAGAAGGAGGATGAATTAATGAAAAAAATAAGATATTATAAGTCAGAAGAAGATCATAATAATTACGTCATCTATAATAGGTGTGTATAGAATGAAACACATTTCATAGATGTTGTTTATTGATACTAGTCATTGTTATTTCAATGTTATTAATGGATACTCAATAAGGGAATTAATTTTTAGAGATTTTATGAACTATGGAGAATTTATAAATAACTTATTTATTTCTAGGATGATGATGATGGAATATTGTTTAAAGAATTAAGAAGTGGAGTTTGAAGGTATGATGGATAATAGATCATGTTTTTATATTACGTGTGAATTCACAAATGAATTATAATGTGAGTTTATACAAATTTGGACAGCTCAAATCTAGCGAACTACCCAAATAGGGGATCTTTCCTGCAGGGACTACCTGACCAAGCTCAAAGGTGAGCCAACTAACCAAGAGCATCTTGGTAGCCTATGTAAGGTATCACACATTGTTCATGGGTGTATCATTTTATATTCAATACATCGCACATTAATAATAATGGTTCTTATCTTTACATGTGTGGGATAGAATGGGAGATCAAGGGAGAGAACCTATACCCAAGAGGATTTCATTTCCCTTAAATGGGATTAGATTTGATAAATAACAAGTTCCACAAATAGTTTAAAATCAATGAGTGTTACACTCTTTTTTGGGTTCACTATCGATGAATTAAAAATATATTTACATTTCATAAGTCATGGGACTAGTTGAAATGAAACCAAAATAATAAATTTCTACCACTATCCATGGTAGGGTTTTTTGCGCATCAAAGAACATTAATACAACTCCTGTGATCTTGTCAAGAATTTGAATGAGATAAATTGCATAATGCAACTTTATGAGTAGAAAGGGAAGGCTGTACTGGGACTGATGATCATCTTGATCAATAATATTTTCATATGTTTGATCCATCCACAATAAATGTTTTTAACATCTGGTTAATCGCCACAATCAATTAATTAATCATGAAGATAATCTATTGTGTTGTACAAATGGTTGATCTAGACTTATACGTATTGAAAATCTAATGATTTAAACACATGATCCGTTGAAACTAATACATATGGTCAATACAATGATTAGGAAATGTGGTTGATTCAAATTGTTATATATGGGTGACCAAATGAGTTCTACATGGGGTCAATCCACACTAAGATAGTATGGATGCACAAATGGTTTATCCTCAAAGTTGATCTATTGTGATATGATGTGTAACATATCATAGATTCATGAAAATATAAGTTCCATATAAAGTCCATGCATGTATATACAGTGATAAAAATATTAGAACATTGTTAGAAAATAATGACATGAATTTGTAACAATAATATAAAAATGAAAAGTAGAGGAAGAAGTTTAAGTGATTCACATTAAAAAGAATATTAATCCAATATTCATATGTATTCTACGAAAGACAATTATGTTGTGAAGAAATAAAATGAAAATTCACACAGTGTGGTTCATCCATTTTGGATAATTAAAGATGATTCGTTCACTAATAGTTTTCTATGTAACCATCTGCATAAACATCAATCATGTTTACAATGATTTTCTATTGATGAGGAAAATGAACTTTTGTGGTATTTAATATCACATTAATAAAATACATTCAATGTGTGATGATATTAAAGGAAAATAATTATCATTATCTATTAATCATTATTTAGAAAACTTTTTGAATATGGAATGAAGGGTCTTTGGATAAGCCAACATCATAATGATTGGAGTAGTGGATGTAACGTTGAATTGCATGAATATTCATGCATACATGTTGTTTAAATGGAATTATTTTTTGGATTCAACAAAAATAAAGATCCTGTGATGTCATTATATATCATGAATGAAAAATAAGGAATAGGTCTATGACTTCAGAGCTTTCAAATAAGATGATCATAAAATTGAAAAATGAAGATATTGGGTGCTTTTATCTACAATAAATATTGGTAATTTAGAATATGATATTTATATCATAATGAAAATAATGGAATAATGAAATAAAATGTGATTATTGAAAATCATTATAGTTTTATTATCTCTAAATATATATAGTAGGTTAAATAAATTTAGATATTTGTTTGACACTATTATTCTAAAAATAAATATCAATCTCTCACGAGAAGTGATGATGAATTGATATTCCCAAAAAAAATATTTAATATTTTTATATTTTAGAAAGTGGGTATTCCAATGATTTTAATGTTCTTAAAATGTGAAATATGATAAGAAGAACCATTGATATCTATGTTCATTAACTATATAAGAAGGGGAAGAGTGAATAAGGGGGGTTTAATGCATATCAGTTCCTAGAGAAAAATAAGTTATATACGACTGGAATATGATAAGAAAAGAAGAAATCGTAGCATGATATATTTTTCATAAGAATAAAAGTGAATCATTTATCTATGAGATAAGAGTTAAATCAAAATTATATATGTGAAAAACAAGTATAAGTTTCTAGTTTATACTATGATGAATACGGAGTGTGTTTGTGCATAACTATATATAAGAAATATGAGGAAGGTGGTTGGATTCTTTTGCTCATGTATAATAAGAGAAATAATAAGAGGACCTAAAACCCATGTAGACCATATAAAACAACCAACAACATCACTTCCATGACAATAAAACACATCCCATCATATCCCTACACAATAAAAATCCTACCAAATGACCCCCATGAATGGAAATTATTTCATGCTAAGTAGATAAATAAAAAAAGATCCCAAAAAACACACACATCCCTATATCCACAAAATTTTGAAGTGTTTTAATTTTATTACTTCTATATTTTTCATGGATATTATTAAAAAATCCATATTCCTTGGGAATCCAATTATTTTCTAGATATACATTTTTTCACCTTTTATTCAGGGTGCAACCACACTATAACAGAAAAGGATCACATTTTATATCATTTATTATGTAATCAAGGAACCAAACAACCACTCTTTTTAGCACTACAAACAACAATTCATTATGATATCAAAAAAATAAATAAAAAAGTTAATCATGTGGTAACTCCGCCAAATGATTAAATTTAAATAATTACAATTAATTATATTTATTATCTCAAACCATAATATCCACCCAAAGGAAATAAAAATAATGTAATCGCCTCACATATCATGTAAAGACCCAAACCTAGTAGCCCAGATTCAGTGCCTTAAATCATTACATTGGTATGATTATATGGAATTTTATCCCAAAGTATTGAATGGTTTATTATATTTTGAAAAAATGATACATATGAAATTTCAACATTACAACATGAAGTTATGTACAGCATATCAACTATATTGGAAACACCCATATACTTCTAGATTATCCTTATAGGTCATTTATAAAATACATCATTACATCTTGGGGAAAAATAAACATAAGAAATATGTGAGATCAGATGCTCAATAAGGGTATGTAATATAGTGGACGAAAATTAATAAACTATAAGGAATGATGAATAACTAAACACAGTTGTTATCAAAACAAAAACATGATCATAATAAGGATCGAGTGAAAAATTATTAAAATAATACATATAACTGATCAAAAGAGAATAAAACTTATCCATGGATATTCTACTAGTCAAATAATCACATTTGTTATCAAATAATAATCTCATAATCAGGGTCTTAATAATTTTTGATATTATAAACATACCATCAACACTTTATCTAAGACACCATACATGATTGGGTTAGACGGTAGACCATAGACAAACTATTTTTCCTCATGAGACCTATCGATGAGTAGATAGGATACGGCATGCCCCAACCAAAACACACTATGTACAACACACTATTCGCATGAAATTTTTGATACATAATCAACTTATACATTCATATTTAAACTAACATACGGAATGTAAAAAACATTCCCCAATCAATAATCATAAATAATAACCATTCAGAGTAATATGGTGAATGATTCCATGATAGAAAATCCACCATTGAACTAACCATGAACCATTAAATAAAATATGGAATATGATATCATTAATTATTAATTCTAATTAATCATAGTAATCCACAAGAGTGTAGTAGAAGAAAATACCCATTTAAAATCAAATAGTAATTCTTGGGAGAAATACTCTTTTAATTTCCAAGTAAATGTTCTTTTGGAAAAATATTTGGATAAAAATAGAAGTGAAATAATATAGTTTGTTTATAATAAAATGAGTTATATAATAAATATAATGGTATCCTAAAATATATTATAGGGTACAATTGAAAATATGTAAGAATTCAAAATGTTCCCTTGAATCAGGCTTGTTTATCAAGAATAATTTGAGAAAGATCATTTTGAAACATATAACTCCCCATAAAATAAAGAATTATTATGGTTGGAAAATATAAATATAACATTAAAAAATAATTTATGATGATTATATAAAATAAAATAAAAATTTCATATGGTTAATGAGAGAAAAATAATATCCCAAAAAAATGGGGGATTAGGTAGAAATCGGTACCTTATATCTGAATGTTGTCCGCACATGAACTTAATGTCATAGATAATCAAATTAAATACATTAATTAATTAACTAAGAACCTCTTATATATGTATTTTATTTATAATAATTTTATTATGTTCTTTAATGACCTTTTTTATGATTTACAATTTAAAATCTTATTTCTTAGGAGCAATCGTTTCCTTGGTTTTCCTGATCTATATTCTTGTGTATGATTATGGAAGTTCAGGAGGGAATGGTATAATTATAAAAAATTGAATTTATATGGAATTAATGAAAATAAATAATTTTAAATATATATATACATCATTTGGTTCTATGGTATGATGATGAATCCCAAGATAAGGACTTTATGGATAATCATTTAAATTATTACAGAGGTTATAGATCATAAGGAACTCAATTTTTTCATCATTTTTTATTATGTAAATTCTTTACCTATAAAACATAAATATTTTGTAATAAATATATTAAATTATAGTTTATCCAAAATAATGGTGTCATTACAATCCTTGAATTAAAAATAGAAGAACAAAACTTTTCCTCCCACCAAGTTTGCAAATCGACACCTCACAGATGATTATTTCATTTTTAAATAAGATAGAGAGAATGGGAGAGAAAAGAGTTTGATGAAGGATATTCCATTAAAATGATATCATTACACTATATATATTATATTGGAGTTATAATGATCGTTTTTATAGAGGATATGATGAGAGAATATTATGTGAAAGGAACATTAAAAGAAATTAAACAGAAAAGGTAGAGGATTTTACCCGTTGAATACTCCTACATGAGAACCTACTTAAGGGAATTGGTTTGGTCTTTTTATGAGTCCAAGAGATCCTGGATGTGGGGGAGAGGATTGGGGAGAATATTTAGAAGACATTTGATAAGTCTAAAATCATGGAAGGTATGAGGGGAAGGGGTGGTGGGAGGTGGTATTTATAGAGGAGGATAGGGGTGATTTCTCGTTATTTTATTCATTATGTAATTATGATTTTCATAAAAAGAAATAGTGTTGGTAAATGTTACTAAATAAAGTTATATGTTCATGTGATTTCAAACCAAGGGTTATTACATCATCCAAATTTCACTAATGACTCAATAAATCATATATTTATGATTAATCATAAATAATTGTATTTTAATATTTAAAAAATTAAAATATTTTAGAAAAAACACCAAAAATTTACCATAAAATGTTTTCAATGTGTATATTTCAAAAATGACCACCATTTTGTGAAAATAATTTTCAAAATATGATAAACTTAATTTTTAATTTAAATCATCATTTACTCAAAAAATGTAGATTTTATATCTCTAACTGATTTTATAAAGCTTTCATAAATAAACTAAGTTATCATAAAAAGATTATAAATTAATAAAAAACTTATTTACGAATACATTTTATGAAAATAGAATTTTTTTAAATCATTTTATTAATTATAAAATTGTAATTAAATATTTACAACTCACAATAATAGGAGTAGATAATTAATATTTTTTGAAATATTTATTTACCTATACTATAATATAATTATATCATACATTCATTTAAAACATGTGCAAATTCTATATATACTAACATGTGTGGGGTTACTACTTAATTGGATAATTATATATTCATAAGGGTCATATTAATATTCCTAAAATCATTTTACTATTTCATTGGTATAGGTTCCTTAACTCAAGAAATACCTCTTGTTTCATTCATTATTCATTTATGATATTTTACTTATGTTATTTATGTTATTTTATGTGATCTATACTATATGAAATAAACATTAGAAGGGAAATTTCTTTGATAATGTTTTGGGTCATTACATTCTCCCCTCCATTAAAAATCTCATCTTCAAAATTTCTTGATTGTTACCCCGCAGAATGATTGGGAAGTTCTTTATCATATGATCCTCAGGATTCTACATCTCCTATTCAATTTTATGGTGTTTCCAATGTACCTTTACCAGCTGAGTTGTATGATACCACTAGGATTTTTCTTTAGTTTTTGGAATCTAGATAGGCACTTCATAATAAGATAAATGATATTCCAATTATATTCCTTAATAAGTGAGTACATGTGTTGGGTATGACATGTAATTCCTTAACAAAGAGACATGGAACACATTGTGTACCTTATAAAGTCTAGGTGGATTTTCCAGATGATAATATACAACTCCAATTCTCTCCAAAATTTACAAAGGAGAAATATACATGGGGCTCCATTTCCCTTTCTTCCCAAATATTATAAGACCCATTCATGGAGATACTATCAAGAAAACCCATTCTCCTACATGAAATTACAAATCCTTCCTTCCATTATTGGAATAACTATTTTTCCTACTTTAAGTTACATTTGTAACGGTTTTAATAGTAACTACCTTCACTATTGTTCCATCCACATGCTATGGGCCCACAATAATCCTTTCACAAATTTCATCTCCATATGTGGGTGCCCAACGTCTATTTCTGTATAATGCTTCATATAGTGCCATTTGAATACTAGAATGGAGACTATTATTGTAAAAAAAACACAAAAAAGGTAAGTATCGATCCCACATACCTTTAAATTCAAGTGAGCATGATCTCAACATGTATTCTAATGTTATTATCATTCTTTTTGACTTCTCTTCAGTTAGAGGGTGATAAGAAGTACTCAAATGAATCTCAGTATCCATTGATTTCTAGAGACATTTCTAGAATTTTTATTCAAATAATTGATGACAATCAAAGACAATTGATATAGGTTCTCCATAATGTCTTAAAACATCATTAGCATGGAGTGGTGCAAGACGTTTTAGTGGTAAATCCTCCTTTATAATGATGAAATGTACAGATTTGGAATGTTTATGAACAATTGACCCATATTACATCTTTATTTATTGGGGTTGTTGGTAATCTAGTGACAAATTCCATAGTGATGTTATCTCAATTCCATGTAGGAATGGGTATGGATTCATGAAACCTCTATGATGTTTTCTTTCATCCATCACCTATTGATAGACTAAACATATTTCCACATAATCAATAATTTCCCACTTCATACTATCCCCCCAGATTTGTTCCATCAAATCATTATACATCATATAGACACCAGTGAGTATAGAGAAATTAGAGCTATGGGAATCATCCAATATCTCCCTTTGTAGTTCGGGTATAGAGAGAACACATAGCCCCCCCCCCCAAATTTCATTATTCCATCCTTAAACACAATTTATGGAAACAACCCATCATTCAAAGATTTAAATTTCTTTTCATGATTCGAATCATTACATTAAGAACTATTAATTAATTCCAATAAATATAGTTGGGAAAATAGTTGAATAATTAATGATCTTTCACCTTCCATGATTATTCCCATATCCATATTTGCTAGATCCATGTACACCTGATCTTTTTTAATCCTAATTTTGTTCATAATTTCACGATCCTTCTTACTCAAAAAATCATCCTCCATATTTTCCCTCCCTAGAGGGTATTTTATTTAATAATCATAATCCTTGAGTTTATCGATCCATCAAATTTTCCCCTTTTTTAATTATTTCTATGATAAAAAATATTTCAAACTCTTGTGATCCATATATATCTCACATTATTTACCATAGAGATAGAGCAACTATATCTTTAAAGCAAAATATTTCCACTTCTAACTCAATATCACGATTTGGATAGTTTTATTCATGTGTTTTTTACTACCTTTATAAATAGGATACAACACTTTCATTCGGTACAAGGAAACCACCAATACATTTATTTTATGCATCACTATAAATCACATACGCACCATTTTTAGATGGTAGATTTAGGATTAGATAATTGACCAATATCCTCATTAATTAATCAAAACATTCTTCACATTATCTTTTCCATATTAAATTAAACCCTTTATAATTATTCATGGTTAATTGATTAGCTAAGAAAGCAAAGTTTCCAATAAAAATATGATAATAATTATCTAATCCAATAAAACATTGTACCTTGGTTTTGTTCCATGGTGTAGGCCAATTCTGAACCACCTTTGTCCCCATAAGATCAACTATGATTCCATACATAGAGACAACATGGAAAAGAAAAGAAATAGTTGGAAGCCAGAATTAACACTCTCTAAACTTCCCATATAACTCATTTATTCTATGAGTATTCATAAAATACAATAGCGATTCTCATGATATTCCTAGCTTTTCGATTATATTTAGATTCTATAAATAAATACTACAACAAATTCATCAAAATAATTGTTGAAAACTCTATTCCTTAGATATATGAAAACAAAGTGTATATTAGTTAGTCCAAAAGGATTTACTGTAAACTCGTAATTCCCACACCTTGATCAAAATTTTGTCTTTGGAATATCAACTTTCAGTAAAAGCATCAAATGATATCCAGATCGATGTTCAATCTTCAAAAAATATTGAGATCTGTGAAGTTGATCAAATAAATCATCAATGTGATGAAT
This sequence comes from Viscum album, assembly GCA_963277665.1. Lineage (NCBI taxonomy): Eukaryota > Viridiplantae > Streptophyta > Magnoliopsida > Santalales > Viscaceae > Viscum > Viscum album. The sequence continues at coordinate 328,079,754 of OY728152.1, read as the reverse complement.
ATGATAGTTTTTCTTTATCATAATAGAATTGATTTCCCAATATTCAATAAATAGACTCATAGACCGATCTTTCTTTTGAAAAATATAATAATGGATCTCAATGGAAAAACACTATAGAGAATAAATACATTACCAATCATTTCATATAGTTGATTCATTATCACCAAAAAATTCGTCTATATCCAATCTATAATGTGTCTTTTATATAGGATTTGAACCTAGAATTAAATTAGTATAAAACTCAATTTCTTTCATAAGAGGATGTCCAGGTTAATCCTATAGAAATACACAAATTTATTATGGAAAAATAGTTATATCATCAACATGAATATTTAATCCATCACCCAAAAATATTGTATTATATTACTCCCCCATAATTTCATTTAGACGAGCTACTGGAGTTGATATAGATATGAATCAACTAAAGAGGTTTATTCTCTAAAGATAAGGGACTCTACATCAATCTCAAAACATGTAACATCCTTCTTCATGAAATATATTTTCACATAATAATTTGAAACCAAATACAAAGAAAGAATTATATCAAAGTAAATCATAGGTATGATGAGAAGTTTAGCAAATAAATCCTATTTATGTGTCATAAAGGGGACTGATTGATACATCTTTATTGCAATGATACCTCCCTTAAGTGTCTTGACTGATAGCTGCTTATATTAAATCAAGTTGGAAATATTAATTTTTCTTTGAAAAATTGAAGATATAAAATAATGTGATTATATAGAATCAAATAATGAATTTGATAAGATTGAGGAAATGATAATAGTACCTACCACAACATCATTAGTATCTCCAACCTCAGTAGTTGAGACCACATAAGCTTCCCCTTTCCCATTTGGCCTTCTTTTGGGAAAATTTCCATGATTTGTAGAAAATTCATGTGCATATTGTCTCATATATTTAAATGTATAGAATTGAACTTTGTCAGATTATTTTTTTCCCTTTCAATCACGAGATTGGTATCGTTTTTCTTCACACTGGTAATAGACTCTCATTCACTTCAGAAAAGTACCAGGAAGTTTCTTCCTACTATTAATGTAGATTGTAAGGTCAAATATTCCCTACTTCCCCATTTTTATATTTTTTCAGAGTGCTTAGTAGAAATATTCTTCTATTTCATTTCTTTGAATTCATAGGACATAGAGAATTACTTTTCTGTCTTGATTGTACATGAGAGTATATCATCATATAATGAGAAATTTTGGGTGACCAGTGTCCTTTAGAAGAATGGGTATAAACTATCCAAGAATCGATCAATCTTGCTCCATGGATTACCTATGTTGACTAAGTAATTCCTTGTTAATCATGAAAATTTTCCATAATACTTTCCAAAATTTTATACTCTTTCTATATCAGACTCATGAACTACCCTCTATATCATGTCTCTATTTTTGAGGAAAATATTTTTCTAAGAAAAATCCCTAAAAATGCATCAATTCCATATTTTCAATTTCTTACTCCTACATTGTTTTTTGAATTAGTATCCACCATTTATTTTCTTCTCTTGATTGATGATAAACTGTCATGAAAACCTGATCCCCATCATTAACTTCCAAATCATGAAATATCTCCTTTAAGGAACATATCCACTACTCCTGTACAAATGGGTTTATAGTCCAATTGAATGATGTTGGCTGTTATCATATAAATTTTTCTAACATTCCTCTTTCAAAATGTGGTTTGAGATTCCTCATATGGGTAAGGTTATTTTTCATAACATAATTCAACTATCCAAGTATATTTATACATTTCTCAACACTTTTTTCAACTCCAATACCGACCTTATTATCTTTTATAGGAGGGAAATCCATATATGGGATACACGCATTGATATAGATTCCATTATTTCCATAAGGATGAATTTATAAATATTTACAAACACTTGATTAGGTTATGAATAAAAATGTATAATCTCAAACGAGAAAAAAGATTAATATTAATTAACATTCTATGAATCGTTATTCTCATTATCATAAACATGATTTCCTTGAGGAAATATTCAACTTTAAATCCTTTATTATGTTTTGTATTGAAAATTTTACTTAACCTAAGCATATCCCTAGGTAGTGTCAAACTAGGTGTGTAGTAAAACCCGTTTTCATGTACTTGGTTACGCCGACTCAGGCCCGAGACACTTTTTTGGATTTGTTAACCCAAGGTGCATCTATGAAAGAACCATGTCCATTTTTAGTATGTAGATAGTGATGTATTTATATGATGTGCAACCTAATTTATACATTAAAAAATATATAGGATGTTATTACATTCATATCCTCAATTACTATATTAGGGTTATGTTCCCTAATCCATATTTTCTAAATGTAGTTTCCAAGGATTCAACTAAACTTACTTTGATTCCAATAATGATTACCCAAACTCTAGAATCCCAGAGTCGGTTCCTTAATGAACATTTTTATGATTACAAGGAATAACAACCTGAAGGATATAATACTTTAGTAAATTTGTAAAAAAATATATGTACATAAGTTCAACATTACAACTTGAAATGAAGTAAAGCATACTAACTATATTGAAAACACCCAAAAACTTATTAACAATCCTTGCATGTCATTCATAATATAAATATTCAAATCATGGGAAAATTAATCATAATAAAGGTGGATCTCAAATGGTCAGTAAGGGTAATTAATAAAGGGGAAGTATAAAATAAACCATGAGGAAACGTGAATAACTAAAACACTAGTTATTAAAACAAAATCAAGATAATTATCTGGAAGGAAATAAAACAGATTAAATAAATCCCTATAAGTCAACATAAGGGAATCAAAATTAACCATAAATATTTTACTAGTAGAATAACCACATAGAATTTAAAATTAGAATCTCAAAATGAAGTAATGCATAATGTGGGACATCATAAACATACCCTCAACACTTTATCCAAGAAACCATACATAATTTGGTAATATTTTAGCCCATACCAAATCTAATTTGTCTCACGAGACCTATTAAATCACCAAGGGGATATAGAGGGCCCCACCAGACACTTAATAAGTCTAACTCAATCCTTATATTAAATGGGAGAAACATAATCCAAATATTCATTCATATTGAAACTAATATATTAAATGTAAATAATAGTCTCGAATATGTAAACATAAACCCAAACCATTCAGAGAAATATGGTAAATGGTTTCAAGATAACACATCCATATTCAAACTAATCGTAAACCATTAAATAGTTGATTTTATATGATATAATAAAATATTAATCTCAAATAAACATAATAATCAGAAAGGGTTTTGAAATAGATGAAAATACTCATGTAAAATCATCATGTAATTTTTTAGGGAAATACTCATCTACTTTTTAAAGAAGAGTTATTTTGAAAAAATAATTTTAAAAAATAAGAAATAAACTAATATAGTATTTTCAAAATAAAATGAGTGGTTTTAGAAAATTAATTTTTTCTTAAAATAGAATATAGTGTGCACTTGAAAATAGGTAATAATTTGATAAGTTCCCTGGAATTGGGCTTGCTTATCGAGAATAATTTGTGAATGATTATTTTAAAACATTTATCTACAGATAAAATAAATAAGGATTAAAATTGGTACATAAATATATAACATTATCAATTATGTTTTACAGAGTACATAAGAATAAATAATAATTTCATTTGGGGTCAAGGAAGAAAAGGAGTAACCTGAAAGAAAATGGAGGTTCGGGTAGAAACCCTTACCTTGTGGTTGAATTTGTTCTACACTTTACCTTAATATCCTGGATAATTAAATTAAATACAACAATTTATTAATCTATATCCTTTTATACATTTATATGATTTAGTATAATTTTATTATGTTCTTTTATATACTCTTTTATTAGTTATAAGATACAATTTTATTGCTTGAGGGAACTCGTTTCCTTGGTTGTCATGATAAACATACTTGTATATGAGTATGGAAGATCATGTGGGAAGGGTATAATTATATAGAATTTAATTTATATTATATTAATGAAACTAAATATTTTTATATGATTATATATATCATTTTTTTATAAGGTGTGAGTATAAGTCATTAGATAAGACATTTAGTGATAAACATTTACATTTATACGGTGGTTATTGATCGTATCGAACTCATTTTGTATTATCATTTAGTGTTACGTAAATATGTTATGTAAAGAACATAATAAAGGTTTTAATACATATATTATAGTATTTTTAACCATAAAAATGTATTAATTAAAATTCTTGAAGGATAAATTGATGAACGAAAATCTGCCATCCACGAAAGTTATAAATCACCACGTCACAGATGATGATTTTGTTATTAAAATAAAAGAGAGGTAGAATGGAGTTTGATGAAGGATATTAAATTAACCTGATATAATTACAGTATATAGATGATATTGGAGTTATAATTATCATTTGGATAGAGGATGTGAGGAGAGAAAAATAAAGTAAAGGAGCTTGAAAAGAAATTAAATAGAAAAGGAAGAGGCATTTTCCTCTTGAATACTCCTCCTTAAGAACATCTCGAAGGGGATTGGTTTTGGTATTTTGATGAGACCTTGAGATATTCAACATGTGGGAGAGTATTGGGCAGAATATTTTTCTGAAAATGTAAATGGCTCAGATCTTTGAAGGTGTGAGGACAATGCATGCTAAGTGGTGGTTTTTGTAGTGGAGGAGAGGGGTGATATCTTATTATTTTATTCATTATTTTATTATTTTTCTCAAGAAAAGAAATAGTCTTGATACCTATGACTAAATAAATTAATTATTTCATTTTTTATGACCATGGGTTTTTATATTTGTAAAACATCACCAATGACTCAATAAACCATGTATTTATCCTTTATCGTAAATTACCATATTTAACTATTCACTAAAAATTCAAGTATTTTTGAAGAATCCTAAAAATTTACCCTAATCATTAGTTTTTGTAGAAGTCAATAATGAAATACATTTTATGAAAATAATATTCTAAATATGTGAAAATTAATTATTAATTAAAAACATTATTTACTCGAAAAATAAAAATTTTAAATATATAATTGATTTCATAACATATTCATAAATAAACTATGCTCCAATCAAATTACCCTAAAATAATAAGACAAAAAATAATTGACTCATGAATAAAATTTATGAATTTCTTTTTCTTTTCAATCATTTTATTAATAACAAAATTTTAATTAAATATTTATAACTCAATAAAATTCCAACCCTAAATTATTAATTTTTAAAATATTCATTTACCTATACTATGATATGATTATACCATAATTTGATTTATAAGGTTCCAATATTTTATATATAATATCTTCAATGAGGTTAATATTAATTCTATTTATTTATTTTTCATATGGTTCATATTAATATTCTTAAGGTCAAGTTACTATTTCATCAATATATGTTCCATAACTTCTAGAAATAAATCTTATTTAATTAATTCTTTATTTATGATGTTTTTATTTTTTTCTATAATTTATTTTATATGATCTATTCTATATGAAATAAATATAAGAAGGTAAATTTAATTTTTAGTGTTTTGGGTAATTACATATCATGTAAATCGGAGAGAATGAGGATTTCATGCCTTAGGAAAGCATTTATGATTCGTTGCGCACAATAGGGTTAAGAAGGACATCTCACAAACCACAACTGTAGAATATAATACTAGAAAAACCCTCAATGAACCAAGATTTAATCAAAACAAACCCCCAAAAAAACATCAAAACTAAAACAACATCCCCATGATAGATCTCTCATAGTAGAATGAGGGAATACATTGAGAATGGATGAAGGGTGTACTACCGATTGGTAAAACACCACCTCTTGAACCCAAGGATCAATGAAGGTAGAATGCAGATAAAAGATATCTAAAACCCACTGAGGGTTCACTTAAAAAGTGTTAGATACCAAATTCCAAATGATAAATTATTCATTTAAACTATGTTTACAAATATCTTGTAACTCTCCCAATATAAAACATTTACCACACCTTTACATTATAAAAACCACAACTATGCAAAACATACATTTTAAATCCATCATTTAGGTCATAAATAGTTTTCTATGAAAATAATATTTCCACGAGTTGGAATTATCTTATTCCATAACTTATCCTCTTACAGTGTAATCCCATTTTATTTTGTATCCCATAACCACACATAATCCATAAGTAGAAAACCACATAAACTCCAAACCACATAATTACATATAAACCCGTCTTTTATGGTATAAATATCGTTCTATTGTATTTTATTGATCTAATCTCCACTGAACCTCCCCTAGAATCATAAGAGCACTATATAATGAAAAAAATATAAAATTAATGGGATATAAGGCAAGATCCATTACATTAGATAACTCTCAAATGATTATCTTTATGACGAATCAAGACCAAAAATGAAAGTAAATAAATGTGTTCTGAAAAACATTTTGTGAGATACCTATCAATGATATCAAGAGACCTAAAATGATACCACTATCCAAACTCACCCCAACCCATCCATGTGCCTAAAAACTAGGGAGAATTCTTTCACCACTACTAAACCATTACTTCCCACATATAGGATAAATCTTTTAGAACAAATGGTCTCCAGTGTCAAATTACAAGGGCCTATAACTACGGTAAGAATAAGACTTATAATAGTCTTACAAGACCATCATCAACTATTAATCAAAATATATATTCCTAGTCACGCTTTTCACAATATTTAGACTATGAACCACTATCTCTCAAACCGTCACTCATCCTAATGAAGAATGACATCACCACCCATAAAATTCATAAAATGGGGATATGCTAATAGATGATTGATAGATATTTATGTATGAAACCTCAACTAGAGGTAGGTGACTTACCCATGACCCACCAATGTCTATGGTACAAGAACACACTTTTTCTTCAAGTCTCAGGATGGTTCGCTCTATTTTACGATCTATCTGAGGGTGGAAAGTAGCACTAAGGGGAAACGGGGAGACTAAATCATACTGTAATAGCCTATAGAATCATCATGAAAAGCGAGGATCCACATCATAGTTTATTTTCCTCAATAACCTATGAAGCCTAACCACATTATTTGTAAACCTCATCACCAAAACATCCATGGTACTCGACTCACGGTTCACTTGAATATGAGTTGACTTTTTCAACTATTCCACTATCACCCAAAATATATCACAACCTACCATAGCTCAGGGTAACCCTATGAAGAATTATATTTATATTTATTACCACTTATACTTTAAAAACTTTAATGTACTATAAAAACCTCCATGAACATTACTCTTTATATTCACCTGCTGGAAAACAATCAATTTTCAACCAACACCACCATTGACCATTTCATCCCCAACCACCAAAACATTCTCCTAAAATGGTGACACATCTTTGTCACTATATTATGTACTACTAAAGCTATGTTGTAAAACTGATGTAAAAACTCTCTACACACTATCAAAAAACCAATAGCCTTCCCTGATATAACAACTAATTACAACCAACCTGTGACGATCCATTTGGAGAATCATTATGGCCCACACAGTCACTCATCACATCTAAATCTGAGTATCCCCAAAGATAATCTTTCACCTAATAAGTCAATAAAATGTCCAAAATCATATTACAATGAAAATCTCCTACAATTCACCCTCTCAAATCAAGATGCATCACTGAAGCTCCTTCATCCCCTTCCAAACATCCAAATATTCCCAAAATACATCCCATTGGAACATACAACTCAATGCATCCGGAACAAAATTTCCCTTTTTTTGGGTGTAAGTGATATAGAAATATTAATATTGAAGAAACTCCATCCAACTAAACTAAAATGGATTCATGTTCCATTGAGAGAACATATTCTAAGCTTATAGGGCCCTTGAAAACCACACAGATATCACAAATAAGGTAATTTCACCACAAATATAGAGAAAATATGACATATGAAAGCTCCAAATAATGGGAGGAATGATTATTATAATGAGTACATAACTTAGTATACCAATGAGTGATCATTGGGCTCTTATACATATATATCAATCCTAATAAAAGGCGGGAAATTTCACCTAAAATATCAAAAATGCATCCTCCTCAAGAAGAAAAATCATTTGATCACTGATAAAATTATCCTTTTGGTCACAAAACTTAGTTAGTAATAGATCCCTCCATATAAAATATTCAACCTTCCTGGTCTATTTTGTAAGTGGGGCAACTAATGGACCGAAATTAGGTGCAAAACTCGGATAATAACCAGGGAGACTGAGAAAAATATGAATTCCTACAATATTCTTAGGTGATTCCCAAGGAACAACTACCTTGAACATCAATGGGTCTACTGCCACATCCTACTGAGACACCACTTGTTCAATTAAATTCTCTATTTTTATCTAGAACTTTGACATTGAAAATTATTGTAGAGTTGGTTGTGTCAATGAACCTGAAAAATATCTCAGAGATTCTATACATGATTCCACTATTACTTATAGTAGATCAAGATATCATAAATTAATATGATGAAAACCCAGCCTAGGAATTCAAAGAACTAGGAGTTCATGAGACCCTTAAATATAGATGGTACATTCGTAAAACTAAATGAAATGATAAAAACTTGAAGTGGCCATAACTTCAACTGAAGTTTTTGTTCGAGATATCATATCCACCACCCTAAATTATTGATATCTAGATCATATAGAAATCATAGAAAACAAAATATCCCCTATATAATGGTCGAATATATCATTTATCCTTTTAATAGGGTCATGATTCACGACTATTACATGATTAAACCACAGGTAGTCTATACATAACCTTAGACCACCATCGTTCAACTTGCTGAAAACCCATGGGGAACCCTATAAAGTTACACTAGGTTGCATGAAACCCCACAGCGTTAGATCATCCACCTATAAACTCTATCACGAAATAGATCTGGTAGCCATCTAAACCGACACCTTAACTAGTCCATGGAAAGACCTGAAGGGCATTCCCTATCCTCATGGGCTATCAGAAGATTCCAAGTATCATGAATAAGTTTTTGGGAACTATTTACCTATGTTTAGAATAATTAAAAAACCAAACACAATAAATAAAATGAATCTGAAAATTTAGACCAATTAAGCATTTAATAAAATTTAGATATGAAATACAAAGATTTTGAAAAATCCCAATTGGGAAAAAACTAAAAAGTAGCGGAATCTATAACTCTAGAACCACCAAATGGCCTATGTAAATGATCTGCAATCCTTCTCCCCAACACAACATCAAGGAAGGAAACTAACAACCCAAACAACCATCTCCAAGAACCATGCCCTTACCAGATTCAAACATATCCACATCTATTTACTCCCAAAGGTGTACGTAAGGTGTGATCCTAAGCCCAATATGAGGCCACCAAAAATATTCCCTGGGGTAAATGCTTCAATCTAATGAATCCTTTCACATTTTATAAACAAGAATGATAATAACAATTTCAAAGAGATGTGACATTAAATGAATATTGTTTTTAAGAAGGCTACTTTAATGAGTGGAAAATTTTATATAAAACCCACATTGCTACTAGTTTTTTCAAAAAAATTCACCATATGATAACGGTAAGAAAAAAATATCCAAAGATCACTTGTCATGGGAACACCCCTATTCAATAGCTAGTTTTGGGGCCCTGGGTACATAGTATCTCAGGGGAAATGAATCCATAAAAAACATCCTTCTCATGAATCAACCACTACGAGGGAAACCCCAAATGTAATAGTGGTAACCAAAATCATTAATGTTTAGTTATTTTTGTCATCATTAAACTTTCTATGTGATACATGGAAGATACCACTATGGATCACTAATATACTAGCCCTAGCCCGCCCACCTAGATACCCAGGATTCCCTCTTTGTGCTCCAACAAGTCCCACATGTTAAAGAATAAAATTTTCACATATAAATAATCATTTATAAAACAGGAACACCCTAAACAGTACCCATAAATCCTTTTCAACCCTTTATTAACTCAATAAACAATTAAAATTTTTCGTAAAAGAACTTCAAGTAGTAAAACAAGGTTATCTACAAAAAATTAATTTAAAAACCCACATTCATGGCCAAATGTACTCCATTACCATACCCAACCTGATTTTTAACCCAAAAAAAAATTAATAATACAATTTCATTGATCACTAAATAACCCCAAATGATACAACATTGAATGCACATGAAAATGAGCCATTTTCATGCCAAATTTGAACATTAAAATCAAACAAGCAATCAACGGTACAAAAAATTACTTTCACACCACACTCTAAGGATAGAAAAAGTTATGAATAGGTTAAACAAGGGGCATAAATTCTTCCAAGAATGTATACACATGTAATCACCTATTTTATGTGTCAAAACCCCAAAATATTTGTGTCTAACATCAACCGCACCTCTGTCGCGCCACAAGGGAGTGAAAATGAACCCAAATCCCCAATATTGAACCATAATACCCAAAATAAAACACTAAGTACGAAATCCTAGCTTTTGGAGAAATGGAAATTTTAAAAAGGGGGAAGAATACCTAAGAGGAATGAAAGAAACAAGAGAGGGAATCACTTACGGGAAGAATATTGAAGTTCCACAAGAAAAATCCCAATTATATTTGGTTTATATGGAGGCTTAATGATGCTTTTGAGCCTTGCATGGATAAAATAATTGAATGGGGGAATAAATTCGTGCACTAGTGTAAATTCAAAAATGGAATAAAATGAAAAAATAAAACAGTTTTTAGGACCTGGACACCTATGCACGGTTTGTCTGAACGGTTTAGTAAACCAAACGACCAAATCATGCAATCTGTTCTATCAACCCAAAACATGTACATTTTTTCCAAATTGAGGGGAAACTAGGAGGAATCCTAGTGGGGAAATAGTGTCTCTGAATAAGAGATAAAAATAACTAAAAATAAAGACATGGTTTTGAAAATTCTCTCCATAATGAAAAAATTTCTGCCCTACAAATTCAACCTAAAGTTCGATTGGAAAACAAGAATGGGTAGTCCTACACAAACCAGGAATTCCACTCCCAATTATCATGTACATATTTCCCATGATTAAAAAGGAAATGGGACCGTGTTAAAGATTTACATAGAAGAACCTTCTCTTTGGAATCTACGATTTTCATTGGCCGCTCAAACACTGATAAATCAGGCTCCATCTAAAATTCTTCCCAATTCAACATGTGAGAGTGGTCCATATTGTAATTATTAAATTGGGATACATGGAATAAAACGTGAATATATTTCAAATATTAGGGAATATCTAATCTATATTGAACCTTTCCAATCTGCTTTGTGATATCAAAGGGTCTCACATAACTCAATGTTAGCATTCCCAACATTCCCAAACGGCGATGACCGAGACGAGGGGCCACATTCAAGAATACCTGATCACCCAAAATAAACTCTAAATCATGAAGCCTCTGATTGGAATAGGATTTTTGGTGACTCTACTCTTTCAATAACCACTACCTTATCAACCAGAAAATCTTAGATGTCTCTTTCTAAAAACAAGGTCACAATAGTGAGGTCTCACTTACCTCATCCCAACACAGGGGGCGACCAAGAAAAAAATAGAGTTCCAAAAAAGGTTCCATTCAAATAGAGGATTGGTAACAATTATTAAATTAAAACTAGACAAACACAAAATGGCTATCCCATGAACCAACTAAGTCCAAGACACATGCATAGGTCATGTATTCTAGAATATATTTTTCCCGCTCTGTCAGACCATCTATCAGAGGATGGTGTGTGGTGATCATCTTAATATGCAACCCCAAAGACCTTTTATGGCCTTCCCAAAACTGAGAGGCGAAGCATGGTTCTCTATCTAATACAACATCTAATGTCATACCATGAATCCTTACCCCCACCTAAATATACAAGCAGCCCAACTCATCAACTTTAGGCATATCTCTTATCATAATGAAGTGGGATGATTTGTTCATATGATCAATAACCACAAAAATAGAATTCATACCCAAAGGTGTATGAAGTAATCCATAAATAATGTCCATGGTGACCTCATCCCACTTATATGTAGGAATGTGTAATGGCTAATGAAAACCAAAGGGACTCTAATGCTCTGCTTTCAGCCACCGACAAGTATAAAACATCAATTCAAAATTGGAAGTATCATGCCTCATACATAGCCCCCAGAACTATTGATGAACATCATAGTACATTTTTTACCTCCATGAAGAACAAAACACTATGATTGGTGGCTATCTGGAATCACAACCTTTCTCATAGAAAATGATACCATTCAATGGACCTTGAAGAATATGATTCCCCCAGGAGATGAAGACCAATCAGGACACATCTCCCCACCATGACGAAATTTCATCGAACACTAACATAGATCATCACTGGACTACTCACAACGAATCTACTCTAAAAGTTAAGGGGTAATATGAACTCTTTTCCAGAATACACCTCCACCATGCATTTGAGAAAAGATTCCCATCAGAGTCTAGTCATCACTGGATTTCCTCAAAACCTGCACTGGTACTTTTCTTCTCAAGGTATCTTCCACCATATTACCCTTTCATGAGGCTTAAATGATGTCCATGTTGAACCCCTATAAGTAATCGATCCAATAATGATACCATAGGATAGGATACATCTATGAGAAAATGTAGGATGGGATCTTATTATCAGAGTAGACCATGAACATATCCCTAAAGAGGTAGTAACACCAGGTCTTCAAATAATGAATCACCAATTCTAAATCTAATTCATGTTCCTGGTAATGCTTTTCATGTGGTCGGAGTTGGTCAAAGCCATACGTCACCATGTGATCACCATGCATAGGCACACACGGAGACTCATACCTTAAGAGTCACAATAAAACACAATACCCTTTACAGTTTCTTGAAAGATCAAGTCAATTTTCATAGTCAACCTCCAAATTCTCTCTTCAAAGGATTCCATACATTATGGGCCCCATTAAAAATGCACCCATTTATAGGTGATCATGGTCATGGGTGTAGCAAGACGAGAGAAACCTCAAAAAATGCCTATAGTAACATACAAGGCCATGGAAACTTCCGGTCTTTAATACATTCCTCGGATGCTCCCATGAAATAACTGGACTGATCTTCTCGGGTTCTACTAAATCCCCATGCTCTAAGATCACATGGCCTAGAAACTTCACTTCCATATTCAAAAAGGGTGAACTTGGACAATTTTTTATAACGGCGATGATCCCTCAGAGTGGCTATCACGATCTACAAGTAATGCTCATGGTCTTACTTGAATCCAGAGTAAACCAAGTTTTCATAGCCGAATAACTTGACAAAAGAGTTGAGATACTAGTGGAAAAACCTATTCACAAGTTCCACAAAACATCTAATGAGTTAGTTGATACAAAAGGTATGACCATGTAATCAAAATCCATTTACCTACTTCAAAAGGCTTTCTTATGGATATCCACCTCTCTCACCCATACATAGTGGTATCTTGAATGAATATCTATCTTGGAAAACAATTTTTCTATTTTCAACTGATCATACTCGTCATCTATTCATTGAAAAGTATATTTTTCATGATTATTACCTTATTCATCTTCTGATTGGTGATGCACAACATGTGGGATCTATTGGCCATCTTCACAAAAATAACAGGTGTGGCCCAGTGAGAGATGCTTAGGTGAAGGAATAATTTGGATTCTAAATTGTCATCCAATGTCTTTATTTTCATCAACACGGTGGGGGCCATATTATTGGAGGGATGAAATATCAACTTTATTCATGGTTCCAAATCAATCGAGAACTTTATGTACCGCTCGGAGGTAAATCCTAAAAATGCCATTTGGAAATACCTCTAATAAAACATACACTACATGAGGTAATCCATAAAAATGAGTATGAACATCTTCCTATAGCCGAGTAATGATAACTCGAAGATAAGATTCCCCAACTCTTTGAGTGGTGGTCTAGCACAACCGAAATAAGGATCCCATTCCCCATGGAAAAACTTGACGACTACAATTAGGTTCCCGGAAACAAACCCACCTCCTAAAAAAATTTATGTGTTCTTGAATGTGAACCATCCAATCCATTCTGAGGACTATGTTAAAAATGTCTATATCGAATACCAAGAGGTCCCACTGTATCTCGACCCCTGACACGAAAAGCACACATGATAGGAACCTGAGGGTTGGCTCAATCTTCTTACCCAACGTCATCTCCAACTCCATTGAAACGGAAAAAAATAGTCAGAAAATTGAGAATATTAACAAAATCAGCAGAGATAAAAGAAACATAAGCAGTAGTATAAAAAATCATCGATGATATATAAGATACAATCAAAATGATAACCTGGACTATCAAAGGCCTTGAATATGACCTCATTGGTGCCCAATCCACTATATGAAGATTCCAAGATTATTCCTTAGAACGACCACTTGCATATAGATCTACTATGAACTAGATCTTCCCAGGATATGATCCAACACTACCACCACAACCACCAAACAGGGATCCTCCATCATCGAAAGCACTGACTGAACTAGAACTCCCCTGGAAGCCACAGATCCTACCCCACTCTGGAGTAGTTAGGCCACCTTGCAATAGCTCTGCAAGTGTCCCATCTATCCAAAATGATATCAAGGATTTATAGGAGATGTAAATTCCTATCTATTGTGCCCTGGCCTCACACACTGGTGGCACCCAACGGACAGCGCATTAGAATCCATAGATGAGAATTTAATGGGAGGATGGCCTGAACTACCACCTCCCTTCTAGAACAAATACTATCACATCCTTTTCTCCTCAGACAAGCTACATATTCCCATATCATAAACCACTCTAAAATATAATGAATTTCCTTTATGGTCAATCTAAACTGTGCTAGAATGATCAACCACCTTAGTATAAGTTACCTTCCTAAACAAGAAGACCTATGAGTAAGTTTTTGGTCGTAACCCCTTCTCAAAAAATTGATATTTAAGAGTCTCAATAGAATCAATCTCAGGCACATGCCAAACTTGCTTAGAAAATTAGATAGAATATTACATTACTAACCAATCTACTTAAGAAAGATCTACGAACTCCTGGGATCTGCTACAGGCTAGGAACATAGGAAAATTATTCTCGTTGGATATGGTCTTGAAATCTTTTTAACTCATATTCTCATGCCTCCCAGCATGAAACATTAATTCCCAACAACTAAAAATGGGACCCTCTTGCCGAAATGAGTCACATATCACACAAACCAACTCAAGCATGTCTAGGAACATGAAATTACACTCTATATTCTTGGTCCATTCCTTTACCTCTTGAGGTTCTGAGCTACATTATAATGATGTGGGTTTATTCTTTAGGAAAACCTGGGATTTATCCTTATTGGGACCAGAATCATCTTCTCTAACTGGTGCAGGAGCCAGAAATTTTTCCTTTCGTAATTCATGGAAATACCATTCCATGGCTTCTACCAACCTATGATCGAGTGGTGAGGTTGAAGCCTATCCATCTTCCTACCCTGGGTTTATGGGATATTTACGGGGAGGCATATTGGTACAAAAGGAAAAAGTCAAAAGAGAAAACATTAGTATAATATTTTGGAAAAATTTCAGCAATGAGGTCAAATATAAATAAATCAAACTCATCACCATAATGAAATAAGCATCTACATATCTCCCACCCAAGGTTCATGTGCAGTATGTTGCCCACTCATCCCACCTGAAAGAAAAGTCAAACAATAAAAATCATAAAATCCCATGGTCACTAAATGTCTACAATGAAAGGTGTGGGTAAGGAACCCTACTCGCATCTATAACCCTAATCCCCAACATTCATAACTCTGGTCTAACTAAACTCATGCCAAATAATAACATAACTCAAATAGCTTAACCTTTCTCTAATACCATATTGTAATGAACTTGATCTAGTTGTCATCTAAATGAGCAACCTACCTAGTCCATTGCAAGACCATAAGGTCATTTAATATCCCCAGGGGGTGGAAAAATTGGACAAGTATCATGAATAATGGGTTGGTAATGATTTTCCTATGATTAGTTTCATTAAACAACCAAAGACAATAAGTAAACTAAATTAAAAAATGTAGTCCAAAAAAGCAATTAATAAAATTCAGAAACGAAATAAATGATTTTTAAAAAAGCCCACGAGGGCCAAAACTCAATATTAATATAAACTACAACACTAGAACCACCACACATCAAGGGTCCATCATCTCCATGCCTTATCCAGAACACCGCATCACGGATGGAAGCTAACAACTCGAACCACCACCAGTAAGGATCATTCCCTTAGCTGTGTCAACCATTACCAAGACTATATACACCCAATGGTGTATGTAGGGTGTGAGCATAATCCAAATAGTATAACACCCAAAAATATTCCATGTTATAAACATTTCATGACAAAGAAATCTTGCATGTTTTATAAACAAGTATGCTAGTAAAAATTTCAAATAGATGCATCTTTAAGTGAAACAATTTTCAAAAAATCTACATTAAAGAATGAACGCTTTTATTTAAAACACACATGATACTAGTTTATCCAAATAAAACCATATTCTGATGGTATGTACAAAATATCCAAAGATCACAAGCCACAGAAACACCCGTAATCACTATCTAGTCATGGGTCCCTAGGTACATTGTATCTTAGTGGAAAATAATCAATAATCAATATTTTTCTCATGAATGAGCCACTAGGAGGGGAAACCCAATGGATTAGTGGTCCCGAACAACATCAATGTTTATTTAGTGATGTTATCTTCAAACATTCTATGTGAAATAGGGATGACACCACTCCAGATCACTAGCATACTAGTCTTAGCCCACTGACCTAGATACCTAGGTTTCCCTCTTTGTGCTCAAACAAGTCCCACAAGTTAAAGAATACCATTTTCACATAAAAAAGTTATTTCTGAAACATACACACACCAAACAGTACCCATCATGCATTTTCTCCCTTTGTGTAACTCAATACACCATTCAAAATTTTCAAAAAAAAAATCAAGTAGTAAAACAAGTTTTTTTCACAGTAAATTCATTTAAAACCCCTCTTCCAAGGAAAAATGTACACCAATACCTTACTAAAACTGATTTTAAATCCCAAAAAACATTTAATAAATCAATTTCATGGATGACAAATAACCCCACATGATACAAAATTAAAAGCTCATGAAACACACCCATTTTCATGTCAAATTGAAATATTAAAATTAAACACTCAATGAATGCTACAAAAAAGGGCCTTATTATCCCACAAAGGGATAAAAGACATGATAAATAGGGTAGATAAGAAGTATAAATTCATCCAAGAATGTATACACATGTAATCAACTATCATATGTGTCAAAAACCACAAATATTTGTGCATAACATCAACTGTTCCACCACCAAACAACAAGGGATTTAATCCATAGAAGTGGGAGAAATTTAACTTCAAAAAAGTGGGAATAAACTCTATGAATAATGAAAGAAAAAATAGAGGGAATCACTTACTTGAATAATTTGGAAGTTCCACCACCAAAACCCCTTCAAAATTGTGTTCCATGGAGGCTTGAGGTTGCTAGGAAACCATCAATGGCTGTAAGGAATGAATGGGTAAAAATTGGTTCAATATGGTTGAGTTAGAAAGGGAAAACATGGAAAAACAAAACATTTTTTTTATGACAAGGACACCTATGAACAGTTTGGCTGCTCAGTTTAGTAAACCGTATAACCAAACTCTTTAACCTGTTTTATCCACCCAACACATTCCCATTATCTCCAAAATTCTTGGGGAACCTTGTGGGAAACCTAGGGTAGAATATGGTCTAGGAAAAGAATATAAAAATATTTTTAAATGAGGAAATTGATATGACAAACGCAATTATCAAATATATATAGGTTAAATTTTATAAGGATATACCAAAATCAGAGACACAACCAACTGTTATTCTATCCAATCTTGATGTCACATTGTGGGGGTTTTATGATGAAATAATTTTGGAAAAAATACTTTAACTCCTCTAAAAACCTAATAACATCCTCTACCTAAGGATCCACTAAAATAACAACTATTTGAGACAAAATATGCCACACATTCATACAATCCATCCAAAAACCACTCTCACCAATGAATACCACTCTATGGACCTCCCAATTAGAAAACAAAACTATCCTCCCTAAATAGTAATTGGATTCACACATATAATACAAATAATACTTTCTAAGGATATAATTTTATTAATTTATCTATTGTAAAATTATATATTCAATATCATGGTGTTTCATCGTCACCAGTCTACATCCCCAACACACATCAAACCAAGAATTCTAGCCTCCAATCAGTGTAAATAAAACCATGGGAACAAGAATCCGCTCCATATATAGTCTCAAATAATGGACCAATGTCAGAGTAACAAAGGATTGTGAGTATATTGATTCAAAAAAAAATACAGACAAGGGCATACGATAAATATATTGTACCTCAGATAACTTTTGGATGAGCTTCTCCTGCCACCTCTAATGCATGCATTTGAACATGCCCAACTCATTTCCCTCACTTCTATCAGCATCTATGTACATGATATTACATAGTTATATATATATATATGGGGACCATAATGAGGATACACTTTACTAAAACTATATAACATATTATATTAAATAAATGCTTGTCATCCGTACGATTGAAACTGCCATAAAAGCAATTGGGGGTGCGGATAATTAGGGCTCTGAACACCCATATGAAACATGCCACCTGAGCAGTCAGACATTGGTAATGGAGGTGACCGTGTCACCAAAAGACATAGCATGAGAATGATAATGAGCTAGTAGGTTCTCGGGATCCACCTTCCTAGAATATTGTAATGTGGTCAACCGCAGTTGGTTCCCCACTAGTTGGAACCCTTCCTATTTGAATTCTCATGATCTAATTCATGAACCCATACTCCTCAAATTTCCCTATAGGAGACTCTCTCAATGATACAATCTAAGAGGGAACATCCTATTAACATCTTATTCCTTCTTTTACACATCTATGTATGTAGGGAGTGTAAATGATGTGACCACATACATGATCTCTAGGTATAAAACCTTCTCCAGATGTCATGCTCTGGACACCTCATCTAATAAATCATATAAAGCAAAGTGAAATAGTTCCATGAACAAGATTATAAGATACTACACACAGAAAATCCAATGATTAAGGGAGATTAACTCTTAAATCATTGCTTCCATTTTCATTAATTAGCGGAACTCCAAATGTAAATCCTTTTGAAATTTTGACAAGACATATTTCTCATTTCATTCACCGAGATACAACAACCACCATTGACATTTAGGTCTCCACCTTTGACTTAATTCCAATAGAAATAAGAACTTTTATCATAATCATATCAGAACAAAAGTGATCTTAAGAACATCCAACCCACACTCTATCTCTATATCATTAATGTTCCCCTCATAATTCCATAAACATTAGGGCTAAAAGGCACAGAAGGCCTGATACCATGACTCATTCTCCTTTATTAGTTCATCCGTTTGATGGTAAAACATTTAAATATACTAAACCAAAACAACCTGATCTTCACATATATTATTAATAGTATTCATTCTTAAAAATAATGTAGAACGTTCTAATCTAGGTTTTATGGACTTTTACCATAGATTTATTTATTTGATTCATTTTATTTCCCAAAACAGCCAAATTCAAACGTGAGAACAATCAATAATGATGTATGTATCACTCCTCAGTATCCACCAATTAAATAGTTCCACTTATCTTAGTTGTTGAATAAGCATAGAGGATATGAACCAGATTACTATGGTGAATGAAATCCCATGTCCACAACAGTGTCCCTATCCTATGTCACACGCCAAGATCAAGAGACAATATTCCCTTCCAACCCATACTTTCTTCATAGTACCTAAGTCCAAAATACATATAATCCCTAAACCATACCTCTAGTACCACATTTTCATGACCCCATCCCTCTAAATATACTGTAATAATGGAATAGAGAAAATGAGCCCCGAGTCCAAAATTCAGTAGGCCTTGGGAAGTAAATAAACACTGAGGGTATAAAAATATCATAAATGAGTGGAATTACCCTCAATAAATAAAATAGGATTGGGATAAAGGTAAACAATCAGATATAGACTCATCAATATAATATAAAATAAACCTAATACTGTCCCAAAATGCATGTATAGTGTTAAATAATACCAATAAAAGTATCTAGAATTCCAAAAATTCAAGTCTATGTTAGAAAATTAAAAAAAATCCAACTCAAGATTGTAATATCATGATCAATAAACAGTGCCCTCCTAGAAACCTAAAAATTGTTTATATATGTAGTGCGTCAATTACAGGTTTACTCGGTAAGGAAATAACCGAGGTCACAAGTGCACATGTGAATATAGAATGCTAATTCTCTAGTGAACAAACAATAAAACCAAAAATAACATAATAATGTAAAATAACCAATCCCATCATCACCATGGATAATTCAACAAATCATGCTTCCAATATAATTGTGTAGCATCTATATCCTAAGAAAGAAAGGTACCTCACTACCTCTTCTCCAATGATTTTCCAGTCTCACACCCAAATGATGAACAAAATATATTTTCATCCCTTCCATACACATCACATTACATATCACTCTAAGACACCTGGCCCATATCTGACGTGGGACGGGATTCATCCCTACCCACCCACCATGGGTGGGTCTAACAACTCATTCCTGCATTATAAAACATATCATCACATATTTACTCATCATATAACTATAGCAGTTTGGTTCCATCAATTTGAATGAAATTAACCTCATTCCCCTTGCCATGCATGACGTGTAGCACATATCACACCTCATCAAACATCAACAAATAACATCTCATCTAAAAACACTTGGTCAATCGCTACACATCATTCCTGAGTATAGGTGGGCTATAACTACTGAAGGAAGTGCATGGAAGAGGGGGTATCCAACCATCTACATCACCATTATCTTGGATGTTTTTTAAAACAACTAAAACCCAGTGTGTTTCAGCATCGATAAGGATACCTGATTTAGGTGTGGAGAGTATAGACATAACATAAATATACCTGATATATGGAAAGAACACAAATCCAAACATATGATTTCACATCTACTACACATGAAAATGCTATATTAAAACCATTTTACTTCACTTGTACCTTCACTACTACTTCCACCACTATATACACCAAATAACACCACCACAAAATCCAAACAAAATTTATCATGATTAATTATAAGTTTTACCATATTCCAAATTTAATATAATTGGACTATGTTTCATTTACTAATCCAATTAATTACTCCATTTACCACATATCAAATTCAAAAACCATTCATTTGTTCATTTAATTCATCCGAATTTATATCATAGAATGTTTGGAAAATATTATAACCACACCACATCACAACTATCACAAATCATGAAAACAACACCACATCACCCCATACCCACCATCTTCACCATGCCACATCTCCCATTCCATCTCACCAATGTTACCACAAATAGAAAAACCCAAAAAAATCACAATTGGACTGCTCAACAAAACCACACATCACTACAACAGATCTATGCCCCTGCATGCCACAACCTCTACATACCACATCATACCACATCAAAAATCTCATCCATTTTAATAATCCACATCACATCACAACCCCACAGACTGAAATTACTATATATCCACCTCCTTCATCACATAATATACTCAAACCTGCAAGTTAATACAACAAGTACATGCACAAAAATAGTTCTTATCCTGACATAAAAAATTTATTCAATGGATTTCATTTCATTACTTATTTATTTATCATGGTTATGATCACAGAAACCATATTCCATGGGATACCAAATATTATCCAAATATATGTTTTTTAACATTTTTATTCAGGGGTGATCACAAAATAACATATCAAAGGCCTCAAAATATATAATCTATATCACAATCAAGTATCACAATACCAATTTTTTTAGTATTAGCATGAAGCCTGCACAATACCATCAACAACATACTTGAAAGAAGAAAATTATTTGATAAATCACTGATAACCATCAATTTAAATAATTCAAATTAATTATATTTTTTATTCCCTCCCTTAATATACACACAAATTAATAAGAAATCATTTAATCACCACACACAACACATATACATGATTGAATGGGGATTTCCTAACTTAAGAACAATTTTCAAATTCTATGTTAACCATAGGGTGAGAAAGAACCACTCATAATCCCCAATAATATAATACAATAATTTATAAACCTAAACCACACTAATAGATCATCTATGAACAACCCAAAATACAACCCCAAATAGAATCAGCTTTACCAAACTAGATCTGCGACAAAATAATGGTGGAATAAATGAGAACGGATGATGGGATTACCACCGATAACCAAAATACCACCACCATAACCCATGGATCAATGAAGAAGGAAAAGGGAAAGAATATATATGAAACCCTCTTATGGTTTTCCCAAAACAAGGGATAGAGGGAAATGATCAAATTATCAAAGAGTCAAACAGACTTGGTTTATAAAGAACCTATAACTTGCTTAATTTATAGTGTAAACCACAAATTTACATTAGTAAAAAGCATGTTCCAAAAGGAATTTTCCCTAAAACTAACCTTTAGGCCATATAACGTTTTTTTACAGAAAGCAGTTCACCTAAAGAGAAAATTATCATACATCGTAACTTCCCCTATTATGGCATAAACCCATTTCACACTGTATTCCCTCACCACATGTTAGCTATAAATCGCAAAACATACAATCTGTAAACCATAAACTAATATCTTCAACCCCTCTTTACATTTTAAAAATAATATTATAGTTTTTTATAGATAAAACCTTAATTAAACCACCTACATCCTATTTCATGCCCTCCATAACCACAAAGCCATCACTGTAAATTTCTAGGAAGGAACCGACTTGTACAGGTGTATGGAATCACACTTCAGGTTCCAGTTACTCCCTAAACTACCCATTGTTACTAGTATTTCATTATGTATCATTTATATACAAATATGGAAAGGACTATTTACTCCCATTGAGTACTAAACCATATAAAAATAAGAAATTATATTGTTTAATTTCATTCATTCACCTTTATATAATAAGGAAAGACAACCAAGATTAATAGAATCATGATCCTAATTGATCAATGGTTTCAAGGGATAAAATATTAAAAATATTTAAATAAAAACCATCACTGATTCCCCCATTCGTTCATTGAGTAATATATATCCCAAATAGATCTTACAATTTTAATTAGATCCAGTCACACCTCTAACTGTATTATCACATTTTAATGTTGTAATCTATTTGAAAAATGTGACTCGATTTTATAATTTATAATGATGAGATGTTTTGTTAAATATCTAGTGATATAAGACCAGAACTATTTCCTTACCAAGAATAATTTTAATAATAACATGGAAAGGAATATAATTTGAAAGAAGGAACCATATCCATGATAAGATATATATGGGTTTACCTCCAGCATATATTACTACTAAAGACCTATCTGGTATTGAATGAGAATATTACCTGGTTGAAACCACCATCAAGGAAATAGATAGACATTATACCACATGATGATCAAGGAATTCAAGTGATATAAATGTATGTAGAATTATATTCAAAATATATCAATAGGAATAAAGTTAAATAATCAGTGGTGTTGATCATATCTCTTCATGATCTCAAGAAATATTGGTTTATGCATTAAATGTTATTGTGCATTATAATCCCTAAGAAAAAATAACTTTAGTTTTGGAGTTTTTTGAATGAATATAGGAAGATATCACCTATAATAAATATTATTCAAAAAAAACTGAAAGAATTGTCTGAAAATGTTCTAAGTTTCATAACATATTGGAAATATTAAAGAGATAACTATGGATCATGAGGTTATATGTTTTAAGTCTAAAAATATATGGCTTAAAAAATTCTAGAAAATAATTAGATCAATTAGGATATTAAAGATAATATCAATTCACTTGATGTAAATGAGAAAACCATCATCGATATTAGAAAGAGAAATTAGAGGATAAATATAATAAAATCCTGAAACTTGGTATTTTGATTGAAGAATGGAATTAATTAAATGAGGAATTAGTTTAAATAAAAAGAACAAAAATGAATATATTATGAAGGATATTGAATATGATAATAATATTTTCAATATAAAAAATATTGTTCTTCATATTATGTTATAAAATCTAAAACGACTCTTGTAATGTATTCAAAATATGTTAAGGGAAAACATGATGCTACCACATAGTATTCAGAGTAGTGTTACCCTTATACAATTTCTATATTATGTGGAGGGAATTAATTGTCATTTTCTCATAATGAAACCTCATTAAGATAACAAGAAGAGGTACCATCCATTTGAAACTGTATTTATCATAATAATTCTGTTTCTGAATATTCTTCAGGCTTCAAATTTTTACAAATGAAGAAAGTTGAGGATATATGATGTGAATCCTACCACCATATCAAGGCTGGATATAATTTTTATTATGAGTTATCGATCCCCAATAATTACTCAATAATAAGTTTAAATTCGCCAAAAACATCAAGAAATCAAATCGAAAAATGTTTTTCATCATGAAGTGGAAAAAATAAGAAAAAGGATTAATGGGATTTCATGGTGCAATAATAGGTTTTGGAATAATGACTTGTATTGTTTTTAAAATACATCAACATTAAAATGATAAAATTAATCCCACTTCAATATGGAAAAAGTTATAAAGTTTTAAACAACAATATATTAAGAAAATAAATATAAAACAAATATATTTGAAGTAATAGTATATTTTTTAAGTCATGTGAAATGAGTGTGTTCAAAATGATAATTCTTGTTCATATAATTATTTATCAAATGAATATGTGAAGATATGGAAACAATATTTATAAATAAAGAAGATAAATCCTTGAGGAGGAATATAATTAAAATAATAAAAAATACTTCTCTATGATTTTTTTAAAAATGGATGAGTTATCCTTGGAAAAAATGATAGGTGAAATCTAATTCAATGAAGGCCCAAGAAGATCAAGAGACATTGAAAAGAATTCATTTTAAAAATATATCTCTTATGAAAATTCATTTGGA
Organism: Viscum album; assembly: GCA_963277665.1. Lineage (NCBI taxonomy): Eukaryota > Viridiplantae > Streptophyta > Magnoliopsida > Santalales > Viscaceae > Viscum > Viscum album. The sequence continues at coordinate 328,054,614 of OY728152.1, read as the reverse complement.
TACTCCAAAAAAGATACTGATATGCATAATTATATTTTAGTAATTTGGTCAGTAAGTTTGAATAAATAAAGAATGATGGATGACATATATGAAAAATAATTTCCCAATGGATGAAAACTGATTCCACATAAATATAGATAATTTTATGAGATTATTTCAAGAAAATATAACCCTTTTGTTAAAAATTTACTCTTTAGGAGATAAAATGAATACCTTCACAATTGTATGAATAACTATCCATTTGACTATCATAATAGGTATCCTTAAGAGGAATAAAATATATATTGAGTATTGTCTCTGGTGAAAATATAGGTACCCGAGACAATGAATATAAATATGGGAAGAGTACTATGATTTTTAGAGAATAATAAGATGTTAAATTTATATGTGAAGGTATAATGGTAGGAAATAGTGGAGATACTTTGCTGTGAAATTTTTCTCAACCATGTTATTCATATTGAGGAGAAAGGAGACCCACATTATCCCCTTATATATATGAAGTGAAATTGTACTAAATTTATTTGTAATTGAATGATTAAGTATATTCTTAGGGTGATTACCTGATAATGAGTATATGCTATCATAACTGGACTACTCAAACTATAGAGTAAACCATCTTAGATTTATCTCTCAATTAACACTCTAAATATCTTTTTAAGAGGATATTTATCAATTTTGTTTGGAATGTTTTAAAAATTGTTCAACCACATGAATTATTCCATTTTGTAAATCTCAATATAAGAAATAATGAAATTTATCTTTTCAAGGGATCCACCTGAAAAAGACTATGTCTAGTGTCCCCATGAGGGAGATATATGTGGATAATAATCAAAGAGGCTCCCATAATTATTCCTTCATGTACATATAAATAAACTAGAATGTTATTTACATAATATCATTAAATGGGTATGCTATTTTTTTCTCCCATCATTGGATAGAAAAAATAAATCCTAACATTAAGGTGTATTAATATTTATTAACATATTCATAGACATAGATGTTGAGGTTGGAGTAGAATATTGGGTTATTTTCTAATGATAAAACCTTCATATTGTTATGGAATTCGTTTAACATGTTTGATTAAGTACATATGGGAAATTGTGGTTAACCCTTTATGAGAAATGTGTACAATAATTGTATCTAGAAATTTACCTAGTTTGAAACTTGTTAGAACACTTCTTAAAAATATAATCAGAGCCTCATTTTAGTTGGTATCAAAATCAATATGAAAAGGATAACTTCTTTTCCAAAATAATACACTATTATTTAGTAGACCAAGAATTTATTATGTGTAATTACTGTTTAATGGAATATATAACAAATATTTAGTATGAAAAGATATATTTATTTCCCATGTACTTGGTATTTATTGTTAATCAGGGGGTGATAAATTGAAATGAATGATTTATGAGAAAGGGGGAGAGAAGAAATAAAGAACACATTAACATATCATTTAGAAGGTATTTCAAAAAAATGGTGATATTATTGAAACATATATATTTGTATCTTATATTTTTAAATTATTTTTAATAAAAATGAAATATTAGTGATGATTGATATAAATATGGAATGAAGAGGAATACATGTAAAAATGGGTAACAAGGACGTTATATGAAGATCTGAAGAATTATGTAATATATATTAGGTATATAAATTATGAGAGGAATATCATTGAAGACTTGTTTTGATGTTGTTCATAGATAATTCCATTGAATTATTGGAGACACATTGAAGGAAAAAATATTTTTGATGATCTTAAGTCCCATAAAGAATGTATAATTTCCTTTTTTAACTTTGTGATGTTGAATTATTGGTTAAATGAAAAGAATCAGCCGATTTTGAAGGTATTATAGAAGTAGGATCATGATTTTTTTATAATGTGTTATTTTCTGAAGGGATTATTATGCGAGTTTGATAAAAAATTAGCCAGTTCAAAGACACCTTACCGCCATAAAAGAAAATCTATCCTGGAGGGACTTCCTGACAAAGATAAAAGGTGATCCGGAGAACTATGAGAGGTTAGGTAGCATATGTGGGGTATAATGCATGGTTAAAGGATTTAGAATGCAGTTTATAGGTTAGAACACATGAAAAAAAGTGTTAGTTAGCATCACACATGTGGGGTTGCATAGGATAGTAAGGCCATGTACTAGAATTCAAGATGATTTAATTGCGAATGTTGGGGAGTGCCTTGGGTAATTAACAAGAACCCCTCCCAGTTGAAAATCATTGTGGGTTTTCCTATTATGAATTCACTAATCATGAATTTAAAAAATATGATCATTTCATATGTAACATGACTTGATGAAATGATTCCACATCAATCATCTTCAACAACAATCTACAGTAGGGTTTTTGCATGAAATGAATAACCACAACATGAATATTGTGATCAGGCTAATAATTCAAATGGGATACGTTATATCATGAAATATCATGATAATTAAGATAATTCAAAATCCTGCTTGATGATATTCATTGTTGACAGTTTTTTCATGTTATAGATCCTTTGACATTCAATAGATTGTACATGTGGTCAATCCCTGTGGATAGTTAACTGTTCTTGTATTCAATATATTGGGTTTTATAAGAGGTTCATTCAGATTGAGATATATTATTTATCCAATGATTTAAACATGAAGACGATTTGGACTAATACATAAAATCTATCCAACTAGTTGAGCATTAAATTGACCTGGAAAAATATGAAATGTTAATATAATGAGTTGTACTTATAACCGATCTGGACACAGATTGTATTGTTTCTTTACACGGTTGTTCCCCAAAATCAATCCATTGAAATCTATGTTAATGAGTATCATGGATTCATGAATTTGTATGCTCTATCTTAATCAAATTAATGGACATAAAATAATGAAAATATTAGTTATTAGTTAGAAAATAGTGGCATGAAATTGTCACAATAATATATGAATAAAAATCAAAGGAAATAGTTTGAGTGATTAGCTCTAGGAAAAGTAGGCAGAATATATGCATAGGTGTTTGAAAATGAAAATGAAGCAGTGAAGAAGGGGAACTAGGAAACACATGTCATTGTAAATCAATGGTGGTATTTTTGAGAAGATAGATTCACTAATTTATTATTTCATAACCATATATGTAAACATCAAATTGTAAACATAATTAATGCTTATCAAAATATTCACAAAGATGTCATAAGTAATTTTCATGATAATTTCCATCACATTAATATAATTTATGTCTACTATGTGGATTTAAATAAAAAAATTAGGAAATATTATTTATTTTGAAGCTATGTATTTAAGGAATGAATGAAATATATGTGCATAGTCATTCTCTAAATACATATGAGTTTTAATGAAACTAAATATTTCAAGAATCCTCATCTATAAGGGTACCTTTCATATGATAATTATGAGTCAAAATTTAAATGGAATACTACATGATATTTTCACATATCATGAAAAAAATATGGAAGAGTATTGAGTCCTTGGGGATTTTAAATGAGAAGATATGAAAATAAAAGGACAAACATATTTGGTATTTTAAAGAGAAAAAAATATAAATACATAAAAATATGATATTTAAATTATGGGGTAAATATAGTAATGAATAAAGGAAAGGTGATTCTTGAAAATTTTATTATTATTTATTGTTTTCATATATATATTTCATGAAAAATAAATTTATAGAGATATATGGAATTAATTTTATAAAAATAAATATCATTATTTTAATAGAAGTGAGGAAGAACCAATATATCTCCAAAAATATATTATCCATGAGTATCGAAGTGATACTGTGTTCTAGTATTGATTATGTGCACTAAAGATATAAAAGGAATGTAGAAAAAATGATATTTTTATTTAGAAATCTGAAGAAGAATGATAAATAAGATGAGTTATGTGAATATTATTTCTCATTGAAAAGAATATACTTGTGACTTATAAAAGATAAAATATTAAGAAAGTGATGTGTGATTAATTTTTTAACAGAAGAAACCTGACCCTAAATATTTTTAAGAAGATGATAATTGAACTAGTTCATGTGAAGAGGAATTAACAGTCTCATGTTTCATCTTTGAAGAAGAAAAATAGTGTCTATATACACCACTATGTATACAAAATAAGTTGACGTTACTTGTATGCTATTGTGCCTGTAGATTATGAAAAATTAGATTAATATCAAATAAGAACTATCAAAAAGTGATGTATCAAAAAGTTTCATTCTGAAATATTATTGAAAAGAAATAATTGATGTTTCACACTATTATGAGGTAGTATAGAGATCCAATGGGAGGGTTTATTTGGGTTAGACTTTAACCAACCCATTGTAAAAAATAATATTTTCCAGCCCCCTTATAATGTTTAATGAACTGAACTTCAAGTTTAGTTTACTCCTTATCCAACCCACTCTAACTATTATTTAATTATAGTATAAATATGTGGATCAATAACATCCAAACATTTCAAAGGATATCTAATCTCATTGATTAGTGAACCCTATAAAAAAACGGTGGGTCATATTTAACTTATTTTCAACTTCTTGGATATGATGACGGGGATATATCCAAGACTGAGATAATTAAGAACTTAAGATATCAAAGAGACAAATGGATAAAATTATACAATTATATAAAAATAAAAAAAACACTAATTCACCCCTCTCTAATAATGTTTATCATATTTCAATGTGGTCCTACAAGTATTCAGGTGCCCAACTAAAATGGGGGAATTATTTAAAATATCACCACTATTCCTCGCAAATCATCTATAAACACTATGAATTATATTTTTTTTCATCATTGGGATGTATCTGCATTAAATATAATATTTTATTCCTTAACAAAGGTCTTTGACTACTACTAAATAATTATCATCAACTATTTGGTATTTAACCTTGAGTTTTAAAATCCAGAAACATTACTTATAATGATCTCACGACCTCACGCCCTTCAAGAACCTAAAAATATATAGTATATTGTTGGATATTGGGATTTAAATATCCTAAAAATTCATAATATCTAGAATAATATTGATAATAATAATAATAAAAGTTTTTTCCCTTCTATTCCACTGAAAAACTAATATTGTGGGATGTGACGGTCATAGAATCCATTTTATCTACAAATATCTCATTAGTACCATTGATCCCTAAATAAATTAGTCCATTTATATAAACAAAAATACTCTAATAAATTAATATAATGAAATATCATATTAAAATGTTCCACTAGCTCAGATTTTCAATTAAATACCTCCAATTATGTATGAAGATATTGAAAATGGACATCAATGAAGCCTCCCAAAAATATAATATTTATTGACTTCAAGGATACCAAAAACATGAGCAATAATTTCAAACTAAAATTAATATATTTTGTATCTATAATTTAAAATGTCATTAAATTGATTTTTTGATTTTCTAAAATTCTATGTGAAATTATTCTTCCATTCTAGGTTTTTTGACTTTAGATATGTTGACATTGGGTTCTACATCTACCACTCCAACATTTGAATCATTAAACTGTCTTTATCCATGATTTCAATATTTTAGTGTCCTAATATCGATAGCTCCAATTTATGTTTGAACTATATATTTAGCATCTCATTTAATTATCTACTGATCAAATTATCTTTTTATTATCTTCTTCATCACTACAAAAAGAATTTCATAACATTTTAATTCATTTAATTTCTATTGTTCTTAACATAAAATCATTTTAAATTCCACATTTTTCACTTATATTTCTTTATTATACCTTCTATTTCATTAGTCACCCTTAGAATCTTGAACCTCTATTACATCAGCCTCTGACTTTATCTGCATTTCATGTCAATATTTGACTCTCTATTTTTTACTTTTTTAGTTCTATTCAACATCAAACATATTATATTGATTGAACCTTCCCCATAGTCTACAATGCATCTTCCTCTAGTTCATTGTATAATGATACTCTATATGATCATATCTAATTATTATTACTATTATTTCCTTTTTCTTTTTTAAATGAAACTCAACTTAATTCAAAATATCCACCTAAATGACTATGAAGTTGATTAAATGAATGAACAAAACATCATCATCTGACTTAATATCTTTACAATTAAGATATTTTGGTATTCATAAATTCCATTATCAATTTTTATTTTTGTTATACTTAAATTTAATAACCAGAACTCATATTTTGGAATCTATAACATTCTAATTTCTCAACTCCTCAAATTCAACTAGCTAATTTAAATTAAAAAAAAACTAAATTTTCCACATATCACATCTTGGAGGTCAACAATTATTTCTCCATTGAAAATTTCCTATCATATTTATTAATATTAAAATAATATTATAGTTTCCTCCAATTAACTCTTTTGATAATATAAAATAACCATTATAAAATGTCAATGAAAATTATGAATATCAAGAGCCTTTATCTTATGGTTTAATTATTCTTAATTCTTATAAAGGCTATATATTCTATTTTCAAACAAATATCTTCCAAATTGTGTAACATTCATTACTTTTTTTAATTAAAATATTGCACCATCTTGTTATTTTATATATTATATTCCATAGAATTAGTTCGCATTATCTTCATTATTATATAAATATTCTAGATTCCCAGCAACTCATCATTATGTCTCATCCTATTTCAATTCAAATTATTACGTTAGTGATCTCATAATCTAATAAAATTATCACTTGAAAAAAAATATTTCCATTATTCATCATTCTACTGGCTCATATTATATATCATTTTAGCACTTATTTTCAAATAACATAGTAACTCTTAGACAAACATCATCCTTTATCCAAGTGTAGTAAATAGTGCTCTCAAGAACCTTCAACTGTTGTTATATCATAACAATTAATATTTTATGAAAATAACCATTTTATATTGAAGATTATTTCCAATGATTATTTTTAATCAATAAAATTATGTCGCAATAAAGCATTCACTATCATTAGCACCATTACCAATGGATCAACTATAATATAATTTTTCCTAAAACTCTCTCAGAACACTAACCAAACTCAAGTGTTGACTTCTAGTTGCAGAATTGAAATCTTCCAGTATTCCAACGTCAAATATAATAACTTATGGACTGTTAATGTATGGATACAGTTAGGAATCACTATATTCTTATTTAATATTCTTCCTCAACACATATTAACTGTAATTTTTAATAACAATAACTACAAGAATCCTCATAATAATTTATTTCGTATCTTAAAATATAATAGTTATATAATAAACAATAATTTGAAAATAATTATTATATTTGTGATGTAAAAACACTTTTTATTTCACTACCTATCACCTAGATTAATTTTCTTTCAAACTAGATTTATCACCAGTAATATAAGTGGTTTTTATAACTTGCTTTATAGTGGTATGTTCATATGAGGAACTTTTCTGTGAATATGATACATTTTTTGCACGAGATAGTGATTTTAATACATATAGTAATAGTTTTTGGGGATCAAAAAATCCACAAAAAACCATCTACTTCACTTAATACCTAATTTACTAAATATTAATCTTAAAATATTACAATACATCTATAATAAGAGTAAAAAGTCATTCAAAACTTTTCAATCATAGATATATAATTTAATAAAAGAATCTGTTGTCATAAATATTAATGACATGACTCGTTAATTGAGTAGAAACATTAATAATATTCCCTTAATAATCCAAATAATTTAATTGAGTCCTCATATATACTAATGTATAATATATTCCCCTAAACTAATTTATATATTTTTCCATGTGGGAAATACATTATGAGTGAGAATGGAATGTAGCAATTTGTTTAACAAAGTCATTGTAATATTATGTAATTTATTATGATGATTATATATGATGATTTTGTATTAAATAATAAATCTTTGAAAAGATTTCCCCATTTTATTTCTGGAAAATTCTTCAATGGATGGAGTATATTTAAAATTGTTGTAATTTTTGGTTACCACATCGATAATATCATATATCCACTAGATAAGAACAATTATAAGAATGAGTTTTATTTCCCTAATGGGTGATTTTATGTGAAAAATTTCCTAAATAACCACAATTATTTCCTTTATCAGTGTTTTAACAAAAATAGTATTTATTGGTGGTGGTGGTGGAGGTGAATGTAATGTATCATGTGCCATAATTAGTATATATTTTTCACAATTAAATCATAATGGAACTCATTAATTTTGGAAATTTGGATTTTATAATTATTAAGAAGTAATATTTAATAATAAAACTAATATAATTTTCATCCATTGAAATTCCTAGATCCCTTGTAGCAATAAATTAGTTATTCAATTTTTACCCTACTCACTAATATTGTTAATCGATGACGCTTTAATCTGAGCCTCTTCGATATGATACATAAGAAGATTAACCACCACTTTCCCTTCTTGTGTAAATTATGAATAATTAATTCCCATAATTTATGTTGGTGTTCATCTAATTTATGGATATTAAATTGATGTATTAATATGTATTTACTCATATAAAGGATCAAAATAATGATGTGTTTCTATATATTTATTTAATAAATATTAAGAGGGATTGAAATTTTCATTTTCCTTGTGAATAGTATTCTTGGGATGAGAAACATTTACTCCTTTATTATAAATAGTTGTTTTTTATAACCATTGCATCAACCTCATCATTTGATTAAGTATGGTGAGGTGGATTAGCTATTGAACAATCAATCCAGTCATGAATCTCATCCACAATATATATAGGGGGATGTGTCTCTTTTCCATATGAGTTACAATATATATGGGAAAAGTATATCCATCAACCACTATTTAGGTAAAATAGAGTATATATCTATAATAAATATTAGTAAGTATACCACCATTTATTAAAGATACGGTTTGATTCTACCCATATAGATAATCACTGTATGAAGATGTCTTTAATATGTAGAATATGTAGTATAATATATATCAATAGTAGTATATATATTTTGACTTATGAAACTATAACAATAGAATAATACACCACTTTTGTAACTTCCAAAAAATAATTATTAATAATTTAAACTTAAACAATAACTTTTGGTGATGGAAAAAATGGAATCAAAATATAATGTGATATCGTATAATGTAGAGATTTTCCAACATTACTTGATGGTCTAGGTGAATTTTCATCACTATAATCCCCTATCTGAATTTTTCCCTATAAGTGTTTTACCCATTAATTAAATTGGGGCACTAGGAAAATTATATATTATGTAATAAAATCCTATATCAATTAGAATTGAATCTAATGAAATCTCCTCAAATATTTCGTCAATAATATTATAGATTCCTCTTCCAAAAATATATCTTATATACTAAACTTATCTTTATCAACTATTGTTTCATATTATTCTTCATGAAAATCACTAGCCACAATTTTTTAACTTCACTAATTACCTTTATAAAATAATTTGATTCAAGTCCTAAGTAATATAAAACTGCATGAGGTGTGGGGTAATTCAATGTATAAAAATGATTATTTATCTTCTATTGAATAGATAAAAAAACTTTTAATCATGTCTTCTAGTAGATTTTTTTTGTTGAAAAAAAATATAATTGATGAAACTTCTTTTAGATATCTCTATTCTATATTTTCCGTTATATTTGGTTACATCAACATAAAAAAATTTGGTCTTGGATATGGTAAAGTATTAAACATTGAATCATTTTTCCACATCTCTTCCATGTTACTAGAAAGACATATATATATTTTAATCCTCTATCTAGTAAAAAAGATAATGTAAAAATGAATCTTGGTGTCCAAAAATACTAAACTATAAATTTTAGGATAAATAAACTACATAATAATTATATGTGTTGGATTATATCCATTTATTTTACTTTTTTCTACTCTTCTGGATTATATATACCCAATATTTAGGTGTAGTTTTTGTAAGCCCAATGTGTGGATTCTTAAAATTATATGAATTATCATAATGTTTTAATATTATTTATTAGGGTATTCAAAGAATATTTTATAATATTTAAAAATCACAATAATATTTTCTCTATATTTCCTTAACATAATTATATTTTTTTTCAAAAAATTATATGGTAAAATTTAAATAATTTTATTTAATAAAAATGGGTAATGCATCAGTATTTTAAATATCTTCCTCCATACTGGATTTATGAACACCCATAAGAATGTAATTTTTTAATGATTTTAATTTTTTGGGATATATAAGATTACTAATACCAGTGATCCTATCCTATAAATGGTGATGGTTTTAAAACATAGGATACATATGAAGTCTCTATTTTATCTCATTAATAGGTGAATGTATTCATTGTATTGTAAAGATGATGGGGTCAGTCTCTTAAATATTTTATTTGTGATAAATTTATAGTTTTAAAAAAGTGATGACAATTTTATAAAGGGTTTTATGTGAAGGAAAAAGTCATTTTATATCTACTAATACCAATTATAATTAATGATTTTTTCATTATAATTATAATATTTATTGGTGTATCTCTAGGTCGTCCTTTAAAATTACTAAACCATCTTAATATTATCTTAGTCAACATTTCATCAATGAGATGCACTATACTTTTCTACCAAATATATTCATTTGAGAAGATGTCAAATGTTAATAAATTTTAAACTCAAATGCTTGAAATTAAATGTCAAATTGAAAATCATCAAATAAATGTTTTTCAATAAAATAAAATAAATGAATAAATTAATTTTATAAACATATCAAATTTAGAAATTTTTTATTCATAAATATTAAATAATGGTACGTTTAACTAACCATGATTGAGATTTCATGGAAAATTCAACCGAACATAATAATCTATTATGGTATGACCTACTCATCATGAAGAACAATAATAAAAAATTTATTATTTAGTCAATGAAGGTTCAAATTACCATTACATTAAAATATATTGAACACGAATTGTTATAAAAGAATAAAGATGAGTCAACTACAAATATGTTTAAAAACACATAAACAAGAATAAGGAAACAATTTCAATGAATGTAAAACAATAATATAAATATTTAAAAGATATTTAAGTAATAATTTATTATTATTAAGTCATGTTTGATATAGTCTATTCTATTTTCATTCTAATTATTAGTAATTATAATAAAAATCAAAAATTAAGTTCTAATAAATTTAAAATTAATATTATGATTTTGATAATATTATCTTAGAAAGATGTGCCAGGTATCAATTTTATTGAATATAGAATTATGTACACGATTCTATCATAAATTAATATCACATAGGTTATAACAACTATTAGGGTCATGTTTAACATCAAATGGAAATATATTAAAAAAATTTCATTCATCTAATATTTAAAAAACAATATATGTGGTTTTTTATGAATCATTATTAATATTTAATGCCAAATTGTTTTTTACTGAACATTTAAAATAGAGGCTTTCCTAAAAACTGAAATGTTTCAAATGATCTCTTTTATCTAACATACAACCTCTAAACTAAAAATATAAATAACAAATGAGAAACCTTTTTAATATAATAAACTAAAATTCAAGGTACTATTGAGGTATTTAAAATCCATTTTACAGTAAAAATTGGTTCAATTTATGATATTATTATAATCTTGTACATATATAAACACAAAACATGATATTATTATGAATAGTGGTAGTGTAAAATAATAATGAAATCATATATATACAATGTGATTATTCTATTGGATTCCTAATTTCATCAAAATCATGTTCATATTTTGTACACATTTAATATAATCGTTTTTATAACAATTAATGTCTTTTATTTAGATTTATAATATATGTGATTTTATGTGAGAATCTATTGTATTCAATTATATTCTCCATTAATTATGTTTTATATGTTTATGTAAGGGTAATTGTGTGTTTAATGGAATTATGTAAGGGTAACAATGGTTTTCCATGAGTTGAGTATGGGTAAAATCACAATTCCATGCACTGTATATGGGTACCAATAGCTATATACATTTAAAATTTACATGCATAGGGTACTCTTATGTATTCATGAATTGAATAATGGTAAAGTGGATAGACATAAGTGTAGCCTTGAATTTATAAAGGTTGTGTTAGGGTAATTTATGCACTGTTCAAAGGTATACTAGCCTGCAAAAGGTGAAAGAATACACTATGTAAGGGTATCCTAGCCTGTGTATGGGTCTTTATTGAGTTAAATAAAGGTAAAAAGAGATATCTATGTTTGTTAATGTGTTTCATAAGGGTAATATAGTTCTAAATATGTATAATGTAAACTACAACATTGTGTAAGGGTAAAAAAATCACCCTTACTTGAAACATTGCATTTTTTCTCTGTTAACTCCATTTTAGGATTACATAGTGCCCTTTTTGGAAAAATTATATATTTATGTTTAGTTTACATTTATTATTACTCCTACTCAACCTATGTCATATCTTTCTATGGTTTAAATGATTCAATTAGGAAAGTAGATTCTTTCAACCCTTAAGTCATTGTAACTCCAATTTTAATGTTTTCTAAACCCATTATACTCAAAATTAAATTGACAAAAAGAAAGACAAGTAGTTTTTTTAATTAGGGTATTGTATTCTTCAAATGATAATAACACATTTATTTTTTAAAATAACCATACCCTTAATAATATCATTTTTATCCAAGCTGAGGGAATATAATAATTGAGTTATTTTTAGAAGCATGTTGTCATTTTTCCCTTTATGACATTGTGTAGACCTTCTCATATTTCTATTGGGGATCCCTTTTTAGGTGTTTTTAAATTTAATAATTTAGGTCAGAATTTTTATGTAGATTCATTACATTGAATTTCATTATTTATTTATAATTCAAAAAATTTATTTTTTTCAAATTTTTTGAAATTTTTTCTATGAATATTTACATTGAAATTCCTAATGGAATATCTTTTGATCCTCTTCTATATAAATCAAATATGGCTTGGAAAGATTTAAAATATAATTATTTCCTCTCACTTTTTCACTATTTGGTGAATTCCATGTTAGTGTTATTTATTTTCAAATATATTTTAAAAGATATTTTGATGAAAGAGAGAGCTTAGGCCATGTTATTATTTCTAAAGTAATATTAAGGGATTTAGAGGAAATTTGATGATTCATGAAATGTTTTCCACATGATTTTGAATGCATAAATTTTTAAATTTATGTAGAATGAATTTTTAAATGATTATTAAACTTATTTTTAAAATGGTAATTCCGAGGTGATTTTAGATGAATTAATTTTTTATGTGTAAAAGCATGTCAATCCATGTTTTTAAGTGACAATAATTCTATTACATTGGAAAAATTTCTTTTATTATTCTTTCAGATAGTTTTGAATGAAATTCCAGTTTAGATGGTATTTTAAAATTCTAATTTTGATATGTAAAATGAATAGGGTATGAATACATATTTGAATGGTTATTAAGAAATAAAGGCTTGTTTTAACATTGGGGATCATTTACATCCCAATTGGAACCCATTGATGATCATCCATTATGGTAATCTGTTAATTTTAGTTTTTTCACTCTTTTACATCCCATTTAGGGCTATTGAAAAAGAGATTATATATTATGAGGGAGTATAGGGGTTAAGGTGAGATGTGGAATAATAATGATTTAACTGTTGAGGGCATGAGACCATGTTTATATTAATGGGAATTTCCATGGAAGTCAAACTAAACTTATTATCTCACTCTCCATGTTTTATTAGAAAAGAGAACTTGGTTTGTTAAAAGAGATAACCTAGGTTTATTCTTCACAATCATACACATGTGATATTTAGCAGATCTAAAGATAATATGAAGAAATTTGTCTATAAAAGTGAATCATGGAATGTGGGTTTGTGTGGACCTAGTTTTCTTTAGAACAAGTGAAAGTTTATATAATCCTGGTAGTTAGATGTGGTTTAATAATTGATTATATAGACTATGTTGGAATCAATATGTTATCTAAGCTATAACCATGACATAATTATACTTGAAACATGATTCATGGAAATGATTACTATCACTAAATTACATTGGGCTAACATTACATGATTTATTTTAATTTTTGTTTGACATTCTTATTAGTATGAATGACATTAACACTTGTAATTTTTATAGATTTTTTATGTCTAGTGAATGTTCTCATTTTTCATTGATTTATCTGTATTTTTATTATGAAAGGGTTTTTAAATACTTTATAGAAGAATTATGGTTTTAAAATATGAAATGGAATATTTCTATTTTTTATGTAAATGATTTTGAAATATTTAAAGTATCGATATTAAAAAATTTGTTTTAATTTGTTCTTTATTGATTTATTTTCATATTCCTAAATGTAAATAGTTGTATGCTGCATATTATAATCCTCATTATAATAGTTTGATTATATTATGAAGAATATTCATAGAATATTTGGTGAAATAATATTGGGATCTACATCATTCACCCTACATTAATCGGTTTGTGTTTACAACCATTACACTCTTATCATAGGTTCTCGTGTTTCCTTTGGATTTTTTATAGAATCTTGGTTGGTGGAGGGAGAAATGATTTGAAAATAATGGGTGGTTATGGAATACCAGAATGTGGATCTTGGTAGTTATGTTTTTCATTTAGTATTTATATTATCTTACTATGCAATATATGGTTTTATGGATTTGGTTCTGTGATGATTTTTTCACAGTGTACCATTTATTTTTCTAATATTATTTTGAGAAATCATTCCCACGTATTTTATCATGATGCCTGGGTGATAGTCGATATCTCATGGGGATCAAGAACACCCTTTAGTTAATTTCCCTATTATCTCAGATACATATTTAGATAGTACTCCATGCCACGTTTTTATAACTCAATGTATTGTAAATTATCATAGCAATGTACATGCCAAAACATTATAAAATAAATCTAATATACATAATATAATTAAGCACAGTCCAAATGTTTTTATATAAACATGAAAATGATGGAATAATTTAAATTCACTTATTACAATAATTTTAATTTCATATATTATAGACTATGAAAAATTATTTCAAATAGAGGTTTTGTGTTAAAAAATATCATCAACAAATATTATAGAAATTAAAACGTATTGAGAAATAATTGGATAAATAGTGTATGATCAACTTTAAAATTTATAAATACATTTATAAAAATATAATAATTAATTATATCATACCAAGATCTAGCATCTCGCTTTTAATTATAGAAGTCTTTAAAATGTAAAAAATGGAGTTTTTTAAAAATGAAATTTGGAAATTATTGGGTTTATAAATAAAAACATACTCAATATAAATAAATTTGAAATTTTAATTTTGACATTAATTTTGTATATCTTAAAATTTCTGTGGAATATGTTAGATAAAAATATTTTAACGCTATAATATCTTGCTATTATAATTAATGTCAATTCATAATCAACTGGTTCCTCTAAACTATTTCCATGAAGAACAATTATATCTTTGTTTCTAATCAAATTATAAAACACATCTAGTTTTATTTCTAAATTTACACTTTCTACAAATATTTATATTTAATTTAATTATTTCTATAAATTATTATTATTTATTTTAATTATAATTTATTTAAGTCTTCTATCGTGGATATTTAATATTTTTCATCACTATTGGCATTTTTAATGTTCTTTGATTTAGGCTATGAAAAATAGGCATGATGTGTAACCTAGATTCTTAAATAAGTAATTATTTGATGTACTATAGCAATGTCACCTACAATAATTTCCAAAGGATTGTTTTTGAGTATCTTAATGGTTCTAGGTAATGTGGTATGGGGTTGATCCATGTTATTTTTAAGGATTGGGAAGCCTTCAAGGTCATTTCCTTGTGATTTATACAGAAAATTGACAACTTGGTTATTAGTCATAGTGTTATTATTGATATTAAAACCATAATTATCATCCTAAAGTTATTTAATATGGATCTTGATATCATTTTATTTTATCTCTTCAAATGTTACATGAAAATTTTCTTCTATAAATCTAGTTATCTTCTTGAAAACTCTATATATCATACTTGTTGTCTAATATCAATGAATAAATAACTCATAAGACTTGGATGAAATTTTTTCTAAATTATTTATAGTGTTTAGAATATATAATTTTCATCCAAATACCATAATGTAATTCAACATAGGTTTTAACTATTCCAAAATTTAAAAGGAGTCTTCTTTAAAATAGGTGTAATATGATCCCTATTTATTATATAACAATCTAATTTATAGGAATACACCAAATAATAAATAACTAAATAATATATATTAAGCATGACCTATGATATTTCTTAGAATATATTGTTCCTTTCATTAAATCCAATATTTTAATGAATTTAATGGGAAAACATTATGGTTGTAGCTATGTTGTATGTATAATGATGTGAAATGTTATTTTTAAATCACACGACAATAATCACTTATAAAAATCATTATTGTAAGTCCAATAAGGTTTTTAATTTTTTTTAAATGTGGAAAATTTTGGAGAAAGATTCACTTTTGGGAGAAAAAAGTGTACCCTAGTGAATATTGATTTCTCATAAATAATGATGTATGTATAAATATTTCAACATTAATTAGAAACCGAATCAGAACCATATATATCTATATTAATAAAAATTAGTTTCTATACTGTAGAAATTTTTTTCTTTGGTTTGAAATAAATTTTATACTTATCATCTTTTTATTATGGAATAAAAATTTTATACAGTTATAAATATAAATTTGGAAGATCATTAACTAATCCTATTTTAATAATTTCTCTAAGTGAGTGCAGATTATAGTGTCAATGTCTCCAATGTTAATTCCTAAATTCTATATGAAATTTAATATGGTAGGAAATTTTTTGATAAAATAGAACATGTAAATATATTATACAATCATTCCCTTTTTTTAAATAAAAATCATTATTGGAAATATAAATTTTTTCATGCATCATTTTAAATCATAAAATAATGACAATGAAAAAATATTTATCAAATTCGTTGAATATTATATTTATGAGGTTAAAAAATATACTTTAGATATAGGGATAGTATTATAAAAAACAACTTGTCTAGTATAGATTTTCTTATATTTTTTTATTGCCTATATGCCTACAATATACTACTTATACTTATTCTGATTCATTATCTGGAGTAGTCAACCGTCATGTATATTGAGTATCAACATCAATGTAACAACGGAATTAATAGGTGAACTTTATTTATGAAACTTATAAAAATACATTTTAATAAAACTTTGGTACCTATATATTTTTAGTATTAGATATAAAAAATTCATAAAGTGTTCTTAATATTAAAAATTAATAATGAAAAAAACACATATATATTTACAAGTTTTTTATAATATTTACATGTAGTTAGTTCCTATTGATTGATTTGGGATATCCCATGCCACATGGACTTCATATTATAATTAACTAAGATAAGATTATTCAAGATGATAGTTTTATACACCTTACAATGGCACATCTCATCATATAACACACATCCCACATATGTTAGCCGTTGGATAATAATTCCATGAAGAATATCTATAATAATAAAATCTCATAAATAAGACATTCTTCCTCTATTCTAGGTTAGTGTATATAAATCTTGTATGATAATTAACTATACATATTGGAACAACCACTATGATTTTTAATTAACTAATGAGATGTTTTAATTATATATACACACTAATAAATTTTTCTTAAGTTTTCCATTCTTCATGTGGTCATTTCGGTTTCTCCAGGCCTCACAAAACTCTCTCAGTTTCTTAAGGTGGATGGAAATACAATCAAAAAGGGTGGTGAAAATGGAAATTGTTATCAAATGAGAGGATGGTAGGTTGACTGATCCAATAAAGCTTCAATTTTTTATAGTTCATAAATCTCATATAAATTTAAGTCATGTTTGTGAAATTTCTCATATTAACAATACAAATCAAATTATTTGAATAATACCATGAATTTTAGAGGATAAACCAAATGGGAATTATATTTTCTATCATTTGAAAAAATTATCAGGTTACTATATATTTTAATTCTATATAATAATTAAATATATAATTTGTCTTTATACATGAATGGAAGTGGGTGGTGTTATGGAGTTAGGATGGATCCCATTAAAAGGAATTCGTATGTATCTTTGCGATGGTAAATGGAAATGACATAGTCCAGTTACATTTAATGGGACACATCATATCTTTTAAATTTGTTTTATAAGGATTTCATTTTTATAATTTATGGTCAAATATCCATGACTAATTTTTAGTAGTATAGATCCACTTTGAGATGAATACCAGATAAATAGTACCTCGAAACATGTTGGTGTGGGTCTTATAAAGAAGTATCCCTTTAAGGTTTACTATGGGGGGTGTTCCAATTGAAGGTATTCTTGTGTGCAGAGGGGAGTATCTAAAATCAATGTATTCTAAGAAAATTAGAGGAGAATATAAACTCATTTAATATTTTAGAATCCAATAGGAGAATATAAACTCAATGAATATGTGGGAAACTTAGAGGATAATCCAATCTCAAGGATTTTGATTAAACCAAGTGGATAATGTCAACATAAGGATTATAAATGAAACTAATTATATCATCTCAAATTGATGTGTACGAGAAAAAATAAGTGGAGTATCTTAACTCAATTTAGTGACTAGGATCAAGGTTATATGTCTAGATATAACAATCAAAATCATGTTTTATGCAGACGTAAAATTCCATGGTTTAGATAATTATTTTTAATAGGTGTTAGTGATGAATCTAAAGGGATTAGACTGAAGGTTAAATACTATATCCTATCATTGATCCCAACAAGGGGTGTGGTGGGATGATCCTGAAGTTATGGATGTGAATGGTGTGTCAAGGTTAATGGGAACCTATGTTGAATGAATGGGTGAATTGGAAGCCCAAGTTGGAGGCATTGGTAAAGTGGGAACTGGTGTGGGTGGATCAAGTGAAGTGGGTACTTGGGTAGGTGGCATGGGTGAAGTTATTCATAGGTTGGTGTCTTGGGGTAAGTGGGTTCTCATATAGGAGGCTTGGAAGAAGTAGAAATCATGTGTGAGGCTTGGGTGAAGTGTATTCCTAGGTAAGAGGCCGTGAAAAAAATGTGAACTCCAAAACAAGGTGGTCAGCATCTAGGTAGACATCAACCATGGTGATCGGTTCTTAGGTGGTCTAACACCCTCATTGATCAGAAGATAGGTTCATCAGCATTAAGGTGGGCTATAATGTAGGTAATGGATCTAATTCGAGGTGTTTTGAATAGTCTTTTCTATCTCATCTCCATATCATATGATTTTAAAATCACCTGAAGGAGTGGTTTTTTACAGTCAAGTGTTTGGTTGTATATGTCATTTTATCGCTTTATTCACACTTGGTCCAGACTTCAGTTTCAAGAAATGGGAGGTAAAGTGGTCATTTTATAAGAAATCACTAAAATTGGTGCTCTGGTAAGGGTGATACAGGCCCATAACTAATATTACAACCTGGTTTTCTGTATAGGAATGAATGGATAAATATGGTTATATGGAAATGGAGTGTGTGAAGATGATCATACACATGGTAGGGTGAACAAGGCGAGTCTTATGAGATTGGGTGTGTGTATGGACATAAATAAAACTCCATCATAAAATTCAAACTTGGAATAGTCAAAACTTTTGATCTAGGTGACGGTTTTAGTTGTAAAACATTTCAAATAAAATCCTATGAAATGAAATAGGCCAATGGAAATTTGGTTTACTCATTTCAGTCCATTTAGACGTTCAAAAAATAGCTAGGTTCCCCTTAATTGTTTTTGTTTAGTATTATGATAACCTTATTAAGTGAAATGGATGAAAACACGTGGCCACCTCCTAGTTGGTGGTTCTCACCACCACATCACTGGTATGTCAATCATTTTTATAGAATTTCAATCCCTCAGTTAGTGAGAAATTATGAAACATATTGTTCTGACATTTTAATCATCTTCATGAACAAATATATATTTCTTCCCTAACATAACATCTATTATAGGAGGGAGGTCCAAATCATTTCTTCTGTGTAAAAGTGCATGTAACACATTTTCTAGTTCCAAGAATTATATTTATTTTTATTCCTCACTAATATAAACCATTTTTCTATATTTTCAATTCAATTGAAATATTTAAAATACCAAAAAATATTGATATATTTCATATTTAAATATATCCCTCAATATTTTATATTTAATATTTGAATGTGGGATAGTATCAATTTAATCTCCAAAGAAATTACTCAAAATAATTTGTCAATGATTGATATATACTCTTCAAAATATCATTACTTCATTTTATACATTCTTTTTTTTGCATAATATTAAAATATTTTATTATTATAGAATAAGATAAATCCTGGTGTTATGTGATGAATCAAGGTGCAATATTGTTTCAAACATAGATCTAAAAATTCTAGACTGCATTTATTATTTTACCCCTTAAGATCAACTATAATATCATTAGAAATTGTAAATGATATAAAAACATGATTATGTACTAAAATTTATAATGTTTTAATCCATTTAATTCTCATAATGAATTATCTACAAAGATAATGTCATATTTTTTTCATTATGAATTTAGTAGAGACCATAAATCTATAGAAGTGTTGTTTAGGAGACTATGATTGGATACTTTGACATTCAATTCTAAAAACTACACCATTTATATTCATTACTAAAATTGAATTAAGAAATATTAGTTAAAAAAATTGGCTATTTATTGAAATTATAGCATTAAAAGGTAGCTTCTCAAATCAAGTAGGAATTGAAATTTAATTGACATGGGAATTGTGAAGGTTTTGGAAATAGTGAAAGTGTGGAATGTGGAATACCCAACTAATTTGTTTTCATAATAGATGATTAATCAAAGATGAACATTAATGATAAAATCCCTAACTAAAAGAATTAGATCAAATATAAATATGAAAAGATAACACCAATCCCTTATGCAGTATCATGTTATATTATTTATAATTGACTTAAACAATTAAATAATTACCTTATGAAGAATTATTTATACATTAATTAATATAAAAATGTAATTATTTCATTCAATTATTGCATTGTTGGAAACAAGTGCATATTCCCTCCAATGATGATCCAAATGTGCTCAACAAACCTCCAACAGTCACAATAAGGATCTATTGGTTCTACCCTAACAAATTTAAAGGCATGAATCGATTTCCTTGGATCGCCCCATGAATCACTCTAAGAAAGGGATATCTATTTTCAATATTGATTTGAGAGTGGTGGAGAAGTATTTCTCTCCATTCTTGAGAGAAATCACGGAGAGTGATCTCTCTTGGTTTTTGAGATAAATCATTCCATAAATCCTTGTGTTAAAAAAATTAAAATCAAAATTCATTAAAAAATAATATAATTATATTTTTATACTGTTAGGGATAGAAAATAATAATTTCACTTGTTCTCTTATTATCTTTTTTAATCCTCACACAACCCCATGTGCATAATAATAATAATTATATTATTATTTCTAGACATGTGTAATGATTGTGAATTAAATTAAATATTATTCTTCAAATAATATTCAATATATAATATTCCTCAATGGACCACTAATCTCAGTCCATAATTCCTCCACAATAATTATCAGGCCTTGAATAATTACTATTTATTTATTAAAAAAATATCACCAAAATATTCAGCAATAAAAAAATAAATATTATATTCACCAAATATTAAATATATATTTAATAAATATTTAGATCATAATATATTATCTTGAATAAAGAGTGATATAATATAAGGGATCTAGTAATCATGTGTAATTATTAAACCAAATACGGGAATTATATTTAGTCATTTTTTAAATCATAAATAATATTATTTGTTTACTGAGGTTGAGGATACACTTAATGTGTGACCAACTGAGAATCTTTCTCTATGGAAAAAGGTGAATTAGCCCAAAGACCAAAGTTAGAATCTAGAAACATGACAAGGGGCCCATAGAGAAATACGTGAATGTCGTAATGACATAAAATCTTATATAGATGATTACTTAGTAATATGATCTATTTATCATGATATCTCTTAAAAATAAGGTTAAATGTTGTTGTTATTATCCTATGTTCTCGATGTATCTTTATTTTAATTTTTAGAAATTAAACTTATATAAAAAACACCATTACCATATATTTATTTAGGCTATATAATTTCTATTTAAGGGTCTTATAGACTAACTTCTATTAAGTATGCGAAACATCCTTTCTCGTAATATTCATTAATGAAATATTACTTATGACATACCCAGCATATCCTACATCACTTAGAATATATGTCATCATGGGTTATTTCAATACATTAAAGTTCTTTGATCATTACATCCATGAATAATAATGATAATGTTTATGGACCAATACACACATCTACTGATCATAACATCCAGTAAGACATATAAATGTGGATTTTCTTACTGGGATGTCTTCTTCCCATAATTTCATACATTAGAAATTACTAGAGGTAGTTCACCATGAGAAGGTTACTCAATGTTAAATGTGTCTCTTCCAATTATATCCTCTATAATTTGTGGCCCTCAAATTATTTTATCTATATATAGAACATATTTTCAAGAGTAATTTCTAGGAACATATAGATTTTCTACATAGTGGTGAACTTTAATGAAATTTCAATGCGACAATTACTATTAAGAAATTATCATATACAATGTCACATAGAAGAACACAGATGATTTTATAATTAGTTTTCTAATTTTCAAAATTATAAATACTAGTAATAATAAATCTCATTGAAATTGGTTCTACGACACCAAAATCAATATAATCCCAGTAGCACTATATCTCAATACTAATAACATTTAATCTATAAAATCTCCCATGGTATGGTTAATTATATTGAGACAATTATTTACTCAAGGATTATACCATGTTTTTCTTCTATAAAAACTATGATTTCAACAAATTCAACCATTTCAGAAAATTCCATCAAAAGGTAATAATTCTGGGGAATGTTCTTTTTCTGTTGGTATGACCATGACTCTTTTGTATATTCCACCACTACAGTGTTATCACAATATGATGTGATAGGCTCTTTAATACTAGGTACCACATCAAGCAACTAAAAAATGGTTTGTGACCAATTGTTTCTTTTGATGTAGTTTAAGCCTCTATATACATGTAATCTACTATAAAATCAGAGAAAAATATATTCATTAAACTCTCATATCTTACATATCCTCCATTGAAACTAAAAACATATCATCGCTATTGCATCTGATCACTCTCATTTGTTTGAAAACTAGAATTACTATAACCCTTGATGAACTACTCCACATCTCCTCTATATACTAGGGATATATCCATAGTTCTACAGATATAGTTAGAGATAGCCTTACCAACATACTAATGATGTTCACCTAGATCATTTTGATATCTTTCTGCCTTGTTAAATTTGTAGGAAACATAAAGTCTAGTAAATTACATGACATGCATGATTGATTGTAATACCAAATAATATAAGATATAACTAACTATCCCTTTCTCTTATTGTGTCTAATGACTCATTTTCTTGTAAACATGAGTAACATTTGATGCTAGAACAAATCTCCTTTTCGATTATTCCATATTAAATATCATTAGTATCTAGTCAATGTATGTAACTTGAGTTAGCCCAAGAAGCATGTTGGATCTATCATTAATGATCTTTATCCCTTGAATGTAGTAAAATTGACCTTATAAAATCATGTAGAAATAATATTTTTTTATATCCCATGAATTTAAAATAATGAATATGTAAAATATCAAACAAGATACGCAACAACGATCTTAAATGAACCATGATTTTTTGAAATATAACCATTGTATCGTAGTTATTAAATTATTGAGTATGAAGAGGATAAATTATTTTTTAAAAAATATGAAAGGGTTTTATTCGATAAATTTTTATTGAATAATTCATTGGAAATTGGCATTCAGTTTTTTTTATAAATCCAATTTATTCTTCAATATATATATTTTCGTTATTTTTTTTATTTTTAAGAGAGGATAATATAATTAATTTATGAAAAATTTGTAAATTTATCTGACAAAATAAATATCATTTTTTAATTCAACATATTAGAAATAGCATATTGTTAAAATTTAAAATTTATTTCAAAAGTTTTACTTTTCATTGAAATGCCAAAACATGGATTTTTATTGAGAATTTTGATTACATTAAAAGTATTAACAAACTAAAATCATATTTTTTATTAATTTTAAATTATAATTAGTTCATTTTTAAAAAAAATAATCCAATTATGTTATTTTGGATACATATTATTCTTGATTTTTTTATAAAAACATTTCTTATGAAAACATGAAATTTTTTGAGAAGCCAATTTTTCATCCCATTTAAAAATTTAATTTTAAATTTAATTATACCACTTATGTGTCCTAGATATTCAAAAATGGATTATTATCTTTAAATTGGAGGTTCCAATTAATTAAAGTGGTATCTTTTATTTTTTTTCATTAAGAATAGTAATATTAATAACTTCATAAAATGGAAAATGGTAAATTTGGTAATTATAGATAAAAGTCAAATTATAAGGACTAGAATATGACCCCAAAAATTAAAGTAATTTTATAGGATGAGTAATTTCCTTCCCTAATAATTCAATATTCTATTATATTACCATTTGTTATTTTTATTTAATTATCACCTTTATAATATGTTATATAATGAAAATTAAAAAATGCGACACACTTATTTTAAAAACCTCTAATTTTTTAACATGGGGATAAACTTAAGATAATTTTGAATAGAATTATACTATAAAATGAAGAATAATTTATAAAAATCATGATATTTTATTTGAATTTTTAGTGAATAAATAATTACATTAAATTCTTACACTATGTTGATGCATTAATTATTGAATTAGTTAAAAAATGAAATATATAATATGAATAGTATGAAAAATAATTAATATGAAATAATTTATGAGATAAATGGATTTTATAGAGATTCAAATAAATTTCATGATATGTTAAAATATTTTATTTTAATTACAATTTTTTCTTGATTTTAGAAATGCACATCTAAATGAATAGTTTTCAAATTTCCATTATTAATATTTTATGAAAATAAAATTAAATTAAAAGATTTAAAATTAATATAAATCATATTCTCATACAAGAGGTTATTATACGGTTTATATTATCTTCCATGTTCTATTTATGTGCATTTTGTCTATTTATGGTACCTATAAAGACTGTCAATGTTTCAAAAATATTTTAATATGGGTAAGTGTAAAAATGGTTAAAATGGGTCCAGGAAAAAATGATAAGGGTAAAACCATCACCTAAACTTGTAAAAAAATTATTTTATGAGATTAAATGGACCCAAAATCATCTTATATTTATAATAAATCTTTTTTATCCATTTAGATATTAAAATTAGTCTATATTAACTTAATATTTTGAATAATTCAAAAAGTACCCCTCCCTTCCCTTATAAAAGGGCACTACCTATCAACTTATAAACACACTTCAAGAAAAAAATTTCTATTCCAAAATATAATTAATCAATATCAAAAAATCCCTAACCACATTCTTTAGGTATTATATTAGGAATAATACAAACCATAGAGTTCTTAGGGTGAAGGTAAATGAGATTTTCCAAAGAAGATGTATCGTTCTTAAACGAGTGTTTTTATTTTATTTTATCATACACCTCCTTAAATTTTTTTTTCTGAAACTATGATATAATAAAAATAGTATATACCATACAACAATTTTTTATAATTTTAATGTAACAAAACACGTCCATCTCCAGTTCCATCAAATGGGAAATGACATTGTCGATTCGTGTGTATGACAGACTACCACCTCACGGACAGTTGTAATTCTTTTTCTAACACTACCTCAAACACAATTTTAAAATTATAGAATTATTTTATATATAGTAATATTGAATTATTTACAATTATTTAAAATTAATATACTATTTATTTTATTACTTTTATACTAATTTAAAAATGATAATGTCTTTCGTACATATGTGTGGACTACCACCTCCATGAGGCTATGTGATTTATCTTTTATGATCACATCACATTGATAGAATATATATGTATATTGAATGAAAGAAATTGGTATTTATTCTATAATTTTAATCATGTAATGGTAAAATAATACTTATTTTCTTTAGATAATTATTATTGAAAAATGGAAAAAGTTACTCATGAATACACACATCCCACCGTCTCCACGATTATTGCATAGTTAATATTTCAGAACCATATTTAATGATTGATTTTTAAATTATAATTTATAAATAAATATTTTAACTACTTCATGTTTATTATTCTATAGATCAGTGAATAATTAACCATTTTTACCATGGTCAATGCATCAAATCTATTTTGGACTTATGAACAGAATATCGTCAAAATACCCAATATGTTCATAACTAATTAGGAAATTGTAATAAGTGAAACACATGGTATAATGATAAGGTATTAATATTTTAAATGGTTATTTTGAAATAAAATATTTTATTTACGATTATTATATGTGTGTTTATTGGAATGTATATATAGTTTCGAATCAATGTAAGTGATTTCATCTCTATTTACTTTTATTAAGATATATTTTATTATTATGCACATAAATTAATTTATATGTTGTATATAATACCCATTTTCAATTCAATATATTAAATACCTAATACTTAAATTTATTTTATGTTTTAATTTGAATTATTTTGTTTAATTGTATTTTACATGAACGTTACCAAGTGGTAAAGGGTTTCTTAACTCAATTTCCTTTCGATGTGTTATTTCTCTTATTTATTGACTTTGATAGACCATGATTATATGTGTCCTTATATATAAATTTTTCTATTAAATATTTATATTATTTTTTGAATTTATATTTTTTAAATATAACCTCTTCGTTGATTAATTATCAATTAAA
This sequence comes from Viscum album, assembly GCA_963277665.1. NCBI lineage: Eukaryota > Viridiplantae > Streptophyta > Magnoliopsida > Santalales > Viscaceae > Viscum > Viscum album. Next base: position 328,027,692 of record OY728152.1, on the reverse strand, counting down.
TGGTATGATCTTTGTAAAGGTTATTTTTCTCAAATTCTCATTCTATTGGACATGTGTTCATGATATGAAAATGTATTCTTCTATGAGTTGTATATAATTCCATTTGAAATGATGTATCGTGAGTCTCATTAAGTTTATGATAATTATAAAAAAAATTATGCTATTCTTTCATGCATATTATGATTGAAATGTCACCAAAGTTATAAAGACTTGATGTTACAATCTCATTTCTTTTGGAAATTGTTTATGTTGACGATTATTTTAGAGAAAATCATATGATCTAATTTTATGGAACCATATATTGGTGATTAAACTATATTTATAAAGGTTTCTTAAATGTTAATTTTCTACATCCTACCTTAATTATTAATAAAACACCAATAAAGTTATTTTTAAGTTATACTGTTATTTTATTTTCTTTTGGATCAGGAGTCTTTCTCTTTCATATCCTTGTATTCTAAAATATTTTTAAAAATAATATTTTCTACAAAAAATGATTTACTAAATATATTTCACCTTAACTTTGAAATTATTTTATCATAATTCTAAATGTAAGTTTCATTTTTTCCCAATTGGGTCACTAGGTAAACTTTTTACAAATTGATTGAAATGAATATTAATTTTTAACATTTATGTCATTAATGTATTTTCCGGACATCACGATACATCAATGCATTTATCATTCTATAAAAACATTATAATTTTATTTGAAAATAAAATGGTTTATTTAATATGTGATAAGTGTTTTGTTTTTAATATATATACTCAAATTTAAAATTAAATCTTCCTAAAAAATGTTTGTAATGATATTTTTATGAAATTTCCATTCATTAATGTCAAAAATACCTGATATTATAAATAATAACAAGGGGTTATTTAGTATTGATACCATCCTAATTATTTATATATGGTTATTAAGATTGTTTCATAGATATTTTCATGGAACCCATTTCATTTCCATGGGTAAATCATGTTATGAATGGAATAGTGGTTATTTCTATAAGTTTTCTGATGAAATGAAAGATAAATGTGTGTTGTTCATATTAAGGTTCATGGAAATTATTTATATTTATAGGTGGGTCCATGACAGTCTTCAAATTCATTGGTTATGTTAGTAACCCTATATTTAATTTTGATGATTTAACATTTTGGAAATATGATTTTGGTCATATTTATGAATATCAAATCCCAAAATATAATGCTTTTGTTTTTACCACTAGATTCAAGAGTTCAGGTTTTTGGTATTCATAATTGGAATTAATGTAAGGTTTAGATAAAATTGAAGATTAAGATGTCTTATTGTGGTCTTATATTAATATTTTTGGATAACATCTTGTGTTTATAGGTTTAAGGAAAATTATATGTTTTAATTAATTGAAACGAACTTTTTTGGTGTTAAGGGATGGATTTTTAAGGTGAAAAATGATATTTTGGGAGATGTTTTATTGGAGACATGCCCACAGAAATCATTTAATTTGTGTGGGATGTGATCATATTTGAATTTATTTTTATACCAGACTATATTTACAATATTAATTTAGTAGAGTGGTAGTACGAGGTCTAACCCACTGAGAATGTTTGGCAGACATAGAACTAGGACATTGAACCATTTATCCATAAGTCCTCATGAGATGGAATTAATTTTGTATTAAACTAATTTTATTGAATTTGGTTTAATATTTTTAAGTATGAAAGTGATCGGTGTCAATTTTAAGGATAAGTTAAAAAGGATAATCATGACCGTGAATTGAAATTGTCCTTGGGTTTAGGCAGTGAAGCGGTGCATATAGCCCTAGATGATCATGGTGAAACCAACTAGATCTATCGATGATGAAAATATTCCATGGTCTAGATGCAACGAAAATCCTATATGTATTAAGCAGAGATATTAAGGAAAAAGTTTCATATGCCAGTGGTTATATCCTACACTACTCCAATCAGGTCATGCTAATTTGCTTAATATTCCCATTGTGATGGTTTCTAAAATAATTGAATCAATAGTTGTTATGTAATAATGTTACGAGCCATAGGGATACAAGGTTCCAATTTATACAGTCATTAAGTTTAGAACACACCTAATCTTAACCCTTACGCTAAGAGGTTTAGCATCTCATGATGGTAATAATCAAGATCAATGATACAATTTTGTACATGCGTTAAAATTGGTGAAATTGTTGAAATATGACATTTCACAATCAAGGATTCAAGAATCAATAATTTTTTAATTATAGTATGTTATAAATTAATCTCCCAATTACATGAAATAGTAAATAATCAAGAACGCATGGGATACACACTATAAAATGGAAATTAAAATTATAGGCAGATGTAAAAACTATAAATGATGATGAAAAATATGTAGAATGTATGTATTAAAAACAATGGACCTTTGATTCAACCAAAAATGAAATGGAAAATATTATAGTTGATTTAGGAGAGAAAATTAGTGATTGAAATGAGTGGGAATTTGAGAAAATCATGAAGAAATGGTTTTTGTGTGTGCTGTTGTGCACACGATGAAAAAATAAAGTTGGGAAATTACGTGATGTGTAATCATCTCATTTATTGTAACCATGATCCATAGTTTGTTTCCTAGTATTTTGTATCTGGTGTGATTCTAAGCAAGAATCGTAGAGATTCGGATATTTCACTCATCCCATGACATGTATTTGGAACTCATGACAAGTTTCTTCTCACGATAGAATCATTAGTAAAAAAGTACCATTTGAATCAGAAAAGACTTGTAATTTAAATTCAAATCATGTAATATTTTCATGACATTATATTTATTCATGACTTACCTCACAAATTTTCATATTACATGAATGTTTATTACATGTCATGTAATTGATTCATGACGTGTACTGTTCACTTTTGTCTAGTTTTCAATGATTTTCCTCTAGAATAGTGGAAACCTATTCTCTGAATTAGTAAATACGTACCTGGTATATTATCAAGTAAAACATGAATAATAATTAATTAAATGACTCCATAATGCATATAAAGTTTCATCTTATCAAATTCCCCAAAATTATAAAAATTTATTATCGAGAAGAAAAAAACATATCAATAGGGATTTCAAAAGAAAAAAATTCAAAATAAGAAATATTCAATAAAAATAGGAAAATAGAAATAAGTGTAGGCTGAAAAAGTAAGCCCTACATAATCAATCCTTCATAAAAAATTATTCATGATTTATAATCCTGTTATTTTTTTCAGATTCTTAAAACTATGATTATAATTTCTAAACTATTTCTTATATTCTATTCCCATTTCTCAATTGACCCCACAATGAATTTTATCTCATCACTCAAGGTAAAGTGTGGTTGGAGTTATACTTATACCCTAAATACATGTTCTTAATTGAAGTATTTCATTATTTCTTTCATCTCTACATCAAAATAAAACAAATACAAAATTAATCATGAGGGATTCACTAAAAAGGGTTTAAATTACTCTATGGTTGGGGGAAAGTAGTTATAAAGAAGAAATCACGCTCATTTAAAAGGGTAAGCTATATGGTTAAATGATTGGTAAGTGGTAATAGTGCAATGATTTGGATCCTCTAAGATCAAATATTTTCCATGCTCCAAGAAGCTCAAAATGGATCCTCAAGTGTATCATGTGTGTAACAAAAATTCACCATGCTCTGTTAGATATCTTTTACTTTTTCCTTAATTTGTTGGAGTCATGTTTATGAAAAATACCACATTTATCCCCTAACCACATATTATCCATTAGAGAATTCATCACTCCATAAATGGTGATTCTTATATTCCTAATACACAACCAAAAATATTTTTCTTTTTCTTTTTATAATTTTCACATGAATATAGTATCCTTAAAGATCCAAAAATAACACATTGATCATAACAAATGTATATGGTAATGTAACACAATTAATATTATCAATCAAAACATCTGAAGTCCATAGGAGGATAATTTCACTATATTTTTAGAAAGTATAATCATGAATAAAACCAATAGGACGGTAAGAAGGGATAATCATCATGGAAAAGCTATATCTTAAATAGGTGTTTCATGGAAACTATGGGCTAAATGAAGGAATAATATAAGGTGGGTCTTAGAAAAATGTCACTAAACAAGTATTTCCTCAATCATAATTAAATTTTATTTGTTAATTCATATCCTCAATAAGATCTCGATACATGTTATGAATGGTTTTCATGTCCCATGAATTACTAAATAAATATTATCCTAAATGAAATTGATATGGTATTATCTTTAACCTCTTGGGATTAAGAGTATACATGAAAAACTGGTAATCACATAGGGTATAAAATCAAGAAACACATCAATATAAAAAAATTTAAATTTTTTTCAAATTTAACTGAAATAATTAACTTATTAATTATTTTAAAAAAAATTAGTTAGATAAAAACATTGATTTCAAAAAAAAAAAGAAACTTAGCGTTTTCTGTTATTTAAATGGATGTAGTGATTTTTTATGTATAAAGAAGGTTTCTAAAGAAAATTTTCTCCTAAATAAATGAAAATAATAAAAAATCCAAGTTTATCGATTTTGAATCTTAAGAAGGTCTCCACCACACATTAAATGAAACAATTTCCACACTATAATAGAATATTCTGTCATAATTATTAGGAAAATATTGTATAGATAAAATTTAATGGAAATTTTGAAAATGAATGTTGGGGAATCGAGGTTACCATTTTTTGATTTTCAATCCTTTGGAATACATGGTGAATATTTATTTTCAATTGGATTTCATTTATAATGGGTTAGAAATACTAATCCAAGAATAGATAAAATATTTTTACAGAGGTTTTAAGATATTTTATATGCAATGATATAGGTAGTTGCACACAGTGAATAAGATAAGAAAATAGTTTAGATACATGTATTTATATAAGTACAATGTAGTTAAAAGTGTCCAATGATAAAAAATAAGGCTTCCAAATTAAAAACATAGAATCATAAGTAAAAGAATAAAAATGATAAAAAAGTAAATACGGGTTGCCACATATAATGTGCTAATAAGGATGTTGTTAACTAGATAGATGGACAAATAAATCAAGAAAGTGTCATTTATCTACTAAAAATTCCTCTATCTCAAGAAACAACTAGTGGTTATGTCATCTATTTAATTTAGAATCATGGTTGGATTAACCACCTTGGATTTTTAGTAAGCATGCATCAAGTGAAGAAGGAGTAACATATGTGCTTATCTTGGTTGTTCTTTCCACCCAACACATATCTCTAAAGATAGAATCGGATGTTAACACTGGACATCAGCTAGATGATGAGTCATCTATAGTAAAAAGGAATATGGTGTTAGAACTGGTGAATTGATGGACACTGATGAGGTAGAAGATCTAGACATGGCTAATATTATAGAGTAATGAAAAAAATAATCCAATAAATAGTGAGTAGAATTTAATACCCAGGTATATAATAAGATCCATGATAAATAAGTGATATGGAATACATATATTAAAAAAATACGACCACCCATACATAGTATGATAGTGTGGTTGGGGACTATGATATAATACGAGTTATCAAAATCTTCTAGCTACTCACATGAAGTCCTCTCCCAATTAGAGGGTGACTATAACTGGTCTGCCTAATCAATAGCGGTAATGGAGGAAGGGGCTGGTGGATCAACTGATGAAGGGGTTCCAGGGTGCTAGTATCTATCTTGGTGGTGGCAGTTGTGATGTACCGATCATGAGTGGATATGTGGACTTGCAGTCTAGATTGATTAAATTTACCTCAGAAAATGATAGAGGAGTATCACTATTTCCTTCTTGGCCCTACATTGCAAAAAAATCATTATGTAAAATAGGATATATCAGCACTGGTATTAGGGTGGAAGAGGTGGTAGTGGGTGTAGGAATGGTGGTGGATGAAGGGGCTATTTTAGGAGGATAAGGAGTGGTCATAGGGGATGACAATGATTGAAAGACGGTAAATGACGATGGGGCTATGAATAGTATGAATCAGTGACAACATATTTACTGGTGGTTCCCTAGAATATACTTGTGAGAATTCTAGAGGTCTGTAGGGATGGTGATGTGGGTTTTGTAGTGGTGGATGGGGAAGTGATGTGGGTGTGGGTAGGGGTAGGCATCAGAGTTGGAATACACGTAGTGAAGGTATGTAATGAAATAGGAGTAGTATAAAGTATGGGACTAGATGTAAAAGGAGTAGGTACTATGTTATCACAGTGATCTCTGGGTGCCTCATCAGCACCCTCAAAGAATCCTAGGGTCCAGTGATAGAAGTCGATGTCCTTCTACAACATCATTATCTTTTGAAGAAATTCGAAGTCAATCTATTTCATCAGTCAGATATAGGTGAGGGGTAAGAAAGTGTCAAATATGATGAGATAAAAAACCAAATGAGCGATGAAGTACCCACCCATGAGTGTACCTCGTGTCTACTATGCATGAAACATGAAGTATAATGTGAAATGTGAATTCATGTCGATGGAAGTTCCTGCAATATCAGTGATATGAATGAGGATATCCAACTGGATGATGCTACTATAAGACACTACATCAGCAAAGCTGGAATGTGTTAATTCTTTATGAAGAATATGAAGTACATCACCTCTATGCTGCATTGATTTCATAATTCATGGATCATTATCTCTTTGATTTTCCTTTGAAATTATCATCCAGAGTCGTTTTTCATTTGAACTGCATGGATGGAGCTAAGAATATTGGAATGCATTAGAATTGGAAAAGTTGGAAGAACAAATTATGAGACAGAGGCCAAACTCTATAAAAAAGATATTGTGTGGACTTTAATGTAGCCAGAAGTAGAGGTTGTCGATGGCCACCTAGATAATGGAAAAGGGCTCGATGAATAGATCCCTATAGGTCTCCTTGTGAAAAAAAAATTTTTAGTGATGTGCATCTGGTCATGGAGCTGGAGGACCTCCTAGGTGATGTGATAATAGGAAAGGACTTCCAAATCCAATGATTTCTTGGACTGCATGGGCTTCAACTAAAAATGGATCAACACGACATGGTTCTTTAGGTTGTAAAAATGAATGATTGGGTGATGGTGGGAATGAGAAGTTTCCTAGAACCTGTTATATGTAGAATGGGATTCCTCACTAGCAGAAAATGATATAGATGCAGAATTAAAGATTGAGGATGAGGATGTAGGGAGTGATAGTGGTGTGGAATCCCTTTGGTGCATGACCAATGGTGGATCCTCATCCTCATGTGTGAGATTAGTGGGAGGAGTGTGCACTGTCTTTGTTCATGATATTGTAGGTACAATATACTGGAGAGGATGAATATTTGGACGGTGTGGTGGAAAGTGTGAGAGTTGTGAGTTGAGGTATAGGAAGCGACATATGGTGGGGGTTCACTCGAGTGTGAGTGTTTGGAGATGGTAATAAAGGGGATATGTACATTGTGAACCCTTATATCACAACATAAATAAGCCATGAAACTACCTGACATGAATTGGAGTACATTCCATTTAATTTTTGAATAAATGTTGTTTCATGTCATGAAGTGTACATTTCATGGAGTTGATTACACAACATTTAATTGGGGATATTTTTACATTTGTGAAATATATAATGATATTTTTCTCTTATCATTCCACAATCTACCATACACACTATTATATACTATTAATCCTATAAGGAACTATCATGGGTTTCCTCCCAGTCAATGATTCTTTTATTATTCACAACATGACTCAGTGGTGTTCAGATAAATTCCAATGTAATGACACACCCCTCACGAAATGGTTCCCAATAGATCTCAATATTTGACCATTGACATTGAATGTCAGTTCTTATCCTTTTTTAATTTCAATGTTCCCATAGGGGAATACTTGTATGTCCATGAAGGGTCTTAGCCATCTAAATTTGAGCATCCTAGGGAATAGATTTAATCAGGAGCTTAATAATGATATATTTTTCTCCCGTATAAATATTCATCTCATGATGCACTGATCATGAAATTTCATGGGTGTCTCTTTTCAAATATTTTCATTTTCATATCCATATTTTATTATCTCTTCTAGTTCAACGAATTGAAATATCATATCTTCCTAAAATTATTGAGAATCCCCATTCAACTTCATAATTACATTGTATGAGAGATGAAACATTTATATAGATAAACAAAAAGGATTTCCATACAATAATGAGAAATGGGTGGCGGTGATAGGTTTTTATGATTTTCAGTATTCTGGGTGTGCATTATCAAACATTAGGATCAATTCCTTTAAAATTGTTTTCATTTTCTTCTAAAGGATTTGTTTGAGTTATCTGTTTGACAATTCAGCACTCCCACTTGTTTGTAGAGGGTAAGGAGTTCACATGTTATTTCTGATTTCATACTTCCCTAGTTGACATTAAAAAAATAGTAGTAAAATTTTTTACATGATAACTAAGGAGTATTAGGGTAATTCCAAATCGTGACAATTCATTTTTCAATGAAAAAATCATGGAAAATTTTTTAATGTCATCAGCGGTAGCTTTAGATTATTCCTATTTCGAGATGTAGTCAACATCAACAAGGATATATAAATAACCACTTGAATTATGGATTTCCCCATGAATTTAATTCCCCACATGTTAATTATTTTAAAAACCATGACTTAGTGTTGGGTCATCTCATTTATTTTTCAAATAGTTCCCATTCAATGGAACTAATCATAGTTCTAACAGAAATATCTTTCATCTTTGTGAAGTATGGTCGAAAATGTCCACTTTTCTAGATTTTTTCTACTTTTTGTTTTTTTCCTTGATTCCCTCCAGTTTGATATGTGTGAATCATGTACAACACACTTTGGATCGTGTCTTATGGGATGTAGTATCACATTATTCTATATGCAAAATGATTAAGAATTGGTGGACAATACCAATATTTATGTGCAAAATCGACTAGAAATATCCCCCTTTGCTGATAAGAGTGGTATAGATCAAGCGTTCATGTGGATATATTGTTTTCAATGTCTAAAAAATTATTTTCCATAACATATTGGATAAATATATTTTTATCAGGGAAGTATACATCAATGCACATATTATAATCATCACTAACAAGGGGATGTGGGAGTTTGGATAAATGTTCAGTGAAACCATATCAATCACTTCAGTGTCCTTGATGATGATGTGAAATAATTTCACAAATAGGATATATTATCAAAATAATTGTCTGGTATCATTTTTAGTCATCAAATATTTTAGGGTAGCATGATCAGGTTAAAAAATCACCTTTGAAAAAAATAAGAAGGGGTGAAACTCTTCGAATGCAATGATTTCTTCAAGGAGTTATCTTTTGGTGGATGTGCTGTTTACTTGAGAATAATTCAAAGTATAACTGTATTATTTTATGGGAAATAAGATATGACCAAACCTCTTCCCTAAGAGATTGCCTAGAGTGAAGTCAATTTGTTCCAATATTACCTCGATGTCTTTGTCCCAATCTGGTGGAATGATAATTGGAGCAACCACACAAATTCCCTTAAAATTTTGAATACATACCGAAAGTCATAAGAAAACATAAAAGGAGTATTGATTAATAATATGTGCTTCATTTGGTGGAAGAATTTCAAAATAGCATTCATTAAGTGATAGCATAATCATGTATGGGATAGAAATATCCTTAATCATTTAATATTTGACGGCTCAGGTAAAATATTGTTCACATTTATTTTTGTGGGATCAACATCCATTCGAGCCTTAGAGATTTTTGTCTAATGAAAAATCCCCCATTAACCATAGTGAGGATTTTTTTCTCAAATTAAAACATAATAGTTTTCTTCATAACATTATTGGAATAGTTCAAGATTTCTTATCCATATATCAAAGGATCATTCATAAATTGAAAAATTGTCCACAAAAATTTCCATGAATTCCACATCCATATAATGGAACATATAGTTTATATATTTTTAAAGGTTTCTAAATCATTAAACATACTGAATGATATATTTTTGTAGGATAAGGTACTGAAAGAATATGTGAATGTTGTTTTGGAGTAATCATCTAGGTCAATTTCAATCGGATTATATCTTGGATATCCATCTAGAAAATAGTAAAATTAGTATTGTGTGGTTCTCTACAACAATTGATCTATGAAAGACTAGGGTAAATGATATTTATGGGTTTTTATGTTTCTATTGTCCACACAGACTCACCATCCAATTATGGTATTAGTCGAGATCAATTAATCTTCATCATTATTTACAATTGTGAGGCCACCTATCTTTGGAACTATTTATAGAGGCATCTCCCACTCTCTATCAGATATTGGAGATACTATTGTTTCATAAACAAATTCGTAGTAATTATTTATTAACTACCTCCTTCATTTTATGGGTGAGACACCGCTTGGGCTAGATTTTGGGTTTTTCAATTTCTTCGAATAATGTATTATGAGTATATAATGTGGTGATGATTCCCTAAATGTAAGACACCCCAAATAAATTGAATTTTTATATGTATTTGTAGGGATTTGATCATCATTTACTCTTGTTATTTTTTCAGTTATGAGGTAACGATTATTGTAAGTTCAGCTATAGTCTCTAGAAAAGAATACATTAGTGTTCTTGGGAGAGGCATCCGCTGCAACATTGGTTGCTAAATAACCAATGCTATGATATATGGGCTCATATCCCTCGTAAGATGTTCTGAATAGTTTTTTTTCTCAAGGTCATACTCCACCCTTTAAATAGGATATATTTTATCACTAAGATCATCAATATCTATGAATTCATTATTCTCTTCAGTAACATGGATAGCTTGGAATGAAAAGAATAAACTACTTTTTCTTTCATCAATAACATGGTCAAACACTACTTGTTCAAAACCTAATATGAATATAATAATCCCTTGATTCACATCAATCAGTGTCTTCCCAATGTCTAGGAATGACCGACCTATGATAATAAGATAACTTCTTTCTTTATCCATTTCAAAAATGAGGAAGTATGTTGGGAAGATGAATATAACTATTATGAATAGAACATTCTCAAGAAGACCTTGTGGATACATAACTGATTGGTCAACTAATTTGTGTGACATTATAGATTTATTTAGTTCTCCAAGTCCTAGTTTTTGAAATACAAACATTCAAATAAGGTCAATGCTTTCTCCTAAGTCACATAGGTTTCATTCAAAAATGAATTCTCATATGGAGAATTAAATTCAGAACCTATTAGGATATTTATTTTTTGTGCAATTTTATACTAAAAAATATTATAACATTATTAATTTAAGGAAATTACATCCATTTATTCCATACTACTCTTTTTGGAAAGTAGTTCCTTAAGAAATTTATCATAGTTTGTAATTTTGGAAATATCTTTAGTAAATGGGATGTTGATGTGAAATTTCATGATTATCTCCCAAAATTTCATATATTTACCATCAATCCTTGTCTCATTGTTTCCAGAATAGGAAAAGGTGTTTTGTAAGTTGGTGGGGCAATGTTAATATCCTATTTTGTTTTCTCATTTATCAAAGATGTTATAGGTGGTGATAATTATAGAGGTGTATCTTGATCAATTTGTTTCACCATTTTGTTTTTTACATTTTCAATGATTGCTGTATGTTTATAAGGACCCAAATACATTTTATCTTCTCCATCACATGGTTATAAAAAGACCAGAACTTTTGTGATCCTCAATACCACTTCTTTTGTCTCTCCCTTTGGGTATGTATCAATATTACTAGATATTGTACATATAAATCTATTAGAAAAGGTCTTTGAGATTTGAAACATTTGATTTTTGAGATTTTGAAGGGAATACCTTTGATGTTTCATTTCTTTTTATTGATTTTTCATCAGTTTATCTTCCTTTTTAACAACTCATTTGAGTAGATTTTCCATATTAGATTAAGTATGGTCATCCAATTTTTGTGGTCTTCACGGAGCCAGTCCAAATTATTGCTGGCCTCTAAGAGGGAATGGATGTTAGGGTAAAAGTTGAGTTGTCCTAGGGTACATGTTGAGGTGGCCTAGGGACATGATTCATATGTGGATAAATAGGTGTTCCTTCGTTCCAATGTGGTTCTTGGCCACTTATATGATGGTAGTTCCCTTTATTGTTTTTTGGAAACTATTGAGTCAACCACTCCCGGTAATACTGTTGCGGTTACTGGTATTATCGGTTTTGATGATTTTAGTTAATGTAATTTCAATATTGGATTTGTTTTTCATTAAATAATTCGCTATAGTATTGATATAAGTGGGGGATTCCACAAATTCAATATAATTTAATCACCATTACAAGTTCAAGAGTGAGAGGTGGTGTAGTAGGTAACTGAATGGATTCAAGCATCTTGGCCAGGGCCTCTACTAATGCTGCTAGAGACGAGTTTTATTCAACATGGTGGATTCTATGACATGTTGTTACATGATCAAACTTCCATATAATTTCATTATACAAGACCTAGTCTATCAGTTCACTATCTAATTCATGTGTTTTCTTCATTAATCTACCATCAATAGCAACATCTACTACTATACGAGTGGTGGGTTGGAGACCTTGATAGATGATCTGAAGTTAGAGCCACCCATCAAGTCCCTGATTTTGGTAATTCCTATTATGTTATTTAAAGAATTCATATACCTCCAAATAAAATTATACATTTTTATCAATATTTTCAATTTCACTATTGTTGGAAAATATTTATCCATGTATTTCCTAGAATGTTCATCCCATATCAATATTGACTAGGGAGATAAACGTTTTTATCAAATCCTTACCTCTATAATGCATGGAGAATGAGAATAAACACAATCGAATTAAATCATAGGATAGTACCTAGTTGTAAAAGTTACTATAAACTTCTTTGATGTGGGATATGTTTCCATGAGGCTCCTCGCACTAAGGTTTTTAAAACTAAACCATATTCAAGATCAAATTCATATGACCTATTTTGATTTCAAACTTATGTTCCTGGATAGGAGGGACAAAAATATTGGTTGTGGAACCATTTATTAGAGAAAATACATAATCCATAATGGTGATATCCATTTTCAATTTGGGTGGATATCCTTGACGTGATGGTGGAAAATATTTCATGATGGATGGGTTGGGACCTATCAGATTACTAGGGTATACCCTTTCAGAGCAGTGTCATAAAAAATATATCTTTCAATTTTTGGGAGGAAGGTAACCAGTTCATGGCTGTCAAGTCTCATTTATTGAGTTAGGGGAACCAGATTCATTCACTAGGATTAAAGTATTACGGACACAATGGTTTCTAAAATAAAAAGTAAATAATTAAAAGGGAAAAATTGGATGGGTGAGATAATCCCATGATCGTCCAAAGGTTCCTGTACCTATGAATAATAAACAATGCACAAAAATTTTCTAAATTTTGATGAATCCAAATGCATCATATAATTATTTATGGGATAAGGTCACATTAGAATTTATTTCTATCCCAATATATACATGAAACAATGATAGTATGTTGGTTGTGCGGGGTCAAACCCATGAGAAAATTTTAGCACAACATAAACCAGGAATTTGGGCACTTTATATAGGAGTCCTCATAAAATTTATTGAGTCTGGGATTTTACTTAATCTATTTATTCTAATTTAAAAATATGAAAGAAGATTGGTAAGTTTGTCAATTATAGGTTTTGGTAAAATGGATAATATCGGTCCTAACATGCAATACTCCTAGTTCTTAGTGTGTTATGTAGTGCATAAAGTAGTAGTTGATCAAGGTAAAAATATCTAGATATATATAATATAAAACTATTCATTGGTCTATATGTAGTTAAGATCCTATATTCATTAACCCTATATTCTATGGAATAAATCTTCACAAGAAACTATTCAAATACTACAATGCAAAAATTAAGTCAAGTTCATTAATTTAAACATCCCATGTTCATGATTGCCAAAAATAATTTCATAAAAAGTTGTTATGTAGCCTGATTACTAACCATAGAGATACCCAGTTATGATTTATAGATTCATTATGTTTAGAACACCCCTACTATCGACACATACCCTATTTAGTTTAGCTTGTCATGATAACAATAAACAATATCAATGAAACAATTGCATACATTATTTGAAAATTTATAAAATAGTTTAAATAAAACAATAATTAATTGAGAATTAGAAAATAAATCATTTCAAAATCATATTAAGTAATAAATTAATCCCACACATAATATAAAAAGTTAACAAGACAAAACATATCCCAACGATGCTTTTAAACAGAAAGGGAAATGGTATATGGATGTTAAAATTAAAAAAGATGATGAAAATTAAGAAGAATGTTTTTAGAAAAATCATCAATAGATGTATAAAATCAAACTAGAAAACAGGATTTTTTAGAGTTTTGTATGAAGAGAAAATATGGGAGATAAATTTTAGGGAACAATATACAATTTAGAATAAAGAGTTGTTATGTGAAATTGTAAATATTCTGAAATCAAACAGTCAGGATATTACATGACATGTGAACTTTTTGTGTCGTATTATCTCAATCCATATTATTCTTTATTTATTTTGGATCTAGAATGAATATCTACCGGAATATTTAAGAATCGATGATTTGACTAATCTCATGATTCATATTGGAAAATCACGACATGCTTCTTCTCACGACTCAACCTTTATGAAGGAAGAAGTTTTTGTGTCTTACACGATATGTATTTGAGATTAATTTCATGTTATATTTTCTTAAATTTCAAATTTTTATTATTTTATTAATGACTTTTGACATGATTTGAATTATGCCTACACATCATGTAATTGATTCAAGATATGTAATGTTCAATTTTTTCTAGTTTTCATAGATTTTACTAAGGAATATTTGAAACCAATTCTCTGTCATTATCCACACATACCTAATGGATTATCAAGTAAAAAATGAGTGATCATTAATTTAATGACTCTAAAATGTATATAAAATTTAATATTAATAATTGGGTTGAGGTATATGTAACCCTTAGTATTAACATAAATTATTATTTTAAAATAATTCTATAACACTTTTTCGAAATATGTTTAAGGATACGAGGTAACCTATGAGGTGAAAATTTTAATTATTTTTTATGTTATTAAGGTTATTTGGGATACATGTTTATTTTATTTTAGAAATTAATATAATACCATAATGATTATGTGATTAAGGAATATAAATTATTTGTATAAAAAATTTAGAATTATTAATGTTATTTAGAGATAAATGTTTAATTTATCATGGAATAATATGTGATCAAATTATAACAATATTTGGGTTTTTGTCATTTTATTTAATATTTTGAGGAATTTTTACTAAATATATTGAACCTTTGGTGTTTTTACAGAGCTTTTAAAAATAATGTATTTTTGAATTATATTACCTAGTGCTAATCATTTTGGTTTTTATTAATGTATTAAGATAAGGTGAATATATTGTCATTCATTTTTGGATTATGTAATCAGTTAAAAGTTGATTCTAGTTCTCCAAACATGAAAAAATCATCTTAAATTCATTTCATTTAATGAAATAGATGATATTGTGGTAAAACTAATTATATAATGAAATTTTACTTTTAAATTATGCATATTTTATTGAGAATTTAGTGTAGATAGAAAAATAATTCCTCAACTCTAGAGAGGAGGATCTTGAAACAAAAATTGTTATCATACAACCATTATTTCCAATGAATATATGGTCTCGTTGCACATCATCAATCTATGATTTTATTGGTTATATTTTTCATGAACATGTTATCTATCACTCTATATTAGTTCTCAGACATTAGTTTTCTCTTTTATTTACATGTTTTCACTTCCCAGAAAATTTTTTTGTACGAAGAAACTTTGTTTTTTTATTCAGATGACATTCAAATTTCTATCACCCACTTCTCGAGAGGATGGTATATTCATCCATTTTATGATGTCTGATTTCAACAAAGGTATTATGAAAAATACATCCCCTAGTTATCGAGTTGAGTGAAAATTATAAGGAAACAATTTATTAAACTGTGTTTGGGAGAATGTAATATCCCATGATTTTAAAATAGTATCTCTATTCAATAGCGTACAAGATATTCAACATATGGATTAAATTAAAAAAATTATTATTTAAAATTTTACTATTATATCCAAGCCATTAAATTAGTGGTTATGAATAAGAATCATTTTTTTAAAATATATATATAAAGGTTTTTATATAATTATTTTTATTAATTTATAAAAAATAAGTACTCAATTTTTAATAATTTTTTTTATTCTTGAAAGATATGTTTTCTTCCAAAACAATATTTTTTGACTTTTCTAAGAAAATAATATACATAATTTTAAAAAAATTAATTTCTTTTAAAATCAATATCATTTTTTTAATCATTATTTTAAAATTATCTTATGGTGAAATTTTGAAATATCTCAGAAAAATCAGATTCTCCAATGAGTAGTGAAATATATTTATTTTTATGGAAAATCATGTTTTCATTTAAAGTATTTAAAAAGTAAAATTATATTTCAGATAATTTTTAAAATTTCAGTAATTCCATTTTGATTAATAATAATCCAAATATGTTCTTTAAGATTAATTTTATACATTTATTTGGTATAAAAACCATTTCTTATAAAAAATAGATTTAAAAAAACCTTTTTTCATTGTGTTTTGTGTGTTTAATTTTAAATTTAATTTTGGATACCATATATTTTTTAATATTTTAAAATGGATTCCATATTTTTAATTATGACTATAAAAATTGATAAATATGTCTATTTTATTCTTGGTCAATATAAATAGTTTCATTAGTAATTTTTGTTTACACAATAAATGGTAAATCAGGCAATTAATGTTAAAAATAATATGATATGGACAATAAAATGACCCTAACACCTACCATGATATTTTTTAATGTATCAGTTTTATCCATAATCATAAAATATTTGGTTTTATAACCATTTTATCCATTATTATATCAGTATAACATTTATAATATTTTATGTAAGGGAAAGTGAGAAATGTCACATAACCTTTTTTAATAACAACATTAATTTTAACATGGTATAAAAAAGGATGTGTTTGGCTATAAATATTATTTTCAAATAAAAAATGATTTATCTTAATCATGATTTTTTATTTTTCATTATTAGTGGGGAAATAATTACCGTAAATGCTTACACAATTCTGACGAAATAATTATTCAACTAATGTAAAAAATAAAATAAATAATATGAAATTTATAGAATGTATTATAATTTGAAATATTTAATTATATCCATTAATTTAATAAATAAAAAAATTTAGAGATATATTGTAAAATTTTATTAAAATTTCATTTGTAGTCATTATGTAACAAAAGTCAATGAAAATGAATAGTTTTAAAATTGAAATTGTTTTTATTTTTTGAAATAAATATCTTAAAAATTGATCTAAAATTACTTAAAATATCATATTTATCCTAGTGATTATGATAAAGTATATAATAGCAGTCATGTTACATTTATAGGACGTTATTTCATTTATGGTAACTATCACGGCCCTCAAATTGTAAATACTTTTGTTATAGTGGTTTGTGCGAAAAGGATTAAGAGGGGTTTGAAAAAAAAGATAAGGGTAAAAAATCTCATAAATTTGTCACAATTTTTATTTTATGAGATTATTTAGACCAACCAAAATCATATATTATTAATTAATTTGTTTGGAGGAATCTGGATATGTAAATCCATATATTCAAATTTAATATTTTGGGTGATTCCAAAAGTCCCCCACCCATCTCTAATAAATGGGAACAAGGTATAAAATTATCTAAACACATCAATAAAAAATTAGTTTGGAAATAATCAGCCAAAATAAATTTTCATCGTAACTCCCCATATTATATAGGTCTTAGTTTGGTAATAATAACAACCCGATAATGTTTAATGGGTAATGAAAATGAAATTTTCCAAATAAGAGGATTAATTCAGAACCATGTTTTTTTGTTTTATTTCATCTTACACCTATTTAAAATCCTTATAAATAATTATAATATAATAACACCAATATTTTTTATATAATCAGTCGATATTATAATAATTTTATAACCCCCATCATTATCCATGTCCATTAAAATGGAAACGAAGCTATCGATTCATGTGTACATTGGGCAACCACCTTGTGGACTAATGTAATTTCTTTTCCATCATCACCTTAAAAATATGTTTATAATGATGTAATTAACGTTTATATATATATATATATGTGTGTGTGTGTGTGTGATTTTCGTGATATAACAATCATTATATATATGTATTATACAATCTATTTTATTACCTTCTCATTTGTTGAATAATGATAATGTCATTCATGCGTACAGGTGGACTACCACCTCCACACAATGTTGTGATTTTTTTTCATAATTGCATAAAATGGATGTTATATATAATAATATTAAAATAAATTATATTGTATTTTTAAAATAATTATAATTTTTTAATTTTAATATAATACTTTCTATCTTTCCATAATGATATTTGAAAAATGGAAATGTTACTCATACATACATACGACCTACTCTC
Source organism: Viscum album (assembly GCA_963277665.1). Classification (NCBI taxonomy): domain Eukaryota; kingdom Viridiplantae; phylum Streptophyta; class Magnoliopsida; order Santalales; family Viscaceae; genus Viscum; species Viscum album. The sequence goes on along the minus strand of OY728152.1, from coordinate 328,009,196 downwards.
TCCATGACTATAACATACTTTATTTTATTTTAAATATCTAAAACAATGACTTCTAAAAAATAATTTATACATAAAAAATTATAATAATTTCTATATTATTATTCTATAGATGATGGAAAAATGAACTCTTTTGGCCACGATCAACAAACCAATGATGTTTTGGACTTATGAACTGAATATCATCACAACATAAGACATGGAATTAACTGATTATGTAATTAAATATGTCAATTAAATGAATAGAGAAAATGTATTAATGATTATATAATAATACTATAAATGGATATTAATAAATAATTAATTGATAAAATATTATTATTCATGTTTTAAAGGGAATACATTGAATTTATGGAATAAAGGTATGTGATTTCGTCTCAATTTAATGTTGTTGAGACATATATTATTATTATAAAAATTATTTTTTATATGACTTAAATAATGTAACTTTAATATTTTATATCATGGATAAAAAATATTTCATGTTATTTTATGTTTAAAATTTAATTATTTCATCTAAGGGGATTTTACTTGAAATTTAACAAGTGGTAAAAAAATTCTTAACTCAATATCCTTTTAATGGGTTATGAATTTCTTCATTGAATTGTATATGATATGATTAAATGTGTATTTATCTCTAAATTATTTATTCATTATTTCTATATATTTTTTATTTAATTTTTTTAATATAATCTCTATATTGATTAATTCCCAATTCGACAACATCATCTTTTTAAGGGTTATTTTTCTCAAATTCTATTTCTTTAAGACAACTATTTATGATATACAACTATATATTAATAGGATTGTATATAATTCCAATTAAACATGATTATAATGAATCTACTTATATTCAAGTTATTCATATATTAGATTCATGTTATTCTCTCATGAGGCCAATGATTGAAATGTTACAAAAATTTTAAAGACTTGATGCTACTATCTCTTTTCTTTTTGAGATTGTTTATGAAAAAGATTATTTTACGGATTATCACAAGAACTTATTTTAGGTAACTACATCGAATTTATTATCCTATATTTATTAATTCATTTAATATGTATAATTTTTATTTCTTCCATTAATTATTAATTAAACAATAAGAAATGTTTTTACAAGTGATACTAATTTTTTAATTCATTTTGGATTGGGAATATTTCTCTTCCATACCATTGTTTTAATATATTTTATAAAAAAATTTATTATCTAAAATAATTAATTTCATCAATCTATTTTACATGGTATTTTAACTTATTCTATAATGGTGTCTTAAAGGAAATTTCAACATTTTTCAAATTGGCCTATTTTGACCCCCTTTTGAAAAATGTTTGAAATGAAACTTTATTTTTAATATTTACAAATTGAATTCACTTTCCTACCATCATGACCCCTCAATTACTTATATATTCCTTACAAGTATCAACGGTTATATTAAAATATAATGGTTTCATAATTATTCAAAGAAATTTATTTTTTAGAATTAATTTTTAAAGTGAAAATCATATTTTTCCACAAAAATGGTTTCAATGATGTTTTATTGAAATTTCCATTAAAAATGTGACTAACCCTTGATGTTACATATATTCCCTTGGGGTTATTTTTTTATTTAAACCATCCCCATTATTTTTCTTGTTGGATTATGATTATTTCATATAGATTTTCATAGAACCCATTTAATTTCCATGGGTAAATCATGTTATGAAAGGAATGATAGTTATTTCTATGAGTTTTACGATGAAATAAAATATTTATGCAGTTTTTTCATATTTATATTCATTTTAATTGTTTATAAGGATGGTTTGTTCTATGATATCCCTCAAATCTAATGGGTATGTAAGGGATCCAATATTTCTATTTTGATGTTATAAGGTTTTGAAAAAAAAAATTGGGTCACATTTATCTGTATCAAAGACCAAAATGTAAAGCATATGTTTTTGGCACCAGATCTGAGAGTGGGGGTTTTTTGTCCTTACATGTTTTACTAGTTTATAAAATATGGTAATACTAGTATTTCATTTCAAAAAATTAATATGTCATTAACATTTACTACTTTGACAATGACTACATTTATACAAAAACCCTTTTAAACACATGTATTTCATTCATTCATAAGGAATCAAAATTATGTTATAGCTCATAAAAATAAATTTTCCATGAATTAGATGCTTGTTTAAATCCACAAATAGTTTTATTCAACATTAATATACTTTTTCAATCCCCTAGAGTCCCAAACACTTATTGTTATGTTATATAGACATCTACCTGAATGTTCAAATTAAGTAAATTTTTAGTAAAATTTACTATTAGGTTTCATATTCATGGTAAGTAGGTATATAAAGTTTAAATTTGATGGATTTAGACATTAAAATTGGTGAAAAGTTATTTTTTATTTATTTACGTAACGCTATTAAAAACCTTTCACTACTAGCCTTTATTTAAAGGTACATACTTAACCCCCAATTTAAAGTGTTATTTGAAATACTTATTATAACCCAATGTGATTTACAGTAGTTGTAATATTTACTATAACCCCAAATTTTTTTGAAACATTTAATCTTTTTCTGAAATAATGGAATCATTTATTATTGAATATTTTATGATCTATACTACCACTATATAGATGAGAGGTTCATTATTGTCTACCAACAATGAGTCAACAAAAATGGTGACTAGGAAAACAAATCTCTCTAGTTATATTTACTCTCTTGTTCTCCGAGGTATTAATTTTTTTTAGTAACAAATTATTCCATATGTACATGGGGAATATATTCCTTTACCAATTTTGGGAGTCAACATTATTGTAGTCAATCTTTCTTCCTCTATCATTCTCAAGGATGTTCTCCCTATAATTAAATGCATTGTTCATGGTAATATTCATTTTCCTATCTATTGTATTGAATAAGTATTATCCATTTCTTTAATGTGGTTACCCTATAAAGGTACACTTTTTTCCTCCATGGTGTTAGTTTTCCATCTACTTAGGCCTTAACCAATTCAATGCAACCCCATACCCATATATGTGACAAAAATAGTTTCCTTCCCTCCATAAGTCAAAAGGAATTATGTTTATCACAATAATTATTACTCAGTTTAGTGTGTATGACACATTTTCTAACAAATATAAAAAAATGATAGTGGAAGATATACATGATTCATCACTGGCCACAGCATTAATAGAATTGTATAATTCCTCATTTTAGAAACACCACTCCACTATGGTGTGTAAGTTCGAGTGAGTTGAGAGTGAATTCGAAAATCTTATTGAATGTTGATAAACTCTTAGTTACAATATTCACTACCTTTACCAGATAGAAGAATCTTTAACTTATTTACAAGTTTATTATCAACTTCATTCATCAATTCGTTTAATTTTTCAAGGGACTAATACTTTTACAACATCAAATAAATATATCCATATATGTTCACGAAATCAGTAAAAGATATGAAGTAAGAATACTAGACTCCATCTTATAATATAAATTTTCCACACATATCAACATGTAGCAATCCTAGAAGCTCTATTTACCATTCACATTTCCCACTAAATGCTTGTTTAATAATTTTTACATGAAAAAAAGTGTAAAAATATTCAAGTGGTTTTAGAACAAAGGACTCCAAATAACCATATTAAGAGACACTTGTCAAATGCTTATCATTTACATTCCCATGATATTTGTTCCTTTTTTGGGTGTTATATGAGTCATTCAAATATAATTCTTTGTCAAATGACAATAATTTGTTTCCAAAACATAATACATAAGGATAATTATTTAAATGTGGTATATTGTAGCATATATTGTATTTATAAAAGAAACCACTTTTGTTATCAAATTTTAATATAAAATCATATGTATCTATGATAGATATATAAATTATGTTCTTGGTAGATTTGGTACATAATTTAAATACTCAATAAAATATAATTCCAATTATAAATGAAAGGTATTAGCCTCCCGTGGCTAGAGATGCCATCCTCACACCATAGATATCTCACAAATCCATCTCTCCCTTGAAAATATTTTGTAATCTACATGGTTTCTGTATTTGGATATAGATGTGAGCACCAAAAGCTATATATAACATCCAATGTGTAGATATAAAAATATTACACTCTATAACAAACACACCTTTATCTTCCTCTAGCTTTTGCATGAATTTTCTATTCTAGTGGATTTTCATGTCACATTAATAACACATTACTTTATTTTCCATTTTCTACCATCAGATCTTCCACATCATATAAGGATTGTGATATATATATTTAAACTAATTATTAGTCATGGGATCCTTTTCCCTATAATTCCTTTTCATTTTAATTATAAGACATGTAGTTTTTTCATATCCCATGTCATTGTATTCTATGAGATTTAGAGAAATAATTTCCAAAAGATTATTATCATTATTTATCATGTTATAATTAATAATAATACTAAAGAATTAATTTGGTATGGTGGAATTCATGATACATGTGTGTAACTAATTTGTTTATTTAACCATATGATTTTTGAGCATTCAAGGTAGTTATAAATATTGACTTCATGAGGTCTATCTATAACTGAGTACCTATGAATAGTTTTAATTAGGGATGATAGCATGAATCCTTGAATATATATGGCATCATTAAAATTTTTCTCATAGTGTGAAAATTATTCCTTATTAGACTCCTAGATAGTTGCATCAATAATACGGTACTCTAGATCATATAATTTTTTTTCATGGAATTTGATAACAAGTGAGCACCATTTCCATTCATGGATATTAGTCCCTATGAGATGGTAATCCTTATCAAATATGGATGGTCATGAAATAATTGAAGTATTAAATATTTTCTTTTAAAAAATATGAAAAATATTAGTACATTATCAAATAAAAAAAGATAAATAAATATAATATCATATTTTTTTAATCTCTCACTATTTTATTAAGACCCAATAGTCCTCGCCATTGGCTTATTACTTTTAAATTCTAGGGGAATGTATCCTTATTCCCATTATCATCCCACCAAATTTGGACTATCAATAAATTTTATGGGTTTTAGGTGGACATTCCAAACACAAACTACATTAACTCATAGTTCTTTGATCTATTGATTTGACTCCCCAATCCGAAAATTCATAAATTGGATCTCCTTAAACTTCACGTCATAGTTACTCTATGTATTTCTTCGATCGTAAACCATTGAGGTAAAATAATTTAAGTCAACCTAAAAATTCATGTTAGAATTCCCTGATAATTGAAAGAACCCCAAATTTGGTCGGTCGATAACTCTAAACTGTGGTTTAATTTTAAATAGAGTAGTGGAAGGATATAAAAACAATATATATATAATTGAAATATTTTATATGTATGTTTAAATTACACATTTTATCATTATTATTATATTATTATTATTACATATATATGCATAAGTAATTAAATATGTATTAAATAAATTGTATGTATAATTCTATTTATTTTAGTTGTATCTTGAAAGCATGTTAATTCATTAATTTTTGTGATCATGATAAAACATCCATAATGAAATTTACAATGCAATTGATAGAAAGAATATAATAACATGTTATTCTCGTGAGATTTTACTAATTCATAGATTACCTTGAGGATAACCATCACCACAATGGAAAATAACTCCTAGAACCATGAAATGGTTCATGTTTCATCTTTCCACATGTCCACCTATGTACCTCTATGATAGGTTTCTCCTTGATTCTAATCTTGAAACACCTCCACTAGCTTGGGATCTCAATTCATTATATAATCTTTTACACACATGTAGGTGAGAGAAACCGAAGGATTGGTTAAGGTGCTCACAAAAAATAAATGACTGCCTCATATTCCCTTACATAATGAGGGTAGGGTTGAAACACAGGCCATAAATTTAATTTAATAATAAATTAAATGAAACCACTCACATAAAAAAGTATAGTATATGATCATGATCATCAACAAACAAGTAATTAATTTCAAATTTAAAAAAATATTATTCAATTATAAGAATTCTCATTTAAGATAAATTGTTCTCAAATCAATTAATTATCTTATTTCATTAATAAATTCGTTTATCTCCATTCCAATAATGTTTTTTAGATATTATATTCCATCATAATTTTAAACAATTAAGTAAATTTATTTCAAATTAGTTGTTAAAAAAATGTACCTTAAAGTTCACATTGAGAGTACCAATGTGAACTACATAGCATGTATTATATTTATATATTATTTAGTCATGTGAAAAGTTAAATACATGAATTATCACTAGTCTCATGGTGTGTACATAGTAAAATTAACAACACACAAAACACATGGTATTTATGTAGCATGTTATGTTTAAATGAAAATATATTAATGACTGTATTATGGATTATACATGAAATGTATTTCCATACATTATGCATAAATTAATTATAAATTTAATATATAAATACACAACCACATGGTATGTACATAGTAAAATAAATGACCTTCTGAAGACATGTTGATAAGGTTTAAGAATTATAAAAAAAATTAATTTTATTTTTTCATAATTTGTTAAAATACATGGTGTGTACAATCTAGCTACATGGTGTGTATTATCCTCACCATCAATCTGTGGCACATGTATAGGTATTTTTCCTAAAATAATGCAATTTAAATTATAGAAGTACATAATGCATACATGGGCTACACATAGTGTGCACTTTGAATTGTATGATCACAAGTTGTATAGGCCACGTAAGAAAATAAATGGATTGTATTTGAAAAATAAATTACACATCTTGCATGTATTTTACACAAAATGTAATTTTCCCAACCCTATTCCATCCATGTCCATCCAACACACGATGCATTAAATTAACACCACATATAATAAATTCACATCGTTCGAATTAATTCATTATTTAATAAAGATGGGTAAGCATTGTATACCAACATGATAAATGATTTGTACTTTTGAGATCAACACATAAAATCAAGAACACATTCAAATGAGTTATTTGAATATTAATCACTCACAAAATTAACTGTTTTGATTATATTTCCATGAATGAAGTAGAAGAAGATAAGATCTCAAAATTAATATTAATGAAAGATTAATTTAGATTTAAAAACTTATGGTAAATCCATAAATCAATAAATGAACTTAAAATAATTATAAATAATTATATGACCCCTTTGATTCCACGTAATGGTTTTTGGAACAATGGAAGTGCGAGATGAGGCATACACAAATAGTCTTTTTTCCATAATAGATGATTAATCTATGATGTATGTTGAAAAGAAATATTGTGGACAAAAAAATTAGATCAAATATTATTATTATAATAGACCGCTAAAACGTGATGATGGATTATCACATATCTTTTATATTTAATTTAAACAATTAAATAATTTTGTTATAATTTATTTTTTCTACATTGATGAATTTGACTACGTCTCGACCTCATACCATCAATGCATTGTATGAGTCAAGTGGAGATTCTCTCTAATGGTGATCCACACATGATCCATGAACCTTAAAATATCTCCATAAGAATCTCTAGGTGATAGTGAAATAGATCCTAGTAATGGAATCATTCGTCTGTTATCTCCCCATGAATCATTTCAAGGAAGATATATCTTAGATATCTAATTAATTTAGAGTGGTGGTGGAGGACCAATCTCTCTTCTTGTGGGAGTTCATAGAGAGTGATTTGTTTGGGGATTTTATGTAACTTTCTTAGGATATCAATGTGCACAACAAATGAAAATTGAAACTCATATGAAATAATATAATTGGGTTTATATACCACTAGGGTTAGAAAATAATAATTTCACATGTGACCTTATTATTTTTCTTATTCCCTATATAACCCCATATCTATAATAATCATATTATTATTATTATTATTATTTCATAACACAAACAAAGGTAGAGAATTAACATTAATATTATTTAATCAGATAATATTTAATATATATTATTTCTCACGAGACCATTAATCTCAGTTGCGCTATTCCTTGATAAAATTAATCAGGCCTTGAATAATGACTTGTTATTTTTGAAATAAATTTGACTTCATTATTCACCAATAAATAAATAAATATTATATAACTAAATTGAAAATAAATGTTTATGAAATATCATTTTCGTAAAATATTCTCAAATAACAAGTGATGTAATATATGTGATCATGTAAACACAATTATTTATTATACCGTATATGGGAATAATATATATTCATGTTATTAAATAATAAATAATATAATCATGTAACGTATGTTCTGGATAGACATTGTGTGTGACACTCTATGCTACTTTCTCAATGGTAATAGGTTAAGTATCCTAAAGTCCATGGTTTACATCTAACAACACCCCCACGAACCCAAAGTTAAAGGAGTAATTTCAGTAATGAAATATAACCACACACAAACTCTTACTATATAATATAATCCCATTATCGTGAAATATATTATCATGTTGGCTTCATGGTGTTTTTATTAACCAATATACTTGATATCTATTTCATTGAATTTTCATAAATTAAAATCAACTATAGAACACCATGACCATGGATTTATTTAGTCTAGTTAACTTTAATAAGATGGACTAAGATGTCAACTTCATCTAAAGATGAGAAAGATAAATTTCATGTAATTCAATAATGAAATATTACTTGTGAAACACCTATCACATACTAAATCTCTATGATAATATGTTACCATGGTTTCTTTAAAATCATCTAAGTACACAAATCAAAATGTACATTAATAATAATGTCAATGTTTAAGTAATTATACACACATATGTAGTTAGTAACATCCAATGACACTTCTAAATGTGTATTTTTTTACTATAGGGTATCTATATAAAAATTTACATCATTGTAAATTATCAAAGGTGTAAAACATGACAAGGTGCCTCAAATTCCAATGATTCTCCACTTCTGATATTCGGTATCATTTATGCCCCTAAAATGATTTTATCCAGCTATAGAAAATATATTTAATAATACTATCATGGTACTTAAGGGTTTTCATCATAATTGGAAACTATTATGACCTTTTAGTGAAACTGTTACTGTTAGGAAATTTTCATATACTATATAAGGAAGAAGAAAAATAATGATGTGAAAATTTGTTTATTAATATTCAAAACTATAAATATAGATAATCATAATGTACATCGAATTTGGTTATAGGGTACCATCTCCCACAAATTATGACATATGTTTCATTGATTATGGCATAGTATATGAAATTGTTCCATGACTGATTCATGGAAATGGACAGATGAAACTCTTTTATCCATTATTCCTCTCTTTATAAAATCCCAATGTTATTCTAATACAACCTATAAAAGTAGAAAATTAATTATAACATAATACAAATATAAGAATGAAATTGTGATTATTTTGTATTCATTATTCATTAATATATCCTGAAAACATTTATTCTAAATCCTCTAAGATAATACAATGTCATATTGAAAAACCTATTGCAATAATCATGTCATTCGGACCCGTACCTCGTATTTTCAAAAATAATTTATAAATTTACTCAAGAAAATATTGAATAAAATTAAATTTTATGCTATATATTTCTCATACTTGGTATACTCACAACTTTTCTCTCATGTTTATGACTTTTGAACATAATATATAATCTGCAACACCTAAAAAATATTCCAATATTTATCATGTTTCCTTTAAATAAACCCAACATCAATATTAATTTAGAGACTCTTTCTTTATTCCACATCTTCATTATCCATATGGAACATTCATATAATACAATTTAAATACATAGAATTTTCAATACGAAAATTTCCACCTCATCAAAATTTCATTTCATATTTGGATATATTATATATAATAGAACAAATCACCAAGACCATATAATAAAAACAAACACTATATTATTTCATCATTATAGAACAATACATATGATGGATAACATTATTTCATATAATTAAAATAGTATAATGGAAAATAATAAAATGTAAATAAAATAAATAGAATTTGAAATTATAAGGTCAAATAGTCTATAAGAAATAGCATTTCTATGAACAATACTATAAAAAACAAAACATTAGAAGTAATATTAGAATTTGGTAAAACAGATGTTGAGAGAAGACTAAGTGAATCCCTAACAAATTATTTTTTTTAATTGGAATTATATAGAAAATATAGTCATTAAAATAGTATCATGACCATTAATATATTATCCTGGATATTTGAACAGTAACAAGGCTGTTAGAAAAGAATATGACTGGCCAATAATATATATCATGATTTAAATATTTAAATATAAATATTTAACTTCTATAAAATTACAATTAAATTTATAGAAGATCAAAAAAATTAAATTTTTATATTATAAATAAAGTATGTTTTAACTTTTTAAAATAAACATTTTTTATATTAATATATAAATAATTTAATTACCAAAATTTAAGAATTATTTTTTAAAAATTAAATTCATTTATGGGATCACCACAATGAAATAATAAATGAAATTATTTTTAATTATGATAAATTTTAATTTTTGAGTGAATAATAAAAATTCATTTTTCCAAAAATGATAAAACTATGACATAATATTGATAAAATAATGACCTAGTGAATTATATAATGGTTTTATAGACAAAAATTTTGATTAATAACGAATATAATCTATTTGAAAACAATAATATTTATTTCTAAATATAGAAATTAAACTCTAGATTCAATGGTTACAAGTTATTCATTAAACATGATTTATAATCAACTTCTTACTTTATATGTCAAAAAAATTTAAAAATAAAATTTTTAATAAAATAAGGTTTTACATGTAATTAATAATTATTTTTAATTAAATAATTTTTATAGTCTGAAATAATTCCATTGTTGTGAGTCATGGTCTTGAATTACAATTTAATTCATTATATTTACCAAAATACCCATCCACTCAAAGTATAAATCCCCCTATCATCCCCTGAGAAAATCAATTCCAGCATTTATTTCATTTCCAGATATGTTTTAAAATAAATACTCATAGTCCTCCTAGTATCCCTAGATATTTTCATGTCTCACCCCACTCTATGCCTCCAGGGCACTAAGGAATTAACAAATGGTAAAACATCATTGATGTGGTAACATTCCGTATGTGTCCTTTCAATTTCTCTTCATCAACTCTACTATTATAAATTATATTAAAAAAATAAAATAAAATTGTTTAATTATCATATTAATATGAAATTATTAAACTCTAAATTCTTTATTTACATTATATGTATACATTCATTATCTCTCATCCTCTTTTGTAATTTCCCATTAATGGCAAGTTTAACCGTCCATGAAGACGTTGCCAATTATTTAATAACCACATCCTTCATAGATGTGTCGTTTAACTTATGTTTAATATATATATATTTGTAATTTTAAATTTTTATAGGCAATTTAACAAGTGATTAAATAAATGACCAAAAGTGAAATATTAAAATGAAAAATGTATAATTCAATCAAACATATCATCAGGTAGTGTTTTTCATTAACAATATATCAATAAATAATTTTTAAATAATTATAATTTATCAAGAATAACAAAAATAATTATAATATAATTCATTATTAATGCGTTGCTGAACATATGATTATTATAAAATAGCTGTAAATGTGTTGAATCAAAATAGAACCTAAGGCATAGGGAATAAACTCATTCCTTTTATTTTGGGTTTATACTCTATATTATGCTTTATTTTCCCTAGGATTCTTATAAATTTACATTATATACCTTCTAAATCTTTATTTATTTATTTTAAATATCATTATTATGAGGTCATGACTATATTTATTTCTATGGTATGATTTCTTAGCATCATTATATAATTTTGACAACTGATTTATTTTTGAAACATCCCTTTATTTCTTCTTCTGCTATTACTTATTAACTTCACATTCTATACATCTTTTATTTCTTTTAATAAACAAGAATTTCCAAAATAATGCTCCATATTCTTCTTTTTTTATCATTTACTTTACTAATAAATATATTATTTATGAAATTATTATTAGAATCATTCTCTTGTCATGGGATTATTTCTTTTTCAAATTTTATGTATGTTTATTTTCTTTGAGGAACATTTTATTTTTAGCATTATATTATTTTATGATTTAATGATGAATTATAAAAGCCCATAATTCATTGGGTAAATAATTATATATCATGAGATTCTAATGAATGATCATGGTGAAATTAGTTTTTTTTTCAAAATGTCATGTATTGACAAGATATAGTTAGCATTGTCCATTAAGATATGATGTCTTGGATGTAATCCTTGACCTATATTTTTTAAATTCCATTATTATTCATGTATTATATTCCATGCCTCATTCATATGATCTAATTATTTTGATATTGTGATTCTAATGTGATATTGATTATGAATCTCACCAACATACTCATGTTGATTTATTTCACTTTTTAATTCATAATATTTAACCTTTTAATAGGATTTTAGTGAACCCTATATTTTTTGTATATCACTAGTTGATCATATATATTAATAAGTTTGTAAAATCCTATAAGAGTGAAAGGATAAAGCATTTAAATAATTTTAAATGGATTATGTATGTTAATACTATATAACCCTAATTATTAAAGAAACTTGACCAATAAATTTAACAAGTTATAAAAATGAGTATGTATGTATTAAAATAGATGTAATAAATATGTAATATATGTAAGCATAAATATAGTTGTAATAGAAAACATGATTTAGTTAATTCATGAATTTTTTTAGATATTAAATGAAACGTTAGGTTAAAATTTTTTATTTCGTATGTTTAGACCGTAAAATTGATTTTATCATATGAATAATTTAAATATTTGAATGAATACTAATAAAATGTTTATATATGATATATTAACTTATATTTTAATCTAAAATTTTATATTTTATAATATGTTAGGAATGAGAATCAATCAATCCAATGGCCCATATGATTGGAAATGTGATGATCCCCCAAAATAAATTTTATATGGAGTTAAAAAACTGAAGGAGGTAGTTATACACATGCCCCATTTTATGAACAACAACATAAACCATATATAATATCAACATTTAACTATGTAGGACAAATTCGATTTTGAGTCCATCAAAAAATAATGGAAACCTTCATTTAGTGGATATTATAATCCACTCATTATAGATTAATGAGTAAAATCCATGGAAAAATCAATTTTTATTATTTATATTTTTGAAGAAGTTAACTTTACACTATTTTTATGTCATTTGGAAGCATAATTAGATCAATTTTGGAATTTTATTAAGGATGTGAAGAAGACGGATGATTCTTAATCAATAGAGTGAGAAGACATTAAGAAAATATTTAATAACAAGTATTTTACCGATGATATTCATACCAAAATGGATTGATAATTTCTATATCTCAATAAAATTGATAATGAATCTATATTGACATAAAAAGTGAATTTCATAAGGCTTTAACGGTTCAACTCAAGTTTTTTTTTTCATTAATGATTGAAAAATAGATAGATTATTCCATGGTTTAAAACCATAATTTGGAAAATATATTGTTATCTGTGACCTTAGTAGTTAGGAAGATTTAGTTTAATATTCTCTAAAAGTAGTCATGGACTTTGTGTAATGGGCTCATGGACATGGAGGAAAGATATAAAAGATGGATTTTCATATTGTATGATTAAATTAAAAATACAAGGATGAAATAAGATAAAACTACCCATAAGTAAAAAATAATTTATTAAACACCCATGTAAAAACCTTAGTGGTATTTGGAATTGAATCATGTGTGTAAAAAAATGGAATCCGACATAAGATTTTAAAATAAACATGTAAATACCACTCGATACAATAGAGGAAAGGAATGTGCTACTAAATGAACCAAAAATTGTTTAATGTATTTTACTATAGGGATCTAAGGAACAATATAAGCTAATATAATAATACCATGATCTTTAAGGATAATCAATTTAAATAACCACCTAATACATGGGTGAGAGGATGAATTTATTCCATTACCAAAATTAAAGCAATTAATGAAGTAAATATTCAATTAATAGTGGTGAATGTTTTTTCTAGTTATTGATTGAATAATTCTTTCATATAATTTGATTTTTCTAGATATATTTATTGAAATCACAAATACATTTAAGTATATATATATTTAAAAACATATAGTGGTTAATTTTTTGAAACCCTAGTGTTTAAATCTTCCTTAATTAGTTCTTGTCGGAAAATTCTTCTATAAAATCCGATAATTATTAATTTTATGGAATTTAACACTATATTGGGCATGTATTTTTTCCCATTATATAAATATAATATTGAATACTCATAAAAGGAAATTTATTTCCATATCTTAAATTTTTATATTCTCCTATAAAAATTATGCATGGTTATGAATCTTCTTTATAAAATCATTCAATGTTATGTGAATTGGCACTAAATGGAGAGGATTATATTGTTAAAATGGTGGATAAAAAATTAAATTTTCATCCTGAAGACATTAATATTACAAGGAAATATTATGATATAATCCTTAAGGATTGGTTTCTTCATTCATATCTTGAGTTATAGTATGCAATATATTAAATTCAAAATATAACCTGTTATAGAAAATATGGACCCTATGAATTCTTAGAAATTCTATTTTGAATCAAGAAATCCCTATAAATTATATTTTTTGTATTGAATAAATTATTTTGAGATTACAATGATAATTTTTAGTAGAATTTATTGAAGATATTCTCTTATAAACTAAGATTAAAATGATATTTTAGTTTTATGCTTAAGACTCTAAAGAGAAGTTGTAATCTATGTTAAATAAGTGATATTATGGTTATAAATAGCTACAATAAAATCGAATTATAATAAAAATTGAATTAATTTACATAGACCTTATAAATACTAAGGCAGTTGTGGAATAACTGAGAACAAAAAAAATTCATTTACATCCATAATTTTGTTAGATTATTTGGGTACTAAATATTCTTGTTATAAATTCGACATGATTTTCCAGCCATCTATGTATGTTTTCCTGGAATGGAGTAAAGTGTTTCAGAATGGAAGGATGTTAAAATATATTTAATTAACGACTATTAAACATAATTGTACTCACAATTCTATAAATTTATGAATATTTTTTATATATCGAGATGTTTCAAAGACAAAATTGGGCTGTGTGATCCTAAAAAGGATTAAGTGAAAGCTTATGGCTTGCAACCACTAAATATCCTTCAACAGAGTAACCCAATGAATTATTAAGAGTATAAAAACATTTAATTTAATATTTGGATTAATTACGACAAAATAGATAAGTTTGATATATATTTTTTTAACAAGAGTTTATATTTTTTCATTCACGCTAAAGGAGTTGAACATGTTTCAATAAAGATATTTTTTGAAAATAAAGGACTATGATTTCTCAACTAAATTTCACTATAAGATGTTAAATAATTATTCTTACACTCTTAAAATAAAGTAACATTATACATTATACATGATTATTACTATTAAAGGCCCTATCTTTATGATTATTCAAATGTTTCATATTGAACTCATAATGGTAGAGAAGACATCCAACCCTTCCCAAATGATATCACAGCTGTATATTGAATAGAAAATCAAGGAAGAATAAAGGGATGGATTTTAACATAAAAATAATATGAAATAAAATATTTAAGGGAATATTTATGTAATATACATATATTTATTGATATATTTAACATCAAATGAATTTTATTTCTTTGATTGGTTTCGTTATAAGAAAGAAAGATGTTAAGGAAACCACACTATACTATTGAGTTAATATTATTTAATATGATAGTTATAACATATTCAATGTATATGAGTTTATAAATAAAAATAACTTAATTATAATAAATTATTTTTAAAACTTGTAGAAAATAAATTCATTGGTTGTAAATTGGTTAGAAAATAAAATAAATGTACTTGAATGTAAAAAATTGATGTTTTTCATAAAAATAATTTTTATGCAAGAAATTTATTTATTTTTTAACAAATCAAATTAATAAATATATGTGAATTTATTTAAATAAATTTATATTTTATATTTTTAATAAAATAATTTATCATTCATTTGAGTGTTTTTACGAGTTTTGGAATGAAACTACACACTTTTTTTATACAAAAAAATTCATTTTTTGTAAAAATAGATTTATTGATTTTTACGCACAAATTCAAAGAATAATTTCCTACACTTATCAAAATTTAGTAATTTATAATTAATATTACATTTTTAATTATCATAATTAATATAATTTAATAAATTCAACATCAATATTGGTCATTATGTATAGAAACATTGTTAAAAAAATTGTTAACATGGTAAGAGTTAAAATGGGTTAAAAATGTTAAAAATAAAATGATAAAGATAAAAATATTATAAAATGAATCGAAATACTATTTTAAATCAATATTTAGACTCAATATTTCTTTATATGAAATGACATGCGATTTTGAGTCCATTTTTATATATTAAGACATTAATGTATTTTAATATTTTTGTAATATTCGAGTGTGTTATCTCCCTCACTTACAGAAGGGAAACACCTCTCCTATAATGATCTATAGTCACGTATAACTTCCTAAATTCCCTAAAAATTATCTGGATCAACTTTATTTCTAATAATACCAACCTTTGAAATCTTATTGTGTAATCCAAAGGATGTTTTACAATGAAAAGGAAAAACTCTGAACCATGTGTTGTAATTATATTTGTTCTTATAACTCCTTCAGTTATATGATAACTATGTTGATATAATAACAAAAATATATCTAATATACTAATATTTTATATTATTTATGGGAAAAAATTATTCATCTTCCCTTCCATTAAATATGAAATGAAACTATCGCTCGTGTGTACGTGTGGACTAATGTCTCCACATAATGATATCATTCAGTTTCCTTCACCATCATTAATTGTTTTTTATTATGTTACATTTAATGTTTATATATTATATTTATGAAATATATATTCTACATATAGTATAATATATTATCTAACATATTTCAATCTCATTTATTTTAAAATGATAACGTCATTCATGCATATATTTGGACTACCCCCACCACAATGTGATCTGATTTTTTTTTCATTTTGGATTTTCATTAATGGTAATAAGGATATATTTATTGAATATATATTATATATATGATATAATAATGATTATTCATAGGTTTATTATTATTATCCTTACATTCATTCCAACATATTAATGTGGAATGATCACTCATGTGTACATATGGATTACCATCCCAATGAAGTGATGCAATTTATTTTTCATCCCCAATTTATATGAAAAATTATAAAATTATATATAATTATTAAATATCATATTTTGACATTATTATTATTATTTTTGAGATGATGTATCCATGATTTATGTACAAGTACTGGATCTTCCAAATCAAAAAATGCATGGAAAATTAAATAGTTAGCACATATGATATTAATTTTATTAATGAATTATTTTAAAATGGGTGATAAGATTTTATAATTAAAAATATATGGTATGAAATGTATGAATATAATTATATAATAGATTTATAATAAATATTATTTATCTTATATCTAGTTGAATATATACAGGGAAAGAAGATTCTTAAGGTAAGGGATTTTTATACAATCTATTTTCATTTCAAGATTCTCATTGCTAAATTTACATTGAGGTAAACTATATAAATATGATCTTTTGAACCTCATATATTATATTATAACTATGTTATTCCACAAAATTTTATTTATTATCACAAATTTTCAATTTTTTAACATAAAATGATTGAGAATTATTTTTAATGAAACATTGACATTATTTTCATTTGTTCAAGGAATATTTTGTTGTATTTCAAGGATATCAAAAAAACATATTGTTGTTTTAACCATTATTTAAATGTTTTGAAATTAATATATTTTTTACCATTTAATTTATCAATAAATTATTATAAGTAATACTTTTATAAAAAAATTCTGAAAAATTATATCTTGTCTTTTTTCCAAAACTGTGAAAATAATTTTCTATTTTAACATATATGATATGAATAAAAATTGCCACCAAATGGAATATTCATTTTTCTAATGATTACATAAAAATTATCTATGTTTATTTTAAAATAAAATAATTTTCTAAATATACTTAGATTATTCATTTAAAATCTAATTAAAATATAATTATATTTTTCCCATATTTTTAAAGACTAGTTAGAATGCACATTTAATGGTATTTTTATCTATGTTAATGTATCTTAAGGATTATTATTATTCATAGTGGAAATAAACTTATGATACCTTCCATTTATTTATCTGGATGTACATTGCTGATAATGACGATTTAATGAGGATTCTATTAAACCTATTTCTTCTCACTATGTAAATTAAGTTATGATGAAATATTTATGAAACCGATTTTCTTTTCCATGAGTTATAATACGATGATATGTTGATTGTTTTATGATATTTAAGAATTGAATCAAATGGTTTATGATTATGTAATGGGTGAGTCATTAATATCCCCCAAAATAATTGGGTAAATTTGACAAATCATGAGATAATTATGTATTGGGTGAACCTAATTTCAAGTTCACAACATTACACATGGACCTTGTTTCATGTATATAAGTTTATGGATGTAATTGGATTCATGTATATAAGTTTATGTGAGCACTAGAATTCATGTGCTCAAAATAAAGAGATAACCTCTTACTGTTTGTAGATGTTCATAATGATATATGATTATATTTTTGCTATATTCATATGTTAATGATATTATCACATAGCTCATGATTTATTAATAATGATTTCACACTATTTTTTATTTTTTATTTTTTTATTATAAAACATTATTCAATGAATCATGATTAAGGATATTTAATTTATTAGGTATGAATTTCATATTTTATAATCAAATTATCATACCCTTATACTAACGTATGATCACTGATTAACTTCTCTTATGTTTACCCTTTCTAGGGGTCTAACCTCACCCTTTCTTATATTTCCATTTCCCCCAGTTTATGAATAATAGATTAATGTTGGGTATGTATAAGGTAAGTAATACATTAGATGATCTATTTGGTATATGTGAACATCTATTTTGAAATAATATGTTTATGTATCTATTCATTATAGAAACTAATCCATTATGGATCCAGCGAATGTTTAAATTTTTTGTTTATTTAATATCCATAAAAAATGAAATAATATTTTTTCATTATATACTTGGGTCACCATAACATGTATTAGAGTGGGTTATAGTTATTTTTAATGATTAAAATTAGAGATCTTTTTTGAAACCATTGGGAAAGACTATAATTATAGGATAACATCTTGAATATTTGGTAAATTGTAGATTATGTAGATTTCTAATAAAATATATCATTGTAGGGATACTTTTATGTGTATATTTTTCTGGAACAAATGCACTTTGGGATAATAACTCTAAAAGGGACAGATTGGATGTTAAATCAATTCTCACCAGTGCTGGATTAGTGGTCTTAAGACTACACACCTTGATTGACACTCTCTAGGTGTATCGTTTGGTTAATTCCAATTCTATTTATATTCCATTATTATGTATTTGAATTGAAGTTGATCATGGATGAGATAGAATAAACCTAAAGTGTCATCATTTGATAACAAAGTGGCATAATTTATGAATTCCTATGTATTATTATGTTTAATATATTATTGTTCACTATGATGTTTTTTGTTTTATTCAATAGATATAGTTATAAGTAATTGTGTAAACAAATAATCTGACATCCAATTCAATCACTATCCTCATGAGAAAAAAACATGGGATATAGGATATAATACCATGTAATAATGATCACCAAACTCTCTTGGGCTTTGACTGGTAATGTGGACCATATTGAATTTCCAAATGCACTAAGGAGGGAGAAACATCCCACTGAATATTTTATGAGACAACAACCACCCTATTTATATGGGTCTTCTGATCCACTTTTTCCATGAAATGTATATTATATTTTCCAATTTTCATTTATCAGACCTTCTGAATGTTTTCATGATGTTTATCACTTGTAAGGTTACTTTGGTCAATGGTAGACATTTATTATGAATATGAGTCTAGAATAAGAAATAAAATCCATGTAACGAAAGGAGTTTATGTAGGTATTTCTAAATTTTTACTTTCACAAAACTAATTACACTAAAATGCAATAGAGATTTCTAAACATAAAGAAGAATGATGATGAATAACTTAGAACCTATTCATTTTTTAACATGAATTGTGAGTAATGATTTTGGTTTTATCATTGTAGGGTCATGAAAAATCCGCAAAGAAGATTCTACCCAAATCCCCCCAAAAGAACTGAGGAATAGAAGGGAGAAAATTCAAAGAAGGGACACAAGAAGGACTAGTCTGTGGACCGGTCCCATGAAAACATGATATGGCCAGACCCCGCGAAGTAACCCCTCCGTGAACCGTCATCGTTTACGAAATGGAGGCGTATATCCTCCGCGGTCGTGAGGCAAGATGGGTGCCGATCAAGTTCACTGTCATGAACCACCCCAACCGCGGACCGCGTCGGCTGGTTCAAGCCGCATCCACTGTCGTTCGCTGAATGGAGGTGGAACCCTCTGCGACCATGAAGCACTCTCTATGTTCGGTTCGCGAGGGGAGGAGAAGCGCTCAGTACCCACCCCGAGTCATGGATTGACCAAGTCACCCGTAAACCAAGTTTTCGGTCACGGGCCTCCGCAAAAGATGTCGCATGACTGCAGATACATATCATTCCCCACTCTATAAAAGGAGACCGAGGGGGAAGGGAAAAGGGATTTGGATTTAGATTCAAACGATTCGACAGTGGAAGAAGAGAAGAGCAATCAGATTTGGGTGGAACGATTTCAATGGAAGGCTTAGGATTCTGAAAACAGCGAAGTTCCAGTTCGAGAAGCAGAACAGGTATAAACCTAGGAACTGACTAATAAGGTATTGAAAATTCATAATAATTTGGTGAACTGTGAACATAAAAGAACATAAAAAGAGAAGACTGCGAACCATAGCCCCTCTGCAGATGCACTCCACACAGACCAGTGTGTTTATGCCTCTTTTCCGATCCGATGCACTGCGTAGCACCCTCCTACGTGGGTGAAGCCTCGACTGACGAACCCCTGATTGGAACCGCCCATGGCCTCCACTGCTTGCGTGGAACCCTCCGTGTACCCCTTGGTACGCAGACCAAACCAGAAGCCGCGAACCACCTTGGTTCGCAGGATGCTCGCCAGACCGCGAACCACCCTGGTTCGTGGAATGCCCCTCATTCCGTGGACCACCCCAGTTCGCAGACAGCTTCTTTAGCCATGTATCACCTTCCTACGCGAAGTCCGCCACCAATCCTTCATACGTGTGGCCCATAAGATCCTTCAGAGTTCCCATTCCCCAAGCCAGATAAAATCCTTCAAATCCGACCCAATGCTCCGCGACTCCCTCGTTGGCCTATTCGTCAGCCCCGAGCCGAGGCCTCCACCAGAGCCACCGGATCTGCATGGTGTAACCCTCAGGCACATCAGCATTCCATTTTGAGTTCACATACCCATGGTAAGTAGAGGTGAAGGGGTTTCCCAGACCCTTGAGCAGATTCCCAGAGCATTCCTGGGTTCACATTCCCACGGTAATGTGGAGTCTGAGCTCGAGAATCCCCTTTCTTCCCCTCCACTTGTTAAGGGCTTCTCAGGGGTAGTAAAATACCAATTATAAGGAAGCCCTCACACACTACAAAAGAGGATACGGGCACAAGAGCACCCCCTTTCCCTCTCCCATTGCGCTTTGTCGCCATGGGCTGCTCCATGCGTAAGCCCCACTCCATTTCTCACGGACGCACCTTTCTCAACGTGATCCTATGGTCCTTGCTTCCACTTGTTTCTCACACCGAGCATGAATTACATGGGCTTAGAGTAATCATTGACCATGACATCCTTTTATGGGCCTCCTCAGAGTTTATGTCCCAATCCATCACCCTGGGCTACCTCAGAGCGTAAGCAGCATGCTTATGCAAACTACGAGGACTTTGATACCTGCCTCCTAAGTAGGGTATGTAGGAAGACTCCAAGTGGTTCAAGCCTGATCCCTATCGGACCCCTGGGTCCACATCCACATCGGTTCTCTGACGCTCTTATGTGATCTACGAGAACTTTGATCCCTTCCTCCTAGGCAGGGTACGTAGGAGGCCTCCCAGAGGTTCAATCCCACCACCCGGTTGTTCGGGAAACCTTCACATCAGTTCACCTTCGTCCCGCATGATGATAAACTGTACATTCTAACTATGTGGACTTTGATCCCTGCCTCATAGGCGGGGTACGTAGGGAGCCTCCCTGAGGTTCAAGCCCAACAACTGGTCAATCCCACTATCTTCACTCCGGTTCACTGTACCACTCCTAGTGCCTCCTTAGTGAGTCCAGACACCTCGGGGGTCATTATCCCAATGAGGGATGGAAAACCTCAGGAGTAAATGATTCAAATTCCCTGTGTTTAGCTGACCATTTACCACCAGGAAAAAAATCCTTGGATAGTGTGTTTCATTATAACCCAAAGATTCGTGAACATATGAACACATATTAAATCTATAAGAGAGTACCGTAACATGGAATAGTTTCCTCCAAAAGGGTGTGTTGAGACCGACTTCTAATCCTCTCAACCAATGTGAGTTCTTAAGCATCGCTAGTCAGACCATCCAGTGGACACCTGCCTTTGGAAAGAAGGTCCACATATCATTGGATATGGAACCATTAGGTGTTTCGAAATGAAGACCAGTGTACCCGACCTTATCAATCGAGAGGGGCCCTGACATTTGTAAGACTTACAATCGGGAACGTCGGTCCTCCATCCCCACAAAGGGAAATAGATCGAAACAAAAAATGGTGAACCCAACGTGAATCTTTAACAAAACATGATGGATTTAACCTAATCTAACCTTGTTCCCCCTTAGACACTCAAGGAGGGCCATGAAATGTCATTATTTATGTGTGGGATCATGAGATGCTACTTTGATGGGATTGTAGTTTGTATTTGTTAAAATGTTTACAGGTACCTTCAGAAATCCATTCGATCTAATGACATCGCAAAGGAACTCACAAGTGTGTGCTTCCAAAAACATAAGGACCGAACATCCTCACCTACAGAGGACCCCGTCACCCACCCAGTGTCTTCAGCACTAGGTCTCAGACACGCTGATCCGAGAGTACCATGTGAACGGTACCCTTCCAATGGTGGAGGCGGCCATGCATGCCCTCCAATCCGCCAGAAATCACTGGTCGCCTGCCCACCAGTGGCCACAAAGGCAGATCTAGACAGCCCCTGTTGTTGTCTCCAACTGTTTCGGGAGTATATCCCAGGAGCGGGACAATGCCTACGTCACTTATCATAGGGAGGCGGATGTGGTCGACATTGAGGACTTCATCCCTACCGAACGAGGGTTCTGCTCCAAGGCCCCCGCCAGAAGGCGTAATCGCGGTCACGCCGTGATTCAACATCCTCGCGCCAAAGAGGATGTCTCTCTGAGGATTCAGGCCCACGCACCCTGATCTTTGGCCCCTCGGACTGCCCGACGAGGGTGACAGACTTACAATCTGGGACCGGTCACCACCCTGGTCCCTGAGGAGGAGCGTTGCTGCCCAAACACTGAGACGTACCACGAATAGGCACCTACACATATTCAATCATCCTGAGCCTGTCATCCAGACAGAGCGGCATCCTACGAGCCGGCGCGCATCCCCGCCGAGCTCCATCAAGCCTGTCACTCACAGAGGACAACAGTTACTCGACATGAACATCTCCTTGCCCAGGGTCGTGAAGCCCACCAGCCTGATGTGGTGGTGACCCAGTGCCTACAGGACAAGCTCCTAAAAAATGCATTTGACGCCCACCATCTTGCCATGGTGGAAATCAACAAAGCCCGCCACCCAAATGTGGTGGAAACTCATAGGTGGGCACGTCTCCCCGCCAACAATGGCCGCCGACTCGATATGGTGGGAAACCAATATATGCAGGGCCAGCTCCCTATAGATGCATGTAAATTTAACCACCCCGATGTGGCAGAAAATGGAGAGATAAACCGGCGTATCCCAGTACAAGGGTAGTTTCGTTCACTTGCCCCGACATAGGAGAATTGTCTGTACCCACTGACCACAGGAGGACCGGAGTAGGATATTCCTACTCCGATACCGGAATGGGACTTTATACCCATTATAGTTAAAGATAACCCTCTACATATCCTTGAAATGATGAAGGAGCAGGTATCGATCCCAGGTCATATCTTGCAGACTTTTTAGAATGTAATTGAATTAGCGGCAACATCAAGGACTCGGTCCTATGAGCCCATATCCCCAATTTTCGTGACCCATATAAGAGATGATATAGCCGCCTTAGAGAAGATCTACATCCCAACTTCTACCCAGGAGGGTTGCCGACTATATTCTGCGATGCAAGGGCAACCAGATCAAGCAGCTTCACTCATTCCAACTAGGGGACACCCATCCATTACGGTGGATGCTCCAGAGCAAGCATATATCCCTGCTAAAAGTCAAGATGTTTGTCGGGGTATCCCGACGGCATCACGAGACCCAATTAGACAGGTACCCAAAGGTGAAGGTCATTATCAATAGCAGACAGTCTCCGCTACATGCAAGATAGCACCCCGAACGCGTAGAAGGCAGCCGAAAAATAAAGAGCAGGTTCATGACTCTGCTCTGCTGGAAGCTGGGGTTGCCAATGCTGCTAATCAAACATTGCAGGCTCATAATCCTTTCGACCCATTACCAAATTATGGGAGTGGTAGCAGCATTTGCGAATGACCTCCCTGCATTGTTGCTACCAGTAGCTCTGAAGGTCCTCCCTAGAGCTCCCGTGGGGGCTTCCCCCGCGGGCATATAACGATCGATCACAAGAGCTCCTCTTCTGATGTGATTCATGGAAACCCTCCACATGACCAGAAGATCGACCAGAAAGAAGGTCCTCCACTTGGTGAAGTCCACCCTGAAGGTCCTCCCGGGGGTATACGCTACAAACACTCTCCATGTAGTGGGACCATAGATATTGATAATAGTACTCGCTATCATAGTCGCAACTAGAGAGGCCCTCCCCGTAGTGACGTCTCATCATGAAAAGAAGGCCCTCCCCTTGTCGTGGACTACCCTGAACGTCCTCCCGTGGGGATACATTGCAACGAAACTCCGCGCAGCCGGGCATCAGATCACGGTGGTAGTCCTTGCCACCCTGATAACTGAGGTCTTCCCCGTAGATATGTCAAGCAACGAGAAGGCCCTCCCCTCGTTGCGGTACATTCTGGAGGCCCGACCCAGGGTGTATCCCACAGATATTCTCCCTGAGGTAGCATTAATGGTAGTCCTCTCCATTTCCTCACTTGTGATGGCAGTCCTCGCCACCATGGCCGCCATTGCGAAGGTCCTCCCCGCATTGGCCCCAAGAGACAAGAAGGTCCTCCCCATATCACAGTGTGTTCTGAAGGTTCTACCGAGGATACACATCGAACGTCAAGCCATGATGGTCATCCTCACCATGATGGAATTTATTGTTAAGGCCCTCCTTGTAACGACGCTACGCAGCCAGAAGGTCCTCCCCTTGCTTAGACACTCCATGGAGGTCCTCCCCAGGGCGTGAACAGCAAAATTCCTCTTTTCCGTGAAGCATGAAGTAGTAATGGTAGTGCTCGCCATTACGATCGCCATTGCGAAGGTCCTCCCCTGATGGAATATCATATCAAAAGGAAGGTACTCCCTCTGCCAAATCAAGCACAGAAAACCCCTTGTATGCCGAGGAAAATAGAAGGACAATATCGAGCATGTCAGATTCCCTACTAGTTGCTAACGATAGCCTTCTACAATCAGGAGATGGTCTAGGTCTGTGTTCATCCTCTGAGCCACCTCAGAATATCCCACACGATGATTTAGCACATACCAGTCCCACTACCTCCGACCACACTATCAGTGAGTGCCTCAGTTGGGCAAACCAGGTAGAAGATTCGCTAGTGGAGGAGTATGCCGAAATGTTGCGCATTAGAAAACGACTGGCCAGAAATGATATACCAGTTATGTTTTGGTCCACAGCCACCTCTCAGATCGACATACCCATAATTTTTTCAGAAGAAATCATGCATGAAATCCGCCATAATATATGGACGACCCTCTTCCGACTGATATCAATCATCCTTCCCTATGAAGAGTATGTAGACCATGTCAAGAAGATATGATAACTCCTGCATCACATCGACCTGGAGGGTCTTCATACGGCATGGCGACAGTGCCCCGAGAGTTGTAAAGGAAACGTGGAGATAGCATGCCTCCACAAACTAAACCGACTGCGCCGCCTCATCGGTGACGCTCCAACGGGAGTCCATATCAGGGGATGGGGGGGAACATAGAGCTCTTCATTTCACTACTCTCCCCACCTAGAAGAACCCATTCGGCATGGTGTCTTGCAACGTCATAATTTCAATATCGAAATCGAGTGGGCCCCCTATTCAATAAAGGCAATACACCCAACAGAGTCATACCTAGAGTAAGTCCCAGAAGCATCAGGCCCAGTAGGAACAAGCAATTCAAGAACTCCTGAATAAGGCCATCGAGAGCATACAATATGCCTCTCACCTAAGAGAGTCCAATCAGCGATCTTTTCTGGCCTCCCCAGAAGGGACTGATCCATAGTTCAATTCGGCTCCAAATACGGTTCACCCCCAAATGGGGGCACGTGAGATTAGGCAGGTCGTGATAGAAGCAGCCACTACTGCCATCCAGGGTAAACCCCAGCCTGCAGGGCTGGGGGTGTTATTAACAACAAATTCCCCCGTAAGACCAATAAAAACGGGAAGAGACTCGATGTCTGAGGAACACAGCCAAACCCAACCCTCAGGGTTGGGGGCATTATTACCCCCTCAACAATAACCTCCCCCACGAGAGTCGGTATTCTCTCGTCTAGGGAGGACAGTCAGAAGATAAGGTTCTCGTCATGTCCCGTCATTTGAATCATCATCCCCTCTTAGAGGAAGGCGCATTGTAAGGTCACATCAAAGAACTCTCCATGTCACCCTTCATCAAGAAGTCCGAAGGCAATCCCAGGTCATGAATGGGAAGGCCAGCGGAAGATGCAGGAGATCCTCTTCCTATTTGGAAGATGACGTCCCATCCACACCGTGATAGGAATTCATAAACACCATAGAGGCTAACCCCATAGGTGAAACTGGGGAAAATGAAAATCTAGATGGATCGAGATACAACGGTTCCAGTTAGGCTGTGACTCACAACGAACCCCCAGGTGTGTACCCCGAGAATAAGAGGGCCACCCTAAATATGGATATCCTTCTAGACAACCCTCCTCTACCTACCTAACAAGCTTCCAATAAGGATAAGAATAAGGGACTAGTTACCCTTAACCTGCCTCCTTCTCTTGAAAAAAATGAGCCACTCACACTCGAAGAGAGATTCGCTTGGCAGGAAGAGGAGATGAAAGAATTAAGTCGGCTTAACACCGAGCTACTCCATAGGAACTGCCTTATTGAAAGTGCATCCCAGGAAGAGCCTCATCATGCACTCCCAGCAAATGAACCTCAAAGGATAAGGCTTGCCCCGGAAAATGAATCATGGTCATGGATCCTGCCCCATGAGGTACCTGGTCTGTCCAACTACCTTAATGTGGATGAAGAATACCAAGATTTCCGTCCACATAGGATGCAACCAGAGCATGTACGCCCGAACCCTCCAAGGGTTCCCCAAATGAAATATGCACCCTTGGTGTCGGCCAATCCGGATCCTCAAGAAATGCCTCGGTCTACGCCTACCTAGGACCTGGCCCAACAGGATGTAAACCAGGGTCTCACCAATACAATCGAGGAACTAACATCTCGATTGGAAGTGATGGAAGGTCGACGCGCTCCGATACCCCCAGAGAGGAAACCCTACCCAGATTGGGGGACCACCACACCACCTCCACCCAATTTTGGGAGCCATGTATTCCCTATTTTCAACGGGTCAGGCAATACGGAACAGCATTTGATGCACTATGCATCCTATTGCGACCCTATGATGGTAACTCTGGAACAACAAGAAGAAGTGAAACTTGGGTGCTTCATATGGTCCTTGCAAGGATCCGCCTTTGGCTGGTACACGAGTCTGCCAGCCCATTCAATAACGAGTTGGGAGGACCGTTAGTAGCAGTTCATGTTCCAATTTAGCTTGACATTGCCTAAGAAAATAGTAAGCGACCTCATGAACTGCAAATAGAGGGAGAATGATAGGTTCTCATATTTCATTGCCAAATGGAATGTTCTGACCTATTCGTTGAACATGCCAACGCCTCAAGATGAGATTCTATCCTTATGCATCGATAATCTTTGAGATGAGCTGCGAACACCGCTCATACCAGTGGAGTGCACCACTGGATTCCACCATTTCTTGGCCATTTCCCAGAAAATGGAGGACTCCCTGTAGCTTTCAAATTAGATGTCTTGAATAGCCTCGCAAGCTCCTGCGAAAAGAGCCCCTAGAATTGAAGCATCTGCTGTCACACTCAAGCCGACCACTGTGCCCGCTCCACCGCTCAGGCCTCCACCAAATCATCAAGGCCCCCCCTGCACATCAGCGGCTGCCTCTGCCTAAACAGGACAATCAGTGAGGTTCGAAGAGGAACCAGTTTGAGGAATGAAGAAAAAAAGTATACTCATTCTGAGACAATCAAATCTGAGGCTACTTCATTTCCGCGTTGAACTGCAACTTGCTCCGCCTCCCCGAGCAGAGGAAACCTGAAGAAGTCGGCCGTGAGGACATGCCTGATTACTGCCCCTACCATAGAATGTTGGGGCATAATATACGAGAATGCTTTGTTTTAAACGACATCCTACAGAGGATGGTATACTCCGGACAGATCAAGCTGGGACCACCCCTAGCACATGTGTCATTTATCACTACCACCGACTCCGACAAATAGGAGGGGTGGATGAAAGTCACCAGCAAGCAGGGGCCGATGTTCGATGGCTGGATGACTCAGAATACTATCAACCGATCCTAGGGAATACTCCGAGTTCAGCTACGGATGCTAGTGTTGCCACCAACATCCCCTGACGTCGCACGGCCGACAACATCGGCCTCACAATCCTCTATGAGCCAGTCATCCAGGAAGAATAGAAGGAAGAAACAATCACAAGAGGAGTAGTCCGCAATAGGGCCAAAGTTAGTCCCGACCCTGGAAGATTATATTCCCTCGAATTTGGCACCATGGGCACTGACCCACCAAATGGCACCATCAGGGACAACCGACCAGGTAGACCTGTCAGAGGATGAAGAATCAATCTTTGGTTCCATTAATGTCATCCATATTATGGAATCATTCCCTGACAAAGGGTATGGTTATGAACCCGAGTTCCCTGCACTAGGAGCCGAGGTGAGGAATCACGGAAATAGGGGATACCAGGGGAGGTGTAGTTGTGGCCGAAACCAACCCTACAGTTGGACCCTGACCCAAACTGTTAATATCGAAAAAACCGGTGGGAGAGCCCTTTAACGGACTTAGTAAGAGAAAGAATACCCCTACACCTCCACAAGCAACCACTCTAGCCCTGTTGTTCTGCGATACCCACCAGAGGAGGAACAAGTGTCTGGCTGCCTAGTGCACACAAATAGACCGGCCAGGACAAGTCCTCAAAACGTGGGAACACCATCGACATCTGTCCCCACGTCCGGCCCCTTCTCGTCAAATGCTCCAACTCCCATAGAACCTGCTAGGACTCTCCTGCCAACGGAGAAGCGTCGACTGCTAGAGCAAAAATACGACATCCTTAAGCAGCAGGCATCAGTACCATCCATGTTGTCAATCCTGGATGCCCTGAGTTTTTCATCCGACATTAGGGAGGTGCTTATCGAAGCTTTGATCAGCCACTAGGACTTTCAAGCCGAGGTAGCTGCTGCAGAAATTTACCGGACGGAGATTGACCCGGCTGAATGCAATGCAGTGATTTCCTTCAACAATGAGGATAAAGACACCATCATGAAAGGAAACATCAGACCATTATATCTGTATGTAACACTGAAGGGTATTAATATTAGGTATGTCATTATAGACAATGGATCTGGAGTTAACCAACTTCATCTAGAAACACTCCGCAAGTTCGGCTACGGTGAGGAAGATCTAATTCCCTAAGGCACAACTCTGCTGGGTTACGATAGGAATGAACAGAAGCCAATGGGAAAAATTAATCTAAGGACCCATTTTGGTGACCTGGTATCCTACACGGAATTCTTGGTGGTCCGACATAGCACAACATTCATTTCCCTACTGGGAAGGCCGTGGATCTATAAGCACATGGTCTTCGCTTCATCCTACCACAAATGTATCAAGTACTGCGTTAATGGAAAAAGTGGAACATTGAATGCTGAAAATGCCCCTTTCGAACACTCCGAGTCACATTACATTGGCACCGGGTTCTATGAGAAAAAGAAAAAGAAGCTTTTGGTTGATGGTTTTGACTGGATCCCCACACCAAATGGCCTGGAAATGGTTCCTCATGACCCCCGCAGGCAGCTTGGTGGAGATATTGTCCTTCCGGTCAACGACATTGAGAGTAGGAGTTCCTGTTTGGACATTCACTCAAATGTCCTCATGACTTCATCCATAAAGGCCGAGTGTGACAATGTGGGAACGTCTACTAACCCTCATCCTAGGGATGAAATTTCAAGTATGGATGCCCATGAAACCTCGCCTCTGGACTCTTAAGAGCTCGTGTCAGGAGAAATCTCCACGTCGGACCAAGAAGATTGAGGATTTGTGACAAGAAGTGGGGGAAGATCTTAGGGTTGCACCTCCTGCATTTGAGGAGGGTATCTCCACCATTGTGGACGTACTCAGGGAAATAAACCTGGGTACCGAGGAAGACCTGAGGCCCACTCTCATTAGTGCAGCCATGTCTCCCGAGGAGAACGAGGTATATACCTCCTTCCCAAGGAAACACCGGGACTTTATTGCTTGTAATTACATGGATATGCCATGAATCAATCCCGAAGTGGCGACACATCACCTGGGTCTTGTAGAAGACCACCCAGGCTACAAACGGGCTGCCAGAAGGACGCACCCCTCACAAGCTTCCAAGATAGAGGCCGAAGTCGATAAGCTCATTAAAGTAGGCTTTATAAGGGAGATCAAATACCCCATCTGGTTGGAAAATATCGTCCTAGTCAAGAAAAAGAACGGGCAAGTCCGTGTCTTCATCGATATCAGATATCTCAATCCGCATTGCCCGAAAGATGACTTCCCTGTCCCAATCACCGAGTTGTTAATCGATGGAACAGCCGGGTATGAGGCTTGATCCTTCATGGACAGCTATTCTGGGTATAACCAAATCAGAATAGCCCAAGAAGACGAAGAAGACACTGCCATCTGGGCCCCTCAAGGGGCATTTTGTTTCATGGTCATGCCCTTTGGTCTCAAGAATGCTGGCGCCATATATTAGTGTGCCATGCATCATATCTTTAAACCATTCCTAGGGAAACTCGTTGAATGTTGAGTTCATGACCTGGTGGTCAAGACCACATGGAGTTCGGATCACCTGTCGGACCTTGAGACCATCTTCAGCATACTCCAACAGCATCGCTTGAAGATGAACCCCTTGAAATGCACCTTCGGGGTTACCTCAGGGAAATTCCTTGGCTTCGTCGTATGCCATCGTGGCATCGAAGTCGACCCTGAGAAGATGAAGGCAATCCTTGGATTACCACCTCCCCAAATATCACCGAGTTGAGGGGATTCCAAGGAAACCTGGCCTATATTAGGTGGTTCATAGCCAACCTGGTAGGAAAATGTTTTCCCTTCACCAGTTTAATGAAGAAGGGGGTCACGTACCAATGGACGGACGACTACCAAGAGGCATTCTACAACTTGATGAAGTACCTCTTAATCTCACCTGTGATCATGCCCCCGGTTGAAGGAAGACCTCTCATTATATACGTGAAGGCCCTATAACGGTCTTTAGGAGCCTTTCTCGCACCAAATAATGACACCGGAAGAGAAAAGAGTCTCTATTACCTCAGTCGAACAATGATTGATGTTGTGACTCGATACACAAATATCGAGATGATCTGCTTGTCCCTGGTCTTAGAAGTTCAAAAGCCGCGTCATTATATGCAGCATCATGATGTCCATTTCATCTCACGGAGTAACCCGCTCAAGTACATCCTCAGTCACCCGATGTTAACCGGACGCCTATCCTAGTGGGCGGTCATCCTGCAACGGTTCGACATCCGGTTCGTGCCTCAAAAAGCCATCAAGGGCCAGGCATTAGCATACTTTCTGGTAGATCACCCTTCGACAGGGACCACTGCACCGGACATCAAGCTACCTGATGAAGACATATTCTCAGTTCAAGAGGATCTCCTAGCATGGGAAATGTACTTCGACGACGCATCCTGAATCCCAACCGGGAAGAGGATAGAGGATCCCAGATTCAATAAAGTGGGTTTCGGGATAATACTCATGTCCCCAGAAAAGGTAGTCTTTACATATTCCTTCCTCCTATCAGAGGGATGTACAAACAATGAAGCAGATTATCAAGCTCTCATTGCAGCCCTGGAGCTCGCACTCTAGGCACAATTATAACACCTTAAGGTAAAAGGTGACTCAGAGCTGGTCATCAAGCAAGTCAATGTTGACTATGCTATTAAAAAGGAGAAGCTAATACCAATTTTTGACCATTTCTAAAGGTTAATGGTTGAGTTCTCCATTGAACAAACATTGACCTATATTCCCCGGTTCCAGAAAGCTCAGGCTGATGCATTAGCCAACGCGGCCATAGCCCTAGCTGACCTAGACTGGGATGAAATGATTATCAGTATTGCTCACCGTCGAATGGTATTGTCGTTTGTTCAAGAAAATATGGAATAAATCCACGAAGTCAGTCCTGTCCCTGATCCATATGCTCCTACCACCGGCTGGATGACCCTGCTAGCAAACTACATTCAACGGGGAGAGCTTCCATCCGACAGTGATGAATGAGAGAAAATACGGATAAGGGCAATCAATTTTGTCCTATATGGCGGCGCGGGTCAGCAAGAGATCCTCTACAAATGAGGTCTCGATGAAGTGCTCCTCAGATGCATTGATGGAGAATAAACTGCTACTTTAATGAATGAAGTACATGCTGGAGCATGTGGAGCACATCAACCAGGGACCAAGATTTCCCATTAGGTTCGAAGGCTTGGGTACTACTGGCCCACAGTGGCACGAGACTGCGAGCGTTTTACCGCAAAATTCCACTCATTCCAGATTGATGCCAACTTCATACACCAACCCCCATATTTACTTCATCAAGCCATGTAATCCTGGAAGTTTGTCGTTTGGGGAATGGGCGTCGTGGGACAATATCCTCCTGCCACGGCCAAATGGCTGAAGTATATCCTCCTAGCTACTGACTTGTTTTTCAAATGGATAGAAGCCACACCACTTAAGGAAGGCGGGGCAAGAAATATTTTCAGCTTTGTGAAGACCAATATCATAACCAGATTTGGTGTCTCTCATACCATACTGACGGACAACAGCACCAATTTCTGCTCTGTTGAATTGGAAAAGCTATACCACGAGTATGGTATCAAGGCTAACCACTCATCCCGCTACCATGAAGCGACCAACGAACAGATAAAATCTTTCAACAAGACCCTATCCAGCATTCTCCAGAAAATGGTGGAAAAAGACAAGGTGTCATGGCCGGATAAACTCCTTCATGCGTTGTGGGCTTATCGAACCACAATTCACACCGCTACTCGGGCTACTCCGTACTCATTAGTATACGGAACAGAAGTGGTCCTACCCATTGAGCTCCAATCACCCTCTCTCCGCATTTCCATTTGTGATCAATTATCCGATGATGAACAATCCGAAATATAGCTAGGTGAATTAGAACAGCTAGAAGAGAAGCGACTGCACACTCTCCACCATCAGGTAGTGTACCAGAACCAGATCGCACGATCCTTCAACAGAAATGTTTGACTTTGGCCATTCTTGGAGGGAGAATTAGTGTTGTTCCTCTGGACCCCAATGATACCCGGAAAGGAGCCTCCAAAGTTGGGGCCCATGTGGGAGTGACTGTTTGTTGTACACAAGGTCTACTCCATCGGAGCATATGCCCTGATCTCCATGGACGGGAAATTAACCACGACTCCTACAAATGTGAGATTCTTAAAGAAGTATTTCTCATAGAGACCAAGAGTATTTTGTCCTTACCGCGTGACGATAAACTGCACGGACAGAAAAAAATGAGGTGTACTCTTCGTCCAAGCTGCACGAAGTTAAACAGCCAAGCGCCCAATGGACCAAACTATATGACCCTAAACTAAGAGAATTTCATCCTCACCGCATGACGTTAAACTACCCGGATTTCAGAGAACTACGTGCGGCGTGATTCCTTCCCTCGTAGGATACGTAGCGACGCTGGGGTTCCCTATCCTAGCCCATCCACTCCCGAACAAATGAAAAAAATGCCCCATTTCCCCCATGTATGGACCAGACCTACATACGGTGTATCTCTTTAGCGGAGAACTACGTTCGGCTTGATTCCTTCCCTCGCAGGATACATAGCGACGTCGGGATCCTCTATCCTAGCCAACCACTCCCAAATGAATATAATGATTTAAACATTCCTTTTCCCCCGTGTACGGGCTAGACCTGCACGGGGTGTATACCTCGTCCTCACTACATGACGTTAAACTCCACAGATTTCAGAGAACTACATGCAGCTTGATTCCTGCCCTTGCAGGATACGTAGCAACGCCGAGATTCCCTAGTCTGGGCTAGCCACTTTTAAAAAAATTCCCTCTCCCCCGGTGTATGAACCAGACCTTCACGGGGTGTACTTCTTCCAAAGAACTATGTGCGGCTTGATTCCTGCCCCCGCAGGATACGTAGTGACGCCAGGGTTCCCCGTCCTGGCCCAACCCCCTGAATAAAATATAAAAATGCCCCTTTCCCCCTATGTATGAACCAGACCGGCAGGGGGTGTACTTCTCGTCCTTACCGCATGGCGTAAAACTGCATGGATAGAGAGATTTCAGAATGCTCCCTTTTCCCCGGGTAGGGGCTAGGCCTGCACGGGGTGTATTTTTGGGTCCTTGACGCACGACGCTAAACTGCATGGATAATAATGTTTATGATTCCCCCTTCCCCCGTGTACTGGCCAGACCTGCACGGTGTGTATACCTTGTCCTTACCACATGACGTTAAACTGCACGGACTTCATCCTCACCGCATGACGTTAAACTGCACGGACTTCGTCCTCACCGCATGATGTTAAACTGCACCGACTTCCTCCTCACCGCATGAAGTTAAACTGCACAGACTTCATCGTGACCCACCCAAGACACATGGCGATACAAGGTAGAGATACTACGTGCACATTTGGATGCATCCTCTCCATACATCAGACTCCACGACCCGGATAACTCCGGATCTTCATAACCACTCATGGCCATCTGAAGTGGAAGGTCTGTGACCCGTGGACTCATTTGCATGACTATGAATACTATACTCTCAATGGCTTTGCATATTGATAGCCCCAGGCCCATCTACCAAAGGCATGATTTCCTCGGGCGGTACTCTTCCTAGCTCCATACACCTACCGGCCTCAGAGCCCCCGTATCACATCTCCCGATCCAAAAATTAATGGAGAAGTGGTTTACAAGGTCATTCCTCTTTTCACATCCAAGTACTGCTAAGGTATCTCTATATGGCTAGAATGTTTTCCCGCCGGTGGTTCACATAGCGACCTACATCAATGAACATCAAGCCAGGGCTAGGATACTTTGGCTCAACGAACAATTGTAGTGAAGATGTTTATTGTATGCTCGGACACCATTATCCCCATATTCCGATCTCTTCACTGTGATAAATCACGGATTCTCATAATCATTCATGGAAATTGGATGTGGAAAGATATCGACCCGGGTACACCTTTGTATGACTATGCATTCCATGCCCTCAGCAGCTCTGCATAATGATAGCCCATGTCTCGTCCATCAAAGGAAAGACTTCCCCGTGCGACACTCTTCCTAGCTCTATACGCTTACCGGCCTCAGAGCCCCCATGCCACACCTCCTGATCCGTGAATGATCAAAGTTTTAGTTTACGACCTTCATCCCCCACCTTGTTCCAAGTATATCAGAGCATGTTGACCCAGTTATCCTTCGAGTGACTACAGCAATAGTCACCCAATGGTCCAAGCTCTATGACCGCTAAACTAGGAGTACTTCGTCCTTCCCGCATGATGTTAAACTGCATGGAGTAAAGGTACACCCCCACACGCAAAATAAATCAGTGTAGGGAGCTCTCCAAGATTTAGCAGAAACCATGGCCGAGTATGCCCGACAAGTTCAGACATTTCCTTCCCCGATGACAAACTTCGTGGCCCAGATAATTGCGGATCTTCATAACCATTTATGGCCACCAGAAGTGGAATGCCATCGACCCAGACACACCATTGCATGAATTTGCATACCATGCCCTTAGCGGGTCTACATATTGATAGCCCTTGGCCCATCTACCAAAGGCAGGATTTCCCCGGGTGATACTCTTCCTAGCTCTATACGTTTACCGGCCTCAGAGTCTCCATGACATCCCTCCTGATCCAAGAAGCCCCAGAACCATGATTTACACCATCAAACTCCCCTCCACATCTTGGACATGCCAGGATACTCGGCCCCCATTACATTCTAATCAAGAGTGCCCTTTGTATCTATGTCCTCGCCGCACGATGTTAAACTGCACGGTCAATCGTCCTTGTTGCCAGACATTAAATGGACCAGCATTGGAAAAAGAAAGAAAAAATGCCCCTCGTCCTCGCTGCATGATGTTAAACTGTGCAACATCCTTTAATAATACTCCTTGTCGTTTTTGCATGATGCTAAACTACACAGTCAAACCCATCACGAGTTCAGTCAGGAACGGAGTCTTTTCACTTTCCTTTGGTGCACAGGTCAGACCGACACAAGCCACCATCTCACAGCCGTGTGATAAGGGATTACATCACCCATTCTTGGGAAGTTAAGTCTAGATGTTTCCCTCGTATCCAGAGACCCTATCATCATAAACCATACTCAATACTCAGAAAAAGCCGAACTCTCATATGCCACCCCTGGTGGTCCCAAATCTCAACTTCCCTGATATTGCATGGCTATCGGGGGAATACAATTATTAACCTAAGGACACATTTGCATGACTATTCATACCATTTCCTCAGTGGCTCTGCATATTGATCAACCATGGACTATCTAGAAAAGGTATGTTTTCCTTAGGAAATTCCTCTATCCATACACCTCTTGCCCATGAGCCCCTATGTCTATCCCGGGATTCAGAAACACTCTGAGCTACAGTTTACCAACCTCTTTCACAATCCTACCAGAATATGGTGGAACGTCTTTGAAAAGATTACTGAGAACCAGGAGAAGGCATTCCATTTTAAATGATGTCCCAGCTGTATGACATTAAACTGCACAAATCCTCAACCATCCCTTAAGCTAACTAAATGCGTAGGGAAGTGGTATCCTGACCATGCTCTTGATCATTATAGATGTTCCCAAAACCATTTCAGATTCCATATTCCAATTCTGAGCCACCCCTGGAGGTTTTCATAATTTTCAAAGCTACCAATCGTGGTTTCCATGAGTTGGAATTCCATGAAGTCCCCTGGCCATTAGAAATGGATACTCATTGACTTAAGGACACCTTTTTATGACTATGCATACCATGCCCTCAGCGGCTCTGCATATTGATCTCCCCTGGTCTGTCTACCAAAGGCATGTTTTCCTCAGGCAATTCTCTTCCAACCTATGTACGCCGACGTGGCTCCCATGCCTTGAGGCATGCCTTGAATGTCGTTAAAATTCAAACATGTTTCCCCCCACGTGTGTCTAAAGAGTATTGAGACATCATTCAAATAGTTGAACACCATTGGGGACCTCGCCCCATCATATTTGGTCAAAGATGTTTGACCTAAAATATCAGTAATGATTGTCTTGACGGTTGAACTTTAAACCGCCCATGAAAGGAGGAACAAAGCCTGTTAGGCCGAAAACCCAGAAAGGGCGACCTAAGAAAAAGTCAGGCCATACCCACTGGGTCCACACCAGATGGGACTAGGCAAAATTAGGGCATTAAAAATGAAAACACAAAACGTTTGTGGGGATTTTCAACAAAACCCTAGCAATAGTCAAACTACACTCACTCGATCTCATGGTCCAGGAAAAAGTTACATTTTGTTTCTATTTTCCTGATTTGTGATGAATTTTGATTCTTTGAGTCGTTATTAACCCAACAATTGTTCTTGTATCAATGAAATTCTTACAAGAGAAAAAGACTAACAGATTGTACTCCCTTAAGAAAAAAAAGAGGAGGACGTCCACAGGCAGGGGCCTCTCCCTCATAGCGAGGGGGGGTCATCAAAATAGAGTATATGAGAAGGGCTCTGATTGTCACAAAGGATTCTGGATTTCTCTCTCCACCAGATCAACGACCGTGCGACGAAGGTTATTGCAAGACAGTTCCAATACGACCTTCTCCCTGACTTCAACCTCATCCACAGGACGAGTACACTCCACTATTGATTTGAGAACATTGATCCCTTTTCTGGTGGCTTCAAGACAACCAGTCACGGCTTACAACTGATTCCTCACCATTGCTGGCCATTCTCCACATTCATGCAACTCGGAGGATAGGGCGGCCACGTGATCTCGAGAGATCGCCTCTTGTTCTATTAGCTGATGGAGCTGTATCGTTTCTTCCTCCAGAGATCGGGTCCCTCATTGAGTGTCAGCAAAGTGAGGCGCATCAATGCATTCAGCTAACAACTGCTCGCGTGGAACCCTCTGTGTACCCCCCTGGTACGCAGACCAAACCCGAAGCCGGGAACCACCCTGGTTCGCGGGATGCCCCTCAGTCCGCAGACCACCCCGGTTCGCAGATGGCTTCTCCAGCCGCGTAGCACCTTCTTACACGAAGGGAGCCACCACTCCTTCATACTTGTGTCCCATCAAAGCCTTCGGAGTTCCCATTCCTCGAGCCAGATAAAATCCTTCCAATCCGACCCGATCCTCCACGACTCCCTCGTTGGCCTATTCATCGGCCCCGAGTCAAGGCCTCCACCATAGCCACTAGATCCATGTGGTGTAACCCTCAGCTGCATCAGAGTTCCATTTTGAGTTCACATACCGACGGTAAGTAGAGGTGAAGGGGTTTCCCCGACCCTTGAGCAGATTCCCGGAGCATTCCTGGGTTCACATTCTCATGGTAATGTGGAGTCTGAGTTCGGGATTCCCCTTTCTTCCCCCTCCACTTGTTAAGGGATCCTTGGGAATACATGTTCTTTAAGGTCTCCCCTTGGCATGGAAAAAAGTGGTTTTGTATGGGGAGTCAAATTTATCCAAGGTTCAACGGAACCTTCGAGGTGTTGGGACAAGTTGGCAATGTGGCATGTCAGCTGGAGTTTCCACCACTACTGGAGAAGGTACACAACCTCTATCATGTATCTCATCTCTGTCGGTATCTACAAAAAAAATCCCACATCCTCGACTGTGGAGAGTTCAATATTGAGGATGATGAGACGTTTATGGAGCAACCGATTAAAATTGAGGATCGTAGAGAGAAGGTGGTTTATGAGAAGACCATTCCCTTGGTTCATGTATTGTGGAGGCATTGCGGCATTGATTTGAGTACCTCAAAATGGGTGCCATTGATGCATTCCCAGTACCCGGATCTATTTTGAGTTTTGATCTTGTGTTTTCTATGTGCGTTGTAGAGATGTAATTCATGAAATAGTTTTCTATAAGATGGGTTGTTTCCCTTGATCTCTAAATGTGTGTGAAATGTTTTTACTATGAGAAGTGGAGTACATGATCCCTAATCAATAATAATTATGGTGTATGTGATTAAACCCATGAAAACGAGTCAGTTCTGCCCAAAGTGGATAGTATCATGACATGGGAAAAGGGACTCCTTAATCTATATGTTCGGAAGGTGTGGCCTTTATATGTTTGTGTGGTTAATTCGGGGAGAAGATTAGTAGAGTTTTTTTTAGATTTTTTGAAGATACATGTTAGTGGGATGTCCTTGGATGTCAAGGTTAGTCTAGATTTTAATCAACTCTAGGGTGGTTTATCCTTGAGATGTATCTAAAAATGGTGGTTGTTTGGACCCTTCTCTTTCCTTAAAGTTTACACTTGAATTCTATTGGATGAGAATAGTTTGAGAAGTATCTTATGTAATTCTATGGACCTTCCTAGTCAATTACTTTGTAAAATTCTGGTGTTTGGGGTATCCTGGAGATCATCAATGAATCATTAAAGATTTTTCCAAATTTCATGTCGAATGGACAGTGGCACCGATGAGAATCGACATCATCAATGGGAATCAGTGGAACTGATGGGACATTAGTGGAATTGATCAGTGCTCATGCTAAGGCGTTAGTTATTCATCCATCAGTGGTTTATTTCATATTTCTCTATGACATTCAATTTTCTATATAGTAACATATATTTTGACGTAAAAGTGTTTTAATATAACTTTAAATGTGATTTGAGGACCATAAAAGATTTTTTAAACCCATAGTAGTTGGTTGATCCTTGATTTACCAAAATGTATAGCCTATCACACCATTTTCCACATTTTCCAGCTTCCCGTGTTTTCCATTTTCACCCATGTTACCTGTTTTTTCTCTATATAAAGGAAATATATTAACAAAAAGATGTTATATCCACAATTTACAAGGGGAATTATTAATTATAAATTAATCCCAACATCTGAAACTTCCATACTTCATGGTCAATCCATGATATTACTTTTATGTACTTTGAAATAATCTCTTTGATTTTAGGATCTGGCCTATTCTGAATCCTATATCATCTTCTTTCTTCCTTTATGTTTCTATTAGTGCGCCTCGAGCCATACTTTGTATACAAGTCATGATTATGTGATAGCCCTTTGTGTTTTGTTCTTCTTGGAGTTTCTTGCAGTGCTATCTACAGTTCATAGAGCAAAGAGAAAATATTGATACTTAATCATCAATGTATGGGTTATTCCTCTGTCTATTTTTACTGTGCATAATGCAAGGTGGGTATAATGATGTTCCCTCAAGATTTTTATGAAACCAACTTTAATAAATATAATAAAAGGAATGTTAAAGAATAAAGGGGTGAAAAAGTTAATGATGTTTCTTTGTTATAATATTTTTTTATGTTGTAAATTGTTTTGTTCTTTTTTCCACTGAAAACGGTGGTCATTGGTGGTTCTTTATTATGCACTAATGAAGCACTGTTTTTCTAGAAAATCTTATGATTGAGTGGCCATAAAATAGAAAATAGTTAATCATATAAACATGGTTGATAAACAGGATTCATTATGAATATGAATCATTGTGTGATCACCCCTATTAACCCAAGGGAAAGAAGGAACTTAATTAGTGGTGTTGGATAAATCTGAAATATTCTTTCCTATGTTCTCATGGTATGTATGGTTTCCCTATTTGATGACTTGTAGGGTGACGAAGAGGGGAATGGAATCTCTAGTTTAGAGTCTATTGGGTTTTTAATCCATGTCCGTATATATAAGGTATGTTGTGGCTTCGTTTGATTCCAATACTTTGAGGGATCTCACAGATCCCTTTTGATGTTGTTACTTCATAAGAGAACCAGCTGTGAATTCATAAATTCTTACATGGCTATTTCCCTTCATTTCTTTTTTTGTCTTGTGGTTGTACTGGTTAGATGAATAGTAGTGAAATAATGATTAAACAGAATCACTTGAACATGACAACAAGAAAGTGTACAATGGGAAATTATTTTTTTGGAAATGGGTTATGCTCTGGTTGTGGCTGTTGTGTTCCTGTGCATGTAGGGATAATAGTAAGAATGGTTGTGAATGACTAGTTTTGGTTTCGAACCCTTAGGTT
This sequence comes from Viscum album, assembly GCA_963277665.1. Taxonomy (NCBI): domain Eukaryota; kingdom Viridiplantae; phylum Streptophyta; class Magnoliopsida; order Santalales; family Viscaceae; genus Viscum; species Viscum album. The sequence goes on along the minus strand of OY728152.1, from coordinate 327,967,257 downwards.
GGGATGAGTTCATGATTATCTATAAGTATAATATATAGTTCTTTTATTTTTCATACACACCCCACCCATATTGATCACATCGATCCAAACACCCACATTTTATAGGGGATGTTGTTTCCCAAAATTCATATAAGTGGTTGGTTATTAGCTCTTTTATTCTCCCTCCTATAGGAAACCCAAGACTATACAGGCAGGCAGTGATGACCTATGGTTCATTATGGCCTAAAACTCTCCATGTAGGGTGTGTCATGTTGGTGGGCCCAGGTGTGTGCAGGCATGTTTGTTTCCAAATATTATTTGGGATAAGGCCTATGTGTCTTTGGGGAAACAGTGGTTGTTCTGGACCACGTGTCTTCGGGCATAGTGGTGGTTGTTATAGCCCAATTATCTGCAAGAGTGGTTATGTGTGGTTTTGGTGACCCAGGTGTTTGTAGGTGGGATATGTGGTAGTGGTGGCCGATAAGGTTTTTTTGGGGTGGTAATGGGACTGTAATTGAACTTGTGGGGGAGGTCTGATTCATAGGATGTTCTAAATAACTAGTGTGAGAGCAGTGTGGGGTACCCAAATATCAATGTGTAATTACTATTACTTTACCTAACATTCATTATTTGGGGAGTGTTCCTTGGGGATGCCAGGTGGATAGTTTCTTTACTTGGTGTTTTGGTTGCCTCTACTTCTTAACGGCGCATTAGAATTCCTCCCCACTTGTGCATGAAAGAATTTGGTATTTCCTACCGAGTATACCTGTTTTCTCTCCCAATGTATATAAAATTTAATTTAGGTTTCCATGAGGAATTGGAGGACCGTGCTAGACCCTACAAGTTCAGACTTCAGGGCAATTATTATTGCTGCTTTATTTTTATGGTACTTCCTTTAAGAGGTTTCTTTTAATTTCTATAAGTTTATTTTTAACATGCAAATTAGAATGGATTTTTGGATGTAATTTACATTCCTTTTATGGAGGTGGTTTGGTATTAACATCTTATATTTATATCATGTTCTATAAAAAGGTTAATCCCTTTTATATTATGTGTGATTCAATACCATTGGTTGTAGTCGCCACTCCAAGGCATATTGAAGGAGGGACATGGTTTGTAATTATCTCTCCTTCAACTTGAATAAGGATAGTTCTGGTAGTTTTCTATCCCTTCCCTCGCTATGGAGATGGCGGGTCATGAGATTACATTACACACAAGGCTGTGTTTTCCAAACTATAGTATACTATTAATATTGTTATTAAAGTATTATTATTGTTACCATATAATTATTTGAATGGAAGTTAAGAATAAGATTAACTAAAGTGTGAAAATATTATTTAAACACATATATAAAATTATTTCTTTTGTTGTCACCTAAGTCTAAAAGAATCTGTGAACTACAAAAAAATAAAGGAATTCATATTTAAAGAAAAATATTTATTTGTTAATAAGTACAATTAATTTCAATAAATTTTAAAAAAAACATTATTAATTTTATTAATATAATATATATTTAATAAATTTAATGAAATTGTTTTACCCTCATCCTTTATATTAGATAGGCACAAGATAATATGAAATCCAATTTTACAAATAAAATTATTGTATTTTTCAAAAAGTGGATTTTACTACCTTGAAATAGAGAACCCATTTTAAATATTATTTTATATAGTTTTAAAATTTTTATTGGACAAAATATACTTAATTTTATATATAGTAATATATATATTTAAATTGGGTTTTTTTATTTTATAAAGAAGTTTCATTTTATTTGAATAGTGAATAGCACTGAATTGTTGTTCAACATTTTTTTATATAATTTATTTATATAGATAAATTATATTTTTTTTTATGTTTAGTTATATACATTTTAAATAAATAAACCCATTTTTTTATTATTGGAATAAATTCCTAATTTAAATTGGATAGAAAATTATTTTTAACTTTTATACATATTCACGAAAAAAAATCATTGTCTCCTCCCATATACATAATTAATTTTAGTTTAATTTATACTACTTCTGTGATTAGTGTAGAAACTTGAATCTTAACGTACATGGACATTACATTACTTTTTCAGAATACTTAATACATAACAAAAACGGACACACAAGGATCGTGATAGTTTAGTGTCTTTGGAAACTCGGAATATAAACTTCTAATCATGTTGAAATATCTTCAACAACTCGCATAATGATCTTCCCCTTTTTGTTTACTTACCTAAAACCTTTCGTTACTTCCTGGGGAAAATAAAACATAAAAAGGGTGAGCTCAAATGCTCAGTAAGGTCAAACATAGATAACATAAAAAAATCCATAAACATTTGGAAGCAAAAACTTGAACATGAAATTTAAACATCAAAATCTTGAGAAAAGACATAAATCGAGGAAGTATGTAAGGAATATATCATAATAGAACATAAACCATGATAAAATGGGAATAAAACATGTAATTGTGGCAACTATTCAGCACATGTCAGGATTTCCATAGTTGCCAAGGCATTGCTGCCAAGACCATCTTAGTGGACAAAGTCCCTTTCTGAATCGAGTTCACTCCTCGTTTCAGTCCTGTAACACTGAACCAGATTAACTTACCATTCTAGCCATGTATATCTAATGAGATATAAATCTTTACCCAATTCATTGGAGGGAGATATAGTTCCCACCCATCTCATAATGAAATCATTCTTTCGTGTTCCACAAAATCATAAATCATACATCATAGCATAACCCATGTAATAAAATGGGATTCTTAAACATCATGCCATCATAACATAATCCATAAAATATTGATATCATTTCATCATAAGAAAATTGAAACCATTTAAATCATAGATACATACTACTTGAAACATAAACATATGAAATAATTTCATCTTAGATGGAAAATAGATTTGGCAAAACACTTGAAATGAATTCTTGAGGAAAATATCCTTTCTTCTTTAAAATCATTTTCTTTTCTCAAAATTCCATGAAATTTTAAATGAAAGGGGTTTTGTTGAAAATAATCATGCAATCTTGTAGAGGAAGCTTATTGAAAATGAGGCATTGTGAAACCGTAAAAATCCATTCACGCCGTATAAGTTAAAAATAACTTTCTCCTTGTACTTTTGTCGGAAAAGTCAAAAAGTACCTTATATGGTAACCAAAGGAATGATTCCATTCCTAAAATGTGGTAAAAAGTAAATAAAGGGTAAAAATGACTTTAAACATTCATGGAAGAATAGTAAACATTTTATGAAATTTTTTTAGAAAACATGGTCATGGATGATAAACATAACCCCAGTAAATACTTACCTATTAGCAATCTCGGATAAAATGAGATTGAAATTTTATCCCTTACCTTATGTCTGATATGCTTCGTATGTATCTGAACCTCCTGTATAATGATTTAAATAATGTCATTGACTTATTACATACTCATATTCATTGTTATGATATCATATATGGTTCACTTATGACTTTATATTACCCGTTCTTTTGTAAATTCCATGTTATATAGCGTTTTGGGTAAAATCGTTTCATTTATCGTATGTGTTTCGACTCATCGTTATTGATATTATTACTTATATCCTGATTTAAATAATTCCAGAATGTAAGAAATTATTAATATAAAATATATATTCATTATATACATATATATTATAGATCGATAAAAAGAATGAAATAGACCGTTCATGGAGACGGTAGGCCGTACGTACGCATGAACGCTATTTTCGTTTCCTTATTGAATTGAATGTAATTGAGTATATGACATACATATATATATATACATAAATCTAGTAGCATTATTATATCATATATTTCATTATTATTCATTATATATACTTTATAAGGATTATTGAATGGTTAATCATGGAAAATGAATCTCATTGCGTTCGTGGAGATGATAGTCCGTACGTACGCATGAGAGGTGATATCATTCCCTTTCTAATTTTAATAGATCATATGATACCTTAATTTTAAGAACAATGGACCAACTACCTTGAAATGGTTATCACCATCCTTCAATGTTCCCAACAACAATAGGTTTTTTTGACTGATTATCGTATAGAGGGTGAAGATGATAAATTTTGGGAATTGATAAAAAATATGAATCTTGATGAGGATATCAAGGTATTGGAATGAAAGGAATTCCAGAAAATATTTTTTGATATGTATTTTCTATGAACCGTCCAATTTATGATGGAAAGAGACTTCTTTTCCCTCATGAAAATAGATGATGAATCCATTAGAGTGTACGAGGAAAACATGAAAAGGCATCCACGATATGCCTTTGTTTTTTTATACTCTTGAATACAAGGTTGACCGCTAGATTGGTGGGCTAAAACATTTCCAACGTAAATCATTAGTGATCCGTGACTTCGAGATCTAATAGGAAATTGTCTCATGTGCCCTCAAGGGTGAAATGGAGATTAGAAAATCTAAGGGGTGTCATGGGGATAAAAAGAGTAATGTAAAATTTAATTCTAGTGGTATGATGGAAAAATAAATTTTTTCTAATAAAATCTATCACCCCACATTCCAAAGGTGTAGAATGAAGCACCCTAGAAATGTCATGAAGGGGAAGAGGAAGTTACCACTAATTTATATCATTTTACCAAAATTTATATTAAATTTTTAAGAAGTTATTCTAATTACCATCAATTAGTAAAAATTACTACTAATTATTTTTTATTATAGCTTATTATTAATAATTATTGATAATTATTAATAATTATAGCTAATTATTACTAATTATTGATATTTAAAACAAAATATTGAAAATTTATAATATTTAATTGTTATTATAAAAATTACTGCAAAAAGAAATTTTAATCATCTAATACAAATTAATGAAACATAAAACTAATTAATTATAATTAATTATAAATACATCTATTCAATAATAATTTTTACTATTATTATAAAAAATTCAAAAAAAAACCTTCAAACTGAATCTCTCTATGAATGTAAAGTATGAATTTTGATCCCATTTTAAGTATAAAACTCAGAAAATTTTAAATTTAAAAAAAATGAGAGCATAGGATTTTAAGAGAGTTTAGAGAATATTCTAATGAAAAACATTCTGAGGGGGTATATATATGTTAGACTAGCTGTGAGTAGACTTTTTTAGGAGATTCCATTCACAAATAGTTATATGATTGTAAATTATGGTGGTTGTAAAAAAAATATTTGTAATGAGAACCATGGTAAATACTATCATGCTAACAAAAAATTTGTGAAGGGACTAAACCCACATTACAAATAGCAAAAAATATTGGATGAGTATTTACGATGTTGTTTTATCCTCATTGCAAATACTTATCTCGTGCTTTTGTGTGCATAGCACACCAAAGGAATTTGCAATGTAAAATAATTGTATTCACAATTACGGGTTTTAGAAAGACAATTTATAATAGGATATGACTTCGTCAAAAATTTTCTATTTCGATAGACTATTTGCGATGGGTTTTCTACCCTTCATAAATAACCCACAAAAAAAGACAAAATTATTGTAGTGACATGCCAACATCCTTATTCACTTCATGAGATTTACAATTTTGACATTGATTTTCATAATGCCGATATATTCCACATCTGAAACATTAAGAGTTAACCATGTTCCTTATAGGTCCCACCATTGACTAAAACCAGAAATCATAGTGTGAGAAACATCTATATTAATGGAAAACAACACAATAATGAAAAATTACTTATATGATATCTAAATCATGGGAAATATTTTTAATCAACGACACCATAGGTTTATCCTATGCTATCTGTAGTAATTTTCTATTTAAATCTTTCATGATGGTCTGTAAAGAGTTTTTAAATTTCCAAAGAATATCCTCCGGGATTTTTAAACTAGGTGTTTAGCATGACCAATTGTCATGCATGAATTCCTGATCGAGTCTAGCTCAAGACAATATTTTGTGGTTGTTACCCTTATGTACATTAGTTCTAGACCCACATCCACTTTTTGTATTTAGACATATATGTAATTTCGTGGAAACCACTCTCTCAATCCTATAGAAAAATTATAAGAATTTTCCCTCTACATTAAAAATTCCTCAGAATAATCAATAGAGACATCCTTATACATATCTTAGAGATAACCATAGGGACCCCACTACCCTAAGGTTGACTAACCCTTTCCAATGATACCAACTATTATGACCCATGATTAACACACATCGATATTAAATCATTTCAGAGGAACATTATGCACATTCTAGAAATACAAGCTCGATGACCATAAATTTTTAGTATAATTGGAGAATTAGAACACATTTTTATAATTTGGTGAAATATATTCATCATATACCTTAAAGATATTCCCTTTTATTACTCCTAAATGAAAAAATTCTTCATAATCCAGGGAAATGAAACATAAGAATGGAGTAATATCAGTTGCTCAGTAATGATAAACAAAGAGTTATGTATGTATATTCATGAGCATAAGGTTATGAGAACATGATAAAAGAATTGTGTGATCATACCTGACATATCAAAGATCATACACATGAGTCATGAAATAATGATTATTAGTTCATAAGACATGAATCATGAGCGTGATAAATAATCTTAAATCAATCATTAACCACATTATCATGCCATATAATCATGGAAGCATCATAAATCTATAAAAACACTTCATGTGTCAAGGTTAACTATGATGACCATAATCATAGTTGATTTGGTCACAAATGTTTTCAATTTTGGATCAGGACACAATTGTTTCCCATGGTTGTTCAGAACACATCTATTTTACATTTTAGATCAGGACACACCTATTTTCCATTATGGAGATAGAAACACATATTTCCCATTTTGGATTAGGACACAACAGTTTCCCATTATGGATCTAGTTTCCCCTTTTTCCCAAATAGGATCTTGATTCCCATTCTTCCCATAGTGGATAGGGTTTCCCCTTCTTCCCATAGTGGATGGGGTTTCCCTTTATCCCCATTGCGGATCAAGCCTATTGACTTGTTTTTCATCATTATATCAAGAGATATAAATCATTACTCGATGCATTGGTGGGAGATATAGTTCACACCTATCACATAATTAATTCATACATATGTGTTTCAGAAGATAATAAAAAATTCATCATATCATGATGCATAAATATAAATGGCTTTCATAAAAATAAAATAGTAACCCATGAAATGAATTGGGTGTCATAATTATTTCATCAAATCATAACATATGGAAAATAAATAGGTTTTACAGTCATTTCATCAATGTATAACATGTAAAAAAAAGATAGTTTCAAAATAATATAACTCTTGGAAGATAAATGAGTTTCATAAATATCATTCCATAAAAACATAAACCATTAATCGAATAATGTGAATTTTATCCTTGTATAATGTCCCCAATAAATATTAAAATATATCAATGGATTTCATCATTTATGGAGATGTTTTTTGAAAATTGGCATAGATAATTTATTAAATAAAATAAATATTCATTGAAATTCAATTTTTAAAACATAAAACATATTCAAAATTATTTTTCATGATTTTTTTTAAAATGTACAATGTATGCTTTACGATAATTTAAAACATTTCTTGATGAAAATAACCATTCCACTTTGACAAAGACATTTAAAAATGTAAAATGTTATATAAACCCTTTTACATTGAAAATTAACATTAATACTTATAATTAAAGCTTTGAAAACACTTTTAATACTTTTTAAAACATTTTTAAATCTTTTTCATTGAAAATAATATTATAATATCATATAAAACTATTTTTTAAAACATTTTTAAAAAACATGGCATATGAATATGGCATATTTCCCTCTGTAGAGATATGTAAAGTTATATTTTCATAAATAATTATTAATTATCAAAAGAACCAAATATTTTAAAAAATGGTACCATTACATGAAGATATCATGAATAAATATATTATAGGAAAATTAATAATGGATATGGATATATGGATCATAATATTTCATCAACGAAATTTAATAATAAACTATCACGATAAACTATGAGATTATAACAATACACTGTTATCACTTTAGTAACATTGAATCATGATCCCCATGAAATAATAACATTAAATTAAGCATAAAATATCTTGAATGAAATAATATTCATGATAAATAATTTCAATGGAATATATATACATCTTATTAAATAATATAGCTTCATAATATAACATTTTCCTCAAAGAAAGAAAATTGATACAAAATTTCATTACAACTTTGGTAACATTTGAACTATAACCCCCATGAAATTGAGATCATAATATGGGTATATAAATACCCCTAAATTTTAGAATAATATAAATATAATAAATTCTTGGGAATTATATACACCACCCAAAATAATTGGGTGGTGAATAAGGAATAAGTCTCAGAAATAAATGTGAGATCAGAAACCCCTTACTATTAGAGTATCTTCTAAATCGTGATCCCCATAAAAGACTAGAATACATTTTAAATATAAAATTCATGAAATAAACTAAATCCATGATATTAAATTTCATAGGGAATTAAATACACCACCCAAAATAAGTGAATGGTGAAATGGAATGTATCTCACGGATATAAAAATTGTGAGATGAAATTACCTTACATTCTGTTCTGATTTTCTTCATTCACATTTGAACCTACTTTATCATAAATATAATTTTATTATACGTAATAGAAATAACACTATTATGACATATCATACCATATATTATTTTATTATGACTTTATATTTCATGTTTATTAACATTATCATGTTAATGTTACGTTTCCATTAATAATTACTTTTTTTTATATATGTTTTGACATGTTATTACAGATCCCATTACTTATGTCATGATAAACTTATTTATGGAATATAAAAATATTATATAAGTATCATATATATTAACTATTAAATTATTTACAATGATCTATAAAATATATAATTATGAAATAGAATACACCGTTCGTGGAGATGGTAGGCCGTTTGTACGCATGAGCACTGTATCTGTTTTCATGTCATATTGAATGAAATAATGTAAATGATATATATATATATATATATATATATTATCATTATAGTATGATTATTATTTCATTTGTATCATATAAATTTACTAAACCCATCCTTAATATATTCCATGTAAATTGGGAACGAATCACATCACATTGAGGTGGCAGTAGTCCAGACATCCAAAAATGATGTTATCGTATTCCCACAAAATTTAAATCATCAATATATGTGTTATATAATAATCAATTAATTACAAAAACATCATAAATATTATATATATTATAGAAAAACATAAATTCTATTATTATTTACAACTTTGAGAGGTGTTAATGGAAGAACGAATGATATTGGTTCTTGAGGTGGTATTCTTCCAGACACACAAACGATGATTACAAATCCCCATTTATTGAAGTGTGTGATTTTATGTGAAAAAAAAGAATAAAACATATATGTATATTTTTGATAATTTTTCTACAATATAACAATGTAATAAGAACAATTTAGGGGATGTAGAATGAAAATAAAACAAATGTGCTGGTTGAAGGATGTTACCTCTTATTTTGGTAATTCATTTTGGATGTCACCAAATGAATAACATTCTTTTTTGGCCCAAAGTGATGATTCTAGGATAATAAGAGGGATGTTTTGATATTATTTGTGGAGGGTTTTGGGGGATGAAATGCCTTTATTGGTGTAAATATGTTGGGGAGTTTAGTTCACTTTTGTAGTGGATGAGGAGTGGCATTCTTATAAACATAAAAATATAAAGTTTATGGAGAGGCCTTCCTTACATAATGTGCCTCCAATAATTGTTAATTTTTATGAAAATGGTGGTTATGTTTGAAATATTTCATGTTAATGGTTTTTTTTATTTTTATATTTAATTTATCATTTTGTGACTATATTTTAACAACTACGTAGATGTAAAACCTCATAATTTCATAGTATGTTATTTTCTTTAAATTTAATAGCTTGTGCTAGTAGCAACACCGAGTTTGAGTGCAGCATAATATATCAAACTAGCCGTTCAAAAGCGGTTATGAATTGTATAAACTTGATTTTTAATTTTATATGTTCTATATAATTTTAACTTATGTATTATGTGTTTCTTAGTCATATTATAAGAACAAGTTCAAATTTTCAGATAAAAAATGTATTTTCAAAAAAAGTCAAATTTACCAACTTTTAATGGAGAACCCTTTTTAAATAAAATATTTGACCCTTTTACATATTCATTTTCACAAAATAAAATTCTTCTTTAAAATCAGGACCTCAAAATTTACATTGGATGAAATTTTGGTATTTTTCTAATAATAGCCATTTTTATGAATAGTGATAAATAATGTATTTAATTCAAAACATCCTTTTAATATATTTTATTTATCTGTTTAGATTATATTTTAAATTTTTCTTGAAGTGTAATTACAATATATTGACCCTTTAATCCAATTTTGTTCATTGGAATTAATTTTACATTGAAATTATCCATAAACAAGTGTCAATCTTTTGATAGTTATTGTTTTTTAAATACACACTATTTTTTTGACAATGAGAAATAATTTTAAATTAATTAATCCAACTTCTATATTTTGAATGTGGTAAAATATACATCATTTTTGAATTCGGAATATCAAATATATATTAGGCTGATTTTTTGGTATTTTTCTGAAAAACATCTATTTTTGATGAATAGTGAAACCACTAAGTAGTTGTTAAAAATCCGACCTTTTCATTTAAAGAAATTATTACCACTTCTGTGAATTAAATTTCAAAAATCTGAGATACATGGTTGTAATTAATATGTAAAATGTGGTTCAATAAGATAAAAATAATTTTTTGGTGAATAGTAACTTTTGACTTCTATTTACCACAGTTATATGTAAACAAGGTAATTCAAGGTTAGAATAATATTATAACAATACGAAATTACCTTCAAACTAGTCCTAAAATTATTGGATGATTCATGGACGACTATGGGCATCCATGGGTTGATTTTGGTACCCAATGGAGCAACTTAGGAATGATAATGACACTTTATTTTAATTAACTTAATGTAAAGACCAAAATGACTTTAACAAATATCTATTAGTATACCACATTTTACAAGGGTTATATAAGTCAAATTTTCGACTATAAATAATAATTGGAAATCTAAAAATATTTCCTACATTATGGTAATTTATTTTAAATTTTTACACTTCAAATAAATTAAATTATTTTTGACACAATAATGATATAGTATTTACCTCATTAATAAATGAATTAAATAAATATGCTTATTAATATTAAAATAATTTCCAAAATCTATCCAATTCATAATAGATGATTTTATTTCCACCATGAGCCATCTTTTATTCGACTTTGATTAATTTTGGTCCTTTTGAACCCGAACATCACTATATAATAAAATAATATTTTTGCATTTTCTTAAAGAGCCCCTCCTACACATTATAAAAGGACACCACTTCTAACCCATTCCACTCACCTCTCAAACCCCTTTGCTCATCCAACCCCTGACAAAATAATCTCTCAAGATACCCCTCTTCCTCATAGAAGCCTTACCTTAGGCATAAGAAATTCAAGAATTCTTATTCGTTCAAACCAAAGGAAGTTACCCAAATTAAAAGTTAACAGTATCTCTTAAATTATTTTGTTTTATTTTGTTTATTTTTACTTCTGCAACCCACAAAAAACTTTTTGTTACTTTATTTTATAAAATCACCAGTATTCTAAATATACTAGGGTGTTGTTATGAGAAGGATTCAAACTACACTTACACACACCTCCATCTAATTGGTGAAAAATATACTGTTTCTGTGGATGGAAAACTAACACCTCATGAAACGATGATTATTCGATTATCTCCTACCGCCTCTCATAGAGGCCATTAATATCGAACTATATTTATATATTATATATATATGATGTTTATTTTTTTTTATTCTTATGTATTTTAAATTTATATCATTATTTTATGGTTTCCATTATGGGTAAATGTGATAATTTTATTTGAGGAAGTGCGGACTATCGCCCCCTGATAATGATATGAATTGTTAATGCCTTACGAAAGACGTATATAGGATTGAAATAATTATATTATAAATTATATTATACTGGAATTATAGTATACTAATGTATCATTATTTTTTAATTTCATTAAAATACAAAATAGAAATGAAAGTAGCATTCATGCGTACGTACGACTTACCGTCTCCATGAACAATACATTTCATTTCTTATAATTAAATGTTATTTACTATTATAAATATATATATATATATACAGTATATATAATATATTTATGATATCTAAATCATATATATCATTTTTGAGAAATTGTACATTTGACCACATGGAAAAATTGTAATTATAACAATTTCATTTTTGACTCATGTTTCGAACAACGATAAAATATCCAATATGAACTCAAATAATTAACTAATTTTTATAGAAAGGTAATAAGTGATATAAAAGGAATAAGAAAAATAAAAAATAATCTAAATCAAGTAGAAATATACTTAGGTTTATTATTTAGGAAGAACAAGGAATATACAAGACAAGCCAGAATTTAGGTAAGGGGTTTCTTATCTCACTTTAAATTCCATGAGATTTCCATTGTTCACCACTTACTTATTTAATGTGTTGTATTGTGCACTTAAATTTGTTATATATTATCATGATTCTCTTTATATTCATGGTATTATGTGATTAATTTTATGGTTATTCACTTTTTGTCATAAGAATTGATTAATTACAATTTGGTAAGGATTTTTCATCTAACATCTTATTTTCATGAGATTCTTGCTATATTGGACACTATTTATTTTTGTTTAGTGTATGTACTGCCCAAGATTGTATTCATTGTGTAATATAATTTATTTTATGAATATTTACTTCTTCATTGGATGATAATTTTTTCATGGGGTTTATGTTTCTTATGTTACCAAATCAGTAAGGGAATTTCAAATTTCAATTTCCACTCATTGGGATTTACGCATACTTCATTGATTATTTTACTCCATGATTATTTGTAGAATCAATATTTATTATTAATTTAGTAATTTACACTCATATTTCTATGGATGTACTTTTTATACACATAATCACTCCACTGATAAATTCTCAAGTCATCGATATGAACCTAATAAGTGTAATTTTAACTCAATCTCCATTCATTGAGTTAAACATCCAATTCATTGGTATTGTTTTTAGAAGAAGAATTTTGAATATTCTCTGATTGATTTACACTGAATATCCAATAATTTTGAGTGTATTTATATTTTTAACACATAATTATACCATTTATTTATCCTTAACTTAAGGATACAGTCTTTATAATGGATTTCATCTCAACTTACATTTCATTGATTCTTCTTTGTTGTTATGCACAAATTCACTTTTATTTGGTGTATATACTATACTTTGACATAGTATATCACGAACACCATAATTTTCAAAATATTATAATGTTTTTATTACCTCAATTATTTTTATTCAAGTGTCTCTCATTTTGTTAGGAACTCTAACTAAAATATCTTGTTAAATGTTTTAATGATTTATTCTTATAAATATTTCTCATTAATGTCCATGTTTCAAAAATGGTTTAAAAGATTTATTTATACGGACATTAATGTTTTCAAATTAAAATTCCTTTTAAAAGGATCAATGTTTAATGGGAAACATTGATAAAAAAAATCTATTTTAAATGACTTCTTGATAAATAGAGAGACTTTTAAATGTTTTCAAGAAAACTGGGGATATTTCTCTCAAATATTTATGATGATTGTTTTTCATCTAGGTCAATATCCTTCTTTTTATCGATTGAGTTTAACTGATTATAATAAAATCATCCATATTGTATTGAATGAGTTATGTTTTACTGTGGATGTACTATTTTTATACCATTCATGGTTTATGGAAAATGTATTGTCGTTTCGTATGCTAGTTTTAATATGAATGTTTATGTTATATTTAAACATTTTAATATGAGGAATGCATTGGACGTAGTAAGTGATGGGTCGAGCCTGTTATAGCTCCTCGATGAATCGGTAGGTCTAATGAGACAAACTAGTGTCTTGGAACATGGCCTTGACAAAATATTATTTGTAGTCTTGGAAAAGGGCCTTGACTATGTGGTTATGAAGTCCGACATTATCAATTCCATCATTATGAGATTAGATATTAATATTTCATGTGGTTATTCGAAAAGTAGAATACCCATGACTATGTTTTATTATGGAATTATTTACTCATCTCATATTCCTTCCATAATTTGTTCATGTTAATTATTTGTAATGTCATGTGTTTTTAATTATTCACCATGCCTAATGTTTTATGTTATCTTCTGATGTATTGCTTACTCTAACTGAGTGTTCGAGCTCACCACTTTTTCATGTTTCATTTTCCAAGGATATGAAGTAGTTTGTTATGAGTGACATACAGAAAAAATCCTGGAAGCTTGGATGTTTCTAATGAAATAAATTCATGTTTTTTTTTCAATTTGTAGTGTTGAACTTATGTTTGTATCTTGTTTCCAAGACTACAAAACTGATCAGTCCTTCCCGTCTTGATTCCTTGTAATCATGACAATGTAATGTAATAATGCACCAGCTCCTGGATTCGGGGGTCAGGGCGTTACAATTTTTATCAGATGAAGTTTAGTACAAACCTTGGAAACTAGATTTAGATAAACTCTGATTAATGGATAATAAACAAAGATAAAAATTGAGGAATAATATAGAAGAAAATCCTAGAATCATGGAAATGTAGATATTTTGTAAATTTTCCAAGTGTTAAATCCATGTCTGGATACGAGTAGGTAGATGCAGCTCTAGAACAGATGTAATTAGGAGTGAAAACTCCAATAAGGAGTTTTGGGTTTTACCCGTGGTATCCTGGTACACGAAAACGGGCCTTGCTGTACTCTTTGTTACAACACTCCTGGGGGATATTATTAGGATAATTTAAAATATCTTTATAAACCGGTTTGACAAATTTTAATATAAGATGAAAATAAATGACCATGGTTAATCCTAAGGTGTTTTAAATTGAAAATATGGTGTCATGATATTTGACAAATGATTTTATGACTATTATTACCCACAAAATGCTTTCGGGTTTTCGTCAATGGCTGGATTCCAAGGAAGTCATGTTAACATTGAGCATGATGTACATGGTTCAAATGGTGGTGGAAATGAGAAACAAAATGGAATGTTGATAGGAGTAAAAGACAACATGTTCATGCTGAATTGGTTTTCAAAATATATGACAACAACATATATATTAATGAACTCCCAGAATCAACAAGGAAGAGAATAGTAAAAGATGATAAGATCTCCAGTAGTCAAGACCATGGAGAAAAGAAATATTATTTTCCATCATGAAAAAAATGTGGAAGAAGACACCTAGGAAGGTGTCTTAATAGAACAATGAAATTCTTTATGTGTGGGAAATAAGGACATAATGTAATGAATTGTTGAGGAAAAATTAAGAGTACTATGGAAGAAAATAAAAATGGTCCTAATAATCCATTTACAGTTATTTACCATAAATATAGGGGACCTAACCACTACCCGAGTGAATGAACTATTCTATAGGATATCCTCTATGTCAAAGAAGAAGTTATGTTGAAGTAAATGTATGGATAAATGTTTAAAAAGTATTAGTTCTCTTTGTTGATGGGATTACATTGGAATACTTTTATCTTGTATTTATAACCCTGTAGTTTGTCATGTGAAAATGATATTTGAGGAAGATTTATCTTTTAAATTTTGGATATAGTTATTAATAACCGTTTTTTTATATGATCATTGAGTTTGAGTAAATTACAAGTTATTAAATGTTGAAATTAAAATGCGAGGAATGAGATAACATTTGTGATAGAATTATCTTATAGTTATTTTGAGAAATCTATCTCAATTTTTGGAATATTATAAAATTATATTGTTTTTGAAAAAGGAAAACATGTATATTGTCTGACAAACCTTCACGTCAGAAAAATAATTAGGAATCGAACCCACAACAATAGTGTGATTGATATTTATCACCTACCACTGGACTTCGTGAATTCCCCGGTTAGTGTGACTAATTCTTTTTTAGATAAATTATTTTATTGATCAATAATAAGTTGATTTGGGATCTTATGTATTATCAAATGGATAACAATATTATAGTAAAATGATTTGGTGATTAAGTGGTAAATGTTATTTGGGAAGACGTTTAATCTATTGTGAATACTATATGCCTAAGGAAAATAGAATACTATGGGATATCGTTAGAAAAGTAAAGATGTTTTTAACAATGTTTTTATTATAGATTTATTGGGATTTGGTTTATTTATAGAAATACTTAACCTATAATTGAGAATATGTGAATAGGTTAATTACTTTTATGTATGTGACTTTAAGAGTAGTTGATATTATTTAGAGATACAATTTAATGTGGAAAACTACGTAAGAAAATTATTCTACATTTTGGATTCTAGTATTAGTTTGTATTATATTATAATATTTTATAGATAATTGTTTATTTAATGGTATTTATTGAACTTAGGGTATTGTTGGTTTATGTTTTGAGATTATGATTAGTATTTCTTTCTCAAAAGTGTTATCCTTTTTGGGGATCATCTGATCTATAACTAACCATTTTGGTTTTGGTTAATTTATAATGAAAAGGGAAATATATTGTTCATCCATTGTAGATTATGTGATTATCTATAAGTTGATTCTAGAACGTCATGTGTGAACAAGTCATCATTAATACTCCTCATTTGGAGTGAAAGATGAGTTTGTGATAAGAATTAGATAAAGGATGAAACTATATTTCTCAAGTATATTTTTGTTTTCTTATTCTATGAATAAATTAATTATTAATCATTAGGGAGGGGTTATTAATACCAAAAATGTGTTATACTACTTCTATATATTTTGTAGAACTGATGATATTTTAAATTTTCATAGATTTATGGCTTTGAGGCCCTAAATTTTACACTTGTTTATGATTGATGACCTCAATCACTACCTATATATATTTACATATTTCATAATATTATGTGACTCTAATTTCCACCAATGTTGTCCTAATCGAGATCATAATTTAGTGGTGACTTTTTCATCTCCTTTTCCCTCTAATTTAGACTAAATTTTATTAAACCAATTTCAGATGTGGGTTTTCCACAATGGTATTTTTATATTTTTATCCTTTTATTTTCAAAGAAAAATTTAAAATTTCAAGGACGAAGTTTCTTGAATGAGGGGAGAATGCAACACCTCATGAATTTATAGTAAGTTATTTTCTTTAAATTCAATAGCTTGCACTATATGCAGCACCGAGTTCGAGCACACCACCACTCACCAAACTAGCGATTCAAAAGCGGTTAGGAATATTATTAACTAGATTTTGAATTTTATATACTCTATATAGTTTTAAATTATGTATAATGTGTTTCTTAGACATATTATAAGAGAAAATTAAAATTTTCAAATAAAAAATGTATTTTTCAAAAAAAATAAATTTTATCACCTTTTAATGGAGAACCCTTTTTAAATACAATATTTGACCCTTTTAAATATTCATTTTGACAGAATAATATTATTCTCTAGAATCAGGGCCTCAAAATTTACAATGGATGAAATTTTAGTATTTTTCTAATATATTCAATTTTTATGAATAGTGAAAAATAATGTATTTTAATTCGAAACATCCATTTAATCTAATATATTTATATGATTAGATTATATTTTAAATTGGGTTTGAAGTTTAATTAGATTATATTTTTACTCTTTAATCGAATTTTGGTCATTGAAATTAATTTCACTTTAAAATTATACATAAACAAGTGTCAATCTTTTGATAGTTATTGTTTCTTAAATACATGCTATATGTTTTGATAACAGGAATTAATTTTAAGTTAATTAATCTAACTTCTTTGATTTGAATTTGGTAAAATAGGCATAATTTTTGAATTCATAATATCAGATATAGCTTTGGATGAATTTTTTGTATTTTATCTGCAAAAATTCAAGTCTTGATTAATAGTGAAACCACTACGTAGTAGTTAAAAATCTGACCTTTTAATTTTAATGAGATTTTACAACTTCTATGAATTTAATTTCAAAAATCTGAGATACATAGTTGTTATTTTTAAGTAAAATGTGGTTCAATAAGATGAATTTAATTTTTGGAGAATAGCATCTTTTAACAGTTATTTACCGTGGTTAGAGGTAAATAGGGTAATTCAAGGTAAAATGAATATTATAATAATAAATAATTACCTTAACACTTGTCATAACCTTATTTGATGATTTATGGGAGACCTTGGGCATCCTTGGGACGTTTTTGGGACCCCATGGTTCCACTTTAAAATGGTAATGACACTTTATTTTAATTAACATAAAGTAAGGACAAAAATGACATTAAGAAATATCTTTTAGTATATCAATTTTTACATGGGGTTATATAGGTGATATTTTGGACTCCAAAAAATTATTGGGAAGCTCAAAATATTTTTTAAATTGTGGTAATTTTTTTATAATTTTTAGACATTAAATAAATTAAATTATTTCTGACACAATAATGATGTAGTATTTACCTCATTAATAAATGATTTAAATAAATATGATTATTAATATTAAAATAATATTCAAAACATGTCCAATTATTATTGGATGATTTTATTTCGACCATGATTCATCTTATATTCGACTTTAATGAGGGTTTGACCTTTATAAACCAAATATCAACAAATAATAAAATAATATTTTCACACTTTCCTAAAGAGCCCCTCCTCCACCTTATAAAAAACACCACTTCTAACCCATTCAACTCATTTTTCAAGCCCCTTGACTCGGCCAACCCCTACCAAAATAATCTCTAAAGATCCCCATATTCCTCCAAAAATTCTTACCTTAGGCAAAAGGCACTTCAATAAGTCCTTTTGGATCAAACCAAAGGAAGTTACCCAAATTAAAGGTAATGCTTTCTCTTAAATTCTTTGGTTTTATTTTTGGTTTATTTTACTTCTAAAATCCCCTAAACACTTTTAAATACATTATTTTATAGAAAAACCAGTATCCTAAATATAATATTATTTTGTTATGAGATGCATTATAACTACATTTACACACACCTCCATCTCATTAGTGAAGAACATACTATTTCTGTGGATGGGAAACTAACGTCTCACAAAATGATGATTGTTCGATTATCTACGACCGCCTCTCATGGAGGCCATTAAGATAGAACTGTATTAATACATGATATATATATTATTTATATGTTTTATTTAAGCTTCTGTATTTTTCATTTATATCATTATTTTATGGTTTCCATTATGGGTAAAACACAGTAATTTAATTTGAGGAAGTGCAGACTACCAGCCCGTCAAAATCATATGACTCGTTAATGACTTATGTGGGACATATAAAGGATGGAATTAATGATATTATATATTAAATTATACTGGGATTATAATATACTTATGTATCATTATTTTTTAATTCCATTAAAAAACAAAATAGAAATGAATGTACCATTCATGCGTACGTACCACTTACCGTCTCCATGAACGGTACATTTGATTTCCTATCTCCAAATGTTATATACTGTTATAAATAGATATTTATACTGGATATAATATATATATATACATATGATATCTAAATATTTATATCATTCTAGAGATAATGGAATTTTGACCACATGGAAAAATTGTAATTATAAGAAGTTCATTTTTTACTCAAATTTCGTACATCGATAAAATATCCAATATGAACTCAAATAATTATCTAATTGTTATTACAAGGTAATAAGTAATATAAAATGAATAATAAACTTGAAAAATTTTCTTAATGAATTAAAATTACCTTAAGTGTACTATTAAGGAAGAACAAGGAACATACAAGCCAAGTTGGACTTGAAGTAAGATGATTCTTATCTCACTTTTAATTCAGTGAGATTTCCATTGTTCACCACTTATTTATTGCATGTGGTGTATTGTGTACATCAATTTGATATAAATTATCGTGATTCTTTTTATATTCATGATATTATGTGATTCATTTAATGGTTATTAACTTTTGGTCATATGACTCAATTAATTACAATGTGGTAATGAGTTTTCATCTCACTTCTTATTTCTGTGAGATTCATGCTATATTGGCCAGTATTTTCTTTTTTCTGGTGTATCTAATGCCCATTATTGTATTATTGGTGTAATATAATATAATTTATAGGTATTTACATCTTGTTTGTAGGATCCTTATTTCTTGTGTTGTATGTTCCATATGTTACCAAATCGGTAAGGGAATTTCAAATTTCAATTTCCACTCATTGGGCTTTACACATACTTCATTGATTATTTTACTCCAATATTATGTGTGGAATCAGTATTTATTATTTATGTAGTAATTTACACTCAACATTATGTAGATATAATTTTAATAAACATAATCACCCCATTGATAAATTCTCAAGTCATCGATAAGATCCTGATAAGAGTAATTTTTACTCAATCTCCAATCATTGAGTTAATCATCCAATTTATTGGTGTTGTTTTTACAAGATTTTTTTGAATTTTCATTGATTGATTTACACTGAATATCCAATAATATTTAGTGTATTTATATTTTTCACACATAAATATGTAATTGATTTATCCTTAACCTAAATATACGATCTTTATAAGGGACTTCATCTCAACTTACATTCCACTGAGTCTTCTTTGTTGTTATTCACCAATTAAGTTTTATTTAGTGTATATATAGTACTTTGACATAGAATATCATGAATAAATTTATACTCATGATATTATAAAGTATTTATTACCTCAATTATGTGTATTAAACAGTCTCTCATTTGGTTAGGAACTCTAACTAAAATATCCTTTTAAATGTTTTAATGATTTATTCTTCTTAATCATTCCCATTTATGTACATGTTTTATAAATGGTTTTAATGAGTTATTTATTTGGTCATTAATGTTTTCAAATTAAAATTCATTTTTAATGTTTCAAAGTGGTATGGGACACATTGATTCAAAAATCTATTTTAAACGACTTCTTGATAAATAGAGGGACTTTTAAATGTTGTCCATAAGGGGGGGGGGTATTTATCTCAAATAGTTGTCATGATTTTTTTCATCTATGTCAATATAAATCATTAATCTTGACCGAGGTTAATCTATTATAATACAATATTCCATATTGTATTGAATGAGTTATGCTTGACTGTGGATGAAATATTTTTATTCCATTCATGGTTTATGGTAAAGTATTGACATTTCATATTCTAGTTTTAATACAAATGTTTGTGTTCTGTTTAATCCTTTTCATATGAAGAATTCATTTGAATAAGTAAGTGATGAGTGGAACCCGCTATATCTCCTCAATGCATCGATAGGTCTCATGAGTCACACTAGTGTTTTGGCACAAGGCCTTGACAAAATCTTATTTTTAGTCTTAGCTCATGTCCTTTACTAAATGGTTATGATGTCCGGCATTATGCAGTCCAAAATTATGAGATTAGGTATTAAAATTTCACGTGGTTATTCGACTAGTAGAATACCCATTACTATGTTTTATTATGGCATTATTTTCTCCACTCATAATCATACCATAATGTGTTCTTGTTTATTATTTATAAGTTATGTGTTTTCAATTATTCATCATGCCTAATGTTTATGTCATCTTCTATTGTATTGCATACTCTTACTGAGAATTTTAGCTCACCCATTTCTCATGATTAATTTTCCTAGGACATGAATAAGTTTGTTATGAGTGACTTGTAGTAACAATCTTTGAAGGTTGGATGTTTCTAATGGAATAAAGTAGTGTTGTTTTTCTTTTCAAGTTGAAGTGTTGAACTTATGTATGTATCTTGTTTCAAAGGCTACTATACAGATCGGTCCTTCGGGACATGATTCCTTATAATCATGCCAATGATATTTAATAATGCACTGGCTTCTAGATTCTGGGGTCGAGGAGTTATAGTAGACATGTTTTGGCCCTAATCGCTGTAATTAAGTTTTATTTTATTCACTAATATTTTTAGTAAAAAAAATTGTTGATCTTACTATAAATTATAAATTCTTGTAATTCCTAATATCGAATCCATTTTCCAAAATTATAATCATGTTTTTGTAAGAAATTAATTTATAATTAATCATACAGATGAGATGACACGACAAGTTTTTAATGTAAAAAAGACCAATAGTTTGAAATGTTTTTATATCCAATTTCAAGGTGAAATTGGTTTAAATGAATTAATTAGATTACTTTATGTATAATGAATCTAATTATAAATTAAACCATATTAAAATATAGTTATTATATTTAAATAAATTATATGGAAAACTAGTTTTAATTAAAATTCAATGTTTTTCACGTCTGATACAAAAATGATCCTATTCTGAATATTTCCAAAAATTCCACTAATGTAAATTGTGATATACTTCATTATAAAATAATGTTTTTATTGTTAAATAAAGGTTTTATAAGCATAAAAAAATATATTTAACATGTATTCTCCATTAAAATGCGCTAATATTACCTTTTAAAAAGATGTATCTTTTTATTCATAAAATTTGATTTATTCTTATCTTATACCTATCAAAAATTTTAAAGAGTGTTAATGAAATTATTGATTATATAATAAATAAATTTTATTATAAACATTCATAAATAGTGTTTGGTTTAATTTATTAAGACAATATAGTTTTTGAACATCGAAAAAGGGTTTCATGGAAGAGGAAATTTGATATTTCCCAAGAGTTTTTACATTCATTTATAAATAATTGATAATAAAAGGATTAATTTTAGATACATATTTAAATTATATTTTCACAATTTAGTTAATATTATTCAAACCGTTCATTCAAATGGATCGGTGATAACTATACTAAAATTTTAATTATATTATTAATACTATATTATTGTTTTGTAAAAATCTATCTTGAAAATAATGCAAGCTTTCAAAATAATGTCAATTTGTGTGTAACACAACACCAACATAGAGTTGTGTATACCGCACACTAATCTACATTTTTTGTGGTGGACAATTAATGTTCTGATTCATGAAACGTAAGAATTACATGGTGATTTTATATTTCCCAAGCTATAATTATTGTTGTATTAAATGAAAAATAGAAAAAAAATATTAAATTAATTCAAAAAAAATTCACAAAATCTCGAGGGGTTGAAATTACGCCGCTCATGCATATGTACACCCTAATATCTCTATGATGTAATGTGATTCGTTCACTGTGGTCAAAATTGAATAATCATTCTATATATATATATAAAGAAAACAAATATTATACTTATAACATTATAATCATTTGGGAGATTATGAAAATATATCCTTTATTCCATAACTAGAACATTCATGATAAAACATGGTTGAGAAACAAGTGAATTAACTCCTTAAACAATAGTGATAATGAAGTATTGTTAACAAACAAGTAATATTATGTTATAAAATGAGCAATATATGATAATATACTTAATCATATGATTATTTTGTAAGATAATAACATGTTTAAAACAACTATATATGTGGTTGAAGAGTGATCAACTAAAGGGAATTATGAGGTAAGGGGTTTCATAACATAATTTTCATTCATTGGAATATTTGACTACTTTGTTGATTGTATTTTGTCAATATTAAATGTGAATTGCGTTTTGATTGATTTTTTTATTTACACATGTATATAGTTCAAAATAAATATTTTTTATACATAATCTCCAACTTGAATAACAATCTACTCAATGATATGAACATTTTAAGGCTTTCATCTCAAAACATCTTTCATTGAGACACATGTTCTTTTATACACTTAATTATTTTAAATTGTGTAAATAAATCCATTTTACATACTATATATTTGAACCATCATACATAATTTTTTTTATGTTACCATCAATATAAATTCTTAATTGGATTTTTTGCTTCAAAATTAACCAAAATTTTAAGGGTTTATGTTTCAATGTAATTTTAATAAGGATTACATATGTGAAAATTTCCATTGAAGGAAATTGTTTGATCATTGTCTAACTATCAGTTTAAATTCTCTTCTAATGTAGTTATTCATGATGTTTTAAAGTAATATTGCCATTTATTATATTTTGAACTTAAAAGTAAAGAGCTATTTTTTAATAATATCCTACTTCATTTCTCGCTTCATCTGAAATCATTTTTCTATTAAGTCCGTGTTTTCTAAATAAAATAATAGAATTACTATGATTATTTGAAGTCTTTTTACCATTAATTTTATTTTTACCAAATGTTTTAAAAAAATACAATTATAATTTTCGAAATAAGGATCTTTTTGGAATTTCTTACAAAAATATGAAAGGAATCATTTTTAACATATTAAACAAGAAATATTTTTTTCTCCGTCATCACCAATCAATGTTTTGAAGATTCCTTTTTAATATTCAAATTATATTTTCAAAAAAGTAATAAATAAATAATGTTTTAAATATATATATATTTTAAATAAGTTTTTTAAAAATGGAATGGATAGTTTTATAAATAAAATTCTCAAAGTGATATTTTAAAATAATTTTCCAATTACACTAACATTTTATGATGTTACTTTGGGTGGAAAGTTTGTTTTCCTCATGAATTTTTTTCATAATTTTAAAATAATTTTATTCAATGAAAAAAACCTTTTATTCCATGGAATAATTTTTATTTTTTTATATATGTATCTCAAATATATACCTCAATTAATCTCCCATACTATAATTTCCATTTGATAATTTATGAAATACCTTATTATGAAATTTTCTTTTATTATGATATGATTCAATATTTTAAAACCCATTTTATTTCCATAGTTAATTATTCTGTTATGCATTATTTTTGATTTCCATTATATGTCACACTTACACCATGAACATGTTATAATAGGTGCACCCAGATATTGCCCCAATGCATTGGGTAAAGAATTAGTCTCATGAGGAGTCAATAATGGTATTGGGGATTAAACAAAATCCATTATGGTACATTGGTCACCATGTGATATTGCCAATTATGTTATACATGACTCATATTTATGTCATGTTATTGGTTACTACCACATTTACGTTGCTCTGATGAGTTTATGATACTGTTATCTTTATGTTATGTTTCCACTTGATTACCCATGTACATTCCCTTTTATGATATCATGTTATACCTTTGACTAACATGTTTTGCTTCATTATCTGATATATTCCTTTACTAGGATTTCTAGGCCATCGTATTCTTCTATTTATTCCATATGAAATCCTATGTTGTCTTAGGACCTCAAATGTATTTAGGATCTCACTGAGGAATAAAAAAAATTATTTCATGTTTTTTTCTTTGATTTATTATGGTCAAAGTCTTTTAATGAGGCTAGGAATATACGATCCTTGTATTTTAATATTGGATATTTATATATTGAAATCATATAATAAATTGTGTGAACGGTTTGGGTATCTATTTTTTGTATTATAGGAAATTATTATTTAATATTTTCAACTAGGATGCATAAACATTAGTGAGAACTCTATGGATGAGTCTAAGGATATGGATAAGAATAGAAATATATATTGGAAGCTCAGTGAAATTTATAGTGATTAGTTTTATGGAAATTATAATCCTATCTAGGTATTAATGTGGATGTAGTTTCCCTATGTATTTAAATAGGGTTAAAACCTCATATAATGTAATGTCAGGATTGAAACGAGTGTTACATGGTACAAGAAAACAGGCCCTACATCCCAGTTGGGTTGACAATCCCAACTGATTTTCATTGTAAATTCCCATACTCTTTTCGAACCATCCAAAATTATTTGAATATAAAATAATCATACATGACCTAGGAAATCAGTGATGTGTCTTGGGTTGATAACTATAATGTTGGTCATGATTTTAATGGTATAAGTACCCCTTATGGGGGTTTATATTTGGGGAGTCCATGAAGATTATGTGTATTGTGGTTGATATAGAAGGTAATATATCCCTTGGGTTTAGTGTGAATTTATAGTAAAAATAATAATTTGAAGAAGAATTTTTTTATATCATATGGACATAGGATTAATTGTATTGGTATCCAATATGGATTATATTATTTTTTATGATAAGTTAATAATATTCCATTAATATTACATGATTTTGTGGAAAAATGATATATAATGAACACATTAGTGGTTACAAACTAATTTTTTTATTACTGTTTTTTTTGGGATGTTAATAATTTTTTTGGGAATATTATATGATTTATAATTTCATAAAAAATTCTAACACGTATTTCAGGCGATAACACATCCAATCTAGAAATTTTGTGGGGCTTGAACCCAAAATCGAAGGGTGATAAGGGTTCAACACCTTACATTATCCGATGTGATGTTTCTCTTGGTATAAAATTGTTTTTACTTATAAGTATTGATGTTTAAAAATTGATTTTTTTTGATAAAATTATTATAGTATCAATTCATTTGATTTTGGGGTAACTAATGATATTTTGGGCGATTTTTTTAAATTTATGTATATACAGCCTTTTTGTTTAATGTAAATAATTAATTGGGAAGATAGTTATTTTATTTTTGGATATGTAAGTTGAAACTGTATGAGATTACCTTTGAGGATTAAACTTTATTTTCTGTTGAGATTATTTGTGATATAGGGTTACAGATTTAATGAATAATATATGTTAAACCATTGGTTTTATTATTTAATTATTGAGATTAATATATTAATATTCATTTTTTATTTTATCTTATATTGTGATTACTATTTTGGTTTTAATAATGATAGGATGAATTTATTGTCACTACTTAATGGATCTTATGATATGTTAAACGTTTAATTTTATGCTTTAAGACAAAAAAGTTATATTAGATATTCTTTTCCTTAGAGTATGTGGTAATGTCGAAATTAATCGAATCACAATGAAATGATGAAATTTTTTTATGAAATAAAAATATATCAAGTATATTTTCTAGTGTTTTCTATAATGATAGAAACAAAATTCCTCGACTTTAGGAATAAGATCCTGAATAAAATGTTATCTTGTTACCATCATATCCATTGAATTAATGGTATTTTAATTAATAACATATTTATGGTTTTTGGTTGTTTACATTATCTTCATCATTAAATTTCTTCTGAACAATGATCTATACCACTCCCCATAATTATTTACACTTTTTTCCATGTCCATGTTTTCTGTTCTCATTAATCATTTGTTTTTTAGAATCCTAGTTTTGTGACATCCTTCATTTACCCTTTTCCATATTTTTATGTGGATGTTTTCTGAAACTTTTTATGATGTGGGTGTTTTAAATAAAGATAATTTCGAATCATTAACCATTTATTAGTTAGATAACTTATAAAATTATGAGGATCAAATTTATTTAAGGGGTATAATGTAGAAAAATGATATTTTAAAAGATGTGAATAGTGTTATATATCATATATGACATAAAACACCAATAATATAAGAGAATGAAACACCCCAATACTCTGATATATTTATTTATAAATAAATTCTATCTCTCTAATAGATTATGATACACATAACACTTTGTTTAAATAAATCATGATAATATATTAAAATATTTATAAAACATGGACATTAAAATTTTGATGTTAAGATGAAGAGAATGAATCATAATATATAAAATATAAAAATTATATTTTTTAAAATTATAGTAATTAAATTCAATGTTTAGCTAATGATTAGAAATAAAATAAGAATCATTATAAAAAAAATTTCTAAAAAACAATATATTTATAAATTGATGTTTATCCATGCATTGTATATATAATTTAAATATTTTTTTTAAATATTTTTTAAAATTTAATTCAAAAAATTATATTCATTTTTTAAATTATCAAGACAAAAAATTTTCTGTGTGAATTATTGGGATTATTCTAAAAATATTATTTTTTGATGAATCGTAAAAATTAATTTTTTTTAAAAAAATTACTATTAGATATAAAAAATTATTCCTCTTTTTTCATTAAAAATTATCTAAATTTAATATAAAATTTATTTTTTTTATATTAAATAAAACTTATTACATTTTAATAATCTTAATTCATGATTTTAGTATATGTTTATTTACGGGTTTTAAAAATATATTTTCCAGATAACTGCTATAAAGTGCATAATGTTTCTCATTTTTTATTATTTAAAAAAACAAATGGGGAATAATTTAAATTAAATTTATGTTATATAAGTATATATATTAATTTAAATTCATACATTTAACACTACTAGTCTATACATAATATAAAACCATCATTTTCTTGAAAAATACACTTCATGAAACCCTGTTTTTTCCATGATTGTATAGATTTATATTAAATTAAATTTTGAAACTTCTTTGAGTTGAATTTGAGAAAATGTATTTAATTTAAATAATAATAATTATTTTATTATTTATTAAGGAAAAATTAATTTTTGACCATAACAAATAGTGAAAAAGTTGAAAAATATTTTGCGTGGTTATGGTAAAAAGGGGTTTATTAAGGGTAAAAAAATGATCAGGTTACAAAATCACTAAAACCGTTCCTAATTAATAATATATTGTAATATTTAGACCTTATATATTCATAGGTTATAAAAAAATTCATGTTGTATCCTTTTGGCATTACAAAAAATTGTTTGGAATTATTTCTTTTTAAAATTTTAAAGTGTGTCCACTCCACAACTTATAAAAGACCACACCACTCCTCTCCATTGAACACATCTAAAACCCATTGGATTAGAATATAACATCCTAATTAACTTCCTAAATTCCCTCCCTTAATCCTAGTATCCTTGTATTAATCCTACTGTAAAATATGAAACTATTTTGGTCCAAATCAAATGAATTAGTTAGAAGAAGAGATAATGTTCTTAACATAGTGTTTTATTTTATTTATTATTGAACCTAATTAAAATATTTTTAAATAATTATGATATTAAAAAAAATATTCTATTTAATGAATTTTTTATTTTTTATGTTCATGAACAATGTAACACCCCAAGATTTCATAGTATGTTATTTTCATTAAATTAAATAGCTTGCGCTACACGCAACACTGAGTTCGAGCACACCACCACTTACAAAATTAACCGTTCAAAAACGGTTATGAATATTATTAATTGGATTTTGAATTTTCTATACTCCATATAATTTTTACTTATGTATTATGTTTTTCATAGACATATTATAAGTACAAATTTAATTTTTCATATAAAAAATGTATTTTTCAAAAAAAAATCATTTCGACCACCTTTTAATAGAGAACCATTATTAAATCCAATATTTAAGCCTATAAAATTCTTTATTATAATCGGGACAAAAAAATTACATTGGATTAAATTTTGGAATTTTTTTAATAATATTCATTTTTTATGAATGGTGAGAAATATTGTATTTTAATTCAAAACTTCCTTTTAATCTAATTAATTTATATGGTTAGAAAATATTTTAAATTGGTTTTAAAGTGTAATTAGATTATATTTTTACCGTTTAAACCAATTTTGGTCATTGGGATTAATTTCCTTTTGAAATTGTACATAAACAAGTGTCAATATTTTGATAGTTATTGTTTCTTAAAAACACGATATTTGTTTTGACAACTGTAATTAATATTAAATTAATTAATCCAACATCTATGTTTTTAATTTGGAAAAATAAAAATTATTTTCTAACCTAGAATATAAAATATAGTTTAAGCTGAATTTTTGTTATTTTTTTCTAATACATCAATTTTTGAGGATTAGTGAAACCACTGAGTAGTGGTTAAAAATCCGAATTTGTCATTTTAATGAAAATTTACCGCTTCTGTAAATTGAATTTCGATAATCTATGATACATGGTTGTTATTATTATGTAAAATTTGGTTCCATCAGATGAAAATTATTTTTGGCGAATAGTTTCTTTTGACTTTTATTTACTTCAGTTAATGGTAAATAGAGTAATTCAAGGTAAAACGAATATTATAATAATACAAAATTACCTTTACACTTGTCCTAACCTTATTGGATGAGTATTGGTCGACCATGGACATCATTAGGAGGATATTGCGACCCCATTGGGCCACATAATAATGATAATAAAACTTTTTTTAATTAGCTTAAAGTAAAGACAAAAATGACATTAATAAATATCTTTTAGTATATCAATTTTTACATGAGGTTATATAAGTCATAATTTTGACTATAAATAATCATTGGAGATATAAAATTATTTCCTACATAATGGTAATTTTATTATAATTTTTAGACAACATATAAATTAAATTATTTATGACACAATAATGATGTAGTATTTACCTCATTAGTAAATGATTTAAATAAATATGATTATTAATATTTAAATAATATCCAAAACCTGTCCAATTATTATTGGATGATTTTATTTCAACCATGAGTCATCTTATCTTTTCCTTTAATTAGTTTTGGACCTTTAGAAACCGAATATCACTATATAATAAAATAATATTTTCAGAGTTTCCTAAAGAGCCCCTCCTCCCCCTTATAAAAGGACACAACTTCTAACCCATTCCACTCAACTCTAAAGCCCCTTGGATCGTCCAACCCCTACCTAAATAATCTCTCAAGATCCCCCTATTCCTCTTAGAAGCCTTAACTTAGACATAAGTAACTTTAAAAAGACTTTTTTGGTTCAAATCAAATGAAGTGACCAAAATTAAAGGTAACACTTTCTCTTAAATTATTTTGTTTTATTTTGTTTTATTTTATTTCTCCAACCCCCTAACCACTTTTTATTAATTTAATTTATAAAAAAACCAGTATACAAAATATATTACGATGTTTTTTTGAGAATGATTATAACTAAAATTACACACACCTCCATCTATTTGGTGAAGAACATACTGTCTCTGTGGATGACAAACTAACGCCTCACGAAACGATGATTATTCGATTATCTTCTACCGCCTCTCATGGAGGCCATTAAGAAGGAACTGTATTTATATATGATAAATATATTATCTTTATGTTTTATTTTTTCTTCTGTATTTCCAATTTATATCATTATTTTATGGTTTCTGTTATGTGTAAAACTCGATAATTTCATTTGTGGAAGTGCGGACTATCGCCCCCTCAAAATGATATGACTCGTTAATACATTTTTTGGGATGTATAAAGGATGGAATTAATGATATTATATATTATATTATAATGGAATTATAATATACCTATGTATCATTATTTTTTAATTCCATAAAAAACAAAAAAGAAATGAAAGTAGCATTAATGCGTACTTACGTCATACCATCTCCATGAAAGATACCTTTCATTTCTTATCTAAAAATGTTATGTACTATTATAAATAGATATATATACAGGATATATAATATATATATATATATGATATCTAAATCATTTATATCATTCGGGATATAATGGAATTTTGACCATATGGAAAAAGTTTAATTATAACAAGTTCATTTTTAACTCAACTTTCAAACATCGATAAAATATCCAATATAAACTCAAATAATTAACTAATTGTTATACCATTGTAATAAGTGATAAAAAAGGAATAATAAAGTATAATAATTTTCTAAATTAAGTACAAATTGAATTATTTTTATTATTTAGGAAGAACAAGGAACTTACAAGACAAGTCTGACTTGTGGTAAGGGGTTTCTTATCTCACATTTAATTTCATGAGATTTCCATTGTTCACCACTTATTGATTGCATGTGGGTGTATTGTGTACTTACATTTGATATATATTATCAGGATTATCTTTATATTCATGGTATTCTGTGATTCATTTAATGGTTATTAACTTTTGGTCATACAACTCGATTAATGACAACCTGGTAAGGATTTTTCATCTCACTTCTCATTTCCATGAGATTCATGCTATAT
This sequence comes from Viscum album, assembly GCA_963277665.1. Lineage (NCBI taxonomy): Eukaryota > Viridiplantae > Streptophyta > Magnoliopsida > Santalales > Viscaceae > Viscum > Viscum album. The sequence goes on along the minus strand of OY728152.1, from coordinate 327,935,447 downwards.
TGGCCACTATTTATTTTTTGTGTGGCATATGTACATCCCATGATTATATTCATGGTTTAATATACTTTAATTAATGTGTATTTACTTCTTAATGTTTTTTACTTTTTTCATGGGGTGTATGTTTTATAATTTACCAAATCGGTAAGGGAATTTTAAATTTCAATTTCCACTAATTGGGATTTACACATACTTCATAGATTATTTTACTACAAGATTATGTGTGGAATCAATATTTATTATTTATTTAGTAATTTCCAATCATATTTATGTGGATATACTTTTGATACACATAATCTCTACATTGATAAATTCTCATGTCATCGATATGAACCCGATAACTGTAATTTTAACTCAATCTCCATTCATTGAGTTAAACATCGAATTCATTGGTTTTTTTTACAAGGATATGTTTGAATATTATCTGATTGATTTACACTGAATATCCAATCATAATGAGTGTCTTTATATCTGTCACACATTATTATGTCATTGATTTATCCTTATCCTAAGGATATGGTCTTTATAAGGGATTTCATCTCAACTTACATTCCACTGAGTCTTCTTGGTTTTATGTGCCAATTCAATTTTATTTGGTGTATATACTATACATTGACATAGTATATCATGAATCCCTATATTCTCATGATAATATAATGTTTTTATTACCTAAATTATTTGTATTCAAGTGTATCTCATTTGGTTAGGAACTCTAACTAAAATATCATTTTAAATGTTTTAATTATTTATTCTTCTAAATCATTCTCATTAAAGTCCATGTTTTAAAAATGTTAGTAAGGATTCATTTATATGGGAATAAATGTAATCAAATTAAAAATCATTTTAAATGTTTCAATGTGGTATGAGACACTTTGATTTAAATTTCTATTTTAAATGACATGTTGATAAATAGGGAGACTTTTAAATGTTTTCACGAAAAGGGGGGATATTTACCCCAAATATTTTTGATGATTATTTTTCATCTATGTCAATATCTATCATTATTCTTGATTGAGGTTAATCTATTATAATAAAATCTTTCATCTTGTATTGAATGAGTTATGTTTGACTGTAGATGTACTATTTTTATAAAATTCATGGTTTGAGGATAAATTATTGACATTTAGTATGCTAGTTTTAATACGAATGTTTATGTTAGGTTTAAACCTTTTCATATGAGGAATGAATTGGACAAAATAAGTGATGGGTGGAGCCTGATATAGCTCCTCAATTAATTGTTAGGTCTCATGAGACAAACTAGTGTCTTGGCACATGGCCTTGACAAAATCCTATTTGTAGTCTTGGCACAAGGCCTTGACAATGTGGTTATGATGTCTAGAATTATGCATTCTATTATTATGAGATTAGATATTAATATTTCATGTGGTTATTTGACTAGTATAATACCCAGAACTATGATTTATTATGGAATTATTTTCTTATCTCATATTCATGCCATAAAGTGTTCATGTTTATTATTTGTAAAGTCATGTGATTTCAATGATTAATAATGCCTAATGATCATGTTAGAATCTGATGTATTGCTTACTCTTCCTGGGTGTTTGAGCTCACCCCTTTCTCATGTTTCAGTTTCCCTGGATATGAAGTAGTTAGTTATGAGTGACTTGCAGGAATAATCCTGGAAGCATGGATGTTTATAATGAAATAAATTAGTGTTTTTTTTTCATTTCACGTGTATGTTGAACTTATGTATGTATCTTGTTTCCAATACTACTTATATGATCACTCCATAAGGACATGATTCCTTGTAATCAATTCAATTTAATGTAATAATGCACTGTCTCATGGATTCTGGGGTCGGGGCATTACAATTTGTATCAGAGGATGTATAGTACAAACCATGGAAACTAGATTTATATAAACTCTGATGAATTCACATTACTCTAAGATAGACATTGAGGATTAGTATAAAAGAACTTCTTAGAATCTTGGAAATGTTGAGATTTTGTGTAATTTCCAATCATTTTATCCTTGTTTGGATATGAGCAGGTTGAGGCGTCTCTAGAAAAGATGTACCTAGGAGTGAAAACAGCGACAAGGAATTTCGGGCATGACCAGGGGTATCCTGGTACATGACAACGGGCCTTGCTGCACTCTTGGTTACGACGCTCTCGGGGGATATTATTAAGATAATTTTCATTATTTTTATAAACCAATTTGATTGATTTTAATATAAGATGAGAATAAATGTCCTTGGTTAATCCTAAGGAGTTTTAAATTGAAAATAAGGCGTCATGATATTATCCAAATTATTTTATGACTATTATTACTCACACAATGCATTTTGGTTTTAGTCAATAGCTGGATTCAAAGGAACTCATATTAACTTTGACTATGATGTACAAGGTTTGAACGGTGGTGGAAATGAGCAACAAAATGGAATTTTGAAAAGCGTAAATGATATATGGTTTATGCTGAATCAGTTTTCAAAAAATATGATCAATAACATATATATTAACCAACTTCCTGACTCATAAAGGAATAGAATAGTGGTGAATGAAAGGAGCTCCAGTAGTGAAGACAATGGAGAAAAGAATGCTGATTTTCCATCATGATGTAAATTTGGAAAGAGACACCTAGGAAGGTGTCTTAATGTAATAAATAAATGCTTTATGTGTGGGAAATAAGGACATAAATAATGAATTGCTTAGGAAAAATGAAGCATACTATGGGTGAAAATAAAATGGTTGTAAGAATCCATTTATAGTTATTTTCCATAAATGTAGGGGACTCATCCATTCCCCATGTGAATTCCCTATTCTATAGGATATCCATTTGGTCAAGGAAGAAGCAATATTGAAATAAATGGATGGATAAATGTTTAAAAATTACTAGTGATCTTTTCTGATGAGATTACATTGGATGAAACTTCTCTTGTATTTTTAACACTGATGTTTTTCATGTTAAAATGATATTTGTTGAAGAATTATCTTTTCCAATGTGGATATAGTTATAAATAACCATTTGGTTTTATATGATCATTGTGTTTGAGGAAATTAAAAGTTATTAAATTTTTCAATGATAATGCGAGGTATGAGATAACATTTTTGATGAAATTATGTTATAGTTATTTGAAGAATCTATATCATTTTTGGTAATATTATAAAATTTTATAGTTTTTGAAAAATGGAAACACATACACCATGTGATAACACATCGCATCAGACAATGTTGCGGGAAGCGAACCCACAACAATAGTGTGATTGAGATTTATCGCCTACCAGTGGAAAACGTGAAGTCCCTGTTTAGTGTGACTAATTTTTTTAGTTAGATGATTTTATTGATCAATAATAAGTTGGTTTGGGATCTTATGTCTTATCCAATGGATGGCCTTAGTATAGGAAAATGATTTGGTGATAAAGTGATAAATGTTATTTTGCACGATGTTTGCTCTATTGGTAATACTATATGCCTAAGGAAAATAGAATACTATGGGATTTCATTTGAAGATTAAAGGAGTTTTTTAATAATGTTTTTATTGTGGATTTATAGGGATTTGGGTTATTTATAGAAATAATTAACCTATCATAGAGAATATGTGAATAGGTTAATTACTTTTAAGTGTGTGACTTTGAGAGTAGTCAATATTATTTAGATATACTATTTAACTTGGAAAACTACCTAAGAAAATTCTTCTGAGATTTGGGTTTCAATATTAATTTAGATTATATTAAAATATTTTATGGATAATTGTTTATTGAATAGTATTTATTTAACATTTGGTATTATTGGTTTAATTTTTGAAATTAATATTAGTATTTCTTTCTCAAAAGTATTATCATTTTTTCGGATCATATAATCTTTTTATAAACATTTTGGTTTTGGTTAATCTCTAAAAAAGGGAAATTTATTTTTCATCGATTGTGGATTGTTTGATTCTCTATAAGATGATCCTAGCACTTCTGGTGTGACCGGGTCCTTTATAATACTCATCATTTGGAGTGAAAGATGATTTTGTGGTAAGAATTATATAATTGATGAAACTCTACTTGTCAAGTCTATTTTTGTTTTCTTATTCTATTAATAAATTAGTTATTAAACATTATGGAAGGGATCTTAAAACCATACATGTGTTATCCTAATTCATTATATTTTGTTGAACCCCAGATATTTTAAATCTTCATAGTTTGATGGCATTGAGGCCCTCAATTTTACAGTTTTTTATGATTGATAACCTCAATCACTCCGTATATAAATTCAAGTTTTTTCTCCAATTATGTGTCTCTAATTTCCACCAATATTCTCTTAATCGAGATCATAATTTAGTGCTGACATTTTCATCTACTTTTTATTCTTATTAAGACTAAATTTATTAACCCTATTTCTGATGTGGGTTTTCCACAAATTAATTTTTCTATTTGTAAACATTTTGTTTCCATGAAAAATTTCAAATTGAGATGACACAATATGTAGAAGGAAGGGAGAATTTAACACCCCTATATTTCGTTGTATGTTATTTTCTTTAAATTCAATAGCATTCGATACACGTAACACTGAGTTCGAGCGCACCACGACTTACCAAAATAGGCATATAAAAGCTATTATGAATATTATTAACTATATTTTGAATTTTATATACTCCAAATAATTATCAATTTTGTATTATGTGGTTCATAGACATATTATGAGAACAAATTCAATTTTCCAGATAAAAATTGTATTTTTTTTAAAAAATTACCACCTTTTAATGGAGAACCATTTTGAAATCCAATGTTTGACCCTATTATATATTCATTTTCACAAAATAAAATTCTTCTTTAGAATCGGGACATCAAAATTTACTTTGGATGAAAATTTGTTATTTTTCTAATAATATTCATTTATTTGTTAATATATAGAAATAATGTATTTTAATTCAAAACGGAATTTTAATCTACATTATTTATATGGTTAGATTATATATTAAATTGTTCTTTATGTGTAATTAGGTATTATTTTTACTATTTAATCCAATTTTTGTCACTGGAATTAATTCCACTTTTAAATTATACATAAACAAGTGTCAATCTTTGGATAGTTATTGTTTCTTAAAAACACGCTATTTGTTTGGACAATAAGAATTAATTTTAATTTAAATAATCCGAATTTTCTGTTTTTAATTTGATAAAATAGACATAATTTTTGAATTCGGGATATCAAATATAGCTTAGGATGAATTTTTGGAATATTCTAAAAAACCTCAAATTTTAATGAATAGTGAAACCACTAAGTAGTAGTTCAAAAACTAATTTTTTCATTTAAATGAAATTTTACCACATCTGTGAATTGAATTTTGATAATATGAGATAGATGGTTGATATTAGTAAATAATATTTGGTTCAATAAGATGAAAAAACATTTGATGAATAGTAATTTTTGACTTTTATTTACCGCGATTAAAGGTAAATAGGGTAATTCGAGGTAAAAAGATTATTATAATAACAAAAAATTACCTTAACACATTTCCTAACCTATTAGATGAGTCATGGATGACCATTTTAATCCTTGGGTCGATTTGGGGATCCCATCGAGCCACTAAAAATGATAATGACACTTTATTTTAATTAACTTAAAGTAAAGACAAAAATGACATTAACAAATAACTTTTAGAATAGCAATTATTACATGGGGTTATATAAGTCATATTTTAGACTATTAATAATAATTGGAAATATAAACATATTTCATACATTATGGTAATTTTATATAATTTTTAGACATCATCTAAAATGAATTATTTATGAGACATTAAGGATGTAGTATTTACCTCATTAATAAATGATTTAAATTAATATGATTACTTATATTAAAATAATATCCAAAACCAATCCAATTATTATTAAGTGATTCTATTTAGAATATGAGTATTATTATATTCAACCATAATTAGTTCTTGACCTCTAGAAACTGAATATTTCTATATAATAAAATAATATTTTCACACTTTTCTAAAGAGCCCCTCCTTCCCCTTATAATAATACACCACTTCAAACCCATTCCAATCACCTATCAAGACCCTTGGCTCATAAAAAACCTGGAAAATTAATCTCTCAAGATCACCCACTTCCTCCAAGAATCCTTAACATAAGAAGAAGGTACTTCTAGAAGTACTTTTGATTCAAACCAATGGAAGTTACCCAAATTAATGGTAACGCTTTCTCTAAAATTATTTTGTTTTATTTTGTATTATTTTACATCTCGAACCCCCTAAACACTTTTTATTATTTTATTTTATAACAACAAAAGTATCCTCAATATACTAGGTTGTTTTTTTGACAAGTATTAGAACTACACCTACTCACACCTCAATCTAATGGGTGTAGAACATACTGTTTATGTGGATGGAAAATTAACACCTCACAAAATGATGATTTTTGGATTATCTCCTACCTCCTCTCATAGTGGCCATTAAAATGGAATTGTATTTATATATGATATATATATATATATTATTTTTTATGTTTTATTTATTCTTCTATATTTTCCATTTATATAATTATTTTATGGTTTCCATTATGCGTTAAACACAATAATTTCATTTGAGGAAGTGCAGACTATTGCCCCCTCAAAATGATATGACTCATTAATGCCTTATGTGGGACGTATAAAGGATGGAATTAATGATATTATATATTAAATTATACTTTAATTATAAAATACCAATATATCATAATTTTTTTAATTTCATAAAAATACAAAATATAAATAAAAGTAGCATTCATGTGTTCGTACGGCTTACCGTCTCCATAAACTGTACATTTCATTTTTTATCTCCAAATGTTATGTACTGTTATAAATATATATATATATATATATATATATGCTGAATATAATATATATAGATATATATGTGACATCTAAATCATTTGTATAATTCTGGATATAATGGAATTTTGACCACATGGAAAAATTGTGAATATAACAAGTTCATTTTTGACTCAAGTTTCGAACATCGATAAAATCTCCAATATGAACTCAAATTATTAAATAATTGATATATAAAGGTAATAAGTGATATAAAAGGGATAATAAACTTTCAAAATTTTCTTAAACAAGTATAAATTAACTTATGTTTTTTATTCAGGAAGAACAAGGAACATACAAGACAATTCAGACTTGAGGTAAGGGGTTTCTTATCACACTTTTTATTCTGTGAGATTTCCTTTGTTCGCCAATTATTTATTGCATGTGGTGTATTTTTCACATCCATTTGATATATATTATCATGATTATATTTATATTAATTGTATTCTTCGATTAATTTGATGGTTATTATCTTTTGGTCATACAAATCAATTAATTACAACGTGGTACAGAGTTCCCATCTCACTTCTTATTTCCGTGAGATTAATGCTATATTGGACACTATTTAGTTTTTTGTGGTGTATGTAGTGACTATTATTGTATTATGGGTGTAATATACATTATTTTTTGGGAATTTACATCTTCATTGTATGATCCTTCTTTCATGGGGTGTATGTTTCATATGTTACCAAATCAGTAAGGGAATTTCAAATTTCAATTTCCAATCATTGGGCTTTACGCTTACTTCATTGATTATTTTACTCCACGATTCATTGTGGAATCAATATTTATTATTTATATAGTAATATCAACTAATATTTATGTGGATTTAATTTTGACACACATAATCACTCCATTGATAAATTCTCAATTCATCGATATAAACCTGATATGAGTAATTTTAACTCAATCTCCATTCATTGAGATAAACATCAAATTCATTGGTGTTTTATTTACATTAATATGTATGAATGTTGTAACACCCCAGGTAAATAAAGAATATACATTTTCATATTTATCCATATTTGTGAATAAAGTATTAATATTACTTTAAAGGGTTGCTATGTTCGATAGCGTACCCGATACACAACAAAGAGTTTCATTGAAATCTTACGTTGCACTCTAATAATAAAATAATATTATTTTAAATGGTAGTTAACATGTAGCCGTTGTATTGGCAGGAATGGATAGAAAAAACTAAAATATGATTATATATGTTTTTAAATGTTTTTAGATATATCCAATAAATGATAAAGACTTAAAATACAGAAAGAATTCAATTTTAGGCGTATATGCCCTAGTTCTCACTAAAGGCTCACTTATCGCCTTTTGATGGCGAACCGTCATTAAATATAGTTTTGTTCACTCTTATACATTCTATTGGACCAAATAGAAACTCTTATTAAGAATTATTACATCAAAATTAAATTTGTGTAAATTTTTGGTATCTTTCCAATAAAGTTCATTTTTTTAATGAATAGTGTAAAATGTTGTATTTTAATTCAAAACCTCTTTTTAATCTAATTTATTTATATGATTAGATTATATTTTGAATTGGTTTTAAAGGGAAATTAGAATATATTTTTACCATTTAATCCAATGGTGGTCATTGTAATCAATTTCACTTTGAAATTAGACTTAAACTGGTGTCAATCTTTTGATACTTATTGTTTTATAAAAACACAATATTTGCTCTGACAGCGGGAATTAATTATTAAATTAATTAATGTGACTTATATGTTTTGAATTTTGTAAAATAGACTTCATTTTTGAATTCATAATATCAAAAATATCTTACGGTGAATTTTTGGTAATTTTCTGAAAAACTTCAATTTTTGATGAATAGTGAAACCACTAAGTAGTACTTATAAAAACTGATTTTTCCGTTTAAATGAAATTTTGCCACCATTGTGTTTTGAATTTCAAAAATCCGACATAAATGGTTTTCATTAAGAAGTAAAATGTGGTTCAATGGGATAAAAATAATTTTTTGGTGAATAGTAACTTATTATGTTTTTAATCGCGATTAGAGGTAATTAATGTAGTTTAAGGTAAAAATAATGTTTTAATAATATGAAATGAACTTGACACATGTCTTACCTTCATTGGTTGTGTCATGGCCGACCAATACAAGCCATGGGTCAACTTGGGGACCCCATGGATCCACTTTGGTTGGGAAATGACATAAATAACTTTTTATTTAATGTAAAAGTAAAAATGACACAAACATAATATGTTTTAAGAAAAAAAATTTACATGGGGTTATAAAGATCATATTTTCGATTATAAATAGTCCTTGGAAATCTAAAAAGATTTCCTACATCATAGAAGTTTTTTTATAATTTTTAGACATTAAATAAATTTAATTATTTATGACATCATGATGATGCAGCGATGACCTCATTATTTAACAATTTAAATAAAATAGAAAGATAATGTAAAATCTACAACCTACACATGGCCAAAACCGATTGGATGAGTGGAGTTCGAAGCCTTATCACCTTATCCAAGAATTATATCAATGTGGGACCTTTTAAAACCGAAACACATTTTCCAATAAAGTAATATTTCTTTACTTTCCAAAAGTTCCCCTCCTCTCCTCTTATAAAAGGCCCCCAACTCTACCTCATTTCACACACTCCTAAAGCCTTTGGCTCGGCCAACCCCTTCCCATTTACTCTCTCCACATCCCTATACTCATCCTAGAGGATTCCCTTTGGGCAGAATCCTTTCAAAGGAAGCCTTTAGGCTCAAATAAAAAGGAGTTACACTTTTAAAGGTAATTCATTCTCTCATATTCATTTGTATTATTTTGCTTCTCCAACCCCCTAAACTCTTTTTATTTACTGATTTTGTAACAACACCAGTATCTTCAATATACTAGGATGTTGTTATATGATTTATTAGAGCTACACTCTCACACAACTACATCAAATGGTTAAAGAACATACGGTTTCCGTGGATGGCGAAATTCTGCCTCCCAAAACGATGATTGTTCAATACTCATTTAACACCTTCAAAGGTGGCCATTATGATGTCACTATTTTTATATATGATATATAATATGTTTATGTTTTCCTTAATCTTCTGTTTTTTTTCATTTTGGGCATACCATTATGGTTTCCATTATGGGTAAACACGATATCTTCATTTAAGGAAGTGCAGACTACCGCCCCCTCAAAGTGATTTGATTCGTTAAATACCATATGTGGGACATATAAAGTATGGAACTATGATAGTATATATGATATTATACTGGAATTATAATATACCTCTATGTCATTATTATTCCATTCTATAAAATATGAAATAGAAATGAAAGTAGCGTTCATGCGTACGTACGGCTTACCGTCTCCATGAACGGTGCATTTCATTTCTTACCTCTAAATGATTATGTAATGTTATAAATGCATGAATGTACTGGATATATATTACATATATGATATCTAAATTATGAATACAATTCTGGATATAATAAACATTTGGCCACACGAACAACATGTAATTGTAAGAAGTCCACTTTCGACTTAAGAACCAAATATCGGCAAAACAAATATTATTAACTTAAATGATTACATAATGTTTATGACAGGGTAATAAGTGATATAAAAGTAATAATGAACTTGAAAAAGGTTTCTAAGGAAGTAGAAAATAACTCAAGTTTATTATTCAGGAGATTAAAGAACAATCGAGTCAATTCGGACCCGAGGTAAGGGATCATACACCTCTCTTTCTTTTTAAGTACACTCTTTTATGTCATTCCTTTTAAGCTCATATTTCTTATGATTGGGATGTTTTCTTATATTACTCCTACTGTAATTATTATGTTAATATGATGAGAGACCCTATTTCCTCTCATAAATCCATTTTGGAAGTTTTGAGTGGCGCCGTTAGGCTGCCGAATTTTCGTAAGGGATTTTTATCTCACTTTTATTCTCGTGAGATTTATGCTACATTTGCCACAAATTCCATTGAGTGGTGTATGTACTGCCCATTATTCTACTCGTTGTGTAATATACTTTCGTTTATGAGTATTTACATCAATGATCTATTGTTCTTCTTTCATGGGGTGTATGTTTTGAATGATACCCAAGTCGGTAAGGGAACCTTTCACCCTCCTTTTTTTAAAAGACTTCTTTTGTTGGGTATTTTAATTTACATATTGTTATATGTTATCATATATCCTTATTGATGTAAATTTTATGTCCATGTGATGAGATACACTTTTTATCTCTCATCAACTCATTTTGATGTGATGCCGTTAGGCTGTCAAGGGAACTTTTTAACCCAATTTTGATTTCTTTGGGTTCAACATGTAGTCATTGAATATGTCATCCATTGAATATGTGTGAATGACCTTTTATTGTTTTACACATAATATCCACTTATATTGGGTGTATTTATATTTTTCACACATATTTTTGAGATTGATTTGTCCTTAATTTAAGGATACCTTCTTTATAAGGGATTTCATCACATTTGACATTTCTATTGAGGGTTCATTGTTGTTATGCACCAATTCACTCTTATATGGTGTATATACTGTCCTTTGGAGTATTATATCATGAATCCATTTATTCTCATGATATTATAAATTTCTGACTAAATGTTATTCCTCAATTATTGTATTCAAGTGTCTCTAATTTTGGGAAAACCCCTTTAACCAAAATATCGTTTTAAATGTTTTAATTATTTGTTCTTATTAATATCCATGTTTTCAAAATGGTTTTAAGGATTTATTTATATGGATATTAATGGTTTAAAATTTTAAGCTTCAAGGTGTTATGGGACACTTTGATTCAAAAATCTTTTTTATTAAATGTTTTAAATGGTTTTGGAAATGGTTTCTTTTTGTATGGATTCATTATTTCAAAAATACTAAAATGTTATATTGTGATTGAAATGTGGAAATGTTTTATTTCCTTTATGCATGTTTTATGTGATACTTTTATGTTATGGTTCTTGGGCATTGTTATGAAAACGGGTGGTTCCGTGATAAACTAAGGGCGGGTGAGCCCGATATAGCTCTCCAATGCATTGGGTAACACGAAGGAGTGAAACGTTAAGGTTTCTCCGAAGAGATTTAGGGAATATATTGTGATGGGTATTCCAAACGTAACCAAGAGGGTTACTCCCTACGTAAGAATGTTATGAATGCCTCGAGTTACCTTTATGTCTTATGATTTCTATGATTTATTCATGATTTGATGAGGTAGGTTAAAGTGCCTATGTTTTATGGGTAAATTATGATTTCATTCTTATGTATATATGAACTCATGTTTCCTTTCCATATTTTTATATCCCTTACTGAGATTTTTATGCTCATCCCAAGTTTTTGAAATGTTTTTCATAGGTCAAGGGAAAGGTACTTGATGTGATGATAGTGTCAAGGATGTGTCAAGAAAGAATCCATGTTTTATTTTCAATATGTTTCCTTTGATGGGAAGAATGAATAATGTCTTTTATGTAACCACTTTTTTTAAATGTGGAATGTAATGCAAGTTTTATGATCTAATTCTATAAAACTCTAAACATGAAAATATCCTCAATGTTTAATCTTGTATTAACACAAGATTAAGTAAGGTTTAAGGCTGGGGCCTTATAGTTGGTATCAGAGGTCGGTTTAGATAACTTTAGAGGTTAGGGTCTTCTTTAAGCATAAGTGACAATTACCATAATGGTTAGGATTTCAGAAAGAGTCTTAGTTTTAGATAAAGTGAATGAGTAAGTATATCTTAGTGTTTATCTTACTCATTAGTACATGATGGTTTTGTTGATATACTCACACTGACCTTTTTGGTTTTAGTAAATGGCTGGATCTAGCAGGCACCAAAGTAACAGTTGATGTGAAGGAAACTGTGACAGTTTTTTGAGCAAGCAACTGAATGATATGGGAGATGCAATGAGAACTCTTGTGATTATCCTCAACCAACTATCTGGATTCATGATTGACCACCTCAACCTTGGAGATTTCTCTAAGGCATCAAATATGCAAGAAACAAATCCCTACGGAAGTACAGGTAATAATAATAAAGGTAAGTGTGTTAAAAAACCTATGTGTCAAAGATGTGGAAAGAAACACCTAGGAAAATGTTTCAAAGGGACGGAAATATGCTATATATGTGGAAATGAAGGTCATAAAGCAAGAACCTGCCATGGAAAAAGGAAGCATCCAGTTGAATCGAGGAAAGGGAAAGAATATCTTTCTGAGGGATCAATTGAATGTTTTAAATGTGGTGTGGATGGTCATTATGAAAACACATGTCCTATGAAGAAGTTTCATGAATGGGGTCACCAAGAGCGTACCAACATTCGTTTACCAATACCTAATTCCATTCCGATTGAGGATGAAGAAACTGGCAATGACCAATCAAAGGTATGTACTATTTCATGACTATTGTTTTCCTATTTTGGAATCTTAGGATATGATTCATGATTTTGTTTGTAGGAAAGAGGTATTTCAGAATAAGTTGGAAAGGAATGGATAATGGATCATGAAAAATGTTGAATGAGTAAGATGTCAAAAAATAAGGGCTTCAAGAGTTATGGTGAAATTCTTAAGAGTATTAAGTCTCTTTTTATGATGGGGTTACATTAGAAGACTTTTTATATTATGTGTAACCCTGATGTTTAATATAGGAAAATTTTATCCAAGTAATAGTTATCTTTTCTTTTGTGTACATAGTTATAAAGAACCATTTGGGTTTATATGATCCTTACTTTTGAGGTAATTATGGGTTACTATATGTTATGATTGAAGTGAAAGGCATGAGATAAAATTGAGGTTAAATTATGTTATGGTTATTTTTTATGATTTTATCCCTTTTTGGGGAATGATCTGAGAATTATATAGTTTTGGAAAAAGGACAACACGTAGACCGTGTGACTACCCGTCGCGTCGGACAAAGCTGCAGGAATCGAACCCACAACCAAAGTGCGACTGGTATTTATCGCCTACCACTGGACTACGTGAAGTCCCAGGTTAGTTTGACTGATTATTATTAGTTATATGATTTTATTAATTAAGAGTAAGTTGATTTTGGGTTATTTATGAAAATGATTAACCTATCACGGAGGATATGTGATTAGGATAATTACTTTTCAATGCGAGACTTTAGGAGTGACTAATGTTGTTTGGAGATAAATTTTACGATTTAACTTGGAAGACTATGTGACTAAATCCTTCAAATATTTGGGTTTCAATCTTATATTGGTTTACTTTGAAGAATTTTATGGACAAATTGTTTATCGGATGGTCCTCATTGAACTTTGGGTTTTGTTGGACAAATTTTGGAGATTAAGAATAGATTTTCTTTTTATAAGGGGTTATCTTTTTCTGGATTATCTGATCTTGTACTAGCCTTTTTGGTTTTGGTTTTGGTTAAAGTCTAAAGACATTGGATGTATATAGTTCTCTTTTGTGGATTAGCTGATTCTCTAGAAGTTGATTATAGTACTCTTAATGTGATCAAGTCTTCCTAAATACTCGTCTTTTGGAGAAAATACGAGTTCGTGTAAAAGTTGAAAGTCAACATGATAAGTGATTATGTTTCCTTATGAATAAATTACTCAATAAAAAGTAACTTAAAACAAAAATGTTTTCTATTAACTTTTCCTACAGGGGAATCGAATACCGTTTAACCCATCACAAGTTTGTGATTTTCTTGTGGTTAACTTTCTTCTAAAGATGTTTTCTATCACTCTTCATCAGAACATGACCCTATGTTTTCTCCTCCATGTCCATGATTTCATACTTGGAATCCTAGTATGGGTTAACTCGGGTGACCTTTGTACTTATCATTCTTTATTTTGAAGTGATTTTTTTACCGACTCTTCTTCCGATGTGGGACTTTCAAGGATGTTACCAAGCCCAATTTTAAAATTGCGAGGACGCAATTCCCAAAAGGAGGGAAGGATGTAACACCCCAGGTAAAAAAAGAATAGAAATTTTCATATTTATCCATATTTGTGAATAAATAATTAATATTACTTTAAAGGGTTTCTATGTTCGATAGCGTACCGGATACACAACAAAGAGTTTCATTGAAATCTTACGTTGCACTCTAATAATAAAATAATATTATTTTAAATGGTAGTTAACATGTAGCCGTTGTATTGGCAGGAATGGATAGAAAAAACTAAAATATTATTATATATGTTTTTAAATGTTTTTAGATATATCCAATAAAATATAAAGGCTTAAAATACAGAAATAATTCAATTTTAGGCGTATATGCCCTAGTTCTCACTAAAGGTTCACTTATCACCTTTTGATGGAGAACCGTCATTAAATATAGTTTTTTTCACTCTTATACATTCTATTGGACCAAATAAAACTCTTCTTAAGAATTGGGACATCAAAATTTACTTTGTGTAAATTTTTGGTATCTTTCCAATAAAGTTCATTTTTTTAATGAATAGTGTAAAATGTTGTATTTTAATTCAAAACCTCTTTTTAATCTAATTTATTTATATGATTAGATTATATTTTGAATTTGTTTTAAAGTGAAATTAGAATATATTTTTACAATTTAATCCAATGGTGGTCAATGGAATCAATTTCACTTTGAAATTAAACTTAAACTGGTGTCAATCTGTTGATACTTATTGTTTTATAAAAACACTCTATTTGCGCTGACAGCGGGAATTAATTATTAAATTAATTAATGTGACTTATATGTTTTGAATTTTTTAAAATATACTTCATTTTTGAATTCAGAATATCAAAAATAGATTAGGGTGAATTTTTGGTAATTTTCTGAAAAACATCAATTTTTTGATGAATAGTGAAACCACTAAGTGGTACTTATAAAAACTGATTTTTCCGTTTAAATGAAATTTTTCCACCATTGTGTTTTGAATTTCAAAAATACGACATACATGGTTTTCATTAAGAAGTAAAATGTGGTTCAATGGGATAAAAATAATTTTTTGGTGAATAGTAACTTATTAAGTTTTTTATCGCGATTAGAGGTAATTAGTGTAGTTTAAGGTAAAAATAATGTTTTAATAATATTAAATGAACTTGAAACATGTCTTACCCTCATTTTTTGTGTCATGGACTACCAAGACAAGCCATGGGTCAACTTGGGGACCCCATGGATCCACTTTGGTTGGGAAATGACATAAATAAATTTTTATTTAATGTAAAAGTAAAAATGACACAAACATAATATTTTTTACGAAAACAATTTTTACATGGGGTTATAAAGATCAGATTTTCGATTATAAATAGTCATTGGAAAGATAAAAATATTTCCTACATCATAGTATTTTTTTATAATTTTTATACATTAAATAAATTAAATTATTTATGACATCATGATGATGCAGCGATGACCTCATTATTTAATGATTTAAATAAAATAGAAAGATAATGTAAAATCTACAACCTAAAAATGGCCAAAACCAATTGGATGAGCGGATTTCGAAGCCTTATCACCTTATACACGAATTATATCAATGTGGGACCTTTTAAAACCGAAACACAATTTCAAATAAAGTAATATTTCTTTACATTCCAAAAGTGCCCCTCCTCTCCTCTTATAAAAGGCCCCCACCTCTACCTCATTTCACACACTCCTCAAGCCTTTGGCTTGGCCAACCCCTGCCCATGTACTCTCTACACATCCCTCTACTCATCCTAGAGGATTACCTTTGGGCAGAATCCTTTCAAAGGAAGCCTTTAGGCTCAAATCAAAAGGAGTTACACTTTTAAAGGTAATTCATTCAGTCATGTTCATTTGATTTATTTTGCTTCTCCAACCCCCTAAACTCTTTTTATTTACTTATTTTGTAACACCACCAGTATCTTCAATATACTAGGATGTTGTTATAAGATTTATTCGAGCTACACTCTCACACAACTACATTAAATGGTTAAAGAACATACGGTTTCCGTGGATGGAAAAATTCTGCCTCCCGAAACGATGATTGTTCAATACTCATTTAACACCTTAAAAGGTGGCCATTATGATGTCACTATTTTTATATATGATATATAATATGTTTATGTTTTCCTTAAGCTTCTGTTTTTTTTTCATTTTGGGCATACCTTTATGGTTTCCATTATGGGTAAACGTGATATCTTCATTTAAGGAAGTGCGGACTACCGCCCCCTCAAAGTGATTTGATTCGTTAAATACCATATGTGGGACGTATAAAGGATGGAACTATGATATTATATATTATATTATACTGTAATTATTATATACCTTTATATCATTATTATTCCATTCTATAAAATACGAAATAGAAATGAAAGTAGCGTTCATGCGTACGTACGGCTTACCGTCTCCATGAACGGTGCATTTCATTTCTTACCTCTAAATGATTATGCAATGTTATAAATGCATGAATATACTGGATATATATGACATATATGATATCTAAATAATGAATAAAATTCTGGATATAATAAACATTTGGCCACACAAACAACGTGTAATTGTAAGAAGTCCACTTTCGACTTAAGAACCAAATATCGGCAAAACAAATATAATTAACTTAAATGATTACATAAAGTTTATGACATGGTAATAAGTGATATAAAAGGAATAATTAACTTCAAAAATGTTCTTAAGGAAGTAGAAATTAACTCAAGTTTATTATTCAGGAGATTAAAGAACGATCGAGTCAAGTCGGACCCGAGGTAAGGGATCTTACACCTCTCTTTCTTTTTAAGTACACTCTTTTATGTCATTCCATTTAAGCTCATATTTCTTATGATTGGGATGTTATTTTATATTACTCCTACTTTAATTATTATGTTCATATGATTAGAGACCCTATTTACTCTCATCAATCCATTTTGGAAGTTTTGAGTGGCGCCGTTTGGCTGCCGAATTTTCGTAAGGGATTTTTCGTCTCACTTTTATTCTCATGAGATTTATGCTACATTTGCCACAAATTCCATTGAGTGGTGTATGTACTGCCCATTATTCTACACTTTGTGTAATATACTTTTGTTTATGAGTATTTACATCAATGATCTATTGTCCTTCTTTCGTGGGGTGTATGTTTTGAATGATACCCAAGTCGGTAAGGGAACCTTTCACCCTCCTTTTTTTAAAAGACTTATTTTGTTGGGTATTTTAATTTACATAATGTTATATGTTCTCATATATCCTTATTGATGTAAATTTTATTTCCAAGTGATGTGATACACTTTTTATCTCTCATCAACTCATTTTGATGTGATGCCGTTAGGCTGTCAAGGGAACTTTTTAACCCAATTTCGATTTCTTTGGGTTCAACATGTAGTCATTGAATATTTCATCCATTGAATATGTGTGAATGACCTTTTATTGTTTTACACTTAATATACACTTATATTGGATGTATTTATATTTGTCACACATATTTTTGAGATTGATTTTTCCTTAATTTAAGGATACCTTCTTTATAAGGGATTTCATCACATTTGACATTTCTATTGAGGGTTCATTGTTGTTATGCACCAATTCACTCTTATATGGTGTATATACTGTCCTTTGGAGTATTATATCATGAATCCATTTATTCTTATGATATTATAAAGTTCTGACTAAATGTTATTCCTCAATTATTGTATTCAAGTGTCTCTAATTTTGGAAAATCCCCTTTAACCAAAATATCGTTTTAAATGTTTTAATTATTTGTTCTTATTAATATCCATGTTTTCAAAATGGTTTTAAGGATTTATTTATATGGATATTAATGGTTTAAAATTTTAAGCTTCAAGGTGGTATGGGATACTTTGATTCAAAAATATTTTTTATTAAATGTTTTAAATGGTTTTGGAAATGGTTTCTTTTTGTATGGATTCATTATTTCAAAAATACTAAAATGTTATATTGTGATTGAAATGTGGAAATGTTTTGTTTCCTTTATGCATGTTTTATGTGACACGTTTATGTTATGTTTCTTGGGCATTGTTATGAAAACGGGTGGTTCCATGACAAACTAAGGGCGGGTGAGCCCGATATAGCTCTCCAATGCACTGGGTAACGCGAAGCAGTGAAACGTTAAGGTTTCTCCGAAGAGATTTAGGGAATATACTGTGATGGGTATTCCAAACATAACCAAGAGGGTTACTCCCTACGTAAGAATGTTATGAATTCCTCAAGTTACCTTTATGTCTTATGATTTCTATGATTTATTCATGATTTGATGAAGTAGGTTAAAGTGCCTATGTTTTATGGGTAAATTATGATTTCATTCTTATGTATATATGAACTCATGTTTCCTTTCCATATTTTTATATCCCTTACTGAGCTTTTTATGCTCATCCCAAGTTTTTGAAATTTTTTCACAGGTCATGGGAAAGGTACGTGATGTGATGATAGTGTCAAGGATGTGTCAAGAAAGAATCCCTGTTTTATTTTCAATATGTTTCCTTTCATGGGAAGAATGGATAATGTCTTTTATGTAACCACTTTTTATAAATGTGGAATGTAATGCAAGTTTTATGATCTAATTCTCTAAAACTCTAAACCTGAAAAGATCCTCAATGTGTAATCTTGTATTAACACAAGATTAAGTAAGGTTTAAGGCCAGGGCCTTATAAATGTTCTATGATTTATTTACACTGAATATAAAATCATATTGAGCATATTTATATTTTTCAAACATAATTATTTCACCAATTTATCCTTATCCTAATAATACAGTCTTTATAAGGGATTTCATCTAAACTTACATTCCATTGAGTCTTCTTTGTTGTTATGCACCAATTCACTTTTATTTGGTGTATATAAAGTACTTTGACATAGTATTTTATGAATAAATTTATTCTCATGATACTATAATGTTTTTATTACCTCAATTATTTTTATTCAAGCGTCTCTCATTTGGTTAGGAACTCTAACTAAAATATCATTTTAATGGTTTTAAAGATTTATTCTTCTAAATAATTCTCATTAATGTCCATGTTTTAGAAATGGTTTTAAGGATTTATTTATATGGGAATTAATATTTTCAAATTATAATTTTTATGAACATTTCAATGTGGTATGGTACACTTTGATTCAAAAATCTATTTTAAACGACTTCTTATAAATAGAGAGACTTTTAAATGTTTTCAAGAAAAAGGGGGATATTTCTCAAAAATAGTTTTGAAGATTTTTTTCATCTATGTTAATATCCTTAATTATTCTCGATTGACGTCAAACTACTATAATACAATATTCCATATAGTTTTTAATGAGTTATTTTTTACTGTGGATGTACTATTTTTATACCATTCATTGTTTATGGATAAAGTATTGACATTTCATATGCCAGTTTTAATACAAATGTTGATGTTATCATTAAACCTTTTCATATGAGGAATTCATTGGACTTAGTAAGTGATTGGTGGAGCCTGCTATATCTCATCGATGTATCGGTAGGTCTAATGAGACAAACTAGTGTCTGGACAGAAGGCCTTGACAAAATCTTATTTGTAGTCTTGGGACACGGCCTTGACTATGTGGTTATGATGTATGGAATTATGCATTCCATCATTATGAGATTAGACATTAATATTTCATGTGGTTATTCAACTAGTAGAATACCAATGACTATGTTTTATTATGGAATTATTTACTCAACTAATATTCCTACCAAAAAGTGTTCATGTTTATTATTTGTAATGTTATGTGTTTTCAATTATTCACCATTCCTAAAGCTTATGTTATCTTCCTCTGTATTGCTTACTCATACTGAGCGATTGAGATCACCCCTTTCTCATGTTTCTTTTTACTGGGATATAAAGAAGTTAGTTATGAGTGATTTTTAGGAATAATCTTGGAAGCTTGGACGTTTCTAATGGAATAAATTAGTGTTGTTTTTATTTCCATGTTATATTGTTGTACTTATGTATATATCTTGTTTCCAAGACAAATAAACTGATCGGTCCATCGGGACTTGATTCCTTTTAATAATTCTAATGTTATGTAATAATGTACAGGTTCCTGGATTTTGGGGTAGGGTAATTACAAACTATAACACTCTCATTGTCTCTCAAATGGTAAATGAAACTGTTTATCATTTGTACGGTGGACTACTTCCTCTCGAACCGACGTAATTCTAATTCCATATCTACTTATCATGGAAGGATATAATGATGAATATCATATTTATATATGATATATATGATGTAATTATAGTTAGTTATTTATAATATCATAAGAATCATCTCAATTTCCATTCCACTGAGAATACAACACCATCACTCATGTGGGCGGTGGACTACCGCCTCATGAAATGATGTAATTCATTTTTTACATACACTTTACATTAAAGGTAATAAAGAATAAATTTCATTTTTCAATATTACATAAATGAAATATTATTAAATTATTAAAATGAATATAAAATATAATTTCTTAACTTACCATCTATTTAATAAATGATGAAATCATTCATCTATATGGAGGATTAACTCCTCGTGAAGCGGTGTGATTCGTTTCTCATTAACAACTAAAATATAAGATAATAAAAGACGAATTTAATTAATATGTATGATATATATGAAATAATATGGAATCAATAAAATTAATATAAAATATTATCCCTTTCCCATTCACCCAATTAAGAAATTATAACGTCACTTGTGTATACATAGACCTACCATCTCTGGGAAAGGATTTTAATCATTTTCTATATTCAAAATTCAATAATAATTTTAAATATGTATTTATATTAAAAATTATATTTATAATGCTAAAATAATTTTGGAGATTATTGATCTATAACTTATTGTAACAACACATGTAATGGTATAATTAATAATTTTCATATATATTAATATTAATTACATAGTTATATTAGTTATAAACATACTATGTAATTTTTTTAAAAAAATGAAATAGTTTAACAAAAATATTTTCTCATAATATTTAATTTATAAGAATAATTTTGTAAATATTATAATTTAAATTTGAAAAAATATCAATTTTAAATCAGCACATAATAATATACTTTGGGTGAAATTTTTAAATTTTTCAGAAAATAATAATTTTTCTTTTTTTAGTAAAAAATAACAATTTATGTAAAAAATTAATTTATTTTTTATAATTTAATTAATTTAATAGTATCAATATGCATTTATTATATTTTATTGTAACCTATGTATTATTCAGTTATAGAAAGTTCTTTTTATTAATTTTTAATCAACATTATTTTTGTTTCTAGTATAACATTATTTTTTGTTTAAAATAGGTTTTCTAAAAACTGTTTTAAAATGCAAAATCGTACACAATTTTAACTATTTTAAAATTTTACTAATGGGAAATTCTTTTAATTAATTATATATTATATATAATATAATATTAATATAATTTTATAAAATTATTATTACTGTTATATATAGAGTAAATATATAATCCTCTTGTTCAATATAAAACACTATTCAAAAAAATCAAATGTCTTGATGCTTATTTGGGATTAACATTAAATTAAAATTTTCCACTTATGTGAAATGATATATGAAATTTTTTTTCAATATTTTAAATAATCCTAAACTATAATGTCTAAAAAGGCCATCTTAATTCTCTACCGTAATTATTAGTGTAAATAGTTAAAATTAATCACAATGATTAAGGTAACAAGGAGGTTACCAAGGGAATAAACAATAAAAATAAGGGTAAATTTACCTAAAAACATGTACAAAAAAATTATATAGAAATATGTAAACATTATAATATATATGATATATAATGGAAAATTATTTTGTCTAGGTGACATTAAAAAATCATGGTTGGAATTCACTATTTCACAATATTTCAATTGTGCCACACACCTCACCTTGAAAAAGAAACCCGCTCTCCTCCCCTCCTCACACATTAAAAACAAATGCTTCATAAAATAACTACCAAAATAAATTCCCAAATTCCCTTATATAATTATGGAATCTATATTTTGGGAATTAATTCTAAACAAGGAAGGCCATTGCTGAAAACCAAAAGGATTTACCCAAAGAAGATGTCACATTCTCCAACAAGATTTTTTTTATTTCTTCCCTAAACCCTTCAATTTTTATTAATACATGATGATTTTATAACCAAAGTATATTAGAAATAATAATATTTTTTATATTAAGGTTATGAACTACAACCACACATAATTCCATCAATTGGGTTCTGAAATCACCATTCGTTTGTACGACAGTCTACCACCACACAAAACGACATACTTCTTTTTACCATTACCACCTATCACAGTTGGATATGGTGATGGATATAATGTTTATGTATGATATTTATAACATAACTATAACTTGAATTTAATAATTCAATATATACCCTTTTTATATTCCATCCATAGGGGATATGATAATATCATGCGTGTGTACGGCTGACTACCGGTCTACGAAGAGATGTGATTCATTTTCACTAATGCGTTTTATAGAAGTTAATATGGTTAAAGATAAAAACTATACGTGATATCAATCAAAATATTTATTAAATTAATAAAATATTATCATTTTTAATAAATAATGCATCCTTTTGTTTTTACCTTTTCACTCATTTAAAAAAATGATAACATCATTAATGGACGTGTGGACTACCGCCTCCTCAAAGTGACATGACACCTTTTTTCATTACCTAAATCTAAGAAAAAATTATTTAACTATATATATTTTAATAATATAGAATTTATTTTATAATTATAATTCTATAATGATAAAATATCACTTAACTTATTCTATAATGATCATTGAAAAATGGGAACGTTATCTATTCATATGTACGTCCTACCGTCTCCATGATCGTAGTGTTAGTCCATTTTTCACAAAAAAATCAAGAAAAGTTTTAAAATTATAATTTTTATATAAATATGATAATTATATCATTAATATAATTCCTTATATGTATAAATAATGACTTATTTTATCATTTTCAACCTACCAATGTAATTTTTTAACACATAAGACAAATATGGTCAAAACATATAATGTATACATAATGGGTCATATAATTGTATATAACATGGTAATAAGTGAAATAAAAGTAATATTAATATTTAAAAATTGTTTTAAATAAATTAAATAATTAAAATATGTTTATTATTTAGGAATATAATGATACATGTGATAAGTCATACTCCAGGTAAGGGACTTCATCTCAATTTTCTTTCATTGAGGCATATCATTATTTTGTAAACCAACAATATGTGGTGTATATAGTTATCATTTTACTAGTTATATCATGAATTATTATTTTATCATTTTAATTAGTTTTTTTAATGTTAATATTTTATGGGTCAAATTATTTCAGTGTTTCCAAGTGATATGGTATGTATCCTTAAAAAATACTCTTATTTTTTCCTTCAATCTATATTTCTCTTCAATGTCTTGTTTTTTAATAATTTTTATGGAATTTTTTTATTTAAATAAAATATTTATAAATTACATTTTATGAATCTTATTACTTTATTTTTATAGGTTTTAAAAAGAAACATTTTTATATGTTTGATAATTTTTTTTGATAAACTAAAAATGGAATGTCATATTCTTAACATACACGATTCCAACAACATTTATACCACCTTGACAATTATTTTATTTATAGATTCCATTAAAATATTTCATGTTTCCCTTAAATTAAAACCATTTTTACTTAAATTAGTCTAATATGGTACTAAAAATCGGTTTTCAATTAAAAGGGGTTTTTGTTATTGAAATGGGGTTTTAAAAGGAATTGAGATCATGATATGGAAAATTAATTTTATTATGAGTTTAAAAAAAATAAACATTTTATGGTTAAAAACTCCAAACATACAAGTGTTTTTTTCATGATAGTTTAATTTATAATTATATTATGGGGAAACCTAAATATCTTTGGGGGAACTCATTACAAATTATAAGATGGCGTGGCCTATAAAGTGTCGTATGAGCCAACTATAGATTATACGATGTGGTGGCTTAGATAGTTATGAGTTAGAATATTATAGATTAAATATTGGGTATTCCTATATAACACCCCAATTCCATGGGTAATTTTAATTTTCCAAATAAGAAATAAAGATTTACCAAAGGGTTTATCCTTTGGATTTATCTATGATCCAGTTACTACAGGAAAATGTTTAAAATGGATAATGAATGTGATGTTATATGTTATTGAGAAGACATTTTCAATTAATTTCTATGAGTTTAAAAAGATTTATTTAAAAAAAATAAGTGTCTCCATATAATTATTTTTACGTAATTTGAAAAAATATAATTATCTAAATGTAAATATATTATGGGTTTTCATTTTTTCAGTGGACTAACAGTTTCTGTTATTTTATATCCCTTACTACTATTTAGTTATCATACTAAAATTTTAAATTCTTTTAAATGTGGGTGTAAGGGAATAGATGTAGTTAAGTTGATTTTCGTGATTTGTTTTCCAGAAGGAAATAATGTTTTGTTTTAAAAATATTTATAATATGGGGAAAATGGATAGTGATCGGAAGTTTCCACATTGTATTATATTGTTTTTTATTGTACGATCTGTGACATAATTTAATAATACAATAAACCAAAAAATATTATCAAATGGAAAATAAGATTATTCTTGACTAAAAATAATGTTTATGTAATGTTTTAGGTCTGATATTTATAGATGGAATCAAAAAATGAAATATAAAATATTAGAGTTTAGTATGATTATACAAGAAGTAGCTTAAAATATGTTACCTTATGTTTATGTTAAAAAAATATAAAATAATAATGATAACCATTTTTATTCATTTAAACTACTTCTGTTCAGAATGGCTTTCCACAAACGAAATAGGGAAGCTATATTGGGAAGACATAAACAGTAAAATATTCTTCCAAATCAGTATCATGAGATTCTTATAATTGAAACTGAATTGTTTGTTACAATGATGGAATAGTTTAAATAAGCTATAAATATTGGTTGTTTCAAAGAAATAGAGTAACCTGATCAACCATGATAGAACATGTCTATTATGGGACATTTCATGAGGAAGATCCCCCATCTATCAGTGGATCATATAACACTGTGATAGAATAAGGAATGATTAATTCCCTGTAAAATACATTTAATGTAATGGTATATTCAAAACCTCAAAAGATATCTCTTTCCATTTATCATTTCATAGGTGAAGCTGGCCAACGGTGGCTTTTGTTTAAGAATACCAGTTATAAATATGATATTGATTCAATAGAATGAGAAACATTGAACAATATTTTCTTGAGAAATATTTCCTAATAGCAGTTCAATTATAGATGGAAAACAATTCCTAGAATTGATAAAAAATAGGTTGATTATGTAGTTTATATGAAGAAAATTTCACTAGATGACCACTAAAAACCTAGCATGAAAAGAGTGTTTTCTATACAAGAATATAAAATTTATGAGAATAGTGTTTGTTGTGATGATAATGTTAAGATGAAGATTTCTAACACATATGTTCCTTGAGTGGACAATAATAAGAAAAGGTTAATGAGTTTGGAATTATAGGAACAAATAGCTAATAATTCAAGAGGTAAGACCACAAAATGGTCTATGTGAGGAAAATGGAATATTATGTAATGTTTGAAAGGATATGGGAAGTGTTTTAATTGTTGTCAATTTGTTCATTGGATCGTGACTATAAATAAAAGTGTCTCAAACATATATAGATTGGGGTAACTGATAACCATCCAATGATGAGATGTTTTATTTGTAACTACTTTTTTATTATTCTATCATGTGTTTGATGTTTGATACACATAAAATAAATCATCATTATTAGAAACAGAAAGTGGTAAAAAATCATTTTCGACAACTACAATTGATGTTGTCCCATCAAATAAAGTTGTGATAGGTATGTTACTAGTGTATTAAAATTAGGCCAATACCTAGTTTGACTCTGAATCACCAAATTCTATTATTTCTATGAAATTTTCATGTAACATGTGAAAATTATTTCATAAAATTAAGAAATAATTATTTTTTGAAAACTCCAAGTTGAATAATTAATTTTTTTGGAATTATTTTATTTCTTATAGTGGGATGATATTTATTTTAAATATTTTCTAACTATCCATAGTTGAGTTTGGCATCATTCCAAGTATGAATTAGATTTAAAATTATAATGATAAGATATATAACAAAGCCAAGAATGTTGTGTTTTGGGATTTAATTCATTTTAAAATATACATGAAAATTCTGGTTATAGATTAGAGATTTTAGTTATTTTTATATAGCTTATATTTATGAGAATGATTAAAACATTCAAATTACTGACGTGTTAGTAGTAAATGATTCAATTGATGTATTTCATGATGAATTTCCTAATCTTATTCATGAATATGAGGTTGAGTTTACTATTGATTTAGTACTTGAAACTAAACGTATTTTTTAACCCCATATAGAGTGTCCAAAGAGGAACATTTAGAATTGGAAAGAAATTATATGAGTTTTTTGTTAAGGGGTTCATATGTTCTTGAACTTCCCAATGAGGTGCTCCTTTTTTGATAAAAATAATGATTGTTGAATGAGAATTTACATTAATTGTATTGTATTGAATAACATCACCATTAAGAACATGTATCCCTTGCCTCATATCAATGATATGTTGGATCATATTTAGGAAAATTAGTATTGTTCAATGGTTGACCTGAGGTCGATGTACAATCAGTTGAAATTGAATGATGTATTCATTCTAAAGACTGAATTTTGGACAAGATATGGGCACTATGAGTTTTTAGCTATATCATTGGGGTTTTCTAATACACCTACTATGTTTATTGACCTTATAAATGTGTTTTAAATTATTTCTTAGAAAATATAATGGTTTGGTTTATTAATGACATTTTGGTATATTATTAAATTCAATTGAAACCTAAAAGATAAACAATTATTATTTTTTTAATCCATAAATGAAAATAAACTCCATGTAAAATTTAGTAAGTGAAAATTTTTGTTATAAAAATTTTCATTCCATGGATATATTATATCTAATGATATTAGGACAATTTAATCTTCTTATATATGGTTATTTAATAATGTCAACGACCCAAAAATATCTTATAGATTCATATTTTCCCCCGATTAGTGAGTTACTACTAGGGGTTTTTTGAAAACATATATTGGTTGACTAGCCCAGCTACTAAGTTAACTCCAAAAGGAGTCAATTTCTTTGGGAAAAAATAATATGCTGACTATTTTCAAGAACTAAAATTTAGATTAGTGAATATTCCTTTTTGGCTATTCATTTCCAAAATGGTGAATTTTTCATCTACAGTAATGATTCATTGAATGGAATTGGTTTCATCCAAGTTCATTATTTTCAAGTAATTACATACACTTCAAGTTAGATGAAATCACAAGAGTTAAATTTCCCTACACCTGATTTAGAATTAGCTGCTATTATATTTCTTTATAATTTATGAGGAATTATTTTTATGGAGTAAATTGTGAAATATATATTATTAAAATGGTTTTTATATATATATTCACCTAAAAGGAATTGAACATGAGATAGAGAAGATGGATAAAACAAATAAAGGATTGTTATTTCACGATCCATTACCATCTTGGAAAAGAAAACAATGTAGTCAATGATTTGAGTTAATAAAATATTAATCTATTAACCATGTTAAATGTAGAACAATACCCTTTAGATAATTATTTCCTATATTTTTTCCAATATGTTGTGAATAAAGGGACAACACCTTCTTTATTTTAGGATTCATGGTTATCAAATTTTTTAGAATAAATTATGCCAGCTCAAAATAAGGATGAATCTTTGAAGAAATTGGTTGAATCTATTATGAAGGGTAGAATTCCGAATATTAATATTGATGAAGATTTTTTTATGATTTAGAAGAAGAATATGTGGTCCATGTGATTCACATTGGAAGAGAGAGTTATTTTGTGAATCTCATAGTTATCTATTTTTCGTTCATCTGCATAGAACCAAGATGTACAGAGACCTTTTGGAATATTTCTAATGGGATGGAGTGAAAATATATATTTATGGCTTCACTGTGAAGTATTCAACTATTCAGTAGACTAAAGAAGATTGAAAACTAAAAAATAGATGCTTCAACCTTTTCAATAGAGGGAGTGGAAGTGTGAAAATATATCCATGGATTTCATAGTGGGATTTCCAATGGAATTATGAGGTGAAAATATGATTTGTGTTATTATTGTTCAATTAATTAAATCTACACATTTCCTTCATATTCAAGATACAATGATTTTAGATCATCTTTATCAATAGTAACTAAATGGTATTTTTTTGGTGACAACTATTTCCTCTCATTATTGTATTAGACGGTCATCTAATGTTCACATCAAATTTTTGAACGGACTTGAGATGATATTGGGTGTTGAATTGTATTTCATTACATATTTTCATCCTCAATCTAATGGAATTTATGAGTGGAAAAATCAGACTATTAATGTCATCATTCATTAATATTTAATAGATTACCAGGGATGTTGGTATCTATATCATTCTTCGGATGAGTTTTTTTATAAAAATAATTTTCATCCCCGTATATATATGGCACATTTTTTTGCATTTTAGGAAAATGTGTTAAAACTATCATTTTTGGGTGATGTAGTATAAAGGATATTGATTTAACAAGAGTACCTAGAGAAAATGGTGGAGAATTTGATGTTTATTCTAGAACATATGAGCATAGTTTAGAATAGGAAAAAAATATGCAGATAACTAGGTGAAAGATATTTATTTGGAGGTAGGAGATCTTGTATTTTTCTTTTTTATCCATTGAAAAGAGTTATTAATTTTGTTAAGAAGTGGATTTTGAGTCTCTTATTTATTGGACCATATGAAATCCTATATATATTTGGATCAGTTCCCAATAGATTTTCCTTACCCTCTACTATATCTAAGGTACATAATGTATTTCGTGTTTCAATGTTAATGAAACATGTGTCTAATTCATCTCATGATCAAGATAAAAAGTAGTTTAGTTGGAAGAGAAACATTCGTAAGATGAACATCTTTCCAGATTAATAATTATAGAGAGGAAATGTTGCATAATACAGTGATTAATGAATTTATGTTTTTATAGAAAACACAAATGGTTGAATTTGTAACATGGGAATCTAAAAATGTGTAATGTCCCGACTTGGCTTACCGATAAACTGATAGCTGGTCCAGTTGGCCACATGGCCTCTAGATAATTTCCCCAAAATATAGAGGCATTCAACTAGCCTTGAGGACACAGGGTGTGATTATGGGGAAATTATTCCCTCATTAGAAGAGTGTAACACAATAGAATAAATAATAACAAATAGTAGAAGTAGTAAACATCAAGAAACTGTAACAAAAAATGAAAATCTAATAGATAAATATCCAAGTCACTACAATACAAATGATAATGTATAATGTTTTATGTTCTAAGAAAGAATCCAAAATATTATACACTGATATTAGATAAAAATTAAATACAAGTGAAGAATGTAAATAAAACATAGAAGCATCGCAAGCCTCAGCTTGGTCATGTTCTCTACTACTCATAAGAAGTAATCAATTACCTTTATAAGGGCGCTTTCCCTTGTCTACACCTGCAAACATATAATCGGTTTGGGCCCAAAAACATGACCCAAATAGGGTGTGAGACTAATCCTGGTAGGAGACCACCAAATATATGTGCCTAACAGTCAGTGAATAAATTAAATAACTATAAAAGAACACAATATCTAAAAAGTACACATATAAAATTTCAATTTATTCTTTTTACGTACATTAACATTTCAATTTAATTTATGTGTAAATATCTTGTGATTCAAAATTAGTCTACCAATACCTATTATAGAAGGAAACACAACAGATGTATCATAAGATCATTTGGATAAAAATTGAAGGCCGAATCCAAGCATGTGGTTTGGATTTTACGATGCGTCATAAGTCATTGCATTTCATTTAACAAGTTTTGTGAACTAAGGTCTCAATGACCAGCCTAGGCCATCAACCCCCGTACCAAAGTAACCATCAACTCATGAAATAACATTTTCACATTTAAGCATATCATAATTTCTTCATTTAATCATTTGTTCAGTTTCTAATAGATCCCATCCTAGGTATCCCTCAATGGACCAAGGATTCGCATGTCATTTTCTAATAACACTCAGTATGCCCGACCACCAAAACGGTGGATCACTCATTAACTTTAAGTAATTAAAATCTTGATTTTGTTAATTTCCTTTTAATCGAGATAGCGGTTTACCCAAGGTAAGTGAGGGGTAATTAATCACATGAGCCCAAAAATTTCTTTTAAAAGAGACAATGGCACACCCAATTCTAATTAACTCTTTTAATAATTTTTCATTCCATTTCTAAAACAACACATGTGAATTAAACAATCACATGACCTTAAACATAACAACTCACATGGGAAATTCAGAGAGTATAAAACCCATGAAAATTAATCTATTTCAATGTTTTTATCAGAACAATTGTAGTGGGAATTCAATATAGCAACATATCATTGCAATCCAACCAACAAAGGGAAAATTTTCATAACACTCATAGGCATTTTTCCAAATATCTGACCATGGGAAATGCACCCACGAGGTTCCCTAAATAAAAAAATTCAGTAATAACATACTTCAATTTGATATAATCAAAAACCGAGAAATCATTATGTATTAAAAGGTTTCAATTATAGAGGAAAATAATACCCCAAAATGTTGTCATACCATTTTGGCATATATAATCAACTCGACATTCAATTAAAGGCAGATGACCTCCTACCTCGATGAGGTAAACTGATATAACGTGATGTCGACCCTTCAAATGGCTTAAAATATTGTAAATCATTGAAAAGATATAAAACATTAAATCTTAAATTAATTTATCAAGAACAGAAATCATCTTGAATTGGTCAAGGAGTAGAAATCTCTTACAGATAAGAATCCAACATGACTGATGGTACATGAATCGGGTTCCGAACAACAAAATGGGAGAAGAATATAATCTCGTGGCTCCTTCTTCTTCGCCTGGAAGCTGTTCTTTCTAGGTAAGCAAGAAACAAGGCTACTACACATTTTAAGAAAAAATTTAGTAGTACAAGGTGTGTAAATCCATATACACGGTTTGAATAACATTTCACTGTTCAACAATTTCACCGACCTACTTTATGCATCCTCCATCAACCTGCTGACATGACTACACGACATGTACAAAAGAGTACACAACATGTAATGGTTTTTATTCTCTCTCAGGCCACCCGAAGCACAGACCATGTATCCCCATCCTACATGGCCAGACTACATGGCATGTACATTTGATTACATGGCATCTTCTACTAAAACATAAAATTTTGCAATTTTCCTTTGTTATCTAAAATAAACTTAACGGAAAAAAAGAAACTTAGAAACAATACCTCATAAGAAGAGATGAGTTCTTACAAACTTTCCCATTGTAGATACTCATCCCCTAATTTCCCTTAAAATTGTGGTAAAGGAATATCTGATAATAACTCTGGCCACTGAGCATGTACATTGGCCTCCCTCTCCCAAGTCTCATCTTATACATGGACGTGGTTCAACAACACTAGTAAAAGGGGATCTGAAAAGCCTTAGAGAACCATCATTCTCATGTCATCTATATGAATTGGATGCTCCTTAGTGGATGTGGCAACCTGAATCTCAACCTCATCAAGCTGAAAAAGGTGAGACAGTTCCGAGTGATAGCAGCATAGCTGAGATATGTGGAATACTTCAAGCATGGCTCGGTACCGCGGAGGAAACTATCACTGATAGGAAATCGACCTGACTCATTCCATAATGTCAAACAGTCAGACATATTGTGGTGAAGGTTTACCATGCCTTATGATCATCTTCTAGCCCAGCCACTATGAAACACGTTTGAAAACCTGATCTCCAACCTTGTACTGAAGTGGCCATATCCATCAATTAGCATAATATTTTTTATTAGACTTCATAGTATCCATCTATATATGAATCAAGTGAACCAACACAATAGTTTCCATGACAAGTTGAGGTCCTATTATAGATGTCTCTCCTACCTCCAACCAACACATTATTGATCAGCAAGGCCAATCATTCAAATCCACATATAGTTCCAAATGAATAGTATATTGGAATCTACTATTGTAGTAGAACTCGGCCAGGGGTATATTCTTCTCCCATGAATCCTAGAAATCCAAGACATATGCATGTAACATTTCCTCTAGAACCTATATCGTATGCTCTTAATGGCCATCAGTTTGAGGGTGGTGGTTGTGCTCAGATTTTCTTGTATACCCAAATACCTCTAATAAATCTATAAAAACTGACCTAAAGAGGTAACACCTATTTTAAATGATAGAAAAAAACCTATGATCTCATACCACCTCTCAAATATAAAGAATTCTGAGATCATCTACACGAAAGGTCTCCTTGATCGGAAAAAGATGGGTGACCTTTGTAATCCTTTCAACTACAACCCACCCAACATTTTTTCCTCTAGGTGACATCAGTAAACCCATCACGAAATCTATTGTGACATCATCCCATTTCCACTCAGGAATGGGTTGCTTCTATAAAAGTATAGTCTTCCGTGGATGATCTGCATTCACCTGCTGAAAAGTGGAACACCTCGTAACAAAAGCAACTACTTCTCACATCATTCCCAGCCACCCGTACTGACGACGCAAGTCATGATACATCATGGTGACAATGGGATTCACTTCCCAACACTACTACAAATGCGCCTTTTATCAGCGCTAAAAAAGCGCTGATAAAAGTACCACTTTATCAGCCCTTTTTTAGGGCTGATAAAGGGATCCTATATCAGCGCTTCCTTTATCAGCACATTCTTTTTAGTGATGATAAAGGAACCTTTTACTAGAGATTTTAGAAAAGCACTGATAAATGTTAAAAAAATTTAAAAAATATTATAAATAATTACAAAAAATATAAAAAATCATACCAATTGAGGGGGCCATTTATAGCGCTTAAGCCCCACTGTTCATAGCGCGTTCCACCCCCTCCCGCGCCCCACATTCACCCCCTCCATCCTTTATCAGCGCTAGCCCCCCACATCCACCCCCATGTGCATGGCTCTTCCTCCAGTAGGTTTTGAACTCGAGACCTCCCCCCTGCACGCCTAAGCCCTTACAACTACTCTATTTTGA
Source organism: Viscum album (assembly GCA_963277665.1). NCBI lineage: Eukaryota > Viridiplantae > Streptophyta > Magnoliopsida > Santalales > Viscaceae > Viscum > Viscum album. The sequence goes on along the minus strand of OY728152.1, from coordinate 327,901,573 downwards.
TTTGTTTACCATTTCATGATATCCATATTTATATATATATAGTTATATTTATTCGCATAGTAATATATATTTATATAAATATATATAGTTATATTTATATATATATTGTTATATTAAAATATATATTTAATCATATTAATATATATATAGTTATATTAATATATATATAGTTATATTATTATATATATAGTTATTTTAATATATATATAGATAAATTAATATGCATATAGTTATATTAATATATATATATAGTTATATTTATATATATATATAGTTAAATTAATATATATATAGTTATATTAATATATATATAGTTATATTAATATATATATAGTTATATTAATATATATATAAAGTTATATTAATATATATATAGTTATATTAATATATATATTGTTATATTAATATATATATATATATTGTTATATTAATATATATATCTATTTATATATATATAAATTTAGTTATATTTATTCGTATAGTAATATATATTTATTTTAATATATATATAGTTATATTAATATATATATATATATATTTATTCGTATAGTAATATATATTTATATTAATATATATATTTATATAGTTATGTAAATATATATATTTAAAGTGATATTAATATATATATTTATAGTGATATTAATATATATATTTATTGTTCAATTAATATATATATATAGTTATATTAATATATATAGCTAGATTAATATATATATATAGTTAGATTATTATATAGGTATATAAATATTCATATATTTGTATTTTAAATAAAATGGATATTAATTATTATTTAGATAAAGCTAATATATTTTATATATAAATATATTTTATTATTTTTATTTATAATTAATTTTTATGTGTGAATATATAAAAAAATATGTATATATTGTTATATATTTGATTATAAATAGTAGTGAATTATAAAAGACGATAAAATTTGAAAGACATAATATCAATATGAAGGTAATAAATTGGAATAAATTCAGTCCCCACCAAAAAAATCCAATAATACCCCCTTAAATGAGGCTGAAAATCCACAAAATGTTAAAAATTCTAGGTACCCTGACTAAAAACTCAGTTTCAGAGGATTTCTGGGCCTCTATTGGCCTCGAAAAACCCTTGACCGGGGTATCATTGATTCACATTTACGTAGAGCTTGTTGCATGCTTCGATTTGATATGTGGTAGATCTCAAACGGATACCCGGATCAAAAGTTATGTCTATTTGAAGTTTGAGTTGCGTTTTCAACATATTTTGGATCTTTTTTTAATTTTTTTTTCTTCAAATTGTTATTAAATGACTATTACTCCATAATAACTAGAAAATTATTAATTAAAAATATTTTTTTAATTTTTTAAGAAGCCATTTTCACTAAATATCTTGTATATTAAGTATATTAAGTGTAAATATACATTTATACTTATCTAAAATATATTTAAAATTTATATATTACATTTATATCAATATAACTATATTTATATATTTATATATTAATATATGTTTGTAAAATTTGTTTTTTTGAAGTCACCCCTTTATAAGCGCTTTTAGAAAAATCCCTGATAAAGGCCCCACCCTTTATCAGTGCTACAAAAAGTGCTGATAAAGGGGGGCCTTTATCAACACTAAAACAAAGCCCAGATAAAGGGGTCCTTTTATCAGTGTTTTTAGCGCTGATAAAGGCACCCCCCCCCCTTTATCAGCACTTTTTTGTTAGCGCTGATAAAGGTTCCCCACTTTATCAGCACTATTTCATTAGCGCTGATAAAGGGGAGCGCTGGGGAAAACTGTTTTTGTGGTAGTGCAAGATGAATCATGATTCTTCCGCATCAGCTCCTCGCATATATCCCCTGGAACCCACACAAATTCATGGACACACAAAACTTCATTTTATAATTTTCCTTTGTTTTCTACAAAACAACTCAATGGGAAAAGAAAGGTAGAAATTGTACCTCATACGAATAACCAGGTTAATACAAAATGCAACAGGGGGACGTTTTTCCCACTAATTTAATAAGTGAACGAAATTTACATGACACAATTTATAAAATTAGGGAAGTGTGTTACCACCATGTTAATTATACAATAAATCATTTTTTAATTTATTAATATTAATTATAATGTAATAATTGTTATAAAAATATAATGTAATTTTTAAATCAAAAAGGAAATGGTTCGAATGAACTCTTTTCTTATATGGTTTATTTAAAAATATTAATTTCTAAATTTTAGAATTATAATTTTATAAAATTAATACCATTTTTTAAATCATTAATTAAAAATCTACTTTTGGTGAAATTTTTTTATTGTTTGGGAAATATTTATTTTTTAGCGAATAGTGAAAAATAATGTTTTTATTGTAAAAAATGTCATTTATTTTTAATAAATTAACTAATTTAAAATTATAAATATTTTTTAAATATGTTTTTATGTAACTTATGTATTATTTTTTTATATTTAATCCACTTAATATATTTTTAATAAATATTATTTTTGTTTTAAGAATATGTTTGTTTTTTGTTTTAAAATGGGGGTTTTCTAAAAATTGTTTTAAAATACCTAATGTTTCACCTTTTTAATTAAATAAAATAATACCTAATGGGTATGGATTTAAAATAAATTTATATTATATATATTTTTATATAATTAATAAGTTTAATATAATAATTATTCTTATTAATAAATTTAATATACAATAATCTTTTTCTAAGAAAATATTCTATTTTAAAAACCTGCCATCTTTCCACGTCTACAGGATTAATATTAAATTTAATTTCAAAATGTCATTAAATTTAGTTTAAAAATATATTCCTTATTTGGAATCAATATAATTTATAATCTTAAATAATTCTAAACTTTTTTTTGACTGTAATAATTATTTAAAACAATTAAAATTAATCAGTGTGATTAATGTAACAAAGAGATTAACAGGTTATTAAACATTAAAAATAATGGCAGAAATGAGCTAAAAACATTTAAAAAACCTATTTTAAATCCATATTTTGACCTTATCCTTAAATTTATCTCTAATGGGATATTATTAAGCAATTTTTACTTGAAAATAATTTTGGTGGAATTCACTCTTTCAAAACATTACATGTGTGCCACTCACCACGCATAGAAAAGGCCACCAATCTCCTGATATATTTACACCATAATAACTAATTATTTCATCCATTATTAGCCAAAATAATTTATAAAAATACCTAAACTCATCTTAGAATCCATATTTGGGGCATAAATCTAACCAATGAAGGCCATTGGTGTAAACCAGAAGGAGTTACCTGAAGAATAGGTAACGTTCTTGAACGAGAATTTTCATTTTATTCATCTCCCATTAAATTATTATTATATCATGATGATATAATAATTTTAGTATCTTCTATATAGTAAAATATTTTCTTTAATGGGTATTATATTCATCCAAACACACTTCCATCAAATGGGTTATGAAATCATCAATCGTGTGTATGGCTGACTACTGCCATGCAAAACGATGTCATTCGTTTTACATTTTCGCCACTCAAAGCTGTGTATGAGGATGGATATAAATTACATATATGATATTTTTATCATAAATATACCTATTTTTTAAATATATTATATATACCCATTTTATATTCCATTTCAGAGTAGATACGATACCATCATTTGTGTGTACGACAGATTATTACCACACGAATTAATGTGATTTGTTTTCACTAACGTGTTACATGGAATGTAATAAGGTTAAATATTAAACAATATTTGATATAAATGAAATATTTATTATATTAGTAAAATATTTATCATCATGTAAATATAATATATCATATTATTTTTACCATTTCATTCAATGAAAAAAAGATAATGTCATTTCTGGATTTGTGGACATCTACCTCCTCAAAGCAATGTAAATCATTTTTTCATACCCACATCAAAAGAATGTTATATATAAGTAAATAAAAATAAAAATATATTATTTATAATAAAATTAGAATTATTTAAAGATAATATATTTCTCACCATCTTTCATTTATGAAAATTGAAAATTAGAAATATTATTCATGTGTATGTATAGCCTACCATCTCTATGATTGTAACATAAGTTTATTTCTCATACCAAAATTCATGATTTGTTTGAAATTATTAAATTATGTAAAAATATTATAATTATTTTATGGTTTTATTATAGATATGTTTAAATAATGACTACTTTGACCATAATCAACCTACAAAATTCATTTTTGACACATAAACTGAATATGGTCAGAACATATATTGGAAACTTAAATGATTAAGTAATTATATATAACATGGTAATAAGTGAAATAAAAGAAATAACAAACAAGAAAAATGATCTCAATAATGTAAATATTTAACATAAGTTTATTATTTAGAAATATAGAGAGACACAAGACAAGTCAGACTCATGTTATGGGACATCATCTCAATTTCGTTCTATTGAGGAATATTTTGATTTTATACACCTATATTCTTTTATGAGCTGCATATAGATCCCATTTTACATATTATATAACTAATTGATATATTATCATGTTATATAATGTTCAGTTTAATGTTTATATATCATGGGTCACATGATTTATGGTTTTCCCATGTGATATGGTAAATTTCCATTAAGAAAAACCTTTTTAAGGTTTTTACTTCAAACCCACATTATGTTCCATGTACATGTTTTGAAAATTTTATTATACATATATTTATATAGATATAAATGATTTATAAAATAGATTTTAATTATATTTTTTACATTCTTTTAACATTTTTTCAAAAGTAATCTGTTTATGTGTTTTATACGACATGTTTTGAAAAATGTAATAAGGAATGTCATATTCTTAACATAATAATTGATAACTAATTTTCTGCCATTGTGACCATTAATACATTTCTGGATTGCATAGTAATATTTAATTTTTTTCCTTAAATAACGAAACTATTTTTCCATTTATATGGGTATCTTCGTGTTTAAAATGGATTTTCAAGGAAATATATGTTTTTGTAGTGAATATTAATTTTTAAATGAAAATTGAATTTTGATATCCAAAAGTGAATTTATTATGAGTAAAAAAGAGGTTTATATTTATTTATGTAGAAAAAGTCTAGGAATAATTTTTTTCATGAAATTTTTGTTTCGAAATATATGATGGAAATGCCTATACAGCATTGGGTTATCCCATTAAAGCATATATGATGGGGTAACCAAAATAGAACTGGGTGAGACCTTTATAGCATATATTAAGGGGGTGCCCAGATAGTGCTAGTTGATCCCAATATTGCTTAAATGTTGTGTTCACCTAGATTAAATGCTAATAAATTAGGTAATATTCCTTTTCTTAAGAGTAATGCCGGGAGTTACTAAATGGTTTTTCCTATGGAATTAATTATGACCTAGTTACTTTCGACACTACTTTAAAATAGATTATAACTACTAGAAAATGAGCATATGCCCACGGTTTTGGAAAACACTCTGGGTATAGGGATCATATGGGGACCTATACCAACGGTTTTGGAAAAACGTTTGTAATGGTTTTTTAAAATACCAACACCCAATGTTTTGCAAAACCGTGGGTATAAGGGTTTTTCTTCAAGATGTATACCCGCAGTTTTGGACAAACCATGGTAATAGGGTTCTTTTGGAAGACCTATAACCACGGTTTTTCAAAACCCTGAGTATTGGTGGTTTTTTTTTGAATACTTGTACCAATGGTTTTAGCAAACCGTGTGTACAGATTTCACAAACTATGGCAGGAAAAAAATACATGTGATAACAAATTATTTGGCAGGAAAACGGTATGGATTAATATAATTACAAAGATAAAAATATAAATACAAGTAATATCTATAGGTTGGTTGGCCAGGTATTCCATGTGGTTGAATGCAGTCCACTGTTCATATCCCATTGAATTTTTTTTCTAATAAATGATTTTAATTAATATATTTAAACAAATTTATGGATATATTAACTAAATATCTGCAGCTTAGTTGGTTACGCAATGTATCCTCCTCCAACCAGTCGCGTGTTTGATTTTCACCTTAATCATTTTTAGATATTCGACTACATTAATATATATATATATATATATACCAAGTCATTTTCTCAGTTCTTCAGAGAAGGAGGCTTTCTTGGTGGGAATCCCGTGGTCAAATCCCTCTACCTGTGTTTTTTGAATATAAATCCCCATGGTTTGAAAATAAGGGGGGAAGTGCTATGCCATGTTTTACGGTGGTTTGAAACAATATAACACCCTATACGCACAATTTTTTCAACATGTGGGTATAGTCTAGGACCCCTATTGTGACGCCTCTCAAACCCACAGTTTCCAAAACCATGGTTATAGGCTATACCCACTCTTTTTGGGGCTATAAACATGATTTTGAACTATGGGTATAGGTATTTTTTCTAATAGTGTATGAATGTGACTTTATAAGTTATCTAGAAATATTTTTAACTAATTTCTATGATTTTTGAATAATTTACCTGAGAAAAATGTGTGTGTTACATGAGAAATTGTTTTATTAATTTTTCTCAAATAACACTGATCTAAAGGTAAATATTTTACGTGTCTTCATGTTTTCACTACATTAATAGTTTTCCATATTTTATATCCCATACTATGTTATTTTTCTCATCCAACATTTTAAATGTTTTTCAAAGCATGGGTAATGTAAAGGATGAATTGAAGTTTAATTTCATAAATATGTTTCCATAAATAAATAATATTTTTTTGTAAAAGGATTTATATAATAGGAAAATATATACTAATCAGAAGCTTCCACTTTGTGTTATATGGTTTTGTAATGTATGAGTTGTTAGATGATTCATTAAAAATATTAACCAAAAAATATCCCCAAAGAGGAATAAATTAAATTACTGACTAAAATTCAAGAATATTTAATGTTCATGTTTGGGTCCTTATACATAAGTTCCTAATCAAGAACATTCAAGATAAAAATTGTATGATAAAGGAAGATAATTAAAATCCGAAACAATATTGATAAAGAAAAATTGTTAATGAATAAGTCATAATTTGTCTTAAAAGGGATAATATATGATATAATAAATAATAATATAATTTTGGAGTAGGTTAATAACATCATTTAAGCTAGTATATAAGTGTCTAAAGAGTTCTCAAATAAGGAGAATCATGAGGTAAGGGTTTTCTTAACTAAATTTTCATTCATTGGGTTATATCTCTATATCGTTGATTATATCATCTCAATATTACATGTGAAATAAATTTTGATTTATATATCACTTATTTGAACTTGTATTTTTTTGATAAACATTTGTTGCACATAATCACCTCATTGATTAACTCTCACCATAATGATACAAACATTATAAGGGGCTTATCTCAAAACAACCTTCATTGAGATACATGTTCTATTTTATAACTAATCTCTTTTAAATGGGGTATATATAGACCCATTAAATAAAATATCATGTATCCTTTCTACTTAATTATATTTAATATTAAAATTCGTCTTTTTTAATAATAGGATTCTATGATTTCCAATTTACCCAAATGTTAATGATAATTTTTTCAATTTCATTTTAATTCAGATTCATTATAACTGAAATTCCATTGACAGAAAATATTTGATCATTATTTAATAAATAATTTTAAATTTCTACTCATATATTTATTCATGAATTTTAAATTAATAGTACCATTTTCCCCCTATGTGTTACTTAAATTTAATTAGAAAATATAGTTATGAAAATTCAACTCATGTTTTCTCTTCGATCAATATCATTTTTCTTCCAATTCAATGATTTCTAAAAATATTTTTAAAAATGGATTACTTTTATTGTTTAAATTAATTTTAGAAATAATTTTAATTTTTTAAAAAAATAATTAAATTTAATCTATTTTTATTTTTCTAAAAAATGAACATTTTGACTTTTCTGACAAAAAATATCAATGAATCCTTATTTTTAATGTATTTGACACGAACAGAACATTTCCCCCATCATGACCACACAATGTTTTAATTTTTAATCTTTATGATTCAACGGATATTAAAAAAACTGATTTTTAAAAAAGTTATAGATTATAAATATCTATTTTCTAAATGAAAATTATATTTTTCTCAAGAAATCTTTAATGTGATCTCTCAAAAACATTTTAGATCTAAGGTGACATCCTTTGATGTTACTCATTGTAAGAAGGTTATTTTATAATGAAATATTTTAGTATTTTTAAATTTTTTTCCATAATTTAAAACAACCTATGATGTTACAGAATGATTATAAATTATATATATATATTTCTCTCCTATATTACCAAGTTTATTCTCTCTTCCATTAATGAGGTAATTCATGTCTTATGATCCTTTATAATATTCCATCACTATGAAATTTAATTTTATTATGATATGATGAAATATTATGAAGCCCATTTATATTTCCATGGGTAATTAGTTTATTATGACTTATTATTTATTTCCTTTATATGGAACACTAATACCCTAAAAATTTTATGACGGGTGCTTCTAGATAGTAATAAAATGAAATGGGTGAATCATTAGTCTCAAGAGGCATCATTTATGGGATTAGGGACTTAACCTAATCCGTTATAAGAATTTTTTTACCATGTGATATTATCTATTTAGTTATCATTGAATCATTTTTATGTGATGTTATATGTTTGTACCACATTTCATATGATTCCATGATATTACGATACTATTATATTTATGTTATGCTTCCACTTTATTACTTAGGTAACATCTCTTTTATGATATCATGTTATACCTTTGAATCATGAGATATACTTCCTTATTATGTATATTCCATTATTGGGATTTTTAGAACACCCCATTATTATACATATTCCATAGGTACTCCTATGGAGTTTTAGGATATCAAAAAGATTTATGGGATCATTAAGAAAAATAAAAATATGTTGACATGTTTTAATTTACATTAAAGTACTATGATTGTAGTATTACAAAGAAACTAGTCCCTGATCATCCTTATATTTCATTATTTAATAATTATGTTTAAAAATCATGTAATAATATTTGTGAATGTCTTGAGTCAACATAGTTGTAGCATACATTCATCTCATTTTTCATAAAATAGGGAACGAACGTATTGCTTGTGTATATGCGTGGACTACGACCTCCACATAGTGAGGTAATTCGTTTTACATTTCCATATTAAATGGTTTGTTATTATGATGAATTTAATATTTATTTATGATATTTATTAAAGATTTATTTTTCTCTAATTATAATCTATATTCTACATTCTTACTTTCCCAGCCTTTGTGAAATGATAATGTCGCTTGTGCGTACGTGTGGACAATAACCTCCAAACAGTTATGTGATCTATTTTTCATTTCCTATTTACATGGATGGAAACAATGAATGATTTAGTGAATATATGTGGTAATTAGGATTTAATAATTATTACCTAAAGTTTAAATATTATTTACCATTATTTTGTTCCATCCCATGAAACGTGGAAACATCACTCAGTTGTACATTTAGACTACTATATCAGTGATGTGATATAATTAATTTTTTATTATAAATTTAAATTAATAGTTATAAAATTATATATAGTGACTAAATATGATACTTATAACATTATTAACAATATATACAATATGGACTCCTGAACAAATTACATGTAGTTGAACTATCAAAGCGAAACATGCATCGAATAAGAAAATAATTATTTCCAGAAATAGTGATTTTAATAAAGAATTGTTTACAAATGGGAGATTTTATATTTTAAGTAAATAATATATAGTATGATATTTGTGAATATGGTTCTATAATATATTTATAATAAATTCATATTTAACATATGTAACACTTGAAATACTAAAATGATAATATTTTATTTTAAATGGTATATCACACAGATCACTAAGCGCGTAAGGGAATATAATACCCCAAGAGGTTAGAATATGTCTACGATTTTAAATCAACTGAATCTATTATATATCTCATAATGAAATTTATACTATCTTCGCATAATTCAAACACAATAATGTGTTTCTTCAAATGGATTGTGTTACATGCAATATATTGTTTTATAGAACAAAATTATATTATTAGAATATTATTTAACATAACATAGTAGTTAAATAAAAAGGTATGAAAAGGATTAACAAGAATATTGAAATATATTTTTCATAGAAATATAAAATTAATTTACTTATTATCGATTAATTATAAATGAATATAAGAGAATTAAATACAAAAAAAATATTTTTATTGAAAACAATTTTTATGCTATCAATGATGTTTCACCCAAATAAATTAAAGTATTTAAAATTATTGAGTGATATTAATTTAATATAAATATATTATATATTCAATAAAATAATTCCTATTCTCTTAATATATATTCGATAGGATTAATATAAAAAAAACCCAAATTGTATGCATAAAATATTAAATTTTAATTAAGGTACTTTTATAATCTTTTAATGGAGAAACAATTTTAAATTAAACTTTTTACCATTTTATCTATTTAATAATTTTAACTAAAATTCATATTTATAAGAAAAATTTAAATATTAACTTAGGGTGATTTTTTTTGTATTTTTCTTGTGAAGTTTCATTTTTTGTAAATAGTGGAAAATACTAAAATTCAATTCAAAACATCTTTTTCATATAATTTATTTATAAAGAAAAATTATATATTAATTTGGTTTTATGGTTTAATTAAATAATATTTTTATAAATTAATCCAATTTAGGTCATTGGAATCAATTTCAATATGAATTCAACTATAAAAACATAGCAGGCTTTTGGATGTTTTTTTAAAACCCACATAGTTATCCCATCTATGAGATTAAATTTAAATTAAATTATGACACTTAATTGATTTTTAATTTTCATAAATAGATTTCATATTTTTAACAAAAAATAATAATTTCTAATAATTTCTACATAGTTTTTGAAAAAAAATATTAGTAAATGTGATTGTGATTAATTACAATGATTATGGTACAATTTAGCTTAATAAGGTACTAAACCTTAATCTTAAGGGGCCAAATGACCTATAAAATTATCCAATATCCATTTCATGAGCATATTTTGACTGAAAAATCCATTTTTTCCAAATTCTACCACTATGGGATCCACTATCATTTTTAAAAATGTTGGTGGAATTCCCTTTCCAAAAATTTATAAGGGTGCCACTCCTCCTCCACAATAAAAAACCCTCCTCTCATCCCACTTCCTAACTTTTCTCATGAAACTTTGGCTCAACCAATATCTACAAAAATATATTCTTATTATCTATCTCCTCGACCTAGAATCCAACCCTTGGGAATAAATCAATCCATGGAATCCCTTTGTTTCAGACCAAAAGGATTTACTTTATTAAGAGGTAACATCATTCCTTAATGTCTTAAGATTTGTTTCTATTATACACCCCTAAACTATTATTATTCTACAATTATATAAAAAAATAATTATAAAAAATATACTATTATGTTTTTATTCTTTTTTTTACCTACAATTACAAACACATCCATATAATGGGTAATGAATAGATAGTTTATGTGAACAGTGAAATACTACGTCACAAAACGATGATTGTTCGTTCTTCATTTTATGACTCGCATGATAGACATTATGATGTAAAATATACATATATATGATAAATATTATACTTATAATGCCTTTGTTATTATTTAACACTTTTATAACAAATAACTCTACACATTCCATTTTTTTAAATGATAACATCGTTTGTGGAAGTGTTGACTATCACCTCCTTAAAGTGATGCGATTGGTTCACACTATACATAGAACATATTAAGAATGGTTTTATTATAAATTTTTTAAATATATAAAATTTAAATTATACTGGAATTATAATATAATTATGAATCATTTAATTTTCATTATTTTAATACATCATCAAAATGAAATTACTGTCCATGCGTATGTATGACCCACTGTCTCCATTAACAGTGCACATCAATTCTTATCGTCAAATATTATAGAAAATAATAAATAACTATTTTATCAATATATATGATAATTGTAAATTTTTTTAAATTATGGATATGATGATATACTGATTTATTCAATAGGAACAAAAAAACAAGACAAAACATACTTAAAAAACCAGGCAACTGACACCTTAAATTGAGATTATAATGAATGATTTTTATCAAAAAAGTAATTAATTATTATAAGAAGATGATATATGATATTATAAACAATATTATGCTTATTTTATAAGTTAGTAAAATATTTTAAACCACTGTACATGGGGATATATACCACACTAAAAATTTAAGGTTAATGTAAGGGATTCTAATCTCACTTTTCTATTTTGTGAGTTGTATTTCATTAACACCACTTTCCTATTTTTTGTGGTTTACCTACTAATACTTATGATATAAAATAAAATTAATTATTTTATATTCATTATATTTAAATGATTAATTTGTTGATATTTACTTTTGGGTATTCCAATTAACTTGTTATCATAAGGGTAATTGAATTAAACTCTATTTAAATTCCATTAAGACTTATTTTTTTAATGCACCAAATAACATTTATATTGTTTAAATTAGTCTATGTTACTTGTTAAATATTGAATCTACATATTCTAATGATATTATAAATTTAATTAAATTCATGTAGAATTATTATTTAACTTTTTTAATGTTGTATGGGACACTTCGGAATGTTTATATATAAATATTATTCCCGAATGTTTTATTTTCAACAAACATTATTGTTACTTATCCTTTTTTGAGGTATTATTGATAAATATATATTATTTATTAATCATGAATATTTTATAATGCATATTGTTTATTCTATATATGCGTAATTCTTTGTACATTCAATACACGCGTTAGGGAACCATTATGGAAAGCCCTATGGGTTGGGGACCAATTAATGCAAGCCCATTCGTCCATCTATAGTTTCATGAGACTAATTAGCTGAACAAATAAAAATAGTATAAACTATATCCTAACTGAAAAGGTATCATGTTCCTAAGAATCATGAAATCTGATAATTAATAATTTCTTTTATATATAATTCATTTAATATTATTTATCCAAGATATTTTCTATTGAAATTATAACGCCCTGACCCAAGGAGCCTAGATTCGGTTCCTTATTTGAATATATTGGAATGATTACGAAGAATCAAGTCCCAAAATACAGATAAGTTTATCAGTCTTGGAAAATTTATTACATAAATGAATGTTACATTACAAATTAGAAAATAAAACACAACATAAATGATCCTTTGATAATGCCATTATTCCCCTAGCTTAACCCTGATTATCAATCATAATACATTCCATGGAATCCTGGGAAAATAAAACATAAGAAGGGGGTTATCTCAATAACTCAGTAAGTATATAAATATAATTGAAAATTTTACAAATAAGCATAATAATTTAAGGAAATGTTTAAAACTAAAACAAAATCCTTTTAAAATTAAACTTCAGCCTAATATGGAAAAGATTAATCAATTAATGACATTTACATATTCACATGGATATTATACTAGTCAAATAATCACGTATAATATCCATAACCAATTTCATAATGATAGAATGTATAATGCTCGAATTCCCAACTGCATAGTCAAGGCCTTGTGCCAAGACTGTAAATAATATTTTGTCAAGGACTTGTGCCAAGACACTAGTTTGTCTCATTATACCCACCGATGAATTGATGAGCTATAGCATGATCCACCCATCGCTTACTAAGTCGAATTCATTCCTTGTATAAAATAGTTTAAACATAACATAAACATTAGTATTAAATCAAGCATAGAAAATGTCATTACATTATCTATAAACCATGAATGGAATAAAAATAACACATCCACAGTCCAACATATCACAAAACTCAATAAAATATGGAATATTTATATCATAATAAATAAAAATTGATCAAGAATAATATCCAATAAAGGATTTTTACATAATTGAAAATGATCAGTAAAAATAATTGAGAGAAATATCCATTTTTCAGGGAATCATTTAAAAGTAAAATAATTTATAGAGGAAGTCATTTAAAAGATAAATTTTAATCAAAGTGTCCCATACCACATTGAAATTTTTTAATCGAATTAACATTTTAAAACATTCACGTGCATATAAATAAATCATTAAAACCATTTTTAAAAGAAGGAAAATAATGAAGAATGGTTTAGAAGAATAAATCATTAAAAAAATTAAAATGATGTTTTAGTAAAAAAAAGTCTCATTAAAAGAATCCCTTTGAAAACACTTTTATGAATCATGGACTTGGATAATAAATATGTCCCTGTAGATACTTATGTTAAAAAAAACCTTGGATAATAAAGATATTGTGATATTAACCCCTACCTTACACTTTCCTTTGGTCGATGGTAAATTTAAACTCCTGTATAATGACCATTATATGTTATTAAATTATACCACAATAATATTCATTTTTGTTATATCATAAATGATTCATCTATGACTTTCTACAACCTGTTTAATAATTATTTCCATGTTAAACAAAAATTTCGAGTAATAATCGTTTTCTTTATCATATGTGTTTTAACTTCTTATTCTTGATCATATCATTTAGATAATGATTTACATACTTCCAGAATTTCAAACATGATTTATATATAATATATATTTAAAATATAAATACATATAGTAGATAGATATATGAAATGGAAAACACCGTTTATGGAGATGATAGGTCGTACGTATGCATAAACGTTGTTTCGATTTTCATATCTTATTGAATGGAAGTAAGTGAATACGATATTCATAAGTACATACATATATATATATTCATTATCATTGTTATTTCATATATTACATACTATTTAATAATAAATATTTTTTAATCATCTTTGAATGGTGAATGTGGAAATTAATGTCATCGCGTCGTGGAGATGGTAATCCGTACGTACGCACGAGCGACAATATCATTATTTTGATGGTGAAATCGTTTGTAATAGGATGGTATATCATATATAAAGAATAAATAACATTTTATATTTAATATTTACTTTAATTAAAATAATTATTATACCTATCCTAAAAATGAAGTGTTTGTATAAAAAAGTCCCCCACGACGTGGAATCGGTAAGCCATATGTACGCACGTATGGTGACTTTTTCATTTATAGGATGGATAGAAAAACTAATATGGTTTTTCCATATTTATAATAACATCACAGTATGTTGGAGGTACTGGATTAATAATTTTGTTATGGAAAAAACAATGAAAGAGGAATTGGAAGAGGAAAAGAACATTAAAGTTGGTGGTGAAATTATTAACTCTTCTTCGGGTGTTTGTTTTTGAGGTGACCCAAAGGGCTCCTTAGGTTGGCTTTATGGTAAAAGTAAGGACTCTAGCTTGATTTGAGGGAAGTTGGTAGGATATATGGGTAGGTGTTCGCTGATCCAAATGGCTATGGATATGTGATTTTGAGAGAGGGGGAAGTACCCTTTTATAAGAGGTGTGAGTGTCACTTTAGGAAAAGATTTTAATATTAATTTATTATACAATCATATTCGGATTATAATGGTTCAAAATGAATTTATTTAGAGACATAGGTAGTTATGGTTCTAAATCCTTTAAACCAAAACGTTTTAGACAAGTTTAGGTTACCATTTTATCCTTATCATTTAGATTTAACTCTTAGTAAAATAGTTTAACTTTTACTGTGTATTCTTGTATTCTTACACTATATGGTTAATAAACATACTATAAACATCCAAGAGAAAATAAATTTGTTAATTAATGAAATATATAATATTATTAAATACCTTTGGCTGATCCTTATATTTTTTGGAGTATTATATCAACAAATAATATAGTATTTGTTTTAAAAATTAATATATGTCAATTTTGAAACTATTTGGTAATTTTTTGTAAAAGTCATAAAAAACTTATAAAATCTAAAAAAATATATATAATAAAACCTAAAATGTCATTTTAACATATAAAAATAGATTATTTTATCAAAATTATCAATTTACATTTATTTGGATATTTATAATATAAATTATTTTAATATTTCATTAATAAGGTAATTACTGCATTATAATTGTGTCATAAATAAAGTAAATTATTTAATTTCAAAAAATTATAAATAAATTACCATTATTTATGAAATATTTTTATCTTTATAATGAATATTTGTAGTCTAATTTATATTGTTTGTAACCCTATAGTAAGAATGGTTTAGTTATTAAACATTAAATTTAACACTTTTATCTCTTCTTTAAATGAAATAATAATAAATGTCCTAATCTAATACAAGTAGACAAAAAAGGATAATATTTTATTCCTAATGTTGGTTTTGGTCAAATGAAGCTTATTCGATAGAATTAGAACATGTTTTAGGGTAATTATAAAAAAAATCCCTTAATTACCATATTTACTTTTAACCAGGGTAAATAAAAGTCAAAAGCTACATTTCACCAAAAAATATTTATAACTTATTGAACAAAATTTTATTTACTAATATCAACCATGTCTCTCAGATTTTATAAATTCAACTCCCAGAAGCATTAAAATTTAGTTTTATGCAAATTTTCAAATACTCCAAAAAGGTGGGTATAAAAACGTTAAAAGTTAAATAAAATTTTAAATATTTAATTTTATAATAATGTGACTGCAATGAATTACATTTTCATTATATTGGTATTATATATCTATTTTGACTTGAAATAAATTTAACTAAAATAAATAATTATTTATGTACAAAGTTGGTTTTAAATAATAACGATGTGTTTTTCACTATTCCTCAAAAATTGAATTTTTTCAGAAAAATACCAAAAATTCATCCAAAGCTAATTTTTATATTTTGAATTCAAAAACGAAAACTATTCTACAAAATTAATATCATAGAATTTTAATTTATTAAATTAAAATTCATTCCCATTGTCATAACTGAAAAAAATGTTTTTAAAAAGTAAAAACTATCAGAAGAATCACATGTGGTTATGTAAAATTTAAATGTGAAATTACATACAATGACCGAATTTTTATTAAATGATAAATATATAATATAATTATACTTCCAAACAATTAAAATTTATAATTTAACACTATAAAATATTTTGATAAAAAATGTTGTTTTCAATTAAAATTTTGAATTTTTCACTATTCACTATAATATGGAGGTTATCAAAAAAACACCAGAAATTTATGCAAATAAATTTTTTATTTCTTGATTGTAAATAATAAGTTGATTTAGTTAGATTTAATACATAAAAGTGTCAAATATTGGATTTAATAAGGATTCTCCATTAAAAGGTGGTAAAATTTCATTTTCGAAAAAACATTTCCTTTAATTGAAAAATTGAATTTGTTATTATATTATGTCTATGAAACACATAATATGGATGTTAAAATTTATATGGAATATATACAATTCTAAATGTAGATAATACTATTTATAAAAACTTTTTAACACCAAGATTTGTAAGTCGTGGTGCGATTGAACTTGGTGTTTCCTGTAGCATAAGTTATTGAATTACTTTGAAGAAATAACGTACTATGAAATATTGGGGTGTTACAATTTCCCCTCCTTCAATAAATTGAATCCTTGAAATTTGAAATTGTTCTTCAAAAATAAAAGGTTAAAAATAGAAAAATACCTTTGTGGAAAACCCACATTGGAATTGCGTTAATAAAATTTACACTACTAGAATTCAAGGTTTTTGCGACGGGATCCCGTCACATATAGGCTTGAGCGATGGCACCTCATTGAAAATATCCTATTGCATGTAACGACGTCGCTAATACCATTATTTGCGACGGGCCCATCGCTAATAATGGTATTTTCGATGGGAAACATCACTTTCACAAATAAGTCTCTGATTATATGTATTATATATACATAAATTTTAATGTGACAGGCCCATTGCATATATATATATATATAATGTTCTGCGATGGGCCCGTCGCAATGAAATATTTGTGACGGGTATGTAGTCTTGTCGCAAATATGTTTTAAAAAAAATTTAGTTAGATTATTGGCGACGGGGTCCCGTCGCAAAAGGTCCCGTCGCAAATAAAAAATTAATTTAAAAAAATAATTTAATAAAATTAAGATTAATGAAAAAATAATATTACTATTATTTAAAAAATAAAAAATATTAAAATTTTCAATATTTACAAATAAAATTAAAAAAATCATAAAATATTATTAATATTTTTATTAGTAGTAAATAAACATAAATTAAAAAATATAATACTAAAAAAATATATTTTATAAAATAATAATATTATTCAAAAAATAATAGAAAAATGAAAAATATTAAAATTCTCCATATTCACAATAAAATATAAAATATTAATAAAATATTAAAAATTAAATTATGTAATATTTACACTGATAAAAAAGACAAAAAATGTAAATAATTCAAATTAAAATGTTAAATTAAAATGTTTTTAACATGAAAAAATCACCGGGGGTCATCTTCTGGAGGAGGTGGAGGAGCTAAAGGAGTTGGTGGAGGTAACTCCATTCCTAAACTACGAGTCAGATGTCACATGTACTCCATATTCTCATGATGCAGCTGCTGCCATCCATGCATATCCTCTTCATGCTACTCCTGCTGCCGGAGCCATTGACACATCTTCTCCTCGTGATGTTGCTCCTGCTGTTGCTGCCGCTGACACATCTCTTCTTCCTGCTTCTACAAAGTCTATATAAGTTCAGCCTGAGCTCGCAACTGCTCCTAATTCTGTGAGCCAAAAGATGATACCTCTCCACAAGCTCCTCTTGAGATGGATGCTAACATCACAGCAGTACCATAATAAGTACTAGGAGTCAAATGAGAGTGGATACCAACTACTCTTACCTTATCAAAGCCATACTGATTCACCTGCATCCATGCGGCCTCATCGAAATGGTGCACACTGGTCTGATCAGTTGTCTATTCCTGACCCCCAGCCTGTGTCTGAGAGTTCGCAGCCTCATATGACTCCTTCAATTCTAATTTAAAATTATAATTTTGAAAATATTATATGCATTTAATTGTCAAACTAAAAAAATAATACAAACCACAATCGGACGTTGGCGATCACCTTTAATCTCTCTAGTGGCTGGATCACAGTACATCCTTCGATAAATGTTGAACTTCGTAATATCGGGATGCTCGACTACATACAGAAATATAAAATAAACTGTTTATATTTAAATTTATATAGAATATTTATAAAATATACTTACCAGATGATCTCTATGCGATGTGAATGTACGACTATCAGCTTGATGTGTCACCTCCTTTCTCCCCCTATCATGCCATCCTCGCTGAAGAACTTCTCTGAAATCCACCACCCAACTAGTGTAAACATAATCCATCCCAAACGTGAGATAAAATGTACTCTGGTCGGTGGGCTCTATGAGAATCATCAAATTATGTCACTCCTACTTTCTTAATGGATGTCCTTCTCAAATTGTGAAAAAACTGACATAAACGGTCACACATAGAAACCTCCCATGTCGTGTGGATAGCGTCGCTCATGCTATCATCGATAGGATACCATAAACCCTACATATAAATTATAATATAAAGTTTTTAAGAAAATAAATTTCACGATAAATATTATTTATTTATGTATCAGCCAATGATGGAACATGTCACTTCGCACATCAATGAAAATCTGTTCCCATGTGATCCCTGGCTGTGAAAAATAATTTGTGCAATATAGCGCTCCCCTGTCCAATAGCTACATGCTCAAAACTGTGAAAAATGAATAAATAATCAAACAATTAGTATATATATAAATAGTTTAATGAAATCTAACTAAAATATACAGCTTACCATACCTCTGTGTGTGTGGATGAAAACGAATATGTGGAAGTCGCTCGGGGATAGGTTTAGGAATCATCAGTTGCGCAAGATCGTGCCCCTCCGCGTACCTCCTGAACAACCTGTAGGCTAAGGGTCAGATGATCCAACATCCCCATCATCAAAAGGTTGCTCAGCCTCCTCTAACTCAAGCAATAGATCAATGTACATCTGAAAAAAATGATTGTTGTTAGTAGATAGTTAAAAATAACTATTATATATAGATATATATTAGTTATGATTATAACCATTTTTTAACTGTGTCAATGTTCATCTTCATCCACTTCTCCATAGCTATCAATTTCAATGTCTTCATCTTCCACCTCAGCATCATCAATATCCATATGAGTTTCAGTTTCAGCATCTCTTATCATTTCAAATTAATTTGTAACATCATTAACATATTCATCACCATCGATCCTTAATTGTGGGGTGTCATCCTCGATATTAATCTCTCTTTGTGAATCAGATGAATTTTGAGTAGTCTCTTGAAATTTTTTGATTCTGTCCACTATAGCAGAACCACAATCAGTTTGAGTATACTGATTTTCACAAGATTTCATTTTTATTATGCTCCACAAATCACTCAAGTCTCTTGAAGTAGCATAGTACCATGCATAATAAATTTGATGTGCATGTTGAGCCAGTAAAAATGGTTCATTTACTACAAAAAGACTTCTATATTTAATATTGACGATTCCATGAGTCGGATGAACATGCAAGCCTCTCTCAGTATCCAACCACCAACATTTAAACATTGTTTTGTAATTCGGTCCTAGATATCACTGCTCAATAATTTCATCCAAAATTCCATAAAATTCTACTTCAGTTTCTTTGTGATGTGATCCTCTATAGAAAAATCCACTATTCATTTTTTTTGATCCCCCGTATGCATGTGTAGGAAATCAAAAATCATTCACCACATATGCATTAAAATATTTAACCATTTTGGAAGGTGGGGTACTCAATATACACATTCACTTATCAATTTTATGAGAATATTGAGACACCTGAAAAATTATAAAATAATTATCAATATAATAAATAATAAACAGAATTGATATTAAACCATCAATAATTTATGTTACCAGTTTTTGAAACCATTGAGATTTTTTTTGTATGCGTTCATCAATAGCAGCTGATGTAATTTGTGGAAGTTGTTTCATGATATGATTATCTTATAACCTACAAAAAAAGTTTAAATATTTGTAAAATAAATTATAGAATAAGTGATAGAAGAACTCACAGGACAAATGATGTCATTTCTTTATAGTTGAGCAGAACATTTGTATGAGCTCTGTGATGTTCATCATCTGAAAGCCACCATTCATGAACTACACCGAAATAAATATTTGGATGATTAAAAACAGTTAATTGATTATCCATTTAGTCATTATCATTCCCCTCATTCCTTCCCATGTGATTGTGTTTTGAGGGATATTGAGATTCAAAATAATGAGAGAAGAAAAAAAGAAATTTCCTCTTGGAAATAAGCTTCAGAAATTCAGCCTTCAACTGATGCTTTGTTACATAATTTTTTCTTCAATTTCTGCATGCATCTCTCGAATGGTTACATACATCAAAACTGCACTGGACCTCCACATTTATCTACATGTGGAAAATGTAATATCAGATGTTATATTGAGTCAAAAAAATTAGGCAGAAAGATTTTTTCCAGTTTACATATAATTACAGCAACATCTTCTTCATGTTTTCTTAGAGCATTGTTGTATGTTCATTCTGCACAAATATCTTGAAAAAAAATTTATATGTCTATTATCGAATCCCAAATCATATAATTAAACAAACCTCTGAATCCAATATACATAATTCATTCCATTATAACGTGACAATCAAGACTTTTTAATCCAGTAATATAACCATTCTTAACACATCTGCCCAAATTGGAAGCATCGCCATCTGGAAGTCTCAAATCTATAATACACTAATAAAAATAAGAGACTCTATTTGGACAGTGTATATGCTACTTTTGGCTTCATTAACCTCTATGATCTGACATTTTCAATTATTTCAAGTTCTGGTCGCCTGAAAATTTGGGCAAGATCTAATCGTGCCTCTACAGTATCTTTGGTCATACCCGGTGTATCCAAAACTATATGAAATAAATTATCAAAAAATTTCTTCTCAATATGAATAAAATCCAACATGTGGCGGACCAACAAAACAGACCAATACGGAATAACCCAAAAAATACTCTATTTTATCCAATTATGTTATTTTCCAAAGCCATGAATTTTCTATTGGTTTACTGTTGGTCTAAATGTGATGGGGGGTAACGAAAATACAACTGATTTTAACTCTGTACCTGAGATCATCTTTGGAGGTTCATCCCTTTCAATTATACCTTCTCAGAAATGATATTTGTTCTTCCGAAAAGGATGATCGGTTGGATGAAATCTACAGTGACAATCAAAACTGAAACGTTTATTTTCATTGATGAGCATAAGGGTTTTGTTTTCTTTCATACAGTAAGGAAATGATTACGGACCATGTGTACTCCAACCAGATAACATGGTATATGCTGGAAAGTCACTAATCGTCCACATCAATACAGATTTTAATATGAAATTTTGTTTCACGGAAACATCATATGTATTAACAACATCACTAAATAATGCATTTAACTCATCAATCAATGGTTTCAAATTAACATCAATATTCTTTTTCCGATTTCCTCGGATTAATAGAGTCAAAATGATATAAGGATCCTTCGTCAACATCCATGGAGGAAAATTGTATAGAGTAATAAAGACCGGCCAACATAAATACTGACAACCATAAGAACCAAACAGACATAAAACGTCTATAGAAAGACCCAATAGCAGGTTTCAGGCTTCTATAGCAAAAGATGGATGCAGATGGTCAAATGTTTTCCATGAATCACCATCAAGTGGATGATTCGTGATTTTATCAGTTGAAATCTTGGGTTTATTCCATGAAATCATTGACGTTGTGTTCTGGGACATAAATAAATGTTTCAACCTGGGTGTAAAGGGGAAATATCTCAACTGTTTTACTGGAATCGATCTAGAATTCCATATTTTTACTTCTGTATATCTCGATTGTCCACATATGGTAAAATTATCTAATGACTCATTTTAATTAGAATATAAGATGAAATCATTAGGACATGCATGAATCTTCCGATAAATAAGGCGCATATTACGAATCAGCCTCTTGCTCTCATAGTAATTTGCAGGAAACACATTTCTTTCAGGTAACAGTGATTTAACAAATGAAAATATCTGATCAAAATAGTTGTTCGACATTTAATTATCTGATTTAATAGCCATAAATTTTGCAACTGCTTTTAATTTTCTTATCTTGCAACCAGGATATAATGAATCCTCAGTAGACCTCAACAACTCATAAAATTCAGATGGTGCCAACTCAAGAGTTAAATCAATATCATCGTGAGTTTTAGTTTGTTGCACATATGGACCTACAACATCATGTACTAAATTTTGAAACCGTGATGGATCCAGAATCAAGTTATTAGGATATTATCTGGAACTGTGTTCACCGTGTTGATACCAACAATCATAATCTGGTTAAAAACCAAACCAAAAATGTTGTCCCCCGTCCTTTTCATATCTGTCAAACGTTCTTAGAACACATTTTTTACAAGGAAACTTAATTGTTCATTCTGAATCATATTCTAGTTTTGATGATGCAAATGCTAAGAAAGCTTCCACACACTCAATATATAACTGATTTAAAGCAGAACCATTTTGATTTCGGTTCTGATTTATCCAAGCGCGATCATCTAATAATGATAGATGTCAACTTCCTTATTCCACATTTTTCTACATAAAATATAAAATCATCACTGTTTTTGAATAATTTGAAATTATAAAAACACTATATGAAAAAAGAAGATAAATAATTACAACTACTTAATAATTACCATTAATTAAGGGAGACACAATTTCCAGTGGATTGACGACTACACTTTTGTCTGACAGCTCATTTAATTTCTTCTTTATCACCCTAAGTATTGTCAATTATTTTTAATTATTGCTAATTAATCCTAATTATTACTAATTATTACAAATTATATCTAATTATTACTAATTATCCCTAATTATTCCTAATTATTCCTAATTATTCCCAATTATTGCTAATTATTCCTAATTATTCCTAATTATTACCAATTATTACTAATTATTACAATTTATTACTAATTATTACAATTTATTACTAATTATTACAATTTATTTCAATTTATTAATAATTTAGCAATATTTAGCAATACATAGAAAATTGAAAACCGCTTGAAAAATGAAAGGAAATTTGGTAATTATCATTGTGGAGATGATTAAAAAAAATTTACTTCATTATCCAAGCAGTTTTTGTTTATGAATTATTACTAATAAACAATTTATATTATCAATATTTATGAAAAAACAATATTAATATTATTAAAATAATAATAAATTTATAAAATATTAAAATTATCAATATTCGCAACAGACATTGTGCTATTCATAACATGTTCATATCTCAAAGGGTCTCCAATTGTCAGTTCATGCGCAATAAAATGTTTCTGTTAGCCATTTCCAATGTAATCTCTATAATTTTACTTGCATGGATGATCACCTTGTAAGTAGTGTTGTAATAGGATGACCAAAGTAATTTCTCTCTCGTCTCTAAGAATCATCTCGCTCCCTTTACATAGATCATTATTTTTTAAAAATTTAATGGGATATCAGTATCTTTCTCTTCAATTTTCAAGAAATAATGGTCTATGTGAAGAGATATGTGGGATAATTCTTATAGATGAGAAGCGCATGACTTGGGTTGTCCTTTTGAAACACTACTTGCGAGGTGATCAACCATGCAAGGACAATTATAGAGTTTACATTGGACATAGCTGCCACAGACATTTTATTGTGCATGACCTGAAAATTGGTGACCCTTTGAGATTTGAACATGTTAAGAATAGAGCAAAGCCTATAGCGAATATTGATATTTTTAATATTTTATAAATTTTTTATTATTTTAATAATATTAATATTTTTATTTCAAAAATATTGATAACAGAATTCTTTTATTAGTAATTATTACTAATTATTTCTAATTATTAGTAATTATTACTAATAATTACTAATTATCAGTAATTATTACTAATTGTTATCAATTATTTCTAATTATTACTAATTATTACAAATTATTACTAATTATTTCTAATTGTCACTAATTATTAGTAATTATTACTAATCATTACTAATTATTACTTATCATTACTAATTGTTACTAATTATTACTAATTATTACTAATTATTAATAATTATTACAAATTATTACGAATTGTTACTAATTGTTACTAATTATTACTAATTATTACTAATTATTCTGAATTATATCTAATTATTACTAATTATTTGTAATTATTACTAATTATTACTAATTAATACTAATTATTTCTAATTATTACTTATTATTACTATTTCTTAATAATTATTATTAATTATTACTAATTATTACTAATTATTACCAATTAATACTAATTATTACTAATTAATACTAAATAATACTAAATAATACCAATTAATAATAATTATTACTAATTATTACTAATTATTACTAATTATTTCTAATTATTACTAATTATTACTAATTATTACTAATTATTTCTAATTATATCTAATTATATCTAATTATTATTAATTATATCTAATTATATCTAATTATATCTAATTATTACTAATTATATCTAATTATATCTAATTATTACTAATTATTACTAATTATTACTAATTATTACTATTTATTACTATTTATATCAAATCATTACTAATTAGTACTAATTATTACTAATTATATCTGATTATTACTAATTATTACTAATTATTACTAATTACTACTTATTATTACTAAATATTACTAATTATAACTAATTATTATTAATTATATCTAATTATTACTTATTATATCTAATTATTACTAATTTTCGAACATATAATGCATCGAGCTCCTTTAGATTGGAAGAATCATATGGATCATCTTGATGCAATGAACATGTGTCTATTGGATGATCTGGTGAGCTACAGAATCTAAAATTTTTGATAGGTATAGGTAACAATGATTGTGGAGAAGATGAGGATAGGTCATTGGCATCCACTGTTAGTTTTCTCACTAAACATGTATGTTTACTCATCCACTCAGTCATTTGTTTGGGAACAATGTATTGATTCTCTTATACTTGTATGAAATGAGAATTTTCTTGAGTATGGACTTGTTGAGTCTTTGAAACCATGTTGACTACGATATATGATGTAGCTATAGAATTTTTTTCAACAAGAGAACCACCACATGCGGTATCAAGGAGATTTCAATCCCTATCCAATAACCTCTCATAGACATATTGTATTAATAGTTGGTAATGTATTTGGTGGTGTGGGTAGTTTATAAATGATTTTTGAACCTATCCCAGTGTTTGTTGAGTGATTCTTTAAGGAATGGATAAATACCGCTTATTTAGTTTTGTATTAAATTAGTTCAGGAAGCAAGAAATAATATTTCCATGAATAGTCACATCATGTCATTCCAAGGGGTTATAGTACTAGGAGTGAGGCAGTAGAGAGTCAAAATGGTGGATTTTTCATGGGAGAAAGTGAAAGACCCACGTTTTATTTATTCTTAAGAAACCACATTAGTATTCATGGTAGAGTACATCACTTTGAACACTTTGAGGTGAAAACGAGGATCCTCACCAAGTAGCCCATGGAAATGATGAAGAAGATGAATCAAACATGATTTGAATTCGCAATCTACCTGAATTCTAGGATATTAAATACCAAGAGGTTAATAATTCATTTCAAGGGAAGGAAGTTCTTTAAATATTTTTCCATCATATTGGTCTTATCTAGTTAAATTGGTGGGACAATGAATGGTTTGAGTGTGATTTTATTATCCTGAATTTTCATCCTATGTTGGCGAAGGGATCACTTGATTTTAGGGTCCAATAAAGTTTATGGATTTTTTGGGTGAATTTGGGGAATTTTGAGAGAATTTGGATGGATGTGGAAGGAGGGTTTGAATTTTGGGGTTTTCAGTTTATGATTTTTATGGGAAAGAGGGTTTCCTTTGTATTTGTATTCATATTTATTGCGAGTTTTTTGAATTTTTTAATTTTTTAATAAAAATACTGAATACTTGTTGCACCATCCTAAAAAATTGATCCATTTGAAGGGATACTGATTTTTTCTTATCAACTGATAAAAGGTCTTCGGCGCTGCTAATGTGTATGGAGGCACTAAAGTCAAATCATCGGTAATGGTACTATTTTTTATTTTTTACTTCTTCTGATTGATTGATCTTTTTATATGGTGGGATTTTTTTTACAAATCAAAAATAAAATAATTTATGGATATATTCTGATTTAAAAAACTGATAAAAATTGGAGTCATTTCATTCATGGGTATTTAATATTATGATATCCTCAAGCATTTATTTACATTTAAATAAATTAAAACTCACATACCAAGATTATTTTGATTCGAATTACCATATGTTGAGGATTTAATCCAAAAAATAAATTAAATGTGGCTCTGATCTCAATCAGTACTTGTTTCTTGTATTGTATTTATTGTTACAATAATCGATGTATTCCACATGTTATCAAAAATATGTCATTAACACATGAAATTTTAAATTCATCATACACAATGATTACCTGAAAAATATTAAACAAATAGAATCCCTCAATCACATAATGTTCCCATATTTCCACTCACCCCAAAAATATATTTTCTCAAAAATTATGATTGTTATAAATATATTTGATTATTATTATGGTGATTATTTATACTGAAAAAAAATTAATGGAATAATAAAAGTGTTGATCACCAAAGAGACTAATAAATGATGAAAAGAGTTACAAATAATTTTATTATATGAAAAAGAGAAATAAGGGAATGATTTTCAACGTGATTTAAAAAAATGTAATAACATTAATATTAAACAACATGGGGTGAATGATAATTAGAGATTATGATGAAAAAAAATCATTATTATTTAATTGAAATGAAAAAAAACATATTATATTATAATTGAAAACAATTTCAAATGATCATGAAAAGAAATGTGGACAAGAGGTATCTATTTTAGAAACAAGACCTATGAAATTACTCCTAGGTCCTTAGCTAGGCTTTAGTGTGCCAAGAATCCTCATTATGTTCCAAAATTCCAACACATTTAAATGACATTAGGGAGATGCATTTATAGCCCAATAATTCCAAAACCCAATTTTTCATCACTATATTATGTTCTGGTTCATTGGAAATCATACTCTTTCTCTCGAGTTCTAGGTGTGATGGGGGATAAATCAGGATGTGTTACTTTGTCTAGTTTTTTTCCGGTGGCCGATCCTCATTATTTTGTGAATCCTTGGTAAAAACATGGGGTATTTTCTCGTAAATGTAATGTGCGTGGTTGGATCACAATTTGGGAAACAGTACGACTGAACCTAGGTAACCATACAGTCGGTGTAGGCATCATATATAACATACAGCATGGGTGGAGCATGGTTTTGTAAACCATGTGGCGGAACCGAGGTAACTGTGGGGAAGGAGGTGGTTTTGAGAAGAATCTACAACACCGTATACACATGGTTGGTGAAACTGTGGAGGTTGTCCATGCAGTCGATCTCCTCTAGGCCGGTATCAACCAGATTGTTGGTGCATGATTTTGTAAATCATGTGGCCCAACCATTTGAGTTTCCCAGATCTAAAAATTCATGAAATTCCAATTTTCCAATTTTTTTATTTTAATCCAAAACACACCCTCCTCCCCAATCATAGTTCATGTGATCTTAAGGGGATTTCCCCATGATCTATATGCCACCACTCCTCCCCTATTGGGGTATATCTATGAATTTTACATGATGGGGCTAGATTTATCTAGGTATTTCTCCTCCAATATTCTCCAACTTTACTTCCTTATATTTTCCCTTGGAATATTATTATCCTTTGTAATGTGGATATGGGGTTTTATTATTCCTAGATTTATGTTGGTTTTTTGTTTTTTTAGGTTCATCTTCTTAAATCATGACTTTTGGAACACTTGTGGGGTGACTCTATGGGTGTGTTGTGGAGGTAAAATGGATTTGAGGTAGGTTTCCCTTTGAACTATTCTTTAATATTTTAGATTCATTAATATAATAAATTTATCACCTTCCTTACTTATTAAATATCTTTTTCATGATCTTCGGGAAAAAAATTGTAAAAATTAGTGGTTTATACAATGTTTTATGATAAATAGTATTTTTTGGGTATTTTGTGCACACTGTGTCTTTGTGTAAATGCCCAGTTGGATTTTCTAGGTGATTTTTGATATAAAATCATTTTTGGGATTTATAAATATATTGGCGACTTCTGAAATGATGTTTTTGGTCACTTTTATTGGTTCTACAAGTGTTCTTGGTTTAACGAAGGAATGTGTATTGGATTTAAAAGGTAGTTTTACATGTGATGAAGGATAGTGGCCTATTTGGAATTTTAACGAAAATGGATTGACATGAGAATATGCCATGTTTTATAAAAAGGTAATCTTATGAAATGATTTTTATGTGTTAAATGGTGTGTTTAAACCTTTTTTGATTATGTTGTTTGGTTCTTTGATAATGCCTGGTTTAGTGAAGAGAGAGTGACTCCAATTTGACAGCTTTATAAAATTGGTAAATGATTATAATGAGAACCCTAGTTAGATAATT
Source organism: Viscum album (assembly GCA_963277665.1). Lineage (NCBI taxonomy): Eukaryota > Viridiplantae > Streptophyta > Magnoliopsida > Santalales > Viscaceae > Viscum > Viscum album. Next base: position 327,872,031 of record OY728152.1, on the reverse strand, counting down.
ATCTTTCTTAATTAATGTGATAGAGTGGGAAGTATATTTTGTGGAATCCTTGAGACCCATTTTTTCATTTATGAAATGTAAGGAAAAGAGGAAATTCGTTTGGGTGACTTGGATTGATGCCTTTTGTTTGGATTAATATTATATATGCATGTGATTCGATACTTGGTTGGAATTAGTTTGCTCACCCCATTTGTACATAATATATGTGAACATGGAAAAGTGAGAAAATTTTCTAAATTTTTTTTTTCACTATCTAGGTTACACACTAGCAAGTGAATCATAGCACGGGTATATATTGAGTTTTATTTTTATGGGATTTTCCCCTCGATCTATCATGAGTTAGGGTGGATGAGATTATTTGGGGAGAATTGATTTCATCATGTAAGGAATGATTGTAGGGATGGATCTCTTGAACAAGTATGTTCAGGATTAGTTACGATCTCTTATGTTCTTCCATGTCAATTTGATCTTAGCTACTTGTAGTTATGATTGAGATACACGGTTACAATTTTTTTTTTCATTTCTCTCAATATAAGATTATTATAGTGCTCTCATGTGTGGTGCCATACTTATATGGTTATGTTATGGCTTCTAATGGTATATGAATTTTTTTTTAATATAAGAGTGTTTTATAATCTCTTTTGAAATTTGAAAATGAAATCATCACATTCCCTTTTGAAAATATTAATGTCTCACCATTGGAAATGAACATGGTTTTGAAATGAGGTAGGGAAATGGATCGTAGTGTTTTTTTAATTAAAATTATTAAAATATTAATTTATATATTGTATTTCAAACTTGAGGTTGATGTTTATTTTATTTTAATGGAAGATCACTGGGAATAGATTTATCTGTGCTTGCCTATTATGTTTTAATACTCAGACATATAATTTCTCTATGTTTTTTTTCTATGGTGTAGGTTTTATATTGAGTTCAATCACCATGGGTGATTGTAGATCTTTGGGTTAGAGAGTGGTCAACAAGGTCACATGAAGATCATGTGGTCATCTGGTTCAGTTGTTTTTAATGTACAGTTGTTTTACCTTTCAGCCTTATATAAAATATGTTAATATTGGAATTGTTTTTGAATCACGCTATTTTGTTTTTTACACTATTCTGCTTATTTATATATTATTGGGTGAAATTGATCTCTCTAGGTACTCAATTGATGCCAGAGTCAAGTTTCTACACCTTGGGGATCAGGCACACCCCTTGGGCCATGCCATTGATTAGATTGGGTGACCTGTTCATAGTTAAACAAGGTTGGTTCATGAAAAAATGGTATGAGAGATGACCGCAACTTGGAGGATGTTCTGTTTCAAAGAACCATTTCTGACCTAGGGATGTCAATGTTGATGGATTAAGATATTTGGTATTCGAGAGGAAGGTACAATAAGGATGTTTGGATCCATCACTCATTATGATCCTCGGGTTTCCATGGGAAGTCCAGTTTTGTTAGTATTTTTTGTCTTTGTGGATTTTTTGGTGTTTTGGATATGATAGGGGAGTTGAGATAGAAGTATTTATGAGATCATATGGTTTCTAAAACCATGTGGAATGAGGGGAATGGGCCTAGAAGGCTCTTTGTGATGGTGGTGTGTTTGGCATATAGTCACCTACTCTTTGGCCTAGTCAACCATAAACAGTAGTTTAACACTTGTGATATTATTAGAGCCATCCTTGATTCTGAAATTTGTTTTGAAAAACCCTTTTTTTGGAACTGTGAATGAGGGGATTTAGAGGTAATGGTTGTATTTGGGAAGGTGGGAAAAGGGGGTTTACACATTTAACCTTGGGGAAGGTTTTAGAAAATTTTATTTGTATTGAATGGCCTCATGGGTGTAAAATTGAAGTGATTTAACGAAATTGGAAATTTATAATCAAAACAAGGGGTTTATGGATAATACATGATTTAAAGAGGATATTTGTTTTGGAATTTGTTTAAAATGAATATGAGTGGGTTTTTAATTAAATTGTTTTTTATAAAATGATACTTTATGGGTTGTTGGAAAATGTTTTGAATAAAAGAAATTGATTTTTTGGATAGAAATTGAAGGGATTTTGATTTTGAGCGTGGGTGAATAAATTAAAACATGGATCAAAAAATGGGTTTTTATTGGTGGTTGATGATCCTTTGGAACGATTCATAAATTTTTAATTTGGATGAATTATTTGTTCTTAAATGAGGATGTTTTGATTTATCCTTTAGTGTTCTAATGGGCGATCACATGCATGGTTGTGTATGGAAATGTGGATCGGTTCCTGATATGGCATGGTTGATGCGTGTGCAGGGTGGCATATAAATGTGTATGTGAGTGAGAGTATAATGGATAATAATGGAGAGTGTTCAACCCATCATGTTTGTTTTAATGCACAAATTCTATTAAAAGAAATGTTATGATTTTAATTGTGGATTGGATCACTATGTTTAAAGCTTGTCAAATATGATGTGTTTTCACTTGAGGACTTTTGGTGAAGAGTTTTAATTGATTTAGTTCATTGATATCTTTTTATCCATTATTTACTACCATAGATCATTGATGGTTGATCGTGACATGGATATGGGTGATTCCAGTTTAGCAGGATTTCATATTATCTCCCTTTGGATTTTATTCTGGAGTTTCAAAATATAAATCTGCCTCCATTTTATGGTCAAATGGATCCCCTTGATGTGGGAGAGTGGATTCAAAATATGGAATGGAAATTTATCCTCATTTAGTTTACCATTTTGTTGAAGGTTTTGTTTTCAAATTTAATGGTTGAAGGTCCACCATGGAATTGGTAGCAATCAGTGTTTTGGGACAATCATTGTTAAGATATTACTTAGGAGTTATTCGGGGATTTGTTCACCTATCATAATTTTTTCGAGAAAGAAAGGGTGAGAAAGGGGATCGAAATGTATTGTTTGCAGATGGGTGATGGATCAGTGTGGGGGTATTTCTTTCATTATTTGTACCTATTTACTTACCATCAAAAGTATGTTGTAAATGATTCCATGGAGGCTCAACATTTAATGTTTGGGCTTCGTCTAGATATACAGTGGAATGTGTCACAGTTAAATATTTTCTCTTTTGCAGATGTGGTGATAAAATCTTTTCATTTGGAAGATATGATGATGAAAGTGCTAGAGTTAGTCCCCCCTCCTAAAATCTCAGGAAGTGGTGGGGAGATTTGAGTAAAGAGGTAGGAAAATCGATGAATGTTTTTGGATCTATTCGTGGAATAAAAACACCTCAGGATCGTTCTATAATCCCTTATGGTATTCAGATCCTGGTGTGTTATCAGTGTGGCATGTTGGTTCATAAGAATCCTTTGTGTCCTCGTACTTCAAAAACCTACCATGATTTTTGAGGATTGGGTCACTTATAACGATTTTGTTAGGGAATTGCTAGAATGCGTCATGGGGGTAATTCATATAATTGATGTGCTAATGGGGAGTCATATAATGTTTCTTTGATTTAACTGTGCATCCATTTGTGTGGGTTATTTTTTTGTAGTAGTTGAATCAGTGGGGTTTTGGTGTCTCAAATACAATGGAATGTATTGAGTCTTTCAAGGAACTACTGTTTTCAATAGATTTGTGGATTTAATGTAGGAATTTTGGATAAACTTTTATCTAATGAGACGATGAATATTCTTAATTATAATTATCAATTTTTGAATATGATGCATCAGATGTTTAAAACATCAGAGCTCCAGACATAGGCCTCAAAGAGATAATGACACATAGTTAGGAGACCCCAAGGGCTGCGGGGAGATGTGGGTCAGTAATTTCTCTCTCCTTTTATAAGTGGTTGTTTTAAGTTCTATTGTTTTTTCCTTGTTACCCTTGTTTATTATGACGATGTGGAATATTTTTGGTTGGCGTATTTGTGAAATATAGGTGTTGTCTCATGTTTAATTTTTGTTAGTTTTGTGCTGGTTAGTTCTTAAAACTGGGGAGACCAACCATGGGTATCTATGAGTTTTCTCATAAGGATAAGGTTTGTGTTTGTAGTTTCATAATGGTGGGGATTCAATAGATGTAACCCTTGATATTTTTCTTTCTTATAATCTCTTCGATTTGGGAAACTATTGGGATTCATAAGAGAGGGCCCAAGGGTCTTATTTTTGGCATCTGTGGATGTTGTGGCTAGGTATTTACCACTGATTTTTTATAAATTATTGTATTTTTTCAGTTTTTTGTAATAGGAATAAGCTCAATTGGTAGTGGAAGAGATGTTAATGGTTTAAGAGGTTAGGTAATGTGGCTATGTAATCCTTAGTCATTGATCGATAAACTAGAATGTGTTGAGGTATTCCAGGGGTAGACAACATTACTAGTGTGGAGAATTGTCACACTCGATTTTTCATCTAAATATTATATACAATTTCATCAGGAATATCAGTCTTCCTCTTCAGTTCTAGGTGTGATGGGGGATAAATTTTTAAGTATTTTTTTTCTATAGCTTGTCCCATGGATGATCCTCAGTTTGATATGGAGTCGATGGAGAAAACATGAGATTTTTTTCCTTAGTAGTGTCCTATACGTGATTGGCTCATGGTTTGGGAAACCATGAATCCAAACTCATGTATCAATGTGGAAGGTGTATTATATAGACAGAACCAACCGCATGGTTGGTTCTTAGTTTGGTAAACTATGTTGCTGAACCCAACAAACCAGGTGACAATTGTTGGTTTCAGGAAAAACCAACCACACGGTCTACAAAAGGAAGGTAAACCTATGTGGGTTGGACATGCGGTTGATCTTAATTAGAAAATGGCCACCATATGGTTGGAACATGGTTTGGTAAGATGTGTGTCCAAACCATTCCATTTTCCTTTATCTAAAAAATCTTATACTTCCTTGTTTTTCCCTTTTGGGATTTTATCCCAAAACAAACCCTCCACTCAACTCAATGTTTTTGAAATACAATGTGGATCTACCTCATGCTCTACAATCCTCTAATACTCCTCCCCTGGTATAGATCTAATAATTATTCATGTTGGGGCAAGATTTCTCAAGGCATTAATCCTCCCTTCTTCTCCCTCTTTATCTTCAATTCCTTTACTCTTGGAATATTATTCTTCCAAATAGATTTGGATATAGGGTTTTTTTTCCTAAATAAATGTTGGGGTTTTTTTGGGTTCCTCTTCTTAAATCATTGATTATATAACCATCGTGGGGTGATTCTGTGTGTGGGCGGTTGATGTTCTAGGGATTTTAGGTTGGTTTCCCTATGCAATTTCCTTTCATGTTTGACATTTTTTGGTTTCATCCTATTCACACCATCATTACATGTTAAATATCATTTTATGATATTATTATAAATATTTGGTGTATGAATTAGAGTCTAATACCTTATTATGTTATAATTAGTAATTTTGGGTTTTTGATTGCACCCCATGGTTTTATGGAAATTCATGGTTGTATTTTATGAGTGATTTGTGATATGAACGAATGGTTTAGATTTTTAAATATATTTATGACATGTAAAATGATGTTTTATGTTCCAATTATTGGTTCCCTATGTGGTATTTGATTGAAAAATAAATATGTATTGGATTTAAAATGTGTTTTGGCATGTGATGATGGTCAATGGTCCATTTGGAATTTCAATGAAAATGTATTGATGTGAAAATGTGGTATGTTTTCAAAAAATGAAAATTTAAGAAATAATTGTGAAATAGTAAATTTTGTGTGTACGCCTCTTATGAAAAGGTTTTTTAGCTCTTTGATAAATATTGGTTTTATGAATAGAGCTCGAGGCCCATTTTTTTACATTTATGTAAGTGGTAAATGTTTATCAAGAAAGAACAACCTTGGTTAATTCAGTTTCTTAGTTTATGTTTGGGAGTGGGATTTCCTCATTGTAGAATACTTGAGAACAATTTATTCATTTATTCATTTTAAGGAAAATAGGTTAATCCTTGGGGTGACACATGGTGATGCCTATTATTTGGATTAATATTATATTTTCATGTGATTAGTTTCTTGGTTGGAATTAGTTGGCTCACCCCCATTATACATTAGACATGGGAACCTAGAATAGTGGGATAATTCATTGAGAACAATTGTTGCAAAAACTAGGTAACACAAAAATCTAGTAGACCATAGAATAAGTATATAATGAGTTTTATTTCTATGAGATTTTCCTCTTAGTATATCATATTTTTGGGTGGCTAGGGTTTTTTAGGGCACTTTGATTCCATCTTGTGAGGTATGCCTTTAGGGATGGGTCTCATGTATTAGTGTTTTATGGATTATTCACTATCTCTTAGGTCCACCCTTTTTTTATTGGAACTTAGCTACATTATGTAATGATTAAGATACTTGGTTTCTCTTGTATGTTTATTTCCATTTCCCTCATTATATGATTATTTTAGTGCTCTCATGTGTGGTGCCTCTCATGGAAAGTGATGTGTTGGATTCCAAAGGATTATGGAATATTTTTTTAATATAAATGTGTTCTATATTATATTTCTACATTTTAATATAAAAGCGTCACATTCCCTTGGAAAATGTTATGGTCTCATTATTTGAAACGAACATGGTTTTGAAATTTGGTTGTGAAATGGACCATAGTTTGTCTTCAAGTAAACAATTCTTGAAAATAATACAATATATATTGTATCTAAAAGTTGAGATTGATGTTTCGTTTACATTAATGGAATTTTGATGGGAATATATTTATTTTCAACTACCTATATAGTTTTAATACTCATGCATCATCTTGAGTTGGAACACTTTAGGCGATGGTTGATATCTGTGTTGAAGAGTGACCCATGAAGTCACATGGAGATCATGTAGTCTTCTTTTTTGGTTGGGTTTAATGTACATATGTTATATAGTATTTCCTTATGAAAAGATGTTCTGGTTGGTATTGTTTAAGAATTTGGCTCACTGGTCTCTTTATACTTTTCAGTTCATTTATTTAGTACTAGGAGAAATCGTTTCCCATGTCTGAACTATTGATGCATAGTAGAAGTTGTCATCAGTGGGGATCAGGAACACACATAATAGATCGACTCGGTTGACCTGTTCAAGGTTGACCCAATTTCATTCATGACAATTTTCATTCTAGATCAGACCCAAAAGTGGGATCTCAATTTTTTTTCAATATTTTCTACTTAATCTAGACATTTTCTCTACATAAAAGTTTAAGAAATTAATATAAACTTTCTACCCTAAATATTTGTCATCAAATGGGATTTTTTCCAATGGTAAGGCTATGTTACTGAAAATTATTTTTCTTTCCATTTTAATCTAGTTTTTTTCAATGTACAAAATGTGAATGAGTTTTTGACATGAATATTCACTCAAATCTGAACCATTACTTTTACAAATTCAGCTACCTACAATGTTTATTTCGCACTAAACAATTTCAACTCAAATTGTGGATTTGATTTCATGAAAAGTCAATAAAGGTTGGTTATTTTTAATTACAATATTGAATTGTAAGGTGGACATCAAAGCATCAGTTGGTCCTCCTCTTGGTGGATTTGGGCCTTCAAATTTGTATCCATGAATAATTTGGATATTGAAGAATATATTCATAAGTTACATTGAGTTTGGTATTATAGATTGTGCAAATAAATTCTATCTTCATGGCCAGTCTAGTTGTCATCATCGATTCAATGGGAATTATAGTGTGGTCCATATGTCCTATTATATGGTTGAATTATCCAGAGCTCCAGGTTGATTATTTGTAGAACATTTAATTGGGAACCCTAAAAAACTTGAATAATATCATTTGGATTATAATATTGAATGACATGATAAAAACATAAAACTAAAGTTTAATTAAACAAATATAAATAATTCTCTGTAAATGTATTTATGATCAAAACATGAACATTGATTGGAAATTATCCATTTTAAGGGAAAATTATATGATATGATTAATTTAATATATTGAATTGATATTTTATATCAGAGTTAGGAAAAACATTTCCTTAAAAAATGATCATAATATCATATATATCATATTATATAAATATAATTAATCATATATGTGGTATGGTGATGAAACGAGAGTTACAACACTTCGTGAAGGTGGTATTCCACACGTACAGTTATGATTTTTTCATATTTACATGAGAGAAAAGGAAGTAAATAATATCATATATATATATATATATATTATCGTTATATAATGGTAAATATTCAATGAATATTATAATTATGTAATTAATATCACATATTATCATGATTATTATCTTTATCACCTTCTATGTGATGCGTTAGTGAATGACAAAACACATCGCATCGTGGGGAGTAAGTTCGCCATACACACGCTCGAGATTATTATTTTTTATAGATGGGAGTCTAAAATTACAATGTTATATAATGAATCCATAGATATTATTATGTTATAAATATCACGTATATAATTTATATCCATCAACATAACCATCCATGATAAGTGGTAATGGAAAAAAGAAAAGTATCGGTTCGCATGGCGGCAATCCTCCGTATAAACGAACGATGATTTCATAACCCATATTAAGGAAGTGTGTGAATTTATAAGACATGCCATTAAAAAATCTCAGTATATGGAATATATTGATGTTATTATATAATAATTTTATAATATAAATTTAATGAGGTAGAGAAGGAAAAAATTGAAATGCTTTTTGGAGAATATTACCACTCCATTAGCTACATTCCTTAAGTTAGAACTAAAATCATCAAAGGATTTATTTCATAAAAAATAAGAAATATATTATTAGGTTACTGAATTTTGGATGTTATTTATTTAGGTTTTGGTCATGAAAAAACACTTCAGTTTTGTGAACAAGGGGAATAGTGAGAGCTTTTTTATAGTTGAGTTGTAATAGAATTCATGAGAATACTCAAATGTATTCACCATTGGGAGTCTAACCTTACCAAATGTGGCACTATGATTTATGATTAATATGTTTAAATGATTACATGGTCAATAAATAACTCCACCACAGAATTGAACATATGTTTTAAACATTTTGTTCCTTAACTCATTGGTTACCTTATTTTAAAATTTTGGGTTTTTATTATGTTTACTTGTTTCCTAAGCATAGTAATTTATCATTTAAGGGTAAAATAAAATTATACCTTCAAGATAATATTTACCCATAGATTAAAAATATGAAATATTAATTATAAATAAAAAATATATGTGTGTGGTAAATTAGTTTTAACACAAGCGCATGTAACGTGCAAAAACAACGCTTTAGTCGTAACCACACTAGCTATGTTTTTAATATTTAAGGGTCAATATATTCATGATAATAGAAAATATTTTCCATTAGTGTAGCATATTTTTTACATATATTAATATTTTAAAATAATTTGATAAAATATAGGATTTTAGTATTTTAAATCAACAATAAAATATCATTTTTTATAAAAAATAATTAACTTCAATTTTCAAACTATTCATTTAATTTGAATTCAAATAAATATAGATAATGATGGAATTATAATATATTAATTTAAAAGAATTTAAAATTTTTATATTAATAGAAAAAATTAATGGGATACAATAATTAATTCAATTTACTTCACTATTAATGTTTTTTTGTATCATTTAATATATTTAATTAATAAGAAAATAATTCCATCATTGTTGTTTCTTAAGAAATTAATATGATTATATCATTTCTAAAGAATGAAAATAAATTATAATGATAAAAAACACTTTTATATTTCAATATAATATGTATAACCCGAGCTATGTAGTTATTTCGTTATTCTAATTCTTTATTGATATTAAAACAAAAAAGATATATGTTTTGCCTTTTTTATTTACACAACTTTTTATACAGGTCACTTTCATGTACATGTGTCTGAAAAACTCATAATATTCAATTTAAATGTCATAATATTCTAAATAATTCCACAAAATGGGTGTTGTACACATGTTGGGTTATTTATAAACTTTATGTTATCAGCTTAACCCCTAAGTTAACTCGTTTTTTCTTAATCAATATAATTAATTTTAATTTTTTTCAATAATAATTTTGAATAAAAATTAATTTCAAGTTATTAGATATTATAATTTAAACATGTTCCAAATGTGGATTCCATTTAGTGGATAAAATTAATTTAAAATTAATCCTGCACAGGTGACAAAAAAATGAATTTTTATTATTACAATGGTCAAAAGATTTCTAATTTTTTATATCTAAAATCAATATAAAAAAAATTAAAATTAAGAAAATTGGATTAATATATGTATATTTGTAATAATATTACTTTAAAACCATTATAATTAAACATTATAAATTATTTAAATGAAAATGTGGTTTTCAATTAAAATTCAATATTTATCACTATTTATCAAGGAAATGAAAATAACTCTGAAAAATAATCAAAATTAACCCTATAATAAATTTTAAATTTCAATTTTAAATATGATTTTTATTTTATCAAATATAATTTATGAAATTTTTAATGTATAATTTTAAAATAATTTCTCAAATAAAATGTTGCAAAACTACATATAGAAAAACACAACTATTATTCGAAAAATGGGATTTCTTCTTATATTATACCTAAAAAATATATTGGAGGAATTTATAAATTTTTTTGAAGATATAACATATAAATTAAACTAATATATTTCACTAATATTAATTAATTTATTTTATAATGATAAAACGCCTATGGATCAATAAATATAATTGTTTATAAAAATATTTATTTTCCTTTCAAATTGTTTTTATTTTCATTTATTATTAATTGGTAACCAAATAATTAAACAATATATTTTAATAATTCATTTAATCCTATTAATAACCTACAATTTAAATTCTAGGAGATAATATCAACAATAATCTCAAAATCATTTGGAAAAACCTGATCTTGGGTGTAACACCTGCTATCAAAGAAACTCATTGTAACCTATAATGAATTCTAATTTAGTGTTCTGTGAATTAGAATATATTTAATTTATTGAATTTATTTAAAATAGTAAATATATTTTAACGTTAAGGGATGTTATATTATTTTCTACCCTTTCTGTTGCGTGTAATACACTCAAATGAATAATATTTTCTTCTTTTAAATTTTTTGGGTGTAACATATGAGATCTCGACCATCATAGAGAGCTTATGAACATTGGGAATGTCCCATATACATGATTTTATTAAATATGGAATCCAGAATATTATGTTAGAAACCAATGATATAGATTATATCAATATTAATACCCAACATGTATGTCAACCGATTGTGGAATCAAGCATGGGAAGGGAACATTATCCCACCCTTATGTACGAATTATGTCAATATACTATAATTGAAAATAATGGACATTAGTTGCTGAATATTCCCAAATCAATTGAATATTTATATCCATGTATCCAGAAAAAAATTAGTATACTCAAATTCCTTCTCAAACCCTTCCAAAAAACCAGCATATTCTAGCATCAATGGAGAACATTCGGCAACATATTCTAACGAACAAAGAAGAACAGAAGAATAGTCATATTCCAACCACTAGATAACCATATCAGCATATCAAAAATGATCTTGTAGCTACTCCAGGTAATTATAATATTATTTTTCTTACCTAGAAATATTATCAGCATTTTCAGATAAAGGATGTGGAATAATACATGGTTCATATACTACTTATGATTGGGGTTCATAAACCTAATTTTATAGTGACCTCAGGACATGATCATATTGTTACCGAAGAAGGTTGGTTGAATATTGCAACAAAAAATGAGGATCTGGTTCATAATCTCTTTCCAACATAGGATCATTGGAATATTCTATTTTTAACATTGGGGAAACCCCATATACCTACCAACCATTCAAGAGTTCACCAGTATATTCCTAAAGATGAAAATACCTAGGAAAATATTCCTACCCACACCAATAAAGGAATGTGTATATAATTAAATCTACTCTATTATCCTAGAGATATTGTCTTATTTATTAAATTTTTACTAGATACAAGTGATTATATCCCAATTGAATGAATAGTATAGTAGTCATAGTAATCTAGTGAGACACATTCTACACATTTTACATTGTAAATAAAAAATAAAATGTATTTGAACTAGTTATTTGGAATCCTTGAACTCATTTAAATATTCCTTCTTCATATCACCGATAAGGAAAATAAAAATCATTTTAGCATAGATGCTCTATAAGGGTTATGTATAGTAGAATATATAACGAGTAAATTAGCATAATCGATATGGATTAGTAAAAAATATAAAATAAATTCAATTTATTAAATATAATATGATTTAAATGAATCCATGGATAATATCAATGTAATAATCCCTTTAATAATAATATCTCAACTCTCAATGAATTATATGAACAATTTTGGACATCATGATCTTAGAAATCGAGATAGATTTAAAATCAAGACCTTATTCCATGAAAGTTTAAATAATGGGTTAGTATACAACAAAAAACCATTTAATAAGGATATTTAAATTGTTGGTCTCATGAGACCTATTGATTCATCAAGGGGATATATATTTTGGGTCCCCACCCATCACTACTTTTACAATTCATTTATCATGTATTAAATGATAAATTTAATTCATATTAAATATTAATTAAAAAATTATTCATATTGAGATAGAAATACGAAACTTCCAAATTTTCCCATTTCAATCACATAACATTCAAAGAAAATCCCTATATATAAAAATGATACACAGATTTGGTAATAATAATATCCATGATATAAATAAAATTTATATTTAATATGTATTTAATTTCCATTGAAATGTTATCACAATAAAGTGAATGTTCAAGTGAATATTATAGATAACCGAATTAATCAAGAGATGCGGGATAACCATTAATTCATCAAAATATTACTTTTTATAGTAAAAACAAATGCGTTAGAAAATAGAAGTACATATAAGATAAAAATTTAAAATATGTTTATATTATTTTGTGTTATTTGTAAAATCGTTAAATAATTGTAGAGGAATATAAATATTTTAAAATGCTTATTGTGGTTGGAATATCTGTGGAAGCTATACATGTTAAAAAGAAAAATTCCTTGGAATTTTTGTAATGAAAATCAAAGATGATGCTTTAAGAAAACATTATAAATAAACATATAAAAATGTTAACAAATATATGGATAAAAAAAATTCTCATAACATATTAATTTGAGTAAATAAAATGGTCTTTTTTAATACAATTATAAAATACATGTACATTATTGAATCCCACCTTTTTTCTACATAACTTTTCATTACATTTTACAAATAGAGGATCTATAATGTCTAGTGTCTTGGAAATCAGGAACATAAAACATGAAAACAAAAAACTTTATTCTAATACACTTGTAAGGATTAATCATAAGCTCTTCTAATGTACAATTATTCCATCTCAAAACCTGGAGACATACATCGAATGAAATGGTGAGTAGAAGGACCGGTAACGAATGGAAAGGAATTAGTTTACTTGTGAAATCCATAAGAACCTGATGAAAAACATAAAGACATGAGAAATGGAAGTAGAAGAATTTCATAATGAAAATAACATGAATCAAAACATAAATATGTGGCTATAACATTTATTTTATAAATTCAGGAACATGTCACCGAGGTTCATCCCCATGGTGTCATAAACATTACCAAGTTTATTCACCAATGCATCTTGAAACATGTCATCTCTAGAGATTAAATTATTTACCCAATGCATTAGAGAGCTATCATGGATAAACCTTAATATTTATTTTTTTAAATGTGATCCAAATTTATCACAATAATACATTTCATAAATAACCAATATAGGGTAAAATAATTGGGTTTCATATAAAGATCATGATGTTTTAGAAAGTGATAAAAAACATGATAATTAGGGCATTTATAACCCATGAAAGGGAATGAGGGTTATATTTATGTTAATTAAAGAATAAATAATATAATTTTTATTTATTTATGAACATTAATAGAGACGAAATTGGTCAGGGTATTCAAATTCCTATGTTAATAGAAATTATTGAGAGAAATAGAGATAAATTTAGCAACGAAATTTTTGTAGCATAACAACATTAAAATATGATTTTAGAAAACAATAAAAAGAGAGGAGAAATGGGTAAACCACTCATAAATAACACATATCAATGTATAGAGACTGAGTAAAATATATTTAAGAACATGTTATGCAAATTTGAATGACATACTACAAGGAAAGGAAACATGAAAGAAAAGAGAAGATGTGATTTCTTTTACGAAATTTCGGAAGCCTAACAACTTCACATAAAAATATAGAAAATTAGTTGATGATAGAAGAAAGGGTATCTCATAATTTGGACATAAAATGGAAAAAACTAAGGATATATAATAACATACACCAACAGAATGAAATAGAAACTAGAAGACATAACATAAAGGAAGTCATGACTTAAAAGTGGAGGGTGAATGGTTCCCTTACATTGAAGATTATCTTCGAAATCTCGAAAGTTAGGTCCTTGGGGGGATTGAGGGAACCTTGGGAGTAATCAATGGGATGAATAATGACCCGATCTTCATTGACGTTTATTTTGGAATTAAATGAATGGGGGAATGGGTAGGTATTTTTAGGAAAAGGGAGGGAATATTTAATTAATTTCCAACGGACACCTCATTGGTGGTATTTACAAAACAATGGGATTACACATGGTATTTGCCCATGGAATTGGCCACGTGGAACACCTAATAACGTATAATACAATTAAAAATCCTACAAGATTTATTATATCATGATTACATCATCAATGATATCATTAAACACCTGAAACTCAAAACTGTATTTTCACTATTGACTGAAAATTCAACTATTTCAGAAAAATCCCAAAAATTCACCCTAACCTAATATCAATGCTGTGAATTCAAAAATTAAATCCATTCTATAAAATAAATTTCTAAATATTTTGAATTTAATTTTAAAATAAAATAATTATTTATTCCAAATAAATAACATTAAATCCATAACTCGTTTTGTAACAACTTGAAAATGTAATTTGGTCCCATAAAATTATTTTATAACCATAAGAAAATAAAGTAACAGTTTATGATTTCATTTTATGAAAATAAATTTCCATTTTAAGTTATTAAGTTAATTATAAAATTGTAAATAATGTATTTATGATATAAAAAATACCAAAACTTCTACTTTGTTTGTTTTTTTCACTTTTAGGATATCTAAATTGTATTTCTACATTCATGGGTGAAGTTTCAATTTTTTGGCCGATTTAGTATTCATTACTATCCATAAGGGTGTGTTACTATTAATACATTACTATTGATTAAAAATTAAGTTGATCTTATTAGACTCAAAATATATTACGGGTCACAATTGTAGAAGACCATTATTGGAAAATCATTTTACATATTTAATTATTTAATGTTTACATTAATATTTTAAAACAACCTTTTTTCTAAAGTTCATTAGTATTATGTAACTTCTATAAATTCATCCTACATTTATCAAGACATTTTAAATTCACAAATTTTACCATAAGAAGAAATAAAAATTTTATTTATACCAAGGGATTACCAAAAGTATCAAAGGCCTCGTTACATATCCCCTTACAAAACCTTCATAGGACCTAAGTGTAAGGTGTGCTATAGTGATAGAATCTGGGGGTGGATCGTACAATATTGCTCAATTGGTGATTTCTATGAGCTTTAACAACTTCCTTAGGGGATTCTGTTCAAGCTTCACATATTGAAGCTCAGCTTGGGCATGGTCTAGAGCATAGCCCAGAGATGCTACCACCTTCCCATGCTCTGACAGATGGGTTTCATATGTCCCGAGCCTACTGGATGAGGCCATCAACTCTACGTTATATACTAATTTACCAGGATCACTTGTATTTATAAAAAATAATTATAACCAAATGATTTTAGTTTCCAATGATCATATTGACCAACACTCATATTGACCAACAGTCATATAATAGTCGAAACCCAAATGTATCAATTCATTAATTAGAGGATATAGTTTAATGGGGTATAAAATTAAATAACACACTAATTTAAGAAAAGAATATTATTAAAATGTTCGGGTCGTTATAGACATGGATGAAATATATACCTATCCAAGAAGAGAAATAATATTGACTTCTGTTTTAATCATTTTTTCCTGATTCATTATCCAAAGAGTTAGAAATTTGAATGATAATATGACATCTCAATTATTATCTATAGGTTAAGAAAATAGATCGATGTTAAGTAGGATGGATTATAATATTCCTTTAATGAAAATAAATTCAGTCCCAGAAAAGTTAAAATGTAATATAAATCAATACATATTTGGAAATATTTAAAATATAACCCAGTAAAAGAGTAACATTAATTTAGAAATTAATAACAATTAATAAATATGTAATCAGGTTAAACACACCAAAGGGGTAGTATATACACCACATAAAATTCAATATGTTTTTAATACCAAATATGTCTCAATAGAGTGTAAATTTAGATTAAATCCTTTACAAATATTCTATCATTGCAGTGAGGATTAAACAGTCAAGTGAATTGGAATATCAAATAATAATAAAAAATATGTTGAAATAAAAAATTGTACAATCATAGGTCAATTAACACATAATCAGTGCATAACATAGTTAATGAAGTAAAAGTATATCATATAGGAAATTGAGTTATAAATCCCTTTATAGTTTTAATAACATTCCAATCAATTATCCTTAAAATAGAATGATTGAATAGAAACATTGAATAATATAAGTAAATATGTATTAATAATATAAAATTTCAAAATTATGTTATATACACCATATAAAATAAATTATGTGTATAATAAAACATAATTATTAATGAAGTAATATTGAGACAAAAAATCATACCACTGATATGACATCGTTATTAAAATTCTTAATCTCCAATATTATAAATATGGAATTATTATAAATCTATTATAGAACCATATAAATACTTATAATATAATATATTATCCTCGTATTACATTTCAACCTTCTTTCATTAACAATTAATTATTTAAATCATCATTTCTTAGCATTAACCATTTTATTTTCTATGTATATATTGATATGGAAGTAAAAATACTTATAATTTAATCTTGTATCGATCATCTTTAGGATTTTAATAAATATATAAATATCATATATATTAATTATACATATATTTACAGTCATCCATAAATGGTATGGATAGAAAAATGAATTATATTTTTCATGGATATGGTAGGATGTACGTACCCATGAATGTTATTTTTACTTTTCAACAGATTGAATGAAAGAAGGGAAAATAATAATTCAAATATCAATAATTGTTATTATATCACTTATATCATATATATTAATCTAATCTACCCTTATTAATAGCCATGTTGAATTTAAATTAAAAAAATATCATTACATTGTGGAGGTGGTAGTCCACACATACACATGATCAAAATTATCATTTTTTAAGGATTTATATGTTTTTAAGGTTAATGTAATATTATAATTAAGGATGAATAATTATTTCATAATTATCATATATAAAAATTAATTTTATATTTATAATCATGCATGTAGAATGGTGATGGAAAACAGATTATACTGATGTGGAGAGATGATAAGTCATTTGTATGCAAGAGATATGTTTTTTTCTTTTTGAAGGATTGAAAATAAGTCTAAATTTTTTATCATAACCACAATAACTTCGAAAAAAAATTATGATACTATAGTAATTATTTTATAATGGGTATAATAGATTTAGATGAAAAATAAAATGAATAAATTCAAATGTACTCGATTAAGAGTTATATCTCTTTGTTTTGAAACTTCTTTTCGATTACACATTATACATTGATAGTTTTTCATTTTTGAATGGACTAAAGATATAGGAAGTTCTGATGGAATCAAGAAAGGTATTATGTCAATAATTGGCTGATTTTTAAGGCTCAATATGTGTGTACAAGATAGGAGGGGTGTAACCTTTTACAGGGGAGGGAAAGGACACACATGGAATTACTTATAAGATTAAATAATATATATCATAATAATGTGAAGTGAAATAAAGGTTCCCATAATTCAAAGAAAATATGTTAAAGTGTAGGAAGAAACTAATCAATCACATTCAAGCATTTTTGGGATAAATTTAATCTTTATCATCTCATTAAACCACATTAAACCTGGTTTATCCTTAATTATGATAACTCAACGTTTTTCCATTATAACAAAATTATATAAACAAAAATCAAAAGTGTCCTTCTAACTATATTTATAGATGATGATTCAAAATTTGAATCCATTTTATAATATTTCATTTTTATACATGATGGAAATTATTTTATAGTCCATTAATCAATGTTTAAAATAAAGCCATTAGAAATATTTTTTATAATGTTGTTATTCCCATTCATATTGCCAATTATAATTTCTAGGTTATAAAATTTAAGTATAAATAATAATAAGTTAATTATATTTCATGTGTTTTTAAAAATATTGTTCCTTTTAATGTAATATAATCTAATATATGAAATTTATTTAATTTCAAATAATTCTACAATTTTTTTGTGTTATATTATACCCCCTTAAACAAATTATGCTCTTATAATATTATCCTGATAAAAAATGCTTCAATATTTGAAATCATATTCATTGAAAATATATATGATGCATTTGTATAAAAAAAGCTTTGAAAATGGGAAGTCAGAAACATAAAGTTAACACGAAATAACAGATATTAGTGTTTCCAGATTATGAGAACATTGGTGGGAAATTAAAATATTTACATGGAGGAGAATACTATTTTATAATTAATAATATAGTGTGATATTTAACATGGTTAATATAATGTTAATAGGCACAAAACCATAAATCAATAAGGGATAAAATAAAATCAATTTATTTGAAAAGAAAGCTTAATGAATAACATTTTTATTTGAAGGTAATTTTTGTAAATGTTGATGGATTCTGTTACAAACAAGATTATGAAAAAAACAATTATACTTACTTAAAAAGTATAATGTCACCATAATATCAGCTCGTTCTATATAAAATGTGTATTAATTATTTTTTTCATTCCAAAAATACTAATTTAACATTCAATGGATCAAAAGATCTATAAAAGAATGACCAGTCATTCCCTATGACTCTTGATAATCACCATATCCAAAATATTTATCAATGGTTATCAAATATGGATAAATATTCATGTGAATAAATAATACATTAATGTAAGTAAGTCAACAATAAAACCATTGGGTTAATAAAGATCACTCCATAAATAAGTAACCCTATATCACTAATATCAACAACAAACTCAGCATTAAAGAATGTTTTAACCTAAAAAGTTATATCATAACCTTCATTTTACATGTCAAAAAATATGATAACATTCTTCCTAAATATTCATTTATTCTAAATATAAAGTTTATATATATCTCAACCCAAAAAAACATGTTTTCAAATAAGATTTATCACATAAAAATCACAACAATTATAAAATATTTGATCCTATAATATGCTTCCCGAAATCAACTTAATCATTATCCATCAAATATTTTAAATAAAAAAAATCATACTAATGAGGGCATCATGTAGGCATGTGGTAGGTGTTGCATCCTTTTCACCATTCGTTTATGGGTTCAGTGCCAGTGAACTTTCCATATGGGATCAGTTTTTTCTCAGCCTATGAGATATCTTTTTTCAAAAACAATATTAATCTAATTCATATAACATAACTAAAAATAAAATAAACACCCTCAAAAATAAATTTAATCATCAAATTACTTTTTAACAACTTTTGTTCTCTATAAAGCATATTTTTTTCATAAAAAACATTAATAATTTATTATTATATTCTTAAAATTATAATAATACTAAATCATATCAATAAATTTTACCATATTCCCAAATATATAAAATCATTATTCCTCAAATAACCTCATCACTGAGACATATACTAAACCATAGGGTTGTATTTTAAAAAATGTCCCTCAAAATATCATAAAACATGTTGAAATCTTATCAAATATAACCTTGAAAAGTGGTATCCATTCTTTAAGCATCTTATCATCCATGTACTAATCAACCCATGTCACTTTATGATTATCACATTTCACTATGGAATGCCATAGCTTTATATGGGTAATATTGTCACATTCATCATTATGGTGTATACAGAAATTGTAAATTAACCTAAGAATATCCCACAAGTGTATCAAACTAGGTCTATATTAAGGGATCATCAATCATCTACTAGAATAATGGTTGACATCTTCTAAACCAACTCTTTTCTGGTTTATTACCCATGTAATCATCTGTTCCAAAAACATGACCACATATAGTTAACAGAAAAGGTTTTATTTTTAGGAAAACTACATAATCACCACCATACCAAAAAAGTATGATATTATTCTATAATTATACATATCTCCACATCAGTTATTATGTTTATGTTCACTAATATATATTTTCCTAAATCTAGTTATCTATGTATCTACTATGATTTCGCTAACTCCTACTGTAACAACTCCAACTCCAGTAACCCAGTGATGGTGTATTCATTATTACATTAGAACAAAATACATGAAATTATTTAACAAAGGTAAAAATAGTGTACTAGTTTTATTAAACTATATACACACATTATTCTTATTTCACATTGGAAATAAAATATAAATCAGAATGAATGTTATTATTCCACATCCATAAACTCATTCAATGATTCTTTCATCAAATCAAAAGGAAAAAAATAGTGGTTGATATCATATTCTATATAATTCTTACATACAATGGATTATATATCGAGTAAATACATAATAATCAATAAGAAATGTAATTAACTAAAAATTCATTCAGTTTAATCCATCACATGATTTTGTAATGTATTCATCAATAATATCGATGTAATAATCTCATGGATTATAATAACTAGATTCTCAATGAATAAAATGATAAATTACATATTTAAGGATCCCATACCTAATGATATATTTACCATCAAGAAAATATTCCAACAAAGTTTAATCAATGGGTAGGTATACAAAAAAACCATCTATTATGGCTACCTAATTGGTTTGTCTCTAGAGACCTATCAGTGCCTCATGGGGATATATAATTTCTTAAAAGACCCATAAATACGTTTGCAATGCATTTCTCACATATTAAATAACAAATTCAACTCATATATAGTATGATTTATCATGAAATATTCATATTGAGTGATGAATATAGAATATTAAATGTTTCCCTGGTCAATCCAATAACATTCATTAAAAGGCACTAATTATAGAAATGGTATATGTCTTAAGAAATAATCATATCCATGATACAAATAATATGGAAAATTAAGTGGAATGTAATTTGAAGATAAAATAATCAAAAGGAAGTGAAAGTTTTAAGATAAATTTAATTACCATGAAATTAATCCACATACTATATATGACCACTAATTATTTGTAAAAGTAGTTTTGTATGTAAAATCAAAAAATCATTAAATAGAATTAAATTAAAAAAATCATTTGCAATTACTTATAATTACAAAATTTTATTTATAAAACCATTGAAAACTTGTAGAATAAGTTAAATAAAATAAATTAGTTATGGTTCTAGGAAACTCTCTTAACCCTGTAAATTTAAAAAATAAACATTCCTTCAACTTTTGGTAAATAAAATTGAATATTACCTTTATATAAAACATTAGAAAGATTCAATTATTTAACGTCCTAGTTCCGGGTACCACCCAAAGGTGCCTCATACCTGGTTGGTCACATGGCCTCAAACGTATTTCCATGAATGCTAGAGGTTTCTAACTATAAGTGAGGGAATTGGGTGTGACAGTAGGGAAACTATTCCCTCATTGGAAGAGTAACACAATGTAATTGGAAATTAGAAATCAATAGTGGATGTAGTATTACTATACAATTAGTAAACAATGGAAGACCGAATATAGGTAAACGACTTGAACATAAATATATATATATATTATGATTCATGTCAGAAGTCTGTTGTAAATGTTCCAAATAAGTCACAATGTTGTAATATAGTACTAATCAAAAGTAAAAGGGAAAACAAGTAAACAACTCCTCCAGCATCAGAAGAATCAACTTGGTCCCATGCACTACATCTCTATAGTAATAATGTACCTAAAGTAAAAGCGATATTTCTCTAATATATACGTACAATAATATAATCTATTTGGTCCCAAAATGATGACCCAAAGAGGGTGTGAGATGAATCTCAATAGGCAACCTCGCAATGATTTGTTCCTAACTATTAGTGAATATATATAACCGGAAAATATTCCATATTATGTAATAAATAAGGATGTATTAAATAGTAAATATTCCTATAGTTTCAACAACATTGATTTACACTCATTAATTATTCAACCAATCATCCACAAGAAACCCTCTTTGAATGTTCTTATAGCATAACCCGTCTGGTTCAACTTATCATTTAACAATAATCATATAACGAACTACTAGGATAGCTCACACAGACTAACTCCTTTGATATCGTGAAAACAAAGTCTCTTTGAGGAAGCCCTCACTGTCAATTCCACCAATAGTCTTTTAACGATTAACTATAGACTCCTTTAGAAATCAGTAAACACCAATTTCTCATGTGATCTCATAATGATAAATATAGACACTCTGAGGGAGAAATCAACCTCAACCACCCTATAGACCCTTGGTGTGAAAATTATAATAGACACCTTGGGGAAGGCATCAACGTCAACTCCTCCTATGGTTTCACTACACGAGGTTCCCACAACCTTGTATAATGCAATCTTGCAAAAATGATATTCAAAATCAATATCAAATCAAAAATTACTACTTGGATAACAACTACAATGCATGTCACAAGCATGTCATACAATAATCCACTACATCCTAACAAAAATAGGCAAGTAAATCAAAGCATACTAATAGGAAAAACTAGACCCAATGGAAAATATAAAACAAAAAAGGGAAAACACATCCATATAAATGTAAGTAACCTTATTTACAATCAAAAACCCATACTCTTGAAAACAAGGCATGGAAGTCATTAACAGGGTTAAATTCCCTAAACACACAATACCCTAATCTAAGGTATTATGCACTTTTAGAACATATAATACAACAAAAATCTTAAAAAGGGAACAAACCTCCTACCTCACTTTTGTACGATCAATATAGTTGAGTCTCAAACTTTGATTCAACGTAGAACATCGTAGATCTACAAAAATTTCAAAAACATTCAACCTTGATCTACTCATGTAAGATGTGAAAACAAGATGAGAGGCTCTAGTGGAAGGAAGAACTCACTAATAATATTCAAACACAGTCGATGGTGTTCAATTTAGAGCACATACGGTTGATTAGGGGATCAAGGAAGAATCAACAATATCCATCTCTCTTGGACGAGACGATTATAGAAGAAGATGATTCTATAAATGAGACGTAGTCCCAGTCATTTTTAAAAAATAAAAATAAAAGAACATGGCAGGTTCATTTAATGTACATGTTATGTACATTCCATAACCGGTCTCTACTTTAGGTGGTCTCCAGGTCACCCTACAAGGCCATGTACTCGACCGATACACAACCAGTACACGACATCCTACAGAAACTAGGTACACGGCGTGTACACATAAGTACACAGTGTGTACTCCTGAAATTTTAAAAAAACTATCATTTTTCCTATAAAAATCATCCAAAAATATCCACACTTTAGATGTAGATCTGGGTTCTTAAAAACATCCCCCATTAAAGAAATGTGTCGCCGAATTTCCCTAAGAAGTGACAAATGAAGATTCTGTAATTGCTCCAGCCCCTATGATCACACATCAGTATCCATCTCCCATGTCTTGTCTTGAACTAACATGTGCTTTCAAAGCACCCATACTATAGGAATAGACCATCCACAGAGAACCATCATGTTGTGAGCATCAATCTGGTTTGGATGCTCCTTAAAAAATGTGACCACCTCCAACTCAACCTCTTCAGGATGGAAAACATGAGATGGGTTTGAGAAGGAATGTAATAGCTGACAAATGAGGAATACATTGTTCATAGACCGATAATTTTTAGAGAAATACAACTGATAGGAAACCGGCTCAACCCTCTCCAAAACCTCAAACGGTCTAATGTATCTCGGTGAAAGCATTCCTATCTCATGATCCTCATATGTCCCAACCTCGGTGTGACCTGTAGGAAAACATGATCTCCAACCTCTAACTCTAGAGGTCTTCTCCATCTATCTGCATAAGACTTATGTTGTGACTCTGCAGTATCCATCCTCTTCTGAATCAACTTTATCTGCTCTGTGGTTTCCTAGAAAAGATGGGGTTCCACCATAGCTCCCTCTCCAGCTTCCTACCAATATAGTGGTGATAGGAATGGCCTACGGTACCAAGCCTCATATGGTTCTATCTGAATAGTTTTTTTTTGAAAACTATTATTGTAGGCAGACTCCACCAGATGCATGTTCTTCTCCCAATAACCTCCAAAATCAAGGATGCATGATCGAAGAATATGCTCTACCACCTGAATTGTACACTCGGACTGGCCATCTATATGCGGATGGTAATATGTACTCAAAACTAAAAGTATACCCATAGACTTCTGTAGACCCTTCCAAACCTGATAAGTAAAACATGAAACCCTATCTGAAATCATCATGTGTGGAACCCTTTATAAATTTATAATCTCCCGAATGTAAAACCTTCCCAACTCATCAACATTGAAGGACTCCTTTATTGGTAAGAAATGAGAAACCTCTGTGAGTCTATCAATGACAACCCAAACTACTTTATTCTCTTAAGGTGACACTAGTAAAGTAGTTTCTAATCCCATAATGACATCATTCAACTTCCACTCTGGAAAGGGTAATCGTTGAAAACGCCCTACAGGTCACTGATGCTCCGCCTTCACCTGCTAGCAGGTGGAACACCTCATGAAAAAACGAGCATCATCTCTCTTCATTCCTGGACACCAATACTGACGGTGTAGATCTGATACATCTTGGGGACACCAGGATGAACTCCCCAAATTAAGGAATTAAAATCCCTCATTATCTCCTCACTTATGTCTACTAACACACATACGAGTCCATGAAAATGAAATATCTCATCCTTTCCTATGGTCTATCCCAGAATAGGTTCCCCTTATGACCCACCCTTTCTTATAACAAGGCCTTCAGAATATGATAGACTCCATATTCGCACTCGATCAAGTAGAGTAGAGGTAACAACCACAGAAGAAAGAGATGTCCTCCCCTATCTGTCATGAACATCCAAATGCATCTTAGAGAACATAGCCATAAGGTGCCACTCACTTTAGGCCTCCTGAACTTCATGTATCTGAGTCCTCCTACTCAGCACATCAGCCACTACATTGCCTTTGCTAGGTGTGTATGCAAGCTCAATGTCAAAGCACTGAAGGTACTTAACCCAGCTTCACTATCACTAGTTTAGATCACGCTGTGAAAATATATACATGAGTCTTTTGGGGTCAGTGAATACCATAAAATTATCTCCAAACAGATAAATTCTCCAACTACATAAAGCATGAACAGTAGAAACAAACTCAAAATCATGCGTCAATAAATTCCACTCATGTGGCCACAACTTCCGAGACCTGTACGCAATGACACCTTCCCCTGGAATAAGCACTGCTCCCATCCTGATACCTAATCCATCATTGTAAACTATATAACTCTAGTCAGGATTTGGAAAAACTATTATTGGTGATGATGTTAATCTCCCTTTTAGCTCCTGGGAGGATGAATTGGTGGAATTTTCTCACAGGTACTTCACACCATTCTTAGTCAGGAACGTCAGTGGCATTGCTAACCATGAAAATTATGGTATGAAATGTATGTAGTAACTAGATAAACATAGAACACTATGTACCTCAATGAAAATCTTTGGCTGCTCCTAGGGTTAAACTACTCTCAATTTCTCTAGGTCTGCTGATACTCCTATATCTAAGATAATATGACCCAAGAAGTGAATATGGTCCCTCCCAAGGGGAATTTTTAGATCATAGAATATAACTAATGCTCTCTCAGTGAACTCAAAATGATCTCAAGATGGGTAACATGGTCGATTTGAGTTTGATAGTACACCAA
The DNA here is from genome assembly GCA_963277665.1 of Viscum album. Lineage (NCBI taxonomy): Eukaryota > Viridiplantae > Streptophyta > Magnoliopsida > Santalales > Viscaceae > Viscum > Viscum album. Next base: position 327,846,007 of record OY728152.1, on the reverse strand, counting down.
GATATCTTCCTCGAAAACCACCATGAAGGAATCCATGTATAGATGGAACACTCAGTTCATTAGTGCCATAAAAACTGCAGGTGCGTTCGTGAGAGCGAACAACATAACAACATAATTGTATAGACCATACCTACTCAAAAATGTTGTAAGAGTTATATTATATAGTATAACATGAAACTTATTGACACAAGATCTTATGTAAATCTTCAAGAACACCTGGTCTCCCCGAAGTTGATTGAAGTGATCCCCAATCCTCAGATGGGGGTATTAGTTCTTGACTGTCTACTAGTTCATCTTTTGATAATCGAAATTATGTCAGAGTGTACCATCCATCTTCTTCATAAAAAGCACCTGAAAAACCCAAGCAGAAGTATTAAGTTGGATGAAACCCTTTTCTTGTTACTCGTCTAACTACTTCTTTAGCTCCAATAACACTAGTGTAGACATCCTATAAGGAGGAATGAACATTGGTGTTGCTTCTATAATTAGCACAAACGAATGTTATACCTCTCGCTCCAGAACAAAACAAGAAAATTATTCCAGAAATACATATATAAAATGATCCACCAATACTATAATGTTCATCTGTGATGTTCCCTTTATATCCAGATACAGAATACCAATCTGGGTTGTAACTTCTCCCAACCCATGATGCTTGGGTCCCACTCTGCTTTCGTGGACACTCCATTCATTCCCATATAGAAAAAAACCCATTTATGGTGATGTGAAACTCAACCAAAGATGATAGGATTTGTAAAAATCCTGATAGGGAACCAACCGGTGCATTCTAAGAATGAAATCATAGCATGTCATCTCTAAGACACAGAGGAACCATAAGAAGTGACACCCGCCGACCTCAAGATGGAACTCCTTGCACTAACGTCCAGTAGCTATAATAGTCCCCAAAAGAGTTTCTATCATCAATATATCAGTATAATTAATGATACAGGGCCCCATGCTCTGCACAATAGCAACATATATGAAACTATATGAATCCCCTGTATCTAAAAGTTCAAAAACTAAAACTAAAGAAAACCAGAATATTAACTCTAAATGTAGAGGGTCCGAGATCATAATATTACTAATTCTGATACACTAAATAAGTATGACATCTACCATATCCATACGACCCTGCATGACCACCCTAAACTGATCCACCCTATTGTCATTAAATTCCTGGCGACTGGCTAACATGGCCACAACCTGCAACTCATCCTGAGCAGCTAGATCAACTCAAGTTCCCAGTCTGATGCGAAACTTGTGGTCCTTCTCCTGAATGAGGAGTCATAGAATAACCTTCATCACCATCTACTGGTGATAATAACTGATAGAGACACTGAAGATGGCCCATCATGCCGCATGATTGGCACTCAATTGGTTCTCGCGAGAAATGTGGCCTCATATTCCATCCATTCCTATACTGGTATCATTTTACCTTGCTACCTGAAGGTGTATCCCGCCTACTTGGATCTCCACAATTAGACACTCTGAGGTGCTTCCTACAATCATCCAGAGAAGCACCAACTCTGGATGTAGAGCCACCCTGGCCCCCAACACCAGAATCCCCCATGTTGCTCTTGGTGATCATCACCTGGTTGACTATGGATGATAAAGTCATCAAACTGAATATGTTCACCTAAGATCAGTTGTCATTACTGAGACCATCCTCAAACTTCCTCTCTAGTAATAACTCATCACCCCTAGAATGTGTGGGAAGTTATGCAGCTCTGTGAAATGAGAATAATACTCCATGACTGAGAGTGTACCATGATCAAATCTAATGAACTCTTGGGCATAGTCCTCCCTCAACGTATAAGGGATGATATAGTCATAGAATGTATTTTGGAACACATCCTAATCCATGACATGCTAGAAGCCCATCGATGATATCACATCCCTGTATCTATTAGAAGAATCCTAAAGCATGTTCTAAAGGAGCTTCACCCTCCACTCTAGAGGGGTCTCGAGATGCTCGAAGATAGATAGCTTGTCTTCTAAACACGGCACTTCAGAATTATGTACTCCATCCCTGGAGAAATATAGGGGATTCTTCTACCAAAAATCCTGCATCAATTCTGCCATAGATGAGTTAGGAGGTAGTGCTCCATGTAATTTCGGCATCATCTTCATGATGCCTTCTCAGATATGTGCATCAAACCCTATATTCGTAAAGATAGATGGTGCTAATATAAGCACAACATGAGTGTTTTCTAGTATTATATTGTCTACCTTTTTCGGTGTCTGATCATTTCCTTGTATCTGACGAACAACCAGAGGACGTCTTGGTGGCATGAATCTACAAGGTCAAACACCCAACATAGTCATGATTAACCAGTAATGAAAATAAGAAGTACCAGAGGGGAATATGATAAAGATACAATTAATGTTTTACCAAACATGGATACACAACATGTATTACCCCTACATGGTGTGTTACCATAAGCCTTTATATGGGCGTGTACTTCTGCCAAAACTGGACATGTAACATCCCCATACACAGGATGTGTTCCTCCCAAGGATATGACATGTACTTGAAATATCTTCTCCTTCCCATGTTCCTATACATGGATAATCCATATGAATTTCATAGAATAAAACAATACATCGTGTTCACCTAAAACACGATGTGTACCACCTGTATTTCAACCTCTCGTATTTTTAGTCACATGGTCTGGGACATGGTCAACTAAACACGGAGTGTTCAAGATGGACATGGCATATACTACAATGTTTTTCATCAACCCTTGTTGTTAGTCACATAGATCAATACACGATCATATAACATGTCATGTATGCCCAGTGCACTTCATGTTCTACCAAACAAAACCCAAACCCGTGTCTCTACCCAAATAGTCATTCACATGGTTAAGGACTATACAGAGTGTACATATAGTACATGGCGTGTACAAAATAAAAAACATTTTCATTCTAAATATATGGATACATGGCGTGTATTTATCATCACACACCATGTATTCTATGTTTTTCCATATAGTTAGCCTTAGAAACTACTTTAGAAACACAAAAAACACAGAAAGAAGCAGTAATTTGCCAAATTATGATCTATGAGTGCCCATAATCCCTGTGAATCATTGCTCAGCATCTTATACATGTACATCAAAAGGAATAACTGTGCAACCAATCACATAATCCACCAAATTCAGATCCATGAGGACCCATAACACCTTATGGACCAATGTCTGGAATTCATTCAAAGAAACATTAAACATTATAAATACACTATCAAACAGGAGGTATTCTATCAAGGCATCTATCACAACAACATGCATATCTTTCACTATAACACCCAGGTTCCGGAATCCACCCAGATGCACCCTGTACCTGGTTGGTCACATGGCCTCAAGCGCATTTCCCCAGATGCTAGAGGCTGCTAACTAGCAGTAAGGGCATTGGGTATGATAGTGGGGAAACTATGCCCTTATTGGAAAAGTACACAGTGGAAGTAAACAACAGATACAATAGTATATGAAACAAATATCCAACCATAGTAAACATCGTAGGACTAAACAATAAAAAACTGGAGAAGACACATATATATGAATTGATTCATGACACAAATGCCTAAGAAAGCATCCAAAAAAGTCACAATGTTGAATAAAATACTAAGACAATGTACAGAGGAAAATAAATAAGAAACTCCTCAGCATCGAAAGCCTCAGCTTGGTCCCATGCTCTCCGACTCCAATTCAGGTCATGAACTTGAAGTCGAAGGGTGCTTACCATTATCTATACATACAACAATATAACCCTTTTGGGCTCAAAATAATGGCCCAAATAGGGTGTGGGACTAAATACCAGTAGGAAACCAGCCGAAGAATGGTGCATATAAGTCAGTGAGCATATGGAAAGTAATAGTACAGTAAGCAATAACAGTAAATAGTAAATAATATAATACTAATATTAAACAATCCACAGATCAACAAGCAGCCGTGAAGCAAACAGCTAACCACAAATAAGAATCCCTCTTGGAAATACTCACCGCCATCCCCTCTAGTCTTATCCATGAAGTACCAACAACCCTCTTGGAAGTACACTTAGCCCAACCCCTCTTTTTTAGTGATATGAAATTATAAGACTCTTTGAGGATGTACGCTCGGTCAATTCCTCTTATAGTTTAAGGTAGTGAGGGAATCTCTAAGTAAGATCACACTGTCAATTCCTCCTATAGCCCCAAGGATTAGAGACTCTCTAAGGAGGCTCACTCGGCCAATTCCTCCTATAGCCTCAGGTCTATCACAGACTCTCTGAGGAAGCTCGCTCTGTCAATTCCTTCTATATCATGGATTGGTTTAAGGAAATTAAAGAAAAACAACGACTCTCTATGAATCTCACTCGGTCTATCCTCCAATAATCTATAAAGCACAAGAATCTATTAGGAATCTCACTCAGTCTATCCTTCTGTAGTCTATAATCTCTAAGACTCTCTGGGAAGCCACTCGGTCAAACCCCTATTGTCTATAATGTCCACGACTCTCTGAGGAAGCTAACTCAGTCTATCCCCTTATAATCTATAGCACCAGGTTCTCACAGCCCCATGAAATTCAGTGCATAATGATGCTATAAGGACAATGTAAACCTACAGAGCTACTTGAATAAACAGTCTAAATCATAACAAGCATGTTAGAGAAAAACACTCCTTCCTATGGTCACAAGGCGTGGAAAATAGGTATAACAACCAAAGGGTGAATAAGACCGAGAAGGTCGTAAAAATAACAAGGCATGGGAAAATATCAAATCATAGAAACAATCCTCATACATGACCAAATTAACTCTACAAAAGCATACAAGTAATGCAGGAAAACAACAGGGAAAAAACAGTAAACATGCAATACCTCTTTCACGGGTATTGGTTGAATTTGCACATAGAACTCAGAGGATTTGAAAGGAAAGGCACAAATCACCTACCATGATGCTAGGAGATCAATATACTTGATCCCCGAGGCTTGAATATCTTTAGAACATCATAGATCTATAAAAACTTCCAAAACTATCAACCCATGATAACTTGACAAAGATGAAGAATTGGAAAACAAAGCTATAGGAGAAGGAAAAGCATACCACTGCAGTTCCAACGCGATCGATGGAGGTCGATTAGGAGAACGAACAGAGGCTCGTTGACTCAAAGGTGATCCACGGCCTTATGTGACGCACTTGGTCGAAGAAGATGGACAAAAACACAGTTCTATCGATTAGACGTGACCCCAGTCAGCTTATTGAAAAAAATACACACCGTGTACTTTTTGAGTACATGACCTGTACTATGATTTTACGTACTCTACATTATGCAGCGTCCACATCACCCCTACATGGTCGTGTGTGTGGCCCGGACACGGCCAACACACGGCCTCACTCGGCAAGGCAGTACACGTCATGTACTTCAACAATTTATAGAAACACCTCTTTTCTCAAAAACTCCAGAAAAAGGAAAACATACCTAAAATGATTGTCTGGGATCTTACAAACTTTCTCTCTTAAAGAGATTCATCCAAAAATTTCCTAGCGATATATAGAAGAAGAAACCCTGAATAGCTCCGACCACTGCGATCATACATCGGCCTCCCTCTCCCATGTCTCATCCTGTACTCACTCATTCTACCATAGCACTTGTACCGGAGGAATAGACCATCCATGAAGAACGTTCGTACTGTGATTGAAAATCTACATAGGATGGCCCTCAAATGATGAATTTGCTTCGAGTTCAACCTCCTCAGGTTTAAAGACATGAAACGGGTCTGAAAAGTAACGTCGGAGCTAAGAAATGTGGCAGACATCATGCATATCCTCGTACCTCGGAGGTAACTACAACTGATAGGCAACCGGGCTAACTCACTCCAATGCCTCAAATGGCCCGACGTACTGTGGTGAAATTTACCCTGTCTCCGAATCCCCTTGTGTCCCAACCTCGGTGTGACATGCCTGAAAACCTGTTCCCCAACGTCGATCTCTAGTGGTCATCTAAACTGACCAGCATAAGAATTTTGTTGAGACTGTCCTATAGCCATCCTATTTTTAATCAACTCAATCTACTTTGAGGCCTCCTATACAAGACGTGGTCCTATCAAAGCTGCCTATCCTAACTCCAGCCGGCATAAAGTAGATCGGCATGGGCTACCATACAAAGCTTCGTAAGGTTCCAACTGAATAGTCGCCTGAAAATTGTTGTTTTAGGAGAACTCCAGAATAGGTGTATTCTTCTCCAAAGAACATCCAAGGTCTATAATTTAAGCTCAGAGCATATCCTGAAGCACCTGAATCGAACGCTCGGACTGCCCATCTATCTGGGGATTTTATGATGTAATAAAAAGTACCTGTGTACCCAACGCCTTCTAAAGACCCTGCCAGAACTGAGAAGTAAAATGAGAATCCCTGTCTGAAAAAATGGACTGTGGAACTCCATGTAGATGCACAATCTCTCAGATGTACAATAGCCACAGTTCATCGACACTGATGGCTTCCTTGATCGCCACGAAGTGAGCAACCTTTGTAAGCCTATCGATGACAACACAAACAACACCATTCCCTCAAGGCAACCTTTGGAACCCAGTCACGAAGTCCATCACGACATCATTCCACTTCCACTCTAGAATGGGTATCTGCTGCAAAAGAACTGATGGTCGCTGATGCTCCTCTTTCACCTACTGACAAGTGGAAAACCTCATGACAAAACCAGAATCATCTCTCTTCATACCGAGCCACCAATACTGGCGGTGTAGATCACGATACATCATGGTGATTCCAGGATGTACTGCCCAAACTGAGGAATAGAAATCCTACATCAGCTCCTCGTGTATATCTGCTGGCACCCATATGCATCCCTGGAAATGCAAGATCTCATCCTCACCCACTGTCCATCCAGGGAGAGGGTCCTCTGCTGACACACACTCCCGCAGGAGTAGGCCTTCTGAGTCTGATAGCTGCCTCATCCGTACCCGATCAAGAGGTGTAGAGGTAACATTTACAGAAGATAGAAGTCTGCCCTTCCTTGTCGTTCACCTCCAAATGCACCTTAGAGAATAGATCCATAAGCTACCACTCATTTATGGCCTCCTGAACTGCCTGTATTTGAGTCCTCATTCTCAATGCATCAGCCACTGTGTTGCCTTTACCAGGTGTATTGACAAGTTCAATGTCAAAATACTGAAGGTACTCAACCCACCTTCACTGTATAAAATTCAGATCACGCTAAGTGAAGATGTTCTTGAGACTATTGTGGTCGGTGAAAATCACAAAAATTCTCTCCCAGAAGATAATGTCTCCAACAATGTAAATCGTGGACAATAGTAGCTAACTCTAGATTGTGCGTCGTGCAATTCCTCTCATGTGGCCCCAACTACCGATACTTGTACGCATAAACTCCATCTCCCTTCATAATCACGTCTCCCATACCAATAGCTGATGCATCACAGTAAATAGTATAGCTATTGCTCATCTCAGGAATGAGTAGTATCAGTGTTGAAGTCAATCCCTCTTTCAGCTCCTTAAAGGCTGACTCACAAGAATATGACCACAATAACCTTGCACCCTTCTTAGTCAAGCCCGTCACTGGCGTTGCTAAGCGTGAAATGTCCTGAATGAAATGCATGTAGTATCCAACCATCCCTTGAAAACTTCTAAACTCAAATGCATTCTTTGCCTGCTCCTAGGAAACTTTTTCTCTCACATTCTTCGGTTCTACTAATATTCTTCTCTCTGAGATAACACGACGCAAGGAGTGAAATTGATCCTTCCCAAAGTGTCATTTTGAGAGCTTTTCATAAAAATGATTCTCTCTCAGTGTACTCAAAATGATCTCATGATGTGTGGAATGGTCGAGTCGAGTGTTAGATAACACCAAGATATCATCCACGAAAACCACCATGAAGGAATCCAAGTATGGATGGAACACTCGGTTCATCAGGGCCATGAAAACCGCAGGTGAATTCGTGAGACCGAATGGAATAACCATATACTCGTATAGAAAATACCTACTTCGGATGGCTGTAAGAGGTATATATGATGGTATAACGTGCAACTAAAGGTAATCAGACTTTAAGTCAATCATCAAGAACACTAGGACTCCTCAAAGCTGATCAAAGAGATCATTGATCCTCAGCAAGGGATATCGGGTCAAGACTGTCAACTGGTTTAGCTTCCAATAGTCCACACCAATCCTAAGGGTAATGTCTTCCTTTTTAGCTAACAGGATAGGAAAACCCCAAGGAGAAGTACTAGGTCAGATGAAACTGTTTTCCTTTAAGTCCTCCAACTATTTCTTGAGCTCTTGTAACTCATGTTCAGCCATCCTATAAGGATGATTGGACACCAGTTCCACTCCTGGATAGAGATTAATCGAGAAGTCTAACTCACACTCTGGAGGCAAACCTGAAATTTCCTCTGGAAAGAAATCTCTGAAATGATCCACCACTGGAGGAATTTCTAACTATGAAGTCCCCTGGTCATCCAGATAAAGACTGGAAATCTGGGCTATAAGTCCTCCTAGCCCATGATGCTCGGGTCCTGCTAGACTTGCCTCAACATCCCACTCACATTTATGAAGAAAAGATCCACCCTATGGTGATATAGAACTCACCCTATGACGGTAACAATCGATGACTGTCTAAAAGGGTAATAACCAGTCCATTATGAGAATGACATCATAGCTTATCATCTCTAGGACATAGAGGTACCATACAAAGTGACACCCAGCAACCTCAAGAGGTCACTCTATGCAATGACGTAAACAAACCTATCCAGTCCCCAATGGAGTGTCTAGCGTCAAGATAATGATAGAGGAAAAGATGAAGAGACAAAGCCTCTCCTCAAAATCAACAGAAATAATTATATTGGAATCCCATGTATCGAAAAGAGCATAAGCTAAAACTGAGTCTAGTAAGATTGTACCTCGAACTGTAGAGGGTCCGGGATCCTGCTCCACCTGGGTCTACTCCACTGCAAAAGTATAGCCTGTACCATGGCCCTGTGACCATACATGAACACTCTGAGCTAATCCCAACTAATGTTCTAAAAGCACGATGATTAACCACTATGACCACGACCTCCACCTCGGCTTAATCGGCCAGAATAACTCCAGTTCCCTAAAAGGTGAGAAACTGGTGGCGCTGCTCCTGAATGCAGAGTCATAGCAGAACCCCTATCACTAGCTGCTAGTGAGAAGATCAGACAGAAGTGTTGAAGGTGACACATATTGCTACATGATTGGCACTACACTGGGTCTCTCAAGAAATTTGGCCTCATATGCCCTCTCTTCCCGCACTGGTAGAACACCACCTGGGTAAAGGAAGATGCATCCCACCTACTATGATCTCCTCACGTAGTCTCCCGACGATACTTCCTGGTATCAGTAACAAGAATACTGACTTTGGATACTGAACCGCTCTTACTCACAACTCCAGAATCCCTTAGATTACACTATGTAATCCGTTCCTAGTTGGCGATAGAGGATATCAAATTCAACCTGAAGATGTTCACCTGAGATGAGATGTCATGCCTCATACCATCCTCAAACTTCTGTGTGAGGAACTACTCATCACCCCTATAAAGGCTGTAAAGCACTATATCTCGGTGAATAGAGAGGAATAATCCATAACAGTAAGAGTAACCTGCTCCAGACTCGTAAACTCTCGGGCTCAATCATCCCTCATGGTCTCTGGGTAGAAGTAATCGTAGAAGATGCACCAAAACTCATCCCAAGTCATACTCTGCTGGCACCCTGACTGTGAGATCACCTCCCACCACCTCTTGGAAGAGTCTCGAAGCATATAGGTAGCGAGATTCAACCTCTTCTCTGGAGCTACCTTGAGATGCTTGAAAATTGTCAGCTTGGATACTAGCCATGACTGTGCAGCCTGAAGTCCTCTATCCCAGGAGAAATTGGGATGATGTTGTTGCTGAAAGACCTGCATCAATGTTTCCATTGACGGGGCAGGGGTGGTGCTCCCTAAAAGGTCTTCATCAACCTCATGAAACCCTCTCTAAACTATTCATCATCACCTATGTCAGGTATAATGGTTGGTGCCAAGGCTGGCACAACTGGAGGATCTACAGGTAGTCCCTGATCAGCCATGTCCGGTGTTTGATCACCACCTAGAAACTAGCATACAACCGGAGGATGTCTTGGTGAAATAACTCTTTAAGGTCAAGAGCACACCTTAAAACAAGATTAACAAGGACTGAAAATTATATCTGTAAGAAGGGAACAGGAGAAATAAAGCACTCATGTTTTACAAAACATGACTACATGGCATGTACAATTCCTACACAGCGTATTCCCTTATGTCATTTACATGGTCGTGTACTCCTGCCTATACTGGTCGTGTAACACCCCAAACACATGGTGTGTTGTCTTAACACACAACATGTACTTTAATCCTCTTCCCATTCCAAAGTTCTTCTACACGGTTAAGTAACACGACTCTCCTAAGACAAGACTACACAACATGTTCATGGCAAACACGACATGCACTAGACATGTTTCACTTGGCCCGTGTTATTAGTGACACGGCCTGACAGACGGCTCCCACTACATGGCGTGTTCAAGGAGGAAACAATGTGTACGAGAAAGGATAACACCATACCGTGATGTTTGTGACATGTCCGGGTACCAATGTCAGACTACACGGTGTGTTCAATCCTGACTCAACATGTATAACTTAAGGTTTATCCATCTGTTATATTAGTTACATGGGTGGGCACAGATTCAACACTACACAATCTGTTCGAATGGTACATAGCGTGTTCCCAAAAGACATTCCCCATCCTGTGCCTCTTCCCAAATGGCCTTTGACATGGTTAGAGACTACACGGAGTGTACATAAAGTACACGGCGTGTACTTAAGAAAAAACAGTTTCTCCCCAAACAGAATAACACATGGCGTGTACATAACATTAAACGGTGTGTATTCTGTGTTTTTTCGGACAGTAAGCCTCTGAAACTACTCCGGAACCCAGTAAAAAACATAAATGAACATTGAAAGTGCCAAACACCGATCCATGAGGGCCCATACTCCCCACGAATCTAATATTTGAATCTTATACATATTATAAACTAGGTTAACAAGACAATTATCCACCAAATTATGGTTCATGAAGGCCCATAACACCTCAAAAACCAAAATTTGGCGTTCATTTAAACAAAAAATTCTACAAATAATACCGTATCAAATAGTAGGTATTTTTTATCAATGAATATATCACAAAAACATGCATATTCTACAAAACATCTATCACAACAACATGAAATCGCTAATTCATCCCAGATGGCAAGGAAAGAATGCATGACATGTGATTTCTAGAAAGTGAAAATATGATGCATGAGAAGGCATACCCTCATCTCATTGGGTTGCGATAGAAATAGAACCTCAATAACCTCAACAGTATCAGCACAAAACATGTGAATCACCCAATAGTTAAATCAAATCAATTGTAAAATTGCAATACAGAAAAATTGTAATAATGAGATAGATTGTATTTTCCTTGTACATGGGTTAGCTACTCCCAGGAACAGCTTATTACCAAGTACCAATTCATTCCTATCCCCGGATAAAGGCTCCAAACAGCTTTTCAAGAGAAGAGAATTCCTCTGATACCACTTTGTAATGCCCCGGCTCCAGAAGCCACCCGGAGGCGCCCTGTACATAGTTGGTCACATGGCCTCAAGCTCATTTCCCCAAACACCAGAGGCTACTGACTATCAGCAAGGGCCATGGGTGTGATAGTGGGGAAACTATGCCCTCATTGGAAGAGTACACAGTGGAAGTAAACAACACATACAATAGTGGAATTAGTAAATATCCAACAATACTAAATAATAGAAGACTAAACAATAAAAAACTGGTGCACACAAATATATATGAAATGATGCATAAAAGATATATCTAGGAAAGCAACCAATCAAGTCACAATTCTGAAAACTATACTAGTCCAAAGTACAAAAGAAAATAGATCAGAAACTCCTCAGCATCAAAAGCCTTGGCATAGTCCCATGCTCTACTGCTCCAATTCAGGTCAAGTACCTGAAGTCGAAGGGTGATTTCCCTTGTCTATACCTTCAAGAATATAATTTTTTTTGGGATAAAAAGCATGGCCTAGACAGGGTGTGAGATGAAATCCCAAAAAGAATCCACCTGAATTTCAATTCCTAATAGTCAGTGAGAATATGTTAGGTAATAGTATAGTAAGCAGTAACAGTAAACAGTAAACATAATGATACACACAGTAAAGAATCCACAGATCAACAAGCAGCAGTGAAGAAAAAAGCTAACCACAAATAGGAATCTCTCTGGAAAGTACTCACAGCCATTTTCTCTGGTCATATTCATGAATTACCAAAGACCCTCTAGGAATTACACTCATCCTAACCCCTCTTGTTTGGTTATATGAAATTATAAGACTCTCTAAGGAAGCACGCTCGGTCAATTCCCATTATAGTCTAAGGTAGCCAGGAACTCTCTGAGGAAGATCACGCAGTCTATTACTCCTATATCCCCATGTTCTAGAGACTCTCTGAAGAATATCACTCATTAAATTCCTCACATATCCTCAATTATATCACACAGTCTCTGAGGAATCTTTCTTGGTCAATTCCTCATATAACCTAGAGTGGTTTAAGAAAAAATAAAACAAAACAAAGACTCTCTGGGAAGATCACTCGGTCTATCCTACTATAGTATATAAAGCTCAAGACTCTCTGAGGAAGCTCACTTGGTCTATCCTCTTATAGTATATAATATCCTAGACTCTCTGGGAAGCTCACTCAGTCTATCCCCTATATTCTATAATGTCCATGACTCTCTAAGGAAGATCACTCGGTCTATCCCCTTATAGTCTATAGCACCAGGTTCTCACGGTCTCGTGCCAGTCACTGCATAATAATGCTATAAGGCCAATTTAAACCAATAGAGATACTTGAATAACTAGTCTACAACATAATATGAATGTCATAGAACAACACTCCATCCTATAGTCACAAGGCATGGAAAATAGGTATAACGGCCAAAGGCTGAATAAGACCCAAAAGGTCGTAAAAAGAACAAGGCGTGGGAAAAACAACCAAGCATAGAAATTATCCTCATACATAACCAAATTACCTCTACAAAACCATACAAGAAAGGCAGGAATACAACAGGGGAACAAAAATAAACACACAATACCCCGTTCATGGTTATTTGTGGAATTTTTGCATAAAATTCACAGAAATTGAATGGAAAGGAACAAGCCCCTACCATGATTCTAGGAGATAGATAGACATTAAACACAAGGATTGAATCTCCTTAGAAAGTTTTAGATCTACGAAAATGTCCCAAACACTCAACCAATGACAACTTGAGATAGAGGAAGAATTGGGAAACAAAGCTCTAAGAGAAGGAATAGCTTACCGATGTGGTTCAAACGCAATCAATGGTGGTCGATTCGGAGAACGGACGGAGGATCAGGGGCTCGGAGGAGATCCATAGCCATATGGGATGCTCTTGGTCAATGAAGCTGGAGAAGAAGATAGTTCTATCAATTAGATGTGACCCCGGTCTGTTTAATGAGAAGAACAAAATACATGGCATTTACTTTTGGAGTACATGGTGGGTTCTAGGATTTTCCGTACTGTGCTTTAGGAGGCCTCCACATCACCCCAACATGGCCATGTGTGTGGCCCAAATATTTATAGCACACGGCCTTGTGCAGCTAGGGTGGACACAATGTGTTCTCATAATGTACACAACGTGCACTTCAAAAATGTCCAGAAACTCCCCTTTTCTAAAAAACACTAGAAAAGGGAAAATATACATAAAACAAATGTATGGGTTCTTACATGCAAAACATCTGTCACAAAAACATGAAATAGATAATTCAACCTAAATTGAATGACAAGAATGCATTTCAATAGATCTCTAGCATGTTATTATATGATGCATGAGATGGAATACCCACATCTCATAAGGTTTCAAAATAAATGAAGCCTCAATAATATCAACAATAGTAGCACAAAACATGTGAAACACCCAATGGTGAAATCAATTCAACAATAATAATTGAAAAATAAGAAAAACTTCAATATTCAAGGCATATTGCCTTTTCCCTACACATGGGTTAACTACTCTAATGAATATATTATTACCAACTACCTATTCCTTAATATCCCAATATATTGTCTCCAAATAGTATGTCAATGAAAAAAATAATTCCTCTAATACCACTTTGTAACTTTCTAGTTCATGGTGCTGCCCAATGGTGACCTGTACATTGTTTGTGACATAGCCAATGCTCATTTCCCCAAACACCAGAGGCTTCCGACTAGCAGTGAGGGCCTTGAGTGTGATGGTGGGGCTAATATGCCCTCATTGGTAGAGTAACACAACAGAATGGAAAATCACATAACTATAGCGGAAGCAGTAATACCATACAATTAGTAAGCAACGGAAGGTAGAAAGTAGGTAAACACCAATAGGATATATATATATATATATATATATCATGATGCATGTCCCAGTCATCTAGTAAATTATCCAAAGAAGTCACAATGCAAGAATACAGTACATAACCAAATTATAAGGGAAAACAATTAAACAACTCCATTAGTATCACAAGTCTCAACTTGGCCCCATGCTCTTCGGCTCCACAACAATCAAGTACCTGAAGTAAAAGGAAGCTTGCCCATATCTATACCTACATCAATATAATCTTTCTGGACCCAAAAGAATTACCTAGAGAGGGTGTGTGATGAAACCCTATAGGGAACCACCCAATGATCTATTCCTAAGTATTAGTGAATATATATAATAGGAAAATATGAAAAATGATGTAATAAACAAGGATGTACTCAAAAGTAAAAAGCCCTATAGTTTCATCTGTATTCATTTACATTTATTAACTAATCAAATAATTACCCACAAGTAACACTCTGGGAATGTTCTCATATCTTAACTACTCTAGAAAAACATATCATTTAGAAATAAATATATAACTACCCCTTGGGAAATCTTACATAGTCTAACCCCTTTGGTCTCATGAAAACAAAGACTCCTTGAGGAATCACTCTCCATCAATCCCCCCAAGATCCTTTTAACAATAATCAACAGACTCTATGAGGGAGCACTCAACGTCAATTCCTCATGAGTTCTCATAATAATAAATATAGACACTCTGAGGGTGCACTCAACGTCAATCCCCCCTATGGTATCACAACATTAAAAGTATAACATACACTCTAGGGAAACCCTTAACATCAATTCTCCCTATAGCTTTACTATACCTAGTTCTCACAGACCTGTGAAAAAAATCGTTCACAAATGATATTCAGTTGCCAAAATAAATCAGAAATTAATAAATTGATAACAACTACAATGCATATCACAAAAATTTCATACAGTAATTAACTCCATCCGAATAGCACTAGACATTGAAGGAAAAACATCATAATTGGAAAAACTAGACCCAACGACCAATATTAATAAAACATGGGAAAACATTTCCATTGCATGGTAACTAACCCTATTTACAATTAAAAACCAATACTCAAGAATACAATACATGGAAGGCATTGATAGGGCTAAATTACTTAAAAACTCAATACTATAAACTAAGGCATTAGGCATTAGGCATTTTATCACATATAATTCAAAGACAATCTACGAAAAGTCATAAACCACCTACCTCGATGTTGCATGATCGAAATCGTTTAGTCACAGCCTTTGATTCAACCAATAATGTTGTAGATCTATAAAAACGTCAAAAATTACTCAACCATGAATAATACACGTAAGAGGAGAAAACTAGAGGAGATTCTCTAGAAGAAGGAATAACTCACTGAGCAGATTCTAATGCAATCAACATTGTTCTATTATGAGCACCGATAGTGGATCGGGGGCTCGGAGAAGAATCTGCAATATTTGTTGCTCCTGGATGAGATAAAGTCAGAAGAATACATTTTTATAAATGATACACGATCCTGGTACTTTTTATCAAATAAAAAGAAAAGTACATGGCATGTTCATTTAATGAACACGCCTTGTACATACCTTAACCAACCGCCACATTAGGTGGTCTCTAGTTCACCCCACATGGCCATGTACTTGGACATTACACGACCAGTACACGGATACCCGCAGCAACTGGGTACAAGGTGTTTACTCCAAAGTAGACGTCATGTACTCCTTAAATTACCAAAAAAAAATCTCGTTTTTCCTCAAAAAATAGAAAGAAAGATCAATACTTGCGATGTTGATATGGGTTCGCACAAATTATAACATTATAAAACATAAAGGATAATCTAAAATTTATAAAATAAATCCCTTGTGTTTTTAGAATTTCCCATTTTAAATCAATTCTATAAAATATTAAGATAGAAGAAAAATATACCTAATTAAAAAGAAAAATAAGATATATTATTTTAAACAGTTCATTGCGTAATTCACGATAAAATGAGAAGAAATATTGGATTAAAACATGGAATGTTGTGAAATATCTACAGGGTAAAAAACATATTAATTTTATGTAGGATAGCATATAAGATTCCTTCAATTAAAATAATGTAAATTCAAAAATGTGATATTTGAAAATAAATTCTTACCTATTTGGTAATATTTTAAATGAAACCCATTGAAAGCATAACATCAATGGAAACCATTATCATAATGAATAATTATAGATTCATGATAAATAAATAAAATGTGTATTATATTCACCACATAATATTAAATAAATTCATAATAACAAATATGTCTCAATGTGGTGGAAATTGAGAAGAAATCTCTTACAAGGATCCCATCATTTGAGTGAAAATTAGTCAATAAAAGGATTTCTATACCAAATCAAAATAAAATATATAAGTGAAAATTAACATATATTATAATAAAATATCATTTGAAACATAATCATGGCATAACATAGTCAATGAATAATAATTCTAACTCAATGAAAGATAATTTAGTTAAGAAACCCCTTACTGTTGAAACAATTTTTCGATGAAAGCCCGTTAAATTAAAAATATTGATTTAAAACATAAAATAATATGAATAAATAGCTATTCATTATACAATATTTCAAAGTTTAATTACATACACCATATAATATCATTTGGTTGATAATATAACATAAGTCCCGGTGAAGTTAAATTCCGACGAAAACCCATTAACTAAGTATGACTTCATTTGTACATGTTCAAATATACAATATAATAAATATATATTTATTACAAATATTTTAAAGAACCATATCAATAATTTTAATATCATATATTATCCACATTTAAAACTTCATCACACTTTTATTAGTATATCTGTATTAAAATTATTGTTTCACAGTGTAAACATTTTCATTTTTAATGTATGTTTCAGTTGGGTAGTAATGGTACTTGTACTTAGATCATTGTTTTATAATATCTATGATTTCAATATGTATATTAATATAATATATCTTTATTATATACATATTTAGTGGTATCCTTAAAATATAGGAATAGAAAAATGAATTAAACCATTCAGGGAGACGGTAGGTCATATGTTAAGAAGATCTTGTTTTAACATTTGGAATGATGGAAAGAATGAGAGGTAAATAATAATTCACATTTATAGATTTATTTTTATAGCATAAATGTCATTTATATTCATTAAATATATCCTTATTACAATCCATGTAAAATGGAAATGAATAAAATTACATCAGTTCATAGAGGTGGTATTCTAAACATACACACGAGTGATAGTGTTATTCATCAACAAAATCGTAGGTAATAACATAATTTTGATATAATAATTATAAAATAATAATTAATTATTATAGATTGTATATAAATATTATTTCCATATTTATAAGCATCCAGGTGAATTTGTTATGAAAAATGGTTTACACCACTGTGTGGAGATTTTAAGTCATATGTACGCATGAGTGAAATTTTTTCTTTTCGTTGGATGTAAAATAAGTGGAAAATAATTTTACCATAATAATAATAACATAAAACTATATTTTTGATATTATATTAATTTTTAAAATGTTTATAAAATATCTAGATAATTTTGATGAAGAAATAAATTTTAACGTACTTGGTTAAGAGTGATTCCTATTTATTGTGAAACCACTTTTGTCTTGCATATTATGTCTTAAAAGTATGGCTTTGGAAAAATAAAATCCCTAGGAATTTTTTTTACGGAAAGTAGGTAGTTATTATGGATTTCATTCCCTAACTTACAATAAAAATTCTGTGTGGATAAGTGGGGAGAGGTGATAACATTTTATTGTAGAGGAAAATGTCTCACTTAGAATGAATGAAAAGATAAATAAAAACACACACACACACACACACACACAGATATATATATATCATAATAATTTCATGTTGAACCAAGGTACCCAAAATTATAATATAATATATGATAGAGTATAAATAAACTCAAACAATCAAAATTTTCCTTTAGATGGATACATATTAAACCTTATATACATGTTCAACAACTTTAGACATTATTTAAGCTTAACTGTGTAAACATAATTATTTTACATGATAACTTATGTCACAACTCGACCCCGTATGCTTATTTTTATTTTATTTTATTCTTTTTTCAGTCTTACATCGATTGGAAGAATTTTAGTTTGAGTTCCGGTTTGAAATATTTGAAGCATAATATTTTTTTGTTGGTTTCTGGTTCGGGGCGAGTGCACCGCACTATTAGCAGTGACCGGGCATTTGAACCTGGTAACCGTGTCTTTTCCCGACGCATAATATATATATATATATATATATGTTGATAATATTATAATTGTTAGAATTATAATGTTATGATAATAATAATAATTAATATCTTTATTTTAATTTTTATCTTATATTATTTTTTATTTTATTTCATTTTTTCTTTTTTTTCCATCTTTCCCTAACCCTAGCTTCCCCCAGCCTTCCCATCTCTTCTCCCCAACATGCCACGCCTCCCCCTTCTGCCTCCCCTCATCACTGCCGCGCCGGTCTCCACCTCCCGCTGCAGCCCGCCGCACCACCACCCAGCCGCCCGTCTCCGCCCAAAGCACCCCTCTTACCGGCCTCCCATCACCGCTCGCCTACAAACCACACCGAGCTGCCCCCTCCCATTCTCCTCCCTCATGCCCTCCATCCTCTGCCATCGGCGGACTCTGCACGGCCCGCCGCCTCCTGTCGTAGCCTGGCCTCCAGCACCAGCCTCCCGGCCTCCACCGCCAGCTGACCCCGCCATCCCGTCGCTGGTGCGCTCCCTCCTCCTCCCCTTCCGCATCACCCCACAATGAACCTCACAACGACCCCGATTCGGAGCGGCTGCACTGGCTCCGACTCCTCCCACTCACATCTAGACTAGTTCTGTCCTACTCGCCATGCACCGGACCCACACCAGCCTCCTGGTCTCCCTCTCTGGTCGTGCCCCGCTGTCTCGACCAGTGACATCAGCCTCCAACACGCCGCACCCACGTCGGTTCCACCTCCGGCCTACGGTCCGGCCTCTGACTACTCCCTTGTTCTGGCCGTGACCTCCAGTGACCCACAGCTCTGGCGCAAACCCCTCTCCAAGTGTGCGAAGTCTACCTCAGGTCTCGATCATGTGTATTCTTACTACCCTTGCCGAAGGTGTGGTTGTTGGGATCGCGTTGTACAGCCTGCGGTTATTCTCAGGCTGCACTTGGCCTTTCTCGCCATCGCCATTGAAGGTGAGATATTTATAATCATCTACACTTTTAATTTAGTATCTCAATTGTGTTTATGATTCCCTGATAATGTTTTGTGTTGATTTGTTCCTCGCCACAATTGTTTCATTGTTCGCCGTATTCTGTGGT
The DNA here is from genome assembly GCA_963277665.1 of Viscum album. Classification (NCBI taxonomy): domain Eukaryota; kingdom Viridiplantae; phylum Streptophyta; class Magnoliopsida; order Santalales; family Viscaceae; genus Viscum; species Viscum album. Next base: position 327,826,207 of record OY728152.1, on the reverse strand, counting down.
TGTTCTGGTCCACTTGCCATTGTGTTGAGGTGAGGTATGCGCTTCTTCTTCGTCTGAAATATTTTAATCAAATTTTTTCGTGTTTTTGAGTACTTGGTGATGTCTCTGCACTATGTTGTTACTCACCGCAGTCTTCATCTTGTAGATATTTGTGCGCAAGCGCGAAACGGGTCACGTCGTCATGTTTGGACTGAAAGTTGAGGCAGTTTTCCCCACTACACTTACCGCTAAATTTAGAAATTATTAATTTCTGGTTATTTTATTAATTTTTGTTAAATTAGAAATAGTATTTTTAGAATAAATTTTTTCTATAAATGAAGCTATTTATTTTTATGCAATGAACTAAAATTGTTTTTCTTGATGAACTATTGCATCATGGTGAAAATGTCATTTGGATTTTTTAAAATTAATTTATGAAATTTCATGTGTAGTTTCATTTTGATGACAAATGTTTGTTTTTTGATGAAAAATGATGTTTTATTAAATAGTTGTTTTACATGTGAAATAATGTGTTGGTTTCATTTTGAGAAATAGTCAGATGCCCGGTTGGTACTTTTAAAATGTTTTTGAAATGATTTTGATGATTGTACATCGGAAAGGGTAAAACTAAAGGCCCGATTGGCATTTTGTGATAATTAATGTGAAAGGGTGTTGTGTGAAATCTATCAAATGACCATTTGGAATTTTGAACTGATTTTGGGTAAAACCCTTCTTGGGTTGGGTTACTTGTCTAGATCTGATCCATGTGATTGGAAGGGTCCTCGGTATGGGACCTCCATTGTGAAATGTATGTCGATGGAAAGGGACTACCCTTGAGGTAGACGAGGTGTTGTCGGATTTTGTGATGTGTTTGGATTATATATATATGCATGAATTGTGTTTGAATTGTATGGAACACCCTCTTTAGAACTATACATTGGAACCTGGCATAGTAAGTGAATATTTTTAGAACGATTGCTGCACTAGATTAGATTACGCACTGGCTAGTGGCCCCTAGTACGGCTGACACTCTACATGGGGATTGGGCCCCTCCGTTAGGCCATGTATGGAAACATCGGGCATTTGGGCACTATGACGTCATCGAGAGTAGGCATGCCTTTAGGATGATTCACATGTATAGTACATTCTAGATTTTTCACGTGCTCCTTGGTTCGACCCATTTTTCCTTTAGATTTTTTATTTTCTATTGAAGATAAGTGAGTTGACTAGTATAGTTGTTGTCCCTCGCATGATGCTTTAACATTTCCCTTATTGTGTGTGTGTTGTGTGTGGTTTTCCTCTTGATAAATAAAAAAAATTTAAATTTCAAATTGGTTGGGAAAATGTTTTAAGAAAGATAATGCACGTGTTACTTCACACTTTAAACTTGTTCTTAAATTAATAAGGGTAATGAACTGTTACTTGCATTCGAAATGATAGTGTGTTGAAACCCCATATTTTATATATTGGAGTTAAAACGTGAAATGAGTAGATTTCATTATTTAGTTGTAGTGCATTGGGAATAGATTTATTGGGCTAGCCTACTATGTTTTAATACATACGCCTATAGTGTTTTCTTGTTTTTAGTTCTGCTGCAGATTCCAGCTTCAGTTGTTCACCTTGAGCGATGTAGGTTGTGGTATTGGAGAGCGACCTACGGGGTCACGTGGAGTTTGTTCATGGTCAGGTTAGTAGCTTTGTTGGTTTTTCTTTATTTATTTGCTTTTGTTCTATTTATTTTCTGCTTATTAGTTTATTTTCTTTTGGAAAAAATCGTTCCTACCTATTTAATTTTGATTTCCATCACCAGTTGCCATCCCAGGGGGATCAGGAATGCCCCTCGAGACATGTCGCAGATAGGCTCGGGTGACCAGTTAATGGTTGAATTGGGATGGTTCATGACAAAATGGTATCAGAGGAGGCCCTTGTTATTTGGGGTGTTTGGTAGATGGAGATTAGGACTGTCGAGACTCAGGAGGTAAATGTGGGAAGAGAATTGCAAACTCTTTCTCACACTGATTCTCGAGTTACCTGGGTAGTCAGGGATTTGAGTCTTATTCTTTTGTTTTGGATTTAGAAATAATAATGGAGGTGAGCCAGTGTCACATTGTGACCTCACATGGAGTAGTGAACCATGTGGATTCTGAGTTCATGGTTTAAGTTACTTCTATTTGTTGAATTTAACTCGGGGCGTGGCTCACTACCATGTTTCCATGTTGAGCGTGACTATTAGTTCATCACTTTGATGATTCATTATATGTTGTGTTTTTTTGTTTCTAGTTAGTGTAAGTGTGTTTTTTAAAATGAATGTGGATTTTGAAATAAAATCGTTTCTCTAAAAAGGATATAAATCGGAAAAGTGGCCTTTTAAATTGAAGGATCTTTGGTTTAATGTTGGTGTTTATTTGGAATTGGTAAAGGGTGGGTTGGTGTGACCCTTGATATTCTTTATGGAGGATCACATGTGTGTGGGATTGTATGAAAATTGTATGAGGCACTTGATAATGGATTATGTGGATGGAAACACATGTGATGATTCATGGGATGACATTGGTGTGTTTTTGAAATATAAAGGAATTAGAAATTGGTTTTTCCAGAAAAATAGATTTTTGGCCTTTGAAAAGTGGCTTTTGTTTTTGAAAAATGACCTTGGAATAAAGCAGTTTTGAAATTTTAAATTAAAATAGTGATTTTGAAAAAGAGTATTTGGGTTTTATTTATATTTTTTTATGTTCAAGCCAATTGTATCATCTTGGGGTGTTCTATTCAATTATGTTTTGGCTTGATGCTGGTTTTGATTTTATTCCCTATTCATTGTTCAGAATGTGTCTCCCAGAAGAGTCCCCAAAAAATTGTTCATGAGTCTTGACCAATTATGGTTTCTATAAACTATTTAATGTTTATCAAGGTGATTGAGATCTGTTAGAGGCAGTTATGTGGTTTGATGAAAGAAGAGTCTGTCTTTGGGTTTTTGGGAACTCCTGAGGTTTTTGAGATTGCGTTGTCTCGGGTTTGTTTGAGTGTTCAGTTTTGGATCAGTGAAGGTTGGATGTCTCAACAGAGTTGGAGTTGGGTTGATGTGGTAGGTGTTGAAATCCTTATTAATCTAATGGATCATACCTAAGGTTGTGAAGTCATGCATCGGTAGCTTTAAGGAGTTGGCACCAGGAGTGTATGTGCTTTGAAAATCTGTTTCCACTCATTATTCGTGAGGGTTTCCCATCTGCGGAATGGGGCAAATGAGAGGAACATTTCTATAAGAAATAATTCTGATTGGTTCTGACATTTAATTTGTCGGAATGCTTCTTAATGTACCATCAGTATAGACGGTTTGGTCATTCCAAGATGTCTTGTCGCATCCCTACGAAGTCTTTCCATCGTTGGGGCCGTTCAGGTCACCACGTGATGTTCTATAGGAAGCGTCATTTGATGATGTAGTTCTTATTGGGCAATGATAGTGCCTGAATATAAGGAAGGAAATGCTTCATCCATCAGAGCCCCAGCCATAGGTCTCAGTGTGAAGATCACACACAGTCAGGAGTTGCCGAGAGTGTGAAGCCTCGGCCTAGGTTATGGGTACCATGTTGGGATTGAAACATTTTAAAAACATATTGTTCTTGTTTCTCTACCACTAATGTTCTGTCATCACTGTAAGGTCACAGTTTCAATAGACGAATGCGATGAACTTGTTCCATTGCATTCTAAATGGTCTTGTTTCTCTGAATAGGGACTTCTGAATTGTGTATTTCGCATAAAGTGTGTTCGACCCTTGTATGGGTTGATCTTGGTTTAGTTGTGATCGTTTGGAGATGTTTCTGTCTTGTTTAACTAAGGAGAGGTGTTTCAGACTTTTTGTCAGGGTTAAGTCCATATTGTGAGTTTTCTTTAGTGTTGGAAGTTTTTGATTGAGTCAAGAGTTCCAAGTTTCAATGGAGGTGTTCCCTTTCTCATTCTATTAAAATTGGTTTGTATTGGATGAGAGTTCCCATCTTTGCCCCCCTCCCTAGGGTGGTGTATTTGAGTATAATTTTTTATACTAGTTAGGTCCTTGTGGTGGGGAGAACCCTCTTATGTTCTCCCATTCTCTTGTATTGGGGTTTCTCCTGAGTTGGGCTGGTGTGACTTCTGGAGTGAATAGTCACCCCAAGGTTTTTGTTTTGTCTCTCGGTTTTGTTCAGGAATGGAAAAGAGTTTGGATAGTCCTTTAGTATGGTGACTTTATGTGGGCAGAAAGTGTCTGTGGTGTGGAGAATTGTCACACCCCGACCCCGTATGCTTCTTTTTATTTTATTTTTTTTCTTTTCTCAGTCCAACATTAGTTGGACGAATTTTAGTTTGAGCTCTGGTTTGATATTTTTGAAGCTTAATAATTTTTTGTTGGGTTCTGGTCCAGTGCGTGGGCACCGAACCATTACTAGCGACCGTGCATTGGGCCCAGGTTACCGTGTCTTTGCCTGACGCTTAAAATATATATATATATATATATATATATATTTGTTGATAATATTATAATTGTTGGAATTATATTGTTATGATAATAATAATAATTAATATCTTTATTTTTATTTTTATCTTATATTATTTTTGATTTTATTTATTTTTTTATTTTTTTCTTTTTTTTTTTCCTTCATTCAGTAACCCAAGACACCCCCATCCTTCCCCTCTTTTCTCTCCCGTATGACTCACTTCCCCCTTCTAGCTCCCCTCCTCCCGGCCTCGCCAACCTCCGCCTCTTACTACAGCCTGCCGCACTGCCACTCAGCCGCCCGTCGCCACCCCGCACACCCCATGCCGGCCTCCCGTCGCCGCCCACCTCCGACCCGCGCCGAGCCACCCCCTCCCATTCTCCTCCCTCATGCCCTCCTGCCACTGCCGCCAGCTGACCCCATATAGGCAGCCACCTCTTACCACAGCCCGACCGCCCAGCACCAGCCTCCGCCGCCGTTCGACCCCCCATCCCGTAGCTGTCACGCTCCCACCACTCCCACCTTCCAAATACCCCCACGTTGTACCTCTCAGTGACTCCGCTTCCGACCTGCCACGCCAGCTCTGAATCCTCCCGCTCGCCAGCCGATGAGCTTCATCCCGCTCTCCACATGCCAGACCCGTGCCAGCCTCCTGGTCTCCCTCTCTGTTCGTGCCCTGCTATCCCGACTGGCAACCTCCACCTCCAACACACCGCGCCCATGCCGGTTCCACCTCCGGCCTCCGGTATGGCCTCCGAAGACCCCCTGCTCTGTACGTGACCTCGGGAGACCCACTATACTGGTACAAACCCCTCACCGAGTGTGTGTAGTCTTCCTCGCGTCTCGATCATGCGTATTCCAACAACCGCTGCGGAAGTTGAGGTGGTTCGGATCATGTCAGACCATCTGCCTTTATTCGCGGGGTGCGGTTGGTCTTTCTCACCCTCTCCATTGAAGGTGAGAGATTTATAATCGTGTTCATATTTAATTTATTATGTCAATTACATTTATGATTCCCTTATAATTTTTTGTGCTATGTTGGTCCTTTAAAAAAAATTAGTGTTCGCCGCTGAAGGAGATTTTTGGGGGTTTTTCTGGTCTGCTTGCTGCTAGGTCGAGGTGAGGTTTGTTCTGCTTCTTCATTTAAAATATTTTAAACAAATATTTTCGTGTTTTTGAGTCCCTAGTGATGTCTCTACGCTGTTTTGGTACTCACCGCAGTCTTCAGATGGCATGTATTTGTGTGCTAGCGCAAAGCGGGTCACGTTGTCATGTTTGGACTACAAGTTGAGGTAGGTTTCCCCGCTGCACTTACCATAAAATTTATAAATTATTAATTTGTTGTTATTTAATTAATTTTTGTTAAATTAGATATAATAATTTTAGAATAATTTTTTGCTTTAAATGAAGCTGTTTATTTTTATGCAATAAACTGAAATATTTCTTCCTGATGAACCGTCACATCATGGTGAAAATGTCATTTGGATTTTTTAAAATTAATTTATGAATTTTCATGTGTAGTTTTGGTTTGATGAGAAATGTTTCTTTTTGATTAAAATTTATGTTTTATTAAATAGTGGTTTTACATGTGAATAAATGTGTTGGTTTCATTTTGAGAAATAATTAGTGGCCCGGTTGGGACTTTTAAAATGGTTTGGAAATGATTTTGTTGGATGTACCTCAGGATGGGTACAACTAAAGGCCCGGTTGGAATTTTTTGATAATTATTGTGAAAGGGTGATGTGAAAAATATATCCAAGGCCTGATTGGAATTTGAACTGATTTTTGGTAAAAACCCTTCTTGGGTTGTGTTCCTTGTCTAGTTCGGATCCACGTGATTGGGAGGGTCCTCGGTATGGGACCTCCCTTGTGGACTACCCAATAAGTGGAAGCGGTCATGCCTGATTGTGTGATGTGTTTGGATTATATATATATGTGCATGACTTGTGTTTGAATTTTATGGAACACCCTCCTTAGAACAATACATGGGAACCTGGTATAGTAAGTGAATCTTCTGAGAACAATTGCTGCACTAGTTTAGATTACACACTGGCTATTGGCCCCCAGTACAGATGACACTCTACAAGGGGATTGGGCCCCTCGGTTAGGCCATATAGGGAAACATCAGGCATTAGGGGGTTTTGAAGTCCTCAAGAGTATGAAAGCCTTCAGGGTGAGTCACATGTATAATGTGTTCTGGATTTTTCATGAGCTCCTAGGTTCGACCCAGGTTTCCTTTAGCATTTGGTTGTCTGTGGCAGATAAGTGAGGTTCCTAGTCCAGTTGTTGTCTCTCACATGCTACTTTCACATTTCCCTTATTGTGTGAGTGTTGTGTGTGGTTTTACTCTTAATAAATAAAAAAATTTAAATTTCAAAATGGTTGGGAAAATGTTTTAAGAAAGATAATGTAAATTTTCCATTAGACATTAAACTTTTTTTTAAATTAATAAGCACAATGAATTGTTACATTCTTTGGAAATGAAATTGTGTTGAATCCCCATATTTTATACATTGTAGTTCAAACTTGAAATTGTTATATTTCATTATTCAGTGGTAGTGCATTAGGAATACATTTATCAGGATAGCCTACTGATTTTTAGTACTCATTCCTATAATGTTTTCTTGTTTTTGGTTCTATTGCAGGTTCCTGCTTCAGTTGTTCACCTTGAGCGACATTGGTTGTTGTATTGGAGAGTGACCCACGAGGTCATGTGGAGTTTGGTCATGGTATAGTTAGTAGCGTTGTTGGTTGTTATTTATTTATTTGCCTTTTATTTATTTATTTTCCACTTCTTAGTTTATCTTCTTTTGGGCTAAATCCTTCCCACCTGTTTAATTTTGATGCCCGACAGTAGTTTCCATATAAGGGGGGATCAGGAATGCCCCTCAGGACTTGTTGTAGAATGGCTCAGGTAACCGGTTTAGGGTCGACATGGGCTGGTTCGTGACAACTTAATTACAAGACAAAAAATAAAAGGGGATCTTTATGAAATTAGGAAATTATGACACCCATTTGGTATCTATTTTACCATATTTAACTTCTCTAGTTGGTAGTATTTATTTATTATATAAGAATAAAATATGATTAAAAATAGTTTTTTATATTATATCATATTTAAGAGTAAATTTTATTTTAAATTTAAATAATGTAAAAAAGGTATTTACAAGATTTTTTTGGTTAAATAATAAAATATGAATGTTTTTTGACTTTGGGTTCATTCCAAAAATAAATGGAATCTTAAAACCAATCCATGAAATGAAAAGACCCAAAAATATTTTTTTATTAGTATAAAATATTCTAAAAAATCATGATAGGGTTCCCAATTTTAAAATAATAATTTAAAATACATTTTTTATATCCTTAAACATCGATATTTTCAACAAAATAGTACTAGAATAGGATAAAATATGGTTTTAGGATTGTTTTAATGTTTTCCCTATGCTTTCACACAATTTCACCTCTTTTATTGAGGTGAAAAATATTTACTACAGTTACTATTAATAATGAAAAAAATTATGTTCTACCTATTATATTCTATTAATTATTCTGATTCCAAATATTTAATGCATGTTATAAAATTCAAATTAAATTATTTTTTAGTATTTAATTTATAACCTATCCAATAATACATGATGAAAATTAGTTTTTCAATAAAATTATTTTAACAATATATAATCTAATATTATATCAATTAATAGTAATCACCGTTATATTAATTTAAATTTAAATATATAGATATATAATATATAAATTTTAATCAAATGATTCATTATAATTATTTAGTTTAATTAATTGAAATGGAAAAGCATTATTCAGTTTAAATAGTTTTATTAACGTTTTCTTTTTTAACTATAAATGTTAACTTAAAAAAATAATTTATTAATTACTATTGACTTATTTATATTATTTTTGTCAAATTTTATATTCTTTTAATTTAAAAATATATTTAAAAAATAATTTTACTTTTAAATTATTTGATTGTATGAAATGAAATGATAATTTTTTTAAAATGGTATTTTCATTATTAATTAAAAATAAAATATTTCATAGAAATCACAAATATTCTATACAATGTTATGTTTGGGGTAATTAATACAAAAATGATATCATATTTATCAAATGAATTATCAAAATGGTCTTGAAATTAATTATAATATTCTATCAAAAAAAGAAATAACAATTATTTTTGATGAAAATAAATTTTAAATTCATATATTGACATTATTGAAAATTGGGTAATTATTTATAATTCATTAACAAATATATTTTATAAAATCATTAGAAATAATTTTATAATATTTTTATTCCTATTAATAACTCTAATTTTAAATTTAAGGATATAATTGTTAAAGTAGAATAATTATATTTTAATCGAATATTGTGGTTCTTTTAAACTTATTGTTATGTGTAACAAAATATAATCAATGATATAAAATTTATTTAAAGAGAAATATATTCTAAAATATCAAGTGTGGCCTTCATATTCTGGAAGCTAGTCAAAGGTGGGATCATATTCCTACCACCAGATTGTATACTTTTATACATATCCTAGTAGCTTCCAATTTTCAGGAATATATCCCCACAATAGCCATATGCTTACCCTAATGACTTCCATTTAGTAGGCTCATATCCTTTCTCAACCTCAAATAGAATGTCAAAATATTTCAATGATTACATAGGATGACACTGATATTCATAACATACTTAGTTATATTACCCTTGAGGATATAAAACAAATATATATATATATATAATCCCAAGGATCAATCGACTCTTTTTATGAATCATCGGGTCAAACCTACAATTAATTTCCTCTTCATATTAATATTGAGATAGATTATGGGGATCCTTTCACAAATATCGATCATGGAAAACCTACCCATAGTGATATCACACATAGGAAAATATATCATTCCCTTGTTAAGGGCCCTTATTTTCGAGAGGTGCACGAAACACCAAGGACAACTACATATGTTACCCCATCATTTTTGTAGACCTATAACCTTGGTTAGAAAGAGACCCATAGTAGCATCCACTATCCCTATATTCAGAACGTCACAAGTCCTTTTTTGAAGAAAAGTAACCTATGTCATTTGACAATGTATAGGAAGATGACATATATGAAGAATAAACTCTAATTATATAGGGATTGAATTTGTTTACAACAACCGAAGGACAATGTTCTATCCCAACACCGATTCTATTTATGACATTAAAGATATTTAAATTGAAAAATGTCTACCTTAACTTCACAAAAAACATGCAGGAGAATCATCATCAACTAAAGTCTAAAACCACCCTTAATAGGGATGTAATAATCGCCCCTGAGAAGTAAACATGATTTTATATTAGATAGTCCCTGCAAGAGTATCTATGGTTCTGGTCATGAGGTCAAAAAGGAATTTCAATATCCTTCAACATTCTTGTTACCATAGTGTATAATCCATATGAAAAATAATCCTTGAAGCCTCCCTAGATGTACATATCGATGGATAGGGTTAGTACAATGTTTTATAGGTTAACAAGATGTTCATAGTAAATTCATTTAACAACTCAACTTCATATTAAAAAAATGCTAATTGACTGTAAGAAATATAAATAGCATGAAAATTATGGCTCTAAAATAATATATCTAGATTATAAGGCCTATAATTTTCACACATCATTCCACTCCAGGAGGTACAATTATTGGAACATTGTACATAGAACCCCTGTGATGAGTTTTAGATATAAATGATCCCATTGAAGTATCTTATCAGATTGTAGGAGTTTTCAGAAAAGAAATAGTTATTACAAGACTCTATTCAGAGTAAAATGTAAAAATCTACACCACACCCACAACAAAGGGGAAAAGTTCCAAAAAGTATGATATGCCCATTACTACACTAAAAACAGGGACATTGACTATTGTATTGAGCATGAAATTTCTGTATCACATGAAACCTCCCACCAAGTGAAAAAAATAACTAAATTTACCTGATATAGAGGAAAAGAGCTAAATGGGCCACCTGTGATTTGAGGGAAAAAATGAAAAAAAAATTACTTCCGAAATGAATAGGTTCTATGTTACACTATAAAATCAATGTAAAATAATCACATCAAGATTCCTAAGTAGAGGAAACTTGATAAAGTATACATATGCAATTTTCCAGAATAATCACCTTTTCTTAAGAGGATGGGGAACACTATATAGGACTAATTTTACTTAAAATACATCCTCTATGGCATGGTTTATTCTAAACAAATGATACTGGGAAATTCCAACCACAATATTTTCATGAATCCATCATTAGAATAGTAGAAGTTGGTGAATTGTAGGAATTTTAGACCTGGGTTGAGTGAATGTTCAATTACTGGATGGCCTACAAGATAGTTGATCAGGACAACTCCATTATTAGAGTACATGTTTTACAACCAATTTGGATCTTGAAACCTCCTATAACATCCAATGGAACACTGTTAAACCCATCCTCTACAGGAAAAAGTAACAAATTGAAGGAGAATAGGGAATAATAACAAGATTCTCATCAAATACCCAAACCAGAAATAACACATGTAGATTTATTTCCCTCATTATCCAAGGCACCATCACTACTCCTCTTAATGGAATCATCATTATATGAAGAGATACCCCTTTCCTCTATCAATTTCATTCAATTAATTATCACCTTCTCTATTGGTGAATATAAATATGAACCTGAGTTCCGCATACCCAACCAAGGAGTTATAGGTAGATACCATGGATGATAAGGGAATAAGGAGTTATGAAATCATGGTCATTCTCAATATCTTGGACACATTCAAACTAAATTAGTATATAATTTTTATACCCATGGGAAAACACTTTTGCAATCCCATTATGAGAACAAGGACACCTCTAAATTCTTCAAGTGTCATTCAAACACAATTAATTTGTATGGTTGGTAGGAAGGGGTGCTACTATTTGACTAACCAAGGAAAACAGGTTAACTATATTGGATTAATATATCAGTGAAAATTTTTACTTCAAATTATTCCCAATTTCTAAATCATTATTCATTAAATTTTATAGTTTCTAAGAAACTTTCCAAGGAGAAACCCCATATAGGTAATTTTATACATCTACTTCAAAAGTATTAAATCATGGAAAATTTTGTGGATCTCCAAATTGGTATCTCAATCCATGATGCTATTAATATTTCCTAAGAATGAAGGGATAAGCATTTCAAGAAATACAAGTCCCCATGAGTTTGAGATAAAAGTATCTATAGTCAAGGTTTACTGAGAAGAGACTTCATCAATAGAGCTTCATGGAACTATCTTATTCACATAAAAATATTGATAAGAATTCATTAAAGGTAATATCATTCCCATATATTTTTCAAGAAATATACAAAAAAAATTATTTTTATATGATCTGATTGGTAACATCTCCATGATTAATATTATTTCAGTCCATACTCTAGGAAAATTGGGATAAAATATGGATGTTTTGTCTCCATTGAATCTAACCATTAATGGGTAAAAAAAGAGAGATAAAAATCCACTCATAAAGATCTAATTCAAATAATAATTCAAGGATATAATGTCAAATGTTGTGTTCATGGTTATCTATCTAGAAAAACTGTATAACGTTATACTTAGGAAGCATGGGATTCCTAACCATATAGTGGTTACATCATCATATAATCAATTCATAATGCACTCCATCAATGGAATTGTTGGAATGCTATTTTGTGATTTCACACCCTTTGAATATTGTGAATCCGAGTATTCTGAGTTGGGTTTCTAAAAGAAGGAAAGAAAGAAATTTGTAACAACAAGGGACATTCGAGTTTCATTCCAATGGATTTGGAATCACCCCTATGTATCCCCGAAGCTCACTCAAAAATGATTATGTATTTCCTATTAATTTAATTGATGTATTAGGTTCATCTATTATAATATATCAATGTTTAAAAACATCACTGGTCCATGTTTATATAATAGTATCCAGGTGCTCTAAACTAGCCCCATTAATGGATTTTTTAGTTACACCTAGAGAGATCAATGGCTAAAACAAGAGTGCTCCCTTCCCATCGTCAATACTTAAGGGGACACATGGTCCTCTATCTATATTGTGGAATTCCCTTATAATATCAGTTTAAATTGAAAATCCCCCTAGGATGTATCTTAAAACATGGGATTTTAGTGATTCTTCTACCCACTATGATAGTGTAAAATAAAATGAACATAATGGGAGTGCTCCTGATTATGATTTACATTCCATGGCACTCTCAAGGACCAAGGAATACTCCTTATAATTAAAAAAATATGGGTATTCGCCCATATCATTTATTATCCCTAAATACATTTATTTTGATTTAGATATGGATGATTAAGATGATGAGTTTATAGATTCCCCTCTAAAATTTGAGGAAGAATCGCTACCACCATTGATGAGCTCTGACAAGTTAATCTAGGTATAAAAGGGGATCTATTGACCACACTAATCATTTATAAGTTTCCTATAGAAGTAAAGGATATTTATACCTCCTACCTGAAAAAAATATAATTATGTGTTCACCTAGAATTACATAGAAATTCCTAGGATGGACCTCAATTGGGCCAAATATTATTTCAAATTTCCAGACAATAATACCAGATTCAAGAAGTTGGCTAGGAAAATGCATCTCCCACATGCTATCATGGTAGACTATGAAGTGTGTAATATCATTAAATAAAACATCATTTTAGAGTTAAAATACTTTATAATACTATAATATATTTACCTCATTATGAAAATGAATGGGTAGATCACACTCTATATTGATTTCAGGGTTCTAAATTAACATATTCAAGAGGATAATTTCCTAGTTTCTATTACTAAACTCTTATTCTATGTGACTATTGGATGTCAAAAAATTTTATTTTATTTATGGGTACATTGGGTACAACAATATCAATATGGCCCTCATGAGGCGGTATCCACCACCTTCATTTCACCTCAAGTGATACTTTTCAACAAGGTAAATCCCTTTGATTTGAAGAGTACTGATTCCACATACAAATGCACTATAAATCTAATTTTAATACCCTTTGGGGGAAGAATAATGGATTTATATGTCGATAACATGGTGGTTATGTACCAAAAAAACTATTATCATCTCATCGAACATTAGACAATCTTCAAAAAGTTGTAGTAGAATTAGTTGAAGATAAACCCACTGATGTGTGCCTTTAGGGTAACATTAGTAAAATTCCATATAATTGTTGTATTAAAATATAGAATAGAAGTTAATTATAAAAATAATATTAAAATACTTCAAATTATACCTCATATAAACCGTAATGAGTTAGGAGGGATTCAAGGATTCCTTGTTTACATCAGAAATATCAAATCCAAACCAGACTGAAAATTCATCCAATAAAGTTGATGAAAAAGGGGTTCCATTTTCAGGGAAATGAATATTTCAAAGAATAATTTGATAACCTCATGTGATATATTCTATACTCATATGTTTTATAGTCTCTATTGGAGGGGAATATTATCATCATAGATGTTTCCACTATGGTGAAATCACTCGGTTCCCTTCTCATATAGAAGAGTGATGAAGATAATGAAAATAAACCCCAATATCATAGAGGGATGATGAAATATGATGATACAAAATATTTGTATATCTAAATGAACGTCCTTGAACACATTTCTTGAAAAAAAAAGTCGGTCCACCACCTGTTGTACCATAATTTCTCATTGGTCTCTCGTATTGACACACTCAAGTACATTCCAAATAGCCATACATTAACTCGGCATATAGCATGATGGGTGGTTACACAATAATAATATGGAATCCAATTACAATAAAATAAAGGAATCGATGGTATAATAATATATTTTCTCATAGAACATCATACCTAGAAGATCCTGCAGATAAATAACCTACTAAATAGAGAGGTTTTCCATTACCATGAAACTCCCCAAACATGATAGATATTTTTAATGGATCCTATAATATGATAAATCAGAAAATAAATTAGCGAAAAAAGCACAATCAGGTTATTCTAGGGATTTTCTTTGTCTCCCTAATCATGTAAATTCTTCCATATTACTTCCTACTATCTTGAGGCTTCAATAATAAAGACGTGAAATACTATGGCCTTATTTCAACCCTAGAAATATACATGAACAAATATATACCCCATCAGAATATCAAAGGTAATTCCAAACATGTGATTGAGTATTTTAATGATCAATATATCATCAAAAAGAATTACTTCACCCCTCTGGTAATCTATTTGTGGGGAATCATGGTGGAATTCCCTTTTGATCCAATGTTGAATCATACCCCCATTATCAAAATTCCCATGTTTATGTCAAAGAAAATGAATCCAAATAATTTTTCAATTCCAACCAATATGAGACAATCTTCTACATTCCATGCTGAAAGATAGTATCCACAGTAATCATATGTGACTTAGAGGAGATCAATTAGATTATCTTCTCTCAGAGTCATGATGAGTCGATGTCTATTATTATATGGATGAACCCTATAATGGATCACATCCAAAATAGGTCCTTTTTATCAGAAAAATACAAAAAATTGATATGAAATCAATAAAAAAACTTCACATTGTTGAGGGTATGAATGATCAGAATGTTCTTTAAAAAGAATTGTTGGATGGGGTCCTCCATTGATGCATCAAAGAATGAGGGGCCCTTATCATCATGCAATAAGTACATAAAGGCTCTTGAAGTGTCCATTATTCAGGAAATACTATTTCCAGCTATGTTAATGTGGTTTATTATTTCTACTTAATGTTGATACAATATTGAGTGAAAATCCAAGGGAAATTTCAGGCTAGTCAATGGCATGAAAATTGTAACCATCGACCCCCAAAGTTTTTTCATAATTCAAAATAATCTTGACCATTTTCAGTATGGGGAATGGATGTCATGGGGCCATATCCCTCAATTATAAATAGTTTGTATAATTATATATTTATTATCACTAAATTCATTTCCAAATGGCTTTAGACCATACTTCTCAATGAAGTTGAGATGAAAAACATCATCCACTTCTTGAAGTCCAACAACCCAACCAAATTTGGTGTCCCTCAAAATATATTAACCAAAAATGAAAGAAATATATTTTAATCCCATTTAAAAATGTTATATCAGGAGTAAAATATACAGTAAAACTATTAATATCCCTATTACATAGTGGAAAATGTTATGATATAGGATTTAAATAAAATCGGTCAAATATACACTAAAAATGGTTGGTAATGAAATATAATCTTTGATAGAAAAAATATGGCATTCCATGTGGTCCTATCATATTATAATCAATAGTTCCACACAATAGACCCAACATTATATTGTATATTGAATAGAATCATTTGATTTTTTAAAATTCTAGGTTCCCTAGATTCCAATTTATATCTTATCTCCAATCATTGATGAAAAACAATCTTAAAAAACAAGATGAGTTAGAAAAACTCGATGATAAGAATATAAAATAATTGAATAATCTAAAAGTACATTAGAGTTAAATTTCATGATCCAAAAAAAATATGTTCAACATATATTCATTAATTCAGGGGGAGTTAGTCTTGGTTCTAATATCCCTAATGATATATTGGAAGAAGAATCCAATGATAGAGCCAAAGTGGGATTTACCTTTCATCATACACATGGTTTATTCTAAGGGAACCTACTCCATGGTCATGATAGATTTAGAACAAATCATTTCCCAACCAATTCAAGATTTCATAATAAATTATTTATATAATTCCCTTGTGAGTATATAATTCCTAGTTAAAATACTCTAAACTAAACAACATAAAAGTACTAGTAGAAAGACTCTATACTAAAAAAAATCTATTCCCTAAAATAATGACTCTAAACTTATAGTACTAGAATCCTTATAGTATAATGAAAAATATAATGGTCATGTTTCCATTAACATGACACTAATCTATAAGAGAGACTTAGAAGAATGAATCTAAATATCATAGAACATCATCTTTATCACTATGGTATAATTTTAATATAAAGGTTGAAGTATATCCCATATAACTCTAAAATTATCACCATGGTCCATACCCTATGGAATATTTCTCCCATATATTAGATCTTGATCTATGTAGAAGCCTTCATAACACATCCAAAAGATGAGTTTGAGTATTAATTCCACTTATTATAGGTGATCTAGATCAATAGAGCATATTCCTATTTTTATGAAAATTGTGTGTCTTGATTATTGATTCATCAAGATACATAGTCATAGTCAGTTATATTATTCTAGGCCCTGACATAGTTTCATCACTATTATAATCATCCTTACAATGTTTTTTATATCAAAACAAGTCCCCACCCATTTAACTATAATGTTGTGAATATTACCCAAAAATCAATAGCCTATCCTTATAAGAAAGCCCATTACCTTAATAATATAATCAAAAGTAAGAAACCATGCGCCAAAAACATTCATTAAGAACTATGATTGACCAGATTCTTGATTATTTTATTATATGTGTTGAAACTCATATCCTTCTCCCAAATACAATTTTAAAATCTTATACCCACTTCACATATATATAAAGGATGACCTCTCTTTTGAGGGATTAATTCATATCTCCCCTGTATATGAGCTTGATCCGTGCATGGGACCACCGTTTCAAGAAAAAAATTTATCGATTCCAATCAATAAAGGATATATAGTGAAAATAGGATCACCTATCATAGGACCAATCATTATTTCTAAAAAATAAATTCCCTTTTTCCCTTGTATATGAGCCATATTATTTCTAGGGTTATGCCTCTATGAACTATGTGTGGGTTGATTCCTATCATTCTAATAATGTTAGTGATAGAAATACATAATATCATAGGACAAACAAAAAATTAAAAAAAAAATTCATCTCTATCCATATTATCTTATCCTTTGTGAGAATACTTGTTTTTCCCGAATGGAAGTACATTAAAGAGAGGCTTAATTCACCTCCCTTTTACATGATCCAAATCAATATAGAGGAGGCCTCATAGAAACTATGTATAACTGGATAAAATTCCCCATTAGACATTTGATCTAGATATATCATGGAATCCTAATTGTAGTATTATTTATCTATAAACCTATGTTGAGAATACTCTCTACTCTACATAATATTAGCCTATATTTAGAAGATAAAACCTTATCTATGTGTCTCTTGATTCCCCCATCATTCACAATGGGTATAGTTTATTATGACTGCTAGAAATTTGTTTTTTAACATCATGTGTGGATATGATCCATGAAAAGTGTTCCCCTCAAGTTTATGAACGAGACATAAAATAAGAGTATTTAGTATGGATTCCCGTATTTTGGACCTATTTCTAAAATGTTTCTCTTTTACCAATGAATTATTCAGATATATATAGGGTAAACACTACATAAGAACAACGTTTGGTCTATTTCCTATTATCTTAGAATATGTATGTTTCTTATGTTCAAGGCTTAACTACAGGTTCTATTATCCAAAATTTTATCCTCTAATAGGAATACAATTTATGTTCTATTACATTTATAGATATATGCTGTGATAAAATTTTCCCATATTTTCATACCCTCCTATATCATGCACCCCTGTGAAACACAGTATGGGTTATTCTCCAATCACCTCTTATTTATCAAACTAATAATGAATATTGTTTTCATAGAGGTCTTAGATGATTATAAAATGTTTCCTATCTAGAACCATCATGACTAAATATAGGAGGAATCAATGGTTTACCATGAATGGCATTAAACTACCAAGTAACATGATAATAATACGGACTTCATTTTTTTAAATATGATTCAAATCTATGTATGGGTCCCAAAATATTTTTATATATGTTTAATTTTTTGTTATGATGAAATTTACCACCACATCATAATATGGTTGTATGATGCATTGATTTTATCAGGAAATTATGTAGAAAAATTCAATTTTTTGTTAAATAGTGTTAAAATAATCTTCCCAAGTAATTAAATGATTGATTAAAATATGAGATATTTATATTAATTATTTACAAGGAATTTTTAGGTGGATTTTTAATAGATTATCTTTGTTTTAGATGGTGCCTGGCCAGAAAACCAAGGCACAATAAATATAAAGTAAAATAATTACAAAAGTCTTAAAGAAAGAAACATATTACAATATTTATTATGAAAATTAAGTACATCCGAAACCATGTTAGCATCAAGATATATATGAGTGATCATGTAGTTGATGTCGTGAAGACTAGGGATGAAGTTCATCCAACGGGTGGTGATCGTCCATGCAAGATGAATCACACCTTTCCAAATGACTTGTACAATAGTGGTCCAATCACTCTCAATCGAGAGGCTGTTCTAGAAATGTTTTTTGGAAAAAAAGATGGCACGAATCATAACAATCATTTCAGCTTCTAGAGGGAGCAATTCCACACCTACCAAAAAAATCAACCAACGATCTGACCAGTATGATTCATGAAGATGGAACCACAACTCGCAGGACTTGGATTGTCATTGGAGGCGCCATCCACATTTACATTAATCCTCACTATTTGAGGGGATATACAGAAGAGTACAAAAGTATGGAAAGGTTGGAAATAGATTCCAACAATACATAAAAGACAAAGGACGCCAAATTTGTGCACCGTACTATTGCAGTGACTCTTTTGGATCAAACCATCTTTGCGAATGGCAATGAGAATCCAAGATAGTCCTATATTAAAACTGGGTGAGCATTTATTATGAATAATAGAATTTCTATCATACCAGATCACGTGGTGAATCTCAGCGACAGCTGCAAGAAAAATTTTCTTAACTTACAGAACCTTTTAAGATCTGTACATCTCTTTAATTGAGTTACGATAGAGTTATGCATCCACCATCTACAATAAAAAATGTCAAAAATATAATTCCAAAGAGAATAAGTAGTGGAATATGAATGAAAGAGATGATCAGAATCTTCTCTGTGCTGATTGTAGAGGATAAATTTATAACAGATTTGAAAATGAGATTATTGTAGACAATCATCAGTGGGATGTCTATTATGAGAAAGTTACCAAATAAGAGTAATTAATGAGGGTTTTATCCAAGGTTCTTAAGTGTTTGAGAATTGGTAGGTTTCAATGACATTCATAATGTTATGAGGAAGAGGATCATTACAAGAATTATGAAAATATCTAATAGGGAGGTTGGTGTTATCTGCGCTTTGGACAAGGGAAACCCTAGAAATTAAAGGAGTGCTTGCCCAGTTATCTAACCAAAAGTTAATTTATGATTTTCTATAGACCATCCACCTAGAAATATTCATAGCTGTTGTAAGATAATTCTTTATAGATTTCCAGATAGAGGAGAAGAGAAACATAGAGTTTCCTTTCTTACATTTTTTTAGAAATCTATTTTTAAGGATGTTGATAGAATCAATGTTTTTATAGAATAAGTTCCATGTGATCATAGCATGGAGATCCTCATTAAATTTTTTAATATTTTTTATACCAATACCTCCCTTCTCAATAGTTTGACAACAAGTAGTCCAGGGTATGGTGAAAAGTTTCCGTTCCACGGTGCTACTGGTCTAAACAATGTTTTTGATTTAGGTATTCATTTTTTAGTAATATTAGTAGGACAATTTTATTCCATTATAGAGGAAACCATTTTAGAGACAATAGTAGATTTGAAAAGGAAAATTCCACCCACCATAGAGAGGGATTTATCTTTCCATGATGAATGATGATTTTTTACATGATTGAAAATTTCATGTAAATGAAAATATTTGGGTCTTCCGCAAAAGATGGAGACACCTATGTACATAAAAGGATGAGAACCCTATTTTATACCTATTTCATTTATGATTCTGCATTTCCTTTTTGGTGGAAAATTCTTTCCAATGTAGATGGAATATTTGTTCTAGCACATCGTTTATCTAGAGATTTCCCCATAGTGCGTAAGGGAATTTTTGAGGGTGAAAATATTTCTATTATCTCCTTGAAGAAATATAATGATATCATCATCATAAAATAGGTGTTTAGAAGCATTTATATTTCACAAATGATTGATGGGTTTGAGTTCTATGTCAATCAGACATGTGAGAAGACGACAAAGATAGTCCTCCTCAATGGAGAAGGGGATGGGAAAAAGTGGTTCCCTCAGTCTGACTCCAATAGTACAATTGAAATAACCCATGGGAGAACCATTAATAAGAATGGATATGGGCACCGAATTGAATAAGGTTCAGATAGTAGTGATAAAAGCATAACTAAATCCAAAATATCGAAGCACTTTAAAAATATATCTCTAGTCCATGGCATCGAATTCTTTTTTAATGTCAAGTTTAATGGAAATATTACCACCTATGTTGGTTTGGTTTAAGGTGTTAAATAACTCCAAAGCAAGACACATGCAATTTAGTATGGATCTACCCTTGATAAACCCAAATTGATTCCAGGAAACTAATTTTCCAGTGATAGAGGAGAGCCTAAAACCAATGATTTTCATGATGATTTTATAGAGGGTGTTAAGGAGGGAAATGGACCTAAATAAATGGATCTCAGAAGTATTGTAAACCATTGGAATTAGAAATAGAAATAGGGATTTTAGACCATGAGTAAGAAAACAAATGGAGAAGAATGATTTGAAATGAATTCAAACATCAATGGTAATAATATCACTATAGTGTTGAAAGAAACCATTACTAAAACCATTAGGTCCCGGAGCACTATCTGGGTTTAAACTAAAGACAATGTCTTTAATTTCATGATCAAGTGGGGTTCTACGAATAAAGTTGTTATCTTCATTGCTAACCACCATTGAAATTATCTCAGGTAAGAGGTCATTGTTTCTATCGGGGCCATTATAAATAGAGTAAAAATAAGACGCAATGTGGTTGGAAATATCAATTTCATTGTCTTAAATGTTGTCACCATCTTTTAAAAAGGCAATAGGCCTACCAGATTTCTGAGCTCTTTGAAGGTAATTATAGAAATTAGTGTTTCTGTCCCCATCGAATAACCATTTTATTTTAAAAACATGATTCCTCATCCTTTATTTAAAAGTGAGCAAAGAATTATGCTTTTTTGAAATGTTGATTTCGTGGTTCAGATCATTGAAAAAGTTGGAATTTGTGCTATTATTTTGAATCTGGTTCAGCTCATTCTCAAGGAGGACTATATCCTTGTCAATTCTTTTGACATGAGATCTACACCAAACTTTGGGAATTGGATTAAGAGACTTTAATTTGGAAGGGAATTGAAAGGCATCATTGCAGTGAGTCATGGAGAGCCAAATGTTCTTTATGATGTCAGTTCATTCCGTGTTAGAGAACCAAGAATTATTGAATCTAAAAGGGAGAGTATGTTAAATAGTGTTAGTGGAGACATTGACCAAAATAGGAGGATGATCAGAATGAAGCTTAAGAAGGGTGGTGTTGGATATGGTGTCCAATTTATCTACGGTGGGAACATTTGTGAAGTCTCTATCATGTTTGGAGGCAACCACCATATTGAATTGTTTTCTATACTAGGTGTATTTGGAACCTTTAAGATTTATTTCAATGAGGTTTTTGTCTTCGATGGTGGATTTTACTTCTCTCGTGGAGATTGTAGGATGTGAAGGACCAATTTTCTCACTTGAATTGAGAATAAAATTTAAGTCTCCAATCATAAACCAAGGATCCCGAGTACAATTATTTATATATTGAGATCATCCCAAATTGGTCTTCTATCTTGATATCTATTCTTGGCATAAACAAATTAGTAGATAATATGAGTGCCATCAAGGGAAAAATCACATGTCAAGAATTCATTTGATATGTTAAAGATATTGACATTTTCAAATGGATGAGTGCGAGAAGATCTATTGAGTGTCAACCACATATGAATTTTTAGTAGCACCAGTGAAGGAATATCCATACTAACATAAGTGGTGAAATTTTGGAGAAAAATTGATTTTAGCTTCATAAATAGAAAACAAAATGTCATAGTGGGTGATGATAATTCTTTTTAGAATAGATAGTATGGTAGAGTGGGAAATACCCTAAAATTTCCAGAAAAGGATTTTCATCTAAACTTAGATTTGGAGATAGATTCGCCTTTTGTGTTTCTCGAGCTCTTGGGTCTAGAAGATCATCTAATTTGTTTAGAATTAGTTGGTCTCTTGGTCATATTCTGATTACTTATTGAATTTGGAGGGTTATTTATGCTACTGATCTTAATTTTCTTCTTTATAGGTAAGTCTATAGTGTGTATATTGTTATTGGTATCATTGGATACATAAAAATAATCTTACTCAATATGATATGATTCATATGGGGGAATATTTTCATATACAATGTGGCTCACAAGGAGGAACCAGCATGTGAATAGGTGGGCCTAAGACTGCATGGTCCATGCATGTAGGCATGAACTATGATTTTGTGTGTTTTATAATCAGGTTCCCATCCCAGAAGCCAGATTTTAATCCAAGGATATAATCTTTTGATAATTAAAAAATATTTATTCACTATCTCCAATATGATGTGGGACAACACTTCTGAGGTATTGCTATTTATTAAATAATTTTTTTTGTTCTTTACTTCTCTCATAGGACCCCCAACCATGAACAAATACCACTACCGACCTATACTACTTCTGTCGCTCGATGCCACCACATCCACAATTTATCTCTTAAAAAACACATGGATGAATCCTAGAGGATCTGAAAACAACATAAAATACCATAGTCAAAAGTTGGGACCACTGTGGATCACCTATGGGACCCTAGATGATTACCATGAAGTAAATTTCAAGGTATCAATCCACTATGAATGTTGGATGACTCAGATGAGTTTTTTTCTTACCACTTCCAGGCATGTTCTCCACTACCATACTCCCAAAAAAATATGTGTTCTATGAAATTCCATTGCACACCTATTCTATGTCCACACCATCATGGAATATTTTTGAAAAACCTAATATATTCAGGTGAGATTAGAAGAAACCCCCATGTATCAAGTTGGATTTGAGAAAGAAATAATAAAAAATAGATTTCTATCCCTAATAATGTATTATCATGGAGATAAATTAAGACGACTAGGATCATTGTAGGCCTATAAAATGGGTAGACCATAATTTATAGAGAGGAGATCAACCAGAGGGATGCCATAAACTGAATCCTGAGATTTAACTGTCTTCTCTTCTATTTTAATTTTTTTTATTTTGTTTTCAATATTATTATATTTTATTTAATCTATAATTTTTTATAAAATTTAATTCTATTATAAATATAACTCATAAATTCTCCATATTTCATGTGTTCTATCACATGTATTCCACCATTGTATTCTTTCAATTTTTTCTTAATTATCTTCCTCTTCTATTTTATTTTTTTCAATAACCATTTCTCTCTTTTTCATCATCTAATTCAACATTTTTTTATTTCCTCTTATTCTTATTTAAATTCCATAGAGTGACATCATACTCCCAATAATGGGATACAGAATCAATGCAGATCCTCAGGGGAGTATAAGTTTTTCTTAAATTATGCACCTAAATTCAAATATTGTTTGGTGGATGTGTGATTATTTAAAAGATATTATGTTCATCAAAAATGAAATTATTTTAAAATAAATTAAATTTCATTATTTTACTAATTTTCCACCCATTTCTCAAATAAAAACTTCATACAGTAGATTTATGTATTCTCTAATAGATTAAATGAAATACAGTAGGGTTGGGTATTTTAGAAATTGAACTCTCAATTATGGTTTTATCCTATTTTTTTATTGGTGGTGGTGGGATTTGGTGTTCCAAAGAGGTTTCCTATGAATGTTAATATTCAAAAATTAATTAATCAATTGAATTTAATTCCTTTATTAGGAATCATAAATTGTATTATCAAATTGAATTTAAAAAATAAAATTAGAATAATAAAGGAACCTGAATCCAAACCATTTTCCAATTTCATTTCGCTCCAATACCATCTTTAATTGAATCCTAATTTATTTTTATTTTTTCATTTCATTTATTTAAAAAACCTCAAACTCATATTTTATTTCATTAACAATTAATAAAATCAAAAAAAAAATAACATAGTTGAGTATTATAAAATACATAATATAAAATTGGGATTATCCTTGTGTTAGATGACCAAGGTTATCCAATATGCTAAACTATGAAAACTGTAAAATAAGACCACTCTCAGATAAGATTGTGTCAAAGCATGAAACCATTTCAAGGGATCCAATTATTAACTTTATTATCTTTTTCAATTTTCACTTAATGGGAAATTTTTATTTTTATCATAAAAACCCATAATGAATATTTTACCAGGATGTTTTCTAATGATTATTTGTTTATTTCATGGAATAATTTCCTAATGGTGAAGAAGAAAGAGAAAGTGGTTTAAGGAACTGAGGAGGTCATCCAATGAAGGATTTATGTACTCACTAATTTAAGAAAGAATATTTTATGTTGGAATAACACATGTAAATCGCCTCAAGAACTATTTTTCATTATCAATCATGTAATAAAATATATTCAATGACCAAATACTAAGGAATATGTCCCACTAGAGATTCCCTATTTTTATAAAGAGATCAAAGAATTTGATCCAAATACAAAAACTCTCTTCAACTAAACTATATGGAGATCCGAACTCAGGAGTACCATGATGACCTGAAGAGTAATGATAATGATTGGAATTTTTATAGAAATATTGTAAATGAATCAGATTAATTTTGGAGTGAACAAGTAAAAGAATAAATGCAAAGATATTTTCCATTAAACATAATTAAAGAATAAACACCTAACTACCAATTATTATCCCTGAAAAGGGAGGAATCAATCCAAGTATTAGAGTTTAAAAAAAATATAGAGGATCCTGGTTATCTACCTCCATCCATTGAAATCCAATTTCATATGGCAAATACATTTGAAAATGAGATTAGATCCTAACATAGAAACGAGGTTGATCTTTTCTTCAAATCTATATCATTTTATTTTAATCGATCTAAACTTAATATTAAATCAAATTGTTTTAAATTTTCATAATTGGATTATCAATGTTTTATATTGGAGGAGGAGGAGGGATAATCATATGCGCCTATTAAGGAACACCTTGAGATCCCAAATTTTTTTTATCATACCATAAAGGAAGACCATGATAAAAAAATGGAGATTTTGGTAGATAAGAACAATATAAAGGCTTCTCATATTGAAAGGGTTAATTCCAATTATCCTTATACAGATATAAATACTATCCAATTCAAAATACATTAAATACATCATTTTTCATTCAATTACTAAAGCGATCATTGATAAATAACTAGACACTGATGAAAGGGTTTCTTAAGTAGAAAACAAGTAGGATGATGATTTATACTATATCCTTCCCCTTCCATGAATGTTATTCGTAATTGTGAATGGGATGGATTTGGTGTACACTATCCATGGGTTATTCTTCACTGAAACAGATATCATCAAATTAGAGAAAGGCAACAATTAGTGGATCAAATCTAAAATGGACCTCCCATTATTAAACATTGGATAACAGTCACTACATACGTTCTAGAGTAGGTAAAAATTTATTTCCCACATAGAGGATTAATCAGTGATTAATCAGTCAATATTTTCCTAGTATATTAAATTTCCTAATAGGAAAAGTTTATCATGAAATATCAATACCTAGTCATTTTTTTTAATTTCAGGATCCTAGTGCTAAATTTAGTGATTTACATTTGTAGGACTATGCTAGCATAATTCATCCCCAAATAGTAGAGGAGGATGAAAAAATAGTCATTTGAAAAGGGTGTTCACTTTTAATGTTTATCTCTTAAACTCCCATGATTTATGTATAAAAATCTATTTGGAGTTTTAATGTTGAATTTTCATTCCCATACATTTACGTTATTTATTACATGAATTATAAATGAGAAATTAGTTTCTTTGGAACACTATGATATCATGATTATAATTTCAATGATAATGATAATGAATTATTAAAATATATAATTTAATGTTTTGGTCGAATTTTAGATTTTAAAATGAGTAAATGGGATCTATGGTAATTAGTTGAATCATATACATGAAATTTCTCTACTATTTTTTTCACATTTTATTCTTATGAAACTATTTAAATTGAATTGTTAGTCATTTTGTGAGTGATTGTGTGAAATAAAATGCCCCATTATTGAGGGAACATATTTTCCAAGTACTTCCAATTTTTCTAGAGAGAAGTTATTGACTGATCTTGGTGCATTACACCTACTAGAACATGTTTTTCTAATTTTTATAACTGTGACTGTGTAAAAACACATTTAAAATGATTGAGTTATTTTTATTTCTAACAAAATTCATCATGGATAACACATTTTACATAAATAATTTTTTAGACCCTAAAATTCTGGAATAATCTTCTTTTGGAAGATCCATATTTCAATCCATTTTTATCCATTCCTAACCTTCTATTAGTATTTTTAATAATATATTATTGTTAAAGAGTAAAGGTTATGGCAGTAATGGTGAAATGGGAAAAAATATATTTTATGGAAAAAAATTGGGTGTTTTATTTGGGGGTATTGATAAAGGTTTTTGTTTTAGAGATTACAAATTATTTTTTCCCTTCATAGAAAAAACTGGAAAAAAGTATAACTGGGTTCTTCCATAAAAAATAAAAAATCACCATTATAGGATCGATGGTTTTTAACATATTTGGTTAGTTTTGGGATGTGATATTAATTCTAATAATTTTTTTCAATTAATGACAAAAATAAAAAATTATATTGAAAAATTTAAAAAAATTAGTTAAAATTCAATAAGGTACAATTAATTCATTATTATTTCATATGTGATAACCATATATTGAAATTTGGAAGTGGGAGTAATCAGAATTTTATGTGAATAATATCACTGCTATTTTACTTTTTTTGTCAGGAGATATAAATTATGATATTAGACGCCTCTTTGAGCCTTGATTTTTAACATAAATTTCTATCATAAGCCTCAAAGTTGTATGAACCTTCATTGAAATTCCTCTTAATTTCTGCATCCTTTTTTCTTTACAATGATGGGATGGTTGTTTAATTTTAACCCTATAGATATATAGCATATTCTCATCATATAATCATAACTCTAAAAAATTTTATACCACGAGTGATGAGAAACAATTTTTAAAAGATGATGTAGATCATGACTTGAAATGATTAGTAACAATGAATTAAGAAATTTGAATAGATGAAATAAGAAGCTCCAAATTTTTCAAAATGGAAATAGTAAAATTCTTGGACTGATTATTTCATTGAATGGTATGGAATTTAATTGATATTTTATATGGAATAAGTAAATTTAGGTTTAACATCTATAATTGTTTAATTTTTTTACTTTATGATTTAAATATTTTCAACATGGTATTTCTCTTTAATTAAATGTTGAAATTTTATTCTTAAGGAAATGAATTTTTTTTGTGTTAAGGTATTTGATGAAATGATATATTCCTCAAAATTATGTCAACACATTCCTATGTTTTTAATTGGTTTTAAAGAATGTTCACAAGTAATTCAATGATTTATTAAGATATTGGAAATTTAAAATAAATACCGAAAATTAATTTAATTGTTGATTTTTAATTGGTTATATTATTAAATTCTATATTGTGAAATTTATATTGTGTTGTTATTTTAATTTTAGGTATAAAAAAATTAGTCCAACTTCCCCAAACATCATCCAAATGGCATGCAAGCCATATGGCGATCCCATAAAGGTCCAACCAGCCTCGTAGGCCCAATATAGGGTTGACACTAGCATTATAGAATGCATGTATCCGTTGGGGAAATCTAGTGGATAATTTTCCCCATGGGGAGGAACATTCGTGTGCATTAGTGGGCCTAATCCCACATGATCCATGTATGTTGGCACACACAGTGTATGTGTGTGCCGTGTAATAAGGAGCTCATCTCGGGAGTATGCTTCTTTGTTGGGGATAAAACGCACTGATACTTAAATGAGCATGGTTCCCTATCTCTAGTATGTTTGTGATATCAATTCCTAGGTATTATTATTATTTTAGATAAATTCTTCATTCTAGGTCTCACCCAAATGACCCCACCCTCAAACATAGCATGCTGCTGACCTCTGCATCTCAATGTCATTGTTTCAACCTGTTTTACTAAAAAATGACATGGTCAAACCCTAGATGATATTAGATTGATTTGAAACACCACAATGAAATTTAGGGACCATCAAGGATCACCTTAGGGACTCTAGACAATCACCATGAAATCCATTTCCATGAATCTATCCATAATGATGGCTGGATGAGTTGGATGAGGTTTTCCCTCACTATTACAATGCACGGTCGCTGCTATCAAATTTCCACATCACCCATGTGAGCCATGTAATGCCTGTGTATTTCAAATCCAAGTTTATTCCATCATTTATTTTTTTTGGAAACACTAGATATCTTAATGTGATATTTGAACATAACCCCTCCCCCCCACATCGTGGGGAGGATTTAAAAAATGAATAAAAAAGTGATATTTCTATCCGTGATAATATATTATCAAGGAGATAAAAGGGGATACAGAGGGAAAATATAATTAAATAAAATGAGGTATCAACTATATCTAGAGAGGATATTGGTTAGAGGGAGGCCACACTCTGACGGTGGGATGCTCTTTCCTTCTCTTATGTTCTTTTTTATTTTTATTTTATTTTTATTTCGGAATAGTTTTTTACTCATTAATTTTAATTTAAATTTCATGAAATATAAATATAATTCATTATTTCTCTTATTATAAATGTTCTTTCACCAAAATTCTTTTATATTTTTTCCTCTTTTTCTTCTAATTTTCTTATAATCTTTTATTTTATTTTGTCTATCTTATTTTTTATCTCTTCTTATTCTTCTAATTATTCATTTTTTACTTGTCACATGTAACGACCCAAAAATTCATTAATGGAAATCCCTCTTGATGTAATTAAATATATCATTATAAAAATGTTTATATAAAATTTTCACTTATTTGGTTTTATGTTTTTGGATTTTAAAATACTATTAAGAATTGTAACCTTTGTTAATATATCAATTGAACATTGATCATAGGATTAGTATAAATATATGGCTTTTACAAATCCAATTTACTCAGACAAAGGGAGAAATGGCCTCATCCAGTAGACATGCCCATACGAAGCCCATTTTTCAGAGCTCGGAAAGGATTTTGCATCAATGGGATTTTCTCTTTACCAAGCCCAAGACGATCATGAATATGTTAAGCTCGAGTGGAACTGCCTACGAGAGAGGTGGAATTTGATCGAGATTACCAACCTTGCAATGTTATCCAAGACACCCCAAGAGCCGGTCACCATCTCACACCTTAGCCTTTGGTCATACGAGGGTGTTATAAGGGGTTATGTAAAAATAAATTATCACTATGGTCATGTATATTATTATTTTTATACAGTAATGAATATACCTTCATTTTATTATTTTTACGTTGTAGATAGGTTTTAAAGCACAAATAGTATTTATAGTTAATATTCAACTAAGAAATCTATTTTGATGAATCAATGTATTTTTGAATTAAATAATATTTTAATAAAATATTATTATTATTAAATTAATTTTTGTTTAATATAAATGATTGTATAATTTTGTGAATGAAATATTAATTTTTATTATGATTTGAAATCCATTTTTGTCAAAACCGGTGAATTTTCTATAAATGTCTGTTTTTATTTAAAAATTGAAAATTAAAATATTTTAAAAAATACTTAGACCAAATAAATGTTATTTCTGGAATCAGGACGTCCAAATTATCTAATGGTGATGTTTTCATAATTTTCCGAGACAGTCAAATTTTATGGGTAAAAATGAAATACCATTTAAATATATAATGTGTTTTATGACATCATAATGACTCAATTGTGATGTAATTAATTACTATAAGTGTTATGGTCAGACAATATTTGTTTTACCATTAAAATAATGTGAATTTTGGTTTGTTTGACTTATTTTACAAAGAATTAATGGAACCATCAAGGCTTATTAAACATGTTATCTTTTTAAATTGATTTCCATGGTAGTGTGACTCATATCCACATAAGAAACCCCATTATTTTAAAATGTTCCTACATTGGCCTTATAATATATTTTTTTACACATAAATTTTCCTAAAACCATGGTAAAAAACCAAGGGATGGTTTGTGGTTTGGATTAGTTTAATGTGAGGTGTCCCAAACCTAAATAATAATGAATTACCACTCCTTTCCAATATAAACCCACCAAAACCCCCACTTTCTCCTCACTAAAATCCTTTTTAGTTCATCCAAAATCTACCCTATTCTCTCTAGAATTTTCCCATGGTGACCCAGGATCCCAAAAATCCTCTCTCAAGCCTCTCTCAAGGCATTGGAAGCACACGTCCAAGTAAGAGTTTTTTCTTCCTTTCTCATTTTTTCCAATATTCTTTAAATTGTTATGCCCATTTAATTTCAATTATAAATGTTGTGGTATGGTCTCAAACCTCCCACATACTTTCCTATTTATGTTCTAATGATTGTATACCCCTTTATATCTCCTTAAATTTCTCCAATGTACACCTGTTACTATGATGAAATTCCAAAAGGAATTTATCTCCCCTATTTTACATTCAATACATTATTTTCTATCATGAATCTTAATACCATTAAAATTGTGGGAAATTTATCTATATAAACCCCTTACTGTCCATTTCGTGTACATATGATGATACACCCATTTCTCTCTCATCAACCATTTTTTTGAATTCATACGTCAGGTCGTTACACTGCTGAAATTGCACCAATTTTCCAAGCCACTGTCATTGTGTGTTGAATACCATGCCCATTTCTCTATCAAGGGTATTCACCTTTATGCACATTTACATCATGATTATAAAGTTAATGTTTGAATTACACATTCCATTATTGTGGAATAATTGATTATGTTTTATTAATCCATGTTATATGATACATGTGGCACACTTATGTATAAAAGGAAATGTTTAAGAAGGGTGCGCCTTATAGCGCATCAATGCATTGTGATTAGAATAGTATCCTGATACGTCATGTGCAATGGGTGTTTACTCATTCTAAATAATGTGCAATGAGGTTTTACTCGGGCTTCATGTGCACTGAGGATTTACTCATGCTCCATGTGCCATGAGCCTTGGCTCATGCTAATTCCATGTTAAATGTTGATGCCACATTTCCATGTTTTGATTATCATTCCTTATGATGCCTTTACGTTTGTGCTTCTCTTGTTCTCTATTGATATGCCTATTTTATAAAATTTATTGTATTCCTCTGGTTATTCCATGACAATTACTTTTACTAGGCTTTATATCCCACCCTTTTCATATGAATGTCCTCAAGTTATCCCAAGCAATGATATGTACGAGGGAATGTAGTGGTCATGTAAAAGAAGTTTTTAATAATGATGTTTATTTTCATGTTTTAATTTGTTATTTAATGACCGTAATCACCAAATGCAATAGAACTCTCGATATTCTATGTTTAATCAAATGAATTTTCTGTAATAAATTATGTTTAATTGTGTAATAAAAAGTAGGGTTGTCATAGTTGGTATCAGAGGATATGTTTAGTTTTTTTTGGGATTAGGATTAGAAAACAATAGTAATGCCGTAGAGGCAAGAATATATATAATAAAAAAACATCCCTATGTTTTGGTTAGAATTGAGTAAGTGGTTTATCAAGAAAATAATTCCCTATCTGGATATGAGCAGGTAGAGGCGGCTCTAGTACAGATGTATCCTAGGGGTAAAACCTGAAAACACTACATTTAAATAGACTCGAATGAGAACTGGTGAATGACAATGGGTTTTGTTGCACCCTTGGTTACAACACTCCCAGGGGGTATGTTTTGGTAAATTCACAAGCTTAGTATCAACCATTATTAAGGGACAAAAAATGCCTTATGAATATATGTTAGAAAGTAGATAATGGATAACATAGACTGAAGCCAATAGATTCGTATGTTAAGGGAATAAAAGATATTTAAAATTCATCACTTTTTCCCTTGTATTACCATTTATGTGTTACCACTAACATTCCTTTTCTTCCAGCCAATGGCTTGTATTAAGAGGACCCAAGCTAACAAACAAATCAATGTGATGATTGTACAAATGAGATGCTAAATCAAATGGGAGAGGGTATCTCGAACATTGTCATTATTCTCTCACAGCTAACTCAAGCTTTGAATAGAAACATGGGTCATGAGGAACATTCAACCACCCCTAAGAAAGAGAATGTCGCTATCGAGTGCTTCATGAGTAAAATTCCTCCTACTTTTAATGGGTCATGTGATCCCTCAATCTTCGAACAATGGATCATCTCCATTGAAAATAGCTTCTCCATCCATCAATATTCTAAAAAAGAGATGGATCTCCTCGATGCTTATCGCATGGAGGGTGACACTTATCAATGGTGGGCATTGATAAAAAATACGAAGCCTGAGGAGGATATTGAGGCATTGGATTGGAAGGATTTTCAGAAGATGTTTTTGGATAAATATTTTCCGCGCACCCTCCAGCTTAAGATGGAAGGGGAATTCCTTTCCCTAAAGAATAAAGATGATGAATATATTTGATCATATAATTAAAACATCACATGGATTGCACGATACACATCCAGATTGGTCGTTTCCACCGAATGCAAGGATGGCCGCTTCTTTGGTGGGCTGAAACCTAGCCAGCGGAAAGCACTAGAGATTCGTGACTTTGACAACAATGAGGAAATTGTCCGATGTTCCCTTAAGGTCGAAATGTAGATTGGAAAATCTCATGGGTATCATTGGGATATGAAGTGTAAGGTGGAATTCAAGTCTGGTGGTCTGATGGATAAATCCAATAGTGCTATGAAGATCCAGCACCCCACTGGCCAATGGTGCAGAATGAAGCACCCTGGAAATTTCCAAAAGCGGGAGAGTAAATTCTTTTGGTGTGGAAGAGAGGGGAACATAGATGTTAACTGTCGGTAAGAATGACATGCGTTTGTGACATAGTAGAAGAATGCTCTGTTCGAACCTCAATGTGTTGTTCATTGCTACAACTACAATAATCCAGTGAATCTTGCAAATCAGGGACTTAAGAAAACATTTTTCAGAGGAAACCAACAACCTCCAAGGAAGCAAGGGCTATCTTTTTCCACAACTTCTACTGAAATGAACCCCGACAACGAAGTGGTGATAGGTATGCTAGTTATTCATTCAATAATAGTGTACGTGCATTTTGATGTAGGTTCGAAGCATTATTTTATATCTAGATAGATTAGTGGAACTATCACAGAACCACAACAAATCATGGAAGTGAAGATGTAGGTGAGTATGACAAATGGGTAAATCATGACATCACATGAATATAACTCCTCCCCTATCATAATATGTGGATTAAACATCATGACGAACCTCTTCATACTCTCTCTAGTGGAATTTGATTCAATTATTGGAATGGATTGACTATCCTTATATAGAGGCAACATAAATTGTGGTGAGAGGGAAATTAGACTCCTTGTGTAGAATCGACACCCGATTCTTTAAAAATACAAGGAGGAAGATGAATATTCATTAGCTCCATCATATCAAGCATGGATATTACTTCCCTATGAGCACACATATCTAGCCCAGATGATTGAGTCTAAAGAGGAAACCATCCTAGAAGACATACCTATTGTGAGGAAATTCGCTGAAGTGTTTCCCAAGGAATTGTCTGGTCTTCCCCATAGAAGAGATCTTGAATTCTCAATTGAACATATACTTGGGGAATTTCCAATATCCAAGACTCTGTGTAGAATGGCTGTTTTGGAGCATGAGGAGCTGAAGAAACAACTACAAGAGAACATGAATAATGGCTTTATAAGACCAAGTGCATCACCATCGGGTGAACTAGTCCTCTTCGTCAAGAAGAACAATGGGTCAATGCACCTTTGAATCGATTATCGCGAGCTTAACAAAATCACGATAAAGAAAAAATAGCATCTCCAAAAAATAGATGACTTGTTAGATTAGTTACATGGATCAAAATACTTCTCCAAGGTGGATTTGCGGTCGGGATATTATCAAGTAAGGGTGAAGAAGGAAGATATCACCAAGAATATGTTTCGAACAAGATACGAGCACTATTAATTTATAGTAATGCCTTTCCGACACACTAATTCCCCAACAGTCTTCATGGAAATGATGAAACGAGTCTTTAGAGAGTACCTCGACATAATTTGTTGTAGTCTTTATAGATGATATTCTGATATACTCTAAAACCAAAGAGGATAATGAGGAGCATCTGAGAACTATACTAGAGACCATGTGGAAGGAGAAGATCTATGCAAAGTATAGAATGCGTGAGTTCTGGTTGAAGGAGGTCTCATTCGTGGGAAATATCATCACAAGCAATGGGATATCTATGGATCCCTCCTAAACAGATGTAATTGAGGGATGGTAGAGGCCAACATTGGTAACAAATATCCATAGCTTCTTGGGCATAGCTAGATATTATCGACGATTTGTGAGAAGTTTATCACGATTGTCCAACCCTCTTACCAAGATAACTCAGAAGTGAGTAAAGTTATCTTGGAGTGATGAATGTGAAGAAATCTTCAAGGAGTTGAAAAGGAGGCTTATCACTGCGCCTGTACTCCCTTTACCCGCAAGTGGAAAACTTTTTGTAGGTCTTAGTGATACTTCGAAGAAGGGCCTGTTATGTGTGTTGATGCAAAATGAAAAATTCATTGCCTATGGTTCAAGGCAATTGAAATATCTTGAACCGAACAATCCTACACATGACCTCGAGTTTGCTGCAGTGATATTCAATTTGAAAATTTGGTGGCATTATCTCTCTTGGGAGAAGTGTGAAATATATACAGACCACAAAACCCTCACGTATATATTCACATAGAAAGAGCTGAACGTGCTCCAATGAATATGGTTATATCTAATCAAAGAATATGACTACTAATTCCATTACCACCCTTGGAAAGAGAACAAGGAGGCAGATGACCTAAGTAGAAAGGACCCAGTGATTCTATCATTTTTGAGAATTGAAAAGTATCCAATCTTCTTAAATTAGATGAAGATAGACATGGGAATCATTAATATGGGAACATCACCATTTTTTTCTCAAATTATTTCTCAACCATCACTTTTGGAAAGGTTAATAGATGCTCCAAAAGATGATGTGGGAATTTAGGAAAAAGTGGAATCTCTCGGAAATGGGAAATCCACGGAGTTTAATGTTAATAAAGAAGGAATTGTGATATTTTGGGAAAATAATATGTGATCCATCAAGTCCAGAGCTGAATAAGGGACTTTTGGATGATGCACATAGTTCAAATTTCTTTATTTTCCCAGGAAACACAAAGATGTATCGGGATATTCGAGAGAATTATTGGTGGGATAATATGAAGAAGGATATATCTGAATATACATCAATGTGCCTGGTGTGTCCGCAAGTGAAGAAAGAGAGGCAGAAGTCAAAGCAGATGATGCCACCATTTCCCATATCCGAATAGCAATGGGAGAACATCACCATGGACTTTGTCACCGGACTTCTAAATACATCCAAAGGCAACAATGCCATCTTGGTTGTTGTGGAGCATTTTATGAAGTCTGCACAATTAATTACTATTCCGGAGGATTTCTCATTGGATTAACTGGCATGAATATATATCAGGTAAGTGGAAAGTCAGCATGGAGTACCACTATCTATTGTGTCAAATAAAGATCCAAGATTCACCTCTATGTTTTGGAAGAGTCTTCAACATGCTCTGAATACTGAACTGAACTTTAGTAAGCCCTATCATCCTCAAACTGATGGCCAATACGAGTGGACTATCCAAACACTTGAGGACATGTTTTGAGCATGCTCAATGGATGTTAATGGAGGATGGGATCAATATATTCCTCTGGTTGAGTTCTCTTATAATAAAAATTTCCACTCAAGCATCCAAACGACACCATATGAAGCCCTTTATGGGAAAAGGTGAAGAACATCGGCGTGTTGGGATGAGGTCAGTGAGAATAAGCTACTTGGACTAGAAATGGTCAATGAAATTGTGTATAAGGTGAAAAACATTTAGCAGCATATCATGGAATCCCAGAGTCGACAGAAGAGTTATGCAGATAACCATTGACGAGACCTTGAGATTAAAGTTGGAGACATGGTATTTCTTCACATATCTCTGTGGAAGAAGGTCATGATGTTTGGAAAGAAAGGGAATCCTGTCCAAGGTACATCGGCCCCTTAGAGATTTTTGGTCGTGTAGGGGTCGTGGCCTATAGACTAGAACTTCCACCTACCATGGACAATGTTCATGATGTATTTCATGTACCCCTCATAAGGAAGTTTATATCAAACCCTTCACATGTAATCTCTTTTGAGGTCGTACAGTTAGATGAAGATCTTTCTTATGAGGTGAAACTAGTGATGATCAAAGATCATAGAGAAAAATTTCTACGAAATAAGACAATGCCCCTCATCAAGGGGTTTTGGTGAAACAACATGTCTGAAGAAGCGATGTGGGAATAAGAGGAACTGATGAAGCAGAGTTACCCACATCTATTTTTGTGTGGGAAAAAAAATTAAGGCAATCTTTTATTAAGGGGGGAATATTGTAACGACCCAAACATTCATTAATGGAAATCCCTCTTGATCTAATTAATTTTCGCATTAGGTAAAATGTTTATATAAAATGTCAACTTCATTGGTTTTATGTTTTTGGATTTTAAAATATTGTTATGAATTTTTACTGTTGTTAATATAGTCCTTAAACCATGATCACAGGATTAGTATAAATATAAGTCTTGAACAAATCCAATTTACTTAGACGAAGGAAGCGATGACCTCATCCTGTAGACGTGCCCCATATGAATCCCATTTGTTAGAGCTAGGAAATGAGGTTGTGTATTTTCGATTTTCTCTTGACCAAGCCCAATCTGAGCCTGAATATTTTAAGCTCGAGCGGAACATCCTACGAGAGAACGGGAGTTTGATAGAGATTACCACCCGATCAATTTTATCCGAGCAACCCAAAAAGTTGGTCACCATTGCACACCATACCCTCTGGTCATTTGGGGGTGTTATAAGGGGTTATTTAACAAGACATTATCACTATGATCATGTACATTATTTTTTATATAATAATGAATATATCATTATTTTATTATTGTTACCTTGTAGATGGTTTTTAAAGAACAAATAGTATTTTTAGTTAATATTCAACTAAGAAACCTATTTTGATGAATTAAAGGATATATGAATTAAATAATATTTTAATAAAATATTATTATTTTTAAATTAATTTTTATTATATATAAATTATTGTATACTTTTAAGAATGAAATCGTAATTTTTATTAAGGATTGAAATCCATTTTTCTCAATACCCGTGAATTTTTTATAAATATCGGTTTTTATTTTAAAATTAAAAATTAACATATTTAGAAAAATAATTAGATAAAATAAATATTATTTTTGGAATCCGGATGTCTAAATTATCCTATGGTGACTTTTTCATAATTTTCCGAGACAATCAAATTTTTGGGTGAAAATTAAATACTCTTTAAATATGTTATGTCTTTTATGACATCATAATGACCAAATAGTGATTTTATAAAATACATTAATACTTATGTTCTGAAAATATATTATTTACCTTTAAAATAATGTGATTTTTTGGTTTTTGGACTTATTTTACATAGCATTAATGGACCATTCAAGTCGTATTAAACATCTTGTCTTTTAAAATTGATTTCCTTGGGAGTGTGACTCACCTCCCCATAAGCAACCCCATTGTTTTAAGAATATCATAGTTTGGCCTTATAAAATATTTTTATCTGGTTCTCCATGCAAAAAATCATGGGTAAAAACCATGGGATGGTATGTGGTTTGGATTCGTTTAATGTGAGGTGTCCCAAACCTATATAATAATGAATTCCGTCACCTATCCTATATTATCCCACCCAAGATCCCAATTTATCCTCACTAAAATCCTTTGGAGTTATTCAAACCTCTACCCCACTCTCTATATAATCCTCACAAGGTTCCCCAAGACCCCACGAATCCTCCCTCAAGCCTCTCTTATGCCTTTGAAAGCACATTTCCATTTAAGGGTTTTTTCTACCATTATCATTTTTTTCCAATTTTCATTAAATTGTTATGCCCTTATAATTTCAATTATAAATGTTGGGGTATGGTATTGAACATCCCCCATAATTCCCTCATTATGTTTTAACAATGTTATACCCGTTTCTATCTCACTAAATGCCTCCCATTTACAGCCATTACTCTGCCGAAATTCTGAAAGGAATTTCTCTCTCCTCTTTTAAATTCATGGAATTCTTTTGTATCATGAATCTAAATTACATTACAATTGTTGGGACATGTATCTATATGACCCCTTACTTTCCATTTCATGTACATATGATGAGACACCCCTTTCCTTCCCAAACCATTTTTATGAATTCTTACGCCACGTCGTTACGCTGCCGAAATCGAACCGTTTTTCCAAGCCAATGTCATTGTATACTGAATACCATGACCATTTCTTTATCAAGGGTATTCAAATTTATTCACATTTAATTATTGATTATAATGTTTCATGTTTGAATTCAACATTACATTATCATTAAATAAATTATTATGTTTTATGAATCCATGTTATATGATCCATGTGGCACACTTATGCATGAAATGAAATGATTATAAAGGGTGCTACCTTATAGCACTCCAATGCATTGGGTTAAGAATTGTATCATGTTAAATCATGTGTAATGGGTGTTTACTCATGATAATTCAAGTGCAACAAGGTTTTACTCATTCTTCATGTGCAATGAGGACTTACTCATGCTCCATGTGCAATAAGCCTTGGCTCATTCAAATTCCATGTTAAGTGTTGTTGCCATATTTCTAAGTTATGATTATCATGATTTATCATTACTTTACATTTATTATTCTCTTTTGCTCTATTGATTTGTCTATTTTTTTAACTTGTATTGTATTCCTATTGTTATTCCATGATTATTCCCTTACTAGGCTTTATAGCTCACCCTTTTCTTATTAATGTCCTTAGGTTATCCCTTGCAATGCTATGTACGAGGGAATGTAGTGTTCATGTAAAGGAATTTTTCAATAAAGATATTTTTCATGTTTTAAGTTGTCATGTAGTGATCCTAATCCCCAAAGACACTATATCTCTTTATCTTCATTGTTGTATCGAATGAATTTTATGTAATATATTTTGTTTAATAGTGTAATAAAAGGAAGGGTTGTCATATCACTCTTCTTTTTTCACCTCTTATTATTTTCTCTCCACCAAGTGATCTCCTATTCATGATAATGGGAAATTGGCCAAAGGCTTAACTCCAAGAATGGATCGGGTATTCTTGAACTCTACAATTAAATTCCATATGTATTGTTTATATTTGAGTTGGATGTGAGATTATTTCATGGGTGTGACAGCCTTCCCCAAGAGAATTATTTTCAAATCCATTCATTTTATTTGATTAATTAGGATTCCCAACCTTATCTCAGTTAAACTCATTATATAGTGGATTTTAGGATACCTGATGTGTTGGAACATAATATGGCAGAGACAAGTCTTTCTGGAATTGTATTAATGATCATGTTTTTGTCCTATTTGGCTATTGGAGGTGTTGTGATTTTGGGTACCAATTATTTTTACTAGGCATGATAAAATTACACATAAAAAATCAAAGAAATTAATTATATTCTTGAGGTGATATAAATTGGATAATCAATTAAGTATCCTTAAAGAACATGAAACTAAATAATTTTCCTTGTTCATTTTTCTCTAATTTCATCTAGAATATCATGGTAAAATCATTTTAGTTATTCATAAAACTTATTCTAAAAAACTAAAAACCCATTCTTCATTTAGTTTACATATAATAAAATTAAGGAAAATAAATATTATAATTAAATTACAAAATAGTGAGTAGAGAACTATGAATAACCTCACATGAGATGATGCTGGTAAGACCTTGTGATGCACTAGGAAGACATAAAATAAATCTTCATTCATAGCCCGCAACATGTGTGAATCAATGCATGATGTTAAACTACATTACATAAGTTCCTATCCACATGATAATAAACTATATAAAATTTATGTCCTTATTGAATGAAATTAACCACTCAAGGACAATTTCACCCTTGTCGCATAGACCATCATCCATTTGCACCAATTATCAAAGGGCCAAAATAGTGAAAAAATGGTTAATTGAGGATTGGAATTCATAAATCATTTTTCTTGAACACCTCAGTCCATATATCACACATAATTCCTTGATTTCATTGGTAACCAAAAGCCGTCCATGGATATTATACATAGGTTTATTCAGTTTAAAATTTCACTACTTTTTAGCTACGAATACATGAACCACTAGAGATCATGTATAGAAGCACCAGTTTTGGATTTCCAACTAGAGGTGTTTACCCTAATGAAAATGGTCATAATATATATAGGTGTTCTATAAAAATTATATTGTAAATCATTTCCCCAGTGTGATTCATTGTTATCCATTGGGTGTTTTTCTATAAATAAACTCAAGATATGAGAACCTTAAGTCACAATTTATAGCATCTTCAACCCCCATTAATAATGTTGTGGAGGTATTATTGATCCTGGTAATCCTAAATGGGTTGTTGTGATGAACTTACCCCTCTTCAATGGTCCGTATATAATACATTTAACTATGTCCACATTGGTTAATGTTGTATGACATTAAACATTGACCATTCATGGTATAAATTGCACAACCTGAAACTATTGGTGAATGAAACATAAAACCTGTCAAAATTAAAACACATAAAGGGGGTCTAAAATAAATTCAAATATCTTCTCACAAACACTCACTCATCCATAGCATAGGAAATCGTTAGATCGTAAATAAAATTGGATCAAAGCTCATGGGGTCTATCTTATAACCCTATAAAAACCCGAGTTAAGGTCACTGGGTCCAATAGCCCAATATAATGTTATAGAAAAGATTTTTCACATATCTTCCCCTTTATAATATGTTCATCACATGATGAAACAACTTTTTTGGTCCCAAAACCCTCCATCTATATCATTTTCTTCATAACATATATCATTCCTCAAATACTTGAATCTACAAAAATCATTCATGTACAACTGTAAGGAGCGTATCTAGCTTTAAGGGAATCCTCTACATGACTATTCGTACATGAAGTATGGTATCTATTGCATGTGCACCCTCAATGTTTCCTTTTAATTAATTTTTCTTTCTCGTTAAAAACATATATTTTGATCCTTGTGTTTACTAACTACATTTTAGCGGGACTCCACATCCCAGTGCAATTCATGATCATCCTAGACATATTTGTCCAATCTTATCATCCATGTTTCAAAGTCGTTGATATGTGATTCACAAAACCCATAATATTACTATCCATCTGTATTTGACATCCATCATGTTATGTCACCATATATCATACCTGTTTTTTTAAAATATGTGGTACCTCTTTTTGAAACGTTTTAATGGTCCTCATCACATGAACCAAAATAGCACGATACACTCTCTGGGGTTTATAACCATTAAAATAATTATGAAATTTTTTGAGGTAGTTAATATAGAAAAATGGACTAACATTTATGTTTAGTTTCATTCATTCCTTACTGTATTAACTATCACTAGGTTACCAAAACCCATCTTCTATGCCCATCTCTCATGGTCTACATTATGTATTTTGAATTTTAATCGCCAAAAATAATCTATGAACATCAGTAAAAAGTGGGTTTGACTCTCAGGGACACCTATAGTCAAATAAACATATATTCCCCATGTTGGAATATTTATATGCACTCCGATCTATCCACTCAACCAGGGTAGTCTTTTAATTTTAAAAAAGATCATATGATCTTTTTATGCCTTGAAAGCATTATTGTGGAACACGACCCCTTATTGTGATTCTTGATCATCCCTATAATGTCTTTAACATTTCATCATAATGATTCAATTTTGTTTAGGAATTATTTACCCATTCCATATTTCAAACATTCTAGTGGGTCCAATATCCTTAGTATCACACATTCAGGAATCATACCCATTGATGAAGAAATGATAATGCTCCTAATTCTATTTTCCTAGTTAAATGATCCTAATCTACATAACATATTGTATTAAATCTCATAACCTTATACAACCCATAAGAAGATATATAATACTCATCAAACCAAAACCCCATAAATTGAGGTTTGGAAAAAATTTGATCCCCTTTTCACTGGATATGCACCTTGCCTGGTAATGAAAATATATTCATTTAGAAATAAATAGGAATATAACTAGTCATTTAAAAAACCAATAGAGGGTAGCCTTGGAAAAATCAATGTCCCACACCTCAAGTCCTTCATCATGAGAATATTAGGAAAATATCTAGGTTATAAAAGTAAAATAGACAGAAATATTGTGGGGTCTACCATAATATCCCATAAAAAGTAAATTTTATTCCCTAGGACCCTAGCCAAAGAAAAATCAAAGGATTACATCTACATGTCCTACAAACTGAAGTCACCCTTTTCATCAATAAATAATCATTATTTTGAATGGTTCAAATTTAATGCTTCACTAATGGACTTTATAAAAATATCCATCCACGAGCCACATAGAAGATGAATTTATAATTATGAAAAAAACTCATCTCTTGTGCATCTTTGATAGTGTTTATATGAATATTCATCCATGAACCACACCAAGGATGAATTTATCATTACTTTTGATAGATTGGATATAGTGTATTGGTGATGGTGTTTATTCTGATATCCATCCGTGAACCGTACCCATGATGAATTAATAATTCTTTTGAATGGACGAGATCTAGTATGTTGGTGATGGGGTATATACAAATATTTATATATATATATAGAAGCCATTACCATGAGGGACTCATTATGGATCAAGAAAATATATTTATATATTGGTTATCCTAACACATCAGATAAGATTAAGGGGTCATAGTGATTTATAATGTATTTGCGTATCTAGAAAATGTCCATAGAATATAGCATAACAACTCGTGGAATATAAATTATTTTATTTATTGATAGTTCAAAAATGATTGAGGAACATCCAAATTTAAATGACTATCCCATGACCCCAGATAAAATGGGATTCAATAATTACATACTAAAAAATAAGGTGATGTTAAGACTCTAAATGCGTCATCAACTTTTGTCCTAGAGATGTTATGGAAAAGTGTAATTGATTTACAATTTCAGTTTCCTCATCCAAAGTTAGTTGAAATGTATTTTATCTAACAATCACATCATTTTTTTTATTTTCTACAATATAAATGAGATTCGAATATTCTTTCAGAATCATCTGACCATCATTAAGCATGAATCATAGCTGGTACCACTCTTATTTTTCATTTCTATTTTCTCTCTCACTAAACTGACCATGTGTTAGTTTTTTTCTCCTTCCATTTCATGTGGAGAGACTTCATTAATTGAATTATTTTGACACTGTATGGTATAATTTGAGAACTATTTCACGAATACTCATAGTTAAAGATCAATATTATTATCTCTAATAGATACCACATCATTCACCCTAATATATAGCTCTCATGTGTCAAATCCACCATAACCGAGTGTAATGAACATGT
Organism: Viscum album; assembly: GCA_963277665.1. Taxonomy (NCBI): domain Eukaryota; kingdom Viridiplantae; phylum Streptophyta; class Magnoliopsida; order Santalales; family Viscaceae; genus Viscum; species Viscum album. Next base: position 327,782,142 of record OY728152.1, on the reverse strand, counting down.
TTTGGACATGGAATAATCATTATTTATTATCTTATAATGGATTTACCATTATAAAACTCTATATATCTCACTACCCTTTCTACAAATGTTGTTGCTGAAAGACTTTATATTTTGTGCCCCAAACTAGGCCTAGCCTGGGAACCTACATTAATTCTGGAACCACGTAACTTAGTGTGGGATTTATAATCACCTCTCATTGTGGGATTGATTCTAAATAGTCTTTTACCATATCTTGTCTCAATCAGAAAATATCCTAATAAATATGGATATGGGATCTCTGATCATTATGTTGTTGATATGAAAATTTTCAAAAAAAATAATATTAGTCTATATTCATAAAGAACATCATCGAACAATTAGTAACTATTTTAAACACTGAGAATGTACCTATATCAGCTATGTCATTATCCACTCTTGTTTCCTTAACCACAACCTGAGGGAAGACAGATGTTCTCTCCTATGTTAGGAAACCCTGACTCATAGATGGCTCATCTACCACAAATATAGTATTCTTTGGGATCCTTTTGGGGAGATAACTATTTATGGATTAAAACATAGATTGCGATAATAATGTATCGTATCACCTAATATTATACCCAATTTTAGAGGAAATAATTACCCTCACCCAAAAATTCCTCTACCATGAAAATATCGATGGGAGAATATATGCTTATTTTAATAGCTTCAATGAAAACACTCTCCCATGTCGGTTTAAAGGGTACGGGGTCTTACACATTCACATAAATCACCATGTTCAACACAATCTATACCCAAAAAATCTTTTCCACTCTAAAGACCCTAATCAGAGCATGAGGTTTTTCTACAGGAGTTATATGTATATTTTCCTCAACAATAGATGTGTGTGTTCCCAGAAGGACCTAAAAAGAAGCTATACAATTAAATAAGTCTATATAAGTTACTAGTGTAATTCAATAACAATGTCAGAAAATAAAACACATAATTATTGAATCTGAATGTTGTCGATTCATTGATGGCCTTCTTTGTTTTTCATGATGATATTCAATGAGGTAAGACCATTATAAGGAACCAGTTCTTGTGGAACTTCTAGTGGAACCATTGATGGAATGGGAAGCCTTACTTCATGATAAATAATTATGTTCCCATGTACTCTATTTGGATAATAGATCTCCGATCAATATCCTCCTGGTCACCGTGTGAGCCATCCAAAACACAAATAACTAGAGATAATATACCCGAGAGATGATTAGTGATAAAATATATCTATCCTCCTAAAATATCCAAGGTAAATATAAGAATATTTTTAAATAAAAGGACTATTTTATATGTATAATAATGAAATTTATGTAACTCATTAACTCAATCTATAAATGCCTCCCTAGTTGTGATTTGTTACCAATGTACTAGGAATTATCATATGCAATTCCCAAGGTAGATAATAAGGTGTAGGAGATGGTACTTTCAATGTTTTGGGATATCAATATATGATAGTAATTTATTTCGGTAGTTTTCAAGAATAGTTGACTAAATCATTAGTTGTAAAATCCTTCATTATGTTTAGTAAAAATAGATTGAGTTATCTAATCATATACCCTAGTAGGAGTTAGTGAGGCATGTAGTCTAATGCATAGTCATTAAGGATCATAGTGATGGTTGATTCATTTCTCAACAAACCTTTTCTGGTTTATTAACAATAGTTAAATATGTTCCAAAACTAAAATTGATATCTAGTATCCAGACAGATATGTATTTTCTATTAAACCCCAACACACACTACTTTCTAAATTTTAGTATTTTATTACATTATGATGGATTAGGTAATATTTCAATGAAACCCAATTTGATATATATATATATATATAAATATATCATGTAATAGAACTTCTCATACCAAGAATAAAAAGTGATTCATGATATAATAAACAAAAATGATTTTTAATAAACTATTTAATTTGAATTATATTCCAAATACAACACATTTCTCATGAAATAGAACATGAGATGAAAATTCCCTTACCTTGAATTGTATGTAACCCAAATATGATCTAAACTACTATGTGATGAAAATAAAAAACGTAATTACATAATTCATAACCACAGTCTATTTTTTCATTCATTATATTCTTCTTTAATAAGAACAAATTATAAATATATTACTCAATTATAGATACATTCATCACCCTGTGCTAGAACGTTCAATTGTTTATTCCATAACAATTTCATGATGAATTAATCAGTTCTCACTAAGTTATTTTTATATATATAATTAATAGGTAACTAAATATATAATAATAATAATTTTAAATTAATTCTTAAATCCCATTTTATTTAGGTGAAATACATGAATATAGGTTATGAAAGTTGAGAATGTGGTGATGTAGTTTCAGCGTGTTTAATGACAAAAAAGTGTAATATTAATAATTATATAAAAATTTTAATATAAAACTTAATAAACCATTAATAAATCAATAAGAAATTATTTTTATATATTATTTAAATTATATTATATTCATTAATAATCTATGATATAAAAAGTATAATTTCGTTCGGATAGGAGGCAAGTTAACCCAAATGGGAACATGTTATAATGATTTAATTTATATGGAATATTATTTATATTTTGAAAATATAATTTTTAATAATATTAAATGTTTTATAAATATAGTATAACTCTATTAAATTCATTCTCTGATCAATACACTATGGATGGTGATGACAAATGAAGTTTATTGTTCGGTGGGGCTATAGTTCACACGTATCAATGATTAATGGTCCAATTTCTCATTGTATTGACATATGAATAGTCTATGAGGAATTAAAAAATTTCAAGACGAAATTTTAAATATAAAACATTATAATTCATTATACACATCCATTTTATTATTAATGATAGTCAGTGATGAAAATTGAACAACATTGATGTGTAGAGGCGTAGTCCGCATGTATGCACGATCAATGTTTTAATTTTTCATATTTTATAAAATATAACGAATAATGGTAGTTTAATAAATATAATGACACTTTTTTATTACAGTTATAACAATTTTATTATATTAATAATTTTAGATACTATTAGGATAATAATAATTAATATGTACATACTAAGAATAAGTGGATACTCATATTGAGAAATTGAATTTTTGATAGGTATTTTCCATTGAAATGATGACACTATGCTATCTAATGGGGAGAAGTGGATAAAAAAATTATATAGGCTTCTTGACGGATAAAATTGACATATATTAAAGGATAAATTTGAAAGAAAAGGTGACCCTTGATGTGTTTGGGATGTAACACTATTTTATTTAATGGGAAGTGTAATTTTTCAAATATCTGTTGAATTTAAATAATGTTATTTTTATATTAAAGAGTCAATGGAAAAAAATGAAAAAAAATGAGGAAATATGTTGAGTTTTTGTTCATCCAAACCCCAAAAAACCATTTTTAAACCTGTTTTTGCAAGTTTTTTTCCTTTTCCCATTTTTGAAATACGTTTTACTATTTTTATTTTTTATCGGGGTATCAAAATTTTTACCATAATAATTAATTTAAATGGAAAAAATTAAAACATATCTAATTACATAGTTTAAAACTAAATATATCAATTTTTAAAATAATTTTATCATGTGAAATTTATAAGGGTGTAGAAATAAATTATAATATAAACGTATTTAATCACATAAAAATAATTTTTAAAAAGATGTTTTTACGCTTTTAAAATATAATTAAGGTAAAATTATCATGGTTACTAATTTATTTAAAATGAATTGATTAACTATAAAAATAAAAAATTTATGGGCCTTTAGAATCAATAATAACCTGAATGTCACCTTAAAAACTCTTGATTCAATAAATTGACTGAAATGGTTTTTTAAATTAAAGTAAAATTATACTTAAATTGTAAAATAGTTTGGAATAGGTTTTATATGCTATAAAAATATTTTTAAAAGATTAATATAATCATTAAATTAATATTTTATTTCTTATTATTTTTTCAAATTCAAGGTCATTCTTATATAATGATAATGTTATCAAAATTACATGTTTCATGATAATTGTATTCTCCAAAAAAACCCATAATAATTGAAAAACTTTGAAAAATCCATAATAAGATAATATTGATATTAATATTTCCAAAAATTTTAAATTTCGTTAATATTGAAATCTAGAATATAGATTTTAAATAAATTCATAAATAATATAACTTTAGAGTCTTTATTATGTAATAGTTTCATGATGTAGTGTTTACAGGCTATAGTAGGGTCTCAGTAGCTACATTATCCACCCCCTCAAAACATATTTAGCTTCTAAAAATTATATTTTAAAATAATAATAATCTAGATTGTTTTATTAACACGAACCCTTGATCATTAAAAGTTTTGCAATATACTGTAAATTTGTTTAATTAAATAATAAAATTATATCCTAGTAATTTAAATATAATGTATCAATATGAGTAACCTCACTACAAATTATATTCATAATTATCTTACTTATTTTAAATTAATTTATTAACACTTAGTAAATAAGAACTCAAATATTATATAAGAAATTTTCTACATCAAAAATACATTTTATTCCAAAAATCATTCATTGCTTTTGTCAGAGAAAATTATATTTAATGTTATCCACTTTAAAAAATATAATTTTATAAAAAGTTTAATATTTTTTAAATTATAATATCAAAATTAACAATGGTGAAGTTTTGGAATTGGTATGAAAACATTGTCTTTTCTGTGAATATAGAAAAATAACGCTTTTAATGATAAATGAGTACTATTTTCATAAATTTAATATTCCCCAATTCATTTCTAAATAGTTTTAAAATTATATATGTTCATTTAAAATAAAATTATTTCAATTAATTAAATTTTAAATGAAATTATTATTAATTTTGGTCTAAAAACAATTTTACACATAAAAATAGTTTTTTGAAAACACTTGTCATATTGTTTTGCATATTTATTTTAAAATTCATTTTTCTCACTTATAGATATTTTATTTAATAAATTGATTCAATATATTGTATCATAATTTATAAATTTGGAAAACAGTTAAAAAATATTTTTTTCACAATGAATAATAACTGCCATAAATATTTATCATCTCAGTAAGGGTAAATTGTGTAAATAAGGTAAAAATATAAAGATAAGGATTTAAAATACATCTTACTCCTTATTTATTTATATTATATGAGTTTATTTTTACTATACTCGTCAAATATATTTTGATCTGGAAACTTTATGCCATTTTTCATTGATAATAATCTCAAAATTATTTTAAGTAATAAATAAATACAAAATGTAAACCCCTTTGGTTAAATATCTCTAATGAATTTTCATAGAGATAAAAGGATATTATATTCAGTTATAAATAGATATATGATATATGAATGAATTTTTGTTATCATTGTAATATTTTTAGTGACGAAATAATTATCTTAAATGTTTAGGAAAATCAATAGTTTGCTTTTGCAAGCAGTAGAAAAATAAATTAAATGATTTTTAAAACATACAAAGTAATATTTTGTTGGCTGACTAATAGTGTTCCCATAATTATGTGGGTAAATATAAATTTTTTTGATATGTGAGTAATTTAGATTTAAATTATGATACTATGTTGATTTTTTTAAGGAAACATTGTAAATTTTATTGAAAAAGAATTTAATTTTATGTTAGATTAAATAATATTTTATTAAAATAATTAATATTCATAAAAATATTATGTTCAGATAATTTAATGGGGTTAGATTGATCATATCAACAATTTTCCACTTCTGGGTCACTTATCCAATTCTAGTAACATTATTAACCCATAAAGTGTAAAATACATGGATACTGCTAAAATCCTCAATAAGGTAAATAGACAGTAAAACCTAGAGATATGTATTAAAATATCATATAAAAAATTATAAACAATATTATATAATATAATAAAAACATATATTCATCCTATATTTGAAATAAGTCAATTCAAATACCCATTAACATAAAAATTAATTTATATTAATTTAACAATTTATGTAACTCCAAAGGTGCCCCTCTAATCTCTTATATTAGGACACCATATATCCTCTCCTCCCCATGCTTTATGATAAAATTATATAGAAAAAAAGCACTAAAAAATAATTATTAACTTCATTATAAATATTCTTGTTGTTCTTTTCTTTATAATAGACCATCCCTAGGTTCCTTAAGGGGAGATCTAATGGATGTTCATCAAAGAGTAGTTAATAGTATTAACCTAGAATTTTAATTTTACTTCTTTTTTTAACACATTAAATTTTATCCTAACAATTCCTAAATAATATCATCTGTATCTTACATATAAAAATATTTTATTATGTTAATTTCATATCCTAGTTCAACTCCATTTTCCATCAAATGGTAAATGAATGTATCGCTCGTGCAGATGTGTGGACTGCCACCTCAATAAAGTGATACAATTATTTTTCCATAACCATGTATAATGGGTGTTTATAATTATATATTTGATAAAAAATTAATAGTATTTTTGATGTGACTATGATTCTATGTTCATATGCTATTATATATTCTTATTTTCGGATTTTTTAGAAAATGAAGGAATTGATCATGTCTACGTACGGACCATGACTCCATGAATGGTGTAATTAATTTTTCCTTAACAACCCATATTTTATGGTTACCAATATGTATATAGGGAATACATATGATATTTATAAAATGATTATAAATCATTATATTATTTAACCCTGATAAATTTACAGGGACTTAAACATATGAACCATAACTTTAATGAAATATTTTAATGTAAAAACCCAGAAACAATGTTTTTAATAAATAGTATTTAATAAAAATGTGTTATAAATTTATTAGTGAACTATATATGTTATTATGAGTATTAATGTGGTTATGGTATATAATTATAATAAAAATAAATTTATTATATAGGAGGATAGATCCGTAATGATGCAAGAAATAATTGAGGTAAGTATTTATCATCATAAAGTTTTTTTGGGACATAGGTTATGTTATACACATATCTTCTTTTATTCAGTGTGTATATGAAATATATTATATATTATATAATATTTATATTTATATTAATTGTATACCTTTTTTAATTTTAATTCATTTATTTCAAGGGGTTATGATTCAAATGTTACCAATACGGTAAGGGTATTACGTTTCAATCTCATTTTACTACGATTATTTATATTTAAATTTGATATAACGAAATAATGAAATATATCTCGAAAAAAATTATTTGTTTTTTCCTATGGTTATTTATATATATTATGTTGTTTACGTTCATTTTCCTCTCTTTAACTACATATGATACTGAAAAAACAATTGTAATGAAATTTTGTTTTTTTATTCAGGCAGACATATTTTTCACCCATGCCCATATTCTCTTTAAAATGATTTCGAGGATATTTTTTATAGTTATTATATGAATTTAGAATTTAATTTTTTCCATTTATGAATTTTTATTAAAAAATTAAATGAAATATTCTTTTCATTTTATAAATGTGGTAAATTTTACTTTTTACCATAAATGTGAAAGGAGTCATTATTTCAATGTACCTAGAATTAACTGAATTTCCTACATTCATGATGGCTTAATGGTTCAAATATTCCATTTAAAATAATTCATTCCCCTAAATACTATTTAAATTTATATATTATTAATAACCTATTTCAAAATGAAAATGTTATTTTTATCATGAACTGTTCCATTAATCATTAATGGAATTTTTATTTATGATAACAACCTTTTATATTACATTATTTTCACTATGGATATGATTTTATGATACCTAACTACTTAATTCTCTAGATGTTTTGTGGATATTATGATAAAATATTGATGAAACCCAATTTCAATTCCATGGGATAAGTTTTAATTAAATGATAATTGTTTTCATGATTTCGTGGCATACATATGAATGGATTATGATTATGTGACAGGTGGATTCATTATTTCCCTATAATTCATTAAGTAAATATTAATGACATATAAGCTCAATGGGTACGAGGGAGGTTATCAAGAGAAAAAATGAAGGTACATGGTAGATTATCCAAATCCCAGAAGAGGATACATAAGAGTTTATCAAAAGCCCCAAAGAGAGTGAACGAGAGGTTATCCCAATCCCAGAAGAGGGTACATGGGAGGTATTCCTATGCTTGAAGCCGATACATGGGTGATCATCCAAGGACTAACAAGTGATTAATGTATTATTTTTTTGAATTGAAATAATATTTCCAATATTATGATTATACCACAATTTATGATACTCTTTTATGAAATTATCTCATGATATTGTTATTATCTCATAGATCATTTTCATTGATTACTATATGAATCATGTTTTATAGACTATAATGATTTATTCTATGACTCATGATTAAAATCTATGGATTCTGTTTATTGATTTTATATTTTTAATTTCATATTTTAATAACTTTATACTAATGTTATGATTAAATAATAATTGATATCTCATTTATTTACATTTAGTGAGCATCCATTATCACCGATTTTAATGTTTCTTTTTCGCTAAGATATAAATAAACATTTTAGGTATGATTTGTCTATGTAGGGTTATAGTTGTGAATAACGTATTTTTAGGAAATTATTTTCTTTTATGTACCATTTTTTCATGTATCCAGGTTTGCAAAGGTACTAAACCTTTATTGATATAGCTTAGATCATAAATATATGAAATTACTATTAATCTGATAAAATGTAAATTTTATAAATGAAATGTTTGTGTTTCTCCATTTGGTATGAGAGAAAGGGTTATTTATTTTTAGAAATGAATATAAGAAACATTAGTGAGAACCCATTGGAAAATAATAATTATAGGATAAAATAGTGTGTTCTTATAATGAAATAAGTGTTGTTTTCCATGAAAACAAATCAATGTGTGGATACTTCAATAGGTTATGTTGAATATTCACCTAAGGGAGAAAAACTGAATGAAGGGGATTTTTTATTCACTCAATCCACACTGATTCCTGGTGAGTGGACATGAAACTACACACATACAAGACAATCTAGGGGATATTCATGGAACAATTCACATTCTAATCATTAACCAATATAATATATTTGAATAATTCATGACCATGGATGGCCTAGGTTAAACTTATTGTGTCAAACATTCAAAATTACATTTCATGATTTTGGACCCCTATGAATTATTTTTAATGATTCTATTATTACTCACTTGGATTATTATTTCAGACACAAGTATTTTTGGTTTTAGTAATTTATTGTGACAAAGAGGATTCTTCTTACAAATGAATGTGAACGAAGATGTGGTTGTTATAATCCTGAAAATCCCCAATGAATTGGGAGCTAGAATATGCATGATTGTGATTATTCATAACCATTTATCATGACATGTCATTAAAAAAACGAACAAATGTGATTTTTTGTATAAACCAAATAAGAGAAAATTGTGTTTGATCAATACTATAGATGAAAAAAGATTCACCTTTCTTGATGTTGAAAATGATATAAGAGGCACTCAGGGTAATCTCTTAAAGGATCAAGAATACGTTTTGGGAGTGGAAAAATGATAACATAGGATAAATAGTTGCAGAGAAGAAATGAATATTTTGGTTAACATATGGGATAAGAATAATGGTGTCTATAAGGTGTCATATATGTTTGATTGTTTTAAATGTGGAATGAATCGACATTTTGAAAATACATGTCCTATGGGAAAATATAAAAATGAGGATTAACAATGTCACCCTTTTTAAGGTATCACATTTGATGATAAAGAGACTACACGTGTTATATGATAGGAAGGAATTATTAATGAATAAGATGATAATTTCTGGTTAACAGTTAAAAAAAAGTTAAACTATTAAATTTTATATGTATTTTGATACTAGAACTATGTTTTATATTTGTTATAATAATGATATTCTTGTTATATGTATCATAAAACCTATATGGATAGTCATACCTTAGTTGTTATAAAGGATTTGTAAGAATATATTGAATAGTCCTGATGGTGTAGAAAAATAATTTTGTGGTATGTGGATATTTTTGGAAAACATGTTATTACATGATAGATAAACCTTAATTGGTGTCTGATGATAAGATAATAATTTTAAATTTTGATAAATATATTATTTTTCTTGTTGAATTAAATTATATTTTATTGGTGACCTTGAAAATGATGAGTGATTTAATGAGAAAATCATAATTGATGATTTTTATTGAATTTTAATATTTATGGAAAATAATTGATAGTCTGCAATTTTATTTGAGGAATACAGATAAAGTTAATATTAGGAGGAATATATGTTTTAGTTTAGGTTTTATGGTGATTTTATTTATTATCATGTCTTAAAAATATATATTACCATGGTATTCATATTATTGGTATGTGTAATTAAGAGTTAATTTTTTATTTTTAGGAATTAAAGGTATGTGGATTATGGAAATATTTTGACCATTTTTTTATTTATTTTGTTTTGAATACTATTGAATAATTCATTGAGGATTTTTTTAATTTAGCATTTATCAATGTAATTAAGTATATATTTGGTTATTATTATTGAAATATTTGAGAAAAATTTGTTAAATGATTGTTTATTCATATCAGTTATTTTATAATATACTTAAAAGTTTTATTTTTAGAGAATTAATAATGATAAGAGGAATATATTTTCATCATTTTATATACCATATGAATGGTTATAAATTTATTTTAGAGAATTAGATATGAAAAATTAATATTATTCATTAATTATTGGAATATGTGATGCAAATTTGTGAAAAAAATTAAAAAACACAGCCGAGGGATGAAATTATTTTCATAGATTTGAATAACACTAGTATGTGTATTTTATCATATTCTATGATAAAAAAATATGTAACACATGAAATGGAACATGAGAAAGAGCATGTGTTCAATATTATTGTTATTATGAATATTTGAGGCTAATTTTCACCCATCACATATATAAATTGGTTTGGTAATTAGATTTCTCATTACCATGTTCCCCCATCACTCCCTATTATACCGTAGATGTCATTTTTTCCTCAATTTTAAAATTTTATCATCCGTCCAATGTAATCCTAACTTTTTAACATCATTAGGTGTTATTTTAAGTATCCTTTTTGTTTCACACTTTCCCTTTTCATAAGATTTCTTCTTATCCCATTGAATGATGTGGGTGTTTAGAGATGATATTTTTAAATAATGAAACTTTGATGGATGAGATATAATTGTGAAGACATGATTTTTTATGGAAGTGAAAATTTAGGAATCTAAAAATATATAATAAAATATTTAATATATTGATATATTTCTAAATATGAAACATCAATCTTTATGTTAATTTTGATATACTATTAAAATATAATTACATACATATAATTTTTATAACTAATTCATATGGTTGGTCGGAATAAACAGGAGTAATGTAATCATAAAGTATATGTTTAATGGTCATACTCAATAAAAATGTGTTGAATAATTTTTATGAACTAAGCACTAAATTCTTATTAAATTAATTTTATGCTTCATAAATATGTTTTTTTTCAAATAGTCTATTTATTTTTGGAGGGAATATTATAATTTATTTAGGACATGTTTAAAGATATTATTTTATGAGAATGTAGAAAATTTTGAAATCCGCAATAGAATATTAGATTATGATGAGAATTTTCGATTTTTCGGAAAATAATGATTCTTCAATGAATTGTGAAAAATTAAAATTTTATTCAAAACTAACCTTTATTCCTACAAATTTAAATTATCCCATTTTGAATTTTATTGGTTTTAATATTGAATTAAATAATTTTAATTAAAATTTAATATGTGAATTTAATTTTAATCCACACTATGTTTATTTTTTGTATAAAAATATTTTTATAATTTAAAATTCCTTTTTTTAGAAAACCATTCTGTCATGTTCTGCAAGTTTATTATAAAATTAATTTCTACTAATTATAGAAAATGAATTTAATAAAATTTATTCCCAATTTTTAATCTTAATTTCAAAAAAATTTAAATATTTCAAAATTATTTTTTTAATAATGAATAATAACTTTGTTAACTATTTGTAACCCTGGTAAGGGTAAATTGAGTAATTAAGGTTAAAAATAATGTGGTAAGGCATTGAGAATATATCTAACAAAAATTTTATTTCTATTAGATCATTTTTTTTAACACAATAATCCAATATTCAATGATATGTAAAATTGATTCATATTTCGTAGATAATGACTTTAATATTATTTTATGTAAAGAATAAATAAAATACTTCATTCTCTTCATTTTAATATATATAATAATTTTTGTCATAAGTACAAATAGTTATTATGTTTTATTGTAAATTTTAATATATAAATTGAATTAATTTATAATAATGGAAATTTATTTTTAATTTTTAGATGTAGAATAGTTATCTTAAATGCATACACAATGCCGATAGAGTGCTTGTTCATATGGTATAAAAATAAAAAAAATTATTAAGAATCATATAAAGTAATAATTTTTTAGAAGATTAATAGTGTTCAATGAATATTTTGGATAAATATAATCTATTAAATATTTTTTAAATTTTTATAATGGACTTACATAATTACATTTCTTTTTTTTTACAAAAAGTGAACTATGTGAATAGTCACATAAATGACGTTGATGGTATCCTTTTTTAAATAATGTTATATTAGGGAAATTAAAATTCATTGAAAAATAATATTCATCCAATTGAATGGTATATGGTTGATCATATAATCCATTTTCCACTTACCAGTCGCCTTCCCTTTATAGTAACTTTATCGTCCTCTAAATTTTAAAACACTTTGATATTGCGATAATCATAAAAAATGTTAAGAGAGGGTTACAACTAAGACATGAGGAATAAAAAATATCTTAATATTTTCCAAATACTAATTTATGTGATCATTTAAATATAAAATAATTCAATATTATAAATATATCAATTTTGAGATATGTGAATATGAAAAACAATTTATTTTATTTTAATAATTTAAATAATTCCAAGGGTTCCCCCACTCTCTAATATAAGGACATCACATTTCTTATCTTCCTCACAATACATGATCTACAAATGTCAACCTAGAAAACATCTAAAATCACATATTAACATCATTATCTATATTATAATTGTGATTTTATTCCTAGAAACCATCCATAGGGTCTTTAAGGGGAGATAAAAATGAGATTCTTGAAAGAGGATGAAATCGTCCTCAATAAGAATTTTCATTTTACTTATTATGATACCTAACCATATTCTATCATAACCATTAAAATATAATAAAATCATTGTCTCTCATATATTTATATGTTATTATGTAAATTTAAAATCCATATTCCTCTCATCCTTCCATCAATGGTGAAAATAAAGTATTACTCATGAGTACATGTGGACTACCACCTCCACAAAGTGATGTGATTCATTTTCCCTACAAACCTCAAATTGAAGTTTGTAATGATGGATTTAATAAATATATATGATACATATGATTTAATTAATATTATTCATTGATAAAATATTATTTCTATTTCTATTCTTCATTTCAATATAAAATTAAATAAACCTTCATTCGTTTCTACAAACTACTATCTCCATGAATAGTGTAATTATTTTTTCTATCTCTAATTTTTATAGATGGATATATATATGTCATGAACTAACACAATTGGCCCCTCCTAGCCACTGGAATAATGATATGTATCTACCCCATTCGCACCTGCATAAGAAAGGGGTTGGTGATAAGAACCTAAAGGCATAACTTAAATTGGAGGCATTTAACAAAATTAGTTGTACACATGCACCAAACCATATCCACGAAGATGTGTTGTGTAATAATAATAAAATACAATAACATATTTAATTAAAACTATTCTTGCATTAACATATAGAAAATAAAATATAGAACAACAATGAATCTTAAAAGTTAATGGAAAAATAAACTCCCAACTAGAAAATATTTCCCAACCAAAAAATTTCTAGGAATGAATGAGATCTCAAAGAGCCCAAATCTTGATCATTAAGCCCTGACCACTATATGATGTCAAATACACCCCAAAATTCCTCTGATATTCCATTTCAATCACCAACCTTTCCATCATCAGCACAATACACTACATGTGTGGGTAAATATCGTGCTTGGGTGATTATATATATACCCAGTTGTATGCTCCATAAATGAATGAGGGTTCATTAGAATACATGATATAATTGTTTAGCATAAGAAAAATAAATAGGGAAACAAAAACCAATAATGAAGACATATGTTCACATATGAAACACAAATGAGAGATAAAAGGGATCACCATCTCAATTATGATATCATGATGATAAGTATGCATGCAGTTTCAACGGTCCATCAATGATGAACATCATCTCACATGTATAACCAATTAAGTAATGAGGCGGGTCTGTAAATTTTTTCTACTCTATATCCAATAGAGTTTTATCTCCACAATACCGTGGACATAATCCCAAATGTGACAAGGGAGTACTACCTCTGTATCTACATAAGTATGTTGGAATTTTATCCTGGTATGAAATTGGAGTGAAATATTTGTGCAGAGATAATTCATGCCATGGTGTGATAGGGTAATACCTAATATATATTTTTCTAACAAGTATGGATGACCAGGACCCCAGTATGAAATGTTAGTGCCATCTCCATAGATAGAGGTCCATCCCTCTAATGCATCCTGGGAGTTCCACCTTAATATATATACAATAAGTATGGAGGAACTATGCCTTGGTACGACATGGGAGTGTCGTCTCCATGGATGTAGGACTTGTGACTTGGTGAAATAAAGGAGTTCCACCTATACATATGTAAAATGATTATACAGTTTTTATTCCTTGTTATGATAGGGGACTATTGCCTCTAAGGATAAGGGATCTTCTCCCTAGTGTGATTGGATATGGCAACTTCATTATTAGTATAATGAGTATATAGGATGATTTCCTTTATATTACAGGGGGTATTGTCACAATAGATAGAGGACATACACCCTAGTGTGATAGGTGAGTCCCATATCCATATAATATCTTCAATGATCATGCCCGATCACTACCATCCGCGAGCATTGCAGAAGGAGGATAAATTCTCCAAACATCACGTATCATCTCTCAAAACACACTATGAATTACAAAATCATTTTCTATCTATAAAATCACCCAATTTAGGAATCTCATGATCCAAAATCAGAGGGAAAATTAATGATATATAATAGGATTAATTTTAATAAAAATGTAAATGACAAGTAATGGGATCCACACGACGCGTGACCTCACATGGCCTAGTAGTCAAGTATTTTACAACACACATCCCATTGTCTATTTTGTAATATATGGTGTCTAATGGTACTAAATATAGTGTCTTGGACATTTTAGTATGATCCATGTGATCCTTTTTATTCCCATGACCATCAAGACATTCCTATGTAATTCATTCTGTACCTAGTTGTGTCTGGGTACCAACCGGTTCACATGTACTCCCATTGAACATAGTGGGCCCTCCAACAGTAGTTCCATTGAATGTATATCTAGCCAACATCATAGATTATTAGGGAGGTTCACACAATGTGTGGATATTCTAAAATCTAGGTGATTTTTATCTTTCCCAAAACCCTTGTTGTCTTATCATTATGGGTCTACACAACTTATGTTCATTAAAATACATGTTGTGTTGTCGTATTTTTTAAATAAGCTCTTTTTTATAAATATGTTATATTGATTTAGCCCCCCGATGATAAAATCTACCATTATACCACCCAAAAATGGTTTTAATCATCTCCACCTATTTATTCTGTCCCCATGTTGGCCAGAAATCGAAATTTGATCTTCCATGGTGGCCCATCGCGCATCTTGCACACCACATGTCATAATAAAATGTTCCAAGATCATAGATACATAGGAATGATCACCCACATTCTACAAAAAAAATCTAAATTCATCTATAATATTAAATCCCAATCATTATTCTCCCATCTTCCAATAATTCTGGGATTCGATCATGCTCGAACCCACCACAGTAAATTCGAACCATGCCCCCGTAGGCCAATGATAAAGAATGTAAAGAATAATGGGGGAAAAGTACCATGACAAGGGAGATAAAAAGACATCCAACCAGGGTTCTCATAAAAAATGTAATTTAGGGAACTAAGTTGAGAACATAGAATACTAAAGTTAATAAATTGAGTAAATTATTTAATTCTCAAAGGGTTATGTGTGAAGAGGGTGTGATCACCAATAAGTGGTAAGAAGATCAGTTTTATGCTATAAAAATTTAATAAATATAGGGGAAACAAAAATTGATGATTAATACCTCAATATTGTATCATGTAGTAGTATATAACACATTCTCTAGTGATGAGGATGATCTACTACATCCACTGGGAGTTAGTTAACCATGATTTAATCACCGATCATAGTGTGATCTCAATACGACAATGAAGTTCACCATAGATCCTCTAATTAATAAACCATGGTGAGTGAACTAACCATTAAAAAATTCATCATGATGTATTTATATAGGATTATATTTAATTCACTTAATTTAAATTAAATAAATTAATCATATATTTTAATTTAAATGCATCGTCCAATTTCTACCTTATCTGAACGTCTGGCCCTAAGGACTTTAGATAATGCATAGGGTAAACCTCTCACTCTAGATCCAATAATCGTATTTGGTTTTGGATCTTGGAATTATTTTAGGAGACATTCCATTTTATTTAAAAATCTATGAACTAATGATATAAAATATATTTAATATATTTATAAAATTGTTTTTAGTCTCACAGGGAATCATAATAATACGCTTTCTCAGCACCTGGCTCCAAAAATATTTCATAAAATATTTCAAATCATTTCAAGGAAAAAAATGAGCCTCTTCATTATTCAATGAATAAAATAATTCCTTCACTAAAATGATAAAAAAAACAAAAATATGGATATACTTTGGCTACATTAAGTTCTACCACTCCCTAGAGCTCTCCCATATGCTCCCATGTTGTTTTGACATATGAAACACTGTAATTGTCCATCCTTTAAGGATCCCCACCTACTAATCCTCAATAACCATAGGTTTCTATATGATGTTTTATCCATTCATGATTATTATCTCCCCATAGAAATTAATGTGCATTAGATCATGCATGTATCTCCTTAGTTGCGACTCAGGGAGGATTTCATTCCCCCTCTCTAACTGTAAGGGGTATGGAGAGAAGGTATGAAACCTTGCTAACCCAATGTAATATCTATAATGGCTTGATAATCCTTGGGTACAATTTTACTCCCACAAAAAATCTCCCCACTATTTACCAAAGAGAATCTATTAGAAAAATGTGGTCTTTCGACTCAAACTAAAAGTTTCTATGACCTAAATCTACATAATATGTCTTCAATCTATTGGCGGACCTCATCAACATGAATATCACATGGAACTTCCCTTTCATCGTAGACAACATCTTTAACACAACAAGAGACGCCTCACTAATATCAATATTGAAAACCGGTTAATTAAAGGGCCTTACATTCATGTCCTAGAAAGGTTCCATTCTAATAGTAGAGTAATAATTACTATAATACGCCAACTCTTCCAGTGGTAATTGATCCTAGAACCTCTAAATGATGTCCATAATTAAAACTATCAAAAAAGCCTCCGACACCTGGGTATTACGCTCAATTATCCCATCAACATGGTGGTGAAAATATATACTCATTCTTAAATAGGTCTTGAACGCTTCCTACAGGCCTCTCCAAAACTGTGATGTGAACCTCACATCTCATTTAGAGACAATCATTGAGGGGACCCCATGAAGTCATACAACCTACCACATATACAACTCCCCCAAACACTCCATCAAACTATACTCCTGGATAGAATGGAATATACTAAATTAGTTTGTTATCCAACTATCACACAGATGTAAATGTGGCCTCTAACTATCATTGGAATACCTATGACAAAATCTATGGATATTCCATCCAATTTCATCTCTAGGATGTCAAGAGGCTATGAAAAACCTTCCAGTACATGGTGATTGGTCATCACTTGCAGACATGTGAGGCACTAAGAAATGAAATCATCAATGCTCCTCCTCATGATTTCCCACCAAAACAACCACTATAGGTTCCTATACGTTCTCCATACACTAGGATGTATAACCAAAGGAGATGTATGAAACTGCCTCATCACCATCTAATGAATCACATCTGGAACAATAATATTTTACTATAAAAGAATACAATTATTTCCACCTTATAAGTATCCATATGTGTAATCTCTTAATGATATATGATCATAGAGAACATCAAAATAGATATATCCCAACAATGAATACCTCACATGCAAGAGAAATTGACGTGTTAACATTATGAACAATCAATTATTTTCACCACTATCCTCTACTATATTTAGCACTAATGAAGACAACTTCTTAGATGAAACCTCCAACAAATGAGAACGGGACATCCTACTAAGTGCATCTTCCCCATGTTTCCCTTCCCAGGAGTATATAATATCTAAAAGTAATATTCATGATGGAACTCCAACAAGAACATATCTATCATGTTAATATCATCACATGTAAAGAAATACATAAGACTATGATGGTATCATTAAGAAAAAAGAAAACTCCCTGAAGGTAGTGCGTCCACATCCTCAGAGTGAATACTACTACTGAAAACTACAAGTCGTGATTTACATAGTTCTAAACATGGTGTCCCAACATCCACAACCCCTATTTGATCACCACTTTCCTCTTCATTGACACCTAAAAATATCATGATCTACAGAAACTACACCACACTACGTACACTATACCCCCATCTGGTAGACTCAGAATAGGACAAATCATGGACCATATACCTAACACCTCAAATGATTTTTGGAATGGACCAGTCTTGGTAAACAAATTCCTATTACATTTTTGGGTAGTCAAAGGTTCATAAATCCTAGAAAAGTCTTCCAAAAATAACCATTATTAACATTCCAGCCCAAGAAAACACTTCACCTATGACATTCTCTTGGGTAACTCCCCTGTAAGCACTACATCATTCTTCAATAGGACTACATCTAATCAAATATATGAAAAATACCCAAGAAATTGGACCTCATAGATACATATTTGTAACATAAATAGATTACATAAATGTGATTCTTTAAAATAATTTCTACGACCATCCTCAAGTTCCCTATATGATCATACTCTAACATAGTGTAGATGAATATTTCATCAATTAAGAAAACTATAAATCAGTCTAATTGTTGCTAGATGATCTAGTTCATCAAATCCATAAATACAATGGGGGAATATATATCAAACCAGGATTAACACACATGGATATTAAATCATTTTCGATGAATGTTCGTCTCATTAAATCGGTATATGCATGCGGACCATAATAGTTTAGTTAATTTGGAAACCATGAACATATTCTTCTAATTTTGTAAATGATATTCAACATATCCCATAGTGATCTTCCACATTATAAATCCAACATAAAAACATTATTCATAAACTATAGAAAGGGTAAATTAGAAGGTGTGATCTTGGATGTTGAGTAAGGGTAACAATAATGGAGATATTTAATCTTAACATGGGAATAAAGGTATGAGAACAAGAGTATAATATTTTATGATTATACCATGTGTACCATAGATCGTAATCTTATGTTATTGCAAAAGGATTGGCATTTTATAAGACAAAAATCATAATTAAATAAAATATAAGAATCCATGAGAACATAACATAATAACAATAGAGAGACAGGGGGAATATGAATCAACAGATAATTATTTGAACATGTTTAAACAGAAATAGGATCACTAATTATGTTAAGGACATGAAATAAAGCCCTTACATAAACATATGAACATGAAACTAGACCGGAACATAATATTCTGATCATGTAATAAGATTCACTAAAATAATTGTGAACAAACAATCAGGTTCATGCATAAACATATGGACATGAAACCAGGTCTATACATAACATTCTGAATATGAAATCATGTTCACACATACAATTTTGGACACACAACCAAGTCCATGCATAACAATGTGAACATGTAATTAGGTTCACACATGTCACTATGAACACATAATATAGTTCACTCATAGTATTATTAACATATAATCAGGTTCAGACATGGGAAACTATACATCATGGGTGGGACACACCACCATCCCTAGTGGTAGCCCTTTCCATAGAGTGGATTAGGTTCACCTTATTCCCATAGTGGTTTTAGCCTATACACTTTTTACAATCATTGTCTCAGGATATATAAATAATTGCCCAATTCAATGGAGGGAGATATAGGTCTCAATTATCTACTAATGAAATCATACATATGAGTTCCAGAAAATTATAAACATTCACCAAATCATGACCCTTTGAAACGAGATGGGTTTCATAAACATAATATTATAACCCATGAAATGAAATTGGTATCCTATAAATTTTATCATATCATATCCTAGGTAAAATTGATACGTTTAATAATCATTTAATTAAAGTACAACATATGAATGAAAGCGGGTCTCAAAAGAATTTTATCAGGGTAAACCCATGAAAGAGGAATGAGTTTCATAAAAAACTTTTCATGAAAGAGATAAACCATATAAATAAAGGATAAGATTGGTTTTCTTGGCTGACATCCTTAGTAATTCATAAACTATATAACATAATTTCTTCTTAAATGGAGTTGGATTTTGAAATATCACATGAAACATTTATTAAAGAAAATAACCCTTATTTAAAAATAACTTTTTAAATCCGGAGACATTTTAAACATCGATTTCATCAAAAATCAGTTCGAAAATTAACATATTAATGTAGATTTTAAAGTCATTTTACACACTTTTTAAACAAACAACTTTTTTTGAAAACATTTTTCATTGAAAATATATAATAGAATATTTTAAAAAATTATAATGATTCTTTAACAAAGAACATTTTTTTAAAAAATTTCGTAAATAAAAACATTGTGAACATATAAACGTATCATTGAAAATCATTGAAATACTTTTTATTTTAATATATTATTGAATATAAATTTAAAGATATTTTTTTAATTTTTTCGAAAAACATTATTTTGGATGAAAACTAATTTCTCACTGAAGAGATACATGATTTAAAATTTTCATAATTTTTTTTCATAATTATGCTAGGTTCCAAAGAGTGAAAAAATGCTACCAATAAATTAATATACCATGATTAAATAGAATATAATAAAAATAATGAGAATTTTTTATATATTGATCATAATATTTCATCAATTAAAGCAAAATCACAAGCAATCCCGATAAATGATGAGATTGTAGCAATAAACACTTTTGACTAGGTAACTCTGAATAAAAGTCCACATCAATGAAAAAAATTAAATGAATAATAACATATCATGTGAGTATTCATTTTCAGAATATATTATTTTAATGTGCAATATATAATCCTCATAGAATAATATATGTGCATAACATGACATGCGTCTCAAAGACAGAATATTGAAATAAAATTACATTACCAATTTGGTAACTATTGAAACATAAACCCCATGAAAGAGAGACCATAGAATTTATATTATAATACCCATATATTTGATTAAAATAATCAAATTATACATTCATGGTTATTATGAAACACCCCAAGATTTCATAGTATGTTATTTATTATATGTAATTCAATAACTTCCACTACACACAACACTGAGTTCAAGCACACGATTACTTACCAAACTAGCCGTTCAAAAAGAGTTATGAATAGTATTAAATGAATTTTTAATTTTACACAATCCTTATAATTTTATAATCCATATTATGAGTTTCTTAGACATAATATAAGAACAAATTCATTTTTTCAGATAAAAGAAGTAATTTTTTTAAAATTCAATTTTACCGCCTTTTATTGGCAAACCATTTTTAAATCCAATATTTGATACTTTTATATATTAAATTTGAAAACACAATCTTCTCCTTTAGAATAGGGACATAAAAATCTAGTTTTGACAGAATTTTAGTGTTTTTTCGGTAAGTTTTATATTTGGGTGAATAGTGAAAAATACTATATTTTAACTGAAAAAACTGTTTTAATTAAAATAATATAAAGTGGTCAACTATAAATATGAATTGTTTAGAAGCATAATTAGATTAATTTTTTACCATTTAATACATTTTTGGTCATTGGATGTAATTTCACTTTGAAATTGAAAATAAACAAGTGTCAATCTTTTGGTAGATATTATTTCATAAAAATACGCCTTTTGGTTTTGAAAACAGGAATGAATTTTAAATTAATAAATTCAATTTCTGTAATTTGAATTTGGTAAAATATAATTCATTTTTTAATTCGGAATATCAAAATTATCGTAGGGTAAATTTTTGGTATGTTTCTGAAAATATTCAATTTTCAATGAATAGTGACAAATACTGCGTTATTGGTTAAAACCGACTTTTAATTTAAATAATTATTTATTTTATTTAAATATATTTTACTTAAAAATATATAAATAATACCTATATATGTTTAATGTATTCAATTGGAGTCATATTGTAATAATATTAGGTATATAAAATTTTATTGAACTTTTCACCGTCTTTTACCCCCCTCCTAGGAAAATTTTCAAATTCGCATAAAACATAATTTTACCACTTCTCTGACTGGAATTTCAAAAATCCGAGAGACATGGCTGATATCAGTATGAAAAATTTGGTTCAATATGATTATAATAATTTTTGTGTAATAGAAACATTTTACTTTTATTTACCACAATAAAATGTAAATCAGGTAATTAAGGGAGAAATGATATTATTCTTACCCAAAAACATGTAATATTTCTATTGGATAAGTGTTATTAGATCAAAAGTAAACTTATGAATAAAATATGATACTTTAGTTCCACATGGATTAGATTATGAATTTTATTATTATTTTATTTAAAGAAGAGTTAAAAGAGTGAAAATCAATGTTTAATAATTGAACAATTTTTAATATAAGGTTACACAAAATATAAATTCGACTATAAATATTAATTACAAAGAAAAAAAATATTTCCTACATCATTTTATTTTATTTATAAATTTTATACATTAAATAATTAAATTTATTTATGACACAATGATGATTCAGTAACTACCTTTTTAATGAAAGATTCAAATAAATGGTATCATAAATATTAAAATAAATACAATTTTTTTTGTTTTTATGACATACATAAATTTTCTAGACTAAATGACATTTTAGGGTTTATTAATTGTATGTTATTAGACGAAATAAAGCTGGTATGACTTTCACAAAAACCACATACCAAATAGTGTCAAAATTGAGAAACATTTAATTTTAAATCAAATACTATATTATTGGTTGATATAATACTCCTAAAAATATAAGGTTCAGAAAAAGGGATTAAATAATATTATATATTTCATAAATGAACTTCTTGAGGTTCTCTTTCTAGTTTAGAGTAATTTTATTAACCATATAGTATAAGAATACAAGACGACACGGTAAATGTTAAACTATTTAACCAAGAGTAAAATCTATAAGATAAGGTTAAAATGGTAGCCTAAACATTTCTAAACCATATTGGTTGAGATTATTTCGACCCATAACCACCTTATCCATGAATAAATCATTTTGGAGCCATTTATAACCCAAAATTATTTTATTATAAAATAATACTTTAATCTTTTCCTAAGGTTCCCCTCACCCCGTTTATAGAAGGGAACTTCCCATCTCTCAAATTCACACCTCCAAAGTCGTTTGGCTTGGACAAACCCTGACAAAATATCCTCTAAAATATCCTCCCTTCATCTTAGAGGGGATATTTTGATCATAAACTCAACCTATGGAGCCCTTTTGATCAAATCAACAGGAAGAATCCAATGAATAGGTAATGATTTCACCACCCTCTTTCAAGTTCTTTTATTCTTCATCTTACTCATTCCTTATTATTAAAATACAAAAATAATATCTCCAGTACCTTATATATACTCTGATGTTATAATAAATATGGAACAACAACATTAATTATCAATCATTCCTATGAAAAATAATGTCACCATGCATGCGTACGTACGGCTTACCGTCTCCACGCTGTGGGGTAATTTGTTCTTCATCACTATATTATTTAGATGGATATATTGATTAGTAATCTATATATAAATAATTAAAATAACATTATAATGTCTCTGAAAAGTTAATATTCCATACAATTCCAAACCTTTATGGAAATTATATTATCACTCGTGCGTACGTACGGATTACCATCTCCGTGACGCGATGAGATTCATTTCCATGTTCACCATTCATCGATGATTATAAAAATATATATTACTAATGTGTATCTACTATATGAAATAGTAATTGTACTGGAGAGATATATATGTATATATATATATATCTATGTGTGTGTGTATTTATGTACTTACATATATCTTATTCACTTACTTCTATTCAAAATGATATGAAAACAGGAATAATGTTTATGCGTACGTACGACCTACCGTCTCCTTAAATGATATTTTCCATTTCATTTATCTATCTATTATAAATATTTATATTCTAAATATGTATGATATAAAAATTATGGTTTATATTCTGGAATTATTTAAATCATGATCTAAATGATACGATCAAAAATAACAAGTTTGAATATGTACGATAAAGAAAGCGATTATTACCCGAAATGTTAATTTAACATAAAAATCATTATTAAATGGGTTGTATAAAGTTATAAATGAATAATTTATGATATAATAAATATGAATGTGGTTCTGTTATAATCTATTAATAGACAATGTTCATTATACAGGAGGTTAAATGTACCCTCGACCAATGGAAAGTGAATGGTAAGGGGTTTCTTATCTCAATTTTAATTCTATGAGATTTCCATTGTTCACCATTTATTTATTGGATGTGGTGTATTGTGTACATCCATATGATATATGTTATAATCATTATCTTTATATTCATGATATTCTGTGATTCATTTGGTGGTTATTGACTATTTTTCAAAGGACTCGATCGATTAAAATGACGTGAGGTTTATTTCATAAATCTCATTATTATCTCAGATTGTTCATGTGTAAATACTTTCTTGGACATAATAATCATAAATACCTATATTTTATAAAAATTAATTCTAAGGGATTATTTTAAGGTTTTATGGGAGGGTGTATTTAACTAGATCATCATTTTAAATGTTTTAAAGACTTATCTTTCTATAGCATTTTAATTAACGTCCATGTTTTTAAAATGATTTTAAGGATTTATTTTCATGGATATGAATATTTTGAAATGGTAATTATTTTAAAAAGTTTCAAATTGGTATGGGAAACATTAAGATAAAAATCCCTTTTAAATGACTACCTTTATAAATTGTGAGAATTTTAAACGATTTCATGAAAATGGTTTATTTATCTCAATGAATTTTACTGATAATTTTAATCTATTTCAACATCCTTTAATGGATTTTAAACTTGTTTGATGTTGATTTATTAAGATAAAAATATTCCTTATTTTATTGAATGATTTGTGATATGTTTGATTGTGGATGTGTTATTTTTATACCATTTAAGGTTTATGGATAATGTATTGAAATTTCTTATGCTAGTTTTAATATGAATGTTTATGTTATATTTCAACATTTTCTTATGATGAATGTATTGGACAAGTATGTTTCGGGTTGGGGACCGGAAAAAGTTTTCCCTCTGGGTTGGGGTGCAGTTATAGAAGACCCTCCAGGTTGGAGTCTGGTTACAATGGCTATCCGGGTTGGTGTCTGGTTACATAGGCTCTCCAGGATGGAGTCATGTTACAGAGGCTCTCTGGGTTTAGGTCCGGTTACAGTTATCCCATAGGTATTGGAACGAGGGCTTGACATAGAAATTAATGTCTTGTACTATACATTACCTCATTAGGAAATTAGTTATTACATGTGATTATTCGACTAGTAGAATTTCCATGTCCATGTTTATATTGTAATTTTTTATTTTTTTTTTTTCAATAATATGTTAATGTTTTTGTTTAAAAGGTTGTTTTTTTATTACCCATCATGCCTTAAAAGTTTATTGCTTCCGATAAATTATTTACCATTATTGAGCATCTCAGATCACCCCATTATTATGTTTTATTTTCCCAGGATATGAAAAAATAGTTATGAGTGTCTTGAAGGCATAATCTATGAGTCTTGGACATTTTTAATGGAATATATTAATGTTCTTTTTCTTTTCAAGTTGTAACGTTTAACTTCAAGCATGTAATCTATTTTCCATGACTACTAAACCGATCTATTCATCGAGACATGATTACTTTTAATCATTCCAATGAATTAAAATAATGCACCATATCTGTATAACTGGGGATGGGGCATTAGATATTATATACACCACACAAAAGTAATGAGTGGTGAATAAGGCATAATACATGTTGAAATAAAAGTGAGACTGGAAATCCCCTTACTACTTGAGTATCATTTGAATCATGAAATCCACATAACGATAACATAAATTGAAACATTAAATATCATTATGTGAATTAAATTCATGATATAAAATTTTATGGGGTATTATATTCACCACAAAATAAGAATATGTGGTGAATATATTATATATCTCATAGATAATAAAAGAATGATGAGAAAACACTTACTAACAATCTGTAATTTCTTTATACTAGTTCAAACATATTGTATACTAAGTATAATTTTATTATACATATTCCAAAGAAAAATATTATTTTATATCATAAAATATGTTATTCTATGATGAATTTATATTACCTTATTATTAACAATTACATGTTAAATTTTCATTTTAGGTAATAACAGCTTTGTTTTTTTTGTATATGTTTCGACATTTTATTCTTGATCGTATCACATGGATCATGATTTAATTATTTAAATAAATTAAAAAATGATATATATATAATATATTGCTTATACATGTATTTATTATAGTTTATAAAATATATAAATATGTAATGGAATACACCATTCATGGAGACGGTAAGTCGAATATACACATGAATGTTGTTTTTGTTTTCTTATCATATTGAATGAAAGTAAGTAAATGGAATATATGTATATATATATTATAATTAATGTAGAATTATTATTTCATAATTATAATAAAACTTTACTGTACCCATCCTTAATAAATTCCATGTAATGTGTGAACGCATCACATCGATTTGAGAAGGTGGTTGTCTACACGTCCACAAATGAAGTTATCGTATTCCCACAAAATTGAAATCAAGTAGGAATATGTTAGATAATAATTATATAAGTATAAATACATTATAAATATCATATTTATCATATAAAAAATAAATTACCTTGTTATTTTTAATCTTGAGAGGTGGTAACTGAAGAATGAACGACATTAGTTGGTGAGGCGGTAGTCCTCCGTACTCAAGAATAATGATTGTGTATCCCATTTGATGGAAGTGTGTTTGAGTTTATTTTAAAAAATTAACATATTAACATCTAACTATATTTATCATACCATGTTTATTATATAATCATTAAATAAGAATAATTTAGGAGGTGGAGAATGAAATTAATCAAATTTTTTTTAAGGATGTTAACTCTTTTGGGTAACTCCTTTGGGTTTGCACCCAAGGGCATTGTAGTCTGGATTTATTCCCAGTGAGAGGAATCTTGGATGAGAGTTTGGATTTTGGGAGATTATTTTTTATGGTTTTTGAAAATAAAAATAGATTTATAGGTTCGAATATGTAAAGGGTGAGTTCCCTTTTATAGTGGAGTTGGGGTGGCATTCTTATAAATATAAAAAAGTAAACACTATTGAGTGGTATCCATTACATAATATTCCATAAATAACTTTAAATTTTCTATATAATGAATTTTTTTTAGAAATATTTCCATAAAACGGATTTTGGACATGTATCTAGGTTATTTGGTCGCTTAAGAAAAATTTTAACCACATTGTTAACTTGTTTTTACCTCTGTTGCTATAATTATTTTTAAATACTTTTACTATCCTTTTTATTCAAAAAATAAGTTTAAATGTATATAAATTAGAAATTATTATGACTAAAAATATGGGATCCATTTTTCCTAATTATTAAAACATAATTGCAGAAATTTATTTAAAATTAATCCCATAAATGGAACGAGACAACATGTTTTTAATATAATAATGTTCTTAAGCATAAGATGTTCTTATATAAATTTTCAATGTGGAATTGGTTCTAGTTTCATAAATTGGATTAATTAATGTGAAATTAGAATAAATATATCTTAAAATCAAATAAAAATTGATTTATGTATATAAATAATCTAAAAAATGTAGTTTTCAATTAATATTAAATGTTTTTCAATGTTCAAAAAAAGTGAAACATCTCAAAAAAATTCCAAAAATTCACTCTAAAATAATGAATAAATTAAAAATTCCAAAAATAGATTTACAATTTCATATAGAATTTATAAAAGTTTCAAATTTAATATTAAAAATAGTTGTGTCATTAAATAGAGGTAAATATCCTTTTCAAAAAATACATCTTTTGTGCCTAATTTTTTTTAATCTTATCTATTGTCAACAGATGACAAAAATGAATGATAAATAGTTTAGTAAATATATAATATGTAATTATAAAAAAATAATTCATCAAATATGGTTTTTATTTTATTGTGATAAAACGTTTTCATGCATGGAAAAAAAAATTAGAAGTAGAATTTATTTATTTTCAAACAGTCATTACTACCATTACATGTTTATTGGTAACTACATGATTAATTTTTTATACATGTATATACCATTTTTTAGTTTATTTATTCTTATTCGTAACTATCATTACAATGACTAGGTGATAACTATAATATTTTACCTATATTAATATTATATTATAGTTTGATGAAAATTAGTCTAGCGTGTCATTCTAGATATCCAAGGAACTCAACATTATTTGTTACATAATCCAAGTATAGTGTAATTTACACTAAAATATAATTTACGTGTTGTGTGTATAGAATTATTAACTCCATGTTTCATGTAATGTAAGCACAACTTGGTGTAGTGTGTAATGAATTCCATCAATGAAATTAATTTCTTTAAATAAAAATAATTATTAAAAACTTGAGGTGATATTTTATACCACATTAAAAAGAGTTTAACCCTTAAAATTCATTTAGTTTACTGATGGTTTAATACATTGATGTTTCTTTAATCATAACCCACATCATAAAAACAATTTAAAAACATCCTAAAAAAGGGAAATTTGGAAACATAACAGTTACCTAAAATAACTTGGAATATGGTTCTGACATACGAGAACATAGGTTAAAAGGTAAAACATAGAAATAGAATAAAATAATAAAAAATAATACAGAGTGATAAATACCACTTAAAAAATAAATTTATCTAGATATGGGTAGTTATTATAAAAACATAGGCCAGAGCGGAATGAAAAATTTCATTGATATCATCAAAAATGTTGATTGCAAGACATCCATTTAATTTATGATCCTTTTACTAATATTGAAGTGTTTTTCAGAATAAGATATAAAAAATTATTTTATTACATTTCATATTCAAATCATCACCCTTTGGTTCTGCCTTGATCAATTTCGACATTATTTTATACTCTTGAAAATAAAGGTTATGTTTTCATTCCTAAAGAACTTCGAGATCATGATATCCATATATAGAATGAAAACTCATTAGTTATAAACACAACACCAATTATTATCCAATATGAAAAATTCCTTAAATGGAATGATTTACATAATTCCATATAACCATAATCTAAGTTTAACATAATCCTTCCATAAATGGCTAACCATTTAACCATTAAAAATTATAAGAAACCAAAAATATAGCTAGAAGTTAACTAAATTTATTAATATAAGTATAATATTGATCCGCCATATATCATAAATAACCTATTGGTTTTCACATAACAAACAAGAGAATAACATAATCATTTTTTCTATCAAAACATGGTAATAACCAGAATTACCATAAAACATTCCTAAAAAAATTAATGATTTATTATTCCAAATATTATTTAATATATTCATTAAATAATAAAGTTCTAAACATTAACCATAATTACATAGAAGAAATTTTCAATTAATATATTTTCAGTTCCATGGTAATTAGCACTATCCATTTTATATTATCCATATCAATCAAACCAAAATCCTTGATAATTTTTTTTCACAGTATTAGGAACACATTACGGATTCCATTATATTAATAAAAACATCCCCATTCAACCAAAAAAATCTAGTTCATTAGAATCATATAAAATATTTTTTCAAATCCTTGATGGAAAACATGAACTTCAAGATTCAAATAACATAATTCAAGAATTCCAATACATATACACTTCAATCATCCTATATTATTATCAAATCCTTATGTAGGCTCAATCATGTTATAAAATAATAACCCTTTACTAAAATATTAAATATGAATCATTTTATAAGGTTCCTCAACATATAATATGTCATTATTTTTATATTTAATGTAAATAATACTATTAGAAAATATCATAGCTTTCACATGTTATTCACTGTCTCATTATCTTCAGAATTATAACTAATTCTTGTACTACATATCTTATTATCATCACGAGTTACCACTTATGAGATTGATTTTCATAATTACTATAATTTTAACTCATGAAATATTCAACATTAACCCATATTTTTAATGTTTCTAACATTGACTAAAACAAGAAAGAACAGTGTGAGAAACACTTATCATAGTGGAAATCAATATAATCATGAAAAATTTCATATATAGTGTTTAAATCATAAAAACATCATTA
The DNA here is from genome assembly GCA_963277665.1 of Viscum album. NCBI lineage: Eukaryota > Viridiplantae > Streptophyta > Magnoliopsida > Santalales > Viscaceae > Viscum > Viscum album. The sequence continues at coordinate 327,751,357 of OY728152.1, read as the reverse complement.
ATCTATGAAACCTTAGCTTCATCCTTGGTCATTACGTGATATATTATATTAAAATCCATTATAATGGCTCATAATTCTTTTTTGAATTTCCAAATCATATCCCATGGGAGTGTTAAACCAGTTGTGTAGTAAGGCCCATTTTTGTGCACAACTTCCAAATTGAGTAAATCTCAATACAGTTTTTAAGGGTTGTTACACCAATGTACATATATTCATATGCCATGTAGACCTTTTGTATCTATAAAAGTATGAATTTCTTAGAAAAATATCTCTCAATCCTTTAGCATAATTCCAGGTCATTTTCCTAATCATTGATTTATCCTTTTACTTGTTCTTAAAGACATTACTAGATATAACCTTATAAGTACCCATAGGGATATCACTAATTTTTTATCATCCTATTTTCCACAATTTTACAAAATCCTTCTTTTAATAACAAATATACAGAATGAGTGTTAACCTTCAATGAATTTTCATCATTAATAAATATATTCAGAACTTTAAAGATGTACATTCCCTTGGACCATATTAGTTTAGTGTCTTCGAAAACTAGTAATTCATTCTAATAATTTATTTAAACATCTTAAACATCACCCATAATGATCTTCCCATATAGTAATGCATAAATAAACCTTTCTCCCAAACCTCAGGAAAGAAAAAATAAGATAGAGTGAGACTATATTCTTAATAAGGGTAAAAATAAAGGATATTCAGAAGCATAATATAGTTATATAGATATGTGAATAGGAGCAGAACATTCGAATATAATGCCTTGTATATCAATGATCATAAAATAATGTAATGGTATAGGGATGAGAAAATCACAATAGATGATTTATAAGGAAACAAATTATCATAATCCATGAGAGCATAATATATGCATGAGACATTGATATGGGTAATCTCATAAGCCTATGGGCCTTGTAATCTCAGAGCCTACAGTCCTTGTAAGGGTTCCCCCTCATCACATGAAAGGGGGTTATCAAAAATCAATACAAATTAAGGCCTTCGGGCCATTCGAGGGGGGGGGGGGGAATACACATCATCTTACAACAACGTGAACATCTGTAAATAAAACAGTTTTACTCATTATGTTAGGGAAATTAAATTAGGCCCCTGCATAAACTTATGGAACACACATAAAATTGTGAACATATAATAAGGTTCACTAAAAATATTATGAACATGTAATCTGGGACATGCATAAACATATAGACATGCAACCAAGTCTATTCATAACATTGTGAATATGCATTCAGGTTCACGTGTAATCTTTTTCAAAAGAAACTAGGTCCATGAATATTATTGGAACATGTATTCCAGATTCACACATAACATTGTGAATGTGTAATATGGTTAACTCATAACATTATGAATATGTGATCAGGTTCACTTATAGGAAACTATACCGCATGGGAGGGACACACCACCATCCCTAGTGGTGGCCTTTTCCTTATGGTGGTTCTAGGTAAACCTACATCCCATAGTGTATCAATATCATTGAATATTTCCCATAATTATCTCAAGAGAGGTAAATAATTATTCTATGCATTGGTGGGAGATATAGGTCCCACCCATCTCTTATTGAAATCCTAATGTGTGTAATAAGATCATATATATTCATCCCGTCTGGACCAATAAAAAAGAGACGGGTTTCATAAACATCATTTAATAACTCATGAAATGAAATTATTATAAAAAAACATAATAATATTGTAATATATAGAATAGAGTCATGTTTCGTTATCATTTCATCATATAATAAATTGTTAATGGGAGTGGAATTCATAAGTGTTTTATCATGGTATAAATCGTGGAAGTTAAATAGGTAAATTAAATCACTTGTCATTGTAAATATAAAATAATTAAATAAATGATAAGTTTTTTTTCAAGGATAATATTTATAGTAAATCATAAATAATAGAAAAGTATGTTATATTGTACGTAGAAGGATTTTTAGACATCACTTGAAACCCTTCTTAAGGAAAATAATCCTACATTAAAAATCAGTTTTAAAAAACATCAATGATTTTCATAATCATTTTTTTGAAATCAAATTTCAAAAAACTTATTGAAGAATATTTTAAATTAATTTAACACAATTTTTAATCATTAATATTTTTTTAAATCAATTTTCCTTGAAATCATATAAAGTATTATTTTAAAATCATTTAAAATAGTTCTTGAACAGAAAACCATTTTGACAGCCTCTATATTTGAATATATAGTTGAAAATTTATAAATGATGCTTTTAAAATCATTGAAATCATTTTTATTTTAATTTAATAATTAAATATAAATTAAAAAATTAAACCATTTTTATATAATGCAATTTTGGATGAAATATAATTTCCTACTAAATAGAGACATTCAGTCGTATTTTAATAAGAAAAATTATTAATTATATTAATTAACAAAGATTAGAAAAATTGTATAAATAAATGAAGATATCATGAATAAATATAGTATAATAAAAATTTTCATAATTATTTAGAGCTGGATTATTATATTTCATAAGTCGAAGCTTAATCATAAAAAATCCTGACAAAATATTATAGTTTACCAATATAATGTCACTACATTGGTAACATTGAATCAATGTCCCCAATAAAAAATAACATTACATAAAGCATAAAATTTCATTTAAAATATTATTTTTGATATATAAAATTTCAAAGAGTAGTATATAAACCTCATAAAATAGTATAGGTGCATTACATGACATGTGTCTCAAAGATGTAAAATTCCGACAAAATTATGTTACCGAATTGGTAAATTTTGAAACAAAAAACCCTTGAAAGAGGGATAATCAAGGGGATATATAGAAAAAGAATAAATATATGGATTTTCCTAATATAATACATGCTCAATCAATATATTAACAAGACAAAATAATCATGTGTTGGATAAGGCATATGTATTATGAAAAAAGAGAGACTAGAAATCCACTTACAACTTGAGTAACTATTGAATCAATAAATACATGTATAATTAATGTAAATTGGAACATTTAATATTATTAATTAAATGAAATTATTTAAATAACATTCTATATTGAATTATATACACCACACATAAATAATAAGGGGTTAATATAGCATATATCTCACAAAAATCAATTTGATACTAGAAACCCATTACCTTAAGACATGAATTTATTTGTACACATTCAACTCGCCTATATAATAAGTATAATTTTTTTTAATAATATACCAAATAAATATATTCTTATTATAATATAACATATTATTTTAACATGTCTTTATATAACCCATTTATTAAGGATTTCTTGTTAAATTTATGTTTTTTGTATTAACTTATTTTTTTGTATATGATTTGATTTGTTATACTTGATCCTATTACATAGATCAATATTAAATTATTTGAATAATTTAATAAATGATATAAATATAATATATATTCATTGTATATATTTATAATAATCTATAAAGGATATAAATTTGAAATGGAAAACACTAGTGATAGAGACGGTAGGTTGTACCTACGCATGAATGTTGTTTCCATTTTCTTATCGTACTGAAAGAAAGATTGTAAATGAAATATATGTATATATACTATCATTAAATTTGAATTATTATTCCATACAAAACATATAAAATTACTAAACCATTTAATAATAAATTCCGTTTAATGTGTGAATGAATCATATCGCTTTGAGGAGGTAGTGGTCCACAAGTCACCAAAAAAGATTATTTTATTCCATAAAATGGAACGAATGAAGGAACATGTTATATATAAATATTAGAAAAATTAATACGTCATAAATATTATCTATATAATATGAAAATATTAATATCCTCATAATTTCAATCCTTGTGAGGTGGTAATGGAAGAATGAATGTCATCGGTTCGCGAGCCAGTAGACTGCCGTACAATGAATAATGATTGTGTACCAAATTTAACAGAAGTGGGTGTGATTCTATGTGAAATAAATAACGTAAAAAATATAAGTATATATTGGATACTTTATTTATTATATAATCATATAATAAGAATAACTTATGGGATATAGGAAAAATTAAACAAAAGCCCTTATTGAAAGATGTTAAATATTCTTTTGGTAACTCTTTTTGGTTTTCAACGAAGGGCTTCCTTGGTTGAATTTATTCCCAAAGGGAGTCTTATATGATTATAGTAGTGATGTTGGGAGATTATTTGGGAATGTTTTTGATGATCCAAATGTATTTAGAGGTCTTTATAAGGATGGGGGTGTGTTCCCTTTCATTGTGGAGGAGTGACATTATTAAAAATATAAAAAGCTATACTTTATTGAGATGTCTCCCTTGCATCATGTGCCCCCAATAATTTTCAATCTTATATAAAAATAAATATATTTTTCTACATATGTCCATCCAATGGATTTTGGATATGTGTATTGGTTACTTTTCCCCTTGAGTTAATTTTTAACCACTATGTATTCTTTTTACCTTAATCACAATATTTAATTTTATTTACTTTCACTAATATTTTCTGGTAAAAAACTAAGTTAAACATTTTATTCATTATAAATTATGATAAATAAATATAAGAATTTATTTTCAAAATTTATAAAAATAGAAGTGATAGAAAATAGCTTATAAATAATTTCACATTTGCGACGAGACAACAGTTTTTTTCATATCGATATTTTTGTATTATTCATAAACAACCTTATGGTTGAGTGGAAACTGCACAATTTTAAATGTTTGAAATTATTTTTATACAATTTCAATGGTAAATTGATTCATATATATTAAATTGGATTAATATATGTATAATTTCAGTAATTTTTATTTCAAACCAAAAAAAATATTCTACCTATATAAATAAATTAAACAAAAAATGGTTTTCAAATAAAATTCATTTTTTTCCACTATTAATAAAAAAATTAATCTTCTCATAAATAACAACTATTCAACATAATATAATTTTTACATTAAAATTTCAAAAATGATGTTTATTTTTTCAAATATATTTTATATAAGTGTCAAAATGATATTTAATATAGGTTATCTATTAAAATGCAGTAGATAACCTTTATGAAAAATACATCTTTTTTAAGCCAAATATTTGTTTTATTATAATTTATTATCTAGTAAACTGATAATATGAATGTTAAATAGTTAATTAAATATACTATATAATTTTAAATAATATCATTCATCAAAATTGGTTTGATTAATTTGTTGAGAAAAAATTTTGGTTGTGTATTGAAATTTGTTTTTCGGAAAAGGAATTTCTATATTTTCAAATAGTTCTTATTCCCATTTATTGTTAGTTGGTAACTAGATGATTAATTTTTTTACATGCATAAACCATTTTTTTAATAATTTAGTCATTCTAACTCATCACTCTCAATCCAATAGCTAGGTGATAACTATAATATTTTAATAATATTAATAGTTTATTGAAGTTCTGTAAAAATCGGTCTTGCATGTAATACACGATATCCATGGAACACATCATTGTGTGTAACATAATCAAAACATAATTTTTTCTATATTTAAATCTAACATATGTGTTGTTTGTTGAAAATTATTAACTTTTTGTTGCATGTAGAGAAATAATAACTTAGGGTAGTGTGCAATGAAATCCATAAAAGAAATTTAATTTATTAAAAATAATAATTTATTAAAACATTGTGTCTTACAAAAATTTTCACATAGAAACGAATATTTAAAAACTCATAGTCCCCAAAGTGACATCAAAATTATTTCTCTGTAATATCATCCTCACAAAAACTGAATGGTGGTAGCCGGACTTGAGATCGAACTTCGATATCCATATGGTTCCTTCCAACAAATCAAAGAGATCTTAAATCCCTGATAAGGGTTACATGTTATTTATTGTGGAACAGTTCAGGAAATCATAATCAAAACAAATATATAGTCTCCTATCTACCTTTTTCATGAACAAAATATCAGTTTCCCTTGGTCACATATTCGCTCTAATAAAACTATTAACTTAAAGGTCCTCCAATTACACCCTTAGATCTGGAAGCTTTGTTGGGGACATCAGATACTCCATAAAGGATATAGATGAATCATTGGAGGGTAAAGTAAATGAAAAAATCCATATCCAACCTCATAGGTATTCTTAAAACAACTATAGGAATGATATACATATAATCCCCCTTGATTGAAGTAACCCAGATGAATACAGAGCCCATTGTGACCAGGGATAAACTCTCCAACTGATGGGTGATGTGTTGATGCTTCCTAATCACAAGACCATCAAACACTACACTGAGATATCTCTCTCCCAAAAATATTATTCATATCCCATTAGTCTAAAGGCATCTGACTCTTCTATAGTGATAGTAAATATAGGATCGGACTGTGGATGTCCTATCCATACCCAAGATGATGCTATATGGTTTAATCATGATTACTATGAGGTCCCATTAGAAACAGTCCCAACCAAGTGATAGCTCACACTTATATAAGATAAAATATATCAAGAAATCATCCACTATAGGAACCTCAAGACAAATATGCGGGTATAAAGTCTCAACATGGAGACCTATATCTTAAAATACGATAAAATAAATGAAGAAATTACTGACACATATTCCAACTAATATATAAGAAATATTAGAATATGAGTGGATTGTAACTCTAATAATCCCTTGAGCCATCAATTCATAAGCCTCTAAATCACATAGTTACCTACATCCCTAACCACTAGGTCCTAGATCCTAGGGTGGTTCCCCTAGTAGTGGTGATGGAATTAGCTCATAACATCCTCCACCATCAACAACTCTTCCTCCAAGAGACCCACATACTACATTAGCAACTCTATTTCCATAGGGGACGCCATTTCTATGCTTTGTAGAAACCTAAACTTGGAATTTCATCTTCTGTTGAGTTCCATCATCTATATTACATCCCTCATGATCATGTAGAGTCTTCAAATCATGTTTCAAGTGACCGCTCCCTTCATAAGCTTTACACCACCCCCTATAGGCTTGTCTAGTTCTCTATGTTTTCCCCGAGCTAAATAACCATGTGCCAGAGTCCATGAATGGTGTTGCCTCATGTTAATTGGAACCTTTCTTCCTCTAATCAATTTAGGTAACTCATTATTTAGAATACTATTAATATATATTGTTATATTTAATACCTTATATTGAAATATTACAATAATTTACATCCGCTATTACACTATAGCATATGTGTGAATGCACGAGGTTACCACACTAGCATTATTGTCTTTGTGGTTATCGTGCCCGAGCTTTGGTTCCTAGAAGTAACAATCAATAATTTTATAATGGGAGTACGATTTAAGGTCATTGAATAGTGAAGCATACTCAAAAACTATCATAACACTATATTTTTTCTCCAATATCACATGAATCTGAACAAATCATACTCATGAGGGGTAGTACAACTCACGTAATAATTACTAAAAGTTGAACCATGAGAGTTATAATTGATTGTGAATATTCATGAATGGACTCCACCAGTGCCTTCCTATTTTTTGGAAAATACAAACTACTACAAGAACAACCTAATTAGTCAGGGTATGCAGATGTATGAAAACTCAAATCAAATACTAAATAAAATCCTCTATCTATTAGGGACAGGGCTCACTATGGAACCTCAGTGTCCTATAATTCTACAATACATATTGTAAACTAAGCCAATACACATCATCCATCAACCATTATGTAATTATATACTACTCTAATGATAGGGGCGTTTCTACCTACCATCTCGGATGAAATTTCAGATGAGATTTCCTCTAAAACAGGGCCTCATCACTCATCAGATCATATTCATGATCCTGAATTGATAACCATTCTGGATATCTTTTTAAAAGTATCCAAAAAAACAATAAAGATGTATCATGGATAGATGATAATATATATGTGGGGATCTGATAAATGGTGGATAGTAAAAGCACTTTATACAATATAATGCACATGCAAATGTTCCTAGAACCAATGTCTAAATATTTTGAGTTAATAAAAAGGTAGTCAGAATCCTGGTGAATGGATATGCTGATTATCAAAATAACACACATTTCCATGGATGAAAGTATGAACTAAAGACACATTGATAAAATGATCCTAACTACCCAACCAAACCTCATAAAGGAAAAAAACTCCAAACATTGCACCATTGTTAAACCTCCATCAAAAAAAAATCTGTCATGAACCAACTCAGTGAGGACCACATAGCCAATAGTAGGTGGAGCCTCAACTTCCCTAATCCAATATTTATAGAATAAGGGATGAATAAAAGTGAGGAATGAAATAAATAAATTTTTAGGCATTTTGATAAATTACCTATATGCATGCACCAACCCATCTCTTTGAAACTTTTCTGGGGAATAATAATAAATTTGCACAACATCTAATGTAAAAAACATTGAATGTAAAACCTATAAAGGAAATATAGTTTGAAATCATATTATGAATATAAATGCGAAAAATAAATTCATGTCTAGAAATGATGTACCAACCTAATAATGTATTGGAAACAATGAAAGATAAGATACCCTGACTCCTGATCTCTAATCCATAGCCACCATATGCTCTCAAATTCACCCAAGTATCCTTAATATCTACCATGGTAATTTTCGACCAATAAATCATCTACACAATACATAACACATATAATAAAATCCCATTCAAGGGTGTGTATAAAAATACCCAATATTATAACCTAATAATGGAAGATGGAGAAATAGAAGGCACATTAAATGTAGTATTTTCTATCCAAAGAAAGATGAAAACAAAAACCAATAAAAAGATATATACTCAGGTAAGAAACCTAGATGATAGATAAATGGGATGTCCATCTCATAGTATATCTCGAAACGATGAGTCTTCCTACGATAAAAAACATCTATAAATTATGCAATAATCTTAGGTATCTTCCCAATAAATTCATAAGGAGGTTCTTTACCTCACCACTACTCCACATCTTGATATAGAGTAATCTATAAATGATTAAGGACCTACCCCTAGGTGTAATAGGAGAGTACCACCTCAATACATGTAAAATAAGTATGGTGGACCCACACCCTAGTAAAATAGTGGATTACATCTCTGTTGATAGATGAAATGTTCCCTATTGTGATAGGGGAGTGTTTCCTCTCTATCTGTATAATGAGTATGGAGGTCCCGTACTCTTGTATGATAGCAGAGTACTACATCCATGGATAAGGGACCCATTCCTTGGTATAATAGGGGAGTGAAACCTATATATATGTATAATGATTATACAGTACCCGCACCTTGGTATGAAATGGTAATGTCATATCCATGGGTAGAGGAAATGTAATGTGGTATGATTGGGAATTACATTTTATGTATTTTTACAACGATTATGGGGGACACATGCCCTGGTATGAAAGGGGACTGTCATCTACATGGATAGAGGACTTGTGCACTAGTGCAATAGGGGAGTGACGACACTATATATATACACTGAGTATGTATAACTAATTTCCTAGTATGATAGGGGTGTTGAATTTACATGGATAGTGGATTCTTTCCCCGGTTTGATAGAGGGGTACAGTCTCCTTAAAAACACCCTGATGATACTACTCGATCAATGCCATTATTATTCATTTCATAAAGAAGTGTTACACTTGAGACATCTTGCATCATATCTCAAAATCCACTAATATGGCCACAATCATAATCTAGGTGGAGAAACACTCAGGAAATGCTACTCACCATTAAAAATCATAGTAAATATAAAAGAGAGATGAGGGGTAAATGTTTTATAATTAAGTAAAAAATGTCTAAGGGGGTTTACATGACATGTGACCTCAGTTGGACTCCTTCAGTTACTTCAATAACACATAGATCACAAGCCCTGTAGTGCCTAGTGTTTAAGGGTACTACATATCATGTCTCACCATCCTAAGACCGAGCCATTTCTCCATGACCTGCTCGTGTCTGTTTAGCAGTTCCCTTGTACTTGGTCATGCTAGGGTACCTTCTAGTTCCAACATAATTCTAATGTAAAATGCAAGTCCTCCCTCCTCAGATCATAGGAATTTATAGGTGTCACACATCATGGCATCCAAGGGAAGGTCACATGGAGTGTGGTCCAGCCACATAGTTTTATTATCATTGTTGACCCCAAAACCTTAGTCTTCACAGATTTGTGGGGATACCTGGCGTGATTCCATTAGAAGATATGTCATATAGTAATTTTTTTTGAAAAAAAACTATATTTTATTCTTTTATTATCTAGATATAAATACCCCCATATAATCCACCATATGACCACACAAAAATGTTTGTAATACCTTAAAAGCAGTAATTTTATCCCTCCATTGGATGGAATTGACATATGATCTTCTATGGTGGTCTGTTGCACCTCTAGAATGCGTCACATTGTTGTTGACATGTCCCAGATCACACATACATTTGATTCATCACCTAAATACCATAAATAACAATTACATGTCCATAAAAAACCATTATAATAATTGTTCTCTGAACCACAATGAAAGTGGGGGTTTAATCATAGTCAAACCTTCCCTAAAAAAGATGAACCATTACTCCATAGTCCAACGATGAATAACATGATGAACATTGGGGGGAACAATGTTACATTGGTGATAAAATAATTAAATAGGTTTTCTCAACCAATAAATTGAAAACATGGAAACTAGGGTGTGATCCTGGTATTAAAGGATAATAAAATGTGTAGAAAATTAATTCGATAAAGGGGACCATGTGAATGGTGTTCAATCACTGATAATAGAAAATAAAATCATATTATTGGTTTAAAAATTTAATAAAGACGTTGGAAACCATAAATGATGAGTAATACGAAAATATTTAATAAATAATTGGTGAATAATGCATTCACCCATGATAAGGAATATTTTTTGATCTACTACCTTTTGTTATTCCCCGATCTAATCACCAGTCATCGTCTTATCTTGATCTACTGACAATGGTCATGATAGAAACACTCAAGAACCACCCAGTGTTATTCCAAAAACCATAAAAAATATAATAATGACTTATTTTTATTAGATTATATTTTTTCATATAAATTAAAATAAAATATTTGATCAATTTTTATTTAAAGTAGCGACCAATGGTTTCCTCAAATTAACATCCACCGTCGACCAACCTTAGGTCACTCCTAGGGTAATCCCCATTCCTAAAATTCAACCGTGGCCACATATTATTGATCTAGTAATTTGTTTAGGATATATAATTTTTTATAAAAAATCCCTTGATATATAATATATTTAATATTTCTATAAAATTAATCTTTGTTCATTAGGCCTATGAATCATGCACCGTCTCAATGCCTGGATTTAAAAATAGTTATCAATAAATTTAAATGTCTTAAAAGGTAAATATAGATTCTATGAAATATATATGTTTAAGAAATATATATGAAATTTTTATATTTATTGAAATTACGGATATTATGGAACCGTGATCGATGTAAAAAGAACAAAACATCCAAACTGAAACATTCATGAAAAAATAGATAATAGTTATAAACAATGTTTTTAAATAAACAATGTTAATAAATTGGTTTTTACATTTTATAATTCAACTATATATGGGGTTATTGGTAAGAATATGGTTCTACTATAGAAGTATTATATTTTGATATATATTATACTTGATGTTATAGAGCTTAGAAATAAAAACAGACAGGAGGCAAGGAATTACCATCTCAAACTATCTTCCTCGGGAATTTTGTTATGTTATACACCTATATTATTTTATGTTGTTCATACACTACACATTTGATATGTTATGTTAAGAATCTATTTATATTAATGATATTTAAAATTTTATTTGGTGTTATTTCTTTCAGGGGACAATGATTTAAATGTTACAAATGTGGTAATAGTTTAATGTTATAATATCATATTGATCGTGAAATTTTATAAGAAAATATTATAATGGAATTATATAATGTATTACTCATAAATGATATGTATTTTTTAATTGTGTTATTTCTATATAATACATTTCATCCATTCATTTTCCACATTTTAAGTACACAAGATGATGAAATAATGTTTTTAAGGAAAACTGACAATCCATTAATATTCAATCAAAAATATTGTTCTTTCATGTATATATTTTCATTAGAATGTTTTCTAAAAGGTTTCTAATATTCTCATATTATTTTTTGAATTCATTTTTTAACATATTTTAATTATTATAAAAATTAATATATTACATTTTTTTGTCATTTTCTAAATGGGATTCTCATGAAATTTTACTGAAAATGTGAAAGGAGTCTCTATTTTAACATACTATGCATGAATGGAATTTTCAACCATCGTGATAACTAAATGTTAAGATGTTTCAATTTTATGTTTCTTTTTTTAATTTTCAATGAAAAAAATTTCATTAATAATTTGTCATTAATATATATTTTAAATAAGTATGTTCAAATAAAAAAGTAATTTTCCTTAACAAATGTTCATTTGTTCTTTAAAAAATATTTTTCATCTTTGATTACAACATTTGATGTTACTTACGATTCTACGAGGATGTGATTTTATGATAAAAGTTGTATTATTTCTCTATATGGTTTATGATTATGATAATGAAATATTGATGAAATGAGTTTTTTTTCATGAACTATGATATGATGGAATGATAAAAATTTTCATGACCTTATGGGAAACATGTGAATGAATTATGATTATGTGATGGGTGAGCCCATTATATCACACCATTTTATTGAGTAATGATTACAGTTATATGAGATAAAATAGAATATGAGAGGATATCCCAAGACCAAAATTGGGTACACGACATGTTACCCCACGCCCAAATTGGGTTAGATAGGAGGTTTACCAAATCCACAAGGAGGATATAGGAGAGGTTATACCACAACCAAAAGGGGGTATATGGGAGGTTATACCAAACCTGAAGTAGGTACAATGGTGGTTATCCCATTCCTAACCTATGTAGAATGTCTTGGTGGGTATCCTTAACAAAGTATTTATTTGATTTTGATTATTCGATATATTATAGAACCCTTTTTTGATATGTTATTATAACAATGTTATGCTCTCATGGACCATTTTCGTTATTTCCATTAAGACTTCTGACTTATGAACAATAAATATTTATTCCATGACTTGTGATTATGATATATTAATTATTAGGTATGACTTTTTATTAATAATATCATGTTTTCATACATTTATGATCATGTCATGATTAAATAATCCTAAATATATGAATTTTTCTCTTACTAAGCATCTTAGCTAACCCCATTTTGTGTTTTATTTTTCATAGGTCATGAATAAATTTTTAAGCTATGATATATATATGAATGGTGCTATTTGTGTTAAACATGGTGAGGGATGATGTGGTTATTTTATATATAGGTTTCTTATGTATCTGAGTTTCCAAAAAAATAAAAAATTATGGTATTAATATGGATCATAATAATATGTAATGGATATTAATTTGATAATATGTAATATTAATGAATGGATTGTTTGGGTCAACTAAAATTTAATCCTCAAAATTGATAAATTTCAGATACTAAACAACTTTGGATGTTCCTTCCTCATAACATTTTTAATATCCGGTGTTACCTCCTATATTTTGGGTTTTTTCCAATGGAATTTTAGCAAAATAGACTTCTGATTCCACAAAACCTACACATGAGGATAAATAATCTAGAAATAATATTTATTATAAGAAAAGTGAGGTCCAAAATCTATTCCCTTTGAAGGTAGTATTTGTGTTCCAACTATATTCCCTCCGATTTGGTTATATGTGTTGGATATAACTTGTATTTCATCAATAATTATACAAGGAAGTCGCCATTCACTATAGAAAACATGGGAGAAATTTCTAATCAGTAACCTACAAATTCAATTCACTCGATACCCAATAAGAAAAGTTAAATGTAGCTATAGTTTTTTTCATTAACGAAATTCTAAAATTCCACTATTGAATTTATCAATGTTTCTAGAAACACATCAGGAAATTTGGTGCCACAAAAATGCTACGATTATAAACATAGATAATTAGTCATTTAGATGTATTTATAGAAACATAGGTTGTTGTATTTTATTTCCAAATGTATCCAAAAATATTGGGAAAAGTATCAATTTTATTTGCATTTATTTATTTTTATTATTTCATAGACACCCTCCATGGCTCCCTTCCGCTTGACGTGCCTATCGAATGCCACACTTTCAGTATGACCCACCTCTCACCTCCCAGTTTTCCATAGAGATCCTCCTCCTGCCCTACCGCTACGACCCATCGACCCATGTTTTCTCCCTCCCATTGTGCCTCCCGCCTATCAGTCATCGTTATCCACTAACCCCCAACAACCACAACAGCCTCTTACCTCCCAACTGCCACCTACAATTGTGACCCAATGACAGTCCACCCTAACAACCCATTGCGACTCCCATACTCTGACTTCCAGCTCAACCTCATCCGACCCCTACATGTATAGTGGAACCGTTCTTCCTGCATGCCTTCTCTCACCCCCTTATTTCTATAATAACTAGATATTAATCCCACATCAGTTTCCATATGATATTTCCACAACAAATATTATATATATATATATATTTGACAATATATTAATATATTATATTATTAACATGTATTTATAATAATAATAAGTAAAATCACACACACGAGCATATATATATATTTATAAAAATATTATTGTTTAAATATTTTAACATTCATAGATATAAAATATTAAAAAACATAGATATATGATTTTATAAATATATATATAATAAATTATTGTTATATAAAAAATAAATATTATCAATATATTATTTTTTTAGTATTTTTTTTAATAATAACAAATAAAACACAAACACACACACATAATGATATATATATTATTAAAATAAAATATACAATTTATTTATTATTTAAATTATTAATAAAAAATATATATATTAATAATATATACTATATATATTTCATAAATATTAAATAAAAACTTGTTATTAATATATTATAAACAAATATATATACATAAAAATATATTTTATTTATATATATAATAGTATCAACACACATATAATATATTTTGGTTAATATATACAATATACAATATATATATATATATATATTATTAATATTATATATATATATATATATTATTGTATACAATAACAAAATATAAAATATATATAAAATATATATACATTATTTACAATATATACAATATAAAATATCAAATATATGATATAAAAAATAGTTTTTGTCATATACAATATAAAATATATGTGTATATTGTATATCATTATATATATTTTCATATCAAATGATTATTATATTAAAAATATATATTATTATTATATTATTTATTCATACAATATATATATATATTGTTATTAATAATAAATAAAAATATATTATTAATATATTATAAACATATACACACACAAATAAATTTTATTAGCAACATTTTCTTAAAAATTTGGATATATATATAATATATTATTGTTATATAAAAAATATATATTATTAATATATTATTTATTCATTAAACAAATATTTTTAATTATAAGTGATAAACATATAATTTTAATATATTACACACATTTGAATACACCCACATAAATATTTTTAGTTACTCTTTGTTAGAAACATTTCCATATTCTTAAGAAAATATAACGCATAAAATTTTCTTGAGCCTATATATATATATATATATGTCCGTGTGCGTGTTTATAACATATTAAAAAATCAATTATTATTATTAAAAATATATATTGTATGTATTAATAAAATAGTAATAATATATGTTTTGTAAAAAACAATAATATTATATCTATATATACAATAATATATTTTATAGAGAATAATATAATATATATATATGGAATATTTTATAAGCTAATGATAATATATAATTTATTTTATATTTTATGTGTTAAAAATAAAATTGTATATATTTTATATATTATATACTATATACTATATCTTGTATGTTATATATTTTATATTGTATATTGTATATATATAAAATATAATATATATTATTAATTATAATAAATATGAATATATTATTAATAAATAATAAAAATATATATATAGAGACATAACTATTATTAAAAACAACTTTTAAAAAACATGTCTAAATTATCCATGTTTTAATGAAAATTTTGCTAAATTAAAAATAGTAATGTTCTAAAATATGGCTAAAAATTATTTAATTTAAAAGAATTTTATAAAAAACATTTCTCAATTCAACATTATCATGTTTTGATAAAATATAGCTAACAAACATTGCTAAATGTAAATATTTTTTTGTAGTGAGAATTTTCAAATGCCCAATTTACCCAGGGTTTAACATCCCATTTTTACAAAATCATGCAAATCCCTTCCATGGGGACACTATTAAAAATAAATAATCTCTTTCTTGAATTTCCATGTAATTCCTTTTAATATTACATCAAATCTTTTTTCTACATTTAGATTCTTTGAAATTAATCTGAATATTCCATATTTCACTTCTATCTCTATTGCGACCCAAGCCTTTTATACATAGGTATTATTAATTTTTAGATAAATATTCAATACCTTAAAAAACTAATTCCTGAGGATATTAATGTTATAGCTCATTTAAAAATGTGATATCCTAAAAAAGTTGTTCTTAAAATATTTACAACATCTCCCACTTATTTCATCACAAGTAGCACCCTTTTGATGTTTTATAATTAATAGTTATATTCAAACCTTAGGGAAAGGAAACAGAAGAAAAATTTTCTATTATATGCTCATTGTGGTTAAAAAGGTTTTTATCATTCATTAAATGACACAAGATAATAGGAACATGAACCTAAAATTTGGAATATTATACCCTGCATATCAACGATAATAACCATTAGTCAGGAATTAAGTATTATTAGCTTATGAGACATGAATCATAAATAAACATGATCCATAAGAGAATAAAATTAGTATAAGAAATGAAATTATGACATATAACTAAGACTAGAAAATAGATCCCTTAGTTTTATTGGATTTTTCATAGAATATCATAGTGGAATTATTTAACTACTCAAACCATCATTTTAGTTAATGTTCATCCATAAAACAATCATAGTGGATAATGTCCCATACTAAACTAGGGTCAATCCCTATTCCAATACAGTTTATCTCATGAGATATCAATCATCACCCAAGGAATTAGAGGGTGTTATACATCTCACCTATCACATAATATAAATCATATATATGTGTTCAATAGGATCATAAATCATTCATCATATTAGAACCCATGAAAAGAAATGGTTTTAAAAAATATTTCATCTTTTCACCATAAACATAAACCATTAGGAAAAGAAATGAGGATGTTATCTAAAGTTCATATACCAATTAAATAACATGTAACATCAAAATATTTCATCATTGATGGAAGATTATATTTAAATATCACTTTGAAATGTTATTAGGGAAAATAACCTTCCCATATTGATATAACATTTATCTAGAACTCATTCACTTTCATGGGAAAACATATTACTTGAAAATAAACCACTAAACATATTAAATAATTCAAAAACAATTTTGGATTCATGATAGAGTAAATATACACTCATTCTATTTAAGTGTAATAAAAATATTCATTTTATAGTTTTATCGTGAAATTCAAAAAGTACCATGTTTGGTAAATGACTAAAAATTCTATTCAACCAATTTTAAAAAAATGAAACCATGGGTAAAAACAATTTCTAAAAATCATAAGACAATGTTAAAAAAATATTTTTTTGAATTGATGTATATGGAAGATAAATATTCCCCAATGGAGACTTAAATGTAAAAAATCCCAAATATTAGTGAGGATGTGGAATTAAAACATTACTTAAAGTCTCTCTATTCATCATTCACATTTAAAGCTTCTATATAATAAATATGGATTTATAATACAAGTGTTTTTATCTATATTAATATCAATAATACCTTGTATGATATATTTATAATATCCTTTCAATCTATTATTTAAAAAAATTCTTATTAAAATAATTTTATAGTATGATAATTGCTTCCTTTTCAAAGAATGTTTTGGTTCGAGAGTATCGATCCTTATAATTTGATCATATTCCCTTAATTTAATAAATTTTATCATGGTATACACTATATATATTCTATATATATATATATACATATATATATATCTAATAATTCATTATATTAATATAGAGATAAATAAATTAAGTCATCCATGGGGATAAAAGGGCGTACGTACACATGAGCGATATTTCCCTTTTTTAACAGATTGAATTAAAGAAATGTAATTTATAATTTAAATTTACATAATATTTATTATATGATATATATTTATAAAAATAAACCATATTACCATTAATGTAAAATAAAAATAAAAAAATAATCACATCATATCATGGGGATGGTAGTCCATATGTACACATGAGTGTCGTTATGGATTCCCAAAATATTGGATGATAAAAATCTTGACATAATATTATCATTTAATACGTATAATTTTTTCATAAAAATAATATATAAATAAAAAACCAATAATAATACCCATCCATAAAATATGGTGGTGAAAAATTAATTTTATCTCTATGTGGATATGGTAAGACATACGTATGAATGAGTGATACTTTTACTTCTTGTTAGATGGGAAAGAGGGTGTATAATTTTGTATTCATAATCATAATAAGATTGAATAACATTTATAATAATAAATATTTTATTTTATGATAAAAACATATATTTATAGGATGTAAACACTAGTATAAAATTTTTTATCGTTTTAAGGGGATTACATCTTCTTGGAAAGAACCCCTTTAAACTCCCCATAGGGACTTTAAGATGGTGTTTTTAGAAAACCAGTATCTGTAGACTGTGGATTAGAAAGTGGATAACATAATATATAAGTTTATTTTCAATATATAAGTCTCAATGAACAATATTTATATAAAGGATTATGTTTCCCATTATAATTGTGGTGAGGGGAACATTTGGAGTCTCTCAAAAGATTATATTAATGAAAAATAACATTCAATTAAATATGGCTGAAAAATTATTGAAATAGAATATAGTATGATTTTGGACATAAATATTCTCATACAAGAATTTTTTTACTTTATTTGGCAACATTTGTACCCACAATATTTGGTTTTAACCCCTCATTAACCGTTTTTAAACAAACCATGACAATAAGCAATTTTACACTTTAAGGGTGAAATAAATTACGATAAATAGAAGAAATTCTCATAAATGGACCTATGTTGAAATTATAAACAATATTCTAATTAATTAACTAAATATAATATTTTTTGGAATTTTAAATAATTTAATAATATATTATTTAATTTAAAATATCAATAATGTCATGTTTTGGAACTCTTAATTACATTAAATTTAATAATATAAAGATAACACTTAAAATTTTAAAAAAAATACTTTTGTATATCTATACGAAGTCATGGCCATCATGAAGATTCATGTATTACATAATTTATAAAAAATCATATTACTTATAATATTTTTATTATTATTTAAATTATTTTTTAATTAATAAAATTGTATCTACATCAGGAATAAATAAAAATTTAAGGTAACTATTTATTATAACTAAGAGAAATAAATCCCCCAGATGACTTTAAATATATTTTTTCAATTTTATTTTAATTATAACACCCCATGTTTTTTATAATAAATATTTAATTGATGAAATTATGAGTCCCTACAAAACAAATGCTTTTATAATCTTGCAATTAAACACAACTTGCCCACTACTATGTTTTTAATTTTGAAAAACAATCATATAGAGTTGTGATAAATAAGTCATTAGAGGTCTGATAGAAATTTTTTTATTTTTGGTGAATAGTACCATACCCTTATGAATATTAATATGAATAGTTATATGACCCTTATGAATAGTAAATAATTATTTTATTTTATTTTTTAGGTTAATAATATAATGAGATATTAATTATTTTTTCAAAGTGATATAAAAGTAATTATACCTTTAAAAATGTTATTTTTAGAGTTAACAATGATATTTTACAAAAAATAAATTAATAATATTTATAAATATATTTTTGAAAAATGGAGTTCATTTTTTGAAATCTACACGGTGAAAAATTTTATGGGAGATTTGTTGGTATTTTTCTGAATTTCATGAATATTTTATGATGAGTGATATTCAGCAAAATACCATATATTCAAATTATCATCTAAATAATCTATTTATGAAATCATGAGTGATGAAAGGACACTTGGTTCGAACTCACATGCACATATTACTACTAGTGTTCAAATTAAACAACACTATTAGTTGTCTTATGAAAATAAATAAAATTTTCCAAAATCACTCTTCTCCTCTACTTTTAAAACCCTCATCACT
This sequence comes from Viscum album, assembly GCA_963277665.1. Lineage (NCBI taxonomy): Eukaryota > Viridiplantae > Streptophyta > Magnoliopsida > Santalales > Viscaceae > Viscum > Viscum album. The sequence continues at coordinate 327,731,018 of OY728152.1, read as the reverse complement.
CCCTCTTCTCTACACTCCACTAATCCTTGAATCTCCTCAACGTTCTTCCAAAATAAGCTTCCCTAGTCACTACCCATTTCTAATAAGCTCTTTTTCATTACAAAAAACCAATTCCACTTCCCTTAATGAGGTTCCCATTGAGGTTATTTCAAGAGGTAAAGAAAATATATTTTTTGTTTAGTTTCTTTTCAAGTTCCATTATTTTGTAATCCTCTAAGAGCCTCCTCTACCCAAGTAACAATAAAAACTCTATTATAATATATATATAGTAATTATATCTTGCGAATGGAAGAACCATCAACAATACTTTGACTCCCTCCTTTTTTATTAATTAAATCAACCTCAACTAGGTTCCAATTTATAACCTTCATAGATGACAATGTTTTGTTCTTCAATTTTTCATTTCTTACGGGTCATGAAACCATTTTTATGGTTTATCCAGACTAAAATACATTTATTATAACATAATTAATATTCAGAGACCTATATACTTACATATTATTAAATAGTATGGCCAAACTATTTCTTAATAATCAAAATACCGCTAAAATAATCTAAGTGAATGTCATTAATATTTCATCTAATGATTTATCCTCATTCCATGTAACCAAATGAAATAAATTACAATTAAAACATATGGATGTTCATAACCTATATGTAATATAAATTCTGGATATTTTCTTCCATTCAACAAGAACTCCATGACTTTAAAAAAGAGAGCTAATTATGAAAATCCTGTAAACGAACACTCTAGAATGACAGAAATAAATATTATAAATTATTAATAAGGACATAAATAAACAATACATAATTATGATGAACTAAATAAATGTCTAATATTTTCTGAAATATGTTATTAATAAGTCTAATTTCATATTCTATAACCTTATGTTCAAGAGCGGAATGCATTCGAACTTAAGGTAACTTTTTTTCCACTAGAACCACAATTTTCATTCAGGTTATATTATTTGTTTAATTACCTCAATGATATTCTTGTGTATTTTCATTTACTCCTCATAAATTTTGGGTGAGTGTTGTGTATATTTTTACCAACCAGAATCCTACATTCATTTAATGGGAGTTATATGTTCTAAAAGGGTTTTTTAAAAATACTTCCTGAAATACAAACCCAATTCAAGGGTATTTCTAAAATTCTTAACTATTTTCAAGGGAGCCCTATATTATTTTTTTGGAAAATATTATCTTTTTAAAATAAAAAAATTTATTATGAAAAAATTATCTTAATTCACATCTGGTTTTATAGAAATATTTTTCCAAAAGAACTACCCTCTTCAAAGTAAAAATGTGTTTATCTCAAGAATTACTCGAATATTTTATAAGAGTATCTTAATATATTTCACCATACGTTTTGATTCATAGGTATTATTGGGTTTAATATTTCATGGTATCATATACCATATTTAATTGAATGGTTTATGGTTATTTTGGTTGTGGATGTGCCATCTTAACACCATTTCCAATTTACTCCGAATGATAGTGTTTATGCTTAATGTTCGGGGAAATTTATTTTCATATCATATATTAGTTTCAATACGAATGTACATGTCATTTTTATTTATCCACAATTATATTCGTAATGCATTGGAAATTTAATGTGTCAGGAGGGGACCGTTATTGTCCCTCGCTACATTGGAAGGTCTCATGAGACAAACTACAGTCTTGGCACAAGGCATTAACAAAATTATTATTTATGGTATTGGAATAAGGCCTGGAAGGTATGTTGATGATGCCCTTTAATATGGATTACCTCATTAGGAAAATAGTATTGATGGTTCATGTGTTTTTTCCAGTATTATAATACCCAAGACTATGTCTTATTATGCAATTACTTATGCAGATCTTATTCCTGTCATAATGTGTTCATGTTTTTGTTAAAGGAATATGTTTTTAGTTATTAAACATTCCTAATGTTTATATATCATCTGCTGTATTTCTTACCCTTACTGAGAATTTTAACTCACCCCTTTCTTATGTTTCATTTTTTAGGACATGAAGAATTTTATTAAGAATGACAAGCTGAAATAACCAAGGAGTTATGGTTGTTGTTAATGGAGTTTCTATGTGGTGTTTTCTTTTCAAGTTGTAATGTTGAACTTGTGTATGCATCTTGTTTTTAATAATACTAATCTACTTAGTCGTTGGGGATGAATATTCCTTGTTTATATTTCAATGTAATTATATAAGGTACTAATTCCGAGAAACTTGGGTTAGGTCCATACAATTGGTATCAAAGAAATTTCAGTAGAACACGTGTAACTAGATTTAGGAAACATATATTAGGGAACAATTCCTAAGATTATATTTGAGGATAAATGTACAAGAAAGTCCTTGAATTTTGGTAAGGAATAGATTATGTGGATCTTTCTAGAAAATTCATCCATGTCGGGATACAAACTGGTAGAGGTGGATCTGACAAAGATGTACCTTGGAGTAAAAACATTGACAATGAGTTTCAGGCTCGACCAAGGATATCATGGTACACAACAACAGGCATTACCGCACTCTTGGTTTGACACTCACGAGGTTTATGCATAGGATAATTCACATTTTTCATTACAAGCCATTATGAAGGATTTAAATGTAAATCTTTCTTTAATGAAACCATGTTTATGATTTAAAAATTAGCTTTGTGTAGGATTTAGAATTATGCTAAGAATTCGTTTATCTTGAGATTATACATTATGATTGATACCTTAATATAGTGTATGTAATTATTTATAAATTGAACCTAGTGGAATGTATGGAAACCGCATGAATGTTGGTGTCCCATGTAAGGATTTCCCTCTGACACTAGATAATGATGTTGCCTATGGATGTATGACTGGTATTGAGCAATATATAACTATATTGGGACAAATTACTCAGGTTATGAATAAAAATCTTACCCGTATGGAGCATCCATATCCACCTCGTGGAGGATCTATGTTTGATTTTATTTTTCCACAACAGCCTCCATCATTTAATTTGAGTACAATCAAATTTGTAGCAGAGTAGTGGATATGTTCCCTAGAGAAGACAATTATCACTTTGGGATGCAACGAAAGAGATAAGATAGCCATGGAAGTGTATTTTCTATTGAGAAATGTGGATCAATGGTGGTTGTTAAAACAAAACACAAAGGAGGAGGATGAAATATAAGTAAAGGAACTGAGGGATTTTAATGAAATCATCCATGAAAAATATTCTCCCCCAGAACAATGAGTGGATATGGAGTGGAAATTCTTGAATCTTTGGAAAAAGGAGGATGAAAGTATTTCCATGTATACAGAAAACTTTACAAGGCTCGTATGTCATGTTGTAGACTAAATATGTAATCCAAGGATCCAAATAGGTCGACTCATAGATTATTTGAAACCATTCCACTAAATGGAACTAGTCTCCCAATGTTTTTCTTCATATAAAGATATAGCTCCAAGTGCTATCAAGATGGAAAAATTATTTCACAATGCTTATGAATTATGGGAAAGAAAGAGAAGAAGTGGGATACCGAAAACTATAGTAAAGGAAATAATTAAATGGGGAAGAAAATAAGATCTGAACTTCTATCCAACATTAATTGTGGGAAGAGACACCATAGCAATTTCTTAAAGGGGATGGGAGTTTGTTACTAGTGCGGAGAAAAAGGCCACCAATATAAGGATTATAAGGAGAAAAAATAAGCTAACAATATTCAATGATAAAATTTTATGGATCTGGGAAATTATTCACAAGAATTTCTTAACTGTCCGCTAAATGATCCCCAATAAAGGAAAAGGGAGGAAGGCCAAGCTTATGCGGTCACAACTGCAGAGGTTGAAGTTCCAAATGAAGTTGTGGTAGGTACATTAATTATTTCATCAAACATATCCAATACATTATTTGATTATTTATTGTCACACTATTTCATATATATCCTGTTTCCCATGAAAATAAGATATTTCAAATTTGATTTAGTAAAAGAGTTATCAGTCAAAACATTCAAGGGAAGTATCATTGCAACAAAGTTGTGTCAGGTAGTCCCCATAATGTCATATAAACGTGCTTCATCTACTAATTTTACTATCTTACCCATGATTTACATTGATATAATCCTCAGTATGGATTTTATTTCAAACAATGATGCGTATATTTATTTCAAGAAGAAGGGGGTTAAATTTTTTTAGGATTATGTGGAATTACTTATATTTAGTGATGAAAAAACACCATCTAATTCTCATCTAGATCCATCTTTGTAGCTCTACTATATTCAAATATTAGGGAGGAAGGGAATTCAATAACTATGGCTGAGGAAAATAATGTTCAAATAGAATATGTTCTTATTTTGCAATAATATGTTGACATATTTCCATGGGATTTACCTGGACAACCACTAGGGAGGGAAATTGTGTTATCCATTAACTTAATTCCTGGTTCAAGGCCCATATCAAAGACCACTTATCGAATGGACACTATGGATTCATTGGATCTTAAGAAACAACTAGAGGAATTGAGTGATAAAGATTTATCTTCCCTAGTGTCTCTCCATGTGGATCCCCTATTCTCTTTGTTATGAAGAAAGATGCATCCATAAGGTTGTGAAATTACTATAGGATAATAATGCTATAAAAATATATAACAAGTATCCCCTGCCTCAAATTGATGAATTATTTGATCAAATTCATGGATTACAATATTTTTTTGAAGATTGATCTTTGATCTAGATATCATCAGTTGCTTGTGTGGAAGGATGACATTCCAAAAACATCATTTTGAACAAGGTATGGGTATTACCAGTTTACAGTAATGCCTTTTGGACTGACCAATGCACCCTCTGGTTTCATGGATCTAATGAATATAGTTTTCTGGGAATATATGGACATCTTTTTTGTCGTATTTATTGATTATATCTTGGTAAACTCTTAATGCTATGAAGATAATGAAAATGACTTTCACAAAATTATGATGTCCCTTTGAAGAAATAAATTTTATGGTATGTTTAACATGTGTGAGTTTTGGGTTCAATTAGTTTCCATTCATGGCTACATAGTCTCTAAAGATAGAATATCTATTGATCCTACAATGAAAAATGTTGTGCAATAATGGTCTACTCCCACAAACATAATTGAGGTACGTAGTTTTATTTGTTTAGCATGTTATTATCGGTGTATCAATCATTACTTCACCCGTTTAGATAACCCAATGAACAAGATTACACATAAAGTGTTTATGTTTGTATGGAAAAAATAATGGGAGGAGTGTTTCTAATAATTGATTAGGGTATTAGTGAATGCTCTGATCCTAACCATACCATCAAGTAATGTTGGGATTGTGATCTTTAGCGATGCATCAAAGAAATGACTTGGTTGTTTACTTATGTAGAATAGTCGAGTTATTTCCTACACATCAAGGCAGGTATAAATTCATGAAAAAAACTATCCCACTCGTGATCTTGAGTAATAATTGATACTCTTTCCTCTAAATATATGTAGACATTATCTATATGGTTAAAAATGTGAGATGTATACAGATCACAAGATCGTGAAGTATAACTTCTTAAAGGACGAACTCAACATGAGGCAACAATGATGGCTCAAACTACTCAAGGATTATAATTTTAATATACACTAACACCTAGGGAAGGAAACCAATGTAGCTGATGCATTCATTAGGAAGGATTGTGGAGTTCTCAAAAAATGAGTATTGACAAGGATAAATTTTATATGGATCTAGTGAGGATGTATACGGGAATTATACATGAAAGAGAAAAAGCATTAATTTTTCAAATGGTTTCCAAACAATATTTATTATAAATTATTAAGGATTCATAGCCTGATGACCAAAACCATCAAACAAAAATTAATGATGTGAAATATGGGAAGAGGGATTACATTGGGTGTGACGATGGTGTTCTAAAATTTGGGAAGAGGTTTTTAGTTTCAACTATACCCAAGCTAAAAAGGGAGTTATGGAATGATTCTTATAGTTCAAATTACTCTATAGATCCTGGTAGCACTAATATGTATAGATATTTAAAGGAACATTTCACTGGGATAACATAACGTGGGAAATTGAGGATTATATAGAAATATGTTTAGTCTATCAATAAGTAATGGTTGAAAGGAAACATCCAATAGGAGTCATGCTACCTCTACCGATTCCAACATGGAAATAGAATGATGTGACCATAGATGTTTTCACCGGATTACCCAAAACTCCAATGAATAATAATGAGATATGGGTAATTGAGGATACACTTACAAAATTTGAATGTTTCCTCACTATAAGGGAGGATTTTCCTATACAGTTCCTAGAAAGACTCTATATCAATGATGTTGTGAGACTTCATGGAGAACCTCTCTCAATTGTATCTTATCATGACCCATAGTTTATGTCTATATTTTTGATAAGTCTTCAGAATGATTTGGATACCAAACTTAAATTGAGTAGTGCTTATGACCGACAAAATAATGGGAAATCAGAGAGGATGATCCAATCCTTAGATGAAATTTTGAAATCTTGTTCAATTTAATTTAATATTATGTTGGATAAATATTTTCCTTTTTTAGAGTTTTCCAATAATAATAGTTTCCTTTCAAGTATTTTTATTTTTCCATATGAAGCATTGTATGGTAAGAGATGTCGTACACCAACATGTTGGGATGAAGTTGGAGAAATGATGATTTTGGTTCTAGATCTTGTGGAGGAAACAATAGTGAAGGTAAAGACTGTTCAAGGTCATATCAAAGAACCTCAATGCAGATAAAAGAGCTATACTGATAGTTGAAGGAAAAATCGATAATTTAGGTTGGAGATAACATTTAAAATAAAGTGTCTCTATGGAATAGCATTATAGGATTTGGAAAGAAATGGAAACTAAGACGTATATACATTGGGCCTTTTGAAATTCTTGTAAGAATTGGATTTGTTGCATATAGTTTTAATAATCTACCAATCTCGTCCCAAATACCAAATTTCATTCACGTATCATTTCTGAGAAATTACATGCTAAACCCAACGCATGTCCTGACTTCTAATGGTAATGAATTTGAACCTAACATATCATATTGTGAAGTGCCTATTCGGATTCAGGAAACTAAATAACAAGTGTTGAGGAATCGGGCAACTCGACTGGTAAAGGTAATTCAGAGAAATCATGTGATCGAAGAGGAAATATGGGAGTTAGAGGATCTTATGTTGTTGACATACAATTTTTTTTTTGTTCCGTAACATTCAGTGAATTTCAAGAACAAATTTTTTGTCAGGAGGTTACAATATAACACCCAAAGGTTTTGAAAATAAATATTGATTTCCTGAAATACTGAGTCCCTATAATGCAACTCCTTTTAAAATATATTTGTTAAAATAACATTTCCTCTACTATGATTTTAACTTGAAAAACGACCACCTAGAGTTGTGAATAGTAAGACATTTAGTCTCTGATAGAACAAACACGATTTTTGGTGAATAGTATCATACCCTTATGAATAGTAATATGACTCTTATAAATAGTAAATAATGATATTATTTTTTTTCTTATGGTAATAAGACAATATGATTTTAATTAATTTTTCAATATGATATAAAACTAATTATAAATTTACAATTTTCATTTTTTGAGTTAACTATGATTTTATTAAATATTAAATTCATAACATGTATAAAATTATTTTTGAAAAATGGAGTTCAATTTTTAATTCTATATGTTGATAAATGGTAGCAGCAAATTTTTGTTATTTTTCTAAAATTCATGAATTTATGATGAATAGTGAAATATGGTAAAATACCATATATAAAATTATAAGTTAAACATACTATTTATGAAATCATGTGGTATAAAAGGAAACTTTGTTCTAAATTACATGAACATATTACTATTTGGGTTCACATGAAACAAAACTATTGTTTTTCATAAGGGAATTAATAAAATAATGAATAAAATATTCAAATCTCACTCCACACCTCTACTATAAAAAACTCCCCTCACTCCATCTACACTTCACTATTCTAAGCCTTCTAGATCCTAAAATTTATGCCCAAATACCATTACCTAGTCACTCCCCACGTCCCAGAAGCTCTTGGTCTTTCCAAACGACCAAACCCCTTCCCCTAAAGAGGTTCCATAACGATGTTATTTCATGAGGTAAAGCACCTTTCTTTTTTCGTTTAGTTTCATTTATCGTTCCTTTATTTTGTAATACACTCCAAACCTACTCTGATAAAATGATCATGATAACACCAGTATAATATATATATTGTAATTATATCATGTGAATGGAATAACCATCATCAATATTCTTACTCTCTCCCCTTTTTATAAATGAAATCAATGCCAATGAGGTTCCAATTTATAACCTTCATGGACGACGAAGTTTAGTTCTTTAATATCTCCTAAATTTTTGCTCGTGAAACTATTTTGATGGTTGAACCAGAATATAATATATGTATTATAAACTAATTAAAGTTTCGGAACCATTATATGTACATATTATTAAATCCTAGAACAAAACTAGTTCTTAATAATCAAAATACTGCTAAAATAATATTATGGAATGTCATTAATATTTCATCTAATGATTAATCCTTTTCTTTATGTAACCAAATGAAAGAAGTGAAAATTAACAATTATGGATGTTCATAATTAATATTTAATTTCAACTGTGGAGGTCTAAATACATTCCCCATGATCTCCATTACTTAATAACAGGCGAACTGATTTTAAAAATCAAGTAAATGAACACTCCAGAACAACAAAATTCAATATTATAACTTATCAATAAAGACATAAACTAAATAAAAATAATTATGATAAACTAAATAAATATTAATAGGTTCCAAATATATTATAAATAAGTCTAATTTCATATTCCAATAACTTATGTTAAATATAGGAACAGATTCATACTTAAGGTAATGGTTTTTCCACCCAAACATCCATTTTCATTCGGGTTATTTTTATTGTAAAATTACTTCAATGAAATTCTTGTGTATTATTATGTACTCCTCATAAATTCTGTGTTAGTGTTCTATATATTTTTACCAACCATAATCCTACTTTCATTTAATTGGAGTTATATTTTCTAAAATAATCATTAAAAAAGCCTTCCCAAAATATAAACCCGATTCAAGGGAATTTATCCAATTCTAACGTATTTTCAATGGAACCCTATTATATTTTTTTTGGAAATCATTATCATTATAAAATCATTCATTGAATTATGAAATTTTTTTCTTAATTCACATACATATTTGTACAATTATTTTTCCAAAATAACTCTTTTTTTCAAAGTAAAACGGTGTTTATCTCAAGAATTACTTGAAGATTTTATAAGAGTATATTCATCCATTTCTACAATATTGTTCATTATTATGTAATATTGGTATTAATTTTTCATGGTATCATCTAACATATTTAATTTAATGGTTTATCATTATTTCTTTTGTTGATGTACTTTCTTAAAACCATTCAGCAATTTACTCTGAATGTTTAGTGTTTATGCTTAATGTTTGAAAAATGTTATTTACATTTCATATAATAGATTCAATATTAATATATATATTATTAATATTTATACCCATTAATATGATGAATGCATTGGAAATAGATAGGGTCAGGTAGGGCCCATAATAGACCCTCGGTGTATCGGTAGGTCTCATCATACAAAATACAGTAATGACACAAGGCCTTGACAAAATTATTATTTATGGTATTGGCCTGCGGCCTTGACGTTATGGAGATGATGTCACGCATTATGCATTCAACAATTATGAAAATATTATTAATGGTTAATGTGGTTGTTAGACAAGTTTAATACCCAAGATTATGTTTTATTATGGCATTACTTACTCAACGCTTATTCCTTCCATAATGTTTCCATATTTTTATTAAAGGCATATGGTTTTAGTTATTCAACATACCTAATATTTATATATCTTCTATTGTATTTCATACCCTTGCTGATTGTTTGGCTCACCACATTCATATGTTTCATTTTATTAGGTCATGAAGAATTTTTTTTATGAATGACATTGTTTAAATAACCTTGGAGTTGGGGATGTTTTCAATGGAGTTTCTATGTTGTTTTTCATTTCACGTTGTAATGATGATATTATATATGTATCATGTTTCCATTAATACTCAACAACTAGGTCCTTCGGGATTCAAATTCATTCTTTATATGCCAATGTAATCAAATAAGGTACTGACTACATGCAGTTGGGGTTGGGTCCTTACATTTATATTCAATAATATCTTCTAGATAACCACATATTGAAAATATTTTATTACTTAAAAACAAGAGTGTGACATATTAGAATTTTTATAAAATAAAAATAAATAAAGGAAATCATTCCATTAAAATGGTTATAAAATGATATATAACTAAATCATCGATGAATATGGATTAAATTTAATCATGTAGTAAAAATAATTGTACTGCTGGGGTAATTTTACAATCCATATCATTTTTTTTTCTTTAATTACCTAATTTACACATTACCGTGGTAAATTATTTTTACATGATTATTATTCTTATTGATCAAAAATGGGATTAATTACGATATTTAACCATCATAATTATAAATATTCAATTCATTTTATCTAATTTAATAATTAAAAATGATAGAAATTATATTTTATATAAGCGCATAACATGTGAAAAAAAAATCTTATTAGGAAGAATACATTTTTAGGAATAAAATAGAATTAATGATTATCCTATGCTTAGAATTTTGTAGAGTGTATAGAAAATTTTGACAAATAAATAATATATAAATTTAATTTAAATCACTCACTAATAGAAATTAATTTAGTATTTTGATACAAAATCTATTATACTCATGATAAATTTTTTTAGAAAAACATTAATTTTATTTTAAATTAATTTTTGTTTTAAATTATAAGCATGAATTTATATTAGAAATTATTATAAAATATATTTTTATAATATATATATTAGTCATTATAAATTCCAATATGATGGTTATGTGATAAGAGACATGTAATATTTTTTTAATGTTAAACGGTTCTTTTAAACTCGTTATTTCATGCAACGTAAGATTTTGAAGAAATATATTTAATTATAGAAATATATTACATTAAAATAATAGGGTGTTATATTCTATACCCATTAAAATTTATTTTTCATCAAAAAATTTCTCTTAGATAAAAATAGATGAGTATACCTCTACTTAATCAAATCTCTAGATTCCCATGTAAATTCCTCGGATTGGTGGCTTCACCACAGAACATTTACCATGAGGGTTGTCTTATTTTTTTGGAATTTATCTCTATGATATAAAATCTCTAAATTTTTTTCCTCATAATAATGATCTCTCACCTGTGGTATGACTTATAAGATTAGTACATGTGAAGGATTAGGTATCATCATCCTCAAGAGAGATACATGGAACACATCATGAACCTGAGAGTGATTCAGTTAATGAACTAATTGATACATTATCATCCCGATACAATCAATAATTTCAAAATCACTTATACACATGGGGCTTATCTTTCTATTATTTCTAAATATCATTACTCTCATCTAGGGATATATTCATAGGAATAACTTATAACCCACATAAAAATATATATATTTCTGACGATTTCTAGCATAACATATTTTTTAATATGAGATGCTCTTTTGTGATATTGAATAAAAATCACCTTATCAACCATTTCCTTAACTAGATCAAGATCAAGAGATTTCATTCTCTAACTTCATTTCAAAATTTTCATGTTCTGCATTTCTTACCATATAAGGCTTCATGAGGATTCATATAAATGATGGATTGAAATGTATAATTATGTGAAAATTATACAAAAAAATGAATGAATCCCAAACACCTTTAAAAACCATGTATAGAGATCTGAAAATGTCTTCTATAGTTTGAATAGTCCCCGCCGACTTACCATATTTCTCTAGATGGTATATAGTTTTGAAACATAAAACTATATCCAGAGCCTAATAAATAATTCTCCAAAACATCATGGTAATACTTGGATCCTGATCAAATATAATATAGAGTGGCACTCCATTTTATCTTACCTAATACTGAATATATTTTATGTAAATATATTCATTAGAGAAATAATTTCTAATAAAAATGAAGTGTTTTGAATTTGTTAGAAAATCTACTATAAATATTATTGAATTATGGCCTTCAGCTGTTTTGGAGTGTTCAATAAAAAAACCATGGTGAGGTTTTTCAATTTTAATTCAGGTATAGTAAATGGCTGAAACAAACCCTTGGACTTCTATCACTCAACTAAATCTTTCTGATAATCTAATAACTATGAAACATAATCTATAAAATCTCTCTTCATTCCATTCCACCAAAGCTAATATTTCGTGTCACTTTAAATCTATTTTACTGACAAGATGAATAGATAATGATGATCCATGGCCCTCACAAAATAGCTCCTTATTATAATATGGTATGTTTCGGACACATACACAGTTCCTAAACCATATTATGGAACAAAATCCAAGATAAATTGAGGAAACTTTCTCACCTTATTTTTCATGTCTATATATTGTTTCTCTACCCCTTTAATAATAACATGTATATGTGGTGAAAAAGTAATTTGTTATAGATAACATTTCTACCCTTTCATTAATATTACTAGATACATCCATTTTAAATACATAAATATTTGATATTTTGTAATAATCGTCATTGATAAGCAAGCATGACCCTTTCGGCACAATTCATCTTTGTCCATGTTTAGTTTCCCAGTGTGGTAATGTATTGAGTATTCATAATTCTTATTCAGCTACAACCATTATATTGGGTGAATATTCAACTCTTTTAATGTGAAAACATTACACTTCTTGGACTTGTATATATGTCAAAAAATTTTCTATTGAGATAATACCTCATATCTTTAATTAATAAATTACCACAGTCAACTCCAAATCACGAGTTGGGAAATTTTCTCATGGAACTTCTTCTAGTATAAGGCACAATCTATCACCATATCATTTTTCGAAATAACACATATCAATATCATCATTGATGCGTCACTATAGATCACAAACCATTGTCCAATAATGGGTAGTGCTAGTATAGGTTCAATGAACAACCATATTTTTTTCATCAAAGAAATTTTATTCTAATTCATCCATCCATATGAGCTTAACTACATTCCAAGATAACATGGTGAGTGGATTATATAATCATGATAAATATTTCTCAAAACATAGATTATATTTTTCCAACTCATGAATTCGATGTAATTAACAAACTATTGTTAGTCTAGCCCATTTTTCAATAACTTATATCTTTGAATGATCTAATAATATATAATCAATTGAGATTGCAGGACCCAAAATGGAAAAATAAGGAAGCCAAAATTCACACTTGGTAAATTGTGTATAAATCTTTTACTTACTCACAATATTTATCAGAATCATAAAGTGATGTTCATGGTATTTCATTCCCTTAGAATATAAAATAATACCATCTATAATTACTACATCAAATTGATATAGATAGTCTCTAATAAATATATTCACTATATTTATAATGATATTAGGGGAATTAGTAATACCATAAACATAGCTATTAATTCATTGTGTCCATACCTTGAATAGAATTAAATTTTTCATATATCCTCCTTTATAACCCTCATTTGATGATATCCAAAAAATGGTCAATCTTGGAAAATTATTGAGATATGTGTAGATGATCAAATAAGTCATCAATATGGGTAACATGATAATTGTTTTTTATTATAATATTTCTAAGTTGTTGATAATCAATGCAAAGACACAATGAACCATATTTATTTTTAACAAATTGAATAAGTTCATCATAAGGTGATGAAAAAGGTAATATTAATCCCTTATAAATATTATCCATAAGTTTCTTCTTTAATCCTTTCAACTCAATTGATGATATTAAATAAAGTGTAATAAATATAGGAATAAAAATATGCTTGAGTTATATTGAAAAAAACTGCACAATTTGGTTAAATACATAAGAGTTCATCAAAGAAGAAATACAAAAACTATCACAAAATAGTGTTATCATTAGCATTTAGTTTCACCCCAACCATTTTAGATAGATAACCTTCATGTATCACAACTATTACCAAAACTATGAAAGATATTTCAATTGGAAATTCTTATTAATATTTGAATCAATAAATGATTTAGGGTTCATTCAGAATAAGAGATTGCACATCCCTTCCCCAAAAATTAATATGGGATTCATTTAGAGGAAGAAAATACATTCCATGAGTCACATAAAAATCAAATAACTAGAGGATCACAAGATTTTCATGAAGCACATTCCCACAAACATTAATTAGAGATAAACTATAGACATTATATGAGACCCTTGTTCCATTATTTTATTTTACTTATAACTCAACATCTAATTTTTGTGGTGATATAGTGAAACCCTTACAAAACTAAATAGAAGTAAAATAGTGGGCGGGTCCAAAATCATATAATATATTAGTTATTATAATGTTGATGACATGTTCACCTTTAACCATGGAATTATCATAACCCACATCGGTACTAGTGGTCACATGAGATTTCATATTTTTTTCTGATTAATAGTTTGATGATGATGATTATAAAAAACCTTTGGATTCATGCACTGATTCACATAGTTTTTCTACTCCATGCATTTTTTTTCATTGGAGTGTGGGTGGTTCATTCACTATATTTTATATATATCTTCATAATTATTGTTCTTCATCCAATTACATCTAAATTTTATTTTCTGATTACCTTTGTTTCCACCATTGAATCATTTATTAGTCTACTTATGGAAATTTCCACTATGTTTCCTTCAAAATTTATAGCTTAGAAGAAAGCATATCTTCTTTTCATGGTAGGTTTTATAAATTAATTTGAATTAATTTTTTTTATATCAAAACGAGGAAATTTATGGGTAACAGAAATAATTATATCCACCATAAGATAATTTAGAACAATTTCTTCATTTTTAATATACTCTCTTATAACTAATTTCATTCATAGAGCTGGTTTTAAGCCAATAAATAATTGATCAACTTTACATTCAAGGCTAATAAATAAAAAAGGCATACATTGAGGGCCTTATAAAATTTTCCTCATAAGTAACAATGGATTCAATATCAATTTTATTTAGCTTAAGAAATTCCTTACCCATATGCATACATAAAATATGAGGGATGTACTTACTAAGGAATTCCCCCATAAACTCATCTTATTTTATGGATTCAATTAATTCTTCTTACCTAATATTTTTTATATGATTCCACCATCGATCTTCTTTTCCATATAGATTATAAATTACTAGGGAAACATGTTCATGTATCGAGCCTTGACCAACTGAAAATATTTCGTCAATGTCGTTGATCCATCATTTAGCCAATGGTGGATAAGAATATCCACTAGAAGAAGTATTATGTTTCCTCATTAAATGATTTTATATTATATCATTACCTCCTTTTATCATTTGTAAAATTTTCATGATTCGTATCCTTAGAAAATTGAATGAGAATAGAAGAAAGATTCATTATTATATCTCACATAATATAAAGTTTCCTAGGAGTAAAATAGTTATATTTTCCAATTCATTAATTATTACTTTGGTTCCTTTATGATCTAGTCACGTATGAAACAAAAATACACTATTGTAAGAATTAATAAGCATTGTAGAAAACAAACATAATATGGAAAAATCATTTATAGGATTTCTAAATTGCGAAACATTATTTTATGAAATCATAGTTTTATCCTAGGTTATTCTTGATCATTATCAAAACCATAGTACTTTACCATATATGTAGAATTATCCCTAATGATTTCATATTCTAGTTTAAAAAGGTTAAATAAACATATAATAGTGCCCCATCTATAGATACACATTATTTTCATAGCCAGTTATTAAATCATTATTGATGAACATTCTTCACATTATAAAACAACATTTTTAAGGATAAAAAAGGTATAGTTCCTATAGAAATTTTTAAATAGAAATAACTAGTTAATAAAATATCTACACTATCACCCACATATTTCTTCATAACTATCTCCCTTTTTGATGTGTCAAACACAGTCACATTCATCAACTACAAGGAAAATGAAATATAAGAAAAGGGTAATCTTAGATTCTCAGTAACGGAAAATAGGCGGTATATCAATAATTAATTGAACATAATAGAAAATGAACATGAAATTAACATTTAAAAAAATATACCATACATACAAATGTTCATAATATTAAGCTATTTAATAAAAAATGTTTGTTCATAAGGCATGAATCATAATGTAAAATGAGTCTTGAGAAAATAACGATGGGATAATACCAGTAATGGTGTCATACACATAATCATATAAAATCATTTTATTTTTATTCAAGGCTTCTTTCCAAGATTATAATAGAGGAATTGGTTCAATACCCAAATCATGATATTTTTTCATGGTTCACTACGAGACTATAATAGTTATAATGACCCAAGATAATCATATTTCTTGTATTACATATTTTTAGATGAATATTCATAATATCTCGAAAACGCACGCCCAAGGACTATAATAGTTTAGTGACTTTGGAATCATTGAAAATAATATTCTAATCGGGTTAAATATCATAAATTATTCCCAAAAATATCTTCCCATTCATTACTCTTCCAAAACATACCCTATATAAAGCCTTTCTTCATTAACAGGGTTAAGGAAACATATTAAAGAGTCAGATCAAATGATGAGTAAGGGTAAAAAAGAGAATCACATAAAGATAAAATCAACAAAATGATATAGGAATGTGAGTATTACATATTAAAACCATACCATGCATATCGAAGATCAAAATCATATGTCATTACATAAATATTGGATTTTTGTAAGAAATAAATCATAATTAAATAAAAAAAATTGAGTCATGAAAGCATAAAATTATTAAAAGAAACAGAATTTTTGAATACAATAAATTTTATGAAATACTTTTCTTATCAGTGAAGTCTCATTTATATGAATTCTCAAGTGACTCCATGGGTAGCTACAACTCCCAAGAGGGATGAAACACAATCCCTCGTCGCATTTCATTCCATGTAGTGCAAGGGGTTCACTCCCTAAAACATCATTATAGTCAAGGTTCACTGCCAAGACCGTCATAATGAATGATGTTCCTTACTAAAATGGGTTTAATCTTCATTATAATCTGATCTATCTCATAAGATATAAAAAATTTACCCAATAAATCAGTAGGAGATATATATCTTATCAACCTCAAATTAATACTATATTTGGCTATTCCATAACATCAAAAAAATAGAAAACATATAATAACCCATGAAATGAAATGAGTTTCATAAAAGTTTCATCATATAATAACCTATGGAAATGGTATGGGTTTCATAATGATTCCATCATTCCATTATAGCATAATCTAGGAAACGAAGAAGGTTTCATAATATTTTTATCATGGTATAACTTGTGAAGGGTAAATGGTTATCATAAATATTTTTTTCATGGTTTAACTAGTGGAAGAGGAAAAGGTTTAAAAAAGATATTGTTATCTTAAACCAAAAAGATAAAAAATAAGAATGGTATCCTTTTTTTGAATCCCCAATAAATCATAAGTTACATAAAATAATGTCATCATATATGGATAATAATTTGGAAAAAACATGGAATTTTTCTTGAGAAATATATATTTTATTTAAAAATCAAATAATAAGTATAAAAATATTTTAGAAGAATTTTTCATTCAAAATAACATTGAAAATTTATTAAATAATATTTAAAACTAATTTAAAACATTTCACGATGAAATTAAGCATTCCAACTTGATTTTTTGTAAACGTATTGAAAATATATTTATTACAAAATAACCTTCAAAATATATAAATTAATATTTTAAAAATATAATTGTCATAAAAAAATGAATATTTGTTCATGTTGTACGCAATAAAATAATTATTCCATTAACCTTTTCAGAAAAATCCAAATGGGAATTATTTAGTAAATGACATGAATATTCATTTATAATCATTTTAGTAGAAATTAAAACATGGGTAATAATTAATTTCAAAAATAATTGGATAATTTTAAAACATTTCTGGAAATATTTATAGAAAACATGGTTTTGGATAAAAATGGATTTCTAAATCAAGGGAGAAATAAAGTCATATTTTCTTAAAATCATTTCCACAATATTTTTATTTACCAAATAATAAGAAATTATAAAATTACATGAACATTCAATGAATAAAAATAAGATAATAAATTATATTTTTTTCATGATATATAGATCATAATATTTCATCAATAGAAATATGGTAATAAATAATCTCAATAAATGGCGAGAATCTTTCATAAAGGCTTACAAATATTGAAAAATTGAATCGTATTCACCATAAAATAATAAAATTAAATGAATCATTAATTACTAATAGAATAAATATATTCATGATGTTACATATTAAAGAGTATATATATGCACCTCAAAAAAAGAAAATAGTTGCATAACATGATATATGTCTCATAGATGGAAAAATGAGACAAAAAAATACAGTACCAACTCAGTATCTTTTGTACCATAATCCCCAATAAAGAATAAAATCAAATTAAAATTTATATATCATGAAAATAATGAAATTCATGATGTAAAATGTTAAACGGTAATTATATACACCATTAAAAATAAATGAGTGGTAATTTCCATATGTGCCCCAATAATAAATGAGAAATGATAAGTCCCTTACCTTATGTCTCAACATCCATCATACACGTTAAAACCTCCTTTATTATATGTATATGTTCATTATATATATATATATATATATATTATAGAACCATACCTATAATACCATATATTATTTAATTATTACCCTTTATTATATATTTGATAACAAATCATTTCAATAATCCAGATTCAATTAATAACTACTTTTTTCGTATCTGTTTGGATTTATTATTTAATGATAATATTACATCCATCATTATTAAATAATATAATGAAAAATATTTATTATATAATTATCATATTTATATATAAATTATTATTTTAATACCAATCATGTAGTATGGTTTTGATAAATGAAGAATGTTACGATAACTTGGACGGTTGGCTATACGTACAAATGAGTAACATTTCCATTTTTCAAATAACATTAATAACGGAACATGAGAAATATATTATACTTACGTAATTATAAATATATAATTTATAAGATATTATTTATTTAAATACACATATAAATATCATCTACGTTGTGTTGTGATGAAAAATATGTCACATCGCATCATGAAGGTGGCTTCGAATACATACTTGAATGATGATATCATCTTTAAGTGAGTCAAAATGTATGAAATAATATTATATATTATATTATAACAATGATAGAAATGTCATTAAATTCATAATTATATCATGTATTTCACATATATTTATCCTTCCATGTAACTCATTAGTGAAAATGAATCACATAGCTTAATGACTAGGTAGTTCGTCTTAAACATGAGCGACGTTATTATGTCCCCTACCGAATGGAAATAATAAAGTATATATGATATAATTAATAAAATGGTATAATAATTTTGTAAATATAATATATATACTTTATAAACATCAACACAACCAATTGTTACAGGTTGTAATGGAAAAATGAATGACTTCGGAACGTGAGACGATATTTCGATATACACACGGTTGATGATTCGATATCCAATTTGATGAAAGTGGATATGGTTGTAGGTCATTACCATAACACAAAAACATAGTATTATATGTAATATTATTATGTTATTAAATTATTAGGGTTTAATAATAATTTAATGATAAAGTGAATGAAATAATAAAACAATTCTCATTGAACAATGATACTTCTTCTTTTGGGTGACCTCCATTGGTTTGCACAAAACTCCATCCTATATTAGATAAAACCCAAATATAAAGCATATATGTTGGGATTTTGGAATTTTGGATGGTTTTTTAGAACTTATTGGCTAAAAAATGGGTTTTAAGGTGTGATGTTGAGAAGAGAGGGTGTGGCCTTTTATAATTGTGGGGAGTGGCACAATTGTAATTTTTGAAAAAAAATGCATACAGATCTTTTACTCATACCATAATGGAAAAGAATGAGTTATCATAGAGAATTATATATTATAGGGACTGAATATTTCTTTAAAATATATTTTTTATATTTTATAGGTTATATTATCCCTTATATTTTTAATTTAACCCCCAGTAAAGTTATTTTTTTCTTAACCACAATAATTAATTTTTAATGTTTTTACTATTCATTATGGTAAAAAATTATGTTGGACTTACTAAATAATAAATATTATTATGAATAAAATATAAAATATTTTTTAATAAATAAATTCACATAATAATAATATTTTAATTTTAATTTAATCTCGTAGACATGATGAGAAAACTGGTTTTCAATGAGAAAATATACAAAAGATTACAAAGTTCATATATCTAAATTAAATATTAAATTGATTCCTATGACCCAAAATGGATTTATAGAGTTATAATTGCTCCAATTTTACATTATATATAATTTATAAGATAATGTATGATTAAAATTAATTAAATGATAATAAAGTTTTCAATTAAAATTCAATATTTTTCACAGTTTATCAAAAAATTAAACATTTTAAGAAAAATACAAAAAAATTGACCATAATATAATTTTTATATTCAAAATAATCATAAAATTATTATTTTATAAAATACGTTTTCTATAATTTTTAAAAATAAATATTAAAATAAGTTCACTAAATGCGATAAAACATATTTTTAGAAAACACAATATGAATTGAAAAATCAAATTTATTATTATTTCTTACCAAGGAAATTCTTAAGATGAATTTTAATCATTTTATTATATATATAATATTTAAAATTAATTAAAAAAATCACTAATTCTTATTTTATTTAATTATTATGATCAAATGTTTTTATGTGCATAAAACAGTTTTTCATAAAATCGACTCCTTTATTTTGAAAATATATTGTATTTTCATTTCTAATTAATCTGTCACAGAATAAATAATTATATATATACTTGTTTCAAACATATATTTTCATAATTTGTATTACCCTATTCAAACACATCATTTTAACAACTTGGTGACAACTATCATATTAAATAAAATAGTTTTAATAGTATGTCACATATCCTTTAAACTCCACGATAATTGTTATGAAATTTTAACATAGTATTCTATGTAACACAGGAAAAAATAAGTGTTTCGTGTATTGAAAATATAGAAATTATTATATTTGATTAAAATAAATTTTACAAAAACCTGTAAAGATACATTCTAGCTCCCTCAAAATGAATTTTCCTCTCAAAATTCATCTTGGTCATCAAAGTTTTCACATTTGAAAATTCCTTCATAGAAACCACATTTTGAAAATAAATAACAAAAATTCCCTTAAAAGTTGAATATCAGACACATAAATGTTACCTAATGTATCCATTAACTAGGATTCAATACTGGTGATCATATGTGGGATGTGAATACATAGACATAAAAATGAAAAATAACACCCAAATACAAATGGAGAGTGATAGAAATCACGGTTAGGAGAAATCAAGTAACTATAATGAAATAAAACAACGAGGAGTAAAAATAGTTCCTGATGCCATAAAATATGATGATAATATGACAAAATATTATTTCAATAGTCTTCTTTTAATATTTTTTAATTCTTTTTTATATATAGTCTGAGAACATATTAAAATGTACTTACCTGATAAATTTCTATAAAATATGCACTCTTTCATCCTTTGATCATGCCTTGATCAATTTTCACTTCATCACTTACTCTAAAAAATGAAAGTGAATTTATTATAAATTAATCAATAAAAGATCATGTGATCCAAAAATATCATGATAAGACATTATGTCAATATTTAGCTTTCATAACAACAAAATAGATTACACAAGTTATGATTAATCTTAATATGGTAAAATAATAAATTAGTATCTAAAACATTATCCAAAATTCAACAAAACCATTATATAAATGGTAAACCATATAACCATTCCAAAAATAAATATCTATTAACAAGGTAAATTAATATCTCCAAATCAACATAACATTAATCCTAAAAAAACATGAAGTCTCCTATATGGTCACATACCAAACATATCAATACGATCATCATGTATTCTCCTGAAACATAGTAATATCCCGAATTACTATTAATCATTATTGAATACATACATTCATCATTATTACATGAATAAAACTACAATTTTTTTATATATTCCATAAATCCAATAATGTTGTAAACACCATCTATGATAACATAAAATACTTTATGAACAAATCATCAATCAGTTTTAAGGAAATCACTTCTATCCAATTTACTTTCGCATATAAATATTCTCTTTATCACAACATTATAATTTAAAATTTTGGAACATATTAAGTATTATATTTACCTTAATAATGAATTTTCCATGAATTTAACCTTACCATTAAATCTATTTTCTAGGTCTTCAACATCATTCAACATATTTTTTCAAATAGTTAATCAAAATCTCAAATTTAATAATTCATATATATTTTATAAATCCTTAATTCCAATATATAAACACTTCAATAAGTCCAATTACTTCTAAAACCATTAACTATTTATCTCAATAAAATTCTTTAATACCTCTACCATTTCATATGTCATTCATATTTACTTCATTATCAGCAGTTGAGCCATTACTCACACCACCTTCCTGATACTCTTCATAATCATTCCTTATAGGAAATATATTTTCCTAGTTCTCGTAAATTATGTTGATAAAATAATCATCAATTGATAATACCATTGGTTGGCCAATAATCTCATCCATTTTGCAAACAAATTTTTTCAATTTTTCTCTAAAATCAATTACTTTTTGAACTTTTATTATACATATAAACCAACTTCTCATTTGATTTGAGACTATTCATAGAGTTATTCTTCCATCATTGTTGACATATAGGAAAATGAATCTTTTCCCTCCATGATATCTATTACAAACACTCTTAATAAACTCTATCATTATCTTGTTTTTTGAGTCTAATATTTCATTGAGGTGAATGTTGTTAATGATATATTTTGAAAAATTATTTGGAATTATCAAAATATCCATCACTATAGCCATAATTCCATTTAGATTCTCTTAAAAAAAATCCATCACATTCAATGTTATCCAAATTCTTTCTAGTTTCCACCATTGAGTAAAACAAAAAAGCACAGTTTTATCAATCATAATTATAATGGACAACTAAATAGTTTGAAAAATCATTTAGGTCATCTTAATCAAGACAATATATTTTAAATATATGACACATTAGGTTTAACATAATTAATACATTATCATCATCTATTTAAATATATCATGATGGTTCATTATGAGTTTGAGAATATCCAAATCATATCCCTTGGGAGTGCCAAACTAGGAGTGCAGTAGGGACCATTTTCATGAACCAGGGGTTATTGAGTCCTACTCAATGCACCCTTTTCATATCTATCAGCATAAGGTACCCCTATTTTATAAAGACCTCTAGTTTTCATATCTTTACATGGATGTAATTTCTTGTAATACACTTGATATATCCTTTACCCAATTTTCATAAAAAAAATTTATACATTTAATTGTAATTTGACCTATCCATAGAGACATCCATAGATATATCCTTTAAAATATCCATGGGGATCTCACTAAATATTTATAATCCTATTTTCTAATGATTATGTAAACATTTCCTCTGATTCCAACTATAATGACCTAATATTATCACACAAGGATATTATACCTTTTTATAATAATATTGATTATGTCACAAAAACACATGCCTAATAACCATAATCATTTATTGACTTTAGAAACAAGGAACATAATCTTCTAATTAAGTTAATGATCATAAATTTTTCCTAAATATATATTTCCATTATGTACTCTATATAGAGGTACCCCATATAGAATAATTTCAAATAACTTGTGGAAACATAAAATAAAAAAGGATGATAAAGAAATATAAGTATGAGTAAAAAAGGAAAATAATTAAAAATAACATGAATATAAAAATATGACAACAAGAGAATAACCAATGAAAACCATACCCTGTATATCAAGGACTATTATAATATGCCATGGATAAAATATTGGAAGTTCATAACATATGAATCAAAATTAAATAAAAAAACATGAGTCCTGATAACATAACATTGGTATAAGACCTAGATTTATGGCCTATAGATAAATATATATAATCCATTCCTTATTTGTCCGGGCATATTTCCAACACCGATTAAGAGAATTCATCGGCAGTTGTACCTTATGGTTGTTCCATACAAACATAACCAATGGTTTCTCATTCCTTGTACTTGAGTGGGTTTCCACTCTGAACCATAATAGTAATAAAGGATCACTTTGAATGACAAAATTATTGACAAAGATCCTTACATAATAGGTTTCACTCCCCATACGAGAAATTTCCATCTCCTCAAAAACAAATCCTTTCCTAGTACACTGGGGGGAGATATAAGTCCATCCCATATCATAATGAAAAAATATTTATGTGTGCCACAAAATCATAAAAATTTCATCATATCAAAACACATGAAATGAAATTAATTTTATAAATATCTAATAATATCATGACATGTGTAAAATAGAGAGGTTTCATCATCATTTCATCACTTCATCATATAATAACCTATGAAAAGAAGTGGGTTAATAATATTTATATCATGGTATAACCCTTTGAAGATAAATATGTTTCATAAACATTTTATTAGGGTCATACCCAAGGAATAGAACTAGGACTCCTTTATATATTTTCATAATAAACATTTTAGAGAGATACTTTTAATGTTATCCTTGGTTAATATCCCCAAAAAATCATATGTTTCATAAAATGATGTTATATTAGAGATAAAATGTTTTTTAATGATAAATCACATTGAAAATTTATTATAGAAGATAACATTTCATGGGAAATAACTTTTGAAACCAAATAATAATTTTTTAATACATTTATTTTAAAATATATTTTTTAATTTATAATGGAATCATTGAAAGTTATATAAATATTTTCTTGATAAAAATACCATTTCCACAATGAATTTTATTCCATATAACCTTATAAATTTATTTCGTAAAATTTGAAAATGATAATGGTCATGATTATGGGAAGATTCATTCATTCCCTTCAAATTAAATAAAAAATTTCTGTTACAATTTTGGTAAAATCCAAATGGGCATTGTATTTAAAATTACATGAAGATTCAATTCAAAAAAATTATTAAATGGAAAACATGGGAAAATATTATTCTAAAATTCATAAGATAATAGTAAAGAAAATTTGAAAACATTTTTAGAAATTATTATTTTAGAGTAAAAAGTATTTCCGAACGAAGAGAGAATTAATGTCTGGTTCTTAAAAAATATTTGATCAATTATTTTAATTACCATAGAATGAAAAAAGATTATATTAATTTAAAATATCATGAAAAACTAGAGGATAAGAAAATTAACATGTTTTCTAATAGATGGGTTATCTGATTTCATCATCAAAAACATGTTCATAAACAATCATGATAAACTATGATATTGTATCATAAAACTCTTACCACTTTATCATCATAGAATCATAATCCCCATGAAAGAAAAAATATTAAATAAAAATAAAAATATCATCACAATAAATCAATACATGATATTACATGTAAAATTGTTTTTATAAAAATAAAATAAATAAAACTAGGTGTATAACATAACGTATGTCTCAAAGATGGAAATTTGATGCCAAATAACTCTTACTGCTTGGGTATCTTTTGAGCCTTCAAATCCATTAGAGAATAAATTAAATTAAATTTTCCAACAAAACTAATATAATTATATTCATGATATAACATTCTTATGGGGTATTAAATACATAATATATATGAAAAGATGTGTAAATTTTCTTATGTATCCTAGAAATAAAAGAGAGGCGTGAAATCCAGTACCTTATGTCTAGACATCATTCATACACGTTCAAGACTCATATATAATAAATATATTACATAATCACACTTATCATACCGTATATGAATTTCGTATGTCCCTTTTATTACATCTATTTAAACAAATGTGTTTAAAATCATTTTTCAGGTAGTAAGTGCTGGATTTTTTATATACGTTTTAATTATTTTTTCATCAAACTAATGTTTTCATTATACCATCATATAAAAAATAATAGTCATGAAATTATTATCATATTTACAAATCAATATTAATTTTAATACCAATCAGGGAAAATGGTTTTGAGTAAAGAAGTGTGTTACGATCCTAGAGACAGTAGGCCATACATACTCATAATCAACATTTCCATTTTTCAACGTTCATTATGGAATGATATTAAGTAATATATTTTATTTATATCATAATAAGAAAATCTTAAATAACATGGTTTTCTTTAAATATACAAATACATATCATATATGTGGTTTGGTGATGAAAAAAAGAGTCGCCTTCCTTCATGAAGGGGGTAGTCCACACATACACAGACAAAATTATCATCATTCAGTAAGTTAAATGGTAAGAAATAAAATGATATTTGATATTTTTATGAATGATAAATATGTCCTTAATCTCATAATTATTTAATTTATATCTCAAATTTCCTTCCATTTATGTAACTCATTAGATAAAATGAATCACATCTCTTTGTGAAGAAGTAGTTCACCAAACACACTAGCGATGTTATTGTATCCCCTATGGAATGGAAATTTGAAAAGATATATCTGTGTGTGTGTGATTTAAGGACTCCATAGGTATAATAATTTAATAAATATCATATATATACTTTATATCCATTATCATACCCATTCATTATAGGTTGTAATGGAAAAACTAATGACTTAAGTTCGCGAGGTGGTATTCCACCATACACCTGAATGGTGATTTCAGAACCCATTTGATGGGTTTCATGTTATGCTAAATGAATATAAAATACTTTTATATGGATTATATTGTGTTTATTATATCAATATGTTTTAATAAAGATTTATCAAGATGGAGGAAGAATGATATAACAGGTTTTTGAATAACGTTATATATTCTTTCGATAACCTCATTAGGTTTTCACCAAAAAACATCCTAGAATGGCTTTTTACACAGAATAAGTCATTTATACTTACAGGGGGAGATTCTAGAAGGTATTTGGTCATGTATTGGATGATACAAAATGGTTTTAAGGGGTTAATAGAAGAGGATATGGGGTGGCCTTTTATATGTGAGATGAGTGACACACTATAAATTTTTGAAACTAAAACATTATAACCACATTTTTCACATTCCAAAATGATAAAAAGTGGATTATTCTCAATAATTAGGTTTTATAAAGATTAAATAGTTCCATAAAATATATTTTTGATAAATTTTGATCAATTTTAACATTTTTTTATTAACCGTCAGTTAATATATTATTACCTTTACCAAAACAATTAATTCATCCTATTTTTCTGATTCATTTTGACAAAAAATTATGATGAAATTATTGGATAATATAAATTATTCTAATTCAAAATATTGAATCCACATTTCCCAATTCAATTCATTTATTTTTCAAAATCTAAATAACAATAATCCAGCAAACGTGATGTGAAAGAAGGTTTTCAAAGAAATATGTTGAAATGTTTACAAAGTATTAATATCAATATTAATTATTTAATTAATTTAAATGTAAATAATTATATTATTGGATTAATATTATAATAAATCTTATATTAAATTACATTTAAGATATTATTTAAATTTATAATTAAATTTAACTAAAAAATGTTTTTCAATTAAATTTTAGTATTTTTTAGAATTTATTAAAAAATGATACATTTTAAAAAAATCCGACGTAATATATAAAATGTGAATATTGATATTTCAATTTTAAAAAAATTATTTTGAAAATAAATTTTATAAAAGTGAAAATTTATATTTTTAATATGTGTGCACTAAAGGAAACAAAACTGTTTCTAATGAAATTTAGTTGTACTCGCATGATTGGATTTATTATTGTCTCTTATCTAGGAAACATATAAGATAAATTTTAGGGATATTATTTAATAAATAATATATTAATATTAATAAAATCATTCAATAAAAGTTATTTGTTTAATTTAGTGAGGTAAAATGCGTTTATGTGCATAAAAATTATTTTTCAAAAATATTCCCTATATTTTTTTAAAAAATATATTCATTTATAATTAATCGTCCGGCATAATATTAATTACATATATACATATTTAAACCCAAAATCTTAATAATTTCTTTAACCCTAGTCATTTTCATCATTCCAGCGGCATGTTGAAAACTATCATATTAAATAATAAAATTTTAATTGTATTTTTTGATTCCTTTAAACTCGATGTGGTGTGCACGCTAATTTATAATCATTATTATGTCTAACAGATGCTAGAATAATTGTTGTGTGTAAGTAAAATATATAAAAAATTAAATTTATATGAAATAATAATAATTTCACAATAAACCATTGTGTTTTTTTATAGTAGACTATGTCCCTTGCTGAACTAGGTTAAGTCCCCATCCCAATAACATTCATCAAATGAGATATCAATAATTACCTAACACAATGGAGGGAGATACATTTCCCACACATCACATAATTAAAACCATGTGTATGTGTTCAAAATGATCAGAAATCATTCATCATATTCGATCCTCTGAAAGGGAATGTGTTTCATAAATATTTTATCACATTACTAAAAACATAAACCATCCAAAAATGAAATATGGATGGAATCATTAGATCATATCCTTAATAAATCATAAATGATATCAAAATATGTCATCATATATGTTAATATTTCTTAAAGATCACCTGTAATATGTTTCGTGAAAAATAACCATTCCATATTGAAATATTTTTTTTAAATCGACACATATATAAAGAATACTTTTTATTTGAAAATAAAAAATTAAACATAAAAAATATTCATAAAATTGAGGTGTCATGATGGTGGTAAAATCCTCTCAATCCATATAATTTTTAAAAATATTTGTTCCATTATTTTCTCAGAATTGTGCAATGTACCGTGCTTCTAAAATGATACGAAAAATTCCTTTCAAACTATTTTTTAAAAAGTCAATGATAGGTAAAAAACATTAAAAATTCGTATGATGATGTTAAAAAAATTAATTTTTTAGAAAACATGTATATGGAAGTGAAATATTCCCCATTGTAGACATGAACATAAACAATCTTGAATATTGGATAGATTATGGAATTAAAAATTTTACCCAAGTATCATCATTCTTCATTACCTACGAAAACTCTTGTATAATAAATATAGATTTATTATAAAGAATTTTCATATAAATATTAATATCTATAATACCATTTATGATTTATTGATAACATCTTATCAGTGATATTGGAATAATTTGGTACTAAAATCACTTTATGGGTGGTAACTGCTTTGTTTTTCATGCATGTTTCAATTCAATTGTCTTAATCCTTATACATTGATTAAGGTTCCATAATTTATAGAATTGGAATCATGGTATAAAAATAATATATATTATGTTTATTTATTATAAATCATAAAATCTAGAGATAAAAAATGAATTGTGTTGTTCATGGAGACGATAGGTCGTACGCACACATGAACATTATTTCTATTTTTTGAAGTATTTATTAAAATAATGGTAATTAACAATTTAAATCTATATAATAATTATTATATAATATATATATATATAATATATTCATAAAATTAATCATTATCACCATCCATGTGAATTATAAATGAATAATAAATCACATCGCAAAATGAATATGGTAGTCCATTCGTACATACGAGTGAAATTATCATTTATTGAAGGTTTAGATGATATAATCGTAGACATAATATTAATATTTAATAAGAATAATCTTTTCATAAATATCATATTAAAATTTCAATCCATTCATAATACAAATCCGTAAACAATGGAAGTGAGAAATGTATTGTATCGATGCATGGAGACGGTAATCCATATATATGCATGAGCGATACTTTCACTTATGGTTTTATGGGGAATAGGGTGTACGGTGGTTTTTTAGTAATAATATTAATATTTTATAATATTATAGAAAATTAATATATTTATTTACTAAAAATATAGTTTATTTAAATGACGTAAGGAATAGTATAAAACAATGTGATCATTTTAAGGTCATTACATTTTCTAGGAATGAACTCCTTTAAATTGTATCGTGATGACTCTATTGGTGGAATTTTGATAAAAAAAATCACTTATATAATTTTTATAGGGAAGATAACAAGATTAATTTTATTATTATGGTTAATATATAAGGCTTAATTTGTTGTAATGATGTGAATGAGGAAGTTCCCCTTTATTGTTGATGTTAGGGAAACTTTTTGGAATCACTCTATGGAATAAATTAATATAAATTAATATTTATTTAAAAATGAAATAAAATAAATTCATTTTGAATATAGTATGTTCATCAGTCCAAATCATCCAATGAAATAATTGTTTTTAAATATTATGACACATTTTTAACCATATCATTTGTGTTTAACCCATATAAACACTGTTTTATCTTACAATGACAACAAGGAATTATAAATTTGAGGGTAAATATAGTTAATATAAATGGAAAAAATCCACATAAATGTTACATTGGTTACATTATAATATATATCCTAATTAAAAATATGAATATAATTTTTTAGGAATTTAATATAATTTAATAAAATATTATTTTTTAAAAATATAAACAATGTTAATTTTTAGAAATATTCATTACATTGAATTTATTAAACCAATGATAAAAATTATAATTTCAAAAAATAAATTTGATTAAATCCCTAACAGTTCGTGTTAATCATTAAAATAAATTACCACCTGATTTATTTAAAATTATATTAATTTTAATATTTTTATTATTATTTATTTTTTCCATTAATTAAATAATACATGAATCAGTGTTGTGAAAGAACTTTATGTAATTATTTCTTTAATAAATATAAAAAATAAATTTATATGAGTAATATAAATTATTTAGATTTAAATATTATATTTATAGTATAACATATAGTTTGTATAACACATATTAAATATTTTGTGTTTATTAAAAACATGATTTTGACATGTTTGACTTTTCTAAAACTAAAATATTATAAAAGTCATAATCTCAATCAAATGACCACAAAATGTTATTTAATTAAATATTTGGTGAATATAAAATAAATTTAATCATCTGATGAAATTAAGTCAGAATTTGGGGTCAATTTATAATCCATATAATGTTACTTTTAACATTAATAACATGAGTTACCGTTTACTATCGTAATAAAAAATAGTAAGAATATTATTCATATTAACCCAAAATAAAATGGGATTAACTTATAAATTTTATCACTGTGATTATAAATATTTTATTCATTTTATTTAATTCAATAGCGATAAATGGAATAAATTAAATGTTAATGTAACTGTGTAAAATGTAAAAAAAACATCTTTTTAGGAAAATTACATTTTTTGGTAAAAATATATATTCATTCGTATCCTATACATTGAAAATGTTTTTTTAAATTTATTAAAAATTTGACAAGTAAATTTTCACATCAATGTCTTTTATTTTATGAATTTTTTTTCTATTTTATTATTGGTGTAACATTCCCCCTAGGTTCCCCTAGGCCCCACCTTGAATTAGAAGGTTTTTGGACACATTTTGAGTGGAAAAAGGGGTGAACGGTATGGGCGCATAATTTTCTAAACAGTGCAATCAAACCTTGCAGCCTTGTCCAGGTAGTAAAAAAAGTGTTAAAATTACTTCTTTTCCCACCTAGGAGTTGTCGAAACTTGGCCCTTTCTTCCCTCATTTGGCCCTTATTGCCATAGAAGCCATCCATGTTGCTCATACCCTCATTGGAACCCAACTTTCAAGTAGGATTTGGTTGAGGAACATCAAACAATCTCATGTAAGTTTCTTCCCTTATTAGATCCTACCATTTCCACGATGTTTCCAATTTTTCATGAAGTCCAAAATGTAAAGAGTGTAGGGTATTGAACATAGTGTTTAACCATGGTTTTTCATGGTCCAATCATCTATTTTTTGGATTGATCTGCCCTCTTTGATATGCGGCGGTGGTGCGTTTTAGTTTTTTTCACAAAGGATTCAAGGGTTTTCATTACATTGGTAAGTGAATCAAATTTTAATGTAACCATGATACCTAGCATCTATGTTTATGATATTTTCACGTTTATTTCATTTGATTATACTTTCAAAAATATGTTTTAGTGGTGTTTGTAATGCTAGGGATTTTTTAGTGCACATTTTATTTGAAAGTGGGGGTTTTACTTATGAATTATGCATTGGTTTATTTGGGGATGACATAAAAATACATAGTTGATTCTATCGAACTATATTATGGTTGAAAATCATGTTTTTAATGGATACTCTATTTGGTTGTTTCTGCAAATGTTCGTGTAAATGGTGTTTGTGAAGAAAATTGACATTAAGTGCCATGTTTTTGTGAAAATGGGAATTTTTAAAATATATAAATACTAGGATCATATGGGGATGCCCCATAAGTAAATTTTTGGTTTCATAGAAGGTAATTTAACTTCAATTTTGTTTTAGTGACATAAAATTGTGCACATTGTGTGAAGATATGACATTTCAATGAGTTTTGGGTGCCCAACAATGTGAGATTTAAAGAAGTTGTTTTATTTAAAATATAAATGTTTTTTTTGTGTTTTTTAAGTTATATAAAGTGTGTGTGGATATTTTATAAATTTTAAGTGACCAGTAGTGGCATTTTTTATGAAAATGGATGTATGTAGCATGATGAAACTGTTTGATCACGAAAGGAGATGTCCGGGTTCCTAGGTAGGGGGATATGTACTAGTACAACTAGTGAACAGGATGGGTGTCGTCCCTATTTCACTGAGAAAATAGATAAAGACAAGTCTAACTAAACTATATTGATGATTATGGGGGACCACTAGGTTATGGGTATGTTCCCAACTAGTGGATCATGCATGATAACAGATCTTCTATGGTTACATTTCACCAAGGTATGAGTGGCATAGGGCCCAAGACTATATAGTTACCTAGGGGTGTTCTAGGGTTTGGTGCCCAATGGAAATGTTTTATTTAGCATTGTATTAGGGTGTGTTTGGCTGTACAATACAATAGATAAATTTTATTATTTATATGTGTTATCAATCGGAAAATTTTAGTTCAAAAACTATTTTCAATTGAAAGTTTCATTGATTGGAATTTATCACTATTATTCTTTAAATATTAGAACTACATGATTTTTTCACCTTGTATTGAATAATCATTAGTATATTTTGGTGGAATATTATTAGTATTAGGCTCACAACCTACATACACACCTTGGGTGTAAGTACACTTGGTTATGTTTGACTAAGGTGAAGAAAAATCCACGTGTGAAGGCGGTTCGATTTGTTTGACCCCTCCTATGGTGCGGTGCTGTGGATAAGGCTCAAGGGTGATGATGCCTCGTAGTGTGGAGTAATTATGGATAATTTGATGCTATTTTTATTATTTTTTGGATCTATTATACTTTGTGTTTAAAACCATGTATTCAATACTGGTTTTTGATTATGTCTTGTTTGGCTTGGAAATTTCGGATACTGATTCTTATTTTTATTAAGGTTTTATGCATTCATACTCAATTAAATCATTCCAAGACCAGATTTATTGATATGTAGGAACTTTTCCTAGTCCATGGGGATAAGAAACACCCTTAAGTCCTTATCATGGGTTGGATTTGGTGTCGGTAATAGTGGAAGACAAATTCAGTTCGTGACAAAATTGTATCAGAGGAGGCCAATATTTTTGGGTTATATTGGTATTTTGGGATGTGTCGAGATAGACATCATCTAGGACTGTTGGGGATCGGGGTATTTTTCGCGTGTAGGGTTCCTGGCCTGTACCCCTCATGGAATTCCTTGAGTCACCAGGGGATGTTGGACTTTTTTGATTGACTTCATTCTAGGTGGGACGTGTGGGCTACAGACAACACGTAGACATCAGGAGGAAGTGGAGTAGATGTTTCATTTATTACTATAATGTGTATCAATTCGTGATATTTGATTTAATTGAATATAAATTATTCATAATTGTGGTATTGATTATTTTATATTGACTGTTGCATTTTGTAGCAACATGCCTCCCCAGAAAGCTCCCATGAATCCATGAGAGGAATCCAAAGAGCGTCTTCCTACTCTAATTGATCAATGTCTATTAAAGTCCATGGTTTGGGTTGTCTAGGCTCGGGGACATGGACTATCTCCAATTCCAGCTCCTCTCTGGGAGCATGATACTTGTCCTAGAAAGGGCAAGGCCCGGGAGTTCCTATAAAATAAAACTACCACCTTCTAAGGCATCATAGAACCCCAGGAAGTAGAGGAATGTCTCAAGAAGATGGAGCACATATTCGAGTTACTGGATACACCTAAGGATCATAGGGGGGAATTGCACCTCCTTTATGTTGGATGGTCCCAACCACAGGTGGTGGGAATCAGTGCTTCGAACAGGGAAGAATGAGCAGATGTCATGGGGAGATTTCAAGGCTATCTTCAATGATCTATACTACCAAGAGGTCTTGGAATATGCCACGTCCCAAGAGTTCATAGATCATGTTCAGGGGAATCATTATTTCATAAATTATACCAAAAAAATTTCTGAGTTAGTTCTATATGCCCTTGAAATCGTCTCCAATGAGAAAGAGAAGGCCCATAGGATTGATAAAGGCTTGTGACTAAATATATACTCTCATGTGTTCTTGTTAAATTTGAGGACCTATCATGAGTTCATTGACTAGGATAGCATAGTAGATATTGACTGAAAATAAATTGATGTTTTATTTTGTTCAATATCTGTAGTGGGAAGTGGCAGCTCTTAAGATAAGAAAAGGAAGCAGGACGAACATGCGATGAAAGAAGGTGGCAGTTCAAGGAGCTCCTCCATGAAGTTTTCTTCTGTGGTTTGTGATGGAAGATCGGTCATCTTCCAATAGTGTGGGAAACCATGGAACATCCGACCATCTTTATAGCTTCTTTATAAGCCTTGTTAGAAGTTCAAAGGATTGTGGAATTTGAATCACTTCTACGGGGTGGCCCATCCACTTCCGAGTGGGGCAGGGTCAGTGGATTCAAGAGGAGTTCCAACACAGTCTGAGACATTGGGGATTGGAGGATCATGATTTTTTTCCCACGATGGAAGGGTAGGGTTATCGTCTTGGGTAGTGGTAGTTCATGGCACAACCATAGGCTAGCGGATATCCTCAGGCAGAGAAAGGACATCTGCATGTAGTGGTTCAGGAACCAGCATGATCGGAGGTGGGATCATCGACAGTTCGAGGTACCATTGTAATCACATCATTTATAGCTACATATCTTTTCTATATGGGTGCCTCTATTTCATTCAATTATAACCATTTTGTGGACACACTGAATTTTACAAACGAGTTACTGACTTTTGTGATGGAGTTGGTGACGCCACTAGGAATGATGAAGTAGCAAGGTCTTAGTGCCTGTCATGTTGTCTCTTCGTGACTAGGATTGAGATGGAGTGGGACCTCTTGGTCATAGAGATGGATATTTTTGACATGATACATGGCATGTATTGACTGTTAAAATTCTAGGATCACATTAATTTCTATAGGAAGC
Source organism: Viscum album (assembly GCA_963277665.1). Classification (NCBI taxonomy): domain Eukaryota; kingdom Viridiplantae; phylum Streptophyta; class Magnoliopsida; order Santalales; family Viscaceae; genus Viscum; species Viscum album. The sequence continues at coordinate 327,695,370 of OY728152.1, read as the reverse complement.
GATTGACTTTCATGGAACCTGATGGGAGTCGTTAGGTTTTATGTGGAGAATTGGATACTCAGTTGGGTTGCATAGGACCTCCAATCCCAGAGTTGGGTAGTCTTATCTTCCAGTTATCATCGTTAACACTAGAGGATTATGGTCATTCATTTGAAGGTGAACTACCTAATGTGGTGAATGAGTTTCCAAATGTATTCTAAGATGATTTTTTAGGTTTTCGCCCAGAGGGGGATGTGGAGTACCCTATTGAACTGGGACTGATAACACAACTGATATATCTTCCCTCTTGTCGCATGGACCCATACCATGCTAAGGGAATTAATGATATATCTAGATGAATTATAATCCAATGGATTCATTCTCTTGAGCATCTCTCCTTGGTCTGCTCCTGTTTTGTTCTCGAAAAAGTCTGATAGATCCCTCTGGTTGTGCATTCACAACATGAATATGAATAAGGTAACAATTAATAATATGTACCCTTTTCCCAGAATAGATGATTTTATCTATCAGTTTATGGGGGAAAATTTGTTCCCAAAAATAAGATAGCATTTGGGATACCATCATCCCAGGGTGCGAGAGGAAGATATCCCAATGATAGCCTTATGAAGCAGGTATGAACACTTTGAGTTTTTGGTATTTCCCATTTGATTGACCAATGCTCCAACAGTAGTCGTGGCACTCATGAACCGGGTGTTCTATCAGTGTCTCAATTCCTTTGTTGTGGAGTTTGTGGATGAAATTTTTGTATACTCTAGCTTTGATAAGGAACACAAACATCCCTTGAGGATCATTCATGGAACTTTGTGGGATCACCGCCTCAATGAAACATTTTCAAAGTGCACTTTCTTGATCTGAGAGATGAAATTTCAGGGGCATATGATCTCGGAGCAGTGGGTTTCAGTGGACCACGAGATGATCAGTGCGGTCATGACATGGGAGAAATCGATGATTGTGTTTGAGATCAGGAGTTTCTGTGGCCTGGCTGGTTATTACAAGAGGATTGTTCGTGACATCTCATGGTTTTCTTCACTGACAACCACACTCACTCGGAAACGGGTGAATTTTGTATGGGGCCCAGAATGTCAGGCGTTGTTTGAGGAGTTGAAGCAATGATTGATTTCTATCCTCATGCTGGTTTTGTCTGATGCTAGGAATGTGAATCTGGTCTATTGAGACACTTTACATAAGGGTCTTGGGTGTGTGTTTATCTTGGATGATCATGTGGTGGCATATGGCTCCCAAAAACTCTAACCACATGAAATGAATTACTCATCCCATGTATTGGAGTTAGCAGCTATGAAGCATTCATTAAAGACATGGATTTACTACCTATTTGGGGTGAAGTTTGTGGACTACACTAATCAAAAAATATTGGCCTATATTTTCATACAGAAGGACCTCAACATGAGGCATCGTCGTTAGATTGAGTACTTGCAGGGGTTCGACTATGACATTGTCTATACCCACAAAAAGGTAAGATTATGGATGACACCTTGAGAAGAAGAGTGCTAGTGAAGGATTTCAGTAATTCTAGTGATAAGTGGTCTTCGAAGGGGATCTTTTCACAGATGCATGTGGAGACTAAGGAGAAAAATGGGGGTGCATTCTTGGAGAGGGTTTAGTTTACTCTATCTATCATGTAGTTGATACGGTGGGAATACCCTAGTGATGGGCTCTGTTAGTGTTCTAGGTAGTTTCTTCATGGTGGGGAGATGCCCACTAATTGGTGGTCATCTCTTGCGGGAATATTGTGCTTAAAGGGACACTCTGTATTGCCATTATCACTTTTGAAGCTGGTGATGCATGATAGCCACTAGTCTTAGTGGGTTTTCAACCACATGACAACATGATGTATTATGATGTTCGATAAATGTTCTGGTGGCTAGGTATGTAATGGTACATGGAGGAATTTGTGTAGAGATGCTACACATGCCAGTAGGTGAAACCAGAGCATCAGAGGCCCTCCAATTTGAACTAGACATTACCCATTACTCCCTAGAAGTGGGATGATATAACAATAGAAATCCTTGTTGGCTTGCCTCATACGACTCATGGTATGAATTCGATTTGGGGGGCGATTGATCATCTCACCAAATTATCTAACTTCATTCCAATCAGATATAATACAAAAGTGGATGAGTTGGGTAACTTGTATCATTAAGAGGTGGTAATGGTCTCTGGTGTTCCATCAGTAGTTGTCTCGGATAGAGACCCATGTTTCAATTATATCTTTTGGGAATGCCTTAGAAAGTCTTGCAGTCACAAATAAAAATGAGCAGGACATACCACAGTCACACAGATGGTTAGAAAAAGTGGGAATATCAGAATTGGTAAGACGTGCTCTATCCATGTGTCCTGGACATTGGGGGTTCCTAGGATAGCCATTTGTGATTGGTTGAGTTTTCATATAATAATAATTACCAATAATTGATTTTAATGGCTCCTTTAGAGGTGCTATTTGGTCGACCTTGTCGGTCCCCCTATGTTGGGATGATGTAGGTGATACCTCACTGCTGGAGCCGAGTCATGTGCCAGAGACTTATGAGAAGGTAAAATTAATTAAAAACATTTTTTGATAGCACATAGTATCCATAAATAATATACTAACTAGTGTTGTTGAGAAATTGATTTTTCTATGGGTGATAAGGTATTCTTGAATGTGGCCCATCATTTGGGCCATTATCGATTGGGAAAGCATGGGAAGATGGCATCGCAATATGTCAGACCTTTGTAGATCCTTGAGTGTATTGGAAATGTGGAATACAGGTTGGATTGAACTTATTTTTTGGCATCCATCCATGATTTCTTCCGTGTCTCGCAGTTGAAGAAATACAACCCAGATCCATCCCATGTGCTGAGTTTTGAAGAACTGGAGATAGATGCTGACATGTCAGTTTTTGAGCGGCCAATGAAAACAGTGGACTCCCAAGAGAAGTTTCTTCAAGGGAAGTATATTCCAATGGTCTAGTGATGTTGGAAGCATGGTAGTGATACTCATGAGACATTGGAGCTAATGTCATTGGTTGAGGAAGAGTATGTGTTCGTGTTTTCATAGAAAGCCTCTTGTTGAATTTCCAGGATGAAAAGTTTTCACAGGGGGGGGGGAGAATTGGCACACCCATGCCATTCATTTAAGGTATAGTTTCTATATTATTTAGGGAATAATTTTCCCCCAAGGTTCCTATAGTCCCCCATTGAATTTGTATGTTTTTTGACACTTTTTGAAAGAACAAAACGGGGCCCATGGTTTGGGTGCATGGCTTGGAAACCGTGCAAGCAAACCGTGCGGCCTTGACCAGGTCATAAAAAAGTCTCAAAATTACTTCTATTCCTTATTGGTATTTTTCCAATCTATACCATTTCTAACCCCATTCCACCCTTACAGCCATGACTGCCTTCAAAGTCTCTCAAAACCTCATTGGAACCCCATTTTGAATGGGTATTTGGTGGAGGAACTTAAAACAATCTCAATTATGTTTATTCCCCTCTCAGTTCCTCCACATTCTATGATGCTTCTTCCATTTTTTCTTGAAGTCCCAAATTACTAGAGTGTAGGGATTTGTAACTAGGGTTTAACATTTGGTTATCTTGGTCTAATTTTCTATTTTTAGGCTAGATCTACCCTCTTTGAGGTTTGGCGGTGGTGAGTTTGAGTTTTCACACAAAGTATTCAAGGGATTTCATTAATTGGGTATGTGATTCCAATGTTTAGGAAATCCTTGTGACCTAGATTTTTTGTTTTTGAAACATGCATGTTTATTTAATTTTATTATTTCTACAAAAATTGGTTTTAGTGGTGTTTATAATGTATGTGAATTTTGAATGAAGATTTTATGCGAAATTGGGGTTTTTCATATAAATATTTTATTGGATCATTTGGGGCCTCCTTATAATTACATAGTTGGTTATATAAAACTGTGATAGGGTGGGAAATCATGTTTTTAATGGTTAATCTGTTTGGTTGTTCCTGCGAAATTTATAGTAAATGGTGTTTTGACAAAAATGGACTTTATGTTCCATGTATGCGTTATAATGGGGGGTTTTAAAAGATAAAACTTCATGGTACATATGAGGCTTCCCCATAAATGAATTGTTGGTTTCATTTAAGGGTATTGAACTTACAATTTTATAGTAACTTACAAGTGTTCACATAGTGTGGAAAATGGATATTTAAAAGAGTCTTGGGTGAAAAACAATGTGATATTTTTAGAAGTTGTTTTAATTAAAATCAAAATGTTTATTTTTTGTTTTAAGTGGTATGATGTGTGTATAGATACTTTATTGATTTTATGTGACCAGTAGTGTTTTTGTTTTATGAAAATGGATATTTTTATCATGTTGAAATTGTTTCATCGCAAAAGTGGAATCCCAAGTACCTAGTTGGGTGGATATGTACAACTACATGGTTAATGATGGGGGTCTAATAGGTTATAGGTATGTTCCATACTAGTGGCTCATGCATGGTAACAGATTTCTCTATTATTACTTTTCACTGAGGTACGAGGTGCATAGGGCTTGAGAGTATCTAGTTGCCTAGGGGTGTTCATGAGATTCATGCTCATTGGATTTGTGGTATTTATCCTTTTCATAGGGTGTGTTTTCAATTACATTATAGCATCAAAGATTTCTTAATTAAATGTGTTAACCTTATGGAATTTTTTATTCGAAAATTATTTTCAATTGATAGGTGTATTTTTTGGAAATTATCATTGTTTTCTTTACATATTTAAGCTGCTTTCTTTTTCAACTTGTATTCCATAATCATTTGAATATTTAGGTGGTATCGTATTGTTATTAGGCTCACTCCCTACTTACACCCCTTGGGTGTAATTATTCTTGATTATGTTTGTATTAGGTAAAGGCAAAGCCTCCGGTGAAGGCGGTTTGGGTTGTTAGACCTCTCCTACGGTGCGGTGTTGTGGAGACATCTTGGTGGTGACAACCCCTTATCATGTGAAGTCATTGTGGGAAACATTCTAAATTTTTTTATATTATTTGGACCTCTTTAAATTTGTTTAAAACCATGTATTCAGTTCTGGTTTTTGATTATGTATTTTTTGGCATGAAACATTCATATACTTATTATTAGTTTTTTTAATGTTTTATACATTCATACACTAGTAAATAATTTCCAAACCAGATTTATTAATACTTGAGGACTTATGCCATCCCATGAAGTTTGGGAATTATTTTTTAACATTATCATCATATGGATTTGGTGCTGATAATAGTGGTGACCAAATTCGGATTGTGACATAAAAAATATATAAATTTCATTAAAATAATTCAAATATAGGTTTTAATTGAATATATTTTTATAAAATAAATTTAATGCATAAATCCAGTTGTTTTCAGAAAAATATCACATTTATTTTAAAAATATTTTTTATTTTAATTATAATCATTTTTTTTATAAATGTCTAGACCGAATATTTTTTATAATCATGTAATTACAATTTATATCTGTCAATCTAACGGATAGGAGATAAAATACAAAAAATATTCCAAAAATGTGACCCGGTTCATTTAAAATCATTGTTTCATGAACTCAAGCTATTGAAAAAATAAAATTATTTAATGAAAAAATATATCATAAAAATATCAAGGTGTTATAGTCACTTCCATAGGTTCTAGTCCCACTACTCTGCATTCTCTAAATTTTTTCAAAAAGTTGAAGAACAACATTACTTCCCATACAATGCCTCTTTTGGTTCCATCTATATTCTCTAATTGAATATATTATTGTATAAAAATTTCACTAGAGGTATATACTCAACCCATACTCCAGGAAATTTAAGAGAAAATGATATAATAATTCCTTCTAGAGTCTTAATAACTTTTTCAAACAATCTATCGGTTTGGGGATTATAGGCATAGTGTAAATGTACCTTAGATTCAATATCCTTTTGAAGAATCTTCTACAATGTTGATGTAAATTTAGGGTCAAAATTATATATAACTGATAGCGGGGCCCCAAGAAGTCTCCCAATTTCATTGATATAGATCTAGGAAAGGGACTTTAAGGGTTGTTCAATCCTTATTTTTAAGAAATGAGAATACATGATAAGGAAATCAACAATGGCCCACATAGAATCATTCTTCCTTGCAGTATTTTTAAGTCAACTGACAAAATGAATTGTAATGTTGTCCCAATTTCACATAGGTATAGGAAGAGTTTTCATAAAACCCTTCGTATATTGTCATTTAGATGTTATCTGCTAGCATACTAAGCATCTAGACAGATAGTCTACAATTTCCTACATCATAACATCCCACCAATGTTATTTTCATAAATCCCAATACATATTTGAGATACATATGGGTATAGATAAATTTTCTACATGTGTTTTATCTAGTGGCTCCATTTTCAGTTCAGTTTTGGATGAAACACAAAACCTCTTTCCAAACTACAATAATCTATATTTATATATAAATTATATCAATTTCATAGCATTTTGGACTTTAATTCACCCTTTTAAAACCTTATCATCATGTTGGGACCTCTATACATTTTCTAGTAAAGTTGGTTTAGTAATTTTATGTAAAAGGAATGATGGATCTCGTTTCCTATATATTATCATATCCATATTTACTAGTTCCATGAATATAGGATCATTATTAATGATTATCATGTTCAAAAATCATCAGTTCCTCTAACTTAATGCATTAACCACAATGTTCACTATCCATGGGAGGTATTTTATTGATAAATCATAGTCCATGAGTAGTTACAAGCATATTCTTGAAAATTTGTTGAGCTCTTCCTTAGAGATAATAGATTTCCAACATTCATGGTGTGTATATATATCATATATATCTCCATAATGATAGTGTATACATATCTTCAAGGAAAATATTACTTATACTAACTCAAATTCCTGAGTTTTATATTTCTATTTATATATCTTAAATTTCATTGATGCATGTGAAACTACTCTATCATTATATATAAAGACACATCAAATTATTTTCTTCAATGAATTACAATATATTATAAATCATTCATTTCTCGACAATAATATCAATATTGGTTCATTAATTAATATCTTCTTTATCTCTTCCATACATTATTTACATTCCCTAGAATATAAAAATTTAACTAGTTTATATATAATCTTGGTTAACGGTTTAGTCAATCATGATATTTCTTTTTCAAAATACTACATATAATAACATGTCAATCCTTGGAAACTAAATATTTTATTTATATTCATTAATGTGTTACATTATTAGAAAACCTTTTTCCTCTATGTATCAAAAAATACACTATCATTATAGATAATATATCCATTAAAATAAATATCATGGAGTTAAAATTCACACTTACAAAATTTCACATAAAATTACATTTCATTTGGTGTCTCATGAATTCTTCCATAATATTTCTCATGATCGTAATATATTTTGGAGATTATAAAGATATCATTCAAAAGTATCAATATTCGAGAAATATAGATCCTCAAGTTTACTAAAGAAGACATAAAAAAGAGGTATAACCATTATAAGTGGTTTTATAAAGATGTCAATGAATCCAATTCCGTTTATATATATCCACCAAACGTGTTTAATAATCAAGGGTCAAAATGACCACATCGATCTCATCTCCACAATTTCTATCTTTGATAGGGTATCCCAAAAAAATTTGACTTCTTATTTTCATGTGATAAAATCTTTTTTTGAGGATTAATAAATAAAAGACAGTGAAACCAATATGGTAGTACACTCATGGTAACATTCCATGTTCTTGACATAAGAACTTCAAAAAAAATTATATTATTACTTAATCCAGATGGATTTACATTTATGGTGGACAACATGATTGATTGTATGAATCATAGCCAATAATTTGGCATTATCTGAAATTATAATCCTAATATAATAGTATAAGTATCGTTTTACAATTCTAGGATGCGTACAAATGACCCTTCCATAACATGAAGTTCTTCACATTCTAGAGGTTGCACCATTGACATTCACATTGATCCATGAGGTGAACATTGGAATATAGGGAATGGATTTCAGAACCAGAGGAGTTTTGTTACATCCACAAACACATAAGATTCATAAGATGTTATGAGCAGGAATTTTATTTCCCATCGGACATGTTTGAATACTAGAGGCCCCAATAACAACCCTGCGTATGGAATGTATACGTCCATAAATAGGGGAATCAGGGTTTTTAAACACCAAATAATTTTTGGAACTCCATATAAACATGATACCTGAGGTAGTGGCTACAAAGAAGAGGTAATGAACCTATTCACTCTAGGTATCATTAGTTATGGACACCATCAGGCCCTCCAACTAGTTTCCTATACAGATCTGAATGTCATATAACATTTATATATAACACATATTTTAAAAAAAATCAGTTAATTACTATCTATTGCATATTATCCCCACAACATAGATATAGGAGGAAGTGTGATTCTAAATAGTGACTAGTGAATTAAATATGGCTAGGAGTAGGAAGTCAACCATTGCATATTTCCTATGAGAATTGGTATCCTAGAAGGCTGGATAAAAGGGGTCTATAATTTAATCATCCATGAGGATATGTTAGAAGAACCATCAAAGCTCATTCTTTAGTTTTCCATGGAATTTAAATGGATATTTGTATTCGTATTGTATATGAGATTATCCCAATTGATAAAGGTGTACCTATTCAACTCAAGGGATATATGTAGTGGAAAAACACATTAGTATTGTTGTTGTGTATTATATCATCAATGGACATATAATTTCTATTCATAGTGACAACCATGATGTCATTAAGGGAATTGTTAAAAAAATTAGTACTCATGTAGTTCGTGTTGGACTACATTAGACAATTTATTTAGATATTCACATGATATCATTAAATGATTTTCTAATGAAAGACCACATATATGAGTCTTGGAAGTGGGGTTATCCAACTAGAAGCATTGTGTTGATCCTATTTCATAAAAATTCAAGTGAAACCTCATTTAAAAGTTGATGATTCCAAGTGAATTTTTTGAGCAGCACATCCTTTAAAATCATAAGGTCTTTGATGACTTATCCCCCCATGTTAAATGGCTCAATTCATTGTTTCTATACAATAGTTAAAATTTTTCTTTCATGGACATATATGGTCCCAAAACACTCTCTAGTCAAATATTATATATTATTAAGAATAATTATTGTTCATATATATAAATTTAATGAATGAAAATATATAGAGGTAATCACCATGATGAATAAGAACACTCTTTCATCATGGTACATAAATATTCCTTTCCGCTAAAAAAAACTGATTGATGGTGATGGAGAAGATAATCACTAGTTAAAAACCTCTATGATTACCCATTAATAATGATACAACATGGTGGAAAAGGGGTATGGAGACCCCATTTGATAAAAGAGTATTAGTAGTCCTTTCTTTACAGGTCATATAAATTCAATTTAATAAAATGATGAGTTTATTCCAGTTGATTCAATAACATTACACATCCTAATAGTGAGGAGAACATGATTTGATAGAAGGTATGCTTTTTTTTTGGATTGTAGCCTTAGAATAATTTCATCAACATAAAATGTTTTTTAGGGAGGGAAGATCTCTCAACCATTTTCTATGAATTTATAAATGAAATTTTGGACAAGTTCATTTATATATCTACACATGTGATATTTAAAAATAGAAAATAGATGAATAGTGATAAGATGTACTTTCCTAACTCCCCCCTCCAAAAATTGAAGAGTAATCTGGGGGATCCATTTAAGATAATATAGAACCTTACAGTCCTAATAATGGTGTAAATTAATATGATAAAATCATTATAAATGTCATACATTAATATATAAATTATAATAAAACTCCTTTTTAGAGTGTTAAAGGATATTGATGTGAATTTTTAGAGAAAATTTATCATCCCTTTCTTGAATATTTATTAACTTTACACTATATAATGATTTTAAAAAATAATTTGGGATGTTTCTACTAAGGAAAAAACCAAATTGGTTTAGAGTTAATATGTCCCAAACAATTCCCCTATTCTAGATGTAGTCAATTTACTAATTATTTTTTAGATAGTTTTCCCAATTACAACCATCCAGATGTCTCTAAGCTAATTGAATTATCAATATTGTGTATAAGATAAATGGAGCCGAATTTATCTCCACTGGTAATGGAGGTATATTTAAGAACTCTTTAATATAATTATTCACCACATGAAGACAATTATCCCAATATAATATTCAAAATTTACTGGTGAATCCACCAGGATCAAGAATAATATAAATGATGATAGATAAACTGATGTTTTTTACATTATTTTCAGAGGGACGAAGCGTATTTAGTTTGGGAGATCCTCAATGCAAGACGGTATGTTATCAATCATCATGTGGTTGTTGTCACCTCCAACATCATAGTAGGATCTTGGAAAATGATCAAACATGACATTTTAAATATCAAAGGTGAATACATATCCATTATTGTTAAGGGAATTAATACCTACATAAAACCTTCTATCTATATGAATTTGATGTTATAGTTTAGTGTTTCGACCACCAAATTTGAACCAGTTGACATTGATTTGGTTTCAATCCATCCTATCATTGAGTGTTAAAAGATCATCCAATATGGAGAGGGACAAAATTACCTCCCTAGATATTTAATTCTGATTCTGGTTCCAATATTTCTTGTACAAAAGGTGTTCTTATTAATCCGTAATATCATCATCAATATTAGAGAATTATTTTTTACTCCACTCCCTTATGATTCCTTTTGGTTTGATTCAGTTTTCCAACTATAATTTAGAGGGGGGATACCTTTAGGGTTCATCTTCCAATCCTCCAGGTAAACATCCTTGCATCTAGGATTAATGATCTAACCATTTTTGAATGTTAATGTAAGATTGGATGACCTTAAAAGTTATATAGATAGATCAGAAATTTTTAGGTTTTAGTTTATTTTGTACTTATAGATATTGAATCTAGAAACTAAATTTGTAGAACAATAATTCTAAATATGAAGAAATCACATATGCTGCTTGTTGAACTACCTTCCATTCAAGTTGTATCTACTCTAGTTGAACATCACTCCAGTAATTGTAAATTAATCAAGGTTCCAATTATCCATGAAAGAGGTAAACTCATTGAATTGTATATTATTGATGTATGTTATAGTTTTCTATTATGGTCTCATCATAGTGTCGATGTCCTCATCATTGATCCATTTATAATATGTGTCATCAGTTCTCATATCTAGATCCTTCAATAGATCCCTTGTCCAATTTTAAGAGGTGGATTTGTATATAATGAATATGGAGAGAGTAGAGTGATGAATAGAAATGTAAAAAATAAATAATTCATACGTCTTTATTGAAGGAATGGATATAAATTTCTTCATCTTCAAGGACCATAGTTTTTCAACATCATTATCATGAGAATTTTAAGAATCAATTTTTTAGCTAAGGGATGCCCATTTTATGTCCTTATAATGGAAAAATATCATTTTAGGTTTTTTCGATTCCATTTAGGAGGGGTTTATAGGTTATAAGAAAATTTCTATGGGATTTGATTGTGGGAAATTTATGAATCCCTTGATTTTTCTAATAGTGGAGCTTCATATTTTAAGAGATTATCTTCTTCATAGAGGCCCTTATTTTTGTAAAATCTCTACATGGATTTTCATCACTTTTCATATGATACTATTATTCCTTTCATTTGGGGTTGTAACCTCCATTAAATAGTCATTGATTTCAGGGGATTTTCTCTCATCTTGGATATATTTGGGGGGTCTTAACCCCCAAAAACATAATCCCAAAATATTTATTCCAGATGTGTAAATTCATTACAAGATTTAATTATCCTAAAGTATATGTCATCTGGTGTCTTCTTGTTTTCAGTTTTAATTGAGGAAGCTTGTATTAAAGGATTCTCAATTTCATCATGTGGTATAAAACCCTAATATATGGTGTATTTATTAATTATAGTGTACTCATAGGGGTTTTAATTAGCGTATATTCCTTCTTGTTCCTTCCTATTAATGATGACTCATTTTTTTAGAGGGATATCAACCCCATCAGACCTATTGTGGGAATCCTCAATCTAGAAATTTCATTCGTTGGTTAAATCCACATGAGCCAGTTTCCCATACCAATTCTCAAATACCTTATTATTGTTAATAACCAGTAAAAATTAATTTGGAAAAGGAAATACCAGATGTTGGAAGTAAATATATTTTTAATCATCATCCACTTAAAAAATTATAATCATTGCTATAATATTAATCTCCAAGTGAATCAATACAACACTCAAGGATGTGGGGCCATTGAATTTTAATTAAGTCTTAAGGCATGTGTCCTTTCAATAGGTTCAGAGTCCCTATTCACATCTCTACAAGAATATGGTTATTGGAAAAAATTTCTCAGGGGAAGGTGAAAAAATCATATCCTTCGCTTTTGATGTTCTAAAAAAGGTTTCATCTTTCCCATTTTCCTTATAGAGGATATACACATTATCCCTAATGGGATAATTAAAAAATATGGCCAAGGAATATATAATTATTGAAATAATTAGATTTCAGTTAATATTATTTCTCAAGGTTGATATTTTCATATCCAACTGTTAGATAAACCTCCTAAACCGAGATTTTGGATAGGTCAACAGCCACCAGAACCTTGGCATAATGCCCAAATCATAGGTTATCGGTTTGTTTATCCATTATGATTAGGTTACCAAATGAGATATATATATTATATATGATTCATATATTCTCGAAAACATATTTTATTTAAAAAATGTGGATCCAATATAACGTGATTATGTTCCTAACAATTTCATGATCGAATTTCCCATCTCGTTCAAATATTATATAGAATCCATGATTCATCAACACTAACCTGAAGCTCCATGCCCTACTATTTTGATCATAATAGTGGAATGATATATTTATGTATCCTCTCCTCATGGACATACTATTTTATTCATGAAATCTCAATATCTACGTAATTGATCTTCAGATATCAATTATCTTAAAATTATTCTCCACTTTTCGACTTATAACCCTCTCAATAATTGAATATTTAAAAGGACTACTTATTTCGAAGACAACATATTGGTTGGAAAAGACATTTTAATTACTCCCTTATTGTGGACATTTCCTAGGAATGGAATGAAAAAATAATATAATGAAATATTGAAGGCCGATTTGTGAAACACTAAATGTTTTTCTTTCGGCGAGTGGTCTTAGATGTAGTATGATCCATTAAAGTTTATTTGAATATTGTTAAAAAACTAAAATTTATATTTCTTCCCTATATGATTTAATTAAATATTCATTAGATCTATGCCAAATATTTTTTTAGCACAAACATCTTCATCTCACGTTTGAGTTTACAAATCACATGATTTCTCCCCATTCCATTCCTCAAACCCCAAATAATATCAAGAGATCATGAATGGATACCACCATGAATTTATCAATATATTCCACTGATACTATATTCATGATATCTATAATAATTTAAGGTTAATAAGTTAATATATAATGAAATATTGTATTCTAATTCTCTCCAATCCTTATATGAAATTTCATCTTTGGTATATCTTACTTATTAACCCTTAACTAATGATAACCATAGTGAGTTAAATATTTGGAAAATATTTAGATCCTTGATGTTTTTCAAATAAATAATCTTTATGTGGTAATGTAACATATTCATTATATTAATATCATTTATCTCCCTATAATTGTTGAAAAATATCGTACACCCAGCCTTCTCTTTAAAAATTAAAATAGGGGCTCCCAATGGTGAAACACTAAGGTGCATAAATCCTTAATCACAAAACTCTTGAAGTTATTTCCTCAACTCTACATAATCTACTAACGCCATTATATTTGGATTTTTATAGATGATACTTGCATCAAGATTGAGTTTGATGGTGAACTCCACTTCATGATCATGTGGTTGACTAGGTAATTACTCTAGAAATAAATAAATTTTTTTATTAAATGGGTACATAATTAATAATTATAATTTCATTCTGATACATGGATGGTGATTTATTTTCCTCTTCTCCCATGATTTTAATTAAGTTATTTGTTAGAGGTGGGACTATAAAAGACTCAAGAGGTGACGTTTTTCCATTAAAAATAAGGGATTCTATAATCCCTTCACAAATATTAGTCTCCTTCTCTTAGAAATAAATTAATGAATTATATATTAAGTTCCAATCCATACAATAGATTATTTAAAAATACAACATATGTATATGAATGAAGTTTTTTAATATGTAATATGTATATATATCAATATATATTACATGATAAATATTAATTGTACTAATATATCTATATGTGTCTTAACTAGAAAATAATTTCTTAAGGCATTAGGGGATGATTCTATGTTATCAGTAAACATGCAAGTTGTAAAGGTGTTTGCAGATCCAGAATCAAATAAATAATTTTTTAATTATTAGTTTAGGATATTTGTACCTATTATCACATGATTTTGGACTTTAACATAAACTGTAGCGATTTCTTAAGATCAACCACTCTACCATGGAAATTTCTCATGTAACATCTCATTATGTTTGCGAATTTTTTCAGATAGTGCCTGATATCCTTACTATTAATGAATTGAACATTAGGTACATCTGAATTTTTTTTGATTCCATATCTTGATGGACTTTTTCTTATTTATTTAAACAAACCCTCATTCTCTTCATAGAAGTCCATGAGTGTTTATAACCAAAATTATTAAATATGGAAAATTCCATTCTTTATTTCTTCCCCTTTAACATACATTTCATTATATAGTTCTCATCATACTTATACTTCTCATTTTCTATATTGAAGACATATCTCTTAGATATATCATTTTCTATATTATTGGAACATGATAATATATCCTCATATGATAAACATTTTTTAGTTACTAATTCCTTTCGAAGGATTAGCATTATCCTATTAGTAAACCTATCAATATATATTGGTAGCCTTTATACATAATCATTATCATGTCTAGATAGAACCATAAAATTAGCCTCACACTCCACAACATATTCCTCCTCCAATTTAAATTGAGTAACCTTGTTTACATTACATAACATTTCTTATGAGGAAGGTATTTTTCATAAAATATATCCTCAAAAATTCTATATTACATGCACTATATCTATACTACCTATTTAGTTTTCATAATTAGTGACCACCATTGGTCAACATATCCCATCAATTGATATAACCCCATAATTAATTTTTCTCTTTAAATATTTACCGAAGGGAAAAATATATTTTATAGGTATTTGATCAAATTCTTAACTCCTAATATATTGGTAATTCAAATAAAGACGGTGGTTGTTATCATATGAACTAGTTCAATATATTTACAAAACATTATGGATTAGAAAGCTTCTCTAAATGGGTGAGTTTATATTTCCTAACAAGGTTCAACTACATTAATAGGATTATTATATAATCATATACAACTCGACCCACATCGAATTTCATAGGATGAACATACCTCAATTGAATATAGTTGTTGATATGGTCCCAATTCCATTTATTTTTCATCATCTCTATACAATGTCTTAAACGTAATTAGAAAATGATATTGAATTGTAAAATATGACAATTATTAGGGATTCAAAAAAATATTCCTCGAAATATTAAGCGGTTTTCTTATTTTTTTAATATCAAACTTGATTACTCTAAATCTATTACATAATTATTTTACAAAAAATTATCTGATTCAATAATTAATAAAATAGACTCTATAAACCTAGAGATGATATTATTATTACTTATTTTGAAAAGAATACAATATTTTCTTTAGGATCCAAAACATAGTATATTTTCGATAACTAGATACATATATATATTTTTATATTATACTTAACATCCTAAAAAACTCCATAAGAACATTATTATACCTTCTATAATATCCTAGAAAATTACAAAAAGTTCTCTTCTAGGTTATCTGGGGAACCGAAAACAAAATAATGTGATGCCAAATTCTCAATAAGGATTATAATTTATAGTAATTGTGCACAATAGTTTTCAATAGTAGGAGAACAAATCATTTGTGAAAATACTTTGTTAAGGTTTGTAAGGATCGTGTAAATTATCTAAGAATATCCTCAAAGAGTGTATCTCTAATTGTGCATTTGTAGGCCCACTCAACATGCATCACTGTGATGATTAACTGAATTAAAAACTAACCCATTTATTGGTGATTAATCCAAGTCGAATATGTTACACAACCATATCAACTTCCCATTATGAAGACAAGGTTGAATTTTCTTATAAAACCACACACATTATAATTTCTGAAATTTTCAATTTCTGGGCATTATGATGGAATTGGAAATAATTTAATAAAAACCATTTGATATATACATAATGTAATTAAACTTAAAATACCATGATGAAAATATAATTACAGATATAATAAACCAAATAGGTAATTTCTAAACCATATAATTGAAATTATATTCAAAATAAAACTCTTGTCTCTATAAAAAGAATTTGATACGAAAATTCCCTTTTGGTAAATTATATCTAACTCAGATATTCTGTAAACTGATGTTAGATAAACATAAATATACTAATTATACAATTAAAGACACTTAGTAAATATTTTTCACTCTTATATATTTTATTTTTTATCACCAATTTCAAATTTATTACTCACTTATATTTACCTCCAGAATCTGGTGCTAGAACGTTCGATTGATTATTTCGTAAGAACATCATGGCGATGGATCATTTATCTCTAAGTGATATTAAAGTTCTATACTTTTCAAAAAATTAATATATAATAATAATTTTATTTATTTATTATTTAGTTCTCAATTTCTTTAGGTAAAAGATAAGAATATTACTCGTGAAAAACAGTGATTATAGTGAACTAGTTTTGACATGTTTAATGATCAAAAAGATTAATACTCATAATTATTTCAAAATATTAATATCACACATATATAACCACTAATAAAGAAAAAATAATAATTATTTTATATTATTATTATTTGAATAAATTACTTATTAATATATGATATAAACATTATATCATCATTCTCATACTTGGTAAAACCAACCCGAATGAGAGCATACAAAAAAAATTAATGTATAATGAAACTTATTTATATATTTAAATTATAATGATTATATAAGATTTAAGATTTAATAAGTATCATATTCCTCCATTAAATCTATTATTTTATCCAAATATTATGGTTGGTGATGACAAACAATGTTCTTCTCTCATGGTGGTGGTAGTCTAAACATATGCTTGATTAAGGATCCTATTTCTCTAAAAATGGAAAAAATAATGGAATAAGAATACTTACCATTCAAGAATTATATTTACAAGAAATATAAAATTATAATTCAAAATATCCATCAATTTTACCATTCATGATAGGAGGTTATTAAAAATGAACAACATCACTTTGTTGAGGCGATAGTCCTCAAGTACGCCAGATCAACGTTTTGGTGTTGCATAGTGGATGAAATAGAATAAATAATTATTATTTAATTAATAAAATGAACTTTATATATACTAATGATACATATTTCATTATACTAATATAGTTAAATATGGTTAGGATGGTAATTTTAAGATGGAAACACTAGGAAGGGTTGAATACTCCTGTTGCGGACTTTAATTTTTTATTGGAATTCTCCTCCCTAATGAGGGACATGTGCTACATTAATCTGACCATAGGATTTATAAAGTGGGAGATGTTTTTCCATAATAAATAATGGGAATATATTCAAGGATAAATTATATGTTTAGGTGAGTCTTTAAGGGTGGGGATTTTAATCTTTTATAAGTGAAGAGAAGATTAGTTTTAGGAACACCCATTGAATTTCAACAATTTTTTTTCATAATTAAATGTTAATGGGAATATAAAAACGAAAATGTGAGTACATGGGGAAGTAACAAATTGAAAAATTTCATTTATAGGTAAATTTAATCTTATTTTTAGCTTTCTATGCATGCACAACTAGGTTAAAATGAAACATGATACTCTATAAATCAATTTTTAAAATATGTCCACTATAACCTAATCATTTAGACGGATAATATGTATAGTAAAAGATAAATTAGGAAAATTATATTTTTAAAACATTTAGGAAATAATTTCTATGGTTATATACTTATTATAAATAAAATAAAAATCATTTCAAAAAAAAGAAATGTTTTCTAAAGAATAGTGTCTTTTCTAAAAGGCAGTTTATTCATGCTTTTCCCAAACAATTTATCTTTTTATTAATAATTTCATTAAGTTTAATTTATTAAATAAAAATAATTTAATAATTAATAATTCCAAAATTATAATTGGGAGAATTTTATTTTTTCTTAAAATATTACTTTTTTGATGAATAGTGAAAAATACTGATTTTTACTAAAAACTCTCTTTCTATAGAATAATGTATTAAAATTTGAATGAAATTTTATATTTATTTTAGAGTAAAATTTTTTCAATTATATTATAATTTTACTACATTAGGTTATTGGAATATATTTCATATTGAATTTTGTTATTAAAATAGTCTATATTTTTGAGAATATTTTATTTATAAAACCGCTCTTTCATCTTTTCCATGGTTTAATTTTAAATTGAATTATGCAACTTATTTGGGATTAATTTATAATTTTGGATTCAATATATTTAATAATTATAATTTATATTAATATTATCAACATAATTTTTTACCATCATGAATAGTGAAAATTGAAAAAAATAATTATCAAGATAAAGGTAAAAATGGTTTTACCAGGGGTTAGACTAAACATATAATGGTTAAAAATAACTCAAAAATTTTATAATTAAATTTTTATTTTCATTTTTTATATAATATCTAATAATTTTAGAAAAATTAATTATTATAGCATTTTATATTGGGAAAAAATGGGAAATTGTTTTTCATAAATTCCAATTTTTTCTACTCCACCACTTATAGAAGGCCACCCACTCAACTCTCCATTCCAAACATCCAAAAAAATTTCTTAAGACAATAAATATTCAAATAACAATACTAATTCCATTAACTAATACTTCTAGTCTTCTTTTAGTCATAATTCAATCATTGGATGGATTTTGGTGTAAGCTAAATGAATATGTCTGAAGAAGAGGAAATGTCAACATCTAAGCATTTTATTTTATTTCATACTCTACCACCTCCAATTATTATTAAAACATTATTATATCTTAACCAAAGTATCTTATATTTTCTTAGATTTTAGTATGTTATATTATTTATCTAAAACCATTTTATCCACCCTAAAATGGGAAATAAATCTATTTTTTTGTGTACTGCTCACTACCACCTCACGAAATGACGTAATTCAATCTCCATCACCTCTTTTCAAGGTCAGATATAATTATTATATATGTTCTATATATTATATTAATTATATAAGTATACTTATTTAATTATAATATTGTATATTCCTTATTAATGTCTATTTCGTAGAGAATACAATAATGTTACCTGTGTGTATGACAGATTACATCACCGTGAGGGGATGAGATTCATTTTTGACTTTATATTTGCATTGATGTTAATTAAGATTAGTTCTATATTTGTATATTATAATTATTAATTATTATCAATTATTTAAAGTAAATATATCATATATTTTTTTTTACCTTTTCCTTCCTTGGATAAATGATAATGTTGTTCTTGTACAGCTGACTACCACATCGCAAAGCTTTGTGAATTTTTTTAATTAAGGAATGACATGGATGGTATGTGTAAGGATATTTAAAAAACTAATTTGATATTTATAATGAAATTATCATCCTATAAATATTAAATATCACATTCCTAATTTATAGAATGATATCCAAAAAATTGGAAACGTTAATCATGCATACATATAGCATACTGTCTCCATGATAGTAACATATTTCTTTCTTCATAACCACATTTAATGGATGATTGAAAAAGAATAATTCAAGTAATTAAATAAATACAATTTCATTGTAAAATTAATTAATATGATTAATTAATAATTTGTTTTACCTTATTCAACATACCAATTTTATTTTGGACACGTGAGTCATTAATTGTTAAAACACCCAATGTGTAATTAATGGATTATTTAATTTAATATGTTATTGTAAAAATTAAAATTAATCGATAAATAAACATTAAAAAGCTTCTTGAAAAATAAAATAATTATATTGATCATATTATTAATTTACATAATTAATTCCTATGGAATATTGGACTCGAGGTAAGGTATCTCTCTAAACAACACTTTCCTCTAGGTTATGAACATTCTCTCTATATTGAACTCTAACACTCTCTTAATTTGATGGAATGCACAAGATTATGTATATATGTATATAGCACATATATCTATCATATTACCTATTATTTTTATGTGGAAACTCATACCATAGTATCATTTATCAAGGGCCATTGTTATGAAATTTCTTTTCAATATGATATGAAACAATATTATGCATCCCATTTTCATTACATAGATAATTCTTATGTTATGATTTTGATTGATTCTATTATGTGACATGCATTAATCTATAAAATGTTTTTATGGGAGAACCTATATAGTGATCCAAATTATTGGTTAATGTTATAGTCTCATGAGAAATCATTTATGGGATTAGAGGGTAATCATAATCCATTATGGGAATTTTTTCAACATGTGTTATTATCTTGGTACTTAGACTTCACTCACATTTATGTCATTTTATGTTTTGTTTCAATAGTTCATATGCTTCCATGATATTATAATACAATTATCATTAGGTTATGCATCCAATTTATTACTCATGTACCTTTTCTTTTATGATAACATGTCATACCTTTGAATCTTATGTCAGGATTCCTTATAATGTATATTCCATTACTAATATTTTTTGCTCACCCCATTATTTATTTATTCCCCAGGTTATCTCAAGTTTTTTTAAGAGATTTAATTAATTTTTGGATCATAATATGGTGAATAAAATAATTATGTTAGTTTTATAATCATTTTTATGTAATATAAACGTAGTTTCCCAAAGGCACTGGGCCTTTACAATCCCTATGTTGTATTAATGGACATTTATGTTAATCGATATTGTAATCATATGTTTAAAAGACATGTGTATTTATAGTTGGTATCTGAGTAAATGGTTTTATTTTCCATTGTGACATTGGTGAGAAAACATTACCAATATCCTTAGGGGCATGTCTATGAATAATAATAAGAATATCCAAATATCATGGAATCTTGGTGATGTATATAGCATGTGGTTTCCCATAAAATACATCATAATCTAGATAATAATATTTGTTTGGGAATTGAAATATACTTATATATGGGTAACAAACCCAAAAGTAAAGTATTTGTTGGGACTCAATCATTACTTGTTTCCCAATAAAAGGCCTTTTTACACCCCATGATTGAACCTCCTGAGGGATATGTTTCGGTAATTCAAAAACTCATTATGATCATTAATTATGGAAATAAAAAAATTGTTATAAAAGAAAACATAATAGGAAAACTACATTGGATTACCTAGGTTGAATCATAGAGACTCATAAGGTAGTTTTTAATTATCATTTATAATTTATTCCTCTTAACACTATAAGTTTCCATTATGTAAATTTATTAGTTAATATATTATCATTTTCTTCTTATGGTTAATAGTGTGAAATTGGAAAAACCCTAAAAACAACTAATATAGTATTATATGTAACAATTTCCACAATGATATACCTAATCTCATGGGTGTGAGGGATGAAAAATTCATGTCAGTACAAGCCTAAAATACAGAATTTTAAATAATAAAATGAATCATGTGTTATTCCCTACTCTATATAAAAATGGATCAAGTTACAGTTGAATCTTTTATGTTAAAAATGACCCTTTACATTAGTGAAAATTCAGATTTCAAAATTTAAGGATAATTTATTAAATCCACTAAGAAGATTTTATTGGTCCTTCAATTCATATAACACGATAAATTTTTTACATTGCATTTATTATGTTGAGGTAAAATATTATAAGTGGTGGAAAATGTTTAAGAACCCAATATCCAAAGAGGTTATTGATTACATGTAATTGGAAAACATTAATAAAATAATTTTCAATAAATATATGCCCCTGACATACCCATATTAAAATAGATAGGGGTTTCATCCTTTTGAATAATAAAGAAGGATATTCTATCTAGAAATATTAGGAAAACATCACTAGGAATGACCAATATGCCTCATACCTTTTTATCAGCACCAAAATCAAGGTGGATTATTTCATTAGTGAGTTAAAACGTAGTCTATGTAAATATATTAAAATTAAAGATATTGATTGTTATGAATTTATTTTCTGTTGAGCCCTCAATATTGATATGGATATTAGAGACTCTCAGTGGTCTCATGGGACTGTAGACAAAAAAATGGAGTTTCTTCCAGGATCATCAATAGATAAATCCCATGTAGGAAAGAAAAAAATCCCACATAAAAAAAGTACGGGAATAAGAATCCCAGAATCTACCTAAGGGGAACTAGAAGATGATTCAGGTGGAGGAAATAGAGGCATCATGCTAAAACATTTGGCAGGGAAATGTAGAATCCTCCTAACGAGGAAAAAGAAAATAAGGGTTAGATCAACACCCAATATGAAAAACAATGTTTTTACTATATAGAACATTAAAATTATGAATTAAAATTCCATAAACCAACGGTTTTCAGAGACAATAATTAAAAAACATCCAAGGTAGCCATAAAAGGTGTAAGTAATCACTACAGATGAAGTGGATTCCAATAATTATTTTGTTATAGGTATGCTATTTATTCATTAAATAATAATTAACAACACTTTTTTATTTTTGTTTTATGAATTATTTAAATTCGTGAAATATTATTATAATTTCTCAAAAAATTCCTAAAAAATGAGGGTTTAGGTAGTTTTTTAAAACATTAAAAAAAGAGATAGTTTTATCAAAAATATATTACTCCTACCCAATCAATTATTGTAGAAATAATATCCTAAAAAATCTCATCATACATCCATGAGTGGAATTTTATTCTATTCTGGGAATTTATGGGATATATTTATATATATCCAAAATAGATTTTAAAGAGAGGGGGATCACTATTCGTGTTCCAAGTCATTCTTTTATTAATATAAGTGAGAGGATGATGATGAATCTGCAATGGAATATTTTTTTCAATTAGGGAAATAATTTCCTTTCAGTAAGAATATCTAGCCCAAAAGAATGATACAATGGAGAGAATCATTCCTAAAGACATGCCCATCATGTGGGATTATACTGGTTTACTCTATGAAGAGTTTCGTAGTATTCCACATAACCAGGAGGTTATGTTCAAAATAAATTTTATCTCTATATCTTTACTAATATCCACGGTATCATTTAGAATTGCCACCATTGAGTTATAAAAACTTAAGAAGTAGCTGCCAGAGAATTTGAAAAGGGGTTTTTGTATGGACGAGTGATTCATTGTGGGCTGTGGATATACTCTTTATGAGTAACAATAATTATGGTGCAGTGAACCTCTATATTGATTATCAAGAACATAAAAAACTCATTATGAAGTAAAAATTTCCCCTTTCATGGATACAAAACATGTTCAATCAACTATATAGAGCACAATATTTCCCTAAGGTGGACCTTTTGTTGGGATATATCTAATTAAGGGTAAAGAAGGATGATATTTAGAAAAATTCATTTTGAACATGGTATGAAAACTATGATTTAGTAGTGATTCATTTCTAACTCGCCTATACTTCAACATTATTTTTGGACATGATGAAAAGAGCCTTTTGAGATTACCTCTAAATATTTTATTGACTACTTTTTGATTTATTCTGGAATCATGTTGGGGATTGATTTTATTTTGAATATTATACTATGGTTTTTGGGAATGGATAATATATATGATAAGTATTGTAAATGTGATTTCTAAATGATGGAAGTGTCATTCTTGGGGCGCATTATCACCAGAAAAGGGGTGTTTGTGGACCCTTTTATGAAAAAGATATTTGATGACTAGCTTAAACAAACATTTGAACTATATATTCATAGTTTCCAAGGATTATCTGGGTATTAAAAGTTATTTTAAAAAAAATATAATGATTGTCAAACTAATTAATCAAGATAACATTGAAGGGTGTAAAATATTTCTGACCAGTGAATACGATCAGATCTTTAATGCGTTTAAAAATTGCCTTATCACTAAACTATTACTCATACATCCCTCTAGTGGGTTACTTTTTGTGGTTTACCATGGTTATTTAAGGACGGGTTTAGGCTACATAATAATTAATTATCATAAGATGATATCATATTCCTCAATTTCGTAGAAATCTTATGAGAAGAAATATCTCATATGTGGCCTAGAGCTGGTCATAGTAATCATTCTGTTCAAAATTTGGGGACATTATATCTATGGGGAGAAGTGTGAAATATATATAGATCACAAGACCCTCTAGTTTATATTCACACAAAAGGATATTAACATTCTCTAAAGAAGGTGGCAATATCTGATCAAGGATTGTCACTTCTAAATACCTAACTATCCTCAGCAATCACAGAAGGTGGATGACGATCTCAGTACAACGGATCCAATGATTTTATCAATGATGAGAATTGAGAATGACACAATATAATTTTATTTAAAACTAATGGATATGGAAATATTGAAATTATCATTATCTACTTTTCTCAAATAGTATCTCAACCATCCATTCTTGAGTGGATCATGGAGGTCCATAATGAATACGAGGTTCTATAGAAAAAATTATAAAATAGTCTAAATTTCTACTTTTCCTAAGATGGAGTAATTAGGTTTGACACCTGGATATGTGTCCCATCATAACTAGAGAAAGTAGGGAGATTCTGGGTGAAACACATAGATCATCCTTCTCTCTTCGTCTAGAAAGAACTAATATGTATAAAGATTTGAAGTAGAACATTTGGGATTACCTGAAAATAGAGATTGTTTAATTTTTATCATAATTCTTGGTATGAAAACAAGTCATGTATTATGAATAGAAGTATAAGGATATGATGGAACCATTTCCCATAAAAGAATAGAAATGGTAAAACAAATCAATGTATTTCTTCATAGGACTCCCCATGACACATAAAGGCCATAACTCTATCTGGGTGGTAGTCAATATCCATACAAAGTTGAAAATTTTCATTTCTATCAAGAAGTATTTCTAGCTTGACCTACTCTCTAACTTGTTAATAAGTTAATCTGTAATATTTCATGTAGTTCCACTCCTTATTGTATCATATCGAAATCCATATTTACCTCAATGTTATGGAGAAGCCTTCTGCAAGCGTTGGATATAGAACTCAGTTTTAACATGTCTTATCACACTTATTTGGCTGATTAGTCTTAGAGAACCATAACTTCTCTAGAGGATATTATTAGGTATTTTTAAATGGATTTATATGGATGTTGGGATCAACACATTCCCCTAGTAGAGTTCTCATTGAAAAATAGTTTCAATTATTGCATTCAAATAGAATCTTATGTGGATCTATCTGGGAATCAGTAATATAATATGACATTTTTGGTTAAATATGGAGTGATGAAGATGTTTGGACCTGATTATTCCTACGAGATGACAAGAAATGTACAATTCATTCGATGTCATGTGAAATTTGTTTGAAGTAAATAGAAACAATATGCTGAAAAACATTGAAGAGGCAAAGACATTGAGGTCTGAGATGAGGTGTTCCTTTATATTTCATTATGATCAAAGTTCATGTTGTTTTGGAATAAGAGAAATTATATCCGTAGATACATTGTCCACTTTTAAATCTTTGATCACATCAGAGCGATATCGTACCTTCCTACACACCCACCTAACCTATCTCAAATAATTTTTTTTACATGTATCCCTTTTTGTAAGCACATAGAAGACCCCTCAGATGTGCTGAATAAAGAGGTGGTACCATTGGAAAAATGTCATTCATCTGATGGGAACTCAATGAAGTTATTGTATCATAGATATAAAGTTATATGAAACAAGATAACTCATCTAGTTATAGTTATGTTTTGAAACCACATGTTTGAGGAAGCATCTTGGACACCATAAGTGGTGATAAAACTTAAGTACCCTAAAAAATATTAAAATTAGTTTGAAATATTCATTTTATAGGGTGAAATTATATAATGGAAGAAGAATATAAGAAATTAGGATGTTACATTTTTAAATAAATCCACTCTCATTGATAGATAATGATGCATGAAATGTCGAGTTTAAAAGAAACATGATACTCTAATAAAATATTACTAAAAAATGACCATTAAAACATTGACATCAATATGGTTGATATTAATATTAATAACAAAATTTTTAGAATAACATGGATTACACAATTATAATATTAATTCAATGTTATTTAATATAAATAAAATAAGAATCATTTGAATTTAAAAATAATTTTTTTAAAATGTATCTTTTCAAAAAGTTAGTTTATCTTTACTTGGTGCACATAATTTAATATTAATAGTTATAAAAATTTGAAAATTTATTTTAGAAAATAAAATTCATTTTTGAATTCTACATGTATATTGGAACAGAAGATCGGGTAAGGCAATGAATGCATAGTGTTAATAAAACCAAAGACATATTTTGAATCGGGGGATAATTATGAGATTCTCGAGGGAGGTGCATGTCTGTTTTAAGAACCCCATTCAGGATTGAAAATTGTTCAAAAGATATTTCACACCCAATTTGACATCAAATGGAATCATCTGTGTCGACCTTCAGAATACCAAACAAGTCAACTGACTGAATGAAGATTTACCAACGCACAAGATTCAAAAATTCACAAAAAGAACTTCCATGCCCAATGCGATGTAAAACTAACCCTTACACACATCTCATATTATGGTACACCACTGAAATTTATAGCTATAAATATAATTGTACGCCTGCACTTTGGGGGACTGTTACATATGCCAAACCGATTCTCTATTATGAGAAAGGAAACCCTACTACAACTACACAAATGACATGGCCTCTTGGTATTGGATCTTGCGTGACAGGTCACCTAGGGGTACCCCTTTTGGTGGGCCCACTAGGGTTTAATCCTCTCCCATTTCCATTTACTCCAATTAATTTTCACACAAATTATTCTTCTTGTGCACATGCATTCCCTTATTCCATGCTGATATTGTGCACAAGGTCTCCCCTAGCATGAATCCACTCCTTTTGTGAGTAACAACCCAATATTGCACACAACCCCTCATCTTGCATGAACCCCTTAAATCTTGTGAACTCCCCTAATTTTGAACTCCATGAGTCACCGTTAACCTATAGAACCATGTCTGAGAACATCTTACATGCGACACCCCTATCATGTACATAATTCTCATGTATGGACCTCCACGTTTGTATGAAGTGATTTCAAAGACCCAAGGGCAGTGGTTCCTAATTCATTTCATGGACTTATTATTCTTCACATAGGTATGATAATTGTGATTTCTTCTATGAATTTCCATGCTAACATGATTCCCTCAATGGATCACTCCACAACCACATCCCCATAGGGAATTTTTGGTGCCTTCCATTCACCATGGGTTGAAGTACACCGATTATGTAGGTCCTAGGGGTGAGGAGTGGATCTTCCTTGTATGAGTTGTAGAGTGATAAAATGATAATCTCTGGTGTCTTTAACACGAGATGTTAAACTGTGATGGAATCATGAGTGGTATGTTCCAAAAGATTAGAGAAGGGATGGTCATGGGTTCCCTCCAGGAATATCTTTTCCTCTATTCATTTTTGTAAATCGAACCTTGAGCAGTCTCCACGTAAGCACCAAAAATGTTAATGGGGTCTTTAAGGTATGAAGGCCATTTTCACCTCATACTATTGGACACCCTCCTTTCTCATCAAGCCTCCCACTTGGAATAAGTCCCCATATCCATATCATTAGGCTGCCAATGATGCGTAAGCCCCACTCCATTCATCATAGATCCATCTTTCTTGATGTGGTATTCAGGTATTTGTTTCATCTTGTTTCTCATACAAAACATGACCCCTACGAGCTTGGATTAAATTGTGACCCTGAAATCCTTTCTAGGATTCCATAGTCTGTAAGCCATGATCCCCCCATACCATTCTACATTGACTTTGATACTTTCCCTTTCTCAGAATGGTACATAGGAAGCATTTTTGAGGTTCAATCCTATCACCCATCATTCCCAACCACTTCAAATATATTTACCCTCATCACACTTGATGTTAAACCGTATGATTATTTCTTCCCACATAACGATAAACTGTATGATCATGAACTACGTGAGGTTTTATCAAGGTCTCCTAGGAATGGTACATAGAAAGTCTCCCTGAGGTTCAACCACAAACACTGGTAAACATTAGTGTCCCCTTTTTTGGGACCGACATCATTGGTCTTTCCCTTTGTGGCGTAATACCAACTCCAGGGAAGATAACCATGATTAATCCCCACATTCAATTCATACTACTAAAACCAAGAGTTCCCATCCTGTGATGGGCCACTGACAATGCATAATCCCCATAATACATCTGGGTGGTTCTCCATTGGGAACACTCTGATACTATTCCCCCATCTCCAATCTACATGTACATTGATCCTGACCCTTTTTAGGTAGGGTACGTTGGAAGCCTCCCTCATATTCAATACCATCACTCATGTCTCATCCTAGTCTATCCCTAGAGGATTTGTGCTTTGAGAAGGTCATGCCTCAAGCCATAGGTTCTACTTCTTTTGGGTCCCATCCATTCATCCATTCTCACAAGCCATCTCCTTAGGTGACTCATCGCCCTGCCGAACTACATGGACTTCAATTCCCACCCATTGGGATATATTGGAATCCTATTCGAGGATCAAGACCAACACCACTAGTATCTTCACACAGGATCCATCTCATTCATCTCATCCATGTCATCAAATCATCCTTCATCTATCCTTGTTTAACCTAGGATTCCACATCTCGATGAGATAATGTCATCCACTTCTTCACTACTCCCAATAGTACCCGAACCACTAACCGCGCATAACCCCATCATGGTTTTGGGTTGTGCATTTTGTACACCCCAATACCACGATTCACCTTCTTGAACTACTTGGGTTTTTATCCCTGTCTTCAATACATGGTACGTAAGAGGCATCCACAATGTTCAATCCCAGCCAATGGTAAACAATGGTGTCCCCTTTTTCGGGACCCAATCAACTATGGATCCTTCCTCATTGGGAATCCAGGTCCACCCATCTATTAAGCCTCCCTGGTACTCCAACCTAAGGATGACCCAATCTAATACAATCCCATTTGGTTTCTGATCTGTGTGGTCCATCCCCACTAAATGTTAAACTGGAGGCATACCTCATGTGGAATAGGGGATGCTGAGAAAATCCTCAGGCATAGGTCTATAGAATATAAATCCCAGCACTCGACGAGATATTCCTTGGGCTTGTGATCCTTCTAGAATCCCTATAATAAGAGGAATAGATAAGGGGTACCAATGTTTCAAAGCCCTAACACACCAGTGATGCCCAACGTGACATATCCTCCAACCAAAGGTTTATGTTCAGAAATTACCAAATGGTTGTCTTGAAATAAGTAGAGTAATTAACAGACATCCACAAAAATGGAGCACATAGATTGGTTTTATGAACCTTTAAAATCTATGAGGGAGACCTAAACTAGGAGACAAATTCTGAGGAGGAATCCACAAATGGAGAGACTGGCATCCCATCATCTCGAGTCGATCAAGGAGCAAACGTCCCTGAATAAGTGATGGGTGCCACCCGCATTTATAAAGTGGGAATGTGTGGAAATCGCCAGTGTGTCGTAGCACGACCATGCACACCCTAAAGAAGGCGTCAAAAACAAATATGGTGAACATATCATGAATATTCTACACAATATAATGATTAGTATCATTCTTGACATCATAAGATATTCCTGTCACTGGTCCAGCTATCCAACTCTAGGTACTTCCAGGAAAAGAGTAGGCCAGGCATGAAACTCAGCAAATATTGGGGCAGTTAATCATTGGTCATTTCGATCTGTGACGTTGTAAGTATGGATCATTCTATCCATCCATGGATGAATAGATAATGTTTGGGCACTGTGCATCAATTTCATACTGTCTTTACTAATGAGTGAATTTTCATACATTGTCGGATTCTTGCTCATGCTACAAGAAACCGATCATCTCCCTACCATGGATGCAGGGTATGGGGTAGTACGAATGTAGAAATTCCACTTGGATTCATTTTCTTTTTCATGGAACCCACGCCTACAGATACTTGGAATCCATACTCCCTTACAACCTATAGATTTATTTAGAGGAGGGTGATTAAGAAACTTGGTCAACTATATGAATAGGAAGGGGTCATCTCGATGAGGGACATGCCCACCAGTACATGGAGTCCATAGTGCCTCGTCATCACTGCTACCCTCAAGAGCCACACATGGAATTACTACTCCCCACTCAAATATTTAATAGCTTTGGGTGCCTATCCTCAGAGTGCTCATATGACTCACTCCCTTATGCTGATGATGTAAGGGATGTCTGGGTCCACATGGCCATGACTTCAACTAGGGAACCACCGAGGAGAACTCCCATCAGGTCATGTCTGTATTGCCAGTAGGTCATACAGGCCATATAGCATGTTTTCCACCCCCCTATATTGATGTATCTAGATCGTTTGTCCCGAAAAAAACACCGGGAGCAAGCTCATGAGTATCCCTGCAATAGGGCATCATCGTCTACCGCATCAGTAGACCAAGACACCATCAGTGTAAGCTATCAATACCCTATTATTATTGGGTAGGGACACCTCCCAGTTACAGAGTAGGATCACATCCATGCCTAATAAAAGTTGAAGAACTGGTCTCCCTGTGATCAGGTTGAACTAGCTCCTCTGGTTATAGGGGTAAGCAACTACCATAACATGATAGTCCATGATAGTGACATTTGGTATGGGGTCCCTTCTTGTTCCACTATCATCAGTCCATGAAAAGTCCCTCCCCATCCACATGAAACCTGTCATGAGCACGAAGGTCCACCCCATGTTCTCATCGATTCTAACAGAGGTATTCCCCTTTCCTGAAATCATGAAAGTAGAGGTCCTCCCCATGCCACAAATCACCAAAGCAGACGTCATCGTTGCATCATCAATATTGACCACTGGGTCCCTTCTCGTGTCCTGTATAATTAGTAGGAAGGCCCTCTTCTTACCGCTACTACCAGGGTCAACCAACATGAAGGTCCTCCCCACACTACAAATGACAACCATGGAGGTCCTCCCCATGTGTTTACCAGTTCCAGTGGAGACTATCCCCACTCAATCACTATCAAACAATCAGGCTATCCCCATGTTCCATTCGATATTTTTTCGAGTTCCCCTCACACCCCAGATCATCAGAGTAGAGTTCCTCCCCTTGACAGTGACTACCTATATGATGGACCTCCCCATATCACATTTAGTGTGGGCATAGGACCTCCAAAATCTTCCCCCAATCAATGTGTATGACCTCCCCATATCAAAAAACTACCCTATCATTGAGAAAAATCTCATGGAAGGTGGGCAGGTAAAGGCCACAAAATGTTGAATCCCAAAAAGCATCAAACCACAATCAAACCCATCTTCTTTTCAGATTCTAATGCAGATTGTGATTCTGTGATAGAAACCGCACCCTGATCATTTGTGTAAGGTGATGGGGAAGGAATGAGGCATATACTCCTCATCATTCTATAATTTAAGGTCCACCTATCCCTGCATCCCTCCGGAGATACATATAGAAGGAAGATTATTTCTCCCCTTCCAGATCATAGGTGTGAAATCATCCTTATCATCGAAAGGATCATTCTCCACCTCAATAAGAGAACATATAGTGTTGTTCTGGGGACCAATATAGGATGAAATATAGTGTGAACCACCACTAATGACTGATCCCCCTCTGTGGGAAGCAGGGATCATAAGTACATCATACAATGATGTGGGGTCTCATGTAGTGCATTCTTTGGAAGGAAACCGAAGATGTGGAGGCTTGTCAGATCTTGTTCCATACTCTCCACCGGCCAGTCATCCACCAAAACAGTTTGCTTCAGTGATATTTCTATTCCCATAACCTCATCAAGTCCAAGTGTGGGGAAGTCAAGGACTAGATTCGGAGTTTGAGCAGAGAATCATGTTGGACATTGTCACAGCAAAACAATTCCTAGTGATTTTCATTCCCATTCCAATAATAAGTTCCAGTATTCAGGAATATCTCACCCCAAAAAAGTTCATGTTCTTCCTCCAAAATCTCTAGGAAATGCACTTTATAATCATTCATCAATGGGAATCTTTTCCCATGATCTATAAACACTTTGATGACATAATCCTACAATGACTCATGGTCTACTTTTCTGTGCACCCCATGGCTCAGCATCATGAGTCACATGGTGATCATATGCCCCTAGATAAATGATGCATATAGTGATTTACAGTGCACTTCAGATTAATTCTTGAGGCTTCCCCCATGTTCAGATCTGTGGTGAGGGGTAGTATGATTCCCTTCTTTTCAGTCCAATCATGCACCAGACTAATGTTCCAGGTGATGTTGATGATATTCCTCCAAGAGAAGTCTCAATTATCATGGTAGACCTATCATAAGAATAAAAATAATCTATGACTCATTTAAGAGAAATTACCCCCCCCAAGGTGGTAAGTACCTTTTTAATATTTTAGGTAGGGTTACTCACCAACAAAGAAACCTATTGGGCCTTCAAACAACTAACACCTCTTCCCCAGTTACCTAGAGTCGGCGCATTATTACATAAAATCGGCATGAACATAATGGATCAAGTCCCAAATGAAAGATCTTTTTAGTATCCATGGATGTACTGTATACATAAATATGTTTTGCATTATATTATGAAATGAAAAAAAACAAGATTGTGTCCCCTTTGAACACACTCATATCCAATATATTATCCCTAAAAGTCAGTCATAATATATTTCTTCGCATCCTGGGAAATATAAAACATAGAAAGGTGTGATCTCAGATGCTTAGTAAGGATAACAATATAGAGGAAAGTTTCATAAATAAACATAAACATTTAAGGCAATGTATAAGACTAAAAGACAAGACTTTTAAACATCAAATTTATCATAATATGGAAATGATAAATCAAATAATCCCATTTACATAATCACATGGATATTATACTAATTGAATAATCACATGTAACATCAATATCTAATTTTATAATGATGGAATGCATAATGTCGGACATCATAACCACATAGTCATGGCATTGTTCCCGGACTACAAATAATGATTCTGTCATAGAATAGTGTGTAGACACTATTTTGTCTAATGAGACTTACCGATGCATCGAGGGGCTCTAGCAGGCCCTGCCCGTCACAAACTAAGTCCAATGCATTCCATATATGGAAAGTTTGAAAAATTACACAAAAAATCCTATTAAAACTATCGTATAAAATGTTAATACTTTAACCCTAAACCATGAATGGTAAAATAATAGTACATCCATAGTAAAAAATATAACAAAACAATCAATACAATATGTAAGATTTTATGATAATAAATCAAAATAAAAAAATCATAAAATCCAACAATGGTTACTAACATAGATAAAATCAATCCTAAAACTATTTGATTAAAATATACCATTCTACTTTGAAATAATTTAGAAGTAGAATGAAAATTTACATTTCAAAATATTCTTATAATTTAATAAGGGATGCTTTGAATGTGTTATAACTGCTTAAAATATCCCTACCCTCTTTATAAATTAAAAAAATCATTCCTTAATTTTTCAAAAATGTTATAAAGTGCCTAGTTTGGGAAATGACATAAAGATTCCTTTAAAAAAATTTATAAAATGTAAAATGAGGGTATAAATGACATTAACCCATAGTCTAGTAAATAGTAAAAATTTATTAAAATACATTTTTACAAAACACAAATGTGGATGAAAAAGAAGTCCAATAAGATACTTACGTTTAAACTACCTCAGATAATAAAGAGATTATAAAATTAACCCTTACCTTGTACATTCCCTTATTCAAGGGTATGCTAGCTTCTTGTATAATAGTTAATGTTTTTTTATTAAAATATTAATGAAACAAATAAATTAATATTATATCATATATGATCTTCTAATATTGTAATGTTAATAATATTTGAGTGGCATCATTGTTTCAGGTGTAAATGGATTTGTTTTACTTTTTAGGTTTTCTTATGTATGTAATGTTTGTTATTGACAGGATGCATTTGATTCATCTCCATATTATATTATGTTATGGAATGTTATTTTTAATAATCATATGAAAATTATTTTTGAATGGTTATGTTGGTAAATGAATCTAATAACATTCGTGGAGACAGTAATCCGTACATACGCACGAGCGACAATATCATTCTATTGAAGGTGAAATCGTATGTAATTTGATGTAATATTATATATAAAGAATCATTAATAGGTTATATTTTTAATGTAAATCAATTATAAATCATCATTATACCCATCCATATAATGAAGTGCTAAATAACATACTACACCACAACGTGGAGACGGTAAGCCATGCATACCCACGTATGGCGACTTTAACATTCATAGGAGAGATAGAATAATGAATATTGTTTTACCATATTGATTATAACATCTCATTGTGTATAAGGAAATGGAGCTATTATTTTTTTATGGAAAAACAGAGAATGATAATGTAGAATAAGAAAAGAACTTTGAAAGAGGTGATGAAATAATTACATCTTCTTCAGGTGTTTTCTTTTGGTTTGAACAAAAGGGCTCCAAAGGTTGGATTTATAAACAAAGTAAGGCTCTAGTTTAATTTTAAAGTAGTTGGGAGTATATTTGATCAGGGTTTGGATGATACAAATGGCTTGGGTGGTGTGAATTTGAGAGAAGGGGAAGTCCCCTTTTATAAAAGAGGTGAGAAGCAGTTTAGGAAAATTTGGAAATATTATTTTATTACAAAATCTTTTTCATTTTCTAATGAATGAAAATGGATTTATTTCTAGAATAAGGTGTGTATTCATCGAAAAATTCAAATAAAATATGTTTTAGAAATGTTTTGGTCACCATATTAACCTTATCATTTAGATTTAACTCTTAGTTAAATATATTATCTTTCACCATGTATTCTGGTATTTTTGAATTAGAAGGTTAATAAACAAACAAAAAATGACAAGAGAATCTCATGTGGTTAATTAATTACATATATATCATTATATAATTCTTTTTTCCTAACCTTAGATATTTATGACTATTACATATTTTAATAAAATATATTCTATTTTAAAAACTCATTTATGTTAATTTTGAAACTATTTAGTATTTAGTTTTTGTGAAAGTCATAACAATAGGATTTCTTCGAAAAAAAATCATTTAATAAAACCTAACATATTATATTATCCAATAAAAATTGTTTAATGAATTATAAGTCTCAATATACATTTATTTTATTATTTATAATATAAATTATTTGAATGCTTAATTAATAATGTAATTACTTCATCCTCATTATGTCATAA
This sequence comes from Viscum album, assembly GCA_963277665.1. Lineage (NCBI taxonomy): Eukaryota > Viridiplantae > Streptophyta > Magnoliopsida > Santalales > Viscaceae > Viscum > Viscum album. Next base: position 327,659,840 of record OY728152.1, on the reverse strand, counting down.
ATAAATTTGATTATTTAATGTCTAAAAATTATAAATAAAATAGCATGATTTAGGAAATATATTTTTATTTATAATGAGTATTTATAGTCAAATATATCATTTTTATAACCCTATATTAAAAATAGTTTAGTTATTGAAATTTGAAATTTACACGTTTATCTATTCTTTAAATAAAATAATAATAAATTTCCTAATCTAGTGATATTGGATAAAAGAGGTTCATATTGTTGTCCCTAGGATCATTTTGATCAAAATAAACTTATCCAATAGAAATAAGGAATTTTTTGCAAAATTTTTAATCTCATTTTTACCTTCAATTACCCTATTAACTATTAATCGTGGTAAATAAAATTTAAAAGTTACTATTAACCAAAAATTATTTTCATCCTATTGAACCACATTTTAGTTACTGGTATCAACTGTGTCTCTCAAATTTTTGAAATTCAATTTATAGAAGCGGTAATATTACATTTTATGAAAATTTGTAAATGTGTCTAAAAGGTGTGTAAAAGACGTTAAAAAAACCTATAAAATTTTATAGATCTTATCTTACTAAAAATTAATCCAATGAATTACATTGTATTAATATATATGTATTATGTATCTATTTTTACATTAAAATAAGTTTTAATTTAAAAATAATTATTTAAATAAAAAGTCGGTTTTAAACAATATCATAATGTTTTTCACTATTCATAAATTTTTTTATATTTTTAGAAATATACGGGACATTTACCATATGATAATTGTGATATTTTGAATACACAAATGATTTCCATTTTGAAAAATAAAACTTCTAAAATTTCAAAAAGTGGGTATTACTATTCATAACTACTTTTTAAATGGCTAGTTTGATTGGTCATGGTGTGCTAGAACTCGAAGTTGTGTACGGCGCAAACTAATCCATTAATCAAAGAGAATCATACCATGGAATCTTGGGATGTTAAATTCTTCCCTTCTTAAATAAATTTTTTCATCCCATTGTGATAAATTTCTCTGAAAATATATTTTTGGAAATAAAAAATAACTTTTTGGAAAACCCACAACAGAAATAGTGTTAACAAAATGAAGTCTTCATAAGGTGGAAAGGGAAATGAAACATTCACCACAAAATTAGGATTTCAAATTGGAGAAAATTTGTGGTAATCAGAGACACATAATTGGAGGAATAATGTAAATATTTATAAGGAGTGATTGAGGTCATCAGTAACAAACAAGTGAATGCTAAATGAAAAATTGAGGGCCTAAAAGCCATAAATCAATGATTATTTATAATATCATCGGTTCAACAAAAAATAATGTATTAGGGTATGAAATTTTTGGTTTTAATATTCCTTAACTAATGTTTATGATTTAATTTCATCTTAGAATAAGAAAAACAATACTTGAAATGTTGGGTTCCATCCTTTAACTAATTTCTACAACAAACTGTTCTTTCAGGCCAACAGAAAATAAAACTCAAAAATATTCTATTTAGAATAATAGTATAGGTTTCTTGAAAATGAATTTATAATTCATATTTCATAACATTTATAAAAAACTACAATACACTAAATAGGACATAACATATTCTAGTAGTAGGTGATACACCCTTGTTTTACTTCAGTTGTGGGTTCACGTTTCACGTCCTTGTCGGATGGGACAAGTTAGTGCCCGACCTCAAGGAATTCATTTTTATAACAATCCAAAATTAATCTTAAGAAATGTTTTCATCTTAAAAAACAGTTTCTAATGTACAACATAATATATTCCTTCAATTAGACATATCCAAAATACATTTTTCCAAATTCACAGTCTAGAATTAATAAGGAAGGTCACATAACCTTCATGTGAATACCTTCATCATGTATTCTATTAAGACATGGTAATGGCCAAAATTAACAAAAAAACATATTTTAATATGTATGTACCTCATTATTCATTCTATAAAACATTTAATACATTATATTCTACTTAAATAAAAAAAATTTGTAATCTCCAACAATAATGTAATAATCATACCATGAATTAGTTCCGAGGTAGTCAATAATATCCAATATAATTTTTCCAACTCAATTATCTCTTATTCAAAAATAATTCACTCATCCTCATTATTATTTTATGGTTAATATTTATCTCATATATATGTTTTCCTAAACATTTAACCTGCTATTGAGTCACTTTTCATGGTTTCACGAAATCTCAAATCCATAATGATATAGTACTATAGTACAATACTTATATACATTATAATTATTATAACTTGTATATAATTTATAAAATACTCATATTAAATAATTAATTAATAACAACATAAAAAACTTATCATTCCTCTTCATCTACGGATGTATCATAACATGATTATTATCTTGTAGCATCATTTTGGGTATACTCTTATTATTGGGACATTAATTCATGTTGTGTCCCAACTCCATGTAGATTAATCATTGTACATTTGAATCCTTTTTCTTACCCTTTCAATCATGAACATGATGTCATTTTCCCCACACTTATAACAAACACCCATTCCTTTCATGCATTTACCAAGGTGATTTTTTCCACAGTTATCGAATGTGGGAAAATCCTTCTTTCCTCTCTTCCCTTTATCCATCATTTTCCCTACCATCCTCTTATTATATTTATTCCCTTAAAATCCATATGACTTAGAGAATTAAATAATTATCTTATTTACACATGATACTATTTCTTCATATGATTAGAATACATGGCAGACTACTCCCCTTATAAAGTTTTGTTAATACCTTGAAATATATGATCCTTATTACTCTTTGTATGATGCGTATTGTTAGATTTCTTTTTTCTTCTACTAGTTTCCATTTCAAAATGACAAAATACACTACGATTGATCATATAATAACTTATATTCCAAAAATGAGAAAAAATATCAACATCAATTTAATATATTAACCCAAATAGTATCATAATCATAAAAATGATTTGATTTCTGACATATTTACTCATAAATCCTTTATAATGGTTTGTAATGTTTATTGAATTATCCTAAGCATATCCCCAAGGAGTATCAAACCATGTACATAGTAAGGCTGATTTTTGTGTACCAGGATACCCTGATTTAAGACTAAAACTCCTTGTCAGAGTTTTAACTAATAGGTACATTTGTGCCAGAATCACGTCCACTTATAGAATAAAGACATAAATGTATTTCTTATAAATTCCACATAATATATACATTACCCAAATTTTTTTATGTTCTTATACACTAATACTCCAAGTCTATCTTAGGGTAAAGTATCCTATTCAGAGTATTATTTTATAAATCTTGTTTCCAATGTTTGTAATAATATTCTTCTCATTACAAATATAATTCCCCAACCCAGATACCCAGAGTCGGAGCATTGTTAGATATCATTTTGATGATGACAAGGGATCATGTCCGGAAATACCAATCTGTTTAGTATCCATGGAATTAGAAGATACATAAACATGTTTTATATTACATTATGAAATGAAAAACAAAAACATTGTGTCCCCTTTTAACACACTCATATCTCTTAGCATATCCTTGCAAGTTAGTCATAAAATAATTCTTCACATCCTTGGTTAAATAAAACATAGAAAGGGGTGAGCTCAGATGCACAATAAGGATAACAATATAATAAAAACATTCCTAAATAAGCATAACAATTTAATGAAATGTATAATATTAAAACATGATCCATTTAAAATTAATCTTCTGTATAATATGGAAAAGATAAATCAAATAATTATATATAATTATTCACATTGATATTCTACTATCTGAATAATAACATGTAATATCAATAGCTAATTTCATAAGAATGGAATGCATAATTTCGGACATCATAACCACGTAGTCAAGGCCTAATTCCAAAACTACAAATAATGATTTTTTAATGGCCTTGTTCCAAGACACCAGTTTGTCTCATGAGACCTAATGATGAATCTAGGGGAAATTGTGGGCCCCACCCATCACTTAGTAAGTCCAATGAATTCCTCATATGAAAATGTTGAAACATAACATACACATCTATATTTAAACAAGCAATCCAAAAGTTAATACTTTTTCAATAAAACACGGATGGTATAAAAATTGTATATCCATTGTAAAACATATCACAAAAAAATCAATACAATATGTAAGATTCTATCATAATAAATCAACATCAAATATTAATAAAATCCAATAAAATATACTGACATATATGAAATCAATCAAAAAAATATTTGAGTGAAATTTATTTTTCTACTATAATATAATTTAAATGTAAAAAAAACATTTATTTTTGAAAATATTCATATAAGATTGTAATGGAAAATTTGAAAGTGTTATAAAAGAGGACAATTACTGCACCCTCTGTATAAGTTCAACAGAAATTCTTTTCAAAATTTGTCAAAAAGGTCATAATGTATCTTGTTTGAAAAACGATTGAAAGATTTTTTTCAAAAAAAATTTAAAAAATAAAACAAGGGTATAAATTACATTATCATGAAGTCCATTAAATTGTAAAAATGTTTTGAAATACATTTTTATGAAACATATATGTGGATGATAAAGATGTCCCAGTAGATACTTACATATAAACACACATGGATAATAATGTGATTGTAAAATTAACCCATACCTTTTACATTAACATAGTCGATGGTATGTTTACCTCATGTATTATAGATAAATCGTTGTAATAAAATTATAAAAGAACCACATACATAAATATGATATCATATATGATCTTCTAATATTTCGTTGTTAGTAATATTTCAGTAGTATCAATGTTTCAGGTGCACATTGATTCATTTTCATTTATATGTTTTGTTAAGTAATTCATGTTTGTTATAGATATTATGAATTTGATTCATATAAAAATTATATTAAGTTATTAAATATTATTTTTAATCATCAAATGAAAATAATTCTTGAATGGTTATGATTGGTAATGAATCTCATTACATTCGTGGAGACGGTAATAGGTACATACGCACGAGTGACAATATCATTCTATTGATGGTAAAATCATAAGTAATTTGATGGTATATCATATATTAAAAATAATTAACTTGTTATATTTATTATTTACAGAAATTATAAATAATTATTATACCCATCCAAATAATGAAGTGTTGAATAACAAACTACACAACGATGTAGAGACGGTAAGCTGTACGTATGCACGTATGGTTAATTTGTCATTAATAGGATAGATATAATAATGAATATTGTTGTACCATATTTCTAATAACATATCAGTATGTATAAGGTACTGGAGATTTTATTTTTTTATGTAAAAATAGAGAAAGTGGATGTACAAGAAGAAAAGAGATTTGACAGAGGTGATGAAATAATTACCACTTTTCGGGTGTTTCTATTTTTTTGAACAAAAGGGCTCAATATGATGTATTTATGATCAATATACCACCACTAGGATGCATTGAGGGTATTTGGTAGGATATTTGAATAGGTTTTGGCCAATAAAAATGGCTTTGGTGCTATAAATTTGAGAGAAGGGGAAGTACCTTTTTATAAGAGAGGTGAGGGGAATTTCAGGAATAGCTTGAAATATTATTTTATTATAAAATCATTTATTGTTTATAATGCCTAAAAATGGATTTATTTCAAGGATATGGTGCGCATGGTTCAAACAACACACCATCCAATAGGTTTTAGACAAGTTTATATCACTATATTAACCTTGTCTTTTAGATTTTACTCTTAGTTAAATAGTTAATCTTTTACCATGTCAGCCTATATTTTTATATTTCATGGTTAATAAAGTTACTATAAAATTCCAAGATAACCTAAAGTGGATCATTAATGAAATATATATCAATATATAAGCCTTTTGTAAGTACCATATATTTGTAATACTATTATAAAATTTAATAAAATATTATTTCTTTTAAAACTCATTTATGTCAATTTTGTCACTATTTAGTATTTGATTTTTGTGAAAGTCATAAAAATATGATTTATGTGAAAATAATTAATTCAATCAACCATAACATGTCATATTAACCAAGAAAAATCTTGTAAGGCATCATAAGTCTTAATTTACATTTATTTTAATATTTATAATATCAATTATTTAAATCTTTCATTAATAAGGTAATTACTATATCATCATCGTGTCATAAATAAATTTAATTTTTTAATTTACTAACAGTATAAATAAAATACCATGATATAGGAAATATTATTATATTTATAATTAAAATTTATAGTCAAATTTATCTTATGAATAACCCTATATTAAAAATGGTATAGTTATTAAACTTTGAATTTTACACTTTTAACACTTATTTAAATAAAATAATAATATTTTTCCAATTATAATCCAAGTGGATAAAATAAGATCATATTTTTGTCCTAAGGATCATTTGGGGAGAAATAAACTTATCCAATAGAATTAGGACATGTGTTGGGGTAATTATAAAATCATTTTTACATTTAATAACCCTATTTACTTTTAATAATGGTAAATAAAATTAAAATGATACTATTAAACAAATAATATATTCTCCTATTGAACCAAATATTACTTACTGATATCAACCATGTCTCTCTTATTTTTAAAATTCAATTCATAAAAGTGGTACAATTACATTTTATGCAAATTTTCAAATGTTTTTGAAATGTGGGTAAAAGACGATAAAAAGTTCAATAAAATTTTATATATCTACTCTTATTATAAAATGACTACAATAAATTACATTGGATTAATATAGGTATTATGTATCTATTTTTACATTAAAATAAATTTAAATTTTTTAAAAAATATTTAATTAAAAAGTCGGTTTAAAACAATAACATAGTGTTTCTCACTAGTCCTAAAAAATTGTATGTTTTTAGAAAATTACCAAAAACTCACCCAAAGATAATTTTGATATTGAGTATCCAAAATTGAAGTCCATTTTGAAAAATAAAATTTATAAAATTAAAAAAGGGATTATTACTATTCATAACTTCTTTTTTAAATGGCTAGTTTGATTGGTCACAATGAGCTAGAACTCGAAGTTGCGTATTGTGCAAGCTATTGAATTAATCAAAGAGAAGTGTACCGTGGAAGCATTGGGTGTTACACTACACAATTTGAGTCCTTGTCATTTGGTTGGGACCCTTATAATGGTAAATGGCATAATGCTCCATCAAACCCTCTTACCTGTCTTGTTCAATTAAAAGAACATTAGATGAACCTAAAAAGGATGTGTTGTGTCAATAGTTTGTGGAATATAAAAATATGGTCATTGAACTTCTCACCGAACATGTTGAGGAATAGAGACCAGATTACCATAATCCTTGATCTTGGAAGATGGGTTAGGTACAAACTCCATCCTCCCCCCCCAACTTGCCTCCTAGTGGCCTTGACCATTCGGCCCATATATATATATATTAGAGGCTAGAGTTTATGGGAATCGGGTGAGATATGCATCACCAAATCCACCCGAGTTGTGTAATAACCCTCATAGGGACTCGGCTCAAGTTCCCCCAGTTGTTCAATAGGTTTTTCCCCCAGATTCCCAGAAAGACATCCCACCAGGTAATCCATGATCCACTAGGCTTGCTTACCACGTTGAAGAACCTTCCAACTCATTTGTGGTCATGGAACCCCATCAAGATCGGAATCCTCGTCCAGATGACCAGATGGAAACACTTATCGCTCACCTCGAGGACCTAAAAACTCGACATTAGGTAATCCCGCTAGATGGAAATCCATATATTGTAGATAATAGAATACACCTGGTGTTCAGTAATAATAATTTCTCCACATTAATTGGATAGGTGATCCATTGCAACATCTAGCTGACTTTATTTCAATGTGTGGTCCCATTTTGGGAACTCAAGCGCTATAGGAGGCCGCCATATTCCGGTGTTTTATGTATACACTAGAATGTCATATATATTTTTAGTATATCTAGTTACATAATTGGTTAGTATCTAGTTTGGAGGACCTCTGTTGTCTGTTTCTCTATGAGTCCAGTTCCACCACTTGAAAGACATGCAGTGCTGACCTCCTCTAGTGAAAGAATAGTACTGACGAGTGCATTGCGGACATTGTCACCAAAGGAAGGGCCTCACATAATTTCCTGATATTCCACTGTCACAAAATAATCTATTTATTATGTGAGAGGAAAATATAATGACTGAACCTGTCACTTCTCTCATCACATAGAACTACCCATAGGGATTTCAGGATTTTTCTATCAAATCCCAGCATCTAGAGGAATCCTTTCAGTAATCCAAGGCACGTCCATTGCCTACTATAGATCCAACAAGAAGAGTCAAAAAGGGTGAATACACCATGGTAGCACAAATAGAGGCTCCTAGGAATACGGATTTATTACCAGTGGAACCACCACTACATCCTTGTTGAGAGCCACCACCTAATGCGCAACCTCATGCTCTGCAATTCCAACATCTGAATCGCCATGTAACCTAGTGTAACACTCCACGAACTCCTATTATAGAAAATCAGGTTCCTCCTCCCTTGCCGGCACGGACTGCCCCTCATTAGGGATAGGCTCCCAGATCCCCCTTCCCAGAAAGAAGGAACTGTACCTAAATATGTAATGAGGCTAAGGTTCCCAATTACGTTTGATGCTCGAAGGACTAGGGAATCTTATGATTTCTAGAATTCATGAGGCCTGAAGAGTCTAATTGCCCCAACCACCTAAATTATAGAACCTATAAATAGTTAAATGTTCACACCATCAAGAAGTGCTATGTGTTTAAAGACTGGCTCTAAGACCAAGATGATAACAATATAGTCATGTTGAGCCCTGCCCCGTCACACCTAGAATGTGTGTTTATAAAACCTGACAGTGATAATGAGGGTGAATGGAATAAGGTTTCTAACCATGGTTCTAAAAAATACTATGACCAAATGGCTCATATGGCATTCTCCCATACCCATGGTATTATCCTTGCACAATTAAATCAAACATAGACTTCATAAGTTTCAACATTACCTGCATCCATTACTTCTACATCAACATCTCAGACTTAATCTTCCTAGAAGGGGAAGCATCAACCATGCAAGGAAAGTAAAATTACCCCACTGATGACATCATCATCCTGTAATCTCGGTGATTACATGCCCCAGTTGATGGAGATTGCCCCCAAAATCCTCATAGTAATGGATGATGCTTTCAATAATGACCAGGGGTACAATTCAGTCAATATCGTCAAGCTGGTAAACACTTAAATTGTTCCCAATGATGAATAGTGTCGAGTGGACAATCACAATGCACCCAGTCGATGCCAGCAAAAAATGGAGTTATGGTTATGTAAATCATTGGAATGCATTGGCCAGTTCTACCAACCAAGCTTTGCGTTCCACGGAGACCGGACAATAGGTCCAGCATTGAGCTCAACACACGTAGTCTTCTCATCTCATTTATTTAGATCTACCTCCACAACCGTTCATAATAAATTATCTAGAAGATCCACCATGACCATGCTATGGTATGTCATGTTCTGTCATGGATAGAACACAGTAATATTTTCCTCAGTCGATAGTCACTCTACGCGTTTTGACTCATGAGCCACGTGAAATTTCCAATAACATCCAAAATTTGCAAGTTCAACCAGTAGCCCCCATCAAAACATCCTACCACAGAGTGACCTATTGTCAGCAAATGTGTATGCCTATCAAAAATTTATGATTTCATCATGCATGATTCCAAAATTATTACAATGGTCTCAATCTTTAAGGCACTCCGCCTGTCCGTAGATGTGCACGAAGACCTTGTAACGGCTTTAAGAAGCCCCCTCCAGTTTCAGATGGAGGTAGAAGCTGCGGAAGTCTACCATGCTTAGATAGTCGAGCATTAAGAATGTTATTCCATCATCTTTTACCCTAAAAAAGATGAGATTTCTTCTATAAGGGGCACATCCACCCACTGTACATCACTGGCCATTTCACTAGAGTGGAGATTTATTGTTGTCTTGTGGACACAAGATTTTGGATCAACGTTATCCTGAGGTAGATACTTTGAAATATTGGACCTTCTGAAGAAGGTCTATGATCCTCAACCTAATAATTCATGGTTATTGCAGGACGAAGAATACCCCAAATGGAATAATTCACTGGAAGACCATGTTCAGTGGCCTAGTTTGCAGAACTGAGTTCATGGTTATCTCAAAAGACACCTATAACATTGAATTGATTAGTAGGTCATAGATCCACCTACATATGGCAGTCCCTTCCTCATACCACCAATGCCTTGAGTACAACCTTAATGTTCCAGTAGGAATTCTCCAGGGTGATGCATCTCCCATTGCTTACTATTGTGTATGCTACATGAATGTTGACTATTTCATGGGAAAGGACAAGTAGATTCAGGCTAACAAGGTTGAGCACAATATGGCTATGACCGAACCATGGACAAACCTAAATGACGCCAAAATTTTCCTTCTTCACAGATTGGAGGCCAAAACCCATGATTTGGGGAAAAAAATTATTGTCTCTAGGAGATGGGGAAGTATGTTCCCAAGTGTAAGGAATATCGTGAGATCACCTTTTATTCCTATACAAATCAGGATCAGGTAAACCCAGATCTCCCTACACCTATAAGGTATCAAAATATCTACCCCATGGAGACTAAAATACGTCAAACTTGATTATTTCATTGAGCATGCATAATCAATATAAAGACGGCACACCACTATTGGTTGGATATTATCAAGCGTGGCCGCTTAGGTCAAAGGCTAGATGGGATCCAGTCAACAGCTTTATTCACCATGGATTCAATGGTGTAGGGTTTCCTTGATGAGGTGTCCACTACCAGTCAGGCTGATACCAGTATGCCGATAGGATCTGCCATTACAGAAGGGTTGCCTCCTGCCAATGATCCTCCGACCATAGATAATAAATAAAACATGGAATACTCATCTCCCTCATTTAAACTGTGTGTCTCCACTATGGTCTCTAAATTGGTAGATGTGAACCTCAATACCGAGACAGATCCAAAAAAACACTAGTCATTGTTGCAATCCATGTTGATGAGTAAAAATGATACATGGTTTTCCTAAAGCAGCATTATGGTGTATTCCCTTGGAGTTATCACGAGATTCCAGGGTTAGATCCTTTGGTCTCCATCCACTATCTTATTCGTCCCGAAAATCATCATAGGTTCAAATAGCCTCTTAGAAAGATGCACCCTTCTCATGGAGCCATGGTTGAGGTCGAGGTTGAAAATATCATAAAATCCAACTTCATGAAGGAGGTCCCGCACCCAAGGTGGTTAGCCGACATTGTTCCCATCAGGAAGAAGAATGGATAGATTAGATTCTGCATCAACTTCCAGTATCTCAACCATCTCTATAATAAGGATGTCATTCACCTTCCTTCAACTGAACAATTGATTAACACCAACACTAGGATTCAGTATCTCTCTTTCATGGATGGGTTTTTTGATATAATCCCATCTGAATGGCCCCTGATGCTAATGTTTCTACCTTCTCTAGGGAAACACTATGTACTTTATACTATAGGGAAAATCCTTTCAGACTAAAGAATACAGGTTCCACCTAACTGCGTTCCATGAACCACATATTCAATAAGATCCTTAGTACATTGGTGGATTGATACATGGCTGAACTAGTGGTTAAATTCCACCAAAATTTGGGCCACCCTAGGGATCTTGAGAAAGTGTTTGGATTCTCTTATTAACGCCATCTGTAGAATAATCCCTTGAAGTGTGCCTTCGGGGTCACCTTCAGAATGTTTCTTGGATTTTTTGTTAGATAAAGAGGTATTGTGATCAATCTGAAAAAGATCAAGGACTTCAGTCAGATGTCTCCCCTGAGTTAAATTTGGGAGCACTAAGGCATGCTAGGCCACATAGGCAACATACACTGATTCATTGCAAATAAGGATATTATATGTAAATACATTTACTAGTCCATGAATAAATATTCTGATTATCTGTGGGATGAGGACAGTCAGACTTCATTTGAGGAATTCAAAAAGTACCTCCTATAGCCTCGTGTTCGGATGTCCCTCATTTATGAAAAGACACTGGTCCTCTATGTGATAGCCTGATAGTTGTCCCTCAGCTCTCTTGTCTCCAGGAAAAACAATTTGGGAATCGAAAATAGTTTATTCCATCTTAACTCTTTTCTCATAGACACAGAAATCAGATATTTCTTTATTGAGAAGAGCTTCCTCACGCTATTATTCTAAGTGAAAAAATTACGACATTACATGCAACACCATGAGATATATCTAGTGTCCTGAGTGGATCCACTGAAGTACATTATAAACGGCCCCATGTTAACAGTCTATCTATCTCGGTGGGTAGTGATCCTTTTACAGTTACACATCAAGTTTTTCACCCAAAATGCTATCAATAAATAGCCATTGGCAAACATTCATTCCACCCATCTAGTCCCTGTAGAGTAGTCTATGGATCATGATGTTCTGGATGGGGAAATTATCTTAGTAGATCAAGCCATTTTGTGTAGTCAAATTCACTTCGATGGTCCTTCATGAATCCCTAATGGTAGGAGAATCTATGATACTAGACTCAATAGAGTAGGCATGGGTGTCTTCTTCATCTTTCCTTCATAATATGTCACTTTGTATTTATTCCAATTGTAAGAAGGTTGTACCAACAATGATGCTATGTAGCAGTCTCTTATCATTGGTATTGAGTTGTCTATTGAGATTGATGTTCCCCACATGCATGTGGAAGGGGACTATAAACTGGTCATCAAGATGATCAATGGTGAATACATCCTCAGGAATCCATAGCTCGTACCTCTATTAGAGAATAATTTCCAACTCATGAACCAATTTCCTTATCATCTATAAATTACTCATGTCCCTTGATCATAGGATTTCAAGCTGATTCGTTGACTAGCCTTGACACATCTCCTGAAGAGACTAACCAATATGATTTGATTATTCCTTTGATGCATCAAATATAAATCTCCTCCATTATTATGTATAATGATGATATCCCACAAGTAAGTCACCTTACCACCGGTACCTCCACATCGAGACCTCAAGGCCCCCCTACTTCGGTGTTGAAAGGGGCCTCTGGCTAGGAAACTCCCTTTATCAAGTTTCTCCATCATGGTAATCTCCCGATAGACTGAGACTATCATGATCGAATACAATGGGTTGTAGTTAAGTTCACCCTCCATAGTGATGCTAGTCTTGAGATGATCCTCTAGAGATGCGGGTTTGATGGGATTCTCTTGCATTGAATTCAAGGAGCAGTAATTTATCAGGTAATAAAGGAAGATCAAGCCAGTTCTTATATGGATCATTAGGCCGGGCCAAAAAATTCTCAACTAATCCAAATATGGTTATTCATTTGTCCCAACATGATCTGTGACTGTATTGATTTTACCACGAGGTTCCATGTGTGCCTGATCCATGCCAATTTTGTGCATCAGGTGCCACATCCTCTCCATAATACCATGTATTCTTGGCCTTTTGTGGTCTTGGGACTCGATGTTGTGGGACCATATTCACTGAACACATCTCACCAGTTAAGTTCCATCTTGACCATATGGATTTATTTTCCAAGTGGAAAGATGCAATTCTTCACATGGAAGTCAATGCATATTCTATCATTGAGTTCGTGAGCTCCAATATCATCCACTAAATCAAATTCCCACATGCCGTCTTCACTGATAATTGCAAAAACATCCCAGAAACCGGTCTTAATAAATTTTATGCCAAGTACAATAGTGGTTCTAATCATTCCACTAACTATCATACACAATAAAACGGGATTATTTATACACTCAATAAAAAACCCTCTAAAATCTTGCAGAAGTTGGTTGGTAACAACAAGATGAGATGGCAAAAAAAAACTCACTTGTGGAAAGCTAGCCTATACCAACACTTATTTCCAAATGGTTTGAAAAAACTATTGGGATAAAGAATCTATATCAATGGATTTATTAAACGGTTGGATTAGGCAATTATTTTCCAGGTTTTCTAAATGGTTTAACAAAAACATTGGGAAAAAGAAATATTAACAATGGTTTTTATACACCGTTGGGATAATATCATCCCAATTTAGGGATACCTCTAAAATTTTCATTCCCCATGTGAAACCTCTCTGACCTCCACCTCCTGAACCTCTCTTCCCTTCCCCAACCCCAAACTCCACAAACTCCCAGCCTCCGCCTCTACCTCCCTAAACCCAACCCCTCTCAACTCCCTCACCACCAGTGATGTTCCCCCTTCCCCTCTCGGCTTCCACCCAGACGACGACGTCCTCCACCCCTCTCGGAACATGGTGACGTTACCCCCTCCCCTCTCATATCCCTCTCCTAGAGACACCCACCTCCCATCTTGGCTCCCTCTCATCTGATGACATCCCCCGACCCCCTCTCCAATTGCGCGAGAGACCCCCCCCCATGTACAAACACCCCACATGACGTCCCCCACTCACGACTCCCTCTCCTCTCACCATTTCTCCTAAATTTATTTAGGGATATTGATTAGTACTTCCAGGTCATAATTAGTGTTATTTTTAAATAAATTAAGCGACAAGTAATGCATTGTTAGGTTCATAGTTTAGCCAATCAATCATATTAATTGTGAATTTTCTATAGTTTTGGGTAGTAACTAACTAATGGTGTGGAGAATTATTGCGTAAATAGGTAATTATTTCAAAATAGAGTATTCTAGAAATGTAGGGTTAGATTCAGTAGTTGTAAAAAAATAATTCAAAAATTGCATATAATAAAATTTTCATGTTTTTTTGGAAAAACCTCATATTTTTTTCTATAGCCCCCTATTATACCAGATATTGTGTTGGATTGTTTTTTTTTAAATTGATATATATGTGATGAAGTTGTATCATCATTATATTGTGCAATGATGTGGGTTAATTAGAGGTGAGTGATGCTATATAAGATATTATGGGTTATTGTGAGGTGTTTCTTTCCATTTAATTTATTTTTTCATAAAAAATAAGTTGGTGATTCCTATATTATATAATTGGAATTGGTAAAGTAAAATTTTGGTCTTAGATTTGGGATTTGGTTATTTGGATGGTATTATCAATAAAAAATGGGTATTTATCTGGTGAATATGGGTGTATTTTCAAATTGACCAATGTATTTATTATAATAAACATGAAATACACATTTACTACAATATGTTAGAACCAAATAAATCATAGATAGACATTACACACCACAAGACACACATGGGAGACACCCCATGACTTCTACTGATAGTTTAGGGGCCATTGACATGGGAACAAAAGTTTATAGGCACCAAAGCCTTGAGAAATTCCCATTGCTAGTAGAAAATATACCAACACCTTTATTCTTATTGTAGTATTATGATATGGTTTAAAACCTCATGACCACATAGACCATCTGGTTCACGGACTGGTGTCCAACCAATTTCAAGAGCAGGATCAAGTACAAAACATTAATAGTGGTCCCTGTGAGGTTCATTCCATAGTGATATGGGTTTTGTGCTCAATCTTCAAATCAGATATTGAAGCATAGGTTCATATCCAGTGTCTATGTGTACTAGAAGGGTGTTTCCAACGATGTGATAAATATAGAACATAAAAAAAACTAAAGAGATTATTAAATGGAACTATTTCCCCCATGCTTGTAGGAACATGATTTTACCCATGGGGAATTTTGGTTCTCATATATTGGGCGGTGAAACGTTTAGTCACAGTATACAGGTATGTTCCAATTTAGTTTTTATTTTATTTCATTATTTCATTGGACACATAGGTCATTTACATATTTCTACGGATGGAGGGTTGTGTTCCTATCTAGAGTAGTTTATTTAGATCACATGTATACTATAATAGCATGAGGTGTGAGTCTGAGGAAACATTGGAATCTAGAGTATCCTTGGTGTCTTCCATGAGATGGAATTGTTTTTCTAAAACATTGTGGGGGATCATTTTTGGAGTATGTTGGAGTCATGAAATAACCCCATGTGTCTCTATGAGATAGCCTAAATATCCCCCAAGTGTATCCATACATCTTATCATCCTCGCATGGGTTGGACACTCACCCAATCATATCAACAATATCCTTGTCTATCCTCTCAGTCACATATTCTAGACATATCTCTATAAGATTATCCCATGCCTCAATACATATCTCATAATCCAACTAAACAAATAGGATAATTCCTCTCATGACATTCTTAGTCACAAAATAACACCATGTCGAACCCATCTACAATCTTATCTCATCCACATGGGAATCATCTTGGGTCCCTCGGAAACATTCAAGTTATTACTTATTGACTATAATCCTCATCTGACACACAATAGTCTTCTCTCATCAATCAACCATTATATAATTATACTCTCCAAAATCTGGTCAGAACCTCATCATAATCATGTATTATACCCCATCCCCACTAACCAGTTTCCACCCCAAGAATGATCACACCAATCCTCTTGGCATTATAATGCTAACCTATCCAAAAATACCCAATGCCAACA
The DNA here is from genome assembly GCA_963277665.1 of Viscum album. Lineage (NCBI taxonomy): Eukaryota > Viridiplantae > Streptophyta > Magnoliopsida > Santalales > Viscaceae > Viscum > Viscum album. The sequence continues at coordinate 327,643,409 of OY728152.1, read as the reverse complement.
CTAGCATCTCATCCTTCATCTCTTTCGTTGAACTCATGAATCATTAAATGGAGGAAAACATTTCATAAGACATTTTATTGATGTAGAGGGACCATCCCACTATATTATCCCACCAAGACAACAATCCATCTTCATAAGTATTTCCTCATCAAATGTTAAATGCTCAATTGCCACACCTATCACTACAAGTCCCAATCCTTTTAGGAAAATTTTACTTGATCTAAATAATCATATATTTCATACGCATATCATCCCAATTTTATGTCATATGATTGAAATCTCATATCCCAATTGATATCTTTTCCACTTGGAGACATAGTGATAGGGTGATTTCATTTCCATAAAATCACTTAAAAACCTTCTCTAAACCTTGGTATCTAGTGAACACCATATCTATAGGTTTACATTGTAATTATCTTTCCTTTCATTTACCTTTCATAGACTACATGGATCCTATAGAACATAGTTATAATGAAACCCATAGCAATCAATGACTGAATAACAATGTTAGTGTTTAAGGGTTAATAGAGGCTCTCAATACTTTCTTTATAAAGGAAGAGAAACTTAATAAATTTGATGATTAAATTCAGAAGACACACTACTTACATGATGACATTGGGTGAGGTTTCATTTATGACTTCTTCACACATTTCCTCTTGTATGTATTATTTGAGGGATGTTCTTCAGAAGGGGATAGAATATGATGTGTTAGAGGTGGCACCAGAAAAGGTGTACATCCCTTTCAAGGTGAGACCACATGTCCGATTCATATGAACAACAAGAGTAAACCATAGAGAGATGTTTATGGATTTCCTATATTATATATTGATAATATAGAGATCAATCTTGAACTACTTAGATCATTAATTTTTAGATAAGTCATAGAATCTTATCTTGTACATAATTTTTCAGGGCTCTATAACTACAAACATCAATGTCCAGTATTCACCATACATCAAAATCACTTATCATCACCATAGTTAACATCGATATAGAGTGAATCCACACCCATAAATCCAAGGACAACTTTGTATCCTAAAGAAATCATTCCAAAACATATGGTTCATCCAACTATAATAAATGGATCACACAGAGAAATTCCAACAAAGGGTTTTCTGCACCATAGGAATTACCTATCGATAATGCGTCCCCAATGGTCCATCAACTATCACAATGCAGTTCCTACCATATGACAACTAGTATTATATAAAAACCAAGTTCTATCATCCTATAGTCGAATTTACCCCGAAATGCTCAGTCCCCCCCAAAACGTGATATCACATCTCTCGATCATGATGTATAATTTATAGAAGGCATCAATAGACCATCTAAATGTCCACACATACAATTAGTCATAATTCCTTGGGTAGATCACCCACTTTCATGCACCCATCCTTATTGAGAATTGGTATACTCGACCACCCCACTCAAATATTAGGTCACTTCCATGAACATATAATGATTTAATTATATGATCATTTGTATCATGTAAAATAATTGATAAATGATTTGGTTAAGTAGAATTCAACCAAGAAGATATATAGAAATAAATGATATAGGTTATTGGTGACACAATGAGTTATTAGACTGTATAACAACCAACAAGAATTGATTAATTACCAACATAACCTATTCCTGTACTAACCAACCAATCTATCTGACAATACCCAATACCCACACTTGCATCTCATCCTTCATCTCCTTAGTTGAACTCTTGATTCATTAAATTGATTATAACCATTCATAATACATTTTATAGACTTTTAGGGACCATACCACTCTAATAACCCACCAATATTCAAATCTATTATGATATGTATTCCCTCATAATTTTCTAGATGTACAATTTCCACACCTATCACTACAAGGAAAAATCCTCTTAGGAATATTTTACTTGATCTAAACACTTATCCAGTCCATACACATTACATCCCAATTATAAGACATATGAATGAAAACTCATATCCAAATCGATATCTTATCCACTTGGATACCGAGTGTTAGTGTGAATTTTTTTCTGTAAAATCACTGAAGAACCTCCTCTAAACCTAGGCGTCTTCTGAACACCATATATATATGTCTACTATGTTAATCTATTTCCAATAATTTTCCATCCTTATTGTCCATGGCTCCCATGGATCATAGATATAATAAATACCTCGGAAATATATGTTCTAATAATCATGTTAGTGTTCAAGTGTCTATAGAGGATCTTAATATATTCTTTATACACATGGAATTCAAATGTTTTTCTATGTTGATAATTCAAAATTAGGGAGGAATCTCCACATCTTTTAATATATCCCATGATTCCCTGGATAGAACCAGTTTCCAATGAATTCAAAATAATGATAGTAATTTCTCATAAGACTCCATGAGATCTTCTACCTTTTACCCTAGAGAAGATACATATTTGTGTAATTAATAAATTGATGTATTCCCCACCTCCACAGCCTACCATAGTGCCTCTAACATGGTAGAAACATCATATCAGGCCTGATTTACCTCATCATGGAGCCTATATTGTTCTCTTACTATCTTATTTCTAATAGTCAACATGTATCATAGGTGGGAAAACTAAAATTAAATCCCATGAATTCCAACACTCTGAACATTGAATGAAATTTGGTGACTCACTAATTCCATTTCATACTGAAAGAATTCTTCTAGGGAATTATTTTGATGTTGTACAACCAAACATGAAACATCCACTAGTAATAGATTCAATTAAAAGTCCCTATTCTCCTTCCTAATGGTGACCACCACCTTCAACCTAGCATGCTGTACTTGATATTCAAACCAAATGGATCTGAGGGTTTTGAACATGTACGAAAAGTGGTCCAAATAGTCATTGAGCTCTTTAAAGGGCCCCTCTATGATCATTCATTATATATCTCCCCACACTTTTTGCCTAATTTTTCTTATTTAAATGTAGATTACACTAAACCATATCCAAGTCCTAGTCACGGAACATATATGTATTCAGGAACAAGGTGGTGAGTGAGGGACTCTTACTCACATCCATTGGTGAGCATGGTGTAGATGGCTTCAATGTGAATAGATACTGTGGCCAAAGGATCGAGGATCTCTGATCCTTAAGGAGTAATTTCCAAAATTATTGAAATAAGGCCAGTTAGTTAGTGTAAAAAAATATTGTTGTCAAATGAATAACAACTATGTTAATCGCTAAGGATTTACCTTTTCCAATAAATGTTTTAACAAGTTCTTTCACCTCATCCTTAACCCAAGGGATGATAGAAATGTGTTCCTATTCCACGCATCATTGATATATAGAGGAAACCCCTTCCTCTGAAAAAAAAATTTCTCGTAGATTTATACAGACACTACCACCATAAAGGGGTGGAAGAATAAAGAAAGGATTGAAAAGTTGATATAGACCTGATGGTATATTCAAATTCTAGATAAATTATTACCATCTACTAAGGATGCCTTCATCCTAGCTAGTTCTGTTATAGAATGTTTACCCATATCAAGAGATTCTAAGAGTGTTCACAGTCATGTCAGATCAAAATTTATGAGGAATATTTCACCCACATCATACATTTGGTTCAACCCTTCTTGGAACTCTGTAATTTTATTCTCTCCTTGGACCCTATCCAAGACAAGGGGTATGTTGGATGAATGAATGTTGTATCTCTATTGGATATATATGTTTTTCCAACTTAATTAACATGACTATAATCAAAAAAGTTAAGTAGGATTGGAAGATATACAAAATGTTTTAATGATTAAAGCTAGAAAATTCACTACTTGCTTGATGACTTTGGGTGAGGTTTTTTAGCGGAATACCTCACACTGACCTCTAGGAAAACTTATGGCTTGATTACCACTCTACATGATACATAGTGATGTCTATACATCGTTTCCTAGATCCAGCTACAAAAAAAAATTCATTCAATCCACGATCTTAGTGATTGTGAAAAACTCAATTCGAGCCCCTACCCAGCCTAGTTCTTAGATGATGCCACTTCCCCTAGAATGGGCTATATCTGTGTGAGAGGTTCACCTGGTTATCCATGGGAGATTAGGAAAAACTAAATTCATATAAGTAATTATTTCCCACTGTAAGACTTCCCATCCTTATGTACATGATCACAATCTTTATATGAATACACTAGTCTAAACAACATGGCCTAAAAATCTATGTACTCGTACTCGAGGTGTTCCTAATATTCCATAGGCTCTGAAAACATGCTATCTTAATTTTCTCCCTATTTAATTATTTTATATCTATACACTTGTTCCTTGCTTCAAGACCTTAAAAATTACAACCCTGAACTCCAGGATACATGACCTTAAGGGTTATCCCATTGGGAAAAATTTATGAGACCAGAAAATAAGCTGTTTTGTGATCACCATTAATCTTACCACTAAATCAGACCTAGAACCTATTTTTTATACCATATCTACATGATATAATATCTAACCCTAAAAGTACATGTATAATTCTAGAGGATCTTCTCCCATGTAACATCCTACCCCTAGAACATATCCACTAGGTGGGTTCTGAATCAAGGAGTCACCACTAAACCTTAGGCACACTATCCCATAGAGGATATCTATTAATAAGGAGGTTCTAGGTTCGTGCCATTGGATGACCATAACCCTTATCATATTGAACAACAATATATGAAAATAAACTAATCAACATCTATGATATAAATATTAGATCAAAAATGATAAAAATAACAAAATTAAAATTAAATAAAAGAATATAACACACACTGGTCTCCCACCATATTGGCCCCATTTATAAAAAATTTATATAAAAGGAGATAGTGACTCCAATCCATCCTCGAGTCTCACATCATCTCAATCACCAATCCATATAAAGTTCCCCATTATTATCATGTAACAATAATCCTTTACCCAATTTGATCATATATTCATGTAATAATTACTATTTGGGACAAAAGTGTCATGCCCTACTGAGCATGGTAAGAGTACAACATTGTTGGGAACCACTAATTATTTTGAAACTTAACTTGTAAATGTGTGTCTTTGCATGCGATATTCTTAGAAAAATAAATTGCTAAACTATTTATTATAAATAAATCAACCAATATTGATCCTCAGTCTCTAACATGACACTTGTGATTGACCACACCTACATCATCTTTGATGAAGTGTCTCTGAGCATGTTGTGAAACCTTTCCCACAAGTATATCATTTAAAACCAATACCAATCCTATTGGGAAAATCCAATATCAATGTAGTATGTTCAAGAAGTTTTTCCTTGGTGAATGACCCTATGAAATATTATTACAGCAAGCCAACAAATAATTCCCCCAATGAAATAAAATACTATTATGAAATTCCCATGCTCCTAGTGAAATAGAGTTTCAATGTCCATAGAGTAAATTCGATGACATTGTGGGAATTACCAAATCTGCAGTCACATCATCAAATCTAGGGGGATTATATAAAAAATTCCATAGACATGAAGGATGAAACATAGTATCATAAGAATTACACACTCATTAGGATCATGGTTGAATATATGGATCATATGAATTCCACACTCAACAGGATCAAGGTTGAATCCTTGCATCCAAAAAGATTATGTGTTTGATTGTAGTGAGTTTTTGTGTTTGATTCCTGTGATTTTGTGTCTGTATTATGTGTGATTACAGGGGATTGTAATGTGTTTTGTGATTTTATTTGTTTTTATAGTGTGTTTTCTGTGTGTTTTCTGTGATTTTTTTGAGTTTTCTTTATTATTGCAGGTTTTGGTGTGTGTTTTCTATGTTTTTCGTGTATTTTTGTTTGATTGAAGGTAGTAGGTTGCCTTCCTATTTTCATGTTTGCTATGTGTTTTCTATGTGATTGCAAGTTGCAGTTTTTATGTGACTATAGGTTGTAGTTTTTGTGTTTTTATGTGTGTTTAGAGTGAGTTTTTGTGTGTTTTTTTTGTGTTTGCAGTGAATTTTTTTGTGTATTTTCTATTTGATTATAGGTTGAAAGTTGCAAGTGTTTTTTCTGAATCACAGTGTTTCTGTGTTATTGTTGGTTGCAGGTTTCTTGTGTGTTTCTATGTTTTTGGATTGCATGTTTCAGGTTAAATCCCTACATTTGATTGCTGGTTTAATCCTTGTTTGTATAGGTTCTGGCTAGCTAGAAGTGGTTGGCTGGACGAGAGGTGGAAACTATATTTTTTTATGAGAAGAGGAAATACTAATAGTTCTATGAACATGTGGCATACATATTGAGTAGTGTATGACAACAGTTTGAGAACCACTGTTATACCTATATCCCAACAGTTTCAGTGAAACTGTTTTAATAGAGTCTACTATATGCAGTATACCAACGGTTCTTACACCATTGGTGCATACCCATAATGCCTGGCCTATGGAAACAGTTCACTGAATAGTTGCAATAGGTTTATACCAAAGGTTCACTGAACTGTTGGTCAAGTTGTATAAACCATATAAACCCTATAAACCCATGGGTATTATCCATTGGTAAAAAATTACCAATTGTTGCATTTAACTATTGGTATTTGGAAAATCCAGGGAACTATTCCAATTGATGATGTTGGAACCATTGGGATATGGATATACCCATGCCTCCTAGCCCAATGGTTTAGTGAACCATTTTGAGAGAGTATCCAAATGGTTTGGAATCATTTACCAACATTTTGTAACTGTTGGAATTGGATTTTTTTACATTAGTGAATCTCCAAGGCCCCCTAGGATTACCGAATGTGGATTCGTAATTCCACTCATGTGACTCCATATTCCCTAGTGTATAGGAGAAATGTTGTCCAATCCATCAAGATTCATCTTCCCTGACATCGCAAAACTGTCTACCATCAGAAGGCACCAGATAAAATTGCTAAAATCTCTCTGGATGAAATGGAACCATTAGACGTGAATAAGCCTTGCAACATGCACTATCTGAAGTGTCCCCAGAAGAAGATAGCTAGGTATTTCAATAAGAATGGTCACCTCCCATCCTTCTTACTAGGTGACATGGTATTGGCCTTGAGAAGGCCAATGATACAAGGAAGGAACCCACTGTGGTTGGAGCCCAAATGGGAGTATCCTTATGTCATTCACAAGGTTTACCCTAATGGTTCATACTCTCTTTTCATAATGTATGGTGAGCATATTACTCCTCTCCCCAATTCCAAATTCCTCAAGTAGTACTTCGCATGAGGGATCCCCGTCCACCATGATGTTAAACAACATTAGTATCTTACAAGGCACTAATCTGCCTATCCCAGTCCTACAAGACGCTAAACACTAAATGGTATGAGCTCAAAAACCCTAAACTATGATCCTTTTTAACTCACCTGAATAAAAAAAGTGAACGTTGAATAGAACAAATGCTTTGAGATCTACATCTTTAAAATAACATCTTTTCATCCTTACAAGAAGATGTTAAACATCACAGATTTCCAGAACTATGTATGACATTATTATAAATCTAATGGGTTATGTAAGAAAACTCGTTCTTCTTATCTATGGCCCACCCTTAGGTCCCATGACCATTCCATCCTATTGTATCATGTTCTCTCATAGGATTGATCAATTTGGTACAGACTATTTGTTTTCAATCACATCAGTCAATTTTTTCCACTCCACACGGATCCATTAAAGACACTCCCCTTCACGTCCTTACCACATGATGTTAAACTACATGACATATTCAAGAACCATGTTGTTCATGGTTAGCATCTTCATGGGATCTGTAGGAATGCTCAAAATATTTGTTTTTCTATCCATCATCGGTTCATATATTATTTCTCTTGGCCACTTGGCCTGAGTACACTCATGAAATTAGGAACGGTGTGGTTTATGTGGGCTTACTTCCACATTCATGTCGGTTTATGTTCCATTCCATACATATTCCTATTCTTGATACCCATTTTCCATGTCCATAATATATGACGTTAATCTACAATAAAGTTTTCAGAAGGACATATTTATGGATTCCCATCCTCATGGGATATGTAGGAATGACCAAAAATATCATCTTCAGGTCCATCCCTAGTTTTTAGAAACCTCATCTTCCTTATGGACCCTTGTCCTATGTTCTCTTAATGGTGTTTTATGTGGTTTGGAATTATTTCGTCATTCACATTGGGTTGACAATAACTATATAGTGTATCTCTCCCTTGAGATCTATCCATTCCCCATTCTTCCACTCATCTCCTCGAGTCGTCTACGATCAATTGGGTCAATTGATCTCAATTTAGCCCCAGAACCCTTTTGGAAACTCACCAACATTCTCAAATGCATTTTGGTTTAAAACTTAGATTGTTGGATTCCCCATGGATATGATTTCATCTATTTCCATGATCCACACCTCTATTTAGTTGTGTATTCATCTTCTTCTCCAAAAGAATGGACCCCCTAATAGTATCGATGACCGGCTTTATGGCTAACCTTCCACATTGGGCCAATATCCTGGCAGATCTCAATCAACATTATAACATACGTCTTGAATTGTGCATATGGTCAGTGGTCAATGCTAATATTTTGTTCCCATTTCAGGTCACATGGTGTAGATTTAGTGTTTCAAACAAGGTAAATTTTTATCCTCCATCGTTACACTATCCCCATTTTCCCCCAAATATTTGTCTCATGATTCACACCCCATTTCACTTCATCACGTCTAAGTAGAATTATTTCATCTATGGTGATATCCCTCCATGCACATTTTTTCATTAAGAGAAAGAGTCAATGTTTTCGTGTTATCTTAGGCTCTACATAGTTTCCCCTTACTATATATTCCATGTGTGGTGAAGATATTCTCCACCCTTATTTCCCCCATCAAGCATAGATCTCATGGGATTTGGGACATTGTCATCGTTTCTGCCATCTTGGAGGAATCTAACTTCATTATGTTCGTCCTCTACGACCTTAAACAAAACCCCCTCATCGTTTCCACATGAAATGAAACCACACAAATTTATAGAACTAAATATTGCATGATTCCCATCATTATGGGATACGTTGGAATAACCAGACATTTAATCATCGAGTCAAACCACATGTCCTCTGATCTTTTCTGGCCATTTGGGATGGGGTCCCCTCCCCCTATGGTTTCATGTGGTGTGGTGCAGACCGATGTCCTCTTTTACATCAGGTATATATTATAACGCCATGGACAATCTCTTTATAACCACATTCTTTTGTGTGTGTCCAAGCCATATGACGTTAAATAAGATGTCTGATCACACATGATTTTAAACCATTGCATCTTTTTTGTATGACGTTATAACACATTGGTTGTTCATGTCATATGACCCTAAATGATGACACTATCCACCAGGCTGAATGATAAAAAACTACAATGCATTATGGTGCCCTCACATGAGTGGACAACATGTTTGGTATCCGTCATCCACCATGAAAGTTATCAAGGCCTAAATATGGCTTTATTAATGTGGAAATGCTCTAATTCTCAGTCCTGGGTTTTCTGCTTAAAAAACCCCACATCTACACGAAAGAACTAACATGTTCAATCAAATGATGTTTATTTTGGTGCATGTGCTAGACCTACATGATAGTATTTTCCCTGGAATTGGTACTCTACCATTACACATTCAAGAACTACATGTGGGTTAATTCCCATCCTAATGGGGTACATATGAATGCCCAGACATCATGCCTTTAGTTCCGTTCCCAGGTACTTCAAATCATGTCTTCATGTTGACCCCCTAGGACCAAACCCTGTTGGAAGGACATAGTGCGGTGAGGACCTCTTGGATCCTTATTCTATTCATGTTTATGAAATCCCGGCCATGTACTTCCATTTGGGGATGTTCCTTCCATTTTTACCTATTTTTCAGATGATGTTAAGTTCCACAAAATTTTATTAACTTCATGTGCATTGATTCCAATCCCCATGGGATATGTTGGAACACCCAAATATTTCATCCTCGGGTCTAACCCTAGGTTTATCAATCCATATTTCCCTCTCCTCTTCTGGACTTATTGAAATCTATTACACCCTAAAAACATGTATATATGCACTATGGTTTATTAACTAGAGTGTTGTATTCCGCATGGACATGCTTTCATCCATTTATAGGTTTAACATCTCCCGTTATTTTGGTCTTCATCATGTTACACAACTGATAGGATCCATTAATATTTTGGATGCTCGGCTTTATGGATCTCTTACAACGTTGGGGAAACATCCTTAGGATTTTGAACAATTTTTTGTGACTTGTTCAACATTTGAATACAATCAATGATCAATCCTCTCTTTTTTCTCCTTTTCATGACAATATCATATTGATGTTGTGTTTCAAACACAGTTAGAAGATATCCTCCATCGTTACTCCACCCCCACAGAACCGAAAATATTAGTATCATGAATCATATCCCATTACATTCCATCATGTTCAAGTCAAATTTCACAAAACCTTGGTTTTATCCCTCTATAAACCCATGCACGTTAATGAGGGTGAATCAATATTGTGAAGGTCATCTTCAACTCTACACCGTCTCTCCCAGCTATGTAATTCATGTGTTTTAAAGATCATCTCTACCCATGTTTCCCACATCTAGAATTTCTCATGTGGACATAGGGATATGGGTATGGTTTGTGTATACATAGAAAACCCACACCTCATTTAATCCAAACGCTATGACCTTCAACTAGGAGAATTGGTCCTTTAGTTCATGTTTGATGAATTTAAACAATGTGTGTTCTTATGGAAATTTCTGTGCGGTTCAGAATATTTTTCCGTCATTCACATTGGGATACTTTATGGGACCACGTCACTTATTTCTTCTTCACGAATATTCAAATTTTTGTTCCATGATCTATGATCATAAACTAAGATCTTCTACATCCTTATTGTATCATGCTAAACTACATCCTCTGTGCCCAGTCAGTGTAATGATAAATTACCTATCCATTCGATGTATTCACTCAAGAGGATGTTTCCTGATTTAGTATTGACCACATTCTGTACCGCCTTTGAGAAATATGTATTACATTAATTCCATCCTCATGGGTTATGTAGTGATTCCAAGACTTCATGTATGATGTTCAACCACATCACAAGGAACCCTCTTATTCCATTCTAGCAATAGATTCCTCAAAAGTATGTTGTGTGGTGTGGAAATATTTCCACATTCATGTTATGTTTGTGTTATCCATGCAACGTACCTTTCTCAAGAGTTATTAAATTTTATGTCCTTACTGCATGAAAATAAACAGCAAAAGCTTGTCCTCAGTGCTTGATATAAAACTGAAACCCTACCTTGAACAAGTTACAGATAACCTATAACAATTATGGGATGTGTAGGCTTCCTCGGTAGAGAGGTTTTCCCCCACGAGTGTTGGTTTCTAACCACACAACATTCACGAATTACGTACATATTGATTCCCTCCCTTATGGGATACATAGCAATGCTCATATATTTCACCTCGGTCCCACTTCTTGGACCATTAAATTTCTTGGTTCCTTTCTAAAAATCATGGACCAATCCTTATGACCTTATGCTAAGAGTTCCCAGTCTAGGTAACATGTCTTAAAACTACTGATTATGTCAATGTAGTATGATGTTAAACTATGACCAACATCCTGATTATATGATGTTGAATTATTTCACGCATCATCCTCACTATATTACACAAAATTACATGCTTAGCATCCCCATTTACACGACATAAAACTGTAGACCATCGTAGGCCCCCTCCAATGTGGTCCCTTCTAAAAGAAGCACTAATCTCGATTCAAAACAATATGCTCTCCAAGTGTACATTCATCATAGTTGCGTAATTTCTGGAGGGTTGTACTTTAAATAAAAAAACCCATCATTCCATCACAATATTTTAGATACACTGAATCTCAGATACTCATTCCCTATCACATCTAAAGGAACCAACTAGTGGTTAGGATGATCATCCTAATCCCTCTCCCACCATATTTATAAAATTTTCCACAGGACATCGGACACCACTCGATGTCCAACCCCATGTTTCGAATGTAGACAACATTAAAACCTCATTTATTAGTTTCCATTTTAGGATAACGTGATGTAAATGTTGTGTTATTAATTTTATCAATAGAAATATTCTGTCATCAAGTCATTCTCCCTATGTCTCTAATTTTGGGTATCATAATTCACATTCTTCATTCCCCTTTGTTCGGATTTATTCGAACACCCCTGGAGTCATCCCAATCAAGTACTAGAGTACGTGGGAAATAGTGTTTGGGATATTATGAGGACACTATTCTCTAGTCAAGAATAGTATCTTGTTTCAATAACTATTGGTCATCATCTAGACCACATGTTTTTGAATTTTAACATCGCAGACTCATACATATAGTGAATACTTATGTATTCTTCTCTTGATTGTCACACTATGTATGAACCTTGTGATATTAGGTATTGATCGCTAATTACTTCATATTTATTGCTAGAATTCTCTAAAATAATAATTAAATCCAACAATAAGTCCATGCATGTGTTCGGAATATGAAGAAAACAAATAAAGGATTATGAGTTCAGCCAGAACATGACCCTTATGGATCTGACCCTTTGAGGGATTGTTTTGGTGCCACCACCATCTAGCATGTAGACTCAAGGGATCCTACCCACTCCATGAACTCCCTATCTTCATTAGATACTACAGAGAAGAACTAATTAAATTAATCCTACATTTAGACCTTCTCCTATTGGAGCTCAGACATTTGATATCTTTCCTATAATTGTTTCTCCTGGTCATCCACCAAATGGGCCTTCCACTATTCAATGATCTCAGAATAGCTTGTGAAAAAATATCCCCTTTCATTTTCATTCTCTTCAAGTCATCAAGAATCATTATCAACATTAATAAATGTATGGGTATTATATGATTCCTTTAGATACTAGGAAATTTTGGAACATTGGCTACTCTCCTCTATCATCTCATCCATATAATCACATATCATTATATGAAAATGGTGAAAATCAACCCCGCCGGCAAAGAGAAAGAATAGCCATTTGTGAAGTAAACCCATACAACTCAACCATTCAATATGCGACAGACTAAGAAAGTGTTTGATAAAATTCCACACCTTATATAATTTCATTCGACTCTCCTCAACCACTTCAGGATCAGATTCATTCATCTCCTTAGGATCTACACGCCTATACTAAAAAAACATTGCAAGGAGTTTAATAGAAGGGTCCTCTTCTAACACTCATTCCTCTTCAACCACATCACCATAAATGGCCACGATATCTAGCCTTGTTGAAGAATCACCGATTATTTTAGCTGCTTACTAACCGGGATTTAGGGTAGGATCAACTTGAATTGTTGGCTCTGTTAGAGCTGTTGCAATCACTAGTAGGGCTCCCAAAGATGCTCCAAACATGACAGTTTTCCAAGACTCATGCCATATGATCACATCATTGGGAACCAATATCTTGTTCAGAAGAGTCCTCCTATAATATAAGTGACACTACATAGGAACAAACACACACATTTTAAAAGCAGTAGTGTCTAGTGCCTGAGTAACGGTAGGATCTTCCACCAAAAGAGATCCATCAGCACTTGTTAATTCAATAATCTGAATAGGCTCCCTATGGACGGCTGGAATATCTTGAGATTCTATAGTCTCTATTTCAACCCTTCTGTTTGGTTCATCACTTCCCACTTTAATCATGGTTGGTCCTTCGATCGCTTCAACCATGGTCAGTCCCACAACCAAGTCGATCTGAAATATAGGCTCACAAGGATGTTCTTCCACATCCATGGGTATATCATTATCCCTTGTAGGAATGGCATCCATGATCTCATCATTGATGTGTTCCTAAATAGGGAAAAGTATGGTCAGTGGATTCAAACAATTAAAAGAGAAAATCCATTATATATAAGAGTTGAGACTCACCTCGAGTTGTTTGGCCAATTCCGCATCAGAGCCTGGATCTCGTCACTCTCACGTGGGCTTCCCTAGAGGACAGTTGTTTCATGAGGTCTCTCACCTCCAAGACCTTCGCCCCAACCACCAATTATATATCATACTCTTCTCTCTCTTTTATTTCTTCCCATTCTTCCTCATATCCTTCCTACCCTTCTTCTACATCTTCCTCATTGTTTCCATCCTCAGACGATAACTTTTAATGTTCATGCTCCTTGCCATGCATCAATTTCACTCAGAGAATAAGTTCATCATAATGCGCTCATTGGGATGTGTTTATATACATGGTTGTCAGTTATACATGTCAGTGATGAATGTTTACCCACTTTTCCTCCAAAATACCTCATATTTATGGTTAGTCAAACCCAGTGCGCACATGTCTCGGACATAGTTATTCGGTGGACATATATTTTCACAGCAGCCTCTAGGGGGACTATAGAGATGGGAGAATGGTGTTGTCAGTCATCTTTAGGGGTTGCCTTAGATTCTTCTTATGGAGTTCCCTAGTTGGCCCATGAGTCCACCCATGAGACCACCCCTCTTTAGCTGCCGGATGTGCATTCCCACCTCACGATGCTCCATCCAACAATGATCAATCCCACATCATTCATGACGCCTAGATTATTCATTGTCTCTCCTCCCCAATTGTATGATGTGTGCGTCCCCTCTACCCTAAAACCACACCGACTGCCTTGATTTTCCAAAAACATTTCTGCAATATCAGTTCTGGGTAGGTTTTAACCTAATGATCGAGATACTATGTTTATTGTCCAGTAATGATCTTAGTAAGGGAATGTATAATTTCTTCTTCAAAACTATCAGTCATGAATATGAGCCATAGTTGATGAAGCATGTAATTATTTCACTCTTCTGGAACCACTTTATATACATTATTTTTCATCTAATTCATGTAGGTGTATTTCCTGTCAAACCTCATTGAGACATACTATTCGTAGAAGATGTTTCCATTAATCTGGGATACCAGCACACTGCCCCTGATGATTTTAAGGTACTCTCTATTCTCAAATGGCCCTTTAACATCATCTACCAATGGCCCAACTGGGGTATGAAATTGATGAATGTTGACGTTTTCATGGTTACTAATCATGAGTTTGATCCCTTCTCCATTGAGCGTTAGTGGGAAAATTCTAGAAATTTTTAAGAGGGATGGTTTTAGACTATCACCTAGAGGTAGTATGGCATTCAAGAAGTCATACCCACTATAGTGATTGAAAACCCAACCATGAAGAATCTAGAATGGCCTGCATATCCTCTTGGGTGTACTCCTTTTAGAAATCTATCCCAGAATTTTGTACACCCCAACCAATATGGGAACTCCCAGAACAACCTTTTTCATGGCCCCCATGATTCCAGCCATCACTAACATTCATGGATGAAACACCCATCCTCATATCCCTCACTGGATGTAGCCACCCACTCAGAAATGTTTCTAAGAATGCAGAATTTTGAATATTTGGGTCCTGACATTCATTTGGACCAAATCCCCATGATCGGTACATGCCTACTTTAAGGACCATCTAATATAATCTTTCATTTCCCCTCAACAATGCGTTTGGGAACTACTTCCCTCATCTTGGAATTTTTACCACATTTTCTGGATCAAAGGCAGATTGATCCACCCTGAATAGGATATAAAATTTAGGATGTACATGATTAAAACCTTCTCTTATGCTAGCTTCAACATATTCCTTATTAGAATAGTGGTGCATGTCATATCCCCCCAAAAGTTCTTTCTTGGATGGAACTCATTGCATTGGTACCCTTATATGGTAATTCCACCAATGTAATGAATGTATTATTGATTAATGATTTCCTCTCGTGGTGGAGGTGGAAGGTATTCATGTTGAGGGACCACTGACTAAACCGCTCTGGTACCAGGTCTTACTGATAGTAGAAGTGTAACTGTGATGTCCACACATCCTAAAAAATCACAATAGACTATGGCTCTACACAAAACACATCACATTTATGGAACACCTGGTACTCCAATTCCCATTCACTCATAAAATTTCTCCCATTCCTGATGTCCCATTCCTTCTAACCATTGGTCTCATTAGTAATTATGCATATGAAGGTTCTTTCATAGTGAGCTGGAGATTCTTCCGGATCCAGATCACTCCACACTATATTCCTAGTCTTTATATTGAAGACGTTAATGACCATATTCTTTGTTTCCCGAGTAGGGTGGCCATTTCATGTGATGTTAAACTTTGGGAGGATATCCTCGTTTGTTATCACTAATTGTGGTGTATCAGTATCAAATCCTACAATCATCTCCTCATTAAAAATACAGAAGTTCTATATTGGTAGACTTTCACATAGAACATAATCCTTTAAAGAAAGTGTCATCATACCCAAAATCATTTGATTATTGGACATGACTCTTCTCGTATGAATAATCTTGCGGTATTTGATCATCTGGGTCCTCCTTGCTATAGTGGTAGCTTCCCTCTCAGCCTTATTCAGTTGAGAAACCTTTTATGTTAGGTCCTAAATTCACCATGGGAAATTCTTGAATGAATAGGGTTTCATCGCATAAAAAAATCTTCTTCACGCAAGATGTGATTGGGCATGAAATTTTTTATCTAAGATAGGTGCACCCAAGAATTGATAGTAGTGTTAAAGGGCCCAAGGGAGCAGGCACAATTTAGAACCAATGCAAGACCTTTAGTGCACAAGATCAAAGGCTCTCATAATACGAAAATGTCAACTTGGGGACTCCCTGGCATTTTTATAGGATTGGAATGACCCTTTCACGCATGTAGAAGTGGGATTCATGCTGAAAGGCAATTTTTGTGTGCACTGAAAAGAAGTTTCTCTACATTTTTTCGTGACCCACAGAATCCAACTTTCGAGTCCACTTCAACACAGATTATTAGGGGGTATTTGTTGGTGCTAAATTTAATTTATGGACATGAAGGAACAGTGTTTTGCAGACCAAAGGAATATTTATGATTACTGGGCAAACCCAATATGCCCTAAGGGAGTTCTACCCTTGTCTTAAGAACCATGTGCAAGATTAAAAACCTAACACAATATGTTTCTTCCACAATGCAAGGTTAGAAGGAATATTCCATGGATTCCTTTTAAAAACTAGACATGTCAGTGGTGTGGAAGAAGATTTACCGGCTCCTAAGATTCAAAAATGCACACAAGATCTTCGACATCCAATGTGATGTCAAAATGTCCCTTGGATGAAGAATATAATGCATATTTCCCCTGAAATTTATGCATATAAATAGAACTGTACCCCCACATATTAGGGTATGTTTACAGAATACAAACCGATGATCTACTACGCTAAATAAATCCCTTCTACGACTGCACTAAAGACATGACCTCAAGGTACTAGATCTTGCGCAACAGGTCACACAGGGGTCCTCGTTTGGGTGGGCCAACTAGTGTTTGGTCCTCACCAGTTTACATTTACTCTAAGGAATTTGTGAGAAAAATATTTCTCTTGTGCGCAAATTTTCCCTTATTTCATTCTAATCATTCACGTAGGGTCACCACTTGCGCACATCCACTTTTTTGTCCACAACATCCAAATCCTTATCATAACCCCTCTTCTTGCACACACCCCTTCAATCTTGAATTATACTCTCCTGGTGCGCTCCATGTGTCATCCATACTCTATGGAACCATGTTGTATCCCCTATTATGAAAGAAAACCTTTTCATGAACATACCTATCCCATACAAACCTTCATGTTTGTACGAAGTGATTACACGGTCCCTTTGTTGGTGCTTCATGTTTTGTTGTCTGGCCTTATGCTTCTTCGCATTAGCCCACTAAAGTATATTTCTTCTTTTTAGGGCCATAATAATGTTCTCCCCTAAATATGTCACTCCAAAAACCCTTCCCCATGTTGAATTACTAATGCCTTCCCATCACTGAGGTTTGAAGTGGGCCGGATAGGTATGTCGAAGGGGTGAGGAGTGGATCTTCTTCTTCTAAGCTACTGGATGTTAAAATAGCAAGAACCCATGTCCTAGACACAAGACATTAAACTATGATGTCCACATGTGTACTAGGTCCTAGAGGATAATATAGGGAATGGGAATGGGTTCCAACTTTCTCTCTCTTTCCTTATGAGCTTTTTCACCATGCGCACCTCATGTAGTCTCCACATAAGCCCTTACACACTTTGATAGCATGTTTCAGGTATGATGACCGTATCCTCCTCATATGTCTAGACACGCTACATTCCCATCGGGCCTCCCTCCCAAAATATTTCCAAATATTCATCTCCCAAGACTGCTAATCATGCACAATCCCCACTCCATTCCTCAAATATGATCCTTTCATGATGTGATTGTAGGACCATTATTGCCTCTTGTTTCTCACAATGAGCATGACTCGTGTGAGCTTAGATTTAATAGTGACCATGAAATACTCTATGGGATTCCATAGTGTGTAATACCTAGCCCCCCATACTGAATTATGTAGACTTTGATCTTTTCCCATTCTAGTTGAGGTACCTCTGAAGCCTCTTAGAGGTTCAAGCCGATCACCCATCGGTCCCGACCATTTGGCGTTGGTTTACCCCCATCCCACATGATGTTAAATGGTATGATAAATTTTTCCCACATGAAATAAAACCGTATGATCTTGAACTACATGGGTTTTGATCCCTTTCTCCTAGTCAGGGTATATAGGATGCCTCTTTGGGTTTCAACCTTGAACACTAGAAAACATTGATGTCCCCTTTTTTGGGACCCACATCTCTGGTCCGTCCCTTAGTGGCATCAAAACAACTCCCAAGCAGCTTACCATGCGTAAGCCCCACACTCAACTAATACTCCTACAACAAAGAGTGCCCCTATTGCGATGGGATACTAACCACGTGTAATCCGCAACATGCATCCGATTTTTTTTCCATTTTTAAAACCTCAATAATATACCCCCATCTCCAAACTACATGGAATTTTATCCTTTCCCTCTCCAGGAATGATATGTAGGAATCCACCTTGTGGTTCAATCCGATAACTAATATCTCATTCTGGACTTTCCCTTGGGCCTTTGTATTTTGGGAAGGTCAGGCCTCTACCTGGAGGTTCTACATCCTTCAGGTCCCATCCATGCATCCATTCTCTTATGTTGCCTCCTTAGGTTACTCATCCCCCCATACTATGTGGAAATTGATCATTTCCCTCTCCAAGAAAGGTAAATAGGAATCCTCCTTGAGATTCAAGCCCATTACTCATTTTCCATCCAAGTCTCCCCCTTGAGTGTTTGTGTTTTAGGAAGGCTAGGCCTCAACAGAGAGGTTTTACATCCTTCAGTTCCCATCCATGCATTTGTTCTTATGACCCGACTCCTTTGGTTACTCATCACCCTTTCGAACATTGTGGACTTCGATTCCCACCCACTAGGATATGATGGAATCATTTATGAGGTTAATAACAACACCACTAGCATCTTCACATCATTTCCATCCCATTCATCTTATCAATGTTGTCAAATAATCTATGATCCACCCCAGTTTTACTCAGTCTGCCATATCCCAATGAGATCATGTCATCTACGTCCTCACTGCTCCTAGAACTACCTGGGCTTCTAACCACATGTAATCCCCAACATGATTTTTGGTATTCTATAATGTACAGCCTAATCCCATGATTCAATTTCATAAACCATGCAGGTTTTGATACATGTCTTCTATACATGGTACATAGGAGGACTCCACGAGGTTCAATCCCAACCATTAGTAAACAATGGTGTCCCCTTTGTCGTGACCCAGTAATCTTTGAATCCATCCTCATTGGGTTTCTTTATAAACCAATATGTTAAGACTCTTAGGGGATCCCTATTATGGATGTGTCCATAAGATCGACCCCCATTTGTTTTCTGATTGTTTGATTCGTCCCCCCACGATATTAAACTGGCGGCATTCCTGGTGTAAAAAATGGGAAGATGAGGAAAACATCACAGACATGCTTATGTCATACAATTCCCCGCACTCAACGTGGGATTCCTTAGGCTTTAGCTCTCTCTAGATGCCCGGTCAGAAGGGGAGGAGAACCAGATGTACCAATTTTTTAGCACCTAGACATGCTAGTGATGCCCAATGTGACAACTCCTAAGACTTAAAGTTACTTTACTGACATTTCCCCATGGAATGTCTTGACATAAGCAGGGTAATCAACCGAAATCCACAAAGATGTGGCACCAGGAACAGTTTCACAAACCATGTCAAAAATATATGAGGGAGAATCGATGTATAAGACAAATTCTAAGGAAGAATCCTCATAGGGAGAGGCCAATATCCCATCATCACATTTCAATCAAGGAGAAAACTTCCCTTAATAAGCGATAGATACCACCCGCCATTGGAAAGCAGGAATATGGGGAAAAAAACCAGCATGAAGTAGCATGACAACGTACACCCTGATAGAAGAATTGGAAACAATATACACATTATATTGTCTTATTTTTCACGTTTTTTTTCAAAAAATGTAAATTTTGTGATGAATAGTGAGAATACAGTTTTTTGTTGGGAATTGACTTTACGTTTAAATTATTTTCAAAGTTAAATTATATTTTAGAATAATATTAAAGTAAATGAAGTGAAATTATATTAAAATATAAATAAAATATATCATTTTAATCAATTTATTATTGAATTTTATTTTAAAATATTCTATACTTATGTGAATTGATTATTTGGAAAACTGCCTATTAATGTCATCTTCAGTGTAATTTTAAATTGAATTATATAAATTCTATGAATTGGATTTGGAAAAATAAATTCCATGTTTTAAATTATAAGTTTTTATATTATATAATAATTTTAACTTATTTTTTTATCATAATGAATAGTGGAAAATATTAAAAATTATTTACTAGTGTTAAGGTTAAAATGGGATTATAATGGGGAAAAAATAAAAAGATATTGTCTAAAAATGACCCGAAGTATTTCTAATTCACATTGTATGGTCATATTTTTACCTTTTATATTCTATGGTTCTAAAATGTCCCATTTATATCCATTTGACATGTTAAAAATGTGATTTTAATTTTTTCTTTTTTAAAATTCCATACGTGTCTTCTCGCCCACATATAAAAGGAAAACCCCTCTACACTCCTTCAAATTTGTAAAAAACCATTGGGATGGAAAATAATTATCCACATCACAATCCAAATTCACTCCCCTAATCCTATAAGACATGGTATGGTCCGAAAGATATCCTATGATGGATTTTTGGGCAAACCAATAGAAGTTGTTAGAAAAAGAGGTAACATCCTTAACCGAGCATTTTATATTATTTATTAATCCACCTCATCAAAATATTATGAAACCTAATTGATATAATTAAAAATATTATATTATTTATATTGAGATTTTTTTAGTTAAAATTATTGACCTGAAACGATATCCTCCCTATTCAAATGGGAAATGATACTATTGTTTATGTGAATGTCAGACTACCACCACACAAACTGACATAATTTGAATTTAATTTCGACTTCTCAAAGACATATATATGAAAATACATATAGTTTATATATTATAATAATTAAATAATTATACTTATTTAATTATAATATCACACATATATTCTTAATTTCATTGTAGATAATATGATAATGTTACTCCTGTGTACACCAGACTACAACCTCGTGAGACGATGTGCTTCATTTTCACTTACTCATTAAATAGAGATTAATAAGGATTAATATGATTTTTATATATGTTTATAAGGAAATATTACCTATTATGGCTAATAAATATATCATATTATTTATTACCTTCTCATTCATCGAATAAATTATAATGTCCCTTGTGTGTACAATGGACTACCTCCTCACGAAGTAGTGTGATTTTTTTATTACCACATCCAATGGGTGGTATGTGTTACAATATTTTAATAAATAATATTAATTATATGATATAATTATAATATTGGAATTAAAAAATAACTCTTACCTTCCTTCCATAATTATCTTAAAAAATTGTAACGTTATGAATCCGTATGTATGACGACCATATCCATGATTGTATCGTAGTAAATGTTTCGTAACCATATTTCATTGTTGGAATAAAAAGTTTAATATAGATATAAAAATGATAATTATTTTATGAATACTATTTTCTATATTATGAATTTACAAACACTTTCACCCTGTCAACATACCAAAGTGAATTTGGAAATATGATTCTTTTATTATTAAAATGTATGATATGGAATTATTGGGTAAAGTAATTGAGTATGACATTGTAATAATTAAAATAGAAGGAATAATAAACATGATAAATATTATTATGAAATTAATTAATTAACCTCTTTTTATTATTCAAGGATATTGGGAAGACATTTTAAAAATTAGGCTCAAGGTAAGGGATCTCTCTAAACCACCCTTTCCATCAGGTTATGAACATTCAATATATAATTTACATTATCTCTCCCTTAATGTTTTGAAATTATTAGAAATTATATGTAAATTCATATCACAACTCTTACTATATTATTCTCCCTTCATTTGATACAGTAATACATTCGTTTATATCTTTTCTCAAAGTCCTTTGTTTTGGAAGTTTCTTTTTTTCTGATATGAAGCAGGGTTATGAATCACATTTTATTTTCTTAGGAAATTATTATGTTATGCCTAATGATTTATTACATTATATGGAATGGGTAGATCATTAATATATTATGATTGGTGTTCCTAGAAATAACATAGATGAATTGGGTAATATTATAGTCGTATGAGACGTCATGTATGTGATTAGGGTGTAAACCTATTCTACAATTGGACATTTTAAACCATGTGATATTATATATGCAGTTACCCTTGACTCACATTTATATCATTATATATTTTGTTTCCATGGTTCCTATATTATCATGATCTTATGATTCAACTCTATATATGTTATTATTCCACTTTATTTCTCATGGGTCTTCTCTTTTATGATTTCATTTTGTATCTTTGACTGATATGTTATGCTTCCTTATCATGTATATTACCTTTTTGGTGGTTTTGTCTCAGGCTTTCTTTATGTATCCCACATGTTATCTCATGATGTTTTAAGATATAAAATATATTTTATGATCCCACTATAGAGAATAAAATAAGGATGCCATGTTTTATGTTCCTTTTTATGTAATATAAATCCAATTTTCCAAAGACGTTATGCCTTTATGATCCATGTATTATTTTAATGGTTATTTTTGGTTATGAATAATATAATAATATGAAAAAAATCCATTGGACTCCATAGGGGATGGGAGAATTTTTTTTGATACAAACATCAACATTACTTTTGGTAGCACATTTTTACAAGTTTATTCCTCTTTACTATAGTAAATGAATTTTTAGAATTTTAAATTTTTAACAGGGTATCAAGATTTAAACCATTGTATTCAATTTAAATGAACAAAACTAATATTTATTTTATCACCTAATTTAAACCTTCTAATTTAAAATATAAAAAACGTTTTTTCATATGAAATTTATAGTGGTGTGCAAATTTTATTTTTAAAAACCCATTTAATAATGTAAAAACAACTTTCATACAAAATATGTTTTTCAGATTAAAAAATATGTATAAGGTAAAATTTGTAAGGTTATTTATTTACATGGAATAAATTGATTTATTGTAAGTAAATAAACTATATGAGGCTTTAAAAAAATCTAAATGTCGGATCTCACCTCAAAAACTAGAAATTAAATGAAATGATTGAAAATAGTTTTTTATTAACGTAACATTTTACTCTAGTTATAAAAATGTGGGGGATACATTTTATAATTTCAAATAATATGTTGAAATGAAAATTGGTATATCTTAAATTCATATTTGATATCTTAAAATGTTTTTAAATATCTAGGTCATTATTATATTATTATAAATTGATAAAAATTATATATTTCAAGAAAATAGTCATTTTTGATTAAATCCAATCATTACATTAAAAATAAAAAAAATTATACTAATCAAATAATTATATGGGAAATTAAAAAATGATAATTTTGTAAATTTAAATTTAATATTTTTAATTTTTAAATAAATTCAAGAATAAAGTTTTTTTAGAGTGTGCATTGTGAAAAAGTTTTTGGATGTTTTTATTATATACAATAGTAGGGTGTTTATTATTACAATCAAACACTGAGAATTTCCTATAGTTTGATAAAATCATATCAACACATGTGATCTTACCCCATATCACATAGAAGGGAACCAAAATATTTTACGAGGCCAATATAGAATAATTGAGATAAATATAGTGGTATAAAAAGGATAATATATGAGTGACCAAGATGATGTATCTTCCAATTTCTATTTCTACCACCACCACAAAGATGCACGCCCTTACTCTTCATTTATCTTGGACTAGAAATAAATACTCCCTGAGGAATATCCGCATGAATCAAACCAGCTAAACAAGGATGTCAAACATGTAAGTGATTTCCCATCCCTAGTTTTTGAACATCCATTTATAAATAATTGGCCAATAAGAACCTTTGACCCCACAAGATTCAATTGATGGGAATGTATTGGGATTGTTAACTAGTGGGTAATATAATCTCTTATTAACAAATAATTTGTCCGAATTTTTAAAAGGTACTCCATATCCAAGATATAGATCTTTTCCAATGACTTATCTGGAAAATATAAAGAGTCTCCTTGTGATGAGAGGAGTTTTTTCAACCTCATCTTTAGAGGATGACAGGGACAGACATTATTCATACATGTTTTTTATGTTAGGTGCACCACTAAACCTATCAACATTTGAAATACTTATGAAAAAAAAATTATACATCAAATGGAATGCGTTAGAATGAAAACATCTTCAGGTAACAAAGTCCAACATAAGTAATTAAATGTAGTACTTGTACAACCATTAAACACAAATAGTCACATATAAGCCTATTCACTTTAATTTGATATCAAACCTCTTGCTAGTGAACCTTACCTAGATTGTAGGTCCCCATACTATTATTAATATCGTCCTTGATCAATGACCCCTTCTAGATTATCACATGAATTTTTTATCTGATATATGAACTATTTTCACAGAATGTATTTTGATTCTAGATGATCATGGATAGAATAAGGATCCCCGTTTGGGGAGGAAACACCAGAGAATCATTCTACAGGCCAAACCCTTATACAGGTAGCCATTCGTATTGTAGATACTCTAATATATTCATCCTCATAAAGATTAAAGTATAATCAAGAGATGATTGAATGAACATACATTGGTTAGTTTCCACATTGGTGACAATGGAGTTCTATTGAGGCATAACCTCTTCAACATCATTTTTTTAATAAATGTGCATCCCAAAAAGAATTTTTTTTGTTTACGATACTGAATGGGGTTAATATTAGATGTGGGTGGATAAATTATAAAATTTCATGTGATCACATGATTTATATAAATTCATGTGATCCCATAACTATAAAAGTGGTTACATGGTTTCATGATTCATAAAGTTTAATTTTATCACATGACCGTTGGGAAATCACATTATCACAAAAAGATGTAGGATATGTGACCATATTATATATCTAAGAGACATATTGTTTTTTTTCATGTGATGCTGGTTATGTGATTTTTTTTCATATGATGATAGTCACATGATATAGATCGCATGATTGATTTACATGAATAAGATTATACGATGTTCTCAGATGATGGAAATAAACTAATGTGGTCTAGAGAACTATGTAGTAAGTGTGATGGAATCCCCTCAACCTTATATTTATATGATTAATTAATTGAATAAAAAAATAATCTTGGAATAACAAAGGAAATTTTAAAACCCAAGTAGAATTCTCCATTTCAATTTGTACATTTATTTTGAGGGTGAAACCTATAAATTTTTAGTAGAAAAATTATGAAATGAATAAGTAATGAAACAAAATTAAAAAATACAATTCCAGTACAAAGGCACATAAAAGAGATATCACCCTTCATTCCAAATCATATGACACATTTATATTCATGAAATAATGTTACAAGATCATGCAACCATCAAAGAATCTTGTGATGCCCCAGATTCATGTGATCACATTATCCCTGTCTTCATTTGATTTACATCAAAAGTGGATTCCCATGGAGGAACCTCCTTATTTCATCCCTTTATCTTACGAGGCCCCAGAGATATTTGGTCTCCAAACTCCAACTGATTCACAAAACTAACATCATATAAGGCTCTACATGGTGGAACCTTCTCAAAATCACTCTTCATAATGTGACACCCCTAGGGATATAAAATTTCTGAATCTCATGGGATCATGTAACTCCTCCAGATATTGTGAATTAGTTTTTCAGAATTAATTTAATCATTAGAATATTTTTCAATTGTCATCAAACTAAAAATTGTTTATTTTAAATTAATTTACAATGTCTGGATAACATTATAGGAAAAAATATGTTAATAATGCACAAAACAGAACATAAATTTTACTTTCTCTACATTTAACATCCATGTTAGAAACGACTTCATGTACGCAACACCAAACAACAACTTTGTGTATGTTACACGCAACAGTCATGTTTCTAAAAACATCATTTTACTGTTATAATTATTTAAATGGGTTAATTATAACCAAGCTGTTAAAATAAATAACACGTAAAGTGAAAATTACTTTTAAAATATTTTTTATAGTGGTTTTATAGAAATAAAATATATTTATAATGAAATATATAATTTTTGTTAAAGACATGAAATGTATTAAAAAAATTCTCAAATAAACAACATTTCACATCCTTATATAAAAATACATAAATAAGGTTTTGATACTAATATAATTTTAATTTGATAAAATAAACATAATTTTTGAATTTTTAATTCATAAATTATCTTAGAATTAATTTTTGGGATTTTTTTGTGATACTTCAATTTTTGATGAATAGTGAAAGATACTGCTTTTTAGTTAAAAACAACCATTTAGTTTTAATAATTATTAATGTTGTGTTATATTAGAAATTTGTTTAATGGTCACATTAGTTCAAAAATACATCTATTCATTCAATTTAGGTCATTATAATCAATTTCACTATGAAATTTAATATAAAAACGTAATAAACTTTTTAACTTCTTTCTACCAAAAAGCCCCATAAATCGGTCTTTTCTATGGGACATTCAATAATCCTAATTTCTCCACATCAATGAATTGAATTTAAAATAAAATAACAAAAAAAAAATTTAACCAGTATAGTATTTTTAGTCTAATTATATCACGTAGATATTTGACCAAAATTATTAGTAAAAGTGTTTAAAATTAAACACAACGATTAAGGTAAAATTAAGCTTAATTAGGGAATAAACATTAATATTAGGGGACCAAATGAACTCTAAAATTCTCCAAAATAGATTTTATGGAACTCGTTATGCCATATACCATCCATTATTGATTTAGGTTGGGTTTTTATGACTATTTTATATGTAAGAACATGTGTACACCAAACTTGTTTTCAAAAATTCCAAGTGAGTCATTTTCCTTCCCTTTAAAGGCCACCACCTATCCCGCTAACTCACACATCCCAAACCACATATTCTTGGACATGAACTACAAAATAAAATTCCAAAAATACACACTTTCTCTTAGAATCCTTCCCTATGTAATATGTAAATCCATGTAAGCCTTGAACCAAAAGGAGTTACTGGGTCTAGAGGTAGTATCTTCTATAAATGCCTTTATTTTATTTTCATTATCCACTAACGAAAATCTCTTTATGTCATTCATGTATAAAAACAATAAGTATCATAAAAATTCAAGGATGTTTTAATGATATGTTTTAATGATATGTTTTAATCCTACACTTACTAACACCTCTATCTAATGGGTAACAAGCATACTATTTACGTGTACGGTGAACTACAACCTCACTAAATGATGATTTTTCATTTTTCCTTTACCACCTCTCATTGTGGTAATTATGAGGGAATATATATATATATATTATATTGTATTTATTATTTATTTATTCTTATATATTTCTTTTACAACATATATCTTTTTTACATTCCATTTTGTGTTAATACAAAAATTTCGTTTGAGGAAGTGTGGACAACCACCTCCTCAATGTTATATGATTCGTTCATACACCACATGAAATGTATTAAGGATGGGTTTAGTGAATATATATGATATATATAATATAATTAAGATAAAGTAATAATTATATATATATATATATGAATATATTTGTTCTATATTATTTCTTTCAACAAGATAGTTAAACTAAAATAGCGTTCATGCATATGTACAACCTACTGCCTCCAAAGACGGTGTAATCCGTTTCACACTTATATATTTTATATATTATTATTACAAAAATATACTATTATAAGAGATATTTATATCATGTTTTATATTCTAAATATCCTGACATAAATTATAAATACCAATGATATAATAAATTAATGCATATGCGAAGAATAATGTGAAAATTTCCCAATGTGAAAACTTAACAAAAGATTTTTAACAAGAGGGTAATATAACCTCAAAATAATACCATATATGATATTATATATAGTAATATGTTTCAAAATAATATTTATAAATAATTCATATTTTTTAATATATGTTATTTGAACAAGTTTGATGAGAGTCGAGATACTTGTTAAGAGGATTTCATCTCACTTTTTATTTCTGTGACATACATTATTTATTCACCACCCATTACTTTTGTGAGGTTTGTATACAAAACATGGTTGTATTAAATTATTATTATAATTAAATTTATGGTTATTTAATTATTCATTTTCAGATATTTATTTTTTATGAGGTTTCTAATTCAAATGATACCAAATCAGTAAGATAGTTTTCTCTCAGTTTGCCTTCATTAGTACACATGACATATTATGAACCTATATTATCAAATGAGGTGTACCTAATTCAATTGAAATGTTATATCATTAATATAATTCATTTAAGGATATTTTAAGCCAAATTTATTATCACTTTATTACATGGGGAATATGGTTCAATGTTATCAAGTGGTAAGTATTTATTGAAACAATAAAATCATTTTTTGAGATTTTTTATGTTTATTTTTCCATTGATGAAATTTTAGGATCTATCCATTGACAGAACTCATACATATTCTTATCCATGGGTTATTAATGATATATTAATATACTGGTACGATTTTTATACACTTTCTACATAATATTGTTAATAAAGTGTTTTTAGGAAAGCCTAACTTCATCCTTTTTTGGTAAGAAATCTATGTTCCTTCAAAACCATGTTTTCTAAAAATGGAATCCAAGAATGTTGTAACATTCTCTAAAAATATATAAAATATATTTTTTCCGTTTTTTCTTTTACTAATCTATTCATGGGAATCTCTTTGTCTCTTTCTGAATGAGGTAATTTTATATCCTTTTTACCGTGAAAAATGAATATTCTTTTTACCTCTTATGGAAAGTATGGATTTACCCACAGTCGTTTCTTTAAAGATTAAATTTCATTTCTAAATGGATTATTTTTACAGAAATGTTTTTTAAATTATATTTTGAAAGAAAAATGTTATTAAAAATTATTCAATCTTCTTTTATATATTTTCACCAAAAATTTTATTCAAACGTTTTTCAAGATTAATTAATTTGTTTTCAAGGATTTTTATTTTCAAAATGTTTTTTATCCTTATTTATAAGTATTCAAATTATTTTCAATGAAGTGTTTTCAAAAAAATCATTATTTGTTTATATTTTTTCAATGTTCTTTAAAATAAAAATGTTTTTAAATTTGGATGTCATTTTTTTATATGTTTTTAATGAAAAAAGTTTTTTAAAATGATTTCAATCATTCTTTATAAATTTTCTGGATATTTTCAATGAAAATAATTTTAAAATGGTTTAATGTATGAAAATTATTTTTTTTAAAGAAGAGAGGATATTTTCCTCCAGAATATTTTTTCAAATATATTACAAATTTATTTTCCATCTAATATAACATATGTTGATGTCATTCATTCACTTCAAGGAAATTATCTAAAGGCTCCATTCATATTCCTTCTATGAATGGGTTATGATTAATATCATGGTCTTTATGAAACCCATTTCTCACTCATAGGTTATATGTTTATGAAATTTGTTTATCCTTCACAAGTTATACATTTGATGAAATGATTATGAAACCTGAATTTTTTTCCATAGGTTATGATATGTTAACATGTTTATGATACCAATTTCCTTGAAAGGGTTATGATATGATTGTTTATGATTTTGTGGAAAATATATGTATGATTTAATTATAACATGTGTGGGACCTATATCTCTCTCCAATTAATTGGGTAAATATTTTTTTCTCATGATATTGAAATGGATGAAATAAGAAATAAACTCGGTTCAGTATTAGAGGGATTGAACAAGAAATGAAATCAGTTCATTATTACAAGGTTGGAATGATAGCAAAACAACGTTCAATAATTCAAGTATGTAATGGGTTGTGAACACGATTTAGTAAAATAATTTTTTTCAGAATGATGGCCTATGATGCAATACATTGACAACTATAGAAATAATTATTTATCCTTATGTGTTTGCAAAAAATTCCACTTTTAATGTATATGTTATTCATTGATGGATTATGTCCATTATTTCCTTATGATTCATGTATTATGAGCTTCCAATCTTTATTATGATCTCTAATATTTAGGGAATAATATTCAAATGTTCTGTGAAGTTACAAACCCTTTTGTGCATGTCATTCTTATGCATTTCCTTTGTTTACCCTTACTGAGCATTTGAGCTCATACATTTCTTATTTTCCATTTCCCCATGTTATTGAGAATGGATTTATTTAGAAGTATAAATGGAAGAGATATTTATGGGGTGGGGGTTAATATATTTCACTAGGATAGTATATTTTGATTCCATGATTCCAAAGACACTAAACTATTACGGTATTTAGGAATGTATTCTTATAATGTAAGGAATATTAATCTAAACTGATGTAATATCCATGAATGCTAAGCTCAGGTCACTATAGTTTCTATCAGAGGAATTGTTCAATCAACCTTTGGAATGTAGTATTAAAAAACCTTAGTCAGATCTCTTGGTATATTTATAAGGATATTTCTAGGTATGTATCCAAGTATAAGTATGAGGAAGAGTTAATGTTTAGGAAAATGTCATGGAATTTTGGTAAAGGATGGAGTTAGTCGAATCATTGAAATTCATCCATTTCTAGATACAACAAGTTGTTGTGGCTCTATAATAAATTTTCCTAGGGGTAACAACATAGAAAACATGTTATGGGCCTGGCTTAGGGTAATCTAGTGTACGAAAACGAGGATTTCTTCACACATGGTTTGACTCTCATGGTGTATATACTTTGGGAATTCACAAACTCTTCATGAACCATTATGTTTAATTAAAATAGAAGTTTACTAATAATAACCAAGGATGAACCTAGGGTGTCATATAATAAGGAAGGCTTTAGGATTTGGACATTCAATAATTAATTATTTTCTTGAATATGTGGACTTATACTATGATGAGTAATGCTCAAACTATGTTTCTAGTTTTAGTCAATGACAAGAACACGAAGGAACTAGATTACGGTTGAATGTGACAGATGAATTTATGATTTTATGAAATGTGGGGTGATATCTGGAGTGAAATATGTAGAGATATTGCCTAATAATTTTCTACAGAACATGATTAACAATGTATACCTTAACAAACTCTCAAAATCACCCTGGAAGAGAAAGAATGTGTTTGGTCAGATATTTGGCAATAGAGACCATGATGGAAAGAAGATTCAGTTTCTTTTATGCCCTGAATGTGGAAAGAATCACCATAGTAATTGTCTTAGAGGAACAAGAATATATTTTGGCTCTGGTATAGAAATACACAAAGTAATTGAATACGATAGGAAAATGATGAGTTCTATTAAATAAATGAATGAGAATATTAGCCTACCTAAGACATAATTGAAGGTTAATTGTTTTAAGTGTCGAATAAGTGATCATTATATAACTCAATTTCACAATTGGAAAACTGTAGAATAGGATTAATAAGGATGTTTGAGTAATTATTATATTGATAATGAGGATGAGACTATGAATTAAATGTGAAAGGAAAGAGGACTTGTGTATTAAGATAATGTATCCTTATTATTAGAATACGAATGATGTGGAATAATAAAATATTTTATGTATTTAAATTCAATAATTATGTTATATGAATGGTGAAATATATAAGTAGTTTTTTTATTATATTCAACTACAGATTTAAAAGAATTCATTGAATGCTTCTGATGGAATAGAAAAGTGATATAATTGAAATGTGATTTCCATAGAATAGACATGATCAAGGGAAAGATAACCCTTAATATTTTCCTCATTTTATGATAATATTTTTTTAGATAATGATATATGGGATTTCTATTAGTATGTGGTAAGGTACTAATTACCCTATAACTAAATAATAATATGTTTTCAATTATTTCATGCAATCATGGTTGAAGTTTACAACATCTTGGATTTATGGAATATATCGAGAAATCTATAGAATAAGTAATCATGCATGTTTTCCAAAGGGATTTATGGTATGTCATGTTGTTACTAGGTTCCAAGATAATTTTCTATTAGATTATTCACATGATTGGAATGTGACAACCAAGAGCCACATTAGGATATTTGATGGAATCAATGTAATGTTGATTTTGGGACACAATTTTTAAAAATATTTAGTTTTTCATTTTCAGAAGGAAAATAAGTTTACCCATTTAGGAAAATTTCATGTTAAACTTCAAAAGAAAGTATTTATGCACTGAGAGTTTATTGAAATCCATGGTTAGAAGGATATTAAGTTATTTTATATATTTTAAATATGTCCATAATATATTAAATATTATATTAATTTGATTTTAGAAAAGGATATCATGTATGTTGGATGAAAACTAATCATGTCTAACAAGGTCGTGGGTCTTGAACCAATGAATTAATGCTGATATGGGTTTCAAGCCTAACACTTCCACATGTGATGTTCTAGTTATGTATAATTATTTTTTATGAATATTATTTATGAGGAAATAATAGTTTTAGTTTTTATTTTTAGACATTAAAAATAGTTTTTATGAATATTTATGGATAAATATCTATACATTTCTTTATTTTATGGTCCTTAATATATGGAAAAAATTTATTTTAGTGCTTTAGACATCAATGTTAATTTCTGATCATCTATTTCTTTATGTAATGGAAGAATTAAAATAGTAAAATAAAAAAAAATAAGTAAAATTTCATTATATAAATATAAAAAGTAATTATATTTCTTTATATTCATGTTTAATTAAATAAATTCTCAAATACGAGTTGATGATTCAAAGAAATTTTTTTTCCACATACCGAAATTTCTATTAAATTGGTGGCATTACAAATCAGCAATGATTTATGGATTTTATGCCCTCAACTATTCTTTTAACATTCACTTGTTTTTGATTGATGAAATCAACCAATTCTTATAAATATTTATGATTTTACTCCATGTCAAATATAAACTCCCAACCTATGTTATTTATCAAGAAACCTAGTAATATGTTACATTGGGTAACTATTATGGTTCCAAATTTCACCATTAATGTAATTTTTAGTATTCATTTTTATGATGTGGGATTCTAGGAATGAATCATTCAAGTGTTAAACCATTGATAATGTAGAAGAATTATGATGGTGAAATTATTTTAAAGGGGGTTAGAATACAACATTCAATGATTTTTCTGATTTATTTATTTCTTATAATCTTAAATATTTTGATATTTTTCATTTCACATAAAACTTAATATAGCTTTTTAAAATAATAGTGTTATTTTTGCCTTGTATAATATATAACATAATGTTAATAATGAACTAAACACAACATAAAATTTATCTTGATCTACATAGAACCTTGATGTTAGTTGTGACTTGGTGTATGCAATATGAAACACTGACTTATCATATGTTACACGAAACACTGATGTTTCAATGAATCATCATTTTTCTGTTATAATTATTTAAAATAGATAATTTTAATCTAGCTGTTAAACATACTAATATGAATAATAATAACTACTTTTAAAAAATTATAATTATTTTATGGAAATAAAATATATTGATAATGAAAGATATAATTTTTGGTAAAGACCATATATGTTTAAAAAATAATAATTTCTCAAATAAACTACCTTTCATGTCTATCAATAAAAAATAATAAAATTAATTTTAAAACCATATAGAATTTGAATTTTATAAAATTGTCTTCATTATTGAATTTATAATTCTGAAATTATCTTGTAGTGAATGTTTAGTATTTTTCAGAGGAACATCATTTTTGATGAATAGTGAAAAATACTTCTTTTTAGATTAAAACAATATTTTCTATTTAATAATTAATAATGTTAAAATAAATTTGAAATTTTTTTAATGTCATATTATTTCAATTATACATCAATTTTTTTTAGAATCAATTTGATTTGGAAATTGAATATAAAAACATAAAGAACCTTTAAACTTCTTTCAATATTAAAAATCCATAATTTCACCTCATCTACTAGATTAACATTAATCTTAATTGATCCGCTTCTATGAATTTAATTTATAAAAACTGATATATTCACATCAGATATATAAAATATTTTGAATTTAATTATATCATGTAAATTTTTTAAAAAAAATGATTAGTAAAAGGGATTAAAATTAAACAATGTGATTAGGGTCAAATGAAGATTAATTGGGGAATAAACCTTAATCTATGAGCCAAAAAGACATATACAATTATTAAAAACCCATTATATGGTTATTTGTTTTCCATAAACCATCCATTATTTATTTTGTATGGTTTGGTATGAATTGTTTTTGGTATGAACATGTTGACAGCAAAATTGTTTTTAAAAAATCCAAGTGAGTTCTTTTGCTCCCCTGTAAAGGACAAAACCTCTCTGACATTTTCACACCTATCAAACCTATTAAATTCAGTAAATATATGAGAAATACACTTCCAATTATTCTTCCCTTACTCCTATAATCCTTA
Source organism: Viscum album (assembly GCA_963277665.1). NCBI lineage: Eukaryota > Viridiplantae > Streptophyta > Magnoliopsida > Santalales > Viscaceae > Viscum > Viscum album. Next base: position 327,608,515 of record OY728152.1, on the reverse strand, counting down.
CCTTAGGATCATGTCAATCCATGAAATCCTTTTTCCATGATCCAAAAGGAGTTACCCGATTTAGATGTAGCATGTTCTCTCAAGTCATTTCTTTTATTATTCATCTCCACCCCACTAATATCTTTATTAAAATCATGTATAAAAACAAAAATATCCTCAATATACTAGTTTTGTATTCAAATCCTTCCACTTATACTTACAGAAACCTCTATCTAATGGGTAATGAACATACTATTTACATGTATTACGAACTACCACCACACTATACAAGGATTGGTTATTTTTACAAAACCACCTCTCATGTTGGGAATTATGTAGGAAAATATATATTTATATATTATATATTATATTATTATATATTGAATATTATTTATTACATTTACAATATATATATTTTTTTTATTTTTTTTAATACTATAATTTCATTTGAGGAACAATGGACTACCGACCCCTAAAAGTGATATAGTTCATTCATAACATACACAGAAAGTGTTGAGGATGATTTTATTGAATATATAGGATATATTTGATATAATAATTATAATTTAATTATTATATATATATATATATATATTCATTTTACTTTATTTTTTTCGACATGATAATTAAACAGAAATAGCATTCATGCAGACATACGACCTACTGTTTCCACGGACGGTGCAATCCATTTCATACTTATATATTCTATAAATTATTATTAAAAAAAATATAATGTATATAAATGATATATATATAATTATTTAAATTATTTAACCATTATATAAATTATTAATACCAATTATATTACAAATTAAGACACATGCAAAGAATAAATTGAATATTACCCAAAGTGAAAACATAACATGGAATTTTTAATAAGAGGATAATATAAGGTTGTAATAAAACCATATATGGTATTATAAATAACAATATTGATCTATAAAATATGTAAAATAAATTTATATTTGTTACCCATGTTTTTTGAATGAGTATTATGAGATTCAAGACATTAGGTAATGGGATTTCATCTCATATTTTATTTCTATGACATACATGTTTAATTCAGCACCCTATCCTTTTTTGTGGGGTGTTTACTGAACATTGATGTATTAAATGATTTTTATGACTAAATTTATGGATATTTAAATATAATCTTTATGATCTTTCATTCATGAGGTTTATTTTTCAGAAGTTACCAAATCATTATGATTGATGTGTCTTAGTTTACCTTCATTGAGACACCTGCCATGTTATTCACCTATATTTTCATATAATGTGTACCTACTTTCTGTGACATGATAAATCATTAATATAATTCCTTTCATGATTTTTTAAGATTTATTTAATTTAAAATTCATAAATGGGGAGTATGGTACAATGTTACCAATTCTTATGAATTTCTTGAAACAATTTCGTCATTTTTGTAGATTTTTTATGTTTCTGATTCCTTTGATATAATATTATGATCAATCCCTCATGATAACTCATGATGTTTATTATACTATGGGTTTTAATTATATTTTCAAGTATTAGTAGTATTTTTATACTCTTTGTTATATAATATAGTTACAAATGTTTTTATAGGTATGCATGATCTTACCCTATCTTCGATCAGAATTATATGTTCCTTCAAAAACATGTTTTCTAAAACATGCTTCCAAGAATATTTTACCATTATCTTATAATAATTAAAATATATTTTTACACATTTTTTATTTTACATATCTCTTGAAAGGAATACTCATGTTTCAATTATAATGATGCATGTTTATTACCTTTTTACAGTGCAAAAGAATTATTATTTGTTACATCATATGACATGTATGGATTTACCCATCAGTATTTCCTTGATGGTTCCTTTTCATTTTTTAACCGATAATTTTTTGGAAAATGTTTTTTAAAATTATTTGTCAAGAAAAATTAAATTCAAATAATTTCGTGATTATTTTAAAAGTTTTTATGGAAAGTTTCTTTCAAAATTATTTCATGACTTATTTTTTTGTTATCAATGTATTTTTACACAAATGGTATTAAAAACATTTTGCATATTTTTTTAATTTTTTTTCAAACTATTTCAAAAATAATGATATTAAAATTTTATGAGTCTTATATTAGAAGATTTTATATAAAAAGATTTTCATAATGATTTCAACTATTATTTATATGTTTTCAGTGTATTTTCTAAGAAAATGATTTTTAAATGGTTTTATGTATTAAAAATGTTATTTTAAAAAAGAAAGGATATTTTCCTCAAGCAATATTTCTAAAATATTTATCAAAATTATTTTTTACCTAATATGACATCTTTTGATGTTACTCATACCCTTATAATAAATGATCTAAATGTTCCATTCATATTCATTCTATGAATGGGTTATGATTAATGTCATGGTATTTATGAATCCCATTTCTCTTATATAGATTATATGTTTATGAATTTTGTGTCTCCTTCACAGATTATGCTTTATATTAAATGATTAGGAAACCTATATAATTTTTCATAGGTTATAATATGTTAACATTTTTATGATACCTATTTAATTTCAGGGGTTATGATATTACATTTTATGACTTTGTGGCTCATATATATTTGATTTCATTAGGAGATGGGCATGACATACATATCTATCAAATTTATTGGGTATTGATATATTAATCATGATATATACAAGGATGGAATGTGAAATGAACTCATTTTAGTATTATAGGGCTAGAATGATAAATGAACATCGTTCAATATTATAGGGTTGAAATGAGGGGTGGACTAGGTTCAATAAGAAAAGGCTGGAACAATGTGTGGACATGATTCAGTAAAGTGCATTGTCCTCTATGATGGCCATGGCAGGAATGCCTTGACTACTATGTAAATAATTATATATGTTTATTTGTCGCCAGAATTTCTTTTTTTATTCCATTATTATGATTTAATGGATTATGATATTTATTTATTTCCTTGTGATTAATATAATGTGAAATTATAATATTTATTATGATATATATTATACATGGTATGATCATAAATTTTTATGTTGATGTTCCATACACTTTTGTTCCTGTTATGCTTTTGCATTTCCTTTTTTAACCCTTATTGATAATTTGATACCACCCCATTCTTATGTTTCATTTCCAAATGATATGAAGAATTTTAATAGGTATAATTACTAAAGGTGGAGGTCTTTATAGGAGATGTTGGTGATATTTTTCCAAGATCAGAGATTTTGTTTCCATGTTTCCAAAGATGCTAAACTATTAGAGTCATTAGGCATGTATTTGTATAACGTATGGAATATATATTTAAAATGATGTAATATCCATGTATGATAAGCCGGTTTTCTATAGATCATGAGACCATATTTATAAAATTGTATCCATGGTTGAACTCTTTTTTAGTCTATATTTATCATTCAACGCATTGGATACATGATCGATTCCATGAAACCAAAATCATGCATATCACATGATATGAAACAAGATTATATAGGCTAGGTCATCCTCCTCTTACCAATTTCATGGATCACATACATTATAAATTTATTTATATATATGAATTTTATTCAAATAGAAACATATGAAACACAAAAAATATAAATAGATTATGAGAAATTGAATGAGAGACACCCAAATGAAAATACATAGTCGATGAAAGGATAAATAATGAGAGTTATGGAACTTCAAAGTCCTCCATTTGAAAAATTGATGTGTATATTTAATGAAAGGGAAACATAAAAAGGGGTGACCATTATTCAATCACAAAAAACATTTAGGCAAGACCTGTCCATGTGACCACATATTCAAGTTCCAATCTCATGGTAACCACTTAGACACGTGATTATTATAGGTTAAAGATAATATGACCAAGAATGTGGGGAGTGGGTGGATTTTCTTTAAAACAATTTATATACAGATTTATGGAAATTAAAAAATAAACCATTAAAAAATGATATATAAATTAATCATAAAAAATATAATATTAGGTAATGTAATTTTATAGATTAATGCACTCAATTAATAATGTAATATTATGATAATCATGGTCACATGATTAATAATTAATGATATTATAAAATAAATGAGATATCCTGAATTTCTATATTATTTTTTAAAAATAATTTTAATGTAAATTATCCAATATGTTTAGTGGAATAGGAATATTAAGTGATAATGTTATTCAATATGATTATGAGACATAAAAATAAGTAAAGGAGAAAGAGATATGGATTTGTTAAAATATTTTGAAAATTACACCATGATATCACCTAGATATGAAACCCTTATGTTACGAGGTTTGTATTTTTAACCTTGAATTTAATGGAGATAAAAAAATATTTTTTTTAAGTTTTTATGGAATTATCTAGAAACCAACATCACTCACATAACGTTATATTTTATGCTTTACCTCACTTTGTGGTTGTGAGAAACCTCTATAGAAGATATAGTGCGAAGAGATATTTTATTTGTGAGAAAACAATAAAAGTCCAATACAATATCTCTCTAATGAATGAATAATATGATAGAGGTATATAGAGACCATATTAGACGATGAGATCCCAAAATATTGAGAATAACAAATCGGATCGTGAGAGGTCTATTATAGTTGTATATATGATCTATTTGATTCATTATAGGCACACTCAATTTTTATTCATTGCACTAGTAAATAGAGAGTCTCTAAATAACTCTATTTATTGCCTATATTTGGTCTAGTATCCTTCTATAATTCATAGTATTAATTAAGAATATTCAACAAACAATTAATGGATGCAGGGTCCAATGATTGTTTGATTCTTGACTTGTTGATCAAACTATTTCACATCATAAACTAACATTTCATGACATAAAAATAATATTTACTAGTACGTTTAAATCATCATATATTTATTCATGACTGGAAGTATGTTTCAAAACATGAATGAGGGTAAGAAAATAATAACCCAATTTCAAATCCTCTAGAATATAATTTTCATTGCGAATTGAAATTCCCAACGAACCTTCATGATTTGAGTATGGTTTCACCAAATTAGAGAGACAATCATGATGTGAGAAAAATCATGAAGCTTCTAGTTTGGACTTCAATGTCACCCAAATATTTATATTTTCTAATAAAAATTTAAATATAATCAATGGAAATTGTTATGTATATATTTTAGTTTTTGTGATCATGAATCAATTTTGAGAGAGAGATATAGGTACAACAATATCCCCCTTTTTGATGATCACCAACACTTACTAAGAAAATATATTATAATTGTAAAAAAAGTAATTTATATAAAATTAAAATCATTATATTTCCATAATAGAATCCAATATGACAATGAAATCAACATAACAAACCTAAAAAATAAATAAAACACCCTTTGTGAAATAATGTATTTTTTGTAATGAAAAGAAATGTTTAAAAGAAAATTATTTTATCACCCTATATCATGATATATGACAAAAAATTACCAATTTGTTATATTTATGTAATAATTTATCCCATTTGAAATATGATAAAACCCCCATACATTAGACCTTTCTCCACATAAGCAGAAGAATAACCCTATGTGAATATTGAAAATAATATAAGGGAAATGAAAAATTAAAATAATTAAGGATATTCAAGGACCCTTAAAAACAAAAAAAATTAAATATTAACATTTAAAATTTTAACATAAAATGATCATAAATAAGATATCTTAATAGGAAATTTTTTTATAGTATTATGATGATCAAATGGGAAAAAGAAAATTAAAATTAAAATTTAGGATAATAAGAAAATTGAAAAAATATTTTCATCCCCTTGGTGAGTGTAGGAAAAAATGATAGGGAGAGGGAGAGGATATATTTAGAAATTAAAATCAGGATATAAAAGATAATTTGAAATAATAAATAAAATATCCCTACAAGGTTAATTTTTATCTTCCAAACATGATCGAGTGGGGATAATATATGACCCCCCTAAATACATGCATTTAAATATAAAAAACATTCTCTTAAGAGGTAATAATTGATTAATCATTTCAAGAGTTACGATAAAATGATATAAAACATATGATATCTCAATTAGGTTTAGAGGCATAGCCATACATGAAATGAAACAAAATTACCTATAATATCTAAATTTTTTGTCTGTAAAAGTTAGCTAAAAGATTCTTCAGTACCCAAACATACATAGTTTATGATTTTATTTTATAAATAAGTAAAGAAATACGAATATATTTACATCTCCATTTTTCCATAATTTTTAAATCAAATATGTAAATAATATTACAAAATTTATAACAATAAATGTATATTTTTTGTGAAGATCCCTTTAAAAATTGGGTATTTGGTAAAAAATATTCTAATAAAAGACAAATTTTTATATTTAATTTCACAAAATTTTGTGAGGCCAAAATCGTATCTATATATTGATCACCACTGATGAATTTGGAACAATAATTTTTAAGCTCCTTGTTTTTTATTCTAAATTCTCAGTATATGGTTATTCTTATATTTTAAAAACCAAATCATTGTTTTCTTTAGAAATTAGATCCTTATCATTATAAAGTTGTTATATAAAATTAAGAACTTGTTCATATTTAATTTTCAATTCTGATAATTCGTAAAAAAATTAAATAATATTATTTATGTTCATCTTTATCATATTTTATACCATTATAATTAATATTTCTAGATGAGTAATAAGTGGATTTTCGGTGGGAATAAGTCAATGAATTTACCTCATCATTTACCTAGAGATGAGCCACATTGAATTTGGGACTAATGTTACTTAAGGAAGTTGGGTACATTATGTCGATGGATTCATCACTAGAACTCCAGGATGAATCCATTAGATATTTCTTATATTATTTCTTATTATTCAACTTCTTTTTAGATATTAGAAATTATTTTTTTCTATTTCCCTTCTTTTTTAATTCAAAATTTTTAACATTTGATCCATTATTCATAGTACGATTAGTTAGTTTCTTCTTCATAATGTCATTCTTCAATTTCATGGATAAATAATCATCTTCATCATACCATTAGGATGAATCAAAATCATTGACATACATGACATCAATAACATTTTTTTTATTTCTTTATATTCAATTAATTGTTTATCAATGTCTATCTATAATATTATTTCATATATTATATGAGATCTTATGATCCCTATAATCTCATTTTCATTATTTATTTTTCATCTTAGATCACCGTCATATTATATTCCAAATTCATAAGTAAGACCCACTTAATATTTTTACCTAATTTTCGATTGGAACATTTTCAGGAAGATACATTCATTCATTTAAATTGTTAATAAAATTTATAATCATATCAGTAATTGATTCATATTGAGGCATATAAAATATTTCAAATTATTTTATAAAAATATAAAATCTAGTATCTTTAACATTATTTTTTCTGTAATGTGTTACTTATATGTGTTTCAAGATTTCATGGGATTTATTTTAAAAAGAATTTTAATAAAATTAAATTTTTTCAATCCCACAATGGAGAGAATTCATGCCTTTACCATTAAGCTGAAATGCTACAATATCATTTGGAGTCTATTTATCTTCTGTTTCATTTCTATGGATGTATTCACGCATAATGAATTTCCATACTATATAGACAATAGTACAATAAAAATTTGACACATTATTTTACAAATAATATTAATTTTTTTATTTTAAAAAGATCACTTCTTAATTAGTTTCCATAGATACCACCTTCTATATAATAAGTAGATGCGATTGGAAAATAAAAATTTGAAATTGGTTATGATTTATTAAAAAAATCATAAAAATGGGTTTTGGAGAAATAATTATCCCATTTGATACCAAATTTAGGCCAATGTTAATATGAATTGGTAAGAGGTGGTGGATTACCTTTATAAAAATCAAACATGGAGAGAAATAAAAATTTTAAAAATAAGAAAATAAAAAATATATGGAATGTAACCATAGTAGAAATATACTATTAAGTAATGAAATTCCACTGATGGATTTTCTTAATAATTATATTAATGTTATGACAATAGTGTGTTCACAATTAACTATTAAACAAATTATAAAATAAAAGAGGTTGTGATAATTTTAATACGAGTTAAGAAAGATAATTTAAATTTTAATTAATCGAGAAGGATAGCAGAAAATATTTATAATGATATTATGCAATTACATATGAATATAAAATTAAGAAATAAATAAATTATATCTAGTGAGAGTTTTGATAAATGAGATCAGAACTAACACAGTGTGAACCCCTACGTATACTCCCCTAAATTAGTATAGAGACCATGAATTAAATCCTCCAATGATTTTAGTTAGAAGTTAAAATAAACAAAGATCTATCAGATTATTAGTTGGGAGATCGTATCCCTAATATTGTTGTAATGTTCACCCTTTGTAGAAGCAGTTGTGATAAAATATATTTAATATAAGAAAACCCATTACAAAATAAGTCTCATATCTCTCAAAGGATAAAACCATATGAGAGAGATATGTATAGACTAAACATTTTTAGTGAGATCCAAATAAATGAGAATTATAAATTAACACTTCAATGGTCTATGAAATTTTGGCTGTGAGTCCAGGTATAAACATATAATGGGATTGTGAGGGTTTTCATTGAGTTTGGAAGGCTTCATATATGGTTTCTAACATTTTCAAAAGAACTATGGTGAGACCTATCTTCTAGGGAATTGCATTTTGTAAACATTTTACATGATGTGTAACTGCTACAAGATAGATTTCATTAATTAGTTTAGGGTGTGAAACAAATACTGGCCCTGAACATGTTACACATTGTGTAACTGTTTCTTAGTAGACATCATGAACTGGTTCCAGGAGTTAAATGGTGACCTACTATGAATAAATTATATTATATGGAATGTTCCAAAAAGCTTAATATAACCCAAGGTGATACATTTTTTTGTGTAACTCAAAAATTAATAAATACCCAATGTGAATGAATTATATTCCATGTAATTCATGGGCTCATTAGTCTTAATGGCTTAAACATGGTTGATTTATATATTCATACAATTTTAATCTCACTCCCTCAAACCCTAGCCGACTTTTGTAAATTTTGGAGTGCATTAATCCCTTCCTGACATCCTTATCAAGCATCTGATCATAGGATATTTGTTTCAATTTGGTTTTCCCCAATATTACATGTATTCTCTATTGTAGTAGTTTAATCTATTGACTATTTTTGTTTTAGGGGTTTATTTTGATCTTGTATGATCTTGGTTTCTTTTTGTGGAATTATTCATTTTCAATTTTATTAGATATGCTTTTTTATGTGTTGTTTTCATCACAAAAATAAGGATGTTGTTCTAAAATTAAACTCGATGGCGTGTTTTCAATTGTTTAATTAAGTTCAATATTGATTTATTTCACTGAAAAAACATGTACAATGGTTGAATTAAATAATGTTAATGATAAACCATGTTTTGGATCACTCCCTGGATCCCTTGGTATCTAATGGTGTTTGGCCTAGCTTACAGCTACCTAGAGGGTGATCTAACCCTGCAATAGTAATGAATTGTAAAATGTATTAAAATATGTTTATAATGACATTATTATAAAAGATTTACATTTAAAAATGGATTCATTGAATATTATAATTCTTGATGATGATTAGAAATTAATGGGTGTAAAAACTGGCATGTAGATGTATTATGATAATGTTTAATGAATGAATTGGTTATTGAAAGGGAAATGGTGATTGGAAAAATTAAACATTGTGTCTAATGATATGATGTTATGTTATATTATCCATTCCATTATGAATTGAGTAGCTATTGATACTAAAATGATTAAATAAAATTCTATTCCCAGTTATGATGAAAATATTTTATAAAGGCCTCTGCCCGATTATGCGAAAATGATTATATAAAGCACTATGAACAATGATGCCAACATTATTATATAAAAGGATCGTCCTTTATAATTTTTAATAATTATAGGGATATACCTAGTTATACTTAAATAATTATAAAAATTTCTTGGCTTGTTTATTCTTAAATTCTTATAAGGATTGGCACAATTATGTTTTAATTCTTTTACATAGATATTTTCTGGTATAGGTGATTATTCGGTGGATTTTTTATTATGGATTGAATGATTATTGTACATACTCAGAGATATTATATAATGGTTCCAAAAATTGTTTATTATTTTATTTTATTAATTATTTAATTAATAAAAAATGTTATTTCTTTATTTCATTAACTTATATATCATAATGGTTTGGTTTAGACATGGTTCTGTCATCTAACTACATTTCAAACACACTCTATTCTCAATTTAATTTTGTACCTAATATGATTACATGGATACAAGTTTGGAAAATGGAAATGGACCATAGAGTAGATTGCATCTTGCTGGATGGTTTGGTGAATAGAGATATGAACGACCATAGAATCATGATCAAGAACATTTGATTTTATTTTTTTTTATCATGGACATTTACAAGAATTACCTTTACAATGAGATTTAGAAAAATTCAATCGTAACATTAAATTTTTATTTTTATGATTTATTGGATTTGTCTCATTCCATAACATTTCAGGATGTTATATTTAATATATTTCCATTACTCTTACATATGGTAGTTTCCCCTATTATATGACTCTATACCAGGGGTATAGTATCCACACTCTATAGTATAAACCTCCACTGCAAGTCATAATCCTATGGTGTGTAAGGATGTGTTCTTATGCTTCAGTAACCAACCTGATTTTTTCAGGTGAGAGAGAGATGTATCAGAGGAAGTTTCAAAGTGGGTTTAGTTGGATATGTGGTTATATTCTATTACTTTACTATTTTGGAAAGTTATAAAGGTTAATAGGATGTGTTATAACTTGGTATTGAGCTTGTTCATGGGAGTAGCTAACCCACATTCCACGAAAAATCTATGTATCCAGGGATGTGATTTTTGTTCATGAGGATCTCTTTCTATGATAGATGTAATTTAACCATGGGTGATTCACATGTTGTAATGTAACTACCCAAAGTTTCATTAATGGAAATCCCTCTTGATCCAATTAAATGTCTCTTTGCGTTTATATAAAATGTCAACTTCATTGGTTTTATGTTAAGAATTTTGACCGTTTCTAATATAGCCATTGAAGAGAGATCACATGATTAGTATAAGTATAGGGGTTTAACAAATGCAAATTTACTCAGACAAAGGAAGCGATGGCCTCATCCAATAGAATTTCCCCATACGAAGCCCATTTTTCGGAGCTTGGAAAAGGGGTGGCATCCTTGGGCTTTTCTCTTGACCAAGACCAAGATGAGCTTCATCATGTCAAGATCAAACGGGACCGTCTATGGGAGAAGTGCAAGTTGATTGAAATTACCACTCGAGCGATGTTATCTGATCTACCCCACGATTCTGTGACCATCACACACCTTACCCTTAGGTCTTATGCGGCATTTTTAAGGGGTTATGAAACAAATAGCTAGTACTATGTTCATGTATATTATTATTTTATATAATAATGAATATACCTCCTTGTCTTTTTTGATACATTGTAAATAGTTTTAAAGTACAAATAGTGTTTTTAGTTAATATTTAATTAAGAAATGTATTTTTTAAAATTAAGAGATTTTTGAATTAAATAATATTTTAATAAAATATTATTATTATTAAATTAATTTTTATTAAATATACATGATCTTATAAATTAATGAAATCAATTATAATTTTTATTAAGGTTGGAAAGCCATTTCTATCAAAACCCATGAATTTTCGATAAATTTTGGTTTTTATTTTAAAAGTGAAAATTTACATATTTATAAAATTATTTAGATGAAAGAAATGTTATTTCTGGAATCAAGATGTTGAAATTATCCAATGGTGTATTTTTCATAATTTTTTGAGACAGTCAAATTTTTGGGTAAAAATTAAATACTGTTTAAATATATAATGTGTTTTATGACATCATAATGACCCAATAGTGATGTAATAAAATACTATAACATTTATGTTCGGACAATATATGTTTTACCAATAAAATAATGTGATTTTGTTTTATTTTTACTTACTTTTCAAAGCATTAATGGACCCCTCAAGACTTGTTGAACACCTTGTCTTTTAAAATTAATTTCCATGGGAGTGTGACTCACCTCCACATAAGCAACCCTATTATTTTAAGAAGTTAGGACTTTGGACTTATAATATAATGTTTTACTCTTCCCTTTTCCAAAAACAATGGGAAAATACCATGGGATGGTTTGAGGTTTGTATTAATTTAATGTAAGGGGACCCAAACCTAAATAATAAAGAATTTCCTCACCGTTCCTGTTTAATCCCACCCAAGATCCCACATCCAAATCACTCAAAGCTTTTGGAGTTCGTCCAAACTCTACCCTAATATCTCTAGAATCCTCCCAACGTGCCCCAAGCTCCCATGAATCCTCTCACAAGCCTCTCTCTAGCCTTTGGAAGCACACTTCCAAGTAAGTTTTTTTTCTTCCTTTCTCATTTTTGTCAAATTTTCATTAAGTTGTTTTGAACATTTAATTTAAATTATGAATGTTGGGGTATGGTTTCGCACCTCCCTCATACTTCCCACTATATTTTTGAATTATGGGAGACCCCTTTATCTATTATTAAATGCCTCTCAAGTACACCTGTTACTATGCCGAAATTCCGAATGGATCTTCTCTCTCATCCTTTACATTCAAGCAATACTTTTGTATCATGGATCTAAATTCCATTACAATTGTTTGGACATGTATCTATATGACCCCCTTACTTTTCATTTCATGTAAACATGATGATACACCCCTTTCTCTCTCATCAACCATTTTCTATGAATTCTTATGTCACGCTGTTACGCTGTAGAAATTGCACGGATTTTCTAAGACAATGCCTTTGTGTAGTGAATACCATGCCCATTTCTCCATCAAGGGTATTCAACTTTATGAACATTTACTTATTGATTACAAAGTTTCATGTATTAATTCCTCATTCCTTTATCATGGAATAAATGATTATGTTTTATGAATCCATGTTTTATGATCCATGTGGCACACTTATGCATGAAATGAAATGTTTAAGAAGGGTGTGCCCTTATAGTGCTCCAATGCATTGGGTAAAGTATAGTATCATGATACGTCATGTGCAATGAGTCTTGACTCATGCTAATTCAAGTGAAACGAGGGTTTACTCGTTCTTTATGTGCAATGAGGACTTACTCATGCTCTATGTTCAATGAACTTTGGCTCATGCTAATTCCATGTTAAGTGTTGTTGCCACATTTCCATGTTATGATTATCATGCTTTATCATGTCTTTATGTTCATGTTTCTCATGTGCTCTATTGATATGCCTATTGTCTAACATGTATTGTACTCCTCATGTTATTCCATGTGTATTCCCTTACTGAGCTTTATAGCTCACCCTTTTCTTATGCATGTCCTCAGGTTATCCCATGCAATGCTAAGTACGAGAGAATGTAGTGGTCATGTAAAGGATGTTTTCAATAATGATGTTTTATTTCATGTTTTAAGTTTTTATGTAATGATCCTAATCCCCAAAGACACTAAACCTCTCGATCTTCCATGTTGTATAAAGTGATTTTCTATATAATAAATCATGTTTAAGTTGTAATAAAAAGAAGGGTTGTCATAGTTGGAATCAAAGGATATGTTTACTTATTTTTGGGATTAGGATTAGAAAACCCTAGTAAAGCCTTAGATAAAAGACTAAGTATAATAAATACATCCCTATGTTTTGGTAACTGTTGAGTAAGTGGGTTATCAAGAAAATACATCCCTGTCTGGATATGAGAAGGTAGAGGAAGCTCTTGCACATATGTATCCTAGGGGTAAAACCTGAAAACACCGCTTTGAGCTAGACTCGAACGGGAACTGGTGCACGAAAACGGGCCTTGCTGCACTCTTGGTTACAACACTCCCGGGGGATATGCTATTGTAAATTCACCAGCTTAGTATGAACCCTTATTAAGGGAATAAAAAAAATTCCCCTACGAATATATGTTAGAATGTAGCTCCTGAAAAGCCTAGATTGAAGCCTATAGACTCACGAGTTAAGGAAATAAAAGTTTATTTATATGTCATCATCATTTGTCTTTGGATTACCCTTTATGTGTTACCCCTAAATTTATTTTTATTCCAGCCAATGGCCTCTAATAGGAGAACTCGGGCTAACAACCATTGTGATGATCAGTGTGATGACTGTACTAATGAGATTCCCAATCCAATGGGAGCGGTAATTGCGAATATTGTCATGCTTATATCTTATCTAACTCAAGTTTTTAATAGAAACATGGGTCAAGAGGAATGTTCAACCTCCCCTAAGAAAGAACACGTCACTATTGAGAGATTAATGAGACAAATGCCTCCTACTTTTAGTGGATCATCCGATCCCACGATCGTTGAACAATGGATAAACTCCATTGAAAAGATCTTCTCCATCCTTCAATGTTCTGAACAAGAGAAGGTTCTCATGGTGAGTTATTGTATGGAGGGTGAAGCTTATCAATGGTGGATCTTGATCAAAAATACGAATCCTGAGGAGGAGATCGAGGCGTTGGAATGGAAGGATTTTCGAAATATGTTTTTTGATAAATATTTTCCGTGCACCCTCCGGCTTAAGATGGAAAGGCACTTCCTTTACCTCAAGAAAAAAGATGAAGAATATGTTGGAGCGTATGAGGAAAAATTCACAAGGATTTTACAATACACTTATGGCTTTGTCGTCACCCCCGAATGAAACATTGAACATTTCTTTGGTGGGTTGAAGCCGAGCCTACGGAATGAATTAGCAATCCGTGACTTCAAAAACTATGAGGAAATTGTCTGATGTGCCCTCAAGGTCGAAATGAAGATTAGAGAATCACAGGGGTATCATGAGAACAAGAAGCATAAGGTGGAATTCAATGCTGGTGGTCCGATGGATAAATCCAATGGTGCTACGAAGATCCAGCATCCCACTTGCCAAAAATGCGGTAAGAAGCACCCTGGAAATTGTCGTAAGGGGACGAGGAAATGCTTCAGTTGTGGAAGGGAAGGGAACCTAGCTGTTAACTATCGGAAAGAAAGACCCGCGGCTGCAACAGAGGATAGGAATGCTCTGTTCGAACCTCAACTCATTGTTCAATGCTAAAAATGCAAAGAACATGGTCCTTTTGCAAATCAGTACCCTAATCCAAGTGTTTTCGAAGGCAGCCAACAACCTCCAAGGAAACAAGGAAGAGGTTTTTCCATAACTTCTAGTGAAGTGAACCCCGACAACGAAGTGGTCACTGGTATTCTAGTTATTCATTCAAGAATAGCAAATGTACTTTTTGATTCAGGTTCTATGCATTCTTTTATATATTGAATGTTTAGTAGAAAAATCCCAGCACAACCAAAAATCACGGAAGTAATGATATTGGTGAGTACGGAAAATGGGGAAATCATTGCATCCCATGAATACAAGTCCTCCCCTATTATAATCTATGGATTTAATTTCCCGTCGAACCTCGTCATACTCCCTCTGGTGGAATTTAATGCAATTCTTTGCATGGATTGGCTTCCCTTATATAGAGCCAACATAAATTGTTGAGAGAGGGAAATCACTCTCCATATGGAGAATCGACCCCCGATTCATTACATGTGTAAGGAGGAATATGAATATTTTTTAGTTCCATCATCTCCAGCGTGGATATTAATGCCTTATGAGCATGCGTATCTAGATCAGATGATTAAGTCCAAGGAAGAAACCATCCTTGAAAAAATGCCTATTGTGACGGAATTCTCTGAAGTGTTTCCCGAGGAACTGCCTGGTCTTCCTCCTAGAAGTGATGTTGAATTCTCAATTGAACTTATACCCGGGGCACTACCTATATCCAAGACTCCATATAGAATGGATTTCATTGATCTTGAAGAGCTGACGAAACAACTGTAGTTGAATCTGGATAAAGGGTTTATACGCCCATGTGCTTCACCATGGGGTGCACCAGTCCTCTTCATCATGAAGAATGATGGGTCAATGTGGCTTTTTATCGATTATCGTGAACATAACAAAATCCTGATAAAGAACAAGTATCCTATTCCATTTATTTATGACTTTTTCGATCAACTGCGTGGAGCACAATACTTCTCCAAGGTAGATTTGCGGTCGGGATATTATCAAGTAAGGGTGAAGAAGGAAGATGTCCCCAAGACTGCTTTTCGTACAATATACGGGCACTATGAATTCATGGTAATTCCTTTTAGACTCACCAATGCTCCAGAAATATTCATGGACATGATGAATAGAGTCTTTAGAGATTACCTAGACACATTTGTGGTAGTATTTATAGATGACATTCTAATATACTCCAAAACCAAGGAGGATCATGAGGAGCATTTAAAAACTATAATGGAGACTTTGCGCAAGGAGAAGCTCTATGCAATGTACAACATGTGTGAGTTCTGGTTGAAGGAAGTCTCATTCTTGGGCCATATCATCACAAGAAATGGTATATCTGTGGATCCCTCCAAAACAAATGAAATTGAGGGATGGCTGATGCCAACATCGGTAATGGATATCCGTAGCTTCTTGGGGTTAGCTGGATATTATCGACGATTTGTGAGAAATTTCTCACGATTGTCCAACCCTTTTACCAAGATAACATGAAAGTGAGTAATGTTTTCTTGGAGTGATGAATGTGAAGAAATCTTCAGGGAGTTCAGAAGGAGGATTATCACTGCGCTCGTGCTCACTTTACCCACAAGTGGGGAACTTTTTGTGGTTTTCAGTGATGCTTCAAAGAAGGGCTTAGGCTGTGTGCTGATGAAGAATGATAAAGTTGTATCCTATGCCTCAAGGCAGTTGAAAATACATGAGCTAAACTATCCAACACATGATCTGGAGTTGGAGGGTGTGATCATTGCCTTGAAAATCTGGCGACATTATCCCTATTGGGAGAAATGTGAGATATATACTCACCACAAAATCTTAAATATATATTCACAAAGAAAGAGCTTAATATGAACCAGAGAAGATGGATAGATATCATCAAGGATTATGATTGTTCAATACATTACCACCCTGGGAAAGCGAACAAGGTGGAAGATGCCCTAAGTAGAAAGGACCCAGCGATTCTATCAATGATGAGAATTGAGAAGGATCCAATCTTCTTAGCCTTGATGAAGATGGACATGGGAATCATAAAGAAGGGAACATCATCAGTCCTTTCACAAATGATTGCTCAACCGTCTCTTTTGAAAAGTTTAAAGGATGCTCAAAATGATGATGTGGGAATTTAGGAAAAGGTGGAAGCTATCGAAAAAGGGAAAACCCCAGAGTTTAATGTTAATGAAGAAGGAATTGTGCGGTTTGGGAAAAGTCTATGTGTTTCATCATGTCCGGAGCTGAAGAAGGATGTTTTGGATGACACACATAGTTCAGATTTCACTATTCACCCAGGGAGCACAAAGATGTATCGAGATCTCCGAGAAAACATTTTGTGGGATAATATGAAGAAGTAGATCGCTGAATATACATCAAAGTGCCTGGTGTTCCAGCAAGTGAAGGTACAGAGGAAAACATCTCAGGGGATGATGCAACCATTTCCCATACCAGAATCGAAATGGGAGAACATCACCATGTACATTGTCACCAGATCTCCAAGGAAATCCAAAGGAAACAATGCAATATGGGTTGTTCCGGATGGGCTTACAAAGACTGCACACTTCATTACTATACGAGAGGATTTCTCTTTGGATCAACTAGCGCAGATATATATTAGGGAAGTTGTAAGGCTGCATGGAGTGCCACTATCTATTATGTCTAAGTGAGATCCAAGATTCACCTCTCTGTTTTGAAAGAGTCTTCAACATGCTCTGAATACTGAACTAAACTTCAGTATAACCTATCATCCTCAAACTGATGGCCAATCCGAGAAGACTATTCGAACACTTGAGGACATGTTGAGAGCATTCTCAATGGACTTTAAAGTAAGATGAGATCAACATCTTCCTCTGGTTGAGTTTCTTATAACAATAGTTTCCACTCAAGCATCCAAATGGCACCATATGAAGCCCTTTATGGGAAAAGGTGCAGAACACCGGCGTGTTGGGATGAGGTCGGTGAACGTAAGCTGCTTGGACCAGAAATGGTCAAGGAAATGGTGGAGAAGGTGAAAACCATTCAGCAGCATATCAAGGCAGCCCAGAGTCGAAAGAAGAGTCATACAGATAACCATCAATGAGACATTGAGTTTAAAGATGGATACATGGTGTTTCTATGCATATCTCCTTGAAAAAGGTCATGAGGTTTGGAAAGAATGGGAAGTTAATACCTAGTTACATCGTCCCCTTCAAGATTCTTGATCGTGTTGGGGATGTGGCCTATCGACTAGAACTTCCACCTACCATGGCCAAAGTGCATGATGTCTTTCATGTATCCCTCTTAAGGAAGAACATATCGGACCCTTCACATGTACTCTCTTCTGAGGTGGTACAATTGGAAGATGATCTTTCTTATGATGAGAAACCATTGAAGATATTAGATAATAGAGAAAAAGTTCTAAGAAATAAGACAATGCCCCTCATTAAGTTGTTGTGGAGAAACTACAAGTTTGAAGAAGTGACTTGGGAATCAGAGGAAATGATGAAGCGGAGTTACCCACATCTGTTTTAGTGTGGGAAAAGGAAAATTTCGAGGGAGAAATTTCTTAAGGGGGGAATATTGTAACGACCCAATGTTTAATTTATGGAAATACCTCTTAATCTAATTAAATGTCTCACTATGTTTATATAAAATTTCAACTTATTTGGTTTTATGTTAAGAATCATGACCATGTCTAATATAGCCGTTGAATAGTGATCACATGATTAGTATAAATATAGGGATTTAACAAATCCAAATTTACTCAGACAAAGGAAGTGATGGCCTCATCCAGTAGAATTTCCCCATACGAAGCCCATTTTTCAGAGCTCGGAAAAGGGGTGGCATCCTTGGTATTTTCTCTTGACCATGTCCAAGCTGAGCTTAATCATGTCAAGCTCTAACATGGCCATCTACGAGAGAAGTGGTAGTTGATAGAATTTTCCACTTGAGCGATGTTATCCGAGCCACCCCAAGATTCTGTCACCATCACACACCTTACCCTTCGGTCTTATGCAGCTGTATTAAGGGGTTATGTAACAAATCTCTAGTACTATGTTAATGTATATTATTAATGTATATAATAATGAATATACCTCCTTGTCTTTTTTTGATACATTGTAAATAGTTTTAAATTACAAATAGTGTTTTTATTTATAATTTAATTAAGAATTATATTTTTAAAAAATTAAGGGATTTTTGAAATAAATAATATTTTAATATAAAATTATTATTATTAATTTTTTTTATTAAATATTAATTATATTATAATTTTATTAATGCAATTATAATTTTTATTTAGGTTTGAAAGACATTTCTATCAAAACCCGTGAATTTTCGATAAATGTCAGTTTTTATTTTAAAAGTGAAAATTAACATATTTAGGAAATTATTTAGATGAAATAAATGCTATTTCTGGAATCAGGTCATCGAAATTATCCAATGGTGAATTTTTTATAATTTGTTTGAGACAGTGAAATTTTTGGGTAAAAATTAAATATCGTTTAAATATATAATGTGTTTTATGACATCATAATGACTTGATAGAGATGTAATAAAATACAATAATCTCTATGTTAGGCCAATATATGTTTTACCATTAATGTAATGTGATTTTGGGTTTGTTTGACTTATTTTTCAATGCATTAATGGACCCCTCAAGACTTATTAAACACCTTGTCTTTTTAAATTAATTTCCATAGGAGTGTGACTCATCTCCACATAAGAAACCCTAGTATTTTAAGAAGTTCGGACATTGGGCTTATAATATATTGTTTTCCTATTCCCTTTTTAAAAAAACATGGGCAAAAACTATGGGATGATTTGTGTTTTGGATTAATTTAATGTAAGGGGACCCAAACCTAAATAATAAAAAATTTCCTCACCTTTCCTATATAAACCCACCCAAGATCACACTTTATCCTCACTCAAAGACTTTGGAGTTCGTCCAAACTCTGCCCTAATATCTCTATAATCCTCCCATGGTGCCCCAAGCTCCCAATAATCCTCTCACAAGCCTCTCTCTAGCCGTTGGAAGCACACTTCCAAGTAAGGTTTTTTTTCTTCTTTTCTCATTTTTGTCAAATTTTCGTTAAGTTGTTTTCCCCACTTAATTTCAATTCTGAATGTTTGGGTATGGTTTGTCACCTCCATCATACTTCTCTCATTATGTTTTAATGATAGGAGACCCCTTTTTCTCTCGTTTAATGCCTCCCATGTACACCCGTCACTATGCCGAAATCCTGAAAGGACCTCCTCTCTCCTCTTTTACATTCAAGCAATAATTTTGTATCATGAATCTAAATTCCATTACAATTGTTTGGAAATGTATCTATATGAACCTCTTACTATCCATTTCATGTAAACATGATGAGACACCCCTTTCTCTCTCATCAACCATTTTTTTTATGAATTCTTATGTCACACCATTACGCTGCCGAAATTGCACTGATATTCTAAGCCAATGCCTTTGTGTAGTGAATACCATGCCCATTTCTCCAACAAGGGTATTACCCTTTATGCACATTTACTTATTTATTACAAAGTTTCATGTATGAATTCCACATTACTTTATCCTAGAATAAATGATTATGGTTTATGAATCCATGTTTTATGATCCTTGTGGCACACATATGCATGAAATGAAATTTTTAAGGAGGGTGCACCCTAATAGAGATCCAATGCATTGGGTAAAGTATTTTATCATGATACTTCATGTGCAATCAGTGTTGACTAATGCTAATTCAAATGCAATGAGGGTTTACTCATGCATTATGTGCAATGAGGACTTACTCATGCTCTATGTGCAATGAGCCTTGGCTCATGCTAATTCCATTTTAGTGTTATTGCCACATTTCCATGTTATGATTATCATGTATTATCATGCCTTTATTTTCATTTTTCTCTTGTCCTCTATTGATATGCCTATTTAGTAACATGTATTTTACTCCTCATGTTATTCCATGGGTATTCCCTTACTGGGCATTATAGCTATCCCTTTTCTTATGCATGTCCTCAGGTTATCCCATGCAATGCTATGTACAAGGGAATATAGTGGTCATGTAAAGGAAGTTTTCAATAAAGATGTTGTATTTCCTATTTTAATTTTTTATGTAATGATCCTAATCCCCAAACACTAAATCTTCTATGTTTTATCAAGTGAAGTTCTATGTAATAAATCTTGTTTAAGCTGTAATAAAAAGCAGGGTTGTCATATTTAATATGTATTTTCTAGTTGGTATTTATACTTGTGTCCTAGTATGGAACAATATGTGTATTCTTGTATCATGATAGACATGAGGTGATATATCATAAAATGATTTTTTTATTGTCAAAATATATTTATTTCATGTGATACATTTTCTAGTATGAACTATGAAATGTGATACCTGATATATCTAATTAATGAAATGATAGAACAACTATGTAATTATAATTACCCTTTGTTCTATATATAATGAGACCATGAGACAGTGGTTCTCTATTTTTGTCACCTATTGAGGCTGACCTTATTCTTATCCTATATTCTAAGGTGTTCATTTTTTTTAAAATAGAATGTCTCCTCTCTATCTTCTAATTTTGTATCAGGAGAGAAGATATTAGTATCATCTTAATGTAGCTAAATTGAATATTTGTATATATCCTAGTGATGAGATGGATGTTAATATTTATGATATTTTACCAATGGTAAATCAATCAATGGATATGGAGATAATTCATACCATTCTTTTGATGTCTGAGTAGATGAGGGAGTTTTAACCTCAACAACTAGCTATGTTCACTAGGGAGGGAGTCCTAGAGGATGTCAATTTATGGATTTAGTTAGTCAATATGATATTGAAGAACCATGAAACACCTATATAATGGAGAGTGATTCTCTTCTTTATACATGTTTAGTGGACCTTCCAATCATTGGTGGGATATTTAGCGGAAGTCTAGTTGGAACGACTGGTTACACTTGAAGGACATTATGGAAAAAAACATAAGACACTTATATAAAAAAACGAGGTTAAGAGGGCTCATGAGTTCATGAATATTACATTGGTGGGAATTCCAATGATGGAATACATATGAGGTTTCACTGACTTGTAGTTCTTTTTTACTAATTTTACTGCTGATGATATATCCAGGGTGAGAAATTTGTTGGATGGGCTTTGCAATGATATTAGATCATATGTTAATATATTTTACATTATTATTTATTTTGAATTGATGAATTAGGAACTCATAACTAAGGTAAGTATGAGAGTATCCATGAGAATTATTTAGTATGTTCAAGCATGTAAAACGAAGAGAATATCATTTGGTGGAAAGAAGAACTGTTAAGATAGTTATCACCAATGAATGGTTTGGAAGAGTTTCTAGGAAAGCGTGGGAGTATATGAGGACATTGGTCTATTATAATGATATATGTATGGAATGTTTGGCCATAATAGGCCTTAGTGTCCATACCCTACTTTGGAGTGTCATTCTTGTTGTAAGATGGGCCACATGATGAGGTTTTGTAAGTGCATGTAGAAGTAGATCAGTGGCATGGGATCATGAAAGGTGCCATAGTGTGGGAAAGATTTAGCTACCCCTTAGAAAAATGGAAGCTCAGGATCCATGGGACATTCCGGTTGAGGCATGGGAGATGGTACCCCATCACAGGAGTAGTACAACTAGGTAGAGGGAAACTTTAATCCCATGTTATGCAGTCTACTCATGCTAGTTTGTATGCTTTGCCTTCTATAGTCATAGGTATGATTATAGTTTCATCTATATTTATTTGTGTTTTGATTGATACATGATTATTACATTCCTTTAAAACATAAATTTTTTAAAATGGTTAGTACCATTTTGTGGAAAACATGGATGGAGACTTGACCATCGATAAACTATTGAGAGTGCATTAAGAGAATATCAAATGTTGAAAGGAGTGTCCCCTATAAATTGGTTGTTAACTTTTCTTTTGGGAACGAATTTTTCTATAAATGAATGGTGTTAATTTGATTTTTAGTATGGATTGGTGAATTCTACACTAGGCTCATATCGACTATTATTGATGGAGAGTAAAATTTTTATCTCTTGAAGGAGGTAACTATTTTCACCAGGGTGATTGGGGTCTTTTGGAAGGACTTTCATGACAAATTTAATACGTATTCAACTATCACATGACTCAGATAATAGGTGTTTCTTTACATTATAGTAGAATATGGTAGGATACCATTCCACTAGTGGTAGACCATATATAGGATGTATTTCCTGCATTTTTTTGACTAACCACTCGATCAAAAGATCAATTTCATGATCGGGTTAATGTTAGGATTAGATCCATTTTATATTCCACCTTACAGGATGACATAAGAAGAGCATCTGGAATTGAATGTTTAGTTGAAAGATCTTGAAGCCAAGGTTTTAAAATGACTTAGAACATCTCCATGGGGTTCTCTAGTTCTTTTCATTAATATGGATGATGGAACTTCGTGCTTATGTGTGTATAATCAGATATTAAACAATATGAAATTCAAAAAATGATATGCCATTTTATGTATCAATAATATTTTCATTCAATTGATAGCTGATGATATCTTCTCAAAGATTGATTTGATATCAGGATACCACCAGTTGACTGTTATAAATTCGAACATACCTTGGACTAGTTTTAGGAGAAAATATGGCTTGTATGAGTCCATGGTGATGTTTTTTGGTTTGGAAAATACCCTTCTAGTATTCATGGATTTGATGAATGATATCTTTCATATTTTTCGATACTAGTTTTTGGTCGTATTTTTCCAATTACATCATACATTACTGGCAATTATTACACACTCATGACCAACATCTTTACATCGTAGTGAGTACATTGACAGATCATCATCCTTTTGTCAGGAAAACCATATGGCATTTCTATATTGATAAGGTACACTTATTGGTCATGTAATCTCAGAGGATGGAATTTTAGTCGAACCAAATATGTTTTTAAAAGTGGTACCTTGGGAGCATCCTAATAAGGTCTTCTTGATGAGATTAATTATTCGTTTAACAGGTTGTTATCGATGTTTGACATAGGAATTATCTTATTTGGAAACACTGGGGTCCAGTATAATCAAGAATGGGGTGAATTTCTTCTGGTAAGATGATTATGCTATAAAATTTATAGAGTTGAAGGGAGGAATAACCTTATAACCTAACCTCACATTACATATGTGTGGTAAGGAATATACCGTGTACATTGAGACACATGGTATTGTAATCAGAGCAATCATGATGAAGGAGGAAATTATGGTTTCATAGGGATCCAGATAACTGAGACATCATTAGAGAAATTATCCAACACATGATCTAGAGTTATCTGTGGTATTTCATTTTAAGATATGCTATATACATTATCTTATTGGGAAGTGTTTTTTGGTATAAACATACCACAAGAGACTCTATTATATCTTTTCTTATGAGGACCTAAACCATTGGAATAGGATGATGATTTACTATCTATAGTCTTTCATCTTTGATTTTGCTGATACACAAGGCTAGGGAATCATTTTTATGAATTTTATGAGTCTACAAACATAGAGATAGGAATCAAGGGAGTATTTCGATGAGTGAAAAATAATGGAACTCTTTGAATTCCTTCATCTAGATGTTAAATAGTCCAAGGGATGAGTGTCCCTTAATTTGAAAAAGGTTATACCTATCATTCTTGATCTAATCAATCTAGTTATGAAATCTGATCAAGAGAGATTAGCTTTATGGTATAACATATTTTGTGGGGAGCAGACATTATGATTCTATCATGGTAGTGGTGTTGTTATTCTAATCTATAGACGAGTATGGGGTAAAAGAGGCTTGTGAGTGGAGATGATGTGAGTGTATTATGCTTCTATATGGACGGTTCATCCTATTTTGGAAATTGTTTTACATGATCTTAATAGAAAATACCACTGGCTAGGAATGAAGAAAGAGGAAGTGGGATTTTTGGTAAGAAGTTCCATTTGTCAGTAGGTGAAACCATAGCATCAGAGGCCTACAAGGAATTTTTAGTTTCATCACCTTCAAGAATAAAAATAGTATGATTTACCTTTGTATTTTGTTATAGGATTACCTAGGACACCATGCAATAATGATTTAGTATGGGTGATCATAGATTGACCAAGGAAGGTAACCAACCAATTTCCTATTAATGATACCTTCAATGTTGATGATCTAGGTAGTATTAACATATATGAGATAGTCTGGTTTCATGCAACTATGAGGAGTATCACTTCTAATAGAGATTTTTGTTTCCCATCTTGATTTTTGAAAGTTCTTTAGAAGGATCTCAGATCATAGGTTTATCTGAGCATAGATTATCACCCATATACTGGAATCCAATCTAAAAAGACTATTTATATTTTAGAGGATAATTTATAGGAATAGGATTTTTACATTTATTTCAAATGGAAGTATCATTTATATCTCATGGATTTTTCTTATAATAATCGCTTTTAGGCATTGATCCAGATGTCACCATTTAAGGATTTGAATGGAATGCCATGTCGTTCCCCGATTTATTTGTTTGAGGTAGCTGAATAATCACTTATTGGGCCTATTACCATGAATGAGATGTATGAGAAGTTTCATTTTATTAGAAATATATTGTGACTATGAAGGGTAGCAATGAATATTACCATGTACATCAGATAAGACCTTTGATATTTGAGGTTAGTCATTGTGTTATCCTTCAGGCATCACCAAGGATGGTACAACTCCCTATTAAGAAATAGTGAACGTTTTCTCCAATGTTTTTAATCCATTTGATATATTGTAAATTGTTGGTCTAGGGGCATATCAATTATTACTTCCACTGTGACATATTTGGTTTCGTTGGAGCGATTTGAAATCCTCAATATTTGAAATTTAGAGTATAGTGAGTGATAAAACTATTTTCATGATATTAAGATCCTAATATTTTGATTTCTAATTACCCAAGGAATTATTTTTAGATTGTTATTATTTCATGGAATGATACTTGGGGTTTTGGTTGGGTTGTGGGTGCATCAGAGGTTGAAAACACAACTTTTCTAAGTGTGCAAAATGAGGCACTTGAGATGGATAAACATTAAAGCCTCCCTAATGTAAATGTGCATATCTCAAAGTGAACTAGAAATAGTTTGAAAACATTGTTAGGAGGGTTGTAATATCCCTGTGAAAACTCTATAGTTTTTAACATATGTGATTTACATGGTTTTCACACAGTTAGGTAAACTGTGTGGGATAACACTACGAGGTGTGGGGCTAGTCAGTGTGTCAAAACCCACATTCATCTAAATAATTGAAGGGACAACAAGGTTACATTAAATTTCTTTTTCAAGATGAAAGAAAAATAATGACCGCCAAGTCCCACCTCCAGTTGGTCCTGGGGTGGTGACAAGCACCAAAGGTTACTAATCATTCACATAAGAAGCGATGCATTTCCATTTTTAATGAAAAAAAGATTTTGAGATAAGACGGTAAATCCCAAACAACTCCAACC
The DNA here is from genome assembly GCA_963277665.1 of Viscum album. Classification (NCBI taxonomy): domain Eukaryota; kingdom Viridiplantae; phylum Streptophyta; class Magnoliopsida; order Santalales; family Viscaceae; genus Viscum; species Viscum album. Next base: position 327,581,962 of record OY728152.1, on the reverse strand, counting down.
ATGTTATAAGAAGAAGAAACATAAACCCACCCCACACAGTTTAATATAAAACATCCACACACTACAACAGACACTCCATAGTAAAATTTAAAAATATGAGTCTAATAAGAAACACAGAAAATATCTTCACGGTCACGATTGTATGTTCAAGAACGATCCTCAACGTCCTCATGGAAACCTGAAATGAGTTTTAGATACATAGGGTAAGAATAAAAGTATACTTAGTAGGAAAACCTGTGCCACTAGTGAACAAGTGAGAGAATATACTAATTGCTCTATGATAAAATAGTAGAACCCCAAAACCACATAACAAAAAATATTTTGAAACCTAGTTAAATGCTTATTCATATTGGATAATGTCCTGAAACAACCACTATTCCACAATCCCAACTACCACAACCTACCCACACTCAACTGGACCATGACCCACATCACATCATGCTCGCACACACCAGGGCCACAACCACAACTCGCCTAACTCAAAAACACATGGGCCTCATCCTGAAGACACCTGGGAAACAAAACACCTACCAAAAAACTAGTAACATAGATCAGGTAACAATCCTTGAGCCATTAGAACCATCCAAAATAGTCTGGGGTGATAAATACCTAGAATAGGGAGCATGTGATCCAATAATCAACCATCCATCCTCCCAACGGGTTGTTGGGATAAACACCCTCCCCCATAAAAATAGGGTCTATGGATCGTAGTGCTCAACAATGTTTTGGTACATATAGAAAAAAGGGACTATATGTTTATATTTATAGATAAACAACCACTTAGCCCAACCTATGTGATTCTAAAAAAATAATCACCCCACACAAAACCACCTGTGCTACTACCCCTACATGAACAACCACACAAAAACCCACAACATAAAGAATAAACCCAGTCCATTTTACTTCATTTAGAATCATTCCTTATTAATTAAATAGTTATTCATTCCATCCATATCTGGGAAACTAACAACCACAACACATCACCAAAAACGACCACACAGTATTAAACATGCCAAGGTAATGGACCTTGACAATGAAACCCACTATACACTTTCTCTTCAACCACCTTTGGTAGCCCTAGTACCTAAACACACCATACCAGCAACATAAACAAGAAAAATTAAGTTATAGTCCCACAATACAAACACCATGCCAAAAAAATGTAACATAACACAGAAGTAATCCCACTACTCCACATGTTCCTCCATTCCACAATCAATAAATCTCTCAACCTATGATTACATCATACCTCCTCCACCACACACACAAAGCCTGCAACAATTGCCATAAAAACCACAGCCCCACTGCATAAACATACCACACCAAGCTCACAGAACAAACCCATCTGTCCAACCATGTACTCACAACCAAACTACCAATAGAAGAATGATACAACCCAAAAAAGTTACAGAACCCTACAAAACATATAACAAAACTACACTAACAAGACAAGTATATATAGATTTAGCTCACAATTGTTCTTTAATTCCACTTTGACAAATTTGGGTAATCATAAAAACAGATTGATCTTAAGGCATTCTTTCCATTTGACAGACTATATATGATCAACCAGATCAATATTTTAGAAAATTATTCACAACCTATTGTGGGTGAACAAAAAAAGACAACCAACAACCATGATTTTTTCAAGGCATGCAGCCAGAATAAACCATAAAAGGAAAATAAATGATAACACATTAAACAAGCGATCAACATAATTATATTTTTGGTCCCCATTAAGGAATAATGTAACAAGAAGATTATATCATCTCCCCCTTAACAATCGGTTTCAACTGTGATCAAGATGACACAAGTTTATACCCACCTAACATGATACACAATATAGAAGACTCAATGAAATTATTACATGGAACTATTGGTGACTAACAATACATTATTGTACCAAAATAGAGGGCCACGTGTGTAAGAGACTCCAAGGAAAAGATGAACATGATGATACAACACATGAGAATGACTCCTTAGGAAGGAAGGTTCTGGGTGAAGTAAGAGAAAACCGAAGTGGTCAATGAAAGGAAGAAATTGGATTAAGAAAAGGCAAGATCCTAAAATTAGGGAGATGATTTTAGAGTAATTAAATTTCAGATCTTGGTTTGATTATGTGGGATGGTAGTTTCATGATATTTAATATAAAATAATTCCTATGGAGATGGTTAAGCAGTGATAGGATCCTAATTTAACAATAAAAGGACGCAATTGGAGAAACATTTCTATATAACTTTGGAGGTGAGAGATTTCGATGATGATTCATTATTCGTTGAACCAGTGTTTGGTGAGGCACCATTGGGCGAGCCACTGTTAGTTGAGTCACCATTCTACGAGTCACCATTTGGAGAGTCACCATTTAGTGAGTCACCTTTCAGAGAGACAAAATTCAGTGATTCACTGTTCAATGAGTCAAAATTTGGTGAGTCACTATTCGATGAGTCACCATGTGGAGAGTCACCATTCGATGAGTCACCGTTCGGGGAGTCCCCATTCGGTGAGTCACCGTTCGACGACTCACCATTTTGTGACCTACCATTATATGAGTCATATTTTAGTGGGCCACCATTCAGTGATTCACCATTCCATTATAGAAACATCATCCACCTTTGTTGCTGCACATCCAAGTATCACTGGGAAAATATGTACATCAAGATCTTTGGATCCATGAAAAACACAACGTGTTACCCAATGAGGTAGTGATTCCAAAACATCAATTCGAAAATTACTGATGTACGATCAAATCATGGGAAACATAGTTGTGTTCATTGTGATGCAACATCCTAGACCTTTAATAGTTCACTCCTTGCTACTGCATCATCATGCATCCCAATCCTAGACTCGAAGAATCATTGAACACCATGAATACCACCCCTTCCTCATAAAACATGAGTACTGGAGCACTTAACAACATCCCATTCATATATATATGAAATATTTCTAACCCTTCTTACTCCACACAAAGGCCAGGTCTTTCTAGTGAAATCCATCAATGAAGCTGAATCTTGGGAGAAGTCGGGTATGAATAAACAGTAATATCCTACCATAAAAATAATTCTACAAACCTCTACCACATTCTTAGGTTCTGCCAAATGAAAAAACACCTAAAAATTTTATGGATCCACTATTATCTCTTACTTTTTCAACACATGACCAAGGATGTGCACCTCTCATGTGTAGAAATACACTTGGGCAATATCCCATAGAGCCGATGATGTCGAAGGACCTCCAAGATAGTCCAGAGATGCTCGACATGCTCTTCCACTAACATAAAGTAGATCAAGATTTGATTAGTGATAATGATGATGAACCAGTCTAGGATCTCATTAAATATTGAGTTTATGAGCCCCAAGAACATAGTTGGTATATTAATAATGAAAAAACTCATGACCATGAACTCAAAGTGCCCATACATACACCATAAAGAAGTGTTCTGAACATTTCCCCCCTTCACCCTGAGTTGGGGATACCCAGACAACATATTGATTTTAGAGAACCAACCTGCATCTCCCAGCTGGTCGAAAAATCATCCTTCCTCAGGGAGGGTAATAGATCTTGACTATTTCATGATTCAGTCTCAGGTATATTTTACACAACCTCAGACCACCATTTACCATAGTCACAAAAAAGACTGGATCCCCCCTCAATAGCACATATGCTCAGATAAATACCTTCTTCATCTGGTCAGCTATCTAAATCTGCAAATCCTACAACTATGATGGTAACATCCAATAAATATCCATCAAAATCGGACCAGCATCAGGTTTTAAATCTATAATGAAATCAATGTCACGTCGAGGGGGTAGAGTCACAACCTCCACAAGGAAAACAGCTAGAAACTCTATGATAACTCTGGTAACCTCCACCATCTCAACATCCATCAATCCTACTGACATCTCAGCTAATAAATAAAGAAGACGCTCCAAATATATGCTTTCAACCTAACAAATCTGTTTACCAATGGAAGCTACATTCTGGTCATCTATGTCTGAAAACATGACTCACCTCCAGAAGCAGTCGATAACACCATGCACTGAAAGCAACTAGTTGAGACAAAGGATGACATCATAAATCTTCATCTGTAGCATAAAGAGATCCCCACTGGACTGATTTTCCCCAATATTTGACTGCAACCTCCAAAAACATATAGCATGTTAGTCTGACCACTGACTTGTGTTCTCATCAAGAGGTGAATAGAAAGTCTCTCTATGTATAGTCTCTAGGCATGGGCTACATTGGGCTTGACAAATTAGTATAAATATCCCGAATCAGACAATTCACATGAATGTGTACTGAAAAAATTGTTCATTCCTCAGATGATCCCTTTCCCTAATAAAACTGCTTCCTATTTAGTGTGAAACAATCTGTGCCTATCTCCTCCACCCCTTGGCATTCGGCCTCCTCCCGAACCAATCCCTGGTTGAGGTCACTGAGGAGCACCACGAGGTATCTTCTACCTACCCTACTCCCCTCGGTGGAGCATAAGCCTACTATCCCTATTTCTGGATGGTCCGGGGTTGAAACTTCTGCTGTGGAGGGCACTAAACCTACCCAACTCCACTAGAGTGATAACAGACTACGAACTGATTCTATAGGTCCAATGACCTTCTTGAAGAAACTACATTTCCCCATTCCTATGGGAAAAGGATGAGGACTAGAATTCCAAAATAAAAACTAATGTGGTTGAATCCTCATGGGCCGAAACCTAGATAGCCCCGATGCTGGAGACCTATGTATAACAAAATTCCTCTTTAAATAACTCAGATACATCTCCTCTGATGGTAGGCTGGCTCATAATTTCATCCTTTCCACTAAAAAAGCAATTGTTGAACATATATGTATGTCTGTAGGGTGGAGGGGGTAATTGAACACTAAAGAGATGGATGAATGGCCTCCTCTTAGTGTCTCACCTGAGTCTCCTCATCCGGAAATAGTTCTATATTAAAAATAATAATATCATGGAAAGTTATCACTAGTTCCGTTACTGACATACTCCCCTACTGGAGGGAGAGTAACTCTTTTCTCTTCTCATCAATCCCTATCGATGAAAGGAATTCTTCTCAGAATTCCATTGCAATTTCATCGACAAATCATTAGTCTCCTTCTCCTCTATATAGTAAAGCATCCAACCCTATGGAAATGATACACTCATCTAGATCCCTTCCATAGGAACCGTTTACTCTATCAATGCCTGAATCAAGGTGTATGTGATCACAAAATCCTCAAGCAAACTCTCCATTTCCATGTCCAAAATGTTTCATTTGTACTTCCCCAGAGACTATCTCTAGAAAGAAGGAAGGGTCCTATGAAATTGGTCAACCTCCTCCCCCTTTTCAACCTACGTTCAGACGATTGGGTTATATTTCTATGCATCGACTACTCATACCACATGTGGGCAATGTTTGTGAGACATGGTTGAAAAGAAAAATAGGGAACTCCTAAGCCCAGGTAGTAGGAGAATTTTTATTCAAAATTCATTTTAACTGATCATTTATTTGAAATTGTAAAAAAATCCCTCGAAAAACATGAGAACATATCATTATGAGGAATTTACCTTTTCCTAGGTTCTATACCGTAGAATTGGTGTAGCATCATTTGAACATTGAGTGGGCTTAGAGTCCTTGAATCAGATGATGGGAGTCCCTAAACTCCCATGTCACACTCTGTCTTCCCTATCCTATGTCACACACCAATATAACCTAACCCAATTTCCCTACCATCCCATGCAGTCCTCAGTGATCCTATGTCTGAACAATATCCAATCTCTCAACCGTCACCTCAGATACCATTCTTTCATCACACACCCTCTCCATGATAAGGGAGGGGACATCAAGGTGCCATGATCTTCTGTCTTCAGGAAGAAGGGAAGATAATGACCCCTTAGTCCCACCTCTAGTACACCCCAGGGTGGAGACTAAAACCAAGGGTAGGTAAACATTCACACAAGATAGTAGTCATTAACCCTTTCACTGAAAAACACAACCTGGAGAGAAGATTGTAAATCCCAAACAACACTAAACATTTTCTATGATGATGAAATAGAAAACCCACCCCATGAATTTTTAAACAAAACTACCCACAATACAAACAAACTCAAATGTAAAGTACAAAAAATGTGTCTAAGAAGAAACAAAACAACAATTCCAACACCCACGCTAGTAATTTACGACATGGTCCTCAATGTCCTCCTAGAAACCAGAAATTATATTTATATGTGTAGGGTGAGTATAAATATATACTCAGTAGAAAAAATAACTCACTCATTCATTAGTGGGAGAACATAATAATTCCCCTTTGAGAAAAGAGTATAACCTCAAAAGCCAATAAGAAGTAATATTAACAACCCAAGCCTCACCAAGGCACACTCACCAAATAACGCAAGTCAATTAAGTAATTATATAATCACATTTATGATTGGGTACCATGAACCACTACCCCCTGGTTAACTAATCATCCCTAATGGAAAATGTTTTGGCACAACCATTATTCCACAGGACCCACTCTCACACCCTTCCCACACAATCCATGGCCACTATCCACATCACATTAAACTCATACACACCTGGGCCACAACCACATCACATGTTTCTCGAAGGCACCTCGGATTCAACCACAACTCATCTCACCAAAAAATATGTAGTCCTCATCGCAAATCCACATGGGAAATAAACCTCCTCTCACATAGAATGTACCATAGATCTGCTAATAAACCTTAATCAATTACAGCATGCCCGAAGAGTTTTGGGTGATAAATTCTTAGAAGAGGGATCAAGGGAACTAATAACCATCCATCTGTCCTCCCACTGAGATGTTGGGAAAACACCATCCCCAATAAAAATTGTTTATTCAACACATATTTCGCAACACGGGTGTTCTAAATATATAAAACACAAAAACTACCAGTTTATATGTATATATAATCGAACAGTCATCCCAAACAATAGGTTTCAATATAAACAACTTCCCCACACAAAACCACCGTTGTTGATAACCCTGCATTCATAGCCACACAACCAACCACAACATAAACCATAAACCCCATCTAGATCATTTAATTAAAAATAATTCCTTATTAATAAAATATTTATTCATTCCATTCCTATCTTGGAAAATAACAGTGACAGTACACCACATGTAATGGAAAAATAACATAAATTAAACCAAGGTTAAGGACCATGGAAAGACAACCAACATCACACTTCCCTCCCAACTACCTTCAATATGCCCGCTACCTAACCAGGTATATGTGATTAAGCTGATTAATATTTACTGCAGTTATTCACAAGCTATTGTGGGTGAGAAAACAAAGACCACCAATGAGCATGATTTTCAGAAGGCATGCAGCTAGGACAAACCATAATAGGAAAATCATAGATAACATAGAAAAAAGCAACCAACATCATCATCTTCTTAGCCCCCATTTATGACTAAGGTAACAAGAATATTATATCATAACACTGTTAACAATTTGTTTCAACTTTGATCAATAGGCGACATGAGTATACCCACCATGGATTATACACACTAAAGGATAGACTATTAAATTGTTACCCAGAACAATAGGTGACCAATGATCCATTAATGTGCTGAAATATAGGTTCACATGAGCAGGAGACTCCACAGAAAAACCAAATAGGATGGTACAACTTCACCACATGACTCCTAGAGAGAAAGGATCTTTCCAGGAAAAGGTAAAATCAAAGGGTCAAGTAAAAGAGGATATTATCTTAAGAAAAGGCCATATCCTAAAATAAGGTTGAAATTTTCAAAGTAAATAAATTTCATATCATGGGATTTCCAAACAGAATTGATGTTTCATGATATTCATGAAATGAAAATTCCCTCATAGAGGGTTAAAAATTGATTGGTTCCTCAATTAACAATAAAAGGAAGTAAGAGGGACAAAATATGTTGAAAACATAGGAGGTTTGAGATACCGGTGATGTTTCAAAATTTAGGGAGTCACCATTTAGGGACTCAAAATTCAATTAGTCACTGTTCGACGAGTCACCACGTGGTGAATCATCATTCAGCGAGTCACCATTCGGTGGGTATCTATTTAGAGGGTCACCATTTGGTGGGTCACTATTTGGATGGTCACCATTTGATCTGTCACCATTTTAGTGGGTCACCATTTGTTGAGTCACCATTCGGTGACCTATAATTCAATGTGTAACCAAATAGGGTGTTATTTTTTGTTGAGACACCATTTTTCATATCACCATTCGACGACCAACCATTAGATGAGCTACTATTGTAAAACTGGTTTTTTTAAACACCTAACATAAGACATTGTGACCTCTAATATCACCTCTTACACTAGATTTTCACAATTAAATGTGTGAGAGAGTACCAGGTCATTTAAAAAGGGATTTTGATCAGTTATCACACAAAGAAGGAAACTAATGTGCTCTAATTGTGGGCCTCATTAATAGTGTAAATTTATGTTTTTTTTACTTTCCTCCCTTAATTATTCATCCTTCCTTTCCTCCTTCATAAGGCTATCCATCCAGGTAGTCATGGTTCTCTCTTCTGCATATCATAGGTGTCAATCCAACTCCTTCATTGAGCTCAGTTATTTAATCCATCTAGGGTGTTCGAACCACATCAGTATGTGATTCAATCCCCTTAATTATTTTCTACTTTTCACTCTTCATATGGTTTACTAAATATATGATATATTTTTTAACCTATTTTCATGGAATTCATCTAAAATTATAATTTCTTATGAATCATGTAATTTTATAAGCTGATATCGAGAAATAATGTGACTATTACTATGAGGCAGGTGGTGCATAGCTTTCACTTTTATTTCAGCCATGTTTTAGGGGTGCATTCATGAGGGAGACATTGGGTCATTCGAGAGATACTCTATATATTAATATTTTATATTTTAATTAATATAATTGGCCTTGTGAGATGCCTATCGGTAGGTTCCCTAGTGAGATACATTAGATCTCGGGAAGTTTAGGAGATGGCTCTTATCCTATAAAATTAAATTTATTATATTAAACGTGATGATTGTGATGGTTTCAGGGGAATGTTATAGGCATGGACCAATGAATTATATGGTTTTTACCATATTTCATGAGGCGGCATTGGTCATCAGGTTGGGCTTGGCACAAATACATTCAGTGATCTTTGTTAATGATTGGGGGATATTTTCATTTGATTAAGATGATATGGTCATAAGGTTATGGTCATAGCCTGTGTGAAATTGGTTGGTTTAGACCATCATACTAAGAGACGTGGTCTCAAGGGAATGAGGTACCAAGATGAAGTGTCTTTGCTACTTTATTTTATATTTCTACTCCACGTGATTGGATGTTGTGTCATTGGAGTCGTGTACACATAGATAAGACTCATATGATGAGGTGGGGTTGACCACATGTGTGGGTAGAGGCCTCCATTAGATTCAGTTTAGGGTGGTTTTGATCATTAGTATGGTTGGAGGTGATTTCCATAAAAATCCTCATGGATGGTGAGGATCCATTATTTGATTTTGTTAAGAGTGCAAGTTGGGGGATTATTCTCTCTCTAAATTGAGGTCACATGCTAGGACTATGGTAGAGGATGGATATCATCATTCCAACAGACAAAAGACATTTATATGTTAGTTTTTATTATTTGGAGGTCAAAAATCGATGTTCCATTGCAGTTTTGTTTCAAGACAACAATGATTATTTTGAGATAAGGTCAAATGGCCCATGTAAATATTGTTTTTGCTTGCATTTAGTACATCATATATATTTTAGTACATGTGAGGTTGAATGGAATGGGGTGTTGCTTTATTCGTTAGAGATGGAACCTTAGGGTTCACCAATGATTTTTTTCATCCGGTGATTATTTGGGCTTTGAGTTAAGGATCTTTTCCACTACCATTATACTAATGATTGTTAAGTAGGTTATTTCATCCTTGTAGCTATTGAGCATAAGTGAAGGTTATTATTATTATTATTATTATTATTATTATTATTATTATTATTATTATACAGAAGAAAGTTCTCTCTTATTAATTTACATACACATTTTTTATCATAGATGTATATTAGGAATATATTGGGGGTGTCCTACTGAGATTATTCTCACACCCTACATGGGAACATCAAGAATCATGTAGATTTTATGCTTTTGATATCAGGTAAAGGTTTATTCTTAGAAGATTTACCTTAGTGATCATGTCATTATACTTGGCATGGGATGGATGAAAGGAAACTTAGGGTTCCTATATCACCTCATGCTTATTTTAATTATTTTTGTTGTACCAGTATGTCTATTGTATATATGTATCGGTGGTCAGCCACAAGATAACAATTATAATTTTTCATATGTCTGAATAGAATTGGATGCATGTTTCTACATATGGAATATTATGGTTATTATTTCTATAAATGGTATAGTGGTAATTATTTATTTTTTTCTGTTGGCTATTTACACTTATGTAGTTTTCTTGTACATCCTAATAGGTGGGTTACTAGTCCAATATCTTACGTTATTTCTTTCAACTAATTTATATTTACATATATATTATTATTATCATCTAAATAGAGTATAGTGTTCCCACTTCCACATATTTACACCTTCGCTACTAGTCAGAAGCCTTTGTTATATATGGAGGCACGCCTAAGGCCCAATAGCCCTTCGACTAGTAGCAATGTTCCATTGGAAAAACAGACCGGGGCACTAAAAATGGAATCAAAGGAGTTTCTTTTACCTCTTTTTGAATCTTCCCATTTTGGTTATTATTGACCAACGATTAGGATGTTTTTAGATCTTAGTAAAGAACCCATGTTTTGGTTCATACAGACCCATGCATGAGGAACACACAAAGTTGTCTAGGGTATGAATTGATACTTTTCTTTGTTAATTTTAATGATGATAAGGTTTCCACAATGATTGGGGCATGTGGGTGTGATTTTTATGTTTTATGATATTTGAACCTTGTCCTGGTATTTTAAGGGAGGATTCTGAACCCTCATCCTAGTATGAAAAGCGGTGATTATTATGATTTCTAGTTAGGCACATAGGATTTAATATATGTGACTGCAACATGAATAATTACTTGTGATCATCATTTGGAACCAGGATTATGCTAAGAGGGCTTTAGTTGTATAATTTAGCAATAAATGATACTAAACAGTATCTTTCTACTTAGACTTATTTGGTGGAATTCAACTCAGTAAACCCAGGAATGTGGTTCTAATGATATCTTTTGGTAATTATTTTATATATGCGATATATATATATTTGTATATATATATATCACATATGGTCCTGGATCTAATAATAATAGGTATGGATAATCACAATGGGTGAGTTGTTCAAAATTTCAACAAAAGAAGATAAGTAGTCTATTCCAACATAGCCTTCTTTGGTGGCATATTATTTTTCTACCTCGAATTGATAGTTGAATCTTGACATTGATGTGGGTCGGTGAGGGTCTATTAGGCCAGTTTTAAATGTGGTACCTAGCTCCGATATGGGTTGGTATGGGGTCAGGAGGATAGATGTCGTGTTACATGGTTTCGATGGGGATGAGTAAGGTTGGTGATATTGTGTTGTCCATTAATGATTTAACTATTTATGTTATATATATATATAATATGTTTTATAATCCTATTGGTATTCAGTGGATTCCCACATAGATGGATTTTGCTGGAGAATTCAGAAGGTGGGATTTGGTACCAAAATAGAGTGCATAGGTTAAGACACTAGATGGCTTAGATGAGTCCATATAGGGTTAGGAATATCATGTGGATTTGGTACTATAACATTAAAATGATTTAGTGCAGGCATGTTAGCCACCATATTTGAATGATTATGTTATTTGGAATGTAGTCCAGCTCAGTGTGACCTGGGTACATGTTATCTAGTGTATTTTTTGAGCACCATAGGTAGTATATGATTCTATGGAATAACTAAATAGGGTGTTCCATTCAAATCGCCCACTATTATTTTAGTGTGGGGGTGGACCATAGTAAGTAGAGAGCTTGTTAGTGTCAGTTCAGACCATCTTCAAGCATCTTGAGAAAGACAGTGGTTAGATGGTGAAGATAGAAACATATATACTCAAAGGACCGATAACTCATTAGTGGGATGTAAGAGTATAAGAAGGCATACATGGGGGATTTACATGTAATGATGTTGGGGACATGTTCTTTGAGAACCTATTCCATATGATTTTTTAGGTGGAGTGAGCTCGATAGTTCTTTATTATACAGTAGGGTGTCATTTCTCTCATGGAATATGTATCTTGTTTCACATAATTTACTCTATTCACACTTGGTATGGTGGGAAATGAAACCTTGATGGAGAGGTATTTTGAGGATGGTTTACGACAATCCATTACAGTGCTGATAAAAATCATCAAATTAGCATCGTTCTCATATTCTATGAATCAAAAACTAATTTTTGAGAGAAACATGACAGACTAGTCATACCATGCCAAGTGATGGGGTTAAGCGATTACAATGGAGACACATCAAACAAAAGTAAGTGATGTTGGGTGAGGTTTCAACCTGGCGTTCATGCTAGAGACTTAGGAAGACCACTGAGGTGTGGGATATTGATTGTGTTCTTCCATTATGAATATCCAGGACATATGTGGATGTAAATTGATGGGGTGTCAAATGAGTGATGATGATTAGTTCAAGAATCTGAAGAGGTTCTGATGGAGGCCTTCTCAGATAGCTGTCAGTTATGAATTGGGATTGACTTAGGCATCTGAGGTCATATCGAGATTAGCACCAGGAAGAGGTATTTTATATTCAATTACACGTGGTTTAGTAGTAGGGGAAGTTAGACCCATTATTGGGGATAGTTTTTTGTGGATGGTGGAGCACCACAGGGAGTTTAGGTATCTTGTAGTCATGATTTAGTCCAGTTGCACACCATGGAGATTTCGAGGACAGAGCAGTTCAGTGATCTGTTGATGGTTATAGCTATGTTACGGGCATGACCATCTATTTTTATTTTGATATTGAACCATTTGTGGTCATTTATAGTTTTGTGTACATGAGATGAGTAGTTTTTTTAGACTAATAAGACGATCATTGGTAGTTCATCATCAGCTCATATTCGTTATATACATATGTGAGGTGCATGACAGTGGGATTTTTTATGTTCATCAATGTGATGCATGATTTCTTATGGTGAGTTGGAATTTGGGTATTTCCATCATTCAGGTTTTCTTATGTGTGTTAACATATCGGAAGTGATGTAATGTAGTCACTATATGAGGTGTGAGGCACTAAGACTTCTTCTGGGCTTCAGATGAGATTAGGGAAATCATAGGTTCCATGTGAAAATAGGGGCATGAGGTGGTCATCTGATGGGATGTGTGATTTACTTTGTTCTATTTGAGGAATGAGATTATGTTAGCACCTAATGAGGAACATGAGTGATGTTACTTCACGATAGGATTTCTGAGTTTGTGGATGATTGGTGTACAATCAATTTATTGCATTTTGGTTCGAGAAGCAACCAGAGTAGGTAACTCCTATGGTGAGGAGAACCTTGAGGTAGTTATCCTATAATGTGATGACCATGGTAGAATGAGTTGATTTTTAAATATATGGATATATTCAGAACAATGTATGGATGTAGCTTGATAGCTCCGGGATAACCTTGGTTAATGTGGGGAGATTTTGATTCACAAGTTTTTGATGCGGGATGAAATCCTCAACCAATTTTAATTTTGGTGTTTGGTTTGTGGTTTAATAGTTTTCCTTATCTTAGGAACCATATTCTAGGAATTACTTTTACACGAGGTATTTATTTAGATAGGATTGAATGCTTAGAATGTTCTTTGGGGTATCAATTTGGTTTTAGGGGTATTATAGGGAAAAACAAACTTTTATATGTCTGCAGACTACATCATAGGGTTTGAAAAAAGAGTGAATCCTCATATATGTAACTATGAATCCCTCTAGGGGTAATGGAAATGAATCAAAAAACAACTATGAGGGGTGCACATCCATTTCAAAAATATATATTTTTTAGGAAACCCTACAGTACAACCCTACGAGGTGTGGTACTTGATAGTGGGTGTCGTAAAATTGGTGCCTGGTTATCAATACTCTATGAGCTAACCATGCACCTCATTTAAAGTGTGAAATTATGACTTTAACTACCACTTGTAGTGACTCAGGTTTTTTGCCCTGTCAGACTTTGGATTATTTCTACGAATGATTCCAGAGCTAGGCACGAAGACGGCGTGGAATTCTGAGGCCCGATGTGCCCAGAATCAATTATATAAAAATATTAAGTATTTTTATACTATGCACGTGGTGGGGGTTTGAGATCTCCTAAACGGTAGCTTCGAACAGGAATCTGAGGGTATGGTTACGTTTAGAACGTGCCGTTTACCCTAGGCGAGGGGTAAACTTTGCGGTCGCGGGCCTGCGGTGAGAAACGCCACCAGGGGCATTTTCGTAAATAAGTGGAAAAGTTGGTTTATGAGCGTCGGCTCGAATAACATCTGAACAGAGTCTCGAATCGCAAATCCGAGTCCGCTGTTGCGTTCAGAACGTCGTTTTTAACCTAAGGGAAACCTTATCCTTGTCCGTGTTGGGCATGGGGTCGGGGCGTGTCGGGCTGGGGAGTTAAGCAGATATTTGTTGTAAACAAATATCTCCCCCCTATTGGACGTGTGTTGCACAGAAGAGTTCCTCCTCTTTCCTCCTCCTCCTCCTCCCCTTACGACTGTGAATTAGCGGCCGAATCACGCGATCAAGGTGTCGTCGAGCTCAGATTTCGACGGTGGGCGTTCCAGGATCATGCAACAGAAGCTTTGGAGTGCTGATCGTCGGTGTTTCACCCGTGAGGTAGGTGGTTTGAGTTTTGAAATCTTGGATCCCATTTATTTTTTGTTTTTCTTCAAATCATTCTTTGGGTTGTATAGTTCAGGTCGCGACGTTACCGAAACATGTTTCAGATCTATTTTTGGAGCCCCGGGGTGCTCCCGGGGGTTCCCGGATGTTTTTCGGTGGAAAACCCAGATTCCAGCGGCAGCCATGGTGGAATCTAGAGAGGCGCGGCGGTGGTGCGGAGGAATCTGGCGGCGGCAGAATCTGGTGGCGGCGGCACGGCGGAACCCGGTGGCGGCGTGGTGGTTTCCGGCGAGGCCGGCGGTGGTCCGGCCAGGATTTTCCTTGGGTTCTTTTAACCCCCGTAACTCGCAAACCGTAACTCCGATTTGCAAGCCGTTTGTGGCGACGTGCTCCTTGCATCAAGACGGACCATTTTAACTCACTTTAAGAATTTTATGATTCTGGATCATGGCCTGGGAGTTAGAAATGTCGTATAAAATAATAATATTTTATTATTTTACGACTTCAGGCTGTTGTAACTTCTTCCCAGAGCGTTCGATTGACGTGCCGTAAGTGGCGTTGAGACCCTGGTGGTATGGTGTAATTTTTGATATGGTTTCCAAGTGTTGTGACTGAGTTTGGGGTGCGGGCCCCGAGGGGATGGGTTTTGGTGTTTGCGGAGAAACGCGGCTTTCGCACCAGGAGTCCGATTTTGGTGGATGAATAGTCGATCCTATCTGTTTTTCCGAGAGGATCGCAATGTTGTGATCCGCTCGACGGGTATCGGGATAATGGTGTGGGCCCCACCTAGGCTGGCTATGGTGAATAGTACCTTTTTCACTGGGTGGTCGTTTTGGGTGAACGAGTAGTCCATTCCATGTGTTTTTTCGAGGGGATCGTCATGGTATGATCCACCTGATGAGTTTCGGGATCGTTGTGTGGACCCCGCATGGACCAGCTATGGTGAATAGTTCCTTTTTCACCAGTTGTCCGTTTCGGGTGAGTAAACAGCCTATCCTGCATGTTTTTTTCGCGTGGATCGTGATGGTTGCCTCGGTATCAGCCTTGCTGATACGCAGGGTGGCGTTGTTACGGGTCACTTGGGTTAGCGATGTTTGGACCAGCAGTGGGTGAGGGTACTCCCTTGGTTCATTCCTATGAGGGTTCATGAGCATCACAACCCTAATATAGGCTTGTGATCCTCTAAACGGGATGTTTAATCTGTTAGAGTTATGACATCCCTCCGGTGGGCCCGGAGTGGGATCCTCTATCATCATTTCGCTAGATCAGGTTCTTGGTATCACTGTGACCGCTTATTCATGGTAGGCGATCCCCTATATAGCAGGTTAACCCCGTATGGTTTTTTGTATCATCGGGAATATGATCCCCTATGCAGTGGGCCATACTTAGTAGGGTTGTGCAATCATCGGGAATATGATCCCCTACTCATCATGAGGTGTATAGTATGGTAGAAGTATCGTTGGTTATGTGATCCCCTACTTAGCGCGTGGTTTCGGTAGGGTTGCGGCATCATTGGTTCGATCCCCTACATCACGTGTTATTCCAGGTAGGGTTCCGGTATCGTCGTGACCACCTTTATATGGGTGATGATCCTCAATCTGAGTGACGTGCTTCAGTAGAGTGCCAGATCGGGTTGTGGTATCCCCCAGCAGATCCTGGATGTGATCCGCTATCTGTGAGAACAACGTAAGTCAGATCGGGTTGTGGTATACCCTATTGGATCCGAGGTGTGATCCCCTATCAGTGAGCTCTACGAATGCCAGATCGGGTTGTGGTATCCCTTAGAGAACCTTGGATGTGATCGTCTATCTAGGATATCTTCATCTACCGGAGTGGGTTCTGGTATCCCCTAGCGGACCCTAGGACTAATCCCCTCTCCAAGGAGTTTGGTGGTTATGTTGTTTAGGTGGGTTTTCCTTAGTGATACTATCCGATGAGCGTGATCTCTCATGTGAGTGTCTGAGAGGTTTGTGAGAAACCCGATGGAGTGTATCTCTTGGATGAGTGTCATCTGGGATGATAGTGATCATGGGGTGTTCTCTCCTAGTTGTGGACAGGTTTTGGTGATGAGTTCGGTACCTCTTGTGGCTTGGTGCGTGAACTGAGTACATCTGGATTGATCAAGGTGTATGTATGGTCATACACTTGAGCTGAGCTGACTAGTTGTGTTTAGCCGAGGATGGTCATGAGATGGAGTTTCTCTCTCGTCTGGGTTCCCTCTGGCTAGGATGAGCAGACTGTTGCCTTTCAGTTTCTCTCTTTTGTTTTGGGTTTTTGGGGTTCCTACTAAGTATGTTTATACTCACCCCTGCATGGGCTTTTCCCGCACATGTTTGTGTCTTGTGAAGACCACAGGCCTTTCAATGGAGTCCCCAGAGGACCCGGAGCAGGCAGAGCTGAGTGAGCGAGATTGATCGGGGTGTTTACCGGTGTGGTGCCGAGGGAGATTTCTGGTGGGTGTTTGTGGCAGTGTTCTCCTTCTTCAAATCAGGTTGGACGCGCTTTTGTAGTTTCCTTTTGGTGGGCCCTGTTTTTCCCTTTGGTAATTTTGTTGTACACAGGTTGGGATAGACGTATTCATGTATTTTATTTTCAGTTTTATATATCTATGTACTGTTTCATGGAGGTGTTTGTGGGTGCGTGTGTATAGGTACCTTAGGGTAATGCCTCCCATGTGTGTGATAGCCTACTCGACACTGGATGCCCACCCCTGGCATATTGGAGGCGGGCTTGGGGAGTCGCGGCTAAGCCCCGTTGGGTCGGTTCGTGACACCACTATTGTTTCATTCTACTCCTTTAATTCCTCCCTAATGCATACTTCCCTCATGGTGTTTCTGAATCTCACTTCGTCCTCTCCTGGGTGTTGATCCAACTCCTTCAATTGATCTGCGTTCTTCAATCTTCTATGTTCATTGGAACCACATCTATAAGATTTTCAATCCACTTGTTTCATGTTTAATTTTCACTTCAAATTATGTGCACTAAATACGTATAATCAATTTTACCTATTTCATATGTGTTCTTTTAAAACACTAATTAATTTTGAATCGGATCAAGTTATAGGTTGATATTGAGAGAGCCCATATCTACTACTATGAGGTAGGTGGCTCGTAGATTTCTCATTGATTCCCCTTGTGTTTTGGTGGTTCAATATTAATCACACCATTGGATAGTCATACAAAGACCCTAAAAATGAAATTCTGTTCATTAAACTAAATAAATTGAACTAATTTGATTCCTATAGGAATGATCACCCAAGACTATAAATAGTTTATGCCTGCTGAGAGGCTAAGTACATTGTTTTGTTTACATTACGGTGTTTTCCATTTAAAATTATTATTTTTATATTAAATGTGTTTCCTATGATATTCCATGGGAAGATGATGGGAATGTCATAAATATTGAGATGGTTTTGACCATCTAACATGAGTTATCGTTGGTACTTGGTCTGGGATTTTCCCAGATACTTTGGGTAATGTTGATTACTGATTGGGAGAAATGGTCGTCAATTTGGGGTAATGAGGTCATGAGGTTATAAGAATGCCCCCTTTGATATTGGATGCAGTAGACCATCCGACTGAGTGACATGGTCATAGGGGAATGAGGTTTCGATATGATGTGGCTTAGGTACTTTGTTGGTGACTTTCACTCACCATGATTGGCTAAAGTGCAGATAGAGTCATGAGCGCATAGATAGGACTCAGATGATTTGGTGGTTTTGAACAATCAAGTGGGTAGTGACCTCCAATAGATACATCATTTGGTGGTGTTTAACACGAGTATGGTTGGACATGAATTACATATGAAGCCACATGCATGGAGAGGATTCATCAGTTGATGGTGTTGAGACCATCGGTTGGGGGATGAGGCTCACCTGATATCGAGCCAATGGATGGTGATTATATGGGAGGATATATATTATTGTTCCCCAGGACATATTATATTGATTCAATGGTGATTATTATTTAGAGAGCATACATTGTTGTTCTTCGGAAATCCTTCTTCATGTCGATGTACATTCTTATGGGCTTAGATCTGAGGGACCATGCTCATATTTCATAGATGTTATTTTGGGACATCATATATTTTTTTGGACATGAGGTGTCAGTTGGAATAGTGTTCTAGGTGACTCTTTAGAGGTGGAACATGAGGGTTCACCTGGGATGTATT
Source organism: Viscum album (assembly GCA_963277665.1). NCBI lineage: Eukaryota > Viridiplantae > Streptophyta > Magnoliopsida > Santalales > Viscaceae > Viscum > Viscum album. The sequence goes on along the minus strand of OY728152.1, from coordinate 327,562,958 downwards.
TTATTAGGGGATTCCTTGGGTTTTGAGATAAGGATCCTATCCACTACCTTTATACCATTAATGTCCAATGTTGGTTATTTTTTCCTTGTGGATTTGAGCATAAGGGAAGCATGATTTTATTATTATTATGAAATTTAGCTAACCATTTATTTTTTAGATACCCATACATTATCATAAATGTATGTTATGAACATTTTGGTGGTGGCATAATTATATTTTTATCACACCCTATATTGGACCCTCAGTTCGCATATAGATTTTATGCTCTTGTAGTGATGTAAGGTTTCAGGCCTTGGATCTAGACCGTAGTGATCAAGTCATTATACATTGAATGGGATCGATAGAAAGGACATTTTGTGTTTTCGAATCATCTGGAGTTTCTTTTGGGACATTTTTTGGAATGAACATGCCTATTAAATATATGTACTAGTGTTCATCTATGGGTGGACCAATCTATTTATATTGATGTATAAGCTGACATGGATTCATGTTTCTATATATGGTATTATAATTTCTTTATTTATACAAATGGTATGTTGGTATTTATTTATTTCCATAGCTATCTATTTATGCTTCTTCTGTATTCTTGTTCTTTCAGCATGTGTGGGTTACTTGTCCAATGTCTTATGGTTCTTCATTACACTACTTTATATTTATACAAAAAATTATTATTATCATCACTAAAGGGTGTTTTATCCCCACTATCACCTCTTAAAGCCCACTTTTCTAGTCAATATCCATTATTATATGAGGAGGCACAACTAAGGCATAGTGAATCTCTAGCCCATATCCCTATCTGAGAGGTTAAACAGGTCATGCGGCATATCTACAACGCAAAAAAGAAATGTATGATGTGTTTCTTTTTTCATATATTCAAATAAATCATCCTGAAACTTCTCATGTGGTAGATGTTGATAACATTGGTCTTGGTGTAAATGTGTTCTTTGGGGAGCATCTATTACGAATTATTGACATTAGTGAGAATTATATCTGCAAGAAGACTCAACGTCTAGTTCGACTGTAGTGGTGGCATGGAACTGTTCAAGAGGAGACCAAAGAGAGGGAATTTGATATCTAATCATTTTGCCAAGAATTTTTTGTCATGCTCTGATATAAATAATTATGGAAACTTGGGGATGAGAATTTATATGATGGGGAGGTTTATGATCTCATTTTTTTCCTATACATCCCTCTTTGAATGTTGTGTTGAACCTATTAAGTTTCAGTTTTACATTTCTATAATACCTGGAGGTTGAGTTCCTTTTTAGGATAGATAGATTTTCCTAGGGTAAATTAACTAAATTCATAAATTATTTTTGAATTAATAGAGTCCGAGTATAAACATGTGAAGTGAATATGATGCTTCTCTATGAGTTTATAAGGCTTCTGAGCTGGTTCAGGAATTTTTCTTTTGAACTACACTCATAGATGTCTATTGGAGAATTACAAGCTATAAACATGTTACATAATGTGTAACTATCCCCTGAATGATGTCGTGAATGAGTTTATGGTGTGAAATGAATACGCTCTGTGAACTTGTTACTTGACATGTATCTATTGTAATGATCATGTAATGAACTGGTCAATGGCATGAAATGGTTAGACACTATAAAAGAAATAAATGACTTGAAATGGTCAATCGAGGTTAATATAACCCGAGATGATGTGGTTTTTTAGCATAATTCATACATTGATAAATAAATAGAGTTTAAGGATTACACACTATGTAATTCTTAAGTTCAACTATTTTAAATCACGTTTTCTGTATGATTTATTTATTCATTTACCATGAAATTCTTTCCCATGTTCCCTAGGTTACTCCATGTGATTTTGGAGTGATTTATTCTCTTCCGTAAATCTCAATTGTGTGTATGAACCAAGGTAAGTTGTTTTGATTTCTATTTCACCAATCTTCCACTAGTTCTATATTGTAGTAGTGGAATATCTTGGCCGTAGTTTTTCTGGGTGTTGATGTTGATCTTGTGTTCACGGTTTCATTTTATGGTCTTCTTTTCATTATTTTTTTGGTGTTACATTTTAGAAGAATTATTTATTAATTTCCATATTAGGGAAGGTGGTCTTAAAAAACCATTTGATCTATTTTTGATTGTTCAAGAATGTCTAATATTTTTCAATTGCTCTGACACTATATGTGAAATCTTTTGAAGACTAATGGTAATGATAAATCATATAATGGATTACTCTTTGGATCCCATTAGATCCAATGGTCTTGTGACCAGACATGTAGCTACCAGTAGGGTGAGTTTACACTTAAATAATAATGAATCGGAATAATAATTAAAGTATGTTTAACAAGACATAAAACCTTAGGTGAAAACATATGATAGAGTCACATTGAAAAAAATAGATTAATTTATTATGGAAATAGATAAAAATGATTTGATGTTAATGTGTGTAAAAATTGGCATGGAAAAAACAAAAGATATAGTTTTATGAATGAATGTGTGATCAGATGAACTAACCATTGTGATTTTTTATATCATGTTATATTATGGTATCTTTTCCATCATGGTTTGTGTTTTTATTGATGCAAAAATGATTTTATAAAGGTATAATCTCAATTTTTTAGAAATGATTACATAAATGGATATGACTAGTTATGATAAAATGATTATATAAAGGGGTATTCCCAGTGATGATGAAATTATTATATAAAGGGCTTTGCATGGTTATGCTATAATTCTTATATGCCTTGACTTGCATATGCAGAAATAATTTTATAAAGGGATTGGTCTGGTTAGGTTTTTATGATTATAGGGATGGCTCTTGTTATTTTGTAATTCTTATATAAAGGCATCTTCCACGTAATGTGATAATACCATGTATTTATAGTTATGGTATGAATAGTTGTGATACATGCAAAGAGTTATTTCATCATGGTGGTGAAGTAAGTAGATTTTTTATTGTATTATATGTTTAATTAATACACATATTTATAGCTTTATTAAAAAAATATTTATCATCTTGGTTTTGTGAAGATATGGGGGTGTCAATTTAATGTGTTTTACTCACACCCTATTTGGTCCAACTTTCGGTACCCAAAGAGATTATATGGATACAGTTCTGGACATGAATATTTTGAGTTTATTTGTATCAGTGTGGTATTTTATCTATATTTCCATATGCTTTAAATTTAGATATATTCCAATCTAATATTTCGTTATTTTTATTTGATTTATTTTATTCATCCTTTACCATTTAATTGAATGATGTATTACTTATCCTATTACATTTTGTATGATATTTATTATTATTTTTCATTATATGTATTTATACCAAAGAATATACCAACCACAATATAACCTTTATATCCCCTACTACATGTCATAAATATGGGGAATCATGCATGTGGTCCTGTAACCAACCTAATTTGGCTACATGAGAGAGATCTGGATTGGGGGATGTTACACATATATATCCTCAATATGTTTTTTAAGTTATGGAGTTTTGAGGTTTAAATTCATTTTAAAAGGGGTATAATGTAACAACCCAATATTTTATATGTATTTCATTTTATATAAACATGAATTATTTGATAGGTTTCTTCATACAAAACCCCATGTCAAAATGAACTATGATATGATATACCATTATAACCATGCCATTGGATTGGTGGGTATGAATAGGATTAACCAAATTACGAAAATAATGAATAAAGGTTTTATAAAATTCATATAAATTGATTAATTATAAATAAACAAGAACTCAATATTCAATAAATTCATTTATACTTTTAAAATATGATTTCTTCAAAAATGGATTTTATTTTATTTTATGGGAGAAAATTAAAATTAATCTCAAAAACATTTAAAACTTTTGTTTCCTAAAATTAATATCAATATTTAAATCATAATATCAAAATCATCTTAAGGATGATTTTTTTAAATGATTAACTTTTAGTGAATAATGAGAAGAAGTTGATTGTGTATAAAGGTATTTTTATTTCAATTAGAAGTCCACATAGTAATGAATTTTATCAGTAATTAACCAAAATATAATTTAATTTTAATGAATATAAATAATTTTATAATAATTATTATAATTCATGATTTTTTCATAAGTTTATTTTTGTGCTTAAATAGACACTTTTTCATAAAAAAACGTTTTTATTTGTGTAATGTGTTAATTTATTATTAAATTAAATTAAAATGAATCAGTGGGTGATTTCAATGTAATATATATTATATTTTCATTAAATTATTGTAACATTTATCTAAGGGTTTTTTAATGGGATGGAATTAAGTTAAACTAAACTTTATGTATAAAATTTCATTTTTCATAAAACGGTTTTTTTTGCATTTTCAACGCATAATTTAAAATGAATTTATTATAATTATATAAATTGGATATTGTAAATTTTATTCCATATTATGATTCATAATAATTTATCTAATTTAAAAATTAAAAGATATATTTTTTCTATAATGAATAGTAAAAATTGGAAAATTTTGTTACGACGGTTCAGGTTAAAACAAGTTTACAGGGCGTTAACTATGAGATATGGGTGTGATTGACATAAAAATTTCCAAAATACAAATTATTGTAAATACATAGATCATAGATCATATAATATTAAAATATTAATCATTTCGAATCAATATTCAGTAGTATTTAATTTATATATTTTAAATTTTGGATAATTCCATGTGTGTGATCTACCTCCCATATAAATGGACACTCATCATATCCCTTCTTTACAGCATATTAATCCACTTATCCTAATGAAAAGCTCTCCAATTTTATTATTAAATTCATTATAAATTAATTATATGTTCTAATATTCTTTATATGTTATTCCAAGGTTCCTTAATAAGGGATATAAAAGAGGTTTATCGAAGAAGTGGTAATCATCCTACCCGACCACATTAAAATTATTTCGTATTAAACATACTCTTAATCAATGGTATTAATCATAAAATAAAATCATCAGTATCCAAAATATACTTAAATTTTATTTTTAGTTTTTAATATCCATTATATACAATTTTTTCATCTAATGGGAAATGAAAGTATCTCCCGTGATTACATTTCAAATATCCCCTCGACGTAGATATATAATTCATTTTCAATTAAAATCATTCAAAGATGGTTATTATGATGAATTTAATTATTTTATAAGAAATTAATTATATAATTATTGTGATGGAGTGAAAAAATGTTATTTATCAATATTTATTTATTTTTATTTGAAAAGGAATATATATTTCAAGCCTACGTACATCCTATCATCCTCACGAACACTGTAAATCATCTGTCTATATTAAAATTTTAGGAATGATTTTAAATATATATATAATTAATATATTGGATATTTTCTTATTATCAAAATTATAGTGATTATGGAACCATTATAAATGTTTAAGGACCAAAACTATTGAACATAATCTTTTATGAAAAATGAAATAGGTAACACCCACAATCAATGGTTATAATAAGGAGTTAATAAAAATGTGTGAATAAATGTTATATGTTGGTAATATATGACAATAAGAGTATGTACATAATTCATTTATAATATTATAATAATTTTATATTTATTATACATAATCAACAAGCACTTTCAAATAAAGTTCAACTTGTTGTAGGTCATTTAAACATCAATCCCAATTTAACTGGTGTTGTTTATGATTGAATTTACATTGAGGAAAATTATATGATAAATATATAATAAAACATCATAATTGTATTATCTACTAGTTATTTAAATAGAATATTTTTTCTTTTCTTGTTAATCACTATATATAATCAATAGTCTGACATAATTTATATAAGGAAAACTAATTATGATTTACAATTCAGTATAGAAATATTTTATTTTATATACATATCATTTTTAAAATGTTTTAAATAATTTGTTTTCTATTCCCATATTATTTTTGAAATTAAATTTTATTCATATTTAACATTCTATAAAAAAATTCAAAGGAATATTGATGTAATTTTCCAAATGAGGTAAATTGAAATTTTTACAAAAAAATGGGAAAGGAATAATTATTTAAACATACTCAGCATGAATGGAGATTAATGTTTTAATAAAGAATTAGTTATTTTAAGATTCCTTTATAAATATCCAACTTTATCTCCAATGAAAAAAATTCTCTAATATTTGGGAATATTCTATATTTTAGTTATTCAATTTCTAGATGAAAAGGGTATTTTCATCAATAAAATTCCCAATTATCTTTGAAAGACATTTTTCATCATTGATAATATCATTTTATATTACTTATGATTTAATAGGTATATGATAAAATGATCCCATATATGTTATGTTTATATATGGTTGATTATTATTATTATACGTTGTTTTTGAAAGTCGTTAATTTTTTATAAGTTATGCTATGATGATATGATGATTGTTATTTCTTCATGTGGCATATATATGTATTGATTATGATTATGTCATGAGGAGACCATGAATTATATAGCCCTATAAATATTTTAGTAGTTATTAATGTTATATGTGCTTAATATATAAATTGGAGTTTATACCAATCATGGGAGAGGGTACAAGGGATGTTTTACCAGGCCTGATAGTAGGTATATGTGAGGTTATGCCAACCTGATGCAGGTATATGTGCGGCTTTCTCATGAGTAACAAGTGATGAATCTCATAGTGGGTAGTAATGATATAATATTTCAATGATTTTGATTATTAAACACTTTATTCCACACTTTTATGACATGATCTTATGACAATGATATACCCACACGGCTTATGTTCTTTAATTATTTGAAGATTCCTAACTTATATAGTACCACAGTTTATGTGGTGAATCATGTTTAGGATAATTTAATTGTTGGGTACTATTTTTAATGGTAATGGTCTTGTTCTCATACACTTATTAACTTTTTTTGATTAAATTATAATTGATATATACCTTATTTAGCCTTATTGATTGTCTGAGCTCTCCCTTTGTTGTGTTTTATTCTCCCATGGATATACAAAAAGTTTTTAATTATGAGGTTCCTATGAAGGGTTCTAGTTGTGATGTACCAGGCATTAGATTATTTATATGATTTATGTTCTTGTTTTATATGTATCTATATTCCCAAAAAACTAATCCATTACAATGATTTCAGGGATCATAAGGTAATTTAATGAATATTCAACTAATAAGATGTAATATTTATGTATGAAAAGTATGGGTAAATATATGAACAAATATATCATAGTGTGTACATATTTACTCTAGAAACAATAAAATAACCCACTGTTTATTATGGGTTTAATGAGTTTAATTAAAAAATGACACTATCAATAATCCCCATGAAATCCATATGTGATGTCAACTCAAATTCACCATTAACTTTCATGATGTGAATAAGGTTTCACAATGTCAGAGAAATAATAATGACTTGGACACAAGAATGATTCTTCTGGATTAAACTTCCATGATCCCCCTTTATCATTATCAAAACATAATAACAAAAATATACTCCAACTAAATGTTTAAATATACAATTTAGTGATTGTGATCCTAAAAACTCTATGAGATAAAAATGTTTAATAATCATTTCTCATGATTTCATTTCCTAATATATGTTACATGATTACATGAAACCACTACATTTATTCGACTACAGGACCTTGAATATTTTATACGATCTCAAAACCCCATTTCTATTATGTGATCCCATGACCACACGTCTTATAGGCCACTGCATGACCCCATGATCTTCATAGGATCACCCAAATCACATATAACCAAGATGTGTTCTCTATGAAAACAAGTGTCACTTGAACACCTTAATTATATATTTCCTTCTTTTCCTATAAGGAAATATCCTTCATGAAAATCATCCTTGGTGTAATTAAAACGATTTTAAAACTTATAGGGAAATATTCCCCATGAGGTCAATTATACTTCATTACCAACCTGCAATCGAGGAACATCTAAACTAAATGAACTCTGATTCTTATTATAAACTGGATTCATATGTCACATTTTTAAGTCTCGAACACCATATCCAACCTATCATCATGTCCTATATTCCCATGTTTCTATATTCTTTATTAATACCATAATGTCTTCATGTTGTTATTATAATATTAACCTATATATATATAACATTACAATAACCTTGTGAAATATCATGCCTTCCCACAAAGATCCATAATCTCCATGGGACTCATAACCATATTCATCTCAAGACATCTTCAGTGAATAATCCCCATTAAAATTCAATATTACACTCTCATCTAATATGTCTAATCGTAATTAATCTCTCATTTATCAGACCAAAAATCACAAACAAGGGATTAATGATCTTCATTGATTATTCAATAATTTTGTTAGAAAAGCATTTATTTAGGCCCCCCTTATAAGAGAAAACCTCAAACACATTTTCAACTTCTCATAGGTATATATTACTCATTACACGTACAATAAAAGTTCTATTTTTCCAATGATACAACTTTGGGTAGCCTAAAGTTCTCAATCTCTACTCATGCTCGTAGTATCCAAAACTTTATGACCCAAAAATCCACATAGAATTACATTAAGAAATGTGTTATATGTCCATACTGTTTGATGTTAAACTACATGGTATGGTCATATCAATTGACCTTAAACTATTTTACTAAACATCATGGGCTTTTATTCCTTTCTCAGATGGTTGAATGGGAAGCATCACCTAAGGTTCAAACCAAAAGTCATTAACCATACATTACCATCCTCATTGGGACATATCCTTAATTAGATCACATATTTCTTTCCTTTACCAAGATATATTCTAATGAATATTGAAATCTCATCTATTTAGTACATATTCCAAATGGTCCATCCTCTCATCGACCCATATTCTTGATAATATCATGCCCCCACAGAGAGGGTTGTATTCTTTTGGGATCCTATCATATAATCCCCATTATACAATACTCCAAATGGGATCCATCTTCAGAGGTCCAAAATCCAAGTGAGACCAACCCATCCTCATTGATACATATTACCATCATGATCAAATAAAAATTTTCACTCATGCATAATTGTTATGCCAACCAATACTATACATCTTTTAACTCATCTTATGTACCAAATGACATGAAAATACATGGATTTGTCCTTGTCACATGACCATAATAGCTGAGATGTGTCAAATTAAATTCCACTAACATATGTGTTTTTTTTTCATTTTACAATGATACATTGGAATCACCTTCATGGTCTTCATCCCAACCACATAAACCCCAACTACCAATCTAAATGGTGAAAAATTTTATAGCTCCTAGAAGAATGTATTAGAAACATTGATATCCCCAAACCAGTATCTCTAATTAATAATAAGTTAAAATATAAAGTAAATTTTATATATATATATGGTTTCATTGATAGATATACTTGGATATGTATAGATATACATGCTTACAGGAAACTTCTGAAATTTTTAGACATTCAATTCAATAAATTTTACTAACCAGTTATTAAAAATTATGGTAGTCAGTCTCGTATCATGATTTGGAAAAAATTCAATAATGTGACTTAAATCTATCATATTTCCCAAAATTAGGTATTAAATCCCCCATAAAAGGTGTTATGAGTCTCACCTCCCATCCTCTTGACTAATGTTAGTTCCTAATTTTTATTAGTAAGAAACCCAAATAACAACATGACACTATTTATTAGGATTGTAGCTTGTTACAGTTGTGGGAACTATTTGGCGTTTTTGATTACATGAAAAAATTAGTGGAAACTATCTAAGAGAGAAGTATGAACTAACGTAAGGGATGTGCAACCATGCTTACCCCGCCCCCCCCCACGAAAACCTGGTGTCGGGTCACCCCATCCTATGTCAAAACTATACAGTATAATATAAATAAATATCACTGTACAATAAAAATAAACACTACATTTTTTTATAAAAATATGACATTACAAATAAAGGGAAAGTAATTTTAATAAATTTAATAAAAAAACTATTTTATAATTAACACAATAAAATAATATAACTAGAATTTGAAATTTTAGTGAGTCGTTGTCTCCTTGAAATATCGCAGCCATAAAAAGTAGTGTATAATTAATGTAAAAAATTTGAAAATGGATTGAAATTTTTTATAGAGGACCTTGATATGAAAATAAGTTAATGATTAATAAATAAAATTATTTAAATATATAGGAATTATAAGTACAATATGACTGGTAGAATATTAATATGTTCAAGGGGTCAATATCTTATCTTCAAAAATAATAATTTGACCAATGATATAGTAAAATGTCTTGTGAATACTATATGTCATTAAAAAATTATGTAAATAAAAAATTATAATTACATAAAATTAAATTTGAAATTAATTTTAATTAATAAATACATATGTGAATATTTTTAATATGATATATTTGAACTTGTTTTGTAAAAAACATTAAATATTTAATGAATATTTAAATATCATAATTTTTAATGCCTGAAAATATTTTTATCAATTGAATTTTGTTTTTAAATTTTTCATATTGAATCTAGATAATTGTTATTTATTATTTTTTTTGTAAAATTTGATTTATTTGGCTATTAATTAAAATAATATTTTTCAAAATCCTTTTGTTTTATGACAATATATCAATGCAATGATGGCGTAATTAATTATAGAATGAGTTTATCAATAAAAATTATGTTTTATAAGAAAATAAAATTAAATAAAATAAAATAAATTTCAAAACCAAAAAATTATTTTCCATGTTAGATGAGATAATATATTCATTATATAAACTATTTTGAATTAATTTATCCCCCTATTTTTTATAATTTATTATACTTCAAGATTTCAATTGTGTAAGGGATTAGAAGTCAAGAAAACATGTATTTTTAAATAAATACTATTTATATTCTCAATGAAGATCACTATTGTAAGTTGTGGTCATGAAATAATGTTCTTCTCATTATTTTAGTCCAAAAAACTGATCCCCACCAAGTATAAATACCTTTGTTCACATATTTGAAAAGCAATTCCAAAATTTATCCCGTTAACCATGATTTGACCCAAAAACTCTTATTAAGTATCCTAAAAGTATTATAGGTATTTTGTTTTCACCCATATCAAAATATCTAAGGTATCAAAACCATAAAAAATGTAGAAAAAATCAATTATGAGGTAATGTTCCTTAAAATTCTATTCAAATTTTCCTACTCCAATAATTTATTATCATTTTTATTTTTAAAACTATACTCAAAAATTGATTCATTATAATATTAGATTGATATTAATGATATTATTATTATATAAAAATTTTATTTTCTTTGTAACTCACATGTCATTATTAAATTATATATTATCTTATTTTATCTTATTTATGGTTTATATTATGTTTTGAAAAATTCCCAATTAAATTATAATGTTCTTGATTTTTCTACACAGCTTCTATGCATAGTTTAGGGGAAACCATGTGGTTATCCTTAGAAATGTCATTCATTAGTTCATTTTTTATATTGCATGGATTTTACACATTTATAGAGAATGAATCATTCAAAACTATAGAAGATACATGAGAAACTGTGTGAGTCTTATTTAAGTATTGTGGTTAGTGCACAACTTTAACATGGTTAGGAGAAGCAATGTGATATATTTGTGAAATATCAATAGATTTTCAAAATGATTTCTTAATGGATGGATCTTGGTTTAAAAATTGTGTGACCAACCCATTATGGTTTATTTTTCCTAGGTAGTTCCATCTACATAGTTGGGGGATGATTTGTTTTACTATGTGACAAAACCATGTAGCCTACAAATATTTCATTAAAGTGAAAAAATTCCACTTTTACATGCGAATGTTTTTTATGATTTTAAATCCCATTATTCTTTACATAATCAATTTTACTAGGTTTTTCATTGGTTAGATCCCTCCATTATTTATCCTTCAATTTAGTGGAATATTCTTCTCAATTTCAAGTGGGTAAGCATTCCATTCTTCCAATTTAATTCACTTCTCTTCTTTACTTACCTCTCTCTTAGTTTCTCTCACTCTCACAAAATCTAACTATTATTCAGGTTATTATTAGAGATTCAGGAGTTTATAATGTTATGAATTTTGTTTTTTTTGTAATTTATGATCATTCCTATTGGATTGGTTGTGCATTCTCCAGTGAAGGAAATGATTTTATGTTTTGATTACACTCGAAGGAGGTATTAGTTTCTTGGGGACACAATTTCAATACATTATATAAATTTATTTAATTATGTTAAATTAATTATTATTCAATTATAGGCCTATGGTAGTTCTAGTTTGGTTTTAAATGTATTTAAAATGTTTTAAACACTTTGCATATAGAATTATTGCACATGCGAAGTGTTCATCAAAATGACATAGTGGATTTTTAAGGTCATTTAAATGTTCTTAAAGGGTGTTTGACACCATATTTATTTATAAATTTGGTGTTTAATATTTTAAGTGTAAGATTTTAAAATGAGATGAGATTAACATAATCTTATTTAAATGGTTTTTATACCATTGGGTATTATGGTGGATTAAACTGATTTATAAAAATATATTTATTTTTTTAAAGTGGATTTTTTGAAATTTATATTGTTTTTAAATGAGTTGTTAAGTGTTTCATTATAATTTTTTTATGTAATCTTTTAAATGTGGTTTTAAAATGGTGGTAAAATAGTATGGCTTCCTTAGAACTTTTGTGAAAACCCAATTTACATATTTGAATATTTGATTTCTAGAAGTGAGTAAGAACCTAAAATGTTCCATATGTGAGTTTTTTGTATGTAGTGGAATGTGGCCACTTTGGGGATTATATATATTTATGTATCTTATTTTTAAAATTTTATATATGGATGTTAAATGGGGATGTTTCTTGCGATGGTGTAGGAGGTGAGGTCAGGTTTAATTTCAAATTCTTTAAATTTAATTTGTGTGATGGTTTATTATTTCTTATCTTCCTCACCTCCCATGTTGCCATGTCATGGGAGTGCTAAAGGACTATGATAGAATCCAGATAAGTGAAATACCTAGTATAGAGTATACTATATAGGGAAAGTACCAGGTTATTCCTTTTGCGCAAATGAGATTTTTTATATCGCCATATGACATACTATAAGGGACCAAGTACTTATTTTGAGATCTCATATCCTAATAGAAAATTATTAGTTCTTTGGGACTACCAAAACATGAATAATTTATTAATATCGGCCTAGGTTCCACATTACGAATTCTAGATCTATATACATGGGTGTTGGGACATTTCTCATGACTCTCAGGCCCTTATGTAGACACAATATGGTATTCCATTTAATGTAATATTTATATTACCCTAGTTCATTTGATCATATAGAAATTTTATCTACTTTTTCAATTTTATTATAATTCTATAGTACAAATTCATGATTGTGTACCATTATTAGTGTGTTTTGGTTTAGTTTTGAAATGGATTTTATAATATCCTTCAAGGTGTGTTTTGAAAATGAAGTGAATTGTTTATTTCTTAAATAGGATTTAAGAAATGGATTTCAATATAGTTGTTTATAAAAATTTAGTTTTTAGAAAAATCATGTAGAGGGTAATAATGGATTATTTGTTTTTTTAGTTATTTTAAATCCCATATCTTCTTGATTTGAATTTATTAATTAAAATATTTTACCCTCATTTATTTATTTTTAATGATTAGTGGTTTAATAAAACTGTTTAATGAAAAATATATTGAACATTTTTTTCCATGAATGTGAAAATGAATTTCATATATTATGTTCAAACTATCACTTTATGAATTATATCAAAAAGGGATGAATATAAATCCCTTGGTGAGATCCTACTGGGAATTTTTACCTCACATATTGAATATAAAAAAGTTCATGAATGTGGTTGTGGCTCAAATGTTTCTATTTCAGGTGACCAATTATATTCCATTTGAGATGTTCATGTTGGTCCATGGATAGATGGTGGTATGTGATGAGTGACCATGAATCACCAGAAGAGAATTATTAGATTTTTTGGTTCCTTATCCCCTTTTATTTTATTAAGTATTTATATTGACCTTTGATCCTAAGATGTTTATTTATATTTACTTTTACAATGTATTTATTCATGTTTTTTTATACCTATATAAATGTTTACTAGTAATTAAATGTTAAGTTGGTTGTTTATTTATTTTTATTTTATATTTATTTTAAATAGTTATCATTGGTCAATTTATTCCCATGGTGTCTTCTGAGATATCAAGGATCGAGTTTCCATATTTTGGGGATTGTGAATACCCATTGGGTTAGTGGTGTGATGGGTTGAGTAAAGTTCAAGTGGAAATTTGGATATTACATTACAAATTATATTAGAGCCTAGGTTTCTCAGTAGCGAACTAGGATCCTGAGATCACACTATTTTTATTTGGTGGTTCCATGTTATTATTTATTTTGGTTTTTCTTAGGAAATTATGTGGTTGGTGATGAGTGGGATTTAAATGACCACCATTTATAAATATGATCGATCTTCTAGGGGCAGTGTGCTTTGAATTCTTAATTCATAATACAATTTTGATTAATTTTTATTTTGTGTAAATGCTCATTCCTTGGTTTGAGTTTCCTTGGGGGTAGTTTTTCTGTTTTGGGATGGGAATAGAAAGTGGAGTAGTGGCGTGAGGCTGGTTTTCATGACCTCATAAGCCTATATGTGACAAAACACTCAATCATGGAAAATGTTAATGGAGATATTTCATGACTAGGATTTGGCTAATTAAACCATGTGGATGAGGTAATCATGGCTTCAAATCACATTTAACTTTTTTTCCGCCACTCTTGATTAATTTCTAATAATAATAAATAAACCAAGTAGGTTTTGTGATATATTGATGATTTAGAGTTTATTTTATTAATGTTTATGGAATTATTTTTTTAGTGTGATTATTGTGTAATGTTGTTTTTGGTAAAAATCAAGGGTTTTTTGAAAATGGGATTCATTTTTTTTCAAAATAAAATAGGTTTTGGGAACTTTTATTGGTATATATTTTTTAGAAATGGTTTTTTTGATTAGGAATCCAAGAAATTGTTTGGTTTTATAATTACATGGTGGTTTTAGTGCTGTGTGTTTTAAATCTCATAGGTATTTCTTACTAAATGTGTTAGGATTTCATGAAAACTTTTTTATTTGAAATGGTTCTTCTAGGAATGTTTATAAGGTATAATAGATTTTATAGAGGTGTTTTGGAAATTTTTTATATCCAAAAATGGTTATTGGGTTATGTAAAAATATATTTTTATCCCTCTTAAGGTGATTTTGAAATTTTATTGTAGCTATTTAATGAATATAAAGTAGTGAATGGTTTTAAAAAATGAAAATTCACTTAGGTGGATTTTAATGTTTTAAAAAAAGGTCATTTAAGTCTTGAGTGAGATTCTTGTTTTTTCATTGAATTACAGGTTCATAAATAAGGCATAATGGTTTTAGAAATCTCCTCGAGAATCAGATTTTTAAATCATGTGAAATGTTTTCAATTGATTGGGTGATTTTATAAGCTTGTGTTTTTTTTGGAAAATTTAATTTGATTCCATTGGGAATGTTATTGTTTTTAAATGAAAGTGGTTTTTACTTTGTAAAGACCTGAGTCTGGGGCCACTCAACCAGTTCCCTATACCCAGTTCACCACATGACCTCAAGCACATTTCACCAAATTCCAGAGGCTGCCAACTAGAAGCGAGGGCCTTGCTGGTCATTGGGGAAACTGTGCCATCATTTGGTAAAGTATACAACAGAAGGATAAACATAAACAATAGCGGAAGGCGTAAACAACATACAACAGTTGAAACTAAACAGTGGAAGAAATGTATAATATAATAATGATGCAGTATGATACATATATCTATGGAATGAAGTAAACAAAGAAGTGTACTGAAATTCAACTGAAACCAAAGTACTAAAAGTAAATAGTTAACTCCAGCAACATCGCAAGCCTAAGCTCAATCTCATTCTCTCCAGCTCCAACTAACAATCATGTACCTGAAGTAGAAGAGCCACAATCCATATCCATACATGCAACCATATAACCTGTTTGGGCCGAAAAGAAGGACCCAAACTGGGTGTGAGACTAAATCCCAGTAGTCGACCACCACAAGATCTGTGCCCTCCTGTCAGTGAGCAATATAGCAAATCTAATGGAAATAAATGCCACATAGAAACAGGAATACACAAAAGAAAAAACCCTACAAATCTCCATTCACATTCATTTATTAATTTAATTCAATCATTTGATAATCAACCAAGGAACCTAGCAAAAGATCTATATTCCCAAGGCATAGAAATTAACACAACAGGTATCTCAGCAGACTATCTAAAACAACAAGCAGTACAAAAACCAATCTTGTTCTTTGGCTTGGTGGACTCGTCACAACCAACCAAACAATATTCACACTGACTCTCTGGGTAGCTCATACTGGCATACCCTCTTGTCAAGTAATCATACAAGGCACAGACACTTTGGGAAGCTCTCACCATCAATTCCCCTGCGGTCTGGTAACGATAACTATGGACTCTCTGTGGAAGAACTTACGTATAATTCCACCTGTAGTCTCGATACGTAACTAAGTAAACTCTGAGTAAACACAAATTCAAATTCCCATAGGTCATACAAATGATAATAATTTATAATAGACTCTCTAGGGAAGCCATTAATCGTCAATTCCCCTTTTAGTCTACCGCGCCAGGTTCACACATCCCTGAGCTGTCTAGTCATGCGTAATTGACTATCATCTTCTATAAGTATGTTATACAACTAAATGGATAATAGCTACAATGCATCAAATGAATATAAATAGTAGTAAAAACATGCAATCAATTATATCAAGGCAGGAAATAAATGCAATATGGTCTGCCTCACAGGAAACATAAACCAAACGACGCTAAACAGCTAAAACAAGGGAAACACTAATGGGGTGATCCTTAAAAATGATAAAAAGAAATAATTATTCATCAAATAGCCTAAAAACACACGAAATATAAGGAATTTATTAATATATGATCAAAACCCTACCCCGAGATACCCGAGACATGGGAATCTATCACTTTTTCACCAAACCTCAATGTCATTCAACGTAGGGAAACAAACCACCTACCTCGATTCTAAGAGATAGATATACATGAATCTCTACTTGTGAATCAGCCTTAAATAGAGTAGATCTACAAAAAAATATATAATGTTCAACCTCAGATACCTATCAAAAGAGAAAGAATCAGGAAGCATGGCCAAAGAAGAACCAAGAACTCACCGCTGTGATTCTATTGCATCCGGTGGTGTTCGATTCGGATAACTGGCGATAGATCGGCCGCTTGGAGAATATCTGTGACTGTACTCACGCTCTCGGTTGAAGAAGCTGGAGAATAATACATTTTGGGGTTATGACGCGACCCTGGTATTTTTAACGAAAAAAATAAAGTACACATCGTGTACTTTTTGAGTACATGACAGGTACTAGGCTTTTCCGTAGTCGGAATTAAGAGGCCTGCACATCACCCCAACATGGCCATGTGTGTGTCCATGACATAGCCAGAACACAACCTCTAGTGACAACAATGTACATGGCGTGTACTCATAAAGTACATGATGTGTACTTTGAAAATTCCACAATTCTCCTCTTTTTCCCAAAAACGACAAGAAAGGAAAAACATACCTGAAAAGAAGGTACACATTCTTACAACCCCCCCCCCCCCAAAGAAATTCATCCCCGAATTTCTCTAGCACGGTGAAGAAGAAGAAAACCCAAACAACTCCAGACACTGTGATTGCATATAGGCCTCCCTCCCCCATGTCTCGTCTTGTACATGGTCATGCTGCCATAGAACCCATACTATAGGAACAGAATGGCCACATAGTTATTTTTCACATTGATCAACAATCCTGATTGGTTTCTCTGAGAACAATGCATCCCGATCTTGCACAACCTCCTTGGGTTGAAAAATATGATATGGGTCTGATAAATATTGTCGAAGCAGAGAATCATGGTAGATGTCATGCATAGCCTGGTACCTCTTAGGTAACTGCAACCTATATGAAACCAGCCCGACTCTCTCCAGAACCTCAAATGACCCGACGTATCTCGATGAAAGCTTGCCCTGTCTCTTGATCCTCTTCTGTCCCAACCTCGGGGTAACAATTAGGAAAACCTGATCTCCGACATTGAACTCCAAATGTCATCTCCGCTGATCAACATAATACTTCTGTTGAGACTAGGTTGTAACCATACTTTTCCGAATCAACTACACCTATTTTGGGGTTTCCTAATTAAGAAGAGGTCCTATCATAGCTACCCTTCCTACCTCCAGCCACCACAAGGGTGATCGGCATTACCTACTATACCAATACTTGTAAGGTTCCATCTAAATTGTTATTTGAAAACTATTGTTGTAGGAAAATCCACTATGGGTATTTGTCTCCCCCAAGAACCTCCAAAATCGAGGACGCATGCTTGTTGAATGTACTCAAGAACCTGAATCGTGCACTCTGATTGGACATCTATCTGGGGATGGTAGGTTGTACTCAGGAGTACCTATGTACCCAAATCCTTCTATAATTCATTCCTTTAATGCAACGTGAAGTGGGAATTCCTATATGAAATGATAGCAATCGGAACCACATGCATACATATAATCTCACGGATGTACAACCATCCATGATCATCAATACCGAAGGACTCCTTAATAGGAAATAAGTGAGAAACCTTCGTGAGCCTATCAATGACAACCCATACCACATCATTCCCTCAGGGAAATCTCGGTAACCCTGTCACGATTTCCATTGTAACTTCATTCCACTTCCACTCAGGAATGGGTAGCTACTGTAAAAGACCTGATGGTCGCTGGTGCTCCGCCTTCACCTTCTGATAGGGGGAACACCTCATGACAAAATGAGCAACATCTCTCTTCATACCTGGCCACCAATACCGGAGGTGTAGATCACGATACATCTCGGTAAAACTAGGATGAACTACCCAAACTGAGAATGAAAGTCTTTAATCAGCTCATCGCTCATATCTGTTGGAACACATATTTGTCCCTGGAACCACATGATATCACCCTCACCTACGGTCCATCCGAGAAGAGGGTCCTCTCCTCACACGCTTTCCCATAGGACTAGGCCTTCAGAATCTGATAGTTCTCTCATTTGACCATGGTCCAAAATGGTAGTGGTAATAGCTACAAAAGAATGAAACGTCTGACCTTGTCTATCGTGCACCTCCAAATGCATTTCAGAGAACAGAGCCATAAGCTTCCACTCAATAGTGGCCTCTTGATCTACTTCTATCTATGTCTTCCTTCTCAGTGCATCTGCCACAGTGTTGCCTTTCCCAGTCGTATAAGCAAGCTTGAAATTGAAATACTGTAGGTACTCAACCCACCTCTACTATCTCACATTCAAGTCATGGTGTGTGAAGATATACTTGAGGCTCTTTTGGTCAGTATATACCTCAAAATGATATCCTAGAAGATAATTTCTCCAACAACGCAAGGCATGAACAACTGCAGTCAACTCAAAGTCATGAGTATGATAGATCCTCTCCTGTGGCCTTAACTACTGAGATCCATATGAAACAACATGATCCTCCTGCATTATCACAGCTCCAAGACCGATGCCAGATTCATCACAGAAAAATGTATAACTCTTGCATGTCTCCGAAAAAACTAGAATCAGTGCTGAATTCAGTCTCCCCTTCAGCAACTGAAAGGCTGAATCGTAGGCTTCTGACTAATCATACTTCACCCCCCTTCTTAGTAAATCCCAGTAATGGTGCTGCAAAGCGTGAGAAGTCCTGTATAAATTTCCTGTAGTAATCATCCAGCCTTAAGAAACTTCATACCTTGAATACATTCCTCGGCTGCTCCCAGGTGTCTACTTCTCTCACCTTATATGGGTCTACGGATACTACTATCTCTAAGATTACTTGACCCATTACATGAATCTCGTCCATCCAAACGTGTCACGTTGAGACCTTATCATATAACTTATGCTATTTCAGTGTACTCCAAATGATCTCAATATGGGTATCATGGTTGTGTCGTGTGTGAGAGTACACCAAGATATCATCTACGAAACCCACCATGAAGGAATACAAATACGGATGGAAACCACTATTAATCAGTTCCAGGAATACATCTTGTGCGTTCTTGAGACCAAACGTCATAACCAAATACTCATACAGACCATACATGCTCTGGAAGGCTGTAAGAGGTATATCAGATGG
The DNA here is from genome assembly GCA_963277665.1 of Viscum album. NCBI lineage: Eukaryota > Viridiplantae > Streptophyta > Magnoliopsida > Santalales > Viscaceae > Viscum > Viscum album. The sequence continues at coordinate 327,542,779 of OY728152.1, read as the reverse complement.
TCTGACATGCAACTGATGATATCCGGATCTCAAGTCGATCTTCGAGAACACTATGGCTCCTCGAAGCTGATAATGAGATCATCTATCTGTGGAAATGGATATTGGTTCTTGAACATCAACTGGTTTAGCTTTCTATAATCCACACAAAGCCTAAGGGTGTCGTCTACCTTCTTCGCAAATAGAATGGCAAACCCCATGGAGAAGTACCCGGTCCTATAAAACCCACTGCCTGCTGCTCCTCCAACTAATTCTTGAGCTCCTACAACTTAGGTGTATCCATCCTTTAAGGAGTAATGGACACCGGCGCTGCTCCAATATAGCATCTCGCCTTTTTATCACATTAACATTCATTACATTATACAAAACCGAGGATCTTTAAGGTTTAGTGTCTTGGAAACCAGGAACATAAAACATGAAAACATATAACATTCTTCTTAAACACTTGAAAGGCTTCTCCTCATGTTCATCATATGTTCATTAATGCATCTCATAACCTGGGGACATACATCAAATGAAAGGGTGAGCAGAAGACCCAGTAAGGGAAACAAGAGAAACATTTAACGTGTGAACTTGAGATACATCAACTATGTCATGAAAAGATCTTTAAGGAAAGAGAAACAAATCATGTGGAATATCATAATAAAAATAAAATTTTCCATAAATTTAAGATGTGGCTACATCATTTAACATATAAAATCATGAACATATCACCAAGGTTCATCCCCAAGGTGTCATTTGAAAATTACCAAGGTTATTCCCCAAGATATCGTGAAAATTGTAATCTCTAGTGGTTACATCATTACCCAATGCATTGGAGCGCTATCAGGGCGCACCATTAAATTTGCCTTTATTATCATGTGATCCACATATATAATCATCACAATTTCACAAATAACCCATATATCATAAAATAAATGGGTTTCATTTCATAATCATAACCTTTTAAAAACTCCTTTTTAGACATGATGTTTATGTCACTTTAAACCCACGGAAAAAGGAAAGCGGGTTTCATGTATGTAAATACCAGAATTTAAAATAGAACATTATGATATATATGTGAATAAACCTGTAGAATAATTAGATTTGAGTATTCACTTAATAACATAAAATAATTTTGAGAAAAAGAAAGAGGCATTTTGAGACGAAAATTCTGCAGCATAAGGACTATGTTACAGGGTTTTAGAAAACATTGAAAAGAGAGGGGAAATGGGTCACCCACTCATAAATGATCTATAAAAATAGTAGAGGGGAAGAATATAATGTATATTAATCATGGTAATGAAATTTGAAGGACATTCCTTTTGAAATGAAAAACATGAAAGGAAGACAAAATAAGATTTCTCTTATGAAAATTATGCAGCCTAACAGCGTCACATAGACTTGAACCAAAAATGAATTGATGAGATCAAATAGGGTCTCTAGTAATATGAACATAAAAGATAAGTATGATGGATATATATATCATACCCCAAAATAATAAAAAGTAAATTTCGAAACATGACATGGAAATAGAACTTTGAAAAAGGAGAAAGGTGAAAGAACCACTTAAAAATTCGGCAGCCTAACGACGCCACTTAAAACTTCAAAATACTGAATTGAAGAGATCAAATGGGGTCTCTCATCATATGGTAATAAAAGATAAGTATGATAGATATAGATATCATACCCCAACATAATAAAAAGGATCATGAAAGACATGACATGAAAGTAGAACTTTAAAAAATGAGAAAGGTGAACGAATCCCTTAAAAATTCGGCAGCTTAACGGCGCCACTTAAACATCAACAAAAAAATGAATTGATGAGATAAAAATTTCTATCTCATCATATGAACATAAATTATCTGTATTATAGATATAGAGATCATACCCCATCATAAAGTAACATTAAAGACTTGACATGAAAATAGAACTTGAAAATGAGAAGGGTGAAAGAATCCCTTAAAATCCGGTAGCCTAACGGCGCCACTTAACATTATTAAAAAGAAATGATGAGAGTAAGAGGGGGTCTATCATCATATGAAAATAAAAAGGACAGTATAATGAATATAAAAGAACATCATCCAACATAAGAATATGGATCATAAGAGAAATGACATAAAAGAGATCACTTGAAAAGAAATAGAGGGGTCGGATCCCTTACCTTAAAACGTAACTCTTAAAACTCAAAGGTTGGGACCTTGAGGGCTTGGGGGAACCTTGGGAGGACTCATTGGGAGTTAATGAGACCAGAACTTCGTTGGGGGAGAGTGGGGAGTCGAAATGATGAGAGTATTGCATGGTATTTATAGGGAAAGTGAGGGGACAAGACATTAATGGCCAAGGGACACCTCAAAAGTGGTTTTCTCAAAAGCATGGGCCCTCCCATGGTACTTCCCATGGAGTTAGGCCAAATGGGGACCCCCACACAATAATTAATCTTCTTTAGTCGACCATCCCGTAAAATATCTCATGACATCATCATGACACAGTTATGATGTCATTAATCATACCGAAATCCTAAGACTGTATTTTTACTATTCACTGAAAATTCAACTTTCTCAGAAAAATCCCAAAATTTTACCTTAACCAAATATCAATGCTCTGATATCAAAAATTAACTCCATTTTATAAAAATAATTTTCTATCTATTTTTAATTTATTTTTTAAATAAATACACTATTCACAGAAAATTCATTTTTTCAGAAAAATCCCCATAAATTACCTTAACATAATATCGATGCTCTGAGTCCAAAAATGAAATCCATTTTATAAAAATAATTTTCTAAATAATTTTAATTTAATTTTTAATTAAAAAAACACTATTCACCCGAAAAAACTAATACTTGAATAATAATTTATGAAACCGTTATTTAACCATTTTATTGAATCACATTACATAATCAAGGTGTCTAAATTATATTAATATATTCTTTAAGTGAAATTACTAATCCATTTGGACACATTACTAATCCTAATCATAAAATCATTATTCACAATTTACTATTCATCAAAAATCAAGTTGATCTTATTAGACTCTAAATTTCGTACTGAACATAATTGTAAAAGACCATTTTTTAAAAATCATTACAAATTTTTAATTATTTAATGTTTACATAATCATTTTTTAAAATATCCTTTCTCTAAAATTCATAAAATATATGCATACTATATTTATCCGGTCATTTGAAAATTCTTAAACGTCATCATAAGAAGAAATCCCAATTTTTATTTAAAAAAAGGATTACAAAAGGTAGTTACGGTCTCCTTACATATCCCCTTATCATACCAGCATAGGACCTAAGTGTAAGGTGTGCTAATGTGATAGAATCTGAGGGAGGCTCGACCAACATCGCACGAGTAGTAATTTCTATCAGTTTGAACTTCTCACGAAGGTGATTCCGTTCTAGAATCACACGATGATGTTTAGCTTGGGTTTGGTCCAGAGAAAAGCCCAGTGGTGCTACCTCCTTCCCAGGTTCTGTTAGATGGGATTCGATCGGTCCAAGACTACTGGGTGAGGCCATCGAATCTTTTTTCTATAATAATTAACCAAGATTAACTGTATTTAAAGACAATAATCAAAACGTTTAGTTTCCAGCGGTCATATTGACCAATGGTCATATAAAAGTAAAAACCCAATGGTCTCATTTTAATTATAATCATGTTATTAAATGAAACATTTTTTTGAGTATAAAAATAAAATAAAATAACACATAATATTAGGAAACAATATTTATTCAAAATTACGGGTCGTTACAATTCCCCCCCCCCCTTAAGAAATTGCGTCCTCGAAATTTTTAAAATTGGGTTTTTAAATTTCATTGAATGTCCCACATCGGAAAAGGAGTTAGAAAAACTATTACATTAAAAGAAAGAAAGGGATGTACAAAGGTCACCCAAGTTAACCCACACTAGGATTCCATGTAGGAAAACATGGACATGGAGGAGAAAACAAAGGGTCAAGTTCTGAGGGAGAGTGTTAGAAGACATGATTAGGAGAAAGTTAAAATAAGAAAATCCCAAAATTATGATGAGTGTAAATGGTCTTTGATTACCTAGTAGGAAACGTAAACCAACAACATTTTAGTTTTACGTTCCTTTTCATAATTTTGAGGAATTCATTTACGACATAGAACAAAAACATAAGAAAATATACCTACCTTCATGTATAGTTTCATCATTTAATAAGTTTCTACCAAAAGTAATCTTTTCTCCAAACGATGAGCATTCAAAACTACATGGTCTCATCAGAACACAAGAATAATCTTCTAGAGAATCACATAATCCATAGAAGATTGACTATCTATTTCTTCTATCTTTAAACATTATCCCAAAAACAGAAAGGGTAAGGTAAAAAAAACTCTTCAAAAAGAAAGAATCCCATAGGAATGGAAACTACTTTTTAATCTTCAAAGTTCCATTGTACTACCCAAAGTTCATCATAGACCATTCCATAAATAACGGTCCTTAAGATTCCTAAAAATAATCCAAACTAAGATTGAAACCGAAATACAAGAAGGATTTGATAACATAGTCTTCCAAAATAAACATCATTGTTCATCTCCAAACAACATCAACCATTCCTAACATCTTATAACAAAAGTATCTAACCTAATCATATTTTACCATGGATAGGTTAATCATTCCCATAAGTAACCTAAATTACTATAAGTCCACCTTAAATTCATCAATTCTTCAAAATATAAGTCAACCTTACTACTCAATGAAAATACCATAGTAATATATTTACCTCGATCATATAGGGTCCCCAAAATAGTGAATGTATTCCAAAATAATAATCATCTTTTAATCCCCTAATCATCTCTGTCATATTAATACGGCAATTGTCGCATTTCCTATCACATTGGTTGTTGGGACATGTTCTTCCATTTCCCACCATTAACTAAGAATAGAAAGTATAATTAGGGGCTTAAATACATAGCTAATAATCATGAAAAGAAACATAAAGCATATAAGGATAACATGTAGAAGAAAAGTATACCCTAAATTGTGATCCCCTAGGTTCCCATCTTGGTTATCCATGATCATATATTCTTATGTGAATATTTATTTTATTTTATCTTTGTTCCTTTAACAATGGTTTATACTAAGCTTATGAATTTACCAAAGCATATCCCCCGGGAGTTTCATAACCAAGTGTGAACTAAGACCCGTTGTCGAGTACCAGTTCCCATTTCAGTCTAGCTCAAAGTGGTGTTTTTGGGTTTTACCCCTATCTACATCTCTTCTAGAGCCACCTCTACCTACTCGTATCCAGACAGGGATGTATTTTCTTGGCATCCCATTACTAAATAATCACCAAAATACCAGGAATATTTCCTATATATAATCTTTTCTATAGGCTTCTTCCTAAAGTTTTCATATCCTAATTTCCACAAATAACTAAACCATCCTTTGATACCAACTATAGCATCCCGCCTATTTATCACATAAACTTTCATTACATTTTACAAAACCAAGGATCTTTAAGGTTTAGTGTCTTGGAAACCCGGAACATAAAACATGAAAACATATAAAATTCTTCTTAAACACTTGAATGTATTCTCCTCATGTTCATCCTCGGTTCATTACTTCATCTCATAACCTGGGGACATACATCCAATGAAAGGGTGAGGAGAAGGCCTAGTAAGGGAAACAAGAGAAACATTTAACATGTGAACTTGAGATACATCAACTATGTCATGAAAAAAACATTAAGGGAAGAGAAAGAAATCATGTGGCATATCATAATAAAAATAACATTTTTCATAACTTTAAGATGTGGCTACATAATTTAACATAGACAATCATGAACATATCACCAAGTTCCATCAACAATGTGTCATTTGAAAATTACCAAGGTTATTCACCAAGATATCATGAAAATTGTAATCTCTAGTGGTTACATCATTACCCAATGCATTGGAGCGCTATCAGGGTGCACCCATAAATTTGCCTTTATTATCATGTGAGACACATATATCATCATCACAATTTCATAAATAACCTATATAGAATAAAATAAATGGGTTTCATTTCATAATCATAACCTTTTAAAAACTACTTTTAAGACATGATCTTTATGTCACTTTAAACCCAGGGAAAAAGGAAAGCGGGTTTCATGTATGTAAATACCAGAATTTAAAATAGAACATTTTGATATATATGTGAATAAACCTATAAAATAAATATATTTTAGTATTCACTTAATAACATAAAATAATTTTGAGAAAAATAGAGAGACATTTTGAGAGGAAAATTCTGCAGCATAACGGCTATGTTACAGGGTTTTAGAAAACATTCAAAAGAGAGGGGAAATGGGTCACCCACTCATTTATGATCTATAAAAATAGTATAGGGACAGAATATAAAGTATACAAATCATGGTAATGAAATTTTAAGTACATTCCATTTGAAATGAAAAACAATAAAGGAAGACAAAATAAGATTTCTCTTATGAAAATTCTACAGCCTAACGGCGTCACATAGACTTCAACCAAAAATTAATTGATGAGATCAAATAGGGTATCTCATCATATGAACATAAAAAATCAGTATGATAGATATGGAGATCTTACCACAACATAATAAAAAGGAACTTTCAAGTCTTGACATGGAATACGAACATTGAAAAAGGAGAAAGTTGAAAGAACCACTTAAAAATTCGGCAGCCAAACGATGCCACTTAAAACTTAAAAATACTGAATTGAAGAGATAAAATGGTGTATCTCATCATATGATCATAAAATATCAGTATTATAGATATAGATATCATACCCCATCATAATAAAAAGTAACTTGAAAGACTTGACATGAAAGTATAACTTTAAAAAATGAGAAAGGTGAACGAATCCCTTAAGAATTCGGCAGCCTAACAGCGCCACTTAAACATTAACAAAAAAATGAATTGACGAGATCAAAAAGGTTATCTCATAATATGAACTTAAATTATCTATATGATATATATATATCATACACAAACATAATTTAACTTTAAAGACTTGATAAAAAAATTGAACTTGAAAATGAGAAGGGTGAAAGAATCCATTAAAATCTGGCATCCTAACGACGCCGCTTAACATTATTAAAACAAAATGATGAGAGTAATAGGGGGTATCTCATAATATGAACATAAAAAGTAAAGTATAATGAATATAAAAGAACCTCCTCCAACATAAGAATATGGAGCATAAAATAAATTACATAAAAGAGATCACTTGAAAAGAATGAGAGGGGTCAGATCCCTTACCTTAAAACGTACCTCTTAAAACTCAATGGTTGGGACCTTGAGGGCTTGGGGGAACCTTGGGAGGACTCCTTGGAAGGTAATGAGACCATAACTTAGTTGGGGGAGAGTGGGGAGTCGAAATTATGAGAATATTTCTTGGTATTTATAGGGAATGTGAGGGGACAAGGCATTAATGGCCAAGGGACACCTCAAAAGTGGTTTTCTCAAAAGCATGGGCCCTCCCATGGTAATTCCCATGGAGTTAGGCCACATGGGGACCCCCACACAATAATTCATCCTCTTTAGTCTACCATCCCTTAAAATATCTCATGACATCATCATGAAACAGTTATGATGTCATTAATCATACCGAAACCCTAAGATTGTATTTTTACTATTCACTAAAAATTCAACTATCTCAGAAAAATCCCAAACTTTCAACTTTACCAAATATCAATGCTCTGATTTCAAAAATGAACTCCATTTTATAAAAATAATTTTCTAAATATTTTTAATTTATTATTTAAATAAATATACTATTCACCGAAAATTCATTTTTTTCAGAAAAATCCCCAAAAATTACCTTAACATAATATCGATGCTCTATGTTCAAAAATGAAATTCATTTTATAAAAATAATTTTCTAAATATTTTTAATTTAATTTATAATTTAAAAAAAACTATTCACCCGATAAAACTAATACTTGAATAATAATTTATGAAACTGTTATTTAACCATTTTATTGAATCTCATTACTTAATCAAGGTGCCTAGATTATATTAATACTTTCTTTAAGTGAGATTACTAATCAATTTGGACACATTACTAATCCTAATCATAAAATCACTATTCATAATTTACTATTCATCAAAAATCAAGTTGATCTTATTAGACTCTAAATTTCGTACTGAACATAATTGTAGAAGATCAGTTTTTGAAAATCTATACAAATTTTTAATTATTTAAGGTTTAAATAATCATTTTTTAAAATATCCTTTCTCTACAATTCATCAAAAATATGCATACTATATTTATCCAATCATTTGAAAATTCATAAAATTCATCATATAAAGAAATCCCAATTTTTATTTTAAACAAAGGATTACACAAGGCAGTTACAGTCTTCTTACATAGCCCCTTATCACACCAGCATAGGACCTAAGTGTAAGGTGTGATAATGTGAGACAATCCGAGGGAGGCTCGACCAACATCGCATGAGTAGTAATTTCTATTAGTTTGAACTTATCACGAAGGAGATTCTGTTCTAGCATCACACGATGAAGTTCGGCTTGGGTTTGGTCCAGAGCAAAGCCCAGTGGTGCTACCTCCTTCCCATGTTCTATTAGATGGGCTTCGATCGGTTCAAGACTACTGGGTGAGGCCATAAAATCTTTTTTCTATAATAATTAACCAGGATTAACTGTATTTAGAGACAATAATCAAAACGTTTAGTTTCCAGTAGTCATATTGACCAATGGTCATATAAGAGTCAAAACCCAATGGTCTCATTTTAATTATACTAATGTTATTAAATGAAACATTTTTGTTGAGTATAAAAATAAAATAAAATAACACATAAAATTAGGAAACAAGATTTATTCAAAATTTCGGGTCGTTACATCCAAGCCCTAGCTTAATAGAGAAGCATACCTCCCGCTCTGGTGGCAATCCTAAAAAGTATTCTGGAAATACATCTGGGAAACGATCAATCACTAGAGGAAAATCTAACTGAGAAGTCCCCTGGTCATCAATATATAAGCTAGAAATCTAGCCTGTAACATCACCCAACCCATGATGCTCTTGTCCAACTCTGCTCGCCTGGACATCCCATTCGCCCTTGTGAAGAACAGATCTGCCCTCTGGTGATGTGAGACTCACCCTATGACAATAGCAATCAAAAAAGTCCTGGAAAGGAACTCACAAGTCCTTCCCGAGAATGATATCGTAGTATGTCATCTCCAAAACATAGATACTCCACAGAAAATGACACCCATCAACCTCAAGTGGGCAGTCTAAGAACTGACGCACGCTAGCAGTTCTAATTCCCATGGTAGTGTCTAGCGTCATCATATCCTCAAATGTATAAACAGTAAGTCTAAGGCCTTCCACAGTATGCATAGAAATAAAAATATGAGATTATCCTATATCAAAATGTGAAGAGGATAAAACTGAGGCTACTAAAATCATACCTCGAACTGTAGAAGGTCCATGATCCTGCTCTTGATGACTCTACTCTACCGCAAAAGTCTGGTCGGCACCACGGCCCTATGTAGCAGCCTGAGATCCCTTAGATGACACTCCCTGAGCCCGACCAGTATGTCCACGGCCTCTACCCTATCTTGAAAGACCTCCTGAACTCCGACCCCTATTTTTCTTCCGAACTGGTAATCCTGCTCCTGTACGCGGAGTTGAAACTGATCCTCCTTCACCAGCCACTTGAAGGATATCCTTGCATAAAAGTTGTAGGTGACCCATCTTTCTGCAATATTGGCACTCCACTGGGTCTTTCGGGAACTAAGGATTCTTATTCCCAATCCTTCTACACTGATAGCACACCACTTGGTTGCCTGAGGGAAGATCTCATCTACCAGAAGGAATACCTCGCTTCCTCGGGTCACCTCGTGTAGTCTCTCGGTGGTGCCTCCTGCTGTCTATCTGAAGCGAATCAAACCTGGATGCTGAACCACCCTGGTACACATCTCTAGTATCCCTTATATTTCTCTCTGTGATAAGTTCCTAGATTACAATCAGAGTAATAGAAGTCAACTTAAATAGGATCACCTGTGACCTGATGTCCGGTCTGAGGCCTTCCTCAAACTTCCTTGCTAAAAACAGCTTGTCATACCCCATAATGTGAGTGAAATACTATGACTTTGTGAAGCAAGATGAATAATCCATAACTGTGAGTGTACCCTGATGCAGGTTCATAAACTCTCTAGCTATGTCATCCCTCAGCGTTGCCGGGTAGAAGTAGTCGTAGAACGTACACTGGAACTCATCCCAAGTCATACCCTTTTGGTGCCCGGACTGCGAAACCACATCCCACCATCTCTTGGAAGAATCTCATAGAATATAAGTTGCGAGATTCGCAATACACTTTTTAGGGGACTTCAGGTGATCGAAGATGGATAAAAAGTCTTCTAGACATGACTCTGCAGCCCGTGGTCCTTCATCCCTTGTGAACGTGGGAGGATGCTACTGCTGAAAACCCTGCGTCTGCTCTGCCATAGACGGGGCAGGGTGATGAGCTCCCTAGAAGGTCTACATGAATATCATGAAACCCTCTCTAAACTGACCATCGGCCCCACTACCTGGAATCAATGTAGGTTCCATGTCTAGAATGACAGGCAGATGTACTGGTAGTCCCTGGTCTGTCGTATCAGGCATACGGTCACAGCCTGTTTCCTAACATGCAACAGGAGGACATCTTGGCAGCATGAGTCTACAAGGTCACCAGAACACCTTCATTAACGATGAACATAGTTGAAACTTATGAGAGTAAAATGGAACATGAGATTTTTTTTTGAGATTAGGTGAAATCATGACTACACGACGTGTACTACCACTACACGGCGTCTTTCCTAGTGTTTTACCCTGGGAATGTACCATGGCCATACATGGATGTGTAAACAACCCAGCTACATGGCATGTTCTCAATCTACACGGTGTGTAATAACTCCTTTTCTCCCTACCTGTCCACTCCTACACGGTTCGGAATACGGACTGTCCCAACAAGAAACTACACGGCGTGTTTGTCCACTACACGGCGTGTCCTTATGATTTTCCCCCTGTCCATGTCATTTGTCATATGGACTGGTACACGAACCACTACTACATGTAGTGTCATCATGGTACATGATGTGTTGACCTGTGGATTTTCCATCCCATGTATTCAACTAAACGGCTAGGTCACACTGCTCTTCTAAGACAAAACGACATGACATGTTCAAAGGAGACACGATGTGAAATTGACATGCCTTACCTGTGACACACGTCCGACCCTACACGGCATGATAAACAAGTACATTATGTGTATAATAGGAGACTTCACTGACCGTGTTGTTAATTATATGGCTATACCCCTAGGAATACACCACACGGCGTGCACAACCAGTACGTGGTGTGTTCTGGGAATATTTTTCACAACCTCGTGTCCCTACCCGCACAGTCAGTGACAGGGTTTTAAAACTACACGACATGTATGCATAATGTACACACCGTCTATTCTGAGGGTTTTCCAGACATTAGCCTCAAAACTACACCGGAGCCCAGAAAACACAGAAAAACCAGCGTTAAGGTTCCAAATTCCAATCTGTGGGGCCCCATACTCCCTGCGAATCAATGCATGGAATCGTAACAATGCATATAACTTGTAAATAGTATAATAAACTGAAGATCCACCAAATTGTGACCCTCGAGGTCCCATAACACATCTAAGAATTAAATTTGGCATCCATGATAATGAAGCTCTAAACAAACAATACCCTATCAACATAGAAGGTATTCTATCACAGCCACTATCACAACAGCATGCATAGAATATCACAAATTCTATCACAACATCATTTAATTTCTAATGCAATTTAGATGGAATGGAAATATGTATGACATGTGATATTATAACAAGTTCCTATATGATGAATGAGATGGAATACCCTCATCTCATCTAGTTAAAACAAAATAGAACCACATTCATACAAATAGTAACAACACAAAACAAGTGCACCACGCAACGGTGAAATAAAGTAAACTGTAACATTTGCAAAACGTGAAAATTGCAATATTCGAGGTAACCTGTCTTTTTCCCTGTAAAAGGTTTTTTGAACACCCGAGCACATCTATTTACCATTTAACAATTCCATCCTATCCCTGTCTAATGTTTCTAAATAGTATTTCAATAGAAAAGAAAAGAAAATAATAGAAAAGGATAGAAAAGAACCTGCCTCTGATACAACTTTGTAACGAACTGAATCCGGAGCCACTCAACCGTTTCCCCATTCCATGTTCTCCATATGACCTCAAGCACGTTTCCTTAAATTCCAAAGGCTACCGACTAGAAGAGAGGGCCTTGTTGAGTCATTAGGGAAACAATGCCCTCATTTGGTAAAATATATAATGAATGGATAAACATAAAGAATAGCAGAAGCAGTAAACAACATACAACAACTGAAACTAAAAAATGAAACCAATGTATAATATAATAATGATACAGCATGGTACATGTTTCTATGGAAAGAAGTAAACAAAGCAGCATGTTGAAATACAACTGAAACTAAAGTACAAAAAGTAAATAGTAAACTCTAGCCGCATAGCAAGCCTAAGCTCGGTCCCATGCTCCCCAGCTCCAACCAAAAATCATGTACCTGATGTAGAAGGGCCCCAATCCCTATCCACACCTGCAACCATATATCCTATTTGGGCTGAAAAGCAGGACCCATACAGGGTGTGAGACTAAATCCCTGTAGGCAACTACCACAAGATCTGTTCCCTATAGTCAGTGAACAATATAAGAATTGTAATGGAAATAAATGCAGAAGAGAAACAGGAATACACAAAAGTAAAAATCCTAAAAATATCCATTAACATTCATTTATTAATTTAATTCAACAATTTAATTATCAACCATGGAACCCAGAAACAACTCTATATTCCCAAGGCGTAGCAAGTAACACAACAGGTATCTTAGAAGACTATCTAAAACAACAAGAAGTAAACAACCCAAGCTTGTTCATTGGCTTGGTGGACTCATCACAACCAACCAAAAAACATTGACACTGACTCTCTGGGTGGATCATAATAGCAGACCCCTCTAGTAAAGTAATCATACAAGGAACAGACACTCTGGGATGCTCTCACCGTCAATTCCCATGTGGTCTGGTAACGATAGCTATAAACTCTCTGAGGAAGAATTTATTTCTAATTCCCCAGGTAGTCTCTATATGTAACTAGGGACACTATGAGTAATAAAAAAGTCCAATTACCATATTTCCTGCGAATGATACAAATTTATAACAGACTCTCTAGGGAATCCCTTAATTGTCAATTCCCTTTTTAGTCTACCGCACCAGGTTCACATAGCCCAGAGCAGTCTAGTAATGTGTAATCGACTCTCAGCATCCCTAAGTAAGTTCAAAAACTACTTGGATAATAGATACAATGCATCAAACTCATATAAAAAGTAGGAAAAACTTGCAATCAATTATATCAAGGCAGGAAATCAATGCAACAAGGTCTGCCTCAAATATTACCTAAGCCAAACGATGTTAAAAAACCAAAACAAGGTAATTACCCCTGGTGTGACCCTAAAACATGCTAACAAACAATCATTATTCATCTAACAGCCTCAAGCACACAAGAAATCTAAGCCAAATAATAAAACAATATCAAAAACCTAACCCGAGATACCCCAAACATGGGAATCTGACACTTTTTCACAAAAACTCAAAGACATTCAATGTAGGGAAACAAAACACCTACCTTGATCCTAGGAGATCAATATACATGAAAAGGGGAATGTGATTCAACCAAGAATACAGTAGATCTGCATAAACATATAAAACGTTTAGCCTCATATAACTCTCATAAGATAAATAATCAGGAAACGTGGCTATAGAAGAACCAAGAACTCACCACTATGATTCTATTTCAATCAGCAGCATTTGATTCAGATAACCGGTGATGGATCAGTGGTTCATAGAAGATCCAATATTGTACCCTCTCTCTCAGTTGAAGAAGCTGGAGAATAATACGTTTTTGGGGTTAAGACGGGACCTCGGTCCGTTTAACGAAACAAATAAAGTACACAGCGTGTACTTTTTGAGTGCATAGTGTGTACTAGGCTTTTCCATACTCTTTATTAAGTGGCCTCCACATCACCCCTATATGGTCGTGTGTGTGGCCATGAAACGGCCATCATACGGCCTTGAGCGGCATCAATGTACACGGTGTCTACTCATAAATTACACAACATGTACTTTGAAAATATCCTGATTCTCCTCTTTTCCCCAAAAATGACTAGAATGGAAATACATACCTGAAAAGAAGGTATGGGTTCCTATAAACATGATGTTTCCTTTATTTAGCTTTTTTATGTAGTTTGGGGCCATTTTATGTGAATTTGTAAACATAAATGTGTTGGTTTAGTGTTTCTTATCTAGAATATTCCACTTAGAAAATGGTTTGAGTAAAAGTGGAGAGTTAATAGCTTGGGGTTGTTTTTTGTTGGTCAGATATTTCATAGATTCTAAATAGAGTGAAAAGAATTAGTTTTCCCATTTCAATGGTGTAGTTGTGTATTATCAATACATTTTTGTTGGGAGACTAGTTTAGGTGATCCTTGGTAAGCGGGTTATGTAAATTGGTGAGGAACGATCTCCCTATGTTTTCTATTGATGGTCTATTTTTAGGTGTCATGATTAGTGAGATAGAGATTTGTTTCATTGAGGTAAATTTTTTTCGATATGACCTTTTAGAACCCTTTTCATTTAATTTTTTAAGTAGTTATTTTTTGGGAATGTTGATTCCACTTATTCTTTATGAAATATGTTGAAATATATATTGATGGTGTCCTTATGGTAAGGTGCATTAATGGGTTTTTATTCATTTTGAATACAAGGTATTTCCATGAGTGTTTGATAGTGGTGGCTAAGACTATCATGGAATTAGTTAATATTATATACTAGATGATGTCAGTTTAAATCTGGTTGAGTTTATTATGTTATACTGACTCACGTATGTGCTCTAAGTCCAACCTATTCTCTCTTGGTCTGTGATATATGGTTAGATCCAATTTCATTTATTGATTGAGGTCAGTAGTTAGTTGTCATATTATTTGGAGGTTTTGAGATATTTTGTGTTTGGTGACTTAGCCTCATGACCTTTCGATGTTCAATTTATCTGATCATGATGTTTTTGTGGTTTCGAAGGTTGTGAATTATTTTGATGATTAGATATAGAGGTATTGAATAATTCATGTTTTCTTGGTCTTTCATTTATAACATGGGTTTTTCTCCTTTTCTGGAGTTTATCTATCATTTTAGAAGTCCACAGTTAGATGAATAATGTGGTTTTATTTACTGATTTATAGAATCATGTTTTCTTTAGACACTCCTATTATATGAGCATCCATTTTTTATTCCCCTATTTTGAGAAATTATCAATGGTGGGTATACCCATGTTACGTCTCTCTTAAACAGATATCATTAGTGGATGGTTATGGTTGAGGCCTATTTTAGGATGGATCCTATTTGAGGTAGTATGAAACTGTTTAATGATTTTTATTATTGATTTAAGATTTATATTTGGGTTTATATATATATTTTAGTTTTGTATACTTTAATCTCTTAGGATTTTCTTTAGTAATTCATCCTAAAAATTATAAGTATTATTTTTCAATTTTTTGATTCATTTACATGATAATTTTTTGGTGTAGAAATTACACTAGCTTGTATGAACAATTTAGGGGAAACTATGGGGAGACCCATATGTGTTTCATTTTTCAATTCATTTTGAAAAAAAAATGGTTGGTACACACATGGGGAATATTGTTTTCTCTAGACCATGTGATATATATTGGAAATTTAGTGATCCATCAATATGTTTGAATATTGGAACATAAATTATTCGTAGTTTGAATAAATTGAGATGCAATTATGTGATTGGTTTGCATATTTTTAATGTTAGATTTTTATGGATGGAACATGATTAGGAATTCATGTGGACAAACCATGTGGGTCTTTTTTTATTAGGTAGTTCTATCCCCATGATTGGTTCAATGTTTGGAAAAGCATGTCTCCTACACTGATTTCCTTAATGTAGTAAAATTTAACCTATGATTTGATATATTATTTATTAATTGGACTCTGTATCTTCTCATATTTATCATCCAAACAACAGTGAACATAGGAGAGAACCCTACCTTCATCCTTCTTCAATTAAGGTGCTCATTCTTGTTGATTTCGTGTGGATAAAACTTCATTTCTTTATATTTTATTGTCCTCTCTTATTTCATCTAACTCACACTCAGTTTCCCTCACATTCATAAACCCTATACTATTTTAATTTTTAGCTCAGGGTTTTTCTAGTTTCTATTGATGGTTATTTTTGTTTTTTGGGTTGTGGATAGAATCTCTTGGATTATTTTTTTGCTATTTATTAAAGGAAATAAGTTTATGATGTGACTCAATGTGAACGAGGTAGGTTTTCTTTTGTTACTCCCTTGTAATAAGTGTTATAAATTGACTTAATGATTATAAATTATTTATTATGAAATTATATTTCTTTGATATATCTTATAGGGATTTTAATGGATTTAAAGTGGTTTAAATACTTAGCATGAACTAGTTTCTCAAGACAAGTGTTCTCCAAATATCACAAGATGATTTTTTGAAAGAATTCAAATATTGTGCAAGGGTGATTGAGACAAATTGTTTTTAAATTTAGCGTCTTAATTATTAGTGGTAGTATTTTTAAAATTAATTGATTTTACAATCATCCTATTTAAATTGTTTTGAGATTAGTCTGTCCCTTGGGGGTTTTAAATGATTTATGAAAAAGAAATTATTATATAAAATGGATTTTATTGAAATTATTTGGGTTTCAACATGATATTTAACGTTTTTTATTAAATTTTTTCTTATGGAATTTTGAAATGTGGTTTTCAAATGGTATGAAAATATAATCCCTTCATGAGAAAATTTCTAATGCTCATTAGGAGACTATAATGAGTTGTTTTTTAGAAATGTGTGAGAACCACAACTAAGTCATCTGTGAGTGTTGTTCCCATAGTGGATTGTGACCCCATGGGGGATGCTCTGTAGTCGTGCATCTTATTTTGAAATTCAAATGAATGCTTATGAAAAGTGATTTATTCATGAAAGGATGTATCATATAAGGTGAGGTTAAATTTCAAATTCCTCAAATTTTATTTATATGATAATCGAATGCTACATTGTTTACTCACCTCTACTATACACATGTCATGGTAATTTATGGATATTTGTAGAAACCTATTTATGTTAAAGACCATATGTGGAGGGAAAATCCTTGGGAAAGAACATAGTGAGACCAATTGAGATAAAAATATGTTTTCTTTGGCCACATAAAATATAATAAGGGACTGATGATTTATTTTTAGATCCCTGATATTGATGGAGAATTTTTTGTTTTTCAAGATAACCATGACATGAAAGGTTCAATAACATCATCCAACGATCTGAATCACTAGTTTAATATCAAAATAAGTACTTTTCAGGATGTTTCTAATGATGATTAGATCCTTATTAAGGAATTTTAGAGGATTATATTTATTTTAATGTTTTTATTCTCCTTGTTCATTGGATTATAAGCCACCTTGGTCTAGTTTTTCTCTTTAACTATGCATTATTTATTCCTATTTATGAAAACTTATCATCATGAGTTTTTTTTGACATTCAATATATATCATCAAGTTGATTGGAATGTGTGTTTTGAAATGAAAATTGCTTGGTTATTTCTAAAGTGGGTTTTAGGAAATGAATTTTAATGAATTTGTTTATGAAAATTTAATTTTCACGATAGTCATCTAATGATGGTTAAATGGTGATTTGTTTTGCTAAACATGTAATTAAGGGCCCTCCTTCCTAGGTTGTAAATTATTAATTAAAATATTTAACCAACTGTTTTCTATTTTACAAAAATTGTTTTTGTTTAAATGTGTGTAAGTGGAATTTTATTTAATTTCTTTTATTAAGGATAAAACCCCATATTTTATATCTTACGATCATTATATCACTTTATGAACAATATAATGATGGTATATGAAGATATTACTTGGTGATATCCAACTAAAAAAGTTTTTTAACACCTTAAATATACACAAATTCTTGAGTGCATATACATCTCTTAGGATTATATTTCATCGGCCTTGTTCTATTCTATTTTTTATGTTTAGGTGGTTTATGGATATATTGTGTGAGGTTATGAGTCACTAGGGATCACTATTAGTGATGTAGGAGTTGTTCAAGTTCCTTCTCCCATATACTTCCCTTTTATGAAATTCAATTGGCCTTTTGACCTAGAAGATTATTTTATATTATTTTCTGATGTATTTCTTCAATTTATTTTTACTTATTTTGATATAAATGGTGTTTTTCATGTTTTTTTATGGTTTTTTACATCCATTGTTTGATTATTTTATATTGTTAT
The DNA here is from genome assembly GCA_963277665.1 of Viscum album. Taxonomy (NCBI): domain Eukaryota; kingdom Viridiplantae; phylum Streptophyta; class Magnoliopsida; order Santalales; family Viscaceae; genus Viscum; species Viscum album. The sequence continues at coordinate 327,524,387 of OY728152.1, read as the reverse complement.
CTTAAGGGGAATCATTCCTACGGTCTGTTCTAAGATGACTGGTTATAAGTTATCATTCCATAAGGATTAGGAATTCCCTTCAGTATAGTGGTGGGAAGGGCCAGGAGCTATTTTATGTTAAATCCCAAAATGGTTTTTACATTACCATTATATTTATATATATTATCTATCATCAAATTACAAATTTCCCTATTAATTCTTTGTTTATTCATATGAAGAAATTATCAATTCATTATTTATCACAACCATTATAACTAGTTAGTGTTCCTTATAAACAATATATATATATATATATATATATATATTAATTTTTAAGTATGTATGTTCATATTAATTTAATTTTTTCAATGTAGAGTTAATTTAAGTTTTAAATAAATAAAAATGACCACAATTGCAATATTGATATGAAATAGGGAATAATTTTAAAAAACATGTAATCACACTATTTTATCATTAACGAAAATTAACCAAAAAATTCAAAAGATTAAAATTAATAAATAGTAACATTAATTAATATAATATACTTCTAAATTGATGATGGAATAATTTTTTTTATATATGATGTGTAAACTTCATGGAACAAAATAAACGCCAAGGAAAGTATACTCTCAAAGTCATTCTTTTTTATTTGGGTTTATACATTCTATTATCCCCTAAAATACATAAAATTCTTCTAAATTTTCATTAAATTCCCATTAAATGTATTGTATTTCATTTTAATTTCCCTTTTATAGGGATATAGATGTTTTTAATTCTGGGGGTGAATTCTTAGCCACCATCAATTATTTTAATAAATGGTTTATTTTTTAAACCTCACATTGATTGCAATTATGTTTTGTATCCTTATATTTAGATTCTATACTTGTTTTATTTTTCTATTTTACCCCTAACAAATAAATAATTCATTTCATTCATCATTTAGGTACCTCTAGTTTTATTCTTTGTCATATTATTTATGATAATATTATAAAACCAATTCCCTTTTGATAGGTTTATTTCATATTTATGTGTGATGTGTATTTTTTTCAGGAACACTTGATTTTGTACATGACATAACATGGTGGTAACATAATTATACGCCCCTAAAATTATTTAGGGTAGGATTTATTGTAATAACCTGGGATTTTATAAGATATATTCTATTGAATTTCTTTCATATCTTCTGTTGTACGATACACAAAGATTATCTTGCGCTATACGCAACACCGTATTAGCTTGCAGTATACGTAACACTATTCTTAGATTGTGTTACACACAATTTCGTGTTCGTTTGATAATAGTCATTCTACACAACATTGATTATATATATATATATATATTCAATGTATAAATGAAAAAATGGTTGGATTCTGTTATAACGAAACAACAAAGGATTCTTTCACTATACGCAACCCTGACATGGCTTTCATTACAGGAAATCACGACCTTCTTCGATAGCTTGTGATGTACGCAATACCTTGTTTTACTAAACAATGATATGTTATTATAATATTATTATGAACTAGCCGTTATGAATATTATTAACTATATTTTTAATTTTATAACATTATTATTCATCTTACACATTTTCTAGAACATGGTATAAGAACAAAATAAATTTTTTGGGTAAAATAAGTTTTTAAAAAAAATGCAGTTTTGCTGCCTTTTGATAGAGCACCCACTTTAAATCTGATTTTTGACATGTTTATAAGTTCAATTTTACAAAAGAAAATTATTCTCTGGAATCAGGATATAAAATTTTACCTTGGATAAATTTTTTATATTATTCTGGTAACTTTCATACTTTAATGAATTGTAAAAACACGCTATATTTTAATTAAAAACAACATTTTTCATCATAATAATGTATGTGGTTAAATTATAATATTGAATGGTTTTAAAGTATAAATAGAATATATTTTTACCATTTAATACAATGTATGTCATTAGCAATGATTTTACCTTGAATTCGTATGTTAAATCAATTCAATCTTTTGCAATGTTTTAAAGAAAAAGCCATTTTCTTTCAACAACAGGATTAATTTTAATTTAATTTATACAACTATGATGTATTGAATTTGGAAAAATGGATTCCATATTTGGAATCAGTGGGTCCAAATTACGTTAATAAGCTACTTTTTTTTGGGAATTATGAATAGTAACTACGGTAAATTTTATTTACCATCGTTAAAGGTAAATCAGGTAATTAAGGGTAAATATAATATCATAAAATTACCCTAACACATGCCAAAATTTTATTTGATGGCTAAAAGTAGACTTATATCACCTAAGGGTCGGATTAGATTCATTTTATGAACTTTTTACAATGAAAATAATTTAATTACTATTAAAACCAAAGAAATTGACAACATGTCACTCTCTTAAATCTTATAAGTATAATAATTTTAATCTAGTGACAAACATCATAAAACATAGAACATGAATAGTATCCAGAAATATAATAACATTATCTACATCATGATAATTTATTTAGAATTTTTAGGGATTATATAACTATCATTAATGGTTATACATTATTGATGCAGAAATTATTTATTTAGTGAGAAATCAGTAATATTGTTTTTACTGAAATAATTATCCCCATTAAAAGGCCCGGAAACCTAACCAAAACTTATTGGTACTGTATATATATACCATAATAATCCAACGACCTAATATATAACCGTTTGGAGTCTTATAAAAGTAATTATGACACTTATATTGTTTTATGATGCCAAAGTTGTCACCTTCATAATTTAATAAATATAACAATTTAAATATAGTGATTTTAAGATGATAAATTCGAGTAAAAGTATTATTGTAAATTTTAATAGATTTATATTCATCATAGGATTTTATTATTAATTTTTATGCAACAAATAAGTATATTAAATAATTATACAAAAATGTTGTAGTAATTATTTTATTAAGAAATAAACCAAATAAATGGTTTAAAAAATAATAAAATAAATATTATATAAACTATTTAATGTGATCCACTAATTTTATAGATACATATGACCTTTTATGAATCTATTAAAGATTTTAGTTTGATCATATCTTCTGTATATATATTTTATATAAATTCATATAAATGAATAGTGTCAAAATTGACACTATTGTTATTTTATAAAAATAACATATTATAAAATTGTTTAAAAATCTCAAAAAATTTTAAAATTATAGATTTTAATTTATATGGTCTAAAATGTTATAAAGTATCCAATTATGTACAATTCACAACAAATAAGTAATTTTTTGTTATAATTTAATATTTAGAATGTTATTACCACAAATAAAATAAAATTGATTAAGTAAGGATAAATCAAGTAGATAATGTTTAAAATAATTTCCTAACATGTCTAAATTTTATTGTTTGATGATATTACAACTATATATCATATAATAATATAATATGATTCATTTTTTGAGGTTTTTAAGTGGGGTTAGATTTATTATAAATTAATATTTTTAAGGTTTCCAAAGGTGCCCCTCTCCTCCCTTATAAAAGGGCACCTTCTCCCACCCTTCCTCTCACCAACTTGAGCCTTCAAGCTCAGAAAAACCCAGAAAAATTCTCTTCTTCACTTCCCTAGAAACATCCTAGAGGTCCTGGTCCTCTTAAAAGACAAATTTTACTGCCCTAAGAGGAGGTCTCAAAGAGGCGCTTCAAAGAAGAGGTAATGTCCGTTACCGATTTTTCAACTTTATTTCTTCTTCTACTTCTTCTTCTTTAGTTGTTTAATTATGAAGTAATAACATAAGTATCACTCATATACTGATATTCTATTATAAGAATGAAACAACCCTATTTAACCATATATCCATCCTATGGAAAACGAAATCACCACGCGTGCGTACGTACGGAATATCGTCTCCACGCCGTGGTGTAATCTGTTTTTCCAACACCACCTTACTTGTATGGTTATAATGCTGTAAAGAATAACTATACATAGTTATTATAACATCATACTGATTATGATATATTTTATCATCCTCTCCAATTCAATTCAATGATTATGGGAACGATATCATTGCTCGTGCGTACGTACGGACTACTGTCTCCACGACGCAATGAGATTCATTCTCCATGTTAACAATTTATGAATGATTATAAAGTATATATAAGATATAATAATGAAATATATGACATTATAAAGCTACTTTATTTATGTATATATATAGGTATGTCATCTACTTAATTCCATTCAACTCAATAAGGAAACGAAAACAGCGTTCCTGCGTACGTACGGCCTACCGTCTCCATGAACGGTGTATTTCATTCCATTTATCAATCTATTATATATATTTTTATTATGAATATATATTATATATATATCATGTTTTATATTCAGGAATTAATTAATCATGATCTAATTAATCATATGAATAATTACAAGTCAAAACACGAACGACAAATGAAATGATTTTACCCAAAACGCTACTTTAACATGGAATTTACAAAAGTACAGGTAATATAAAGTCATAATTGAAACATATATGATATAATAAAAATGAATATGATTATGTAATAAGTCAATGACATTATTTATATCATTATATAGAAGTTTTGGATCCATGCGAAGCATATCGGACCAGAGGTAAGGGACAATCTCACAATCTTAATTATTATCAGAGATTGTTTGTACTTCAGAATTTACTAGGGAATATTTATCATCCACATCCATGTTTCCTAAATATTTAATATTATTTAAATCCTCCTACAATTGTTTAAATCCAATTTTACCCTTCTTTGAGTTTTTAGTAAAAGATATGAAAGGAATCTTTTGTCGTTTTTCATACGAGGTACATTTTGACTTTTCTGATAAAAGTACGAGAAGAATGTTTTTTTAACATATATGGCATGAACGAATTTTTACGGTTTTATAAAGCCTTATTTTCATGAAGCTTCCTCCAAAAATATTTCATGAATATTTTCAACAGAATCTCTTTCTTTTTAAATTTCATGAGGTTTTGTGAAAAGAAATTGATTTTGAATAAGAAAGGATATTTTCCTCAAGAATTTATTTCAAGTGTTTTATCAAAACCATTTTTCTATCTAAGATGAAATTATTTCATATGTTTATGTTTTAAGTATAATGCCTCTATGATTTATATGGATTCATTTTTCTTATTATGAAATGATATCCATTTATTTTATATGGATTATGTGATGATGGGATGATGTTTTTGAAACCCATTTTATTTGTTGGGTTGTTATGAATGATGTAGGTTTATTTTGTGGCACAAGTAAGAATGTTTTGATTATGAGATGGGTGGGACCTATATCTCCTTCCAATGCATTGGGTAAAGATTTATATCTCATGAGATAGACATGGCTGGAATGGTAAGTTAATCTGATTCAGTGTTACAGGACTGAAATGAGGAGTGAACTCGATTCAGAAACGGACTTTGTCCACTAAGATGGTCTTGGCAGCAATGCCTTGGCTGCTATGGAAATCATGACATGTGTTGAATGGTTTCCACAATTACATGTTTTATTCCCAAGCTATTTTGTCGTTATTTTTGTCCCTTTATGATATATGCATTACAAACTTCCAAGATTAATGTCTTTGCTGAAGGTTTTAAATGCTTAGATTTCATGTTCATGTTTTTGCTTTCAAATGTTTATGGATTGTTTTGTGTTCTCTATGTTTTCCCTTACTATGAATTTGAGTTCACCCTTTTATATTTTATTTTACCCAGGAAATAAATAATGGTTTTAGTTAAGGAAACAAAAAGGGGAAGATAGTTATGGGAGATGTTGAAGATCTTTCAACATGATTAGTTGTTTATATTCTGAGTTTCCAATGACACTAAACTATTAGGGTCCTTGTGTGTTTTTTGATATGTATTAAGTATTCTAAAAAAGTGATGTAATGTCTATGTACGTAAAGATTCGGGTCTCTATAGTTGGTATCAGAGGAAAGGTTTAGTCAGCCTTTGGAAACTAGGATGCGAAAATGTTAGTGAGATCCCTAGAGATATTTCTAAGGTATGTCTAGGGATGTCCCTAAGGATACGTATACGTATAGGATATAGTCGTAGAACTACAGTAACGATCAAAGAATTTAACCTAAGTTTTTAGATATTGAGGGTAATCCCCCTTTACTATGTTGTTTTCCCTAACATTATTTTTGCCTCTCACACTATTCTTTTTGGGTTTTAGAAAATGGCTGGAAACAGGAAGATTCATGATAATGGATGATATGATGGACAATGGAATGATATTCTTCATGAGCAACCAAATGAAACGGGATTTGGATGCCCAGACATCGTTATTATGCCTAATCATCAATCTCATAATATGATCAATAATCTCAACTTTGGTAAGATTCCCGACTCAGAAAATAAGAGAAAGATGGAGTTTCATGATGATCATAGAAGAAAGAAAGTTCAATTTCCCTCATGTAAATCATGTGGGAAGAGGCATCAGGGAGATTTTTTCAAAGGAACTGGAAGATTCTTTGGGTGTGGAAAAGAAGGACACACATCCAGTAAGTGCAAATGAAAAGGTTCAGTTAACACCATGGACATGGCTAATGGTATTGCTATGACATCAAAAATGATTAGATGTTTTAAATGTGGAATGTATGGGCATTATGCAAACCAATTCCCTAAGGGAAAATCTCATGAAGAAAATCAGAATGGTCATATGATTAGTATTTCTGTGGACGATAATGAAGAGACTACAAATGATATATGAGATGAAAGAAATGATGAAGCTCATTCAGTGGTTTAAGAAGTTAGTGGAATGATTGTATGTTTATAAAGAATAATGTTTGGAACTATGCAATAAAGAATCATCTAAGGAATGTAACAATATTGTTTTTCCTAAAGTATTTGAATGTATATGTTGAATGGTACTGGTATCCATGGAAGGTTATTCAGATATTTTTGGAATGTATATGATATGCGCATAATGAAGGGATAAGCAGATAATGAGATGTTTGATGGTATTCATGAGCTCGTGATTGATATAAGGACTAAGTGATATCATGGTTTGAGTATATTGAATTTTGAAGATTTGTTATGTGGAAAGTGTTAACTTTTATCTGCATTAATGATTTCACTAAGGTTAAATGGGTATCCATTTTTCAAGAGAATACATGATTAAGGTATTCACATTTTTTAATTTGACCAACAAGATATTTCTTATGATATGTGGGGGATAAGTGATGGCATTCACGTGATTGTTATGTGACATTTCAAGTAATCATTTTCTTTATACTATGAGCTTGGATCGATGTATTTTAGATCAGCCTAAAGAATGGAATGGATTATGTTGGGCATAAGTTAGTATTGTTTAAGGATATAAATTTTTTCGATATAATTGATGGGATGTTATAGTAATGTAGTTTTAGAATAAGGACAACCTACAGGATGGGCGACAACCTATCACGTCGGATAAGGTTGTGGGAATCGAACACACAACTGAAGTGCCACTGGCCTTTATCGCCTACCACTGGCCTATGAGAAGTCCCTGGTTAGTAGAAACTAGTTTTATTTTATTAAGACGTATGATATATGAAGTATAAGTTAATTTTTGGAACCATTTACGATTAATCTAACCATATGATGGACTTATAACTTTTGAAAACCTTTTGTTTGAAACAGATGGAATGACCCATCATTCTATCACATGATCTGCTAACACATCACGAATAAAAAATTCAACTTCATTTCTTTAAGGGATGAAGTGGAAATTGTTCAATTTACGAACAACAGTGAGATTGTACCAAAATCATGTAAGTATTTCTTTTAATTCATCAACTTTAGGGAAATGATCTTGAAAACCAAAAATGTTGTCCTAGTGACCTTATATCTGATAAATCAGATGGTACCTTAGATCATCACAAATCTATGGCTTTGTGATTGTTGGCTCTTTCATAGCCATGTTCTCTACCACTCTCTACCAGAACATGATGGTTATATTTCTCTTCCATATACATATTTTCACCGATGTTCTACTATATGGAAACACAATGATTAGTTTATTTGGGTAACCATTATGTTTCATAATTTAGTTTTTAAAGGTATGTTTGGGTATTCCTTTTTATGATGTGGGTTTCAATTATGAAACATTCAAGTATAAAACCATTTATAACCCCGACGAATTTCGGGGGAGAAATTCATTTTAAGGGGGGTAGAATGTAATAACCCGAGATTTTAGAAAGATATATTCTTTTTAATTTCCTTCATATCTTCTGTTGTACGATACACCAAGATTATCTTGCGCTATACGCAACACCGTATTATCTTGCAGTATATGCAAAACTATTCTTTGATTCTGTTACACACAATTTCATTTTCGTTTGATAATAGTAATTCTACGCAACATTGAGTATATATATATATATATATATTCACTGTATAAATGAAAAAATGGTTGGATTCTATTATAACGAAACATCAAAGGAGTCTTTCACTATATGAAACCCTGACTTGGCTTGCATTACACGCAATCACGCCCTTCTTCGATAGCGTGTGTTGTACGCAATACCGAGTTTTACTAAACAACGATATGTTATTATAATATTATTATGAACTAGCCGTTATGAATAGTATTAACTATATTTTTAATTATATAACATTATTATTCATCTTACACATTTTCTAGAACATGGTATAAGAACAAAATAAATTTTTCGGGTAAAATATTTTTTTTTAACAAAATGGAGTTTTGCCGCCATTTGATGGTGCTCCCAAGTTGAATCTAATTTTTGACATGTTTATAAGTTCCATTTTACAAAATAAAATTATTCTTTGGAATCAGGATATAAAATTTTACCTTGGGTAAATTTTTCATATTATTCTGATAACATTCATATTTTAATGAATAGTATAAAACGCTATATTTTAATAAAAAACAACATTTTTCATCGTAATAACATATGTGGTTAAATTATAATATCTAATGGGTTTAAAGTATAAATAGAATATATTTTTACCATTTAATATAATGTATGTCATTATCATTGATTTTACCTTGAATTCGTAGGTTAAATCAATTCAATTTTTTGCAATGTTTTAAAGAAAAACCCGTTTTCTTTCAACAATGGGATTAATTTTAATTTAATTTCTGCAACATTTTTGTATTGAATTTGGAAAAATGGATTCCATATTTGGATTTAGTGGGTCCAAATTATGTTAATAAGATACTTTTTATTTCTGGGAATTATGAATTGTAACTACGGTAAATTTTATTTTCCATAGTTAAAGGTAAATCAGGTAATTAAGGGTAAATATAATATTATAAAATTACCTTTAAACATGCCAAAATTCTATTTTATGGATAACAGTAGACCGATATCACCTATGGGTCGGATTAGATTCATTTTATGGAGTTTTGACAATGAAAATAATATAATTATTATTAAAACCAAAGAAAGTGACAACATTGCACTCTCTTAAATATTATAAGTATAATAATTTTAATCTAGTGATAAACATCATAAAACTTCGAAAATGAATAGTCTACAGAAATATAATAACATTATCTACATCATGATAATTTATTTAGAATTTTTGGGATTAAATAACTGTCATTAATGGTGATACATTAATTATGCAGAAATTATTTTTTAAGTGAAAAATCAGTAATATAGTTTTTATTGAAATAATAATTCCCATTAAAAGGCCCAAAAACCTGACCAAAACATATTGGTAGTTTATATCTATACCTTAATAATCCAATTACCTAATATATAACCGTTTGGAGTCTTATAAAAGTAATAATGACACTTATATTATTTTATGATGCCAATGTTGTCACCTTCATAATTTAATAAATATAACAATTTAAATATTGTGATTTTAAGATGATAAATTGGAGTAAATGTATTATTGTGAAAGGTAATAGATTTATATGAATCATAGTATTTTATTTTTAATTTTTAAGAAACCAATAATTATATTAAATAATTATACAAAAATGTTGTAGTATTTATTTTATTAAGAAATAAAAAAAATAAATGGTTTTAAAAATAATTAAATAAATATTATATAAACAATTTAATGTTCTCCACTAATTTTCTAGATACATATGACCTTTTATTAATCTATTAATGATTTTAGTTCGAACATATCTTCTGTATATATATTTTATTTAAATTCATATAAATGAATAGCGTCAAAATTGACACTACTGTTATTTTATAAAAATAACATATTATAAATTTTTTTAAAAATCACAAAAATATTTTAAAATTATAAATTTAAATTTATATGGTCTAAAACGTTATAAAGTATCATATTGTGAACAATTCATAACAAATAAGTAATTTTTTGTTATAATTTAAAATTTAGAATGTTACTACCACAAATAAAATTAAATTGATTAAGTAAGAATAAATCAAGTTGATAATGTTTAAAATAATTTCCTAACATATATAAATTTTATTGGTTGATGAGATTAAAACTCTATCTCATCTAATATTAGAATATGAGTCATTTTTGGAGGTTTTTAAGTGGAGTTAGATTAATTATAAATTAATATTTTTAAGATTTCCAAAGGTGCCCCTCTCTAACCTTATAAAAGGGCACCTTCTCCCTCCCTTCCTCGCACCAATATTGGCCTTCAATCTCAGAAAACCCCTGCCAAATTCTCTTATCCACTTCCCTAAAAACAACCTAGAGGCCCTGGTCCACTTCAAAGACCAATTTTAGTGCCCTAAGAGGAGGTCTCAAAGAGGCACTTCAAAGAAGAGATAATGTCCGTTACCGATTCTTTCAACTTTATTTCTTCTTCTACATCTTCTTCTTTAGTTGTTTAATTATGATGTAACAAAATCAGTATCAAAAATATACTGATATGTTATTATAAGTATGAAACAACCCTATTTCACCATCTATCCATCCTATGGAAAATGAAATCAACGCGCGTGCGTACATACGGAATACCGTCTCTACGCCGTGGTGTAATCTGTTTTTCCAACACCACCTTACATGTATGGGTATAATGGTGTAAAGAATAAATATACATAGTTATTGTAACATCATACTAATTATGATATATTCTATCATCGTCTAAAATTCAATTCAATAATTATGGGAATGATATCATCGCTCGTGCGTACGTACGGACTACCGTCTCCACGACGCGATGAGATTCATTCTCCATGTTAACCATTTAAGAATGACTATAAAGTATATATACGATATAATAATGAAATATATGACATTATAAATCTACTGGATTTATTTATATATATATATGTATGTCATCTACTTAATTTCATTCAACTCAATAAGGAAACGAAAACATGTTCATGCGTACGTACGACCAACCGTCTCCATGAGCGGTGTATTTCTTTCCATTTATCGATCTATTATATATATGTATATTCAGAATATATATTATATATAAATCATGTTATATATTTGGGAATTAATTAATCATGGTCTAATTAATCATATGAATAATTACAAGACAAAAACACGAACGACAAATGAATTGATTTTACTCCAAACGCTTCTTTAACATGGAATTTACTAATAACGGGTAATATAAAGTCATAAGTGAAACATATATGATATCATAACAATGAATATGATTTTGTGATAAGTAAATGACATTATATAAATCATTATACAGGTGGTTCGGATCCATGCGAAGCATATCAGACCTAAGGTAAGGGACAATCTTGGAATCTCAATTTTTATCCGAGATTGTTTATACTTCAGAATTTACTGGGGAATATTTCTCATCCACATCCATGTTTCCTCAATATTTAATATTATTTATATCCTCATACTATTTTTTAAATCCAATTTTACCATTTTGTGAGTTTTTAGTAATAGATATTAAAGGAATCTTTTGTCGTTTTTCGTATGAGGTTCTTTTTGACTTTTCCGACAAAAGTACGAGAAGAATGTTTTATTTAACTTATACGGAACGAATAGATTTTTACGGTTTTATAAAGCCTTATTTTCACGAAGCTTCCTCCAAAATATTTCTTGACTATTTTCAACAAAATCACTTTCTTTTAAAATTGCATGAGGTTTTGTGAAAAGAAATTTATTTTGAAGAAGAAAGGATATTTTCCTCAAGAATTCATTTCACGTGTTTTATCAAAACCATTTTTCTATCTAAGATGACATTATTTCATATGTGTATGTTTCAAGTATAATGTCTCTATGATTTACATGGTTTCAATTTTCTTATTATGAAATGATATCCATTTATTTTATATGGATTATGTGATGATGGAATGATGTTTTTGAAACCCATTTTATTTGTTGGGTTATTATGAATGATGTATGTTTATTTTGTGGAAAAAGTAAGAATGATTTCATTATGAGATGGGTGGGACCTATATCTCCCTCCAAAGCATTGGGTAACGATTTATATCTTATGAGATAGACATGGATGGAATGTTATGTTAATGTGGTTCAGTGTTACAGGACTGAAACGAGGAGTGAACTCGATTCAGAAAGGGACTTTGTCCACTAAGATGGTCTTGACAAAAATGCATTGGCTACTATGGAAATCATGACATGTGATGAATGGTTTCCACAATTACATGTTTTATTCCTATGCTATTTTATTGTGATTGATTTTCCTTTATGATATATTCCTTATGTACTTCGATGATTTATTTCTTTGCTCAAGGTTTTAAATGTGTAGATTTCATGATCATGTTTTTGCTTTCAAATGTTTATGGATTGTTTTGTGTTCTCTATGTTTTCCCTTACTGAGAATTTGAGCTCACCCTTTTATGTTTTATTTTCCCCAGGAAATAAAGAAAGGTTTTAGGTAAGGAAACAAAAAGTTGATGATAGTTATGGGAGATGTTGAAGATCTTTCAACATGATTAGTTGTTTATATTCCGAGATTCCAAAGACACTAAACTATTACGGTCCTTGTGTGTTTTTTTGTTATGTATTAAGTATTCCTCAAAAGTAATGTAATTTCTATGTATGTAAAGCTTCGGTTCACTACAGTTGGTATCAGAGGAAAGGTTTAGTCAACCTTTGGAATCTAGGATGCGAAAACGTTAGTGATATCCCTAAAGATATTTCTAAGGTATGTCTAGGGATGTCCCTAAGGATACGTATACGTATAGGATATAGTCCTAGAACTACGGTAATGATCTTGGAATTTAACATACGTTTCTAGATATTGAGGCTACTCCCACTTTACTATGTTGTTTTCCCAGCATTATTTTTGCCTCTCAGACTATTATTTTTGGGTTTTAAAAAATGGTTGTAAACAGGAAGATTCATGATAATGGAGGATATGATGGACAATGGAATGATATTCTTCATGAGAAATCAAATGAAACGAGATTTGGAAGTCTAGACATCGTTATTATGCATAATCAAGAATCTCATAATATGATCAATAATCTCAACTTTGGTAAGTTTCTCGACTAAGAAAATAAGAGAAAGATGGAGTTTCATGATGATGATAGAAGAGAGAATGTTCAATTTCCCTCATGTAAATCATGTGGGAAGTGGTATCGGGGAGATTCTTTCAAAGGAACTGGAAGATGCTTTGGGTGTGGAAAAGAAGGACACAAATCCAGAAAGGCAAATGAAAAGGTTTAGTTAACACCATGGACATGGCTAATGGTATTGCTACGACATCAGCAATGATTAGATGTTGAAAATGTGGAATATATGGGCATTATGCAAACCAATGCCCTAAGGGAAAATCTCATGAAGAGAATCAGAATGGTCATATGAGTAGTATTTATGTGGATGATGATGAAGAGACTACAAATGAAATATGAGATGAAAGAAATGATGAAGCTCAGTCAGTGGTTTAAGAATTTAGTGGAATGATTGTATGTTTATAAAGAAAAATGTATGGTACTATGGAATAAAGAATCATATAAGGATTGTTACAATATTGTTTTTCCTAAAGTATTTGAATGTATATGTTGAATGGTACCGGTAACCAAGTAAGGTTATTCAGATATTTTTGGAATGTAGATGATATGCGCATAATGAAGGGATAAGAAGATAATGAGATGTTTGATTGTATTCATGAGCTCATGATTGATATAAGGACTAAGTGATATCATGGTTTGAGATTATATAATTTTGAGGATTTTGGCATGTGGAAAGTTTTAACTTTTTACTTCATTCAGGTTTTCACTAAGTTTCAATGGGTATTCTTTATTCAAGAGAATAATGATTAAGGTTTTCACATTTTTTTAATTTTACCAACAAGATATATCTTATGATATATGGGGGATAAATGATGGAATTCACGTGATTGTTATGTGACATTTCAAGTAATCATTTTCTTTATACTATGAGCTTGGACCGAAGTATTTTAGCTAAGCCTAATGATTGGCACGGATTATGTTGGACATAAGTTAGTATTGTTTAAGGATAGAATTTTTTTTGATATTATTGATGGGATGTTATTGTAATGTAGTTTTAGAAAAAGGACAACCTACAGGATGGGCAACAAACCATCGCGTTAGACAAGGCTGTGGGAATGGAACCCACAACCGAAGTGCGACTGGCATTTATCGCCTACCACTGGCCTAAGAGAAGTCCCCGGTTAGTAGAAACTAGTTTTATTTTATTAAGCGGTATGATATATGATGTATAAGTTCATTTTTGGAACCATATACGAGTAATCTAACCATATGAGGGACTTATAACTTTTTAAAACCTTTTGTTTGAAACAGATGGAATGACCCATCATTCTATCACATGATCTGCTAACACATCACGAATAACAAATTCAACTTCATTTCTTTAAGGGATGAATTAGAAATTGATCAATTCACGAACAACAGTGAGATTGTACCAAAATCATGTAAGTATTTATTTTAATTCATCAACTTTAGGGAAATGATCTTGAAAACCAAAAATGTTGTCCTAGTGACCTTATATCCGATAAATCAGATGGTACGTTAGATCATCACAAAAATTTGGCTTTGTGATTGTTGGCTTTTTCATAGCCATGTTCTCCACCACTCTCTATCAGAACATGATGGTTATATTTCTCTTCCATATCCATATTTTCACCTATGTTCTCCTATGTGGAAACCCAATGATTAGTTTATTTGGGTAATTGTTACGTTTCATACTTTAGTTTTTAAAGATAAGTTTTTGTATTCGTTTTTACGATGTGGGCTTCAATTAATGAAACTTTCAAGTAGAAAACCATTTATAACCCTGACGAATTTTGAGGGCGAAATTCATTTTAAGGGGGGTAGAATGTAATAACCCGAGATTTTATAAGATATATTCTTTTTAATTTCTTTCATATCTTCTTTTGTACGATACACCAAGATTATCTTGTGCTATACGCAACACCGTATTAGCTTGCAGTATACGCAACACTATTCTTTGATTGTGTTACACACAATTTCATGTTCGTTTGATAATAGTCATTCTACGCAACATTGAGTATATATATATATATTCAATGTATAAATGAAAAAATGGTCGGATTCTATTATAAAGAAACAACAAAGGAGTCTTGCAATATATGCAACCCTGACTTGGCTTGCATTACATGCAATCACGACCTTCTTCGATAGCGTGTGTTGTACGCAATACCGGGTTTTACTAAACAACGATATGTTATTATAATATTATTATGAACTAGCCGTTATGAATAGTATTAACTCTATTTTTAATTTTATAACATTATTATTCATCTTACACATTTTCTAGAACATGGTATAAGAACAAAATAAATTTTTCGGGTAAAATAAGTTCTTTTTTAAAAATGAAGTTTTGCCACATTTTGGTGGCGCACCCACATAAAATCTTGTTTTTTACATGTATATAATTTTAATATTACAAAATAAAATTATTCTTTGGAATCAGGATATAAAATTTTACCTTTGATAAAATTTTCATATTATTTAGATAACATTCATATTTTAATGAATAGTAAAAACACACTATATTTTAATTAAAAACAACATTTTTCATCATAATAACTTATGTGGATAAATTATAATATTGAATGGTTTTAAAGTATAAATAGAATATATTTTTACCATTTAATATAATTTATTTCATTAGCATTGATTTGACCTTGAATTCGTAGGTTAAATCAATTCAATCTTTTGCAATGTTTTAAAGAAAACCCGTTTTCTTTCAACAAAAGGTATTAATTTTAATTTAATTTCAGAAACTTTTGTGTATTGAAATAGGAAAAATGGATTCCATATTTGGATTCAGTGGGTCAAAATTATGTTAATAAGCTACTTTTTATTTTTCTGAATTATGAATAGTAACTACGGTAAATTTTATTTACCATAGTTAAAGGTAAATCAGGTAATTAAGGGTAAATATAATATTATAAAATTACCCAAAAACATGCCAAAATTCTATTGGATGGCTAAAAGTAGACCGATATCACCTAAGGGTCGGACTAGATTCATTTTATGGACTTTTGACAATGAAAATAATTTAATTGTTATTAAAACCAAAGAAAGTGACAACATGTCACTCTCTTAAATCTTATAAGTATAATAATTTTAATCTAGTGATAAAGATCATAAATCTTCGAACAGGAATAGTATCCATAATTATAATAACATTATCTATATCATGATAATTTATTTATAATTTTTAGGGATTATATAACTGTCATTAATGGTGATATAGTAATGATGCAGAAATTATTTATTAAGAGAAAAATCAGTAATATAGTTTTTATTGAAATAATAATTCCCATTAAAAGGCCCAAAAACCTGACAAAAACATATTGGTAGTGTATATCTATACCATAATAATCCAATGACCTAATATATAACCGTTTGGAGTGTTATAAAAATAATTATGACACCTATATTATTTTATGATGCCAATGTTGCACCTTCATAATTTAATAAATATAAAAATTTAAATATTGTGTTTTTAAGATGATAAATTCATGTAAAAGTATTATTGTGAAATTTAATAGATTTATATTCATCATAAGATTTTATTTTTAATTTTTCTGTGACAAATAGGTATATTAAATAATTATACAAAAATGTTGTAGTAATTATTGTATTAAGAAATGAACCAAATAAATGGTTTTAAAAATAATTAAATAAATATTATATAAACTATTTATTGTGCTCCCCTAATTTTATACATACATATGACCTTTTATGAATCTATTAAACATTTTAGTTCGAACATATCATCTGTATATATATTTTATTTAAATTCATTTAAATGAATAGTGTCAAAATTGACACTATTGTTATTTTATAAAAATAACATATTATAGAATTGATTAAAAATCACAAAAATATTTAAAAATTATAAATTTGAATTTATATGGTCTAAAATGTTATAAATTATCCAATTGTGTACAATTCACAACAAATAAGTAATTTATTGTTATAATTTAAAATTTAGAATGTTATTACCACAAATAAAATTAAATTGATTATGTAAGGATAAATCAAGTTGATTTTTTTAAAAATAATTTCTTAACAGGTCTAAATTTTATTGGTTGATGATATTAAAACTCTATCTCATATAATCTTAGAATATGAGTCATTTTTGGAGGTTTTTAAGTGGGGTTATATTTATTATAAATTAATATTTTTATGATTTCCAAAGGTGCCCCTCTCCTCCCTTATAAAAGGGCACCTTCTCCCTCCCTTCCTCGATCCAATTTGAGCCTTCAATATCAGAAAACCTCGGAAAATTTCTTTTATACACTTCCTTAGAAACATCCTAGAGGTCCTGGTCCTCTTCAAAGACCAATTTTATAGCCCTAAGAGGAGGTCTCAAAGAGGCACTTCAATGAAGAGGTAATGTCTGTTACCGATTCATTCAACTTTATTTCTTCTTCTACATCTTCTTCATTAGTTGTTTAATTATGAAGTAATAACCTAAGTATCACTCATATACTGATATGTCATTATATGTATGAAGCAACCCTATTTCACCATCTATCCATCCTATGGAAAACGAATTCACCACGCGTGCGTACGTACGGAATACAGTCTCCACGCCGTGGTATAATCTATTTTTCCAACACCACCTTACTTGGATGGGTATAATGGTGTAAAGAATAACTATACATAGTTATTATAAAATCATACTGATTATGATATACTGTATCATCCTCTCCAATTCAATTCACTAATTATGGGAACGATATCATCGCTCGTGCGTACGTACGGACTACTGTCTCCATGATGCGATGAGATTCATTCTCCATGTTAACCATTTAAGAATGATTATAAAGTATATATAAGATATAATAATGAAATATATGACATTATAAAGCTACTGTATTTTTGTATATATATATATATGTATGTTATCAACTTAATTTCATTCAACTCAATAAGGATACGAAAACAGTATTCATGCGTTCATACGGCCTACCATCTCCATGAACAATGTTTTTCTTCCCATTTATCGATCTATTATATATATATATATATTCTGAATATATTTTATATATAAATCATGTTTTATATTCGATAATTAATAAATCATGATCTAATTAATCATATGAATAATTACAAGTCAAAACACGAACGACAAATGAAATGATTTTACCCAATATGCTACTTTAACATGAAATTTACAAAAGAACGGGTAATATAAAGTCATAAGTGAAACATATAAGATATAATAACAATGAATATGATTATTTAATAATTAAATGACATTATTTAAATCATTATATAGGAGGTTCGGATCCATGAGAAGCATATCATACCTAAGGTAAGAGACAATCTCCCAATCTCAATTTTTATCCGAGATTGTTTATACTTCAGAATTTACGGGGGAATATTTATCATCCACATCCATGTTTCCTCAATATGTAATATTATTTATATCCTCTTATGTTTTTTTAAATCCAATTTTACCCTTCTGTGAGTTTTTAGTAAACTATATGAAAGGAATTTTTTGTCGTTTTTCGTACGAGGTTCTTTTTGACTTTTCTGACAAAAGTATAAGAAGAATGTTTTATTTAACTTATATGGCACGAAAAGATTTTTAAGGTTTTATAAAGCCTTATTTTCATGAAGATTTCTACAAAATATTTCATGAATATTTACAAAAAAAATATCTTTCTTTTTGAATTGCATGAGGTTTTGTGAAAGGAAATTGATATTGAAGAAGAAAGGATATTTTAATCAAGAATTAATTTCAGGTGTTTTATCAAAACCATTTTTCTATCTAAGATGACATTATTTCATATGTGTATATTTCAAGTATAATGCCTCTATGATTTACATGGTTTCAGTTTTCTTATTATGAAATGATATCCATTTATTTTATATGGATTATGTGATGATGGGATGATGTTTTTGAAACCCATTTTATTCGTTGGGTTATTATGAATGATGTATGTTTATTTTGTGGCACAAGTAAGAATGATTTAATTATGAGATGAGTGTGACCTATACCTCCCTCAAATGAATTGGGTAATTATTTATATCTCATGATATAGACATGGATGGAACAATAAATTAATCCGGTTCAGTGTTACAGGACTAAAATGAGGAGTGAACTCGATTCAGAAAGGGACTTTGTCCACTAAGATGGTCTTGGCAGGAATGCCTTGGCTACTATGGAAATCCTGACATGTGCTGAATGGTTGCCATAATTACATGTTTTATTCCCATGCTATTTTATGGTTATTGATGTTCCTTTATGATATATTACTTACTTACTTCCAAGATTTATGTCTTTTCTCAAGGTTTTAAATGTTTAAATTTCATGATAATGTTTTTTTCTTTCAAATTTTTATGGATTGTTTTGTGTTCTCTATGTTTTCCCTTACTGAGCATTTGAGATCACCCTTTTATGTTCCATTTCCCCCAGAAATAAAGAAACGTTTTAGGTAAAGAAACAAAAAGGGGAAGATCGTTATGGGAGATGTTGTAGATCTTTCAACATGAATACTTGTTTATATTCCGAGATTCCAAAGACACTAAACTATTACAGTCCTTGTGTGTTTTTTGGTTACGTATTTAGTATTCCGCAAAATTGATGTAATGTCTATGTACGTCAAGCTTCGGGTCTCTACATTTGGTATCAGAGGAAAGGTTTAGTCAATCTTTGGAAACATGGATGCGAAAATGTTGGTGTGATCTCTAGAGATATTTCTAAGGTATGTCTAGGGATGTCCCTAAGGATACGTATACGTATAGGATATAGTCCTAGAACTACGGTAACGATCTTAGAATTTAACCTATGTTTTTAGATATTGAGGGTACTCCCCCTTTACTATGTTGTTTTCCCTAGCATTATTTTTGCCTCTCACACTATTCTTTTTGGGTTTTAGAAAATGGCTGGAAACAGGAAGATTCATGATAATGGAGGATATGATGGACAATGGAATGATATTATTCATGAGAAACCAAATGAAACGGGATTTGGAAGTCCAGACATCATTCTTATGCCTAATCAGCAATCTCATAATATGATTAATAATCTCTACTTCGGTATGTTTCCCGACTCAGATAATAAGAGAAAGATGGAGTTTCATGATGATGATAGAAGAAAGAAAGATCAATTTCCTCATGTAAATCATGTGGGAAGAGGCATCGGGGAGATTGTTTCAAAGGAACTAGAAGATGCTTTGGGTGTGGAAAAGAAGGAAACAAAGTTAGCAAGTGCAAATGAAAAGGTTCAGTTAACACCATGGACAAGGCTAATGGTATTTCTACGACATCAACAATGATGAGATGTTTTAAATGTGTAATGTATGGGTATTATGAAAACCAATTCCCTAAGGGAAAATCTCATGAAGAGAATCAGAATGGTCATATGAGTAGTATTTATGTGGATGATGATGAATAGAAAACAAATGATATATGAGATGAAAGAAATGATGAAGCTCAGTCAGTGGTTTAAGAAGTTAGTGGAATGACTGTATGTTTATAAAGAATAATGTATGGTTCTATGGAATAAATAATCATCTAAGTATTTTTACAATATTATTTTTCCTAAAGTATTTGAATGTATATGTTGAATGGTACTGGTAACCATGGAAGTTTATTGAGATATTTTTGGAATGTAGATGATATGCGCATAATGAAGGGATAAGCAGATAATGAGATGTTTGATTGTATTCATGAGATCATGATTGATATAAGGACTAAGTGAAATCATGGTTTGAGTATATAGAATTTTGAGGATTTTGTTATGTGGAAAGTGTAAACTTTTAACTGCATTCATGTTTTCACTAAGGTTCATTGGGTATTCATTCTTAAAGAGAATACATGATTAAGGTATTCACATTTTTTTAATTTGACCAACAAGATATATCTTATGATATATGGGGGGATAAATGATGGCATTCACGTGATTGTTATGTGACATTTCATGTAATCATATTATTTATACTATGAGCTTGGACCGAAGTATATTAGCTAATCTTAAAGATTGGAATGGATTATGTTGGACATAAGTTAGTATTGTTTAAGGATAGAAATTTTTTCGATATTATTGATGGGATGTTATAGTAATGTAGTTTTAGAAAAAGGACAACCTGCAGGATGGGCGACAACCCATCGTGTCGGACAAGGATGTGGTAATCAAACCCACATCTGAAGTGCGACTGGCCTTTATCGTCTACCACTGGCCTATGAGAAGTCTCTGGTTAGTAGAAAGTAGTTTTATTTTATTAAGCCGTATGATATATGAAGTATAAGTTCATTTTTGGAACCATATACGAGTAATCTAACCATATGATGGACTTATAACTTTTGCAAACCTTTTGTTTGAAATAGATGGAATGACCCATCATTCAATCACATGATCTGCTAACACATCACAAATAACAAATTCAACTTCATTTCTTTAAGGGATGAAGTGGAAATTGTTCAATTCACGAACAACAGTGAGAGTTTACCAAAATCATGTAATTATTTCTTTTAATTCATCAACATTAGCGAAGTGATATTGAAAACCAAAAATATTGTCCTACTGACCTTATATCCGATAAATCAGATGGTACCTTAGATCATCACAAATCTATGGCTTTGTGATTGTTGGATTTTTCATAGCCATGTTCTCTACCACGCTCTATGAGAACACGATGGTTATATTTCTCTTCCATATCCATATTTTTCACCTATGTTCTCCTATGTGGAAACCCAATGATTAGTTTATTTGGGTAACCGTTACGTTTGATTCTTTAGTTTTTAAAAATATGTTTTTGTAATTTTTTTTACTATGTGGGTTTCAATTAAAGAAACTTTCAAGTAGAAAACCATTTATAACCCCGACGAATTTCAAGGGAGAAATTCATTTTAAGGGGGGTAGAATGTAATAACCCGAGATTTTATCAGATATATTCTTTTTAATTACTTTCATATCTTCTGTTGTAAGATAGACCAAGATTATCTTTCTCTATACGCAACACCGTATTAGCTTGCAGTATACGCAACACTATTCTTATATTGTGTTACACGCAATTTCATGTTCGTTTGATAATAGTCATTCTACACAACATTGAGTATATATATATATATTCAATGTATAAAAGAAAAAATGGTTGTATTCTGTTATAATGAAACAACAAAGGAGCCTTTCATTATATGCAACCCTGTCATGGCTTGCATTACACACAATCATGACCTTCTTCGATAGCGTGTGTTCTACGCAATACCGTGTTTTACTAAACAATGATATGTTATTATAATATTATTATGAACTAGTCGTTATGAATAGTATTACCTATATTTTTAATTTTATAACATTATTATTTATTGTACATATTTTCTAGAACATGTTATAAGAACAACATAAATTTTTCTCGTAAAATAAGTTTTTTTAAAAAAATGCATTTTTGCCGCCTTTTGATGGAGAACCCACTTTAAATCTTGTTTTTGACATGTTTATAAGATCTATTATACAAAATAAAATTATTCTTTGGAATCAGGATATAAAATTTTACCTTGGATAAAATTTTCACATTATTCTGATAACTTTCATATTTTAATGAATAGTAAAAAAAACGCTATATTTTAATTAAAAACAACATTTTTCATCGTAATAACTTATGTGGTTAAATTATAATATGGAATTGTTTTAAAGTATAAATAGAATATATTTTTACCATTTAATATAATGTCTGTCATTTTCATTGATTTTACCTTGAATTCGTAGGTTAAATCAATTCAATATTTTGCAATGTTTTAAAGAAAAACCCGTTTTCTTTCAACAACGAGATTAATTTTAATTTAATTTCTGTAAATTTTTTGTATTTAATTTGGAAAAATGGATTCCATATTTGGAATCACTGGGTCCAAATTATGCTAATAAGCTACTTTTTATTTTTGAGAAGTATGAATAGTAACTACGGTAAATTTTATTCACCATAGATAAAGGTAAATCAGGTAATTAAGGGTAAATATAATATTATAAAATTACCCTAACACATGATAAAATTCTATTGGATGGATAAAAGTAGACCGATATCACCTAAGGGTCGGATTAGATTCATTTTATGGACTTTTGACAATGAAAATAATTTAATTATTAGTAAAACCAAAGAATGTGACAACATGTCACATTCTTAAATCTTATAAGTATAATAATTTTAATCTAGTGATAACCATCATAAAACATCAAAAATGAATAGTCTCTAGAAATATAATAAAATTATATACATCATGATAATTTATTTAGTATTTTTAGGGATTAAATAACTGTCATTAATGGTGATACATTAATGATGCATAAATTATTTATTAAGTGAAAAATTAGTAATATAGTTTTATTGAAATAATAATTCCCATTAAAAGGCCCAAAAACCTGAAGAAAACTTATTGGAACTGTATATATATACCATAATAATCCAATGACCTAATATATAACTATTTGGAGTCTTATAAAAGTAATTATGACACTTATATTATTTTATGATGCCAAAGTTGTCACCTTCATAATTTAATAAATATATCACTTTAAATATTGTTATTTTAAGATGATAAATTAGAGTAAAAGTATTATTGTCAAACTTAATATATCTTTATTCATCATAGGATTTTATTTTAAATTTTTATGCAACAAATAAATATATTAAATAATTATACAAAAAAGTTGTAGTAATTATTTTATTAAGAAATAAACCAAATAAATGGTTTTAAAAATAATAAAATAAATATTATATAAACTATTTAATCATCTCAAATAATTTCCTAGATACATATGACCTTTTTGAATCTATTAAAGATTTTAGTTCCAACATATCATCTGTATATAATTTATTTAAATTCATGTAAATGAATAGTTTCAAAATTAACACTATTGTTATTTTACAAAAATAACATATTATAAATTTTTTTAAAAATCACATAATTATTTAAAAATTATCAATTTAAATTTATATGGTCTAAAATGTTATAAACTATCTAATTATGTACAATTCACAGCATATGAGTAATTTATTGATATAATTTAAAATTTAGAATGTTATTACCACAAATAAAATTAAATTGATTAAGGATAAATAAAGTTGATAACGTTTGAAATAATTTCCTATCATGTATATCTTTTATTGGTTGATTAGATTAAAACTCTATATCATCTAATATTAAAATATGAGTCATTTTTTGGATGTTTTTAAGTGGGGTTAGATATATTATAAATTCATATTTTTAAGATTTCCAAAGGTGCCCCTCTCCTCCCTTATAAAAGGGAACCTTCTCCCTCCCTTACTCACACCAATTTGAGCCTTCCAGCTCGGACAACCCCTGCCAAATTATCTTCTCCACTTCCCTAGAAATATCGTAGAGTTTCGTGTCCTCTTCAATGACCAATTTTAGTTCCCTAAGAGAAGGTATCAAAGAGGTGCTTCAAAGAAGAGGTAATGTCCGTTACCGATTCTTTCAACTTTATTTCTTCTTCTACTTATTCTTATTTAGTTTTTTAATTATTAAGTAATAACATCAATATCACTCATATACTAATATTTTATTATAACTAAGAAACAACCATATTTCACCATCTATCCATCCTATAGAAAACGAAATCACCGTGCGTGCGTACGTACGGATTACAGTCTCCACGCCGTAGTGTAATCTATTTTTCCAAAACAACCTTACTTGGATGGGTATAATGGTGTAAAGAATAACAATACATAGTAATTATAACATCATACTGATTATGATATATTGTATCATCCTCTCCAATTCAATTCAATAATTATGGGAACAATATCATCGCTCGTGCGTACGTACGGACTACCGTCTCCACGACGCGATGAGATTCATTCTCCATGTTAACCATTTATGAATGATTATAAAGTATATATAATAAATAATAATGAAATATATGACATTATAAAGCTACTGGATTTATGTATATATATATATATATATGTATGTCATATACCTAATTCCATTCAACTCAATAAGGAAACGAAAACAGCATTCATGCGTACGTACATCCTACCGTCTCCATGAATAGTGTATTTCTTTCCGTCTATAGATCTATTATATATATTTATATTATGAATATATATTATATATAAATCATGTTTTATATTCTGGAATTAAGTAATCATGATATAATTAATCATATGAATAATGACAAGTCAACACACGAACGACAAATGAAATGATTTTACCTAAAACGCTAATTTAACATGGAATTTAAAAACGAACGGGTAATATAAAGTCATAGGTGAAACATATATGATATCATAAAAATGGATATGATTATGTAATAAGTCAATGACATTATTTAAATAATTCTACAGGAGGTTCGGATCCATACGAAGCATATCGGACCGAAGGTAGGGGACAATCACACAATCTCAATTTTTATCGGAGATTGTTTATACATCAGAATTTACTGGGGAATATTTATCATCCACATCCAGGTTTCTCAATATGTAATATTATTTATATCCTCCTAAGATTGTTTAAATACAATTTTACCCTTCGGTGGGTTTTTATTAAAAGATATGAAAGGAATCTTTTTTTGTTTTTCGTATGAGGTACTTTTTGACTTTTCCGACAAAAGTACGAGAAGAAAGTTTTTTAACTTATGTGGAACAAACCGATTTTTACGGTTTTTTAAAGCCTTGTTTTCATGAAGCTTCCTCCAAAATATTTCATGAAAATTTTCAACAATGTATCTATCTTTTTAAATTGTATGAGTTTTTGTGAAAAGAAATTGATTTTGAATAAGAAAGGATATTTTCCTCAGGAATTCATTTCAAGTGTTTTATCAATACCATTTTTCTCTCTAAGATGAAATTATATCATATGTGTATGATTCAATTATAATTTCTCTATGATTTACATGGTTTCACTTTTATTATTATGAGATGATATCCATTTATTTTATATGTATTATGTGATGATGTGATGTTGTTTTTGAAACCCATTTTATTCGTTGGGTTATTATGAATGATGTTTGTTTATTTTGTGGCATAAGTAAGAATGATTTCATTATGAGATGTGTGGGACCTATATCACCATCCAATGCATTGGGTAAAGATTTATATATCATGAGATAGACACTTCTGGAATGGTAAGTTAATCCAGTTCAGTGTTACATGACTGAAACGAGGAGTGAACTCGATTCAGAAAGGGACTTTGTCCACTAAGATGGTCTTGGCAGCAATGCCTTGGGTACTATGGAAATAATGACATGTGCTGAATGGTTTCCAAAATTACATGGTTTATTCCCATGCTATTTTATCATGATTGATGTTCGTTTATGATATATTCCTTACGTACTTTCAGGATTTATGTCTTTTCTCATGGTTTTAAATTTTTAGATTTCATGTTCATGTTTTTGATTTCAAATGTTTATGGATTGTGTTGTGTTCTCCATGTTTGCCTTTATCGAGCATTTTATCTCACCCTTTTATGTTTTATTTTCCCTAGGAAATAAAGAAAGGTTTTAGGTAAGGAAACAAAAAGTGTAAGATCGTTATGGGAGATGTTGAAGATCTTTCAACATGATTAGTTGTTTATATTCTGAGTTTCCAAAGACACTAAACTATTACAGTCCGGGTGTGTTTTTTTGTTATGTATTAAGTATTCCACAAAAGTGATGTAATGTCTATATACGTCAAGCTTCGGGTCTCTACATTTATATCCAATGTAATCATTATTAATGAAAAATATACAATTATCATTTTCCATAATGGTATGAATGAAAATGGTGTTATGAATCGCTTCCATTTCGATATGATATATTTTTAATAATCATTGAATGATGTTCATTAGATTTCATTATTATTTATTTTCCTTATTTCATGTCTCATTCATATTATTCTTATTATTATGATCTTTTTCCTATGATTTTATAATAATTATTCTTCTCAACCATGTACTCATGTTGTACTATGAATTATTTTCATTACTATATCTCATTTTCTTATAGGGATTTTATCTCACTCATTCATTGATGTATGTCCCCAATTGATGAAATTTACGAAGATGAGTATTAATGAAATTAGTTGAAATGTGACAAAGGATTCAAATAATTCTTAAGGTTCTATATTAATTAATGTTGTACGAAACTAATTTTCCAAGACACTAATCCTATAGATTTTTAGAGATGTAAAACTTTGTATATTTTTATTAAAAAGGATGTTATAATTATATATTAAATGTCCTGGAAAAAGTAGTTGTTATAAGATGGACATAGGGATTTCATAAGTTAAGACTTTATCATTTATTTACTCAAATTAATATAATGTTCATTCCAGATTTATAGATTTATGTTTTGTTCTAACCTATTATATTTTAGAAAATTATT
The DNA here is from genome assembly GCA_963277665.1 of Viscum album. Classification (NCBI taxonomy): domain Eukaryota; kingdom Viridiplantae; phylum Streptophyta; class Magnoliopsida; order Santalales; family Viscaceae; genus Viscum; species Viscum album. The sequence continues at coordinate 327,496,730 of OY728152.1, read as the reverse complement.
ATAACTAGGAGATAAAATCAAACAAATCATATGAAAATTAATGAAATGATGGTGTAAATGATAATAATGATATAAATGTATATAGAGTTCTGAAGATCACTGAGGTACATAAATAATATTACTGGGCCACGAACAATAATATGAAAAATGGGGAATGTCCACCTTTCCCAAATAAGGATAAATAAGATATTAATTCCTTTATGAAATAATTACCACCTTTATTTATTATATATTTCAAAATAATTATCATAGAGGTGTGTTACAACTCCAGGGGAGAGTTATTTTTGGGTATCCATTATTCTGAGAAAGGGAAAGATACTTTGGTCATCTACAATTTAAAAGGAGAAGCATGTCAGTGGTTGACATTGATGAGGAATAAAAATATGAATGATGAAGTCAAATCAATTGAGTGGGAAAACATTATGAAAAATATTATTAGCTTTTATTTTCTTGTTCTATTCATATAAAAATGGAGATAGAATTTGTAGAGGTCAAAATAAAAGGATAAGGAATCTACTAGAATATATGAGGTGAATTTCCTACGGCTTGAAAAGAAAACCAATGGTTTATTTATTAATTAAAATAGAAAAATAGAGAGATTATTTATTATTTTAAAAGTAAATCTATAAAAATATCTTGATATAAACTATTTTTTGAGATATGATGATGTATCTTGATGTACTCAAAAAGTATATATGATATTGGAAAATAGTTACATAGAAATGAAAGTGAGAAATTATGGAAAATGTTTCATACTAGAGGATTGATGAAAGTGGTTTTGGTAGAAACAATATCCAACTACTCACATGTTATTTACATGTCACGAAGTAGTAGGGGAACTACATTATGGTAATTCAAAAATGCTTCAATGTGGAAATGGTAGTGTATCAAAAACAAGAGTATAAAAGATACATGAAAAGGTCACCCCATACAATTAAATAATATAATTCCATGTACAAGGCACTACCCATGGTTGAATTGTTGAACTCTATGGATCATGGGAACTATTCAATATAGTGAACCAAAAAAATTGTCTTTTATGTTAATTGACGTCAATAAAATCTTATTTTAAGTGATAAGGTAAGGGATTATAACATTTACTCTTTTAAGCGGAGTAATAAAACAATGTCGTGAAATGTAGACCAATTAATCCATCATGAATATTGAATGTTTTATTGATTTTGGATCAAAAATACTTTTATATCTAGAATGTTTTATATAAATGTGGAATCACCTCCTGGATAACATAATTTTGATAATCATTTGAAAACACATTATGGTGAAACTATTGCAATCAATTTTTTGAAATTTCCCTAATTATTATTGGTGTAAATATTCTTATAGAAAATATCATAATTATTCATTTAGTGGAACTTGATGAAATATTGGGTATGGATAGGATATCATTATATAAATATCAAATAAACTATTCAGAAAAATGAAACACCTTTCAATATCTCAAACCATCCATTTATGTTATAAAAGTGAAATTAGGGTTATGAATCTAATTTCTGAAATCCATCAAATATATGGGTATTAACACCAAATTAAGAATCCAATCTGGCTCAAATAGTTTAGCTAATTGGAAATTTTAAACACAAATACAAGCTTATTATAATGGAATATAATAATGTATTCTAGGAATATTTTCTTATCCTTCCACTAGATCATGATGTATAATCCGAAAAAAAACATATACTAATGGTGTTACCTATTTTATTTTACCCATAGAATGTACCTAATCACATTAGGGGAAATAAAGAGGTGAATTAAAGATAATTTTGATTTAGAATTTCTATGACTCGGTGAAATAACTTATGATTTAGCAATTCTATTTCTTATGAAGAAGGATGTGTCAATATTGATTTGTATATAGAACCAAAATATTAATAAGATCAAGCTAAATAAAAAATCCCATATCTATATTTGGAGACTTATTACATGACCTTTTTGGAGAACAATACATATCAAAATTTCTTAATAATTCTAAAGATCTTCAACTAGAGGTGAAAAAGTGATATTCAAAAGATAACATTTTGTAAAAACTATATACACTATGGGTGTATATTGATTCCATTTGGAATCATCAATGTCAATTAAAATTTCATGGACATTTTGAGATTTATTTATAAATTTATAGATATCCTTATTTACAATATTATAGTATACTCTATGTGATATGAGGGACATGAATAAAATATTAGGGTTCTGTTGTAGACCCTAAGGAATGAGAATTTATGATCTATGTTTAGAAAGTGTTACATTTTTATACACCAAGACACATTTTTCAATGAGTGATTTCAATCAATGGAAATTCCCTACTTTCATTAAGGTAAAAGGGAATTAAGGGATGAACCAACCCAATATATATCACAATGATTTGAAGTTTTCTTAGATTTGATGGATACAACAAATATTTTGTGTGAAATTTGTCATGTGGTATTTCGCATTAAATATTTTAACATGAAAGGGAGTAAAATATTTTACTTTTTTTTATGAATGAATGTTAAGAAAGGTTTATGGTATAAAGGAAGAGGTTATTTTCCATAAATTTACTCACAAAATACTCATATAAAAAAGAGTATCAGATATATAGTGATTCATTAAATAATTTCATTGAATGTATAATCTTGTAAAATAAAAAATTGATAGATTATACCTCATGTAAATTAATGTTCTATGAATAGAATCACCTAATGCATTATCTACAGTAATTATTTATGTTTTTTGTATTGATTATTTGTAATAATTACCTATATGGATCGAATAATGTAACATATTTTGATCAAAATATTTTAAATTATATATTAATATAGAATGGGTTTATCAACAATAAATAATGATGGTTTCAATTAATTATGGACTACAATTGCACAAAACATTATTATCCTAGGAAGAAAAATAAGTTAGTTCATGTTCATAGAAGAAATAAACATACTACCATGTATATAATGGGGATAATGAAAGATCCCAAATTTGACAATTTGTAAAGGATAAATATGGAAATTATAATGATAGAAAATATATTCTTTACATCTCAAATTATTTCCCAGCCATCTATTAATGATAAAATCAAGCAACCATAAGGGATGATTTGGATCTCAATAATGTTATATAAACTAATGAATTGAATAAATATTAATTTTATTTTGATAAATATAGAATCATTCTATTTAGAACTTGATTTTTAGGTCCATAAAAACCAAAGATAAATAAGAATCTATTAGATGATTCACAGAGATCATCATTCTCTATCCACAAAGGCGGAATCGATATGTCATGATATCCTCGAGAGAAAATCTTTGTTTTCAATATAATGAATTATATTATAGAGTACACATAAATGTACATGTTATATTTGTATGTTATATCAAAGCATAAAATTACAAGGTAATAATTCAATAATTCCCTATACCAACATTGAAATCAGAGAACATTTCCATTATATTTGATATAGGTCATTAAATATATATAATGTATATAAAACCATATGCATTGTACTGGGTGAAAATTCAATAATTTCTCACTAAATCACTATTATGAATTATTTTTTTCTTCATTGACATTCCAATATATATTTCTATGAAGTGGCGAGGTCTTATATAATAACAATCTCAATAGAATTTGATCAATATCTACAGTCCACCCCCAAATTCATGAGATTTCATTGACAACCCTTCAATATAAAGTTGAACATATATGTATTCAATCACCATTAGATATATTTTCATCCAAAAAATATCATTTATACACATGAAAACATAGTGATAGATTACTGGATGTACTTCAGCAGATGTTGGGACCATCATTTTCTACTTGTTTAATTCTCATTAAAAAAATTTCTCACTCAACATTATAGGCTACCCCATAGGAGGATCTATTTGAGATTAGATTAATAAATCAAACATGTTGGGGTGAATTTAGTGAACATATTATTTTATGACCCAAAATTTGTGTAACAAATAACAGATAAAATATATGTTATTCAACAAAAAATAGATCAGAATGGATTTAACCAAAGAAATAATCTTTAAATCGAAAAAGAGAATTAAGGTTTTATTATGGAGATAAATTTTTCCTTCAAAACTTTTCCTTGAATGAAGTAATGAAATATATAAATAAATATTCTTGATCACATAGTAGTAGTGGATTATCAGAATTCCCTTTCACTAAACCTGGATCAAGTGCTTAATGGGTTCCACAAATCTCAGCTAAGGAAGTGAAAGCCTGATCTAACATATGTACTAAATCTAAGGGTAGTAAAACTACAGCATGAAATATCCTATATGGAATAACCATTGATGATCTTGATTCATAGATTCATGGTTGTACACAATATGAAAAGACATATTTTCAAAGAACGTGGGTTAATCCATAAGAATGGAGAGGTAATAAGGGAACCATAGGTTGTAATAAAGTTAAATGACCTCCATCTACTCATGGCTATGGATATGAGTTAAAATTTTGAGGATGAACTTTCTAAAGGGGGATAATATAATGACCATGAATTTTCTATATGAGTTTTTCCTTGCCATCAAATTAGATTATCATATTAATATATATGGTGTTATATATTATAAATCACATCAAACATAAAAAAATAATAATTTATTCTATACATATATAAAATTACATTCAATGGATATATATATTCCAGAAAACAAAACAAATATAACTAGTTAATAAACACATGTGTATAACATAACTATAATTTCAAAATATTTTGTATTGTGGCCTCCTAGGAATAACAATGTCAAAAAATGAAAATTAATGTTAAGAAATAGGATTTCAATTTTAAAAGAAAAACTTGAGAGAAAACTATGTGAATTATGAATGACAGAACAAATAAGAATTTTTTGGATGTAAGAAAGCACTATGCTTAGAATAATAGTAACATGACCGTTATAATTATAACCAAACTAATTGAATAGTAAACAAATAAGTAGGAAATATTTATCCTGAATAAAATAAATAAACGTTAATATTATAAATCAATGAAATAAATATTGAAATTCAGATAATATGATGAAGGAATAGGTGTTTATTTTTAATATTGTGTGTTTTAACCTATTTTATTAAAATCATAATTTTGATACAAATATTTAAATATTAAAATTACTCATGGTTAATTTTTTTATTAAATTAATTTAATTTTTAGAATCATCACATTTAAATTATACATGTTTTTTTCTTATTATTTTGAATAAAAATAATTTTGTAGTGAAAAATAAAAATACACTTTTTTTTAAAAAATATGTCTTAAGATATAATACTGAGATAATAATGACCTCATGAATTATATATTTTTTAATGACACAAGATAATTTTAATAAGATTAATAATATATCAAAAAATAATAAAATCAATTTCAAAACATATAAAGTAAATTTCTAAGTATAGAAATTTTTTTTAAATATAATATTAATCTGATATGAATTATACTATGATAATATAAATTTTTTAATAACAATATATTTATATTACCACTATCTCTCTCTATCTCTCGTAATTTCCCAATAATGGTCAGTTTAACCACATTTAAGGACGTTTTCAATTATTTATTTTCCACTACCATGGTGAAAATAAATTTATATACTACATAAAATATATATTTTTAGAATGTGTGTATTTTAATTTATTTTTATATTCTTATACGTGATTTAACTAATGAATCTATAGAAATGATCAAAACCTCAACATTAAAATGGAAAAGGGAAAAATATATACAAACATATCTCCATGTTGTTTTATATTTAATGAAATGTGATTAAATAATTTATAATGATAAAACTGACCAAGAATAATATAAATTGATGAGATATAATTCAATTTTAATGTTTTATGAAACATTGTTAGTTACAATGGAGCTGTAAACATGATGAAACAAAACAAGACCTATGGTAAGTGGACTCTACAACTCATTCATTTTCATTTGGGATTATACTATCCTTTTTTCCTGATATTTCTTATAAATATTCATTCAATACTTTTTAAAATTCCTTAATTTAATTTTCTAGTCCTTTTTCTATGGATTAGTTGTTTTCAATTTTGATTCTAATTGGGCTACCCCAATCTAGTTTAAAGACATTTGGACCAATTGTTTTCACCAAAAAAATCGATTGGACCAACTGGTTTTTATTTTTAATTTTATGATAATCATTAAATTTATATTATGTATATAATAATTATATAATATTAAAAATAAAAAGTTAACAAATTTTTTAAAAACTCTAGCATAATCTAATCAGGCTTCTCTAGTCTTCATCCAATCCCATCTATAGTTAATGTCCAGTCTTATATTGAAAATAATGGATTGTAATGAAAAATTAGCAGTTATAAACATGAGAAAATGTAAAATTATTTTCATATTTATTATAAATAATAAAAAAAAATCAATTTAAATTTTTGTTATATTATATTTTAAATCACATATTCTCTGTAACACATGATTATTTAAGCATTAGAATATCATAAATGGTTTAGGTTACTTTAATGTGTTTCTATTCTTTGTTATTAGGACATAGTAATTAGATACATTTTGTCTTAAAGTATCATTAAATATGATTTTGTGATTAAGATAATTATATTATTTGGAATGAATTGTAGGAAAGACACCAGGAACATCCCCATCCTCCAACTAGTGGGTTTAATAATAAAATCATAGTGTACATACATATCCATTTGGTTTCAAGTAGATATGAAGGATGGGGTTTATCCATTACATAATGATTATATACCACTAGTGTGCGACAAATAATGGATGTGGAAGTAAAAATGAAGGAAAAAGTGTAAGGAAGAATATTAGAATAAGATGAGATATAGAAGAAGTGGACAACGATGATAGGTTGTTTTGAACTTTCGTATTCCTAGTCCACTACTACAAAAACGGCCTTTATTAGTGTAAGAAAAGGTCTTCAACTGCACTGAAAAATCATTTTCATAATCGAGGGAATGCTAATGTGGGGTATCTTTTATCAGTTCTCCAAAAATGACTGAAAAAGACGCCTTCTAACAACTCTAAAAAACCACTGATAAAAGGGGTCTTTTAACAGTTCTAAAAAAAGCACTAATAAAATGGGTTCATTATTTGTGATTTTTTTTCACTGCTAAAAGTAAAAAAAAATATATTTTGGAGAGGCATAAATAGAACTTGACACCCTCCTTCAACAATGCCCCACCCCCTCCACAGCCCAAACACCCCATCCACTGCACCAGTATTTAACCAAGCCCCCATCCCCTTTGATAGCGCTGGGAATTATTCCCCACCTTCGTGTGAACTACCTCCCCCAGGATTTAAACTCGGGACCTGTTTCCTAAGCACCTATGCCTTTACCACTCAACCATGTTCTTTTCCCTTAATTTATTAATATATCTTTTTATTTAAATATATATATATAGTTAGTTATATTTACTCATATAATATATATATTAACATATATTTTGATATATCAATATATATATAGTTATATTAATATATGTATATATTAACATATATCTAGTTATATTAATATATATAGTTATATTAGTATATATATATTGTCATATTAATATATATATATATATTGAGTTAGATTAAATTTTATAAATATTTATATCTGTATATTAATATATATTTATAGGATTAGTTTTGAATGCATTTATAAAAATATTCTTTTTGTGTGTGTGTATAAATTAATAAATAAATATATACAACACACACACACATTGACATGTTTACACGAAATGATTATCACAGGCTACATGAATCGACAACACCTAACACACAAACCACATTCCAGTATTTAAAACATGCAATTGATAATTAAATCATGTCAACACATTAAATCATTAAATTAATGTAAAATTCCAACAAAAAATTTCATTTTACATGTTTCAGGGTTGTAGCATCAAACAATTTAAAAAAAATGAAATTTTAAATACAAACCCCACCCCCCAAAAAGATGAATGTATTTAAAAACATCAAATAACACCTAAAATTATTATTTTAAATAAATAAACAAATTAAAATTTTAAAGAATATGATTTCCAATATCATTTTAAAAATGACACACTACATCATTGAATTTATAATCATGTATTTTAATAACATGATATTTCTGAAATTATATAAGAAATATGAGATTAATTAGCTAGTAAATTACATTCAAACATATTTTATAGAGAAAAATAGGCATTTGAAAAATTGAAATCCAGATGGATTTTTTTTTTAAATTCAAATGTAAGAAATATAAGAAAAAATAAAGGTTAATCACAAAATTTTGAGCTCATTGAAATCTTTTATTATATATGTTGTAGAGAAAAAACAGACACCAAGATCAAATGTTATGTCCGTTTGAAGTTTGAGTTAAATTTTCAACATATTTTAGATCTTTTATTAATATTTTTAATTTTTTATCTTCAAATTTATATTAAATCAAAATTACTCTGTAATAATAAGAAATTTATTATTTAAAAATATTATATATATATTTTATAAGACAATTTGACTAAATATCTTATATATTATGTGAAAATGCATATTTTTCATATCTATAAAATATTTTAAAATATATATATATATATTATATTTATATCAATATAAATATACTTATATATTAATATATTAATTTGTATTATTATTTTTGAAATATACACTTTTTCAGTGCTAAAAAAAGCACTGATAAAGCCCCCATATCAGTGCTACTAAAAAAGCACTCATAAAGGGGGCCCCATTAATAGTGCTAAAAAAGTGTTGATAGAGGTTCCCCATTTATCAATACTTTTTAGCATAATTAATGGGTTGGGAAGCTGAAACCTATTTTTGTGGTAGTGTTCACATAAAATGACAATCGAATCACATTTTCATGTATACATAGACAGAATTGAAATGAAAAACCCAACGATGTAGAATATTGAAAATGGATTTAATATTTTAAGTGTGTATGATTATTATATCAGGTAATAAAGGCTTATAAATGATATTAAAATTAATTTGATAATGGTATGGTGGGTGTGAATAGGAGGTTAATTATGATGGCTATGGAGGATTCTATGTATTCTCTCATATAAATTATTTGAGTGACCATTCTCACAACATCTATTTGTTTCTGTGAATTTTATGACTTTATAATTTTCATAAATTTTAAAAGATTAATTTTTACATGTCATCTATTTTTAATATAAAATATCCATGTTTTAATTGACAATATGAATTTCTATTTATTTATATTATCATGAAGATGAATTTGAAAAAATGAAATAAAAACAATTAAATTACTTAATAATATCTTTGTTATTTTTATATAGGTTTTTTATGATGTGTAGGAGGAAAAAGGAAAGGGAGTTTTGGTACATAACCAAAAAATAGTCGCATAATCAGCTAGACATCAACCATAAAGGGATATCCATATTGGAAGATCATGAAGGATCAGCCATCGAAGCCCAGCCTTAGGAAGGTTGTACGATTGGGAAAATCTTCTATGTGGGTTAGAATAGGGGTAGAGGTTCATTTTTTGGGAAGGTGGGTGCATGTGAGCACACCTACGCATGGAGATCACGTCTACACGATTATTGGTGAAGAGATTCACCAGAACAAGGAGTTTCATAGTGGTGTCATATCTCCTTAAACACCCATATGGCTTGATAAAGAGGAATTCAGATATGTTTACTTGTTACAAGGAGAAAATCTCCTCATGAAAAAGATTTTGGATATTCTCTATTCCCATGTACTATTTACTTTTAGAAACACCATTATTTTGAGCTGGGGTTCCATATCATCTTCCTCGTTTATTCCAGCTATACCATCATTATTTATACTATGCTTGAAACCACTAGAAACCAATATCTCCACTCATGGTTCACCACAAACACTGCCTCTACACTACAACTCCATTATGATCAACAATGAAGTTCCCACTGGATATTTCCATTTCGAAATCCATTAGGTTGTAGCCATGGTTATGTGGAATAGTATCTAGGGGAGATCAAAAAGAGATAGCATGTGATACATAATGTTTAAGATAATATGTCATTGATACTGAATCTAAAATGAATTAGAAAATGGTTATGGTGCAGCCCATATTTATTTCACCCAAGAATGCTTGGTTGAATATAATGTGTGAATAAGTCATTCTATAGGGTTCCTTATGAGTTGTGGATGCACTAAAAATGTAAAAATAAATTTATTAAGCTACAGTATAGGCTTCAATGTATCTTCCTATTATTAACCATGTAAATTGATGACCCTACTAAAAAAACATTTTTTTAATACAACGAGAAGTCCCGCCCCATAGGGATAACATATTTCTAAAATATAATTCTTAGGCTATCCATTGAATCATTTGAAAAATGGAAAAAACATAAAGACTAGATGTGTGGGGGCATGACCTAACCAAATGAAGGTTGAAACAATCCATGAATAAGTGAAACAAAAAAACTCACAGGAAAATATTTCAAGAAAAATCTACATAAGACAAGACATGACCAATTACTACTACCTCTCTCATAGATAATGAGGGAAATTCAATTCGAGGTTTTGTAAAATATTGGAAGAATTAAAGGTGAATGAAATGGAGGGAAAATTATATTAAAAAATTAAGGATATAAGAGTCTTCCTATAAATAATGGAGAAATACTACAAAAATATGGAGATGAAATCCAGGAGGGACCTAGATAATATTTATTCTGAACTAGTATAGGTTCCACTACTGCTAACATAGGATTGTAATGTAGGAGGAAGGTGGGGGATACCAATCTATAATATTAATAAATATTATAGGATAGAGGGTCATCATCAACCGCGAATCTACATAATTAGTACATTCATTTTTAATTTTTCTTTTTATTTTTTACCTATGAATTCATATATATGTGTGATAGTAATAATTATGTATTTTCATTTTACACAACCATATTTTAGATCTAATATTCTTATCACTTTACATAAATTACATTCTCACTCATGTTGGTTAATAGATCATCCAAGAATAACTGCGTAATCACAGGAATGTTGAGTTTGATAAATGGGATGAGTACAAAAGACCATGTTTTAATTAGTATGAATTTGATATCAATCAAACCGTAACCAATAATTGACCAATGAGAGTAATGGTATTTAGAAGATGATCCTAAATGATGTAAAGATGAGATTAAGAGTGAGTGAAAAACTGTATTTCGCCATCCTTATTAAGATTAAGCATCATGCACGTAAATTGGGTATAAAAAACATGAAATACGAGTTGTATACTTTTTTTTCCTTGTCTAGGTTGGGTAGACACACTAGTTACCCCAATAATTCTTAAGGATACTAAATTCTATATAAATTTAGTGAAATAGTAATTTGATATAAATTCTATCTCTTCTTCAATGTTTTCTTTTTTTACTTATTCTAAACACTCCTCTCAAGTTATTTTTGTAAATTTTATATTAAGTATAATGGTGGAAATTTAGACATTATTGAAACCTTATAAGCCGTTTACTCATAGGATCTACCTCATCGTACCAATATTCTATGCACTACAATATAGTGTATTTTGGTGACTATAAATTTATATTTTTATATCCTAGATAAAATAAATAATTCTTATGGGAAAAGTATAAATTGGAATCTTTTTTAGGGAAGTGTTGTTTGTAAATTAAATAGTTAGATGTGCCTTTTTACACCCCTTTTCTATTTTTTTAATTATGATCAGGTTTTTATTATTATTATTTTGTTGTGCATTGAGTTTTTGGTTTCTAATATCAGAAAATAGAAGAAATTAATTCAGAAATAAAATTTTCAATATAATTAAAAAACCTCTATCACGAATTGAAGAAATACAACTGGGAAATTAGACATTAGTGAAGAGAGATTCAAGATAACCCATGAGTACCACAAAAACACCAAAATTTGTAATAATCACTCTCCTGCATGGAATCTATGTTCAATAATGGAAATTTAATAATGTAAATAATGTCTAAGAATTTAAATGAAGTGAAAGATGCAACCCTGGATGGGGTCCACCTAGAAGATACATTTGGCAGCATAATAATATTTGAGGATGAATATCAGGTAAGTTCATTTTATGTTTCTTATTTTGAACATTCGAAGGACGAAACCTAACTATGTTCCAAAGAGGAAGAAGAAGAACAAAAAGATGAACCCACCATTGATGAAATAGAAATACAAGATGATGTTGAAGAGAGTAGTGATAAAAAAACTAGGATTTCAATATAAAACATATGGAAGTGTAGCTCGATGAAGAAGAAGAAGATATAGTTGTAGTGAAAATAAAAACATGAGTAAATTAATTTAATAACAAAAACCATAAAAATAAGTTAAATGGGAGTGGTATAAGGTATATATGGAAAATGATATTTTCTTCTAAACATTGGGTTTTTACACAACAGGGTATTTCACAAAAAAATAATGAATAATATCTCTCATGAAAGAGGAAAAGTAGATGAGATACACTCGAAAATCAATGAAAACAAAATTGATTCAATATGAAAAAATTTGATATATAACCTTAACCTATTATGTTATATAATAAGTAAGGTCATGATTAGTTATCATAATAAAATAATTTTGTAATAGGGATGCTGAGTTTTTGTTTATTTGATTTCATACCGATTTAATATATGATACAGTGAAATCGATCCATCCCATCATTTTAGATCATTAATATCATGGACCATGTATCATCACAATTATGATTTCTCTTAAAGGTCCTTGAATCTCAACAGAATAAATGAAATATGAAATTTTATATATTCAAAGGGAAATGGGATAACGATTTAATTATTAGTAATTTTTCTCCCCTATTTTTAAAATTTTTATTTAGATTTAATTAGAAAAATTCAATCCGACACATTGATTAGTTCCTTAATTTGTATTAATGAAACGTAGTGTTTTTTAGGAACCACATGATTCCATATTATAATTTTCATGATTATGCTACTAGATAACTATGATGTGGATATTAGAAAATTACAGTGGAAGTATAAGAACCAAAATTAAACAAATAGGGACTCTTATTTTTTAGTCACATGTTGAAACTTTCCCTTATATTATTCATTATTTGAATTTTATAAGTTCATGTTGATTGATTTTTTATGGCACATTACATGAGTGATTGATTTAAATTACATTCTAATAATCCCGATACAGTTACAAAACCAATGTTTCCCATCATTCTTAGTAAATTTATTGAGATAATTTGGGACATGTTACCTACATGGATTTCAATTTGACCATTACAAAATGATGGTTATATAATATTCAAATAAAATATTTTTGAGGAATTCTTTTATTTATCCAATATATATGAAACCCACCATACAATAATCCTCCATTTATCCCTTAATTACATTTGATAGGCATATCCATATTTATAGATGATTTATCCAATCCTACCCATACTATAATGTTTTCATGATGTTCAATGTTTCATGGGGGAGAGGGATTTCATTAAAAATGGATATTCTATTTGAAGGAAATTTATTTTTTCTTTCGTTGAATTTTTTAGAAGTTCCATGACATGTTTTACAATTTTCATTGCGACCCCAATAAGGAAAAAACCGATGAATATGGAAAACAATTCAGTTGATTAACAATTTTTAAAAAACATCATCATTTGACCAATGATTTTCATTATTTGTGGTTTGTTTATGGATTTGATACATTTATCATCCCAATTTTCTGTAAATCGAAATAAATTTAAAATAGAATAAAAAATTATTTATTTATAACCCATTTATTGTGCTTTTATCAGTAATATCTTTACATAGATATAAGGGATGCTGGGAAGAGTTAATTTGTAAAACAAAAACATTATTGTGTTTAATTTGTTTATGAGGCATAACTAATATAGATACCCATCATTTTGGTCCTTAAAATTTTTTATTACATCCTACCATACTTTAAACTCATAATAATTTAATCTATAAATCACTATCTTCTTTATTTTTAATGATATTTGACTCTATTATGTAGAGAATAATGATATTTTTCAAATTAATTTTTTTGATTCATGTGATCAAGGAATGAGGAAAAATTAACATATTCATTTTACTTTGAGGGATGAGGGAATAAAAAAATGATGCTAAAGATCAAAACTTTTAATGTCAATAATGATGAATTAAAATAATTTAATTGATAATATGATAGGCTCAATCAACATTAATTGGAAGAATGGAATACATTATTTATAGTGATAAGATGAAATAATTAATCATTACTAGACAATAAAAATTTCTTTTCCCCTAATCAGTTATTGTCTTTTCATTTTTTTTAATATTTAATATTTGTATAATGGGGGGTTTCTATCATTTTGTAGTGGATAGGAATACTTAGGGACAAACCTAGTTTATGTGTGGGGGAATGTATGAGTTTGTATATGAAATAAATTTTAAATGTTTAATTTCTATATTTTATATGTTTAAAATTGAGAATATCCATGTTTTCATTAAAAATATAAACTTTTTATTAATTATATTATTTGGATGGATATTTTGAAAAAACAAATAATTAAATATATTTAAAATATATTATTTTATTTATTCTTTTTCCCTATGACATGAAAGGGAAATAGTAATGGTGGATGGGGGAATTATATATATTCCCAAAATCATCAATCTCTAAACCTAAGATGGAAATCCCCAAAGCATTCCCAAGAAGGGCAAGCTGGCCATGCCCATCCTCTAGATGGTGGTACGGTTGGGGAATGCTCCTATGCAGGTCGGTTAGGGTCAGAAGAGCATAGTCAGTGCAGGTCGACACATAGGGGTACTTTGGTTTGTGAGTTTTTTGGCCTAATTGGTAGTGTTATGAAAGTCTTATCATCATGTGGAGGTTCAAGGAGGCACTAGGGCTCCTCCGGAACCCATTTTTATTTGATCCCTAGGAAATCTGACGAGTTATCATATTAAGTAGGGGAAATATATCACTAGAATATATACGGGATGTAATCCTCTCCAAGGTATTATGAACATATAGAAACACTACTCTTTATTGCTAGGTCCATGTAATATCTTCAAAATTTATTTCATACATGACACCACCATTTACCTTGTGTCATTGACCACTATAAACTACCATCTCCCCCACTGTTGCACCATAGCCCTTGTCACAACACCATAACACCATTATGGTTAATGATGAATTGCTCACTGGCCACATCCATTTCAAGAACCTAGGATTTTAAAGATTTTTATTTTATTTATAAATGAGATATGGTTTCATGTATTATAAAAAAGGGTCCCGAGATGAGTGAACTTGGTTCACGCATCTCTCCTCACTAGGAAGCTTGAACATGGTTCACACTTCTAGTGTGAATTATATGAAGGAAGCGTGAAGACCAGTCATGCTTCCTCTATATTTTTTAATTAAAAAATCATCAATTGTTATAAAAACTAATTTAATATTAATACGTATTAATTAAAAAAACATCCATTAGTAAAAAATGTCAATATATATAAATAAATATAACTACATGTTAATAAAAAAATAATCACTATGTATAAGATATGAATATATATAAATAAATAATATATATTTATATTAATTAAATAATAAATAATATTAATAATGGTGTTCATCACAATTTTTGATCAACTGGTATAATTCTTAGTGCACTGCTTGATCAACTGTACCATTTATTCATTAATTTTTGCTGCAGATACACACACCCAAATTTTATTCCAACAAAATATGTAAATATGTTAATATATTGACATTACATAACAAACAAATCATCACACTTACGCTTTTTTATTTTAAAATGATGTAAAAACATTCACGGGAAAAGGGTTTTAGATCATTCTTAGGAAATGTGCAATCCAATATTTCACTCGAAATCTACACGAGTCATACTCGGTGTATAAAACAATAGGATTTGATATGGGAAACAATGTTTTTCTCTACCAACTGATCATGATGTCACATGAAATGATAAATCATGTAATTTTCAACAAGGGTAATCCAATTTTATATTAGGTTGGAGATATTAAAATGAAACTTCTATTAGAATATGTAACCTAAAACTCCTGTAATCACTTTTACAAATATATAAAAAAATCAAGTGAAATAAGGAGGATAAGAAGATTTTGAGTGCATATATACATCATCCATTCATATGTAATTGGTTAATTCAAATACAACATTCTTATATTGAGTTTATTTTTTGTTAACAAAGGAATACATATTTAGAAAAATATACCTCTTCAATTACATGATCATCTATAACATTCTATAGTAATTATATTTTTATTCAAATTGATATAAAAATGCTGGCAGTAATTTTATATTTCATTATTTACCTCCCCCTCAAGGGAGACACTCATAATCATCCTTCAAATGGTGGGTCTCTACACTGATGGATTTCTATATCGTTGAATACAGATACTACACCATAATTCATCATAAAATCATTACTATCTAGATTTGAAAACTTATATAACATCACTGAGAAAGATATCATTTTTAATACTTATCCTTCAGGAAACCAAAAATATAATCAAACAATGATGATATCTTCTTTATACCTAATTTCTCGGATATGATAACACATTCTTAGTATTCATCAATGATTATGCCCTTTTGTTATTTTTATTTGACAAAAAAATTCAGGATTCACTCAAGAATGATAACCTTTTCATATTTCTAATAATGAATTGATTTCACTCATTGATTATCATATTCTCCCCCCGAGAAGATGGTTCACCATCAATTCCTTATATCATAATAGTAGATAAATTAAATAATGATAAAGTAAATATAGTGGTTGTTCCTTACTTTTTAATGTGAATAGAAAGGTTGATTTTTTTGTCAATGAAGTTGTTAAAATTCCACTATAATTAGTGATTTTATATCTAAACATCTATTCTGATTTATATTGGTGTAGAAGGGATCTCTTCACACTTCATGTTGATATTTGTGGATATTTTTTCTTTATATCCTCCTTGAATGATGAAATCTTAACCCTCTTATGGATTGTTTCTTGTTCTGGGTAAATATAAAATCAATATTTTTCATAATGTCCATTATTGTTTCAGTTTATGGAGGTATATTAACATTAATATCCTCCACTGAATATTTAGAACCAGTAGAAATAGTGTCCCTTTATAATGTCAGAATATGTTAATTCTCATAATTGGCTAAATGAACTTCTAATTTCATACGTCTTATGTTGTCGTTCTTCTGATCTTCAATCATAATCACCAAATCTTGTGAAATATTCATTATTTTTTCATTTTCTTCTTCAAAAAACATTTTATTAAAAATGATTCATGTACCATGATCTTCTAGGCTTTTACATCCAATTTAAATTAATTGAGATTAAAATTATTTTTCAATATTTCATCACGTTTATGAATATTTTCATCTAGAGTGTGTTTAAATTCTTAATAATTAATATTATTAATATTCATTAATGAATTTTTGAATATTATTTATAATACATATATTGATAATAATAATAACTATTATTATGAATATCAAGTGTACAATTATTGATTTTGGTATAAAATATGATAATATTCAGGAACCTATTATAAACAAAAAGAGAAGAACTCTATAAATCACAAGAGTAAGTCACATACTACATGAATGATAAATATAATATGAACCCAATATTTTCCTTTGGTGTGGATCTTCTACTATACCATTTCCAGGTGTATACTGGAGGTGTCCACGGCGTGTCTATTTTTTTCTCTGTGATTGTGTATAGTGCTCTAGTATTCCATCATCGACTGCCACCTCTACATCCTCCTATGTGAAAGGTGGTTTATGTATGGCCTCCATGACTATACCTTGTCCTACCTATAATGATAGTGGAAGTTGGATGTAACTCTTACCAAAAAGTAATGAAGATAGATGATGTGATGACGATTTCTACATAGATGGGCGTAATAATGTTTTCAACTCAGTCCAGTAAACATATATATTTTTCTCTAGCAATACATGAGAACCATGAGGGGAATCTGACTGATCATGATGAACACCGTCCTACTATAGAACTACAACATCTGACTAATCATGATGAACTCCCTCCTCCTATTGAACAAAAGCATCCATAACAGGGTAATCCCCCATGGTACATCTATATTAGACATTGTAGGCTCCACACCTCATTATCATGTGGCAGATCAAATATATTTCCTTGATAAATCAAATTCATCGAAAAAATAAACTTCTCCACAAATTTTGTGAAATAATTCTTGGTCTAATGCCCCTATATCTACTGGATAATACATGTGAAGTAGACGAATGATAATATTATCGAGTGAAAAAAATCCACTATTATTTAATTCAAATGAAAATATTTTTAAAAATTGAAGTAAGAATATATATTATCTTCTGAAATACCTATCTATGTTGTGTAAGAAATATGACCATGGAACTGAACTACTAGAACCCACAATCAAGATAATCCAACAAATACAATTTTATTGTCCCTGACCCTCGTAACAAGGACACCTGTCATCTTTCCCATTGGTCAATATATGTGGCATCCTCCAATCAATGTCTTACTTTCCTAATATCTTCAAGGAATACACTGGAGCAAACTGACTATGTTGGTCTGTAATTGGATAATAGAATCCAAATTGCCTCATAACATAGTCCATCTAATGCCACTGGACTATATAAAAATGAATAAATGGAACCATGCAGGATCTCGTAAGAAGCATCGCCATACAATACAGTGGAAGACTCCAGATTATTTCATCTATATAAAGAATGCATGTAATCTGAATGAAATAATGAATAATAAATTAAAAAATAAATATATGCACAGTAAATAATAAAGACTTCAGAATATAAAGAATAATAACTAATATCATAAGGATGATGGTTTTCTAGTATAAGTCTATAGGCATGGACGTCAGGTTTTGTGGAATCTCAATGCTAATGTGTCTGACTCTACCTATAGATAACATTATTATAGTTACATTTCATAATAGAAAGTTACACAATTAATATTGATATTAGATGGAAGAAATAACATACCACTATCCACATGAATCCACGACTACCATATTTTTAGGCAATGGATCAAGTGCATGTGGAGTTAAATGAGGGATGCGCTCCCATAAACACATTTTTATAAGAACAACACATCATGTGACCTAAATCTTATCAATGAGACATGCACTGGATAACAACTTGTACGTATATTCTAGATAAGTAGATCACTAGCTATACTGGACTGCCTAATCGAAATCCCCCCAAAAAGGTAAGTACATCATATATAAAAATGTATTTCTGTGATCATCGAAAAGAGCGACACAGATCATCCACCAAATATATGCATGTGAAAAACACTACACTATCATCCTATCGACATTATCTACTAGATGTGTGAGGTGTTGATCTAACCAGGTCATGCATAATCTACTATAGATGATGGAAAATCCATCATCATGGGCCTATATTCCCAATAATCTATGTAGATGCACAATCCAATATGCTCCAACTTGTCCTGTTATAGCTTCGCCATCGGTGTGGAGGCCCAACATAATAGACAAATCATGCAGGGTAATAGTCATCTCCCCATTCTAAAACTGAATGTATTGGAATTTGGACTCCCTCTCATCGTGAGCCCAATAATGATATGATGATCAACAAATGTGATATCACACATCTCTATTCCATAGAATACAGTGCAAAAAATATGGAGGATAATAATGGGAGGTTGTGAGGCATGATATAAATGATGAGATCTACATACACTCAAAAGTGGAATAGGATGTCCCTCTAAAACAAGAAATGAAACATGAGTATCCTAGGATGTGGGAAATAAAAAACCTATCATCTACACAAATGATATAATCATTTAATTTTTATGGTGATTTCAATAAAATTTTAAACTTTTATTAAAAAAACTACAATAATAAGGATTAGGCTATGAATAAATGTGGGTAGTTTTTTTGTTTTAGGTTATAGATTTCACATTATATTGATATTTAATGAAGAATAATTTATTCTAATTTTATTTATATAAATAAGTAGTGATGAAAAACCCTTATTGAACATGTCGATGTACGATATATACAGTTTCATTTTATGTTTATTTTTTTAATGTTATATTATCAAAAAATTCATAAATATAGTATCTAAAAATGAGACATACAAAAATTAAAACATGCGATTAATGGAGAATGTTAGAAATAATAGAATTTATTTCTGAAACATCCACATACTAAATACAATATACACATTCATGATAAAATACATAGAATCCATCATGGATGATGGGATTTGTAGCTCTGATCTACCATATAGGGACATCTCTTAGGGGTATGTCCTCTTGTGTGACATTTACTACATCGTAGTCCTCCTCCATGTTGCTGAGACCAATAAATATCATTTATGATTCCAGAATACTTTGGTATTCATCTAGGATTTATCCTAGTAGAATCAATACAATGATTAAAAAAGGCAGAAATTGAAAAAAACACAAATGAAATGAAATCTAACCTATTGAACCTTGAAATATCAGGGATGATAATGAGTTGATCAACTGGATATGGGATATAATGTATGTCACCAATAGGAATCCAATATACACTATAACAGTTATCCAATGTGATGAAGTGATACATAGGGTCAACATAGGGCTCCCATGATATATTTACCAAAACAGAAGCTAATATAAAATGTACATGTGGATATCCCAATGACTAAAAGTTGCCATAATCACAATACCTATTATCCAACATCACCACAATAACTCATCCACATGTTTTTATAGCCCATTCATATAACTCTCTTACATGATATCTTTTCATTTCCATATCAAAGACAATTATACTCCATATTGAAGAATCATTTAGTATCTAATCAATATCACGTTGGAAATGATGAGTAAAAAACATTCTGTTTTCAATCCATTGATATGAATTTTGGTAATGGTATACAATGTAGTGAACATATCTATAAAATGTCTTTTGCACTAACCCTATTATCGGGAGGTTTCACACACACATGGGAACCCCATTTATGAACTTCACTATATTAGTGGTTATATGGACATATTATGTACCGCCATTATAGAAAAATGACCATTTAAATTGGCAATATACATCATATATTAATAAAAATCATCACTAGCACTTCAAATCTCATCAATAGGTCGATCAAATTTTTTTATTGGGGATCATATGCTGAAACCATAAAAGAATATTGTATTAAAAATAATATTATAGTTATATTAAAATAATCTATGTTTAGAAAAAAAATAACCAACTTTAGGGTCTCCTTATTTATTAGCTCATTTCTTAAATTACTAGGCACATTACATGAAATATGTCTAATGCAATTTCAATGATATGAATATGGCTCACTCCAAGATATACTTTCACTATTGAAATCTTCAACAATCACTTGATGGTGATCAGATATCTTACACACACCCTAGTTTTGTGTGACATGATTGGGTAAACATGCTAAAACCCCACTCCGTCACTAAAAATTATCCGTTTCAACAATAGAGAATGAAGGTGGTAGAGGAGCATGATTAACATCATCTATGGAAGAAATGATTATATAACATGTAAAAATTCCTTCGAGGAATGTTTCTTTGACCTAAATGAATTTCTTACAATATGAAAAAGTTGCAATTCATGGAATGAACCCAAAAAAAACTTATTTAACTTCACCTATGATCGATCATCTCGGTTATTGGAGGACACATACTCAAATAGGTCCAAATGATATACAATCTGATTATTGAACAACTTCAATTCCATATGCTCTGGAAACATGGCATAAGATTCATCCCATTCACCTTACACGTTTACAATTGAATTTAGTTTTTCATTTCATGCTTTTTTATAGGATATCATATAGGTAAGAAATGTGGAATTCTTTCCCAAACAAGGGAATAGGAACATCGAAACATCTTTATATCATATCAACAATAATAGTTGATATAAACTCTACATCATGTGATGAGTGATCCTGTGATAAGTATGGATCCAAAAATGTGTGCGGGGCTTCTAATTTGGTTATCTTCCAACATGAAAAATTTATCATATATTTTCCTTGATTAGAATTTAAATTCTGGCCCATATTTTTAAGAAAAAATTAGATATTTTTTTTCATTTAGACTAATGAACCACAAATGTCAAATCCCATCCTATGTGGTATTTTTTATCACATTTTTCATGGAAATATTACATTGAAACTCATTCCCATGATATATGGAATTATTATTTGAGGCATATTTATTCCCTTTAATTCTTGGGGATTCAGAAGATGGTTTGATGACATCCCAAAAAAATTTTTGTTCACGCGACATTCCTTCAACTAAGAAACTCAATACTAAAGGATGATATCCACTAACTAGTGCATGCCTTGGGTGTATGTCTCTCATAGAAACCTCATTAGGTTCATTCCCCACAATACCCTTCCATGAATGTCTATCTTTCAAAGGAATAGAAGAAGGTTCATTCCCCACATAACCCTCAACCCACATCATCTTCTGATGCCTCAATAAACTCTTCTTCCTCAAATAAAATCACTTTCACTATATCAATAGTACACAAAGAGTTGTAATATACATATTCTTCCATATTCTGATCATTGTTTTCATTATTTGTTTCTATCACAGGAGTCCTATGTAGAGTAGGAAATGAATAAAATTGTTGTGAAGGACCTAGTTCTACAGGTCTCACAAAACATGGTTCTATAGTAATTAGTTTCACCACATGAATATTAAAAATCACCACAAATAATTCCATCAATCCATTAATACCCTATTTCCTAAATAAAAAAGATGCATCCATCCAATCCTAACCTTCATCTTGAGGGTAATTGGTTTTCAATAAATGATCAAGATATTGAAGTTATCGATATTTTATTGATTTGATCGATTTATCATCCCTCAATTTTAACCGAATATGAATCATATTACAAACTTCATGAAATGATAGAAAACCATGATGATTTTCCACTCTTATATGTGGAAACAATTCCTAAAACCCCTATCAGTATAAATTACATCACTAAGGTAATATATTTTTACATACATGATTACCTAGAAAAAAATAATTAATATGATATTATATACTACATAAAAATATTGACTTATTTAAATTTGTTATGATTGAATAAATGACTTAATATTGAGACATCTTCTATATATTTTATTTTTCAGTATTTAGATATAGTGATGGTGATATCATTACCAAAAAAATTTAATATAATGTTATATATTTTTATACCAGTTACAAAATGGTTCATAAATTTTAATTACTTATGAATAAATAATCATGACTTCATCTTGAGACATTATATGGTTTATTTTCGAAATAACGTATATTATATCAATAACCTATGGGTGGACTCCTAGAATCTATATTATCAATTATTTTATTACCTCCTTTCTCATTTCAAGCAAAATGGCATGTTTCCAAATGCCTGTTCTCGAATTCCTCTTCAGGAATGCCTCTTCAGGGAAACAATTTCAGGGACAAATATTTTTAGTCTCCTTATAATTAAAAACTTACTCACTTACATGTGAGGGGGGAGAGGGGTATGAAATACATATCATTTTTAAGTGGACATGCATGTCCATACAAAACTGACATGTTATCAATGCAGAAACAAAAATGCAATTATTACAAATAATATAACCACATAAACAAAAAAGACTTGAAATTTCCATTATTCATTCGTCGGTCATCTCATGATCTGTAGCCACACAATAATCCTGACATGTGTTTTTGATATGAAAAATTTGTTATTTATATTATATAACTTTACCTATTACTAGATGAAATATATAATAAATATTTACACCTTTTTCCAAAAATCTACCATAAATTATTTTATGTATATATATAATAATAATAATAACTTTAAATTAATTAAATTAAAACTAATATAATTTACACTTACATAACAACCATTATAATACCGAACACTTATGTTATTTTTTATTTTATAAAAATTCATATATATATATATATATATATATAAAGGTTTTTCCATTCAACTACTTTCCAAAATAAAAGTAAATATATTTTAGACATTATTAATTAAAGAATAAATACATATACATAATATTATTATTTATTAATTAAAATTATTATTTATATTAAATAAAAGTAATTTTATTTAAACTTACATAAAACCATTAAAATAATATAAACTTATGTTATTTTTAGTTTAATGAAAATACATATATATAAGTTTTTTGTCATTTTACTTTTTTAAATCATTTAATTAATTATATTTAACACTTTATTACTTTAAATAAGAATTATTTACAATTACTATAAATTAAAATTATTATTTATTTATAAATGTTTTAACTATTATGAAAATAATTTTCTATATATTTTTTAATAACATAAAATATTATACATAATATAACTAACATATTTTTAATAATTTTTTTTCTAGCGTATAGAATAATATAATTAAAATTATATTAAAAATAAAACATTTTATATACATATAAATATGTTAAAATATCTATTTAAATTAAAAATATCACTACTGGATTGCGTATCTAAACCAAAAACCTTATTCCAACTATTTTATAAAACCATTTGGATATGTGCCTTTTACAAATATTTTTCTCCAAACCATTAGTATATGATATTTTATTGTATATTCCCAATGTTTTTTGAAAACTGTTTGGAAAGGGATGTATATATTTGGTGTTCCTAAATGTTTTTGAAAACCGTTGGGATACACTAGCCCAATGCCAACAATATCAAATAACCCATTGAATGAAGTTATTATAATCCTTTTATGCCAATTTTTTTTAACAACCATTGGTATATAACATATATCCCATTGTTTTTTAAAATAGGTTGGGATGGGTTTACCCAAAATACAAAAATGATCACCCCTTTCAATTCTAGATCTGATTTATTTTTTCCCTACAGTAGTGTTGCTCCCTTCCCAAATGGAGACGAATCCTCCTCACATGCAATCCATCCTTCATTAGGTCATTTGGTTTCTTACACTTAAAATTGGTGAGTTCAAGTTATATATTCATGCTTAATTTATTATGGATTTTTATATACCATGTTTAGTTTTTTTCTCCATTGGGATACAATCATTATCATACATGGCTTTCATTTTATTATTCTTGAATGGGAAATTGTTATCTTCCAAATACTTCACCCTACACTTTGAGAATGAATGTCCATTCCTATACAATTACCTCCAAATAAATTTTTTTCTTGATTTATACACAATATTATTTTTTAAAGGTTACTATATTTCCCCCCATTGGTCATGATCACATTCATATTTTGAGGAATTTTACATTGAAACTAATTCCTTTACTCGAAAATGGAGTTCCAACAATTATTTATTGAAATTTTAATGTAATGGTTTGGGTTTTAATAGGTAAATGGAAAATACCTTTTTTTACTAATACCATTGTATTTGTTTTTATATAATGAGGCTTTTTGGAAATAAAAATGGATAAAATAATATTAAAGGAAAATAAATTTTCACTAATTAATACAACATGGAATTTTGAGATTATCGTGACACACATTTCTCATTTTCATTTTTATTGGTCACTAAACATTATCAAATATAATTAGTTACCTTGATTTGGATTTGTATTAGAAATATTCCCTCAACTATTTTTCTTTTTCACATTTTTATATTGATTTTTTTCCATGTATGTTTGACTTGTGGGTGACTAGCATGTTTATAAATTCGGATGTCTACCCGATGTACCCACCTATAGTTTCACATTTTTGGGTGAAATAAATCCACTATTTTCATAACTCATCAATGAATCCTTTATATATGAATTAATATTATTGATTACACAAATGGAAGTGAGTTTAAAAATGAATTTTGATGAATTGATATGTGTGTGTCACATGGGCTAGGTGAACAATGTGAGCCATGTTATTGAAGTGGCATGTGAGATGCACTTGGGAGAAGTGACATGTGTGAGGCATATGGTAATAATTTTTGAATTTTCAAAATTTATGTCCAAGGATAAACAACCCACGTGAAATGGAATTAACCCATCATTGTCTCAATATATCTTTTACTCAATGATATATTATAATAATTACTTTGGTTCTAATTAAATCTTGTATGCCTATATCCATACTTTCAATGGCTTAGAAAACGATTTATATTTCATATGAATATGTTGATGCATGAACCTATGAGATAATGGATATTTTTATACCACGACATCGCCTATTAAATGACCCACACTTGTGAAACTTGTGAAACATTTGAGGAAGTACCATTTTTATCCTATGTGAGAATAATTACTATTATATAACCTATGAGATAGAATGATGGTATCATCCTTAAGTGTGAGGTACCATGAAAATATTGGCATGTATTTGAGTAAGGAAAATATAACACATTGGGGTATACCTGGAAGTCCATAAAACCATCAATAATTCAACTTTCTAGATTTATATCCTTTTCATTGAGTACCTACATGTTTCTAGATCATGATACTAAGATGGATACCTTTTAAATAAAACATGTTATAAAACATATCATTGAACACTAAGACTAGAATGTCACCATTGATTAGAAATATTACATTAATAATGCAGTATAATGATCTCTATAAATTTAGACTTAAGGCCAACTTTTATCTAATAATTATCCTAGAGAGATTATTCTTTATGAAAATATTTCCCATCACATCCACCATGTTTCAATCCAATATCATGGTTTTAAATTTATAGCATTTTTTATATATATAGTATGTGTTGTCCACCATATCATGATTCTTATATAGAGTAGTGTGCCAGATATTGTTTTATATAAATTGAAGAACTCTTATTTACTAAAATATATTTCTTATGTAACTACAATCATATTTAATTTCATTAACAGAACGACTTCTTAAAATAATTTATGGAATGAATAGAAGATGGATGTATGAAACCGATCAGATCTGAAGTAATTTTCAAAACAATTTGGATATATTTTTAGATTTATCCTTTGAAAATGCTTCATATATTGGTCAAAGACACTACCCATGTTATACTTGGGATTGAAGACCATCATTGAGCCGTGATGAAGTTAGCTACCATATAACCAAATATGGTTTTAAAACAAACTGCTATATGTGGTATCACAATGGGGATAAAATGGAATATCAAAATGATATTGATCCAAATGAGAGAACTAGATTTTAGAATTTGTTATATGACCGGTTTCAATTTATTTTTCATCATGAGAAGCAACAGATGCCAACCCCAGAAGACTTTGATATGAGCACAAAGGATGTGTCTAATAAAAATAATGATATTGATAGGGTGAAAAAATTGAATGATGCTTCCATGACTCAAGAATAACATCAATGGGGTAAAATGAAATGATAGAATTTTTATTCCGAATGATTCAGGGGAAAACCATGTATTGGATTGATAATAATACCATTGATTACATTATTACATTCATGAAGGACTAAATTACAGATGATGAAGATAAACCCTCTAAACACTATATTTCATGTATGTTATTTGAGGATCATGGATTTTCAAAAAACAAAAATAATTATTTCCTAAAATATTACAACTTATTCTATTAGGAAACTACTGATCGAAATGATTGTATAAAATGTGGAACATCCTGATTGAAGCCAAAAGCGAATGGAAGACAATGTCATGTTCCATTGAAGGTAATGTGGAACATTATATTGATCCCCATACCCCAAAATGTTTTCTTGTCTAATGAAATATAAATAATATATTGATGGAATGGTTCCAAGAGAAAGAAGAAAAATGAATAGTAGGATCACCCAGTAGATGTATTTCCATGATAGAGATTTGATGCTCAATATCCTTATTTCATAGCTGACATGCATAATGTGAGGATGGATGTTTCATGTGAGAGTTTTAATCTATTTGGAATGATACATACTTCACATAGTACATAGTTTGTTTTCATAACCATTTATATCGTTCCCCCATGGTTGTGTACGAAAAAACATTTCACTTTCACAAGTATACTCATATATGGCCATTTTGATTTCATAAATGATATAGACATATACATGAAACATTGAATAAAATAGTTGAATCTTTTGTGGGATGTGGGTGTACACACATCTGATGAATGTTCAAAAGATATATTTCATATGTGTGCAACACTCATGTTGAAGATCAATGATATTCCTGCTTATGGAATGATTAAATGATGGAGCATGATTGTAAAACTATCATGCCCTATTTTATGAAGAATAATCAATCTAGAAGACTAAAATATAACTATATTTTTTTAGGGGACATAGATTATTTTTATCAATGAACCATCCATATATAAAAAATCATAGAATATTTACCAATACCATTGGGACTAACAATCCAACTCAGTGTATGTTTGGAACTGATGTGCTTTATGAATTGAATGATTTCAATTTATTATTCAGGAAGGATCGAATAAAATCTAAAAATAGGGAAAATGTCTCTCATGAAATCTGTTAAAATTAGAAGAAGGGGTATCTTCTTTGAGTTTATTTGTTGCTCAAACAATTTTTTACTTTATTTTTTTGATATAATTCACAACGAAAATATTATTTTTTAATTTTTTCTTTTTATTCTCTTAAATTTCATGGGACTGAAATAAGAAGATTTAATATATGAGCAGGACCTGGTGGATTGGGGGATGAGTCCCAAATTGCATCCTTTGTGTATTAGTGAACTTTAATGGATAGTTCCTTGATCTTTTATGTGATTAAACCTATAGACTGAATTTAATTTCTGGACGTACTATAACTTATTATAGTTCCTGATTTATATTCAATAAATTTATAAGAATGGGTCTACAGAAGATAGTTTAAGATGGAATATTTAATGACTCATTATTATCATGTCCTTATGTATGAGTTTATTCCAATAGAAACCATTCATCTTTTTTTTCAATAATGTAAGGTTGTCAGTTCCATTTGTTTAAAGACCTTTGTGCTAATATGTATTCTAAGACTTTCTTTCAAAAAAATGTTTCTATAGAAACCATTAATTCTGTGCAAGTTAGAGAAAATATTTCCTCCTTTATTTTTCACATGCATGTTGCATTTGACTGTGCACCTTCCATCTGAAATACTACTTGGGGGACCTGTAGCTTTCCAGTGGATGTATCCAACTGAATGAAATATGTGGGCATTGAAATCTTATATCTGGAATAGGATTCATCATGATGGTTCTATCATGAACGGTTACATGGATGATGAATGTATCAACTTCAAGTCAATGTGTTTTTATGATCTTATTATGTGAATAAATAGAACAATGAGAAGAAAATAGGAACAAGACGATAAAATTGAACGTATTTTTCCATAACTTCCTCCAATTTGTGGAATTCCATGATGATAAACATCAGAGACATTAATAATTGAAGAGTGCAAGATGGAACATCACATTGTGTTGTTAAAATGTGGTTTCTTTGATAATAATATGATTTATGTAAATTGAACTTTTATATCTTATCTCACACCTTGTGATTTTACATATCTATTAAACAATTTCTAATTTTATCTAATGGGAACATAATGAAATGAAAAATATGAAGCATCATTCTTTATCATTGGTATGGAGAGAGACTTTTATTTGAAAACAGTTTTCTTCTTCGTTGAGATTGAAGATATAAATATTACAATAATTAATAAATAAAATTAATTTGTAATTATGTTTAAAATTCAATTAAATTTTTGATACTATGTTTTCCCACAAACACTGTCTCAGAGGAAATATGATATTTGTCTTTTCGTCCTAATATTGTGGCTCATGAAATTAAATAAATTTTGATCAATGGCTAAATATTTATTATCATTGAATGAGAAAAAGAACATGAGAACACAACATGATGGTGTTATGATAGCTGCTACAATAAACTTTTATGATAGTGCATCAGATAAAATACCTCATCGAGAAGATTTAACTTATTATGATGTTATTAAAATAATAATAATAATGGATTATTACTCTCGTTGTCATGTCATTGTGATGAAATTATAGTGGTCTAAATCGATGATGAGGAAGTGAACATTTATTGATGATTTTGGATTTTGAATTGTTAACAGGACTTTCACTTTTTCTACTGATGATCTATATGTATAGACATCAGGGGAAAACAAGTTTTTATTGTTAATGATCATACTCAACCTAAATTTTCTGTCATTATGGATGTAATTCGAAGACAAATTTTTTGTGATGGTGATGATTGAATTGACACATTCCCCGCTCTCTTTATCCTCATTCTAGTTATTACATAGTATGTCTCTAATAATTCAATTGTTAGAGTTGATTATGAACCTTATGTTGTGGTGGGAATAATATAGAAGCATTTTTTTGTGTTCTGAGTTCTTTTTGTTTAGATTGACTTGATTTTTTGAGGTTTGTTCTATAAAAATTTATTTACAATTTATTACCAATATTTTGAATCGAACTATCCATTTATTTGAATTTTCAATATTTATTGGTTGAAATTTTCTTTGAGTTTAATTTTATAATATTGAATTGAACTGTATTCAAACCAACCAAACCAAAAAAAACCAAAAAATGTTAAATTGTATCAACAAAAATATGAATTTATTTTCAAATATTAAACTATTTGATATGAAAATCAGAATCAATGAAAATAATTACATAACTAAAAAATGACTAAATCACAAAAAATAAAATATGAAGAAAATTAAGTCAAAAAAATAAGTCATGTATCATATTATGTTGGGTTAAATTGTAGTTATCATTTTATAAATACTTCTATATTTTTTTCAATTGAACGAAATGAAACCTATGGAGGAGCATCAAAGAAAAAGGGTGACATACAACAATTGTCGAATAGATAAGATGGGAATTATTCCATTAGTGCATGTTGTTAGTATTATTTCAAATACATATATATAACATATGATTTCATGTGACTAATATTGTTTTAAAATTTTATGCAGTACCCACTACATAGGATCAAGTTATTTTATAAGCATCCTGTTAGTCATCCAAGTACATAGACCGGTGGAATGTGGGGCATACGAGAGCTAGGAGCTATAGTCGGCGTACCCATTTAGAACCTTCCATGTCCATTGAAGTACCATATTCCACATGATATGATTCTATTGTTTCATTAGGGACACAAAAAAAACTAATGCCTCACATAGTCTCAACATGTTTTACATATGAGCCTCCCCACCCACCTTTATCGTATCTCATGAGGATTACCTCTTTTTATCCATAATATGTTGTTTTAAAACCATCCATTCCATCTTATTTACCATCTAAATATTTTTCTTTGAACATCCACATTCCATCTTTGAATAATTATCTAACATATTCTATGCCTTAGGAGGATACATCAGGACCCACTGGACCTCTATAGGGTGAAATTCCATCAGTCCTACTGGATCTAGTAGATCCCATTGAGAAGAATGCAGTAGGTATATTTTAAAACCCTAACAAATGTTTTTACGTTGATTTTTTTTCATTATAATATTTATTGATATAATATTTGGTTTTCTTTTATAAAATATACATCTACTGATAGGAAATTGGGGCATACATGCATACATATGGTGTGGAACCACCACAAATAGTTGAAAGTGCACTACAACAAAGATAACCAAATGATTTAAAAATTGTGTAGCACTATCAGGGTTTTTGGGTGTCAGCTTCAAATTAATATTCCCGCTGGTGAGGGTGAATTACCATCGCATCTAAAAGAATTAGGTGAGATTTAGAGAGGCTATAAGCATGATTTGTATATATGGTGGTGTTCTGGAGTTGGAACAAAGTTAGAGGCTTTACCTATAAAAAATTAGTGTCTGATAGAATAGTTACATAAAATTATTTCTCATAGGATGACTTCCATATTTATGGTATTAATCACATTTAATGTTTTTAAATGAAAATTTTCATATTTTTCATTAACAATATCCTTGTAATCATTAAATTTATTTTGGAATCACCTAGAAAAAATAAAAAAACATTTATTATAAAAAATAACTTAATAATTTTTCGTGTTCTATTATGTCATATCATGAGAGGAATCATTTACAAAATTTGTTCACAATTTTTCATTAGGACTTTCACTCTCTATTCTTTCTTGAATAATTTATTTAATTTCTAAGGTTTTGTTATTCTTTGGCATATGAAATTAATTATTGGTATCCTATTTTCAATTATGATTTCCAAATTAAATGTCATTGTAGAGGCATATATATAATATTGAAGGACGTGTTCCTTGAACAAAATTTTCTTGCTCAATATAGAGAGAAGAATGATGGATGTGTAGTTAATAAACTGAAAAAATAGAAAATTTTATCTTTTACATTATTTATAAAAAAAATTTAAAATATTATTCATAACATAATAATATATTTATATATATAAAAAAAGTTCTTTAGAGGCCCTTCAGGCCCAGGAAATTGATAATTGTTTTCCAAATGACAACGTACATCATGTGTACGGAGATGAGCACCCTAGAATAGTATGCTACCAACCTGGGATGAGTATAGTCTCGATGAGCTATTGGCCCTCTTAAGGTACCAGTTTTAGTTCCACCTTGTTGGAAAAATGAAAATCATGAGTATAATATAATGAAAAAGGGTCACACAGTTGGAATAATGGGTCGATAGAGAAAAAATAGAATTTATGGAACTGACCAAAATATAATGTCTATCATTTCCATCAGAATCTAGTGAAACAAGTTATGAATATATGTTGTTGATGCATTAATTATATAGATCACTAGGGTGTATTACTAGTGGTGGTTGAGATTATGTCGTTTATAGAGGTGATGATGGTGATATAGGGGCTAAGGATGAGGATGATTCCAAGTCCAAGGTAGAGGTTGAGGTAGAGGATGAGGGTGAGGATAAGGATCAGGATCAAGATTGGGATTATGATGGGTATTACGATGGGGACATTGATGATGACGAGTATGTGGCTGATTATGATGATGATTATAGTGATGGTGATGAGCGATAGTATTATTAGTTACATTTTTGAATTTTATTTCTGACATTTTATTTTTGATGATTTGTTATGACTAAATATATGTGTGGTTAGGTAGGTAATAATATGTTTGACTCGATTAGACTAAACACTATATTCTATTAATCATAGCACATTTTAACAATGTATTTTATATATTTTTTTGATAAATTAAATAGGGTGTATGGATATTTAATATATGATTCAACATTCAATATAGAAACCCTTTCCTTTTAAATATAACATTACAAGATTTTATGCATGATTATACATTAGAGTACAAGCCAAGGACCATAATGTATAATTTATTGAATAAAATGTACATAATAAAAAATTATAAAATAATTTATTTAAACTCTATAATGATATCCTATATTCCATTGTACTCATACATATTCTTAGGATAACCTGGTGGTAACATGAACAAGGGGTTGAGCTAAAAGTCCAGTAAGGGAATAGCCATAAGAACAAAACATTATCACATGGGATAGAAGGCATGACATTATGTTATAAAAATGGAATTTAACATATCGAATCATGACATATAAAAATATAATCATATAAAAATGGAGTCATAGTAATGTTGATGTAATAGAAAACATGAATTTAGCATGAGTCATGTCTAACCGCCATGACCATTTAACATGGTAGCACAACCCAAGGCTAACCACCAAGACCTTCACACATAACGTCTCATGAGATTCAAATTTAACCAATGAATTGGAGTAATACATGGGTGCACTCATCTTAAATTTTCTTTCATATTTTTCCCACATAATGAATTATACATGATCAATCTTACAAAAACATAAGGGTTACCCATGGAATGAATTGGGGACCACAATCCTGTCATATATCATAAAAAATGGGCGTATCATAAAAGTCAATATTAAAAAAAATAAAAAATAAATAGAAATTAATAAGTGAATATAGGAATGTATCTTGGTTATTGTTGTCAATTTTATGCAATAATAAGTTATAACCTTATTTAAACAATTTCAACTTAACAACATTTTTGCGCGATTTAAGGAAAATACTATAGAACATTTAAAATCGAAAAGGAAATAATTTTTATTTAAAACTCGAAGTGAATAAAAAGACATTCATAATAAAAATAATTATTTTATAAAAAAATTGTGTCTTAAAATGTAAAGGTGGAGTCACATGAAAATGGGTAAAAATTTTGGAAGTTCCCTTAAAACCAGT
The DNA here is from genome assembly GCA_963277665.1 of Viscum album. Classification (NCBI taxonomy): domain Eukaryota; kingdom Viridiplantae; phylum Streptophyta; class Magnoliopsida; order Santalales; family Viscaceae; genus Viscum; species Viscum album. Next base: position 327,462,620 of record OY728152.1, on the reverse strand, counting down.
TTGGTTATTGGGATATATCGAGGAGGGAATCACTTAAAAGATGGTATATACATGAAAGTTAATGATGGATAGATATTGAAAAAAACATTTGGATAATATAAACAATATTTATTTTATGTACACAAAAGGAAAATACAACTTCATTTAGATAAAAATTATGACAGAGAAACCCAAATGAATATAGGATGTTCGGGTAGAATCCCCTATGGAACATGTGAATGGTATTGGGTGTACTTAGGAGGGATTAATGTGAGATAAAAGAGTTAATAATATTTTATAAATAAAGACGGATGTAGGGGTGAGGTGAAAAATCATCCCCCATCATTAGTAATTACACGTAATAGGGGATAGCAAAGAGGATATTCATGAATAAAAGTGAAATACAGAGGATCCATTACCTTAAGTCTGATGGTGTTATCATTTGATATTAATGACTTGGATAATAAAATTAGGTTTATTAATTAATAACTAATGAACCTATTTTACATTTAAATGATATATTATAACCTTTTTTTTTCATTAATAACCTTTTCATTGGTTGTGATGTTCTATTCTATAGTTCTGTTTGTTGGTTTTTTTCGTTTTAATGATCGGTTCAATTATATTCACATTTGAGCACACATTTATGATGAATGTGTTTATCCAAAATTGAATATATACAAAATTAGTTTTCTTCCATAAAAATTACATGATTAAAACATTCATTTGGTTATTTAGATTGAAGGGAAATCATTATATAAACCATTAATGATAAATGATTGGAAAAACATAATGATTTTGTTCATAATTAATTTGATTTGTATTGTTATTTTACATTGAGTTAAAAAAATGATCTAAAAAATGGTTATTATAAAATAAATATTTAATAGTCTTCTTCACCAATAAAAATTGTTTCATGAATAGAATAGATGATGATAAAAGAAATCGATAAACTATCATCCTTGATCGTTATAAAATACCACATCTTGGACGATGTTTTCATTTTTTTCTTATAAATGAAAGGGAAATGAGAGAAGATAATGAATTATCCCCTTATCAGAACAAAATTCCATTAAATGTATCTTATTTGTGTTATAATACCATATGGTTGAAGGGAGGCAAGAAAAGAAAAAAATGAAAGAAAATATCTTGAAAGAAAATAAATGAATCCGAAAGAGGAATTTACCTCTTCAGTTTATCTCTTTTGAGAACCTCTTAAGGAGAGAGGAAATGGAGTTATGAATATACCAAAGGATGATGGACGTGGGGAGGAGATTTGGGGGTGATTTGGGAAGAATTTAGGGAAGTGTAAAGGCTTGAGAAGAGTGAAGAGAAGGGGTGAGTGTGGGTGGTTTTTATAGTGGACGGGAGGGGGTTTTCTTAATATTTTAATCCGTAGTTTAATAATGTTTCATAAGAGAAGAAATAGTAATGATTTTTGTGAGAAATAATAGTAATATGTGCATGTTAGTTCTGTCCAATATCCATTTACATCATCCATTACTCAAGCAAGATGCATAAATTCAGGTTTTAGTATTTATTATGAATTATCGTATTTCACAATTCATAAAAAATTCACGTATTTTAGAAAAATCCCAAAAATTCACCATAACAATTTTTTAATGTGTAGAATCTAAAAATTAAATAAATTTTACAAAAATAAATTTATAAATAAGTTTAATTTAATTTATATTTAAAATCATAATTTACTTGAAAAATATAGTTTTTAATATTATAACTGATAATATACTGTTTTCAAAAATTACGTAAGGTCTTATAAAAATATTTTAAAACCAGAAGACATACAATTTTTAATATATAAACATTGTTTATGAAAATATATTTTCTGTTAAATTAAATAATTTAATGTAATTATTTATTTATGACTTACAAAAATACCAATTCTCTTGGATGATGTAATATTCATAAGGGTTGTATTACTATTCATAAGGGTAGGTTACCTTTTATAAGGGTATGATACTATTCACCAATTTTTTTCATATCGGACTCCAATCATCTCATTTATCGCAACCGTGTGTGTTATATTTTTGATATTCAAAACCCAGATGTGTAAAAAATATTTTTAAAGGTCACATAATATTTAGTAGTTCATTGTTTTGTGATTTCATGTGATTATATGAAATATTTATTACAAATGATTTTCCATTGATTAAACATTGGGTCATTACATTATTCCCCCTTCATAAATTATTTCCCTCAAAGTTTTCTTTTACAGACTAATCCATAAATAGGTTCGGGTACTTTTCCTTTATTGCCACCTATAGTTCCCATGTTTCTTCTTCATACTTATGATTCCACCACAGTACATTAACAAGGTGATTAGTCTTATTATGTAGAACTTTATCTCTCTAATCCAAGATCTTCAATGGGTGCTCCTTTTAAGAAATATCATTCACTAATTGTACCACCTCTGAAGAAAGTACATGTGAAGAGTCTGGTATGGACATCAATAATAGGGACACGATAAATACATGATGTACATTTTCCATTGCAAGTAGATGTGCTAGTCGATAGGCCAAAACTCTAACATGATCAACAATCTCAAAGGGGATGATATACCTAGGACTTAGCTTTCCTTTATTCCCAAACCTCATGACCTTCATCCGTGGAGATATGTGTAGAAGTACCATGTATCCAACTTTTAAATAAATGTCTAGTTGATTATTGTCTCCATAACTATTATGTCCACTTTCGGTAGCCACGATGTGTTGCTGAATGGTTTTCACCTTCTCCATCGTCACTTCAACCATTTCTTGACCTAGTAGATTATGTTCTCCAGCCTCATCCCAACAAAACTATGTTGTGCACCTTTTCCCCTAAAGGGATTCGTATGGTGCGACTCAGATGATTGAGTGGAAAATATTGTTTTAGTAGAATTATACCCGTAAAAGATGTTGGTCCTACACCAATTTAATGTCCATAGAACATTCTCTCATCCTATATTCTAGTGTCTAAATTGTTTGATCTCATCAGCCATCAATTTGAGGATGATTGGTCGTGCTGAAGTTCAGTTCTTTTCTTAGAACATGTTGGATTCTTTTCCAGAACGTTGAGTTGAATCTCTGATATCTATCAGATATAATAGATAGTTTTACTCCATGAATCCCTACAATATCTTTGATATATATTGATGAAATTTTATCCAATTTTTAGTCCTCTCGAATCGTGATAAAATGAGCTTCCTTTGTAAGATGATCTATAATGACCCATAAAACATTGTTTCCTTTGGATGTCCTTGGATGTCAAGTGAAAAAGACTATGGTGATGTTCTCCCACTTCCATGTTGGTATGGGTAGTGGATACATCATCCCATTATAATTCTATCTTTCATCCTTCACTTGTCGACATACAGGGCACTTTGATGTATACTATGTAATGTCCTTCTTCATGTAGTCCCACCAAAAGTAATCTCAGATATCTCGATACATCTTTGTGATCCCTTGTTTTATATAAAAGGAAAATCTATGTGCAACAGTCATAAGTTCTTTATTTATCTTAGGATTGGATGGAACACATAATTGTCACCCAGATCTTGCAACTCCTTCCTCATCAATCATGAACTTGGTGGATTTCCCATTTCTAAAGGTATCCACCATTTTATAAATTTCCACATCTTTTCTTTGAGAATCATTTATTTTGTCTGTGAGGGATGGTTGGGAGATCATTTGTGAGAGGATTGAAGAAGTTCCTCCCTTAAAGAACTCCATGTCCATCCTATTAAATTATAATAGAATAATTTCCTTTTCAATTCTCAACATTGATTAAGATAACGAATCCTCTCTATGTAGAGAATATGCCACGTTGTTTTCCTTACTGAGATGGAAGTGGATTGAGCAGTCATAATCGTTGATAAGATCTATCATTATATTATGGTTCTTATTAATATCTTTTTTTCTGAATATATATTTGAGAATCACGTGAACATTATATATCTCACATTTCTCCCCATAGAGATAATGCTACCCATTTTTTAACCCAAAGATCACAGGTGCCAACTCCTTATAATGCGTATTATAGATTTTACATTCGATTTTCATCTTCCTTGAGGTTTAGGCTATCACATTATCATTTTGAATCATCATATATATATTATGAACTTCTTTGAAGCATTGCCATACACCATAATTAGTTCTCCTCTTGTTTGTAGAGCGAGTAATGGAATAGTGATTAGCCTTTTTTAACTTCCTAAAATAGTCTTCACATTATTGAGTCTAGAAAATCATTATTCCCTTCCATGTCAGCTTTTTCATTGGGTTTGAAAATCGTGAAATTTTCTTCAAAAATAATTAGTAATACCTGGATAACCCTAGAAATCTACAGACCACCATTACAGATGTTGGACATGGACACCCTTCTATTTCCTTTGTCTTTGATGGGTGAAAGGAAATCCATTTTCATGTGATAACATTTTTCAAGAATGATACTTCATCAATCTAGAACTCACATTTACAGTACTATTCTTATATCTTCACCCTTTTCAAAGACATTAACACAGTAGTCAAATGCTACTCATGTTCCTCCTTCCTCTTAGATTATATCATTATATCATAGAAAAGTCTACCACAAATTTGTCAAGGTAATTTCTAAAGGAGATAATCCATAAATCCATGATGATTCCTGGAGTGTTCGTAGTTCTGAATGGAATCACTGTGAACTAATAGTGTCATTACCTCATTCGAAAGGTAGTTTTGGGAATATCATCCTTCCTCACATTTAATTGGAAATATCCAAACCAAGGGTCCACCTTAATGAAATAACTAGCCCCATGAAGCATATCAAACATGTCATATATCTGTGAATGGGATACATGTTCATTAACGTGATTTTTTGAGCATGAGATAATCAATACAGAGGAACATTGATCTATCCTTATTCTTGATAAAGAGTAGTATAGCACCCCATGGGAAAGCACTCAGGGATATAATACACATCTACATATTCTCATGTGGAAGTTTTTTCATCTCTTCCAGATCTACAGTGGAAATTATATACGGTGCCATTGATATAGGCAGAGATCTAGGAACAAGTTCAATTGACAACTCAACCACTCGATCAAGAGGAATATAATAAAAATCATCAGGGAATACATTAGTGTAATCCATAATGATGGTATTTTCTTCAAACATGAATTCTCTTATGTCTCATTAAATTGAGGTAAACATTATTTCTCATAGGGAATTAATAGCCAGACATGAGACACAGATTCAAAAGGAGATTCATCTTCCTCCTTACCCTTGTACAGAATTAGAGGATGCATCATGATGTGAAGAGTGGTCTCCATTTCTCGACACATGATGTTAGCTTGGTTTAAAAATTTCCAATCGATGACCAAGATAGCATCAAACTCCAATAATTTAAGTATGATGATATTTTCATTGAGGTTCATTCCACAAATGTAAATAACATAAGAGTTATAAATCACAGACACAATAATTTCCCCATTCGCTATTCTCACTGAAAAATCATCCTCCAAATTTCTAGGTGGTTCATGAATATGTCTACTAAATTTAAAATATATAATGGAATGTGTATATCTAGAATAAAAAATTACATTTTCTATTCTTGGATGAATAACTACTATATCTATCACCACATCATAGTCTGGCTCCACCTCAGTAGTTGTGATGGTAGAAGCCCTTCCTTGATGCATTTGATGATTTTATTTATTGCCTCCAACAACATTTGGCTTAAGAAAATTCTACACATTATTCCCATGCACAATAAAATTGTAACGCTACACAACATGTTGAGTTCTACTCTGAACCTTATTTTCTTCTTCCACATTAGTTTGACTCTTCATATCCCAACGACATTTTTTGGCCAGATGTCCCAACAGTCCACATTTGAAGAACTTGGTTCCTTTTAAATAGTTTACAAGATGCTTATTCACATAATTTTTACATGATGGATGGTCGAGCTTCTTTACATCATGGAATTTATTTACAGAACCACCCAAATTATATTCCATTTTCATGTTCCTTTCATCGGGCCCATGATACCACTGATTGTCTCCGATCTCCATTTCAACCTAGAGAGCACAACCGACAATGTCCCCATAACATTTATTGTCTCGAATCACCAAATATTTTCATATACTCGGCTTTAGTCCACTAAAGAAGCAATCCACCTTGATTTCGGTGTTCAAGAAATTTCTAGAGACATGCCTTGTGACGTTTTCTTAATACATTGGATGGACTTATCTTCATTCTGTAAGAGTCTGAGGAACTCTATATCTATCATGAGAAATCGGGTTTGGGGGAAATATTTAATGAAAACAATTCACATGAATTACTCTTAAACAATGGAATCAATTTCCACTTGGGGCTATATATATTCTTGATCAGTGTCCACCACTAATCATCTTCTTAATCAAAAATATAGATTGTCCGCACAACATTCTGTTCATATGAGCACTAGATGATAGATAATATATTTTTAATAGAGGTTATCCAATTTTTTACAAGGATGGGATCAGAAGATCCACTATACATGGGATGCCTTTTCCACAAGATGGATTCAATGGAAATTTTATCTTTCTTTGGAGGAGTAGGGTTCTCCACATGATTCAAGTTAATATTCATAACATGATCCTACTGAGCAAGTACTATCATTATGTTTAGAGCACTCGTTCCTATCATATCAGGCATATCCTTAGGGGAATCACCACATTATCTATCAAATTGATAGCTATCACATGTTCTACTATTTCTGACCATTATCTAACAAACATATTTTGGAATTATAGGGATTTAATACATAGATATTGAGAATAGAAATGAAACTTTTAACAGAAGATGATAAACATGTAAAGGATAAGTATATCTTAACTTGTGATTCCCTATGTATAAATCTAGATTATCCTTGAACTATTTCATTAAAAATATTCTTATGGGATTTTTTGTCCCCTAAATATAGGTTTTTACCATGATTATGAATTTAATAAATCATACCCCTTGGAGTGTCAATCACAGTGTGTATAAAGGACCATTGTCGTGTAGTAGTTCCTATTCAAGTCTTGGTCAATGTAGCGTTTTCAGGTTTTACCCCAAGATATATTTTTTCAGATGCTCCTCAAACTATTTTTATCCATAAATTGATGTATTTTTTTGATAAACCACTTACAAAATACTTACCATAATATAGGGGTTTTTTATAGAACATAGTCTTATCCATAAGATTCTTACTAAAATGATATATTCCCAATCTACCAAAATAACTAGGCCATAATTTGATACCTACTATAGCAACCCTATCATTTCATATAAAACATTACATGAATTTTCACATGATTATACCTTAGAGTACATGCAATTGATCATATATTATAGTTACATCGTTGACTAGGTACATAATCAAATATTATAAAAACAGTTTTTTTAAACTCTTTAATGAGCTCCTATCTTCCTATGTTCTCATACCTCTGCATATGATAACCTAGGGATAACATTAACAAAGGGATGAGATAAAATCCTAGTAATAGAATAACCATATGATAAAAAATTTAGTAAATGGGATAGAAGGAATGACATAATGATATAAAAAAGACTCGTAACATATAGAATCATGACATATAATTATTTAATCAAATAAACAATGAGTCACAACAATGTGGAAGCAACATAAATGATGACCTTAGCTTGTTTCAAGGCTAACGACCAAGACTGTTTCACATGGTAGCACAAGCCAAGTCTAACTGCCAAGACTTTCATGCATAACATCTCATCAGACACAACATTACCCAATGCATTGGAGCTCTATTTGGGATCACCCATCACAAGTGTTCATGAAAATGTTTTCAACATAAGGAACCATACATAATCAATCTTCAATAAACAGAAGGGTTACCCATGGAAAGAATTGGGTAGCACGATCATGTCATAATGCATAGAAAATGACAATATCATAAAAGTGTCCATTAAAGTAAGGGATTGAAATATACATAGACATTCAGATGGTAAAATACGAATTCATCTTGATAATTGAAGTCACATAGAAGCAACAACATGTATGAAAGCTTTTTATGAAATTTTATCATCAAATCATGTTGGTGTGGTTCTATGGAAAATACGATAGGGCATTTAAAAGAAAAAAAGGAATTATAACTCATAAATAACCATATGTAAAAAAATATAGTTTTAATAATAAAAAGGATTATTTTATAAAAAATGGTTTCATTAAAACAAATTGTCTAGTACACTTGAAATTAGGTGGAAACTACGTATGTTCCCTCAAAACGTGTTTGCTTATTGTGATGTATCAACGGGGGAATCACGTAAAAGCATGTATATACCCAAATGAGAATGATTGGTGGATCTTGAACCAAATATTTAGAAAATATAATCAATAATTATATGTTATTCACAAAATTAAAATACAAATTAATTAGTATAAAAACAAAGATAGAGGAACCAGAGGGAATATAAGATGTTTGGGTAGAATCCCTTACGGAATATCATTATGGTATCAAGTGTACATAGTAGGTCTTAATTTGAGAGAAAGGGGTTTATAATGCATTATACATCATGAGTTCAATATGGGGGATGTGAAAAATAATACCCCATCATTAGTAATTACACAGAAATGGGAATATCATAGGGGAGATTCTTGAATAAATGTGAAATAGAAAGGATACCTTACATCAAGTTCGATGGTGTTCTCCACGTGATATGAATTACCCGAATAAAAAAATTGGGTTCATTAATTAATAATTCTGAAACCTATTTTACATTTAAATTATTTATTATAACAGTTATTAGTACATTCACACCTTTTTTATTGGTTATGAGGTTCAATTTCATTGTTCAGCTTTCTTTGTTTCCTTTTATTTAATGATCAGTTTGCTTATATTCATGTTTGTACACACATGTATGATGAAGGTGGTTATCCAGAATTGAAGTTATATAACATTAATTATCATCCTGAATATTACATTATTTTTAAATTCATTTGGATATTTGATGTGAAGTTATATCATTATATAAATCATTAATGTTAAATGATTGGATTGATGTGGAAATTTTTTTATAATTAACTTGTTTTGTATTGTTAATTTAAATAAATTGTGAAAAACGATTATAGAAAAAAACATATGATTAAATACATATTTAATGGGATGTTTTATACATAAAAATTATTTCGTGACTGGAATAGAGAATGGTAATATAAATTGACAACCCATCGTCCTTAAATGTGATTAATTAACACATCTTAGACATTGTTTTCATTTCATTAATATAAAAAAAGGGGAAAAGAGAGATGATAATGAAGTATAACCTTATAATAACAAAATTAAATAAAATATATGTTACTGTAATTATCATACCATTTTAGTGAAGGGAGGTGAGGAATGAAAAGAGAAAAAAAATAACCTAAATGAAAATAAAAGAATCAAAATGAGGGATTTACCTCTTCAGTTTATCTCCTTTGAGATAATCCGAAGTGGAGACGATTTGGTCTTTTTAGGAGACCAAGGGATTCTAGACATAGGGGAGGAGCATGGGGATATATTTGGACATAATTTAGGGAATAAACATGGATTGATAGAGTGAAGAGAAGAGGTGTGTGTGGGTGGTTCTTATAGATGAGGGGAGGCGTGTTTTCCTAATATTTTAATCATTAGTTTATTATTTTTTCCAATGAATAGTAATAGTAATGGTTCTTGTGAAAAAAAGAGTAATATGTGAATGTGAGTTTTAACTAATGACCATTTACATCATATATGAATCAATCCTGATGTAGAAATTATGGTGATAACATTTATTGTGAATTATCATATTTCACTATTCATATATAATTCAGGTATTTTAGAAAAATACAAAAAATTCAACCTTAAATTTTTTCAACAAGTAGAATCAAAAAATGAATTCCATTTTTCCAAAATAGTTTTCATAATATGAATAATTTAATTTTTAATTAAATTCATAATATACTTGAAAACTAAATTTTTTAATATTATAACTGATTTTATATTGATTTTAAAAATTACATAAGGTCTTATAAAATTATATTAAAACTAGAAGACAAAAAAATTAATTTATGAAATACTTTTTGGAAAATATATTTTCTTTTAAATTAATTATTTAATGGGAATTAAATATTTATGACCTACAAAAAGACCAATACTATTACTACGGTCATATTATCCCATTTAAGATTCCTAAATTTTATTTGTACAATCAAGGGTGATGTTACTATTCTATTTAAAGATGTACTATTCAGAAGGGTCACTTTACTATTCATTAGACTATGTTACTATTCATAAGGTATGTTAATACATACTAAAAAATATTATCTTATTAGACACAAATCATCTTACTAATTGCAACTATGTATGTAAGATTTTCAATATTCAAAACACATAAGTGTCAAAATTATGATTAAAAGTAATATAGTACTTAGTATTTAATTGTGTTGTGATTTCATGTGGTTATATGACATATTTATTTGAAAGAAATTTTCATTGATAAAACATTGGGTCATTACATTCAACAGATTGATTAGGTAAATGCTCTTACTTGAATATTTATTTGATTATTCATAAAGGGATTCTATGAATTTTCATTTCTATATGGTATCAAAGATATTTCACATCCCTACCCATCCATAACCATGACACCCTCCCCAACACACCACCCTACCTACCAAAACCATAAATTTCCAATGTCCATCATAGTATCCCCTTATATGTAATCTTCTTATCACCCTCTCCCCTCCAACATGGTTAACTTACAATGATACCCCTCTTGATGTCTTAGAATCTACTGTGTTGTGTGTGACTAACACCATTTTTTGAAACACACCATCTAACTTTTCATTAATCCTTTTTTGGGATTCCCGTTATTTCATACCAATATAAATTATTTATTAGAATTTTAATTTTGTAGTTATTTTAGTATCATTTAGTGCAATGGATAATTCTTACAGTCAAGATGGTATGGATCCAGATGAACATTGGTTGGTAAATCCTCCCTCTTTTATCACATGGGATAACATCCAATTAGGCCAACCTAGTAATAGATATTCTATAAATCCCAACCACAATCCACATCTACTATTTCTATAATCATCTTTTTGAGTCCAATACTATTATTGATCCTACTATAGTTTTTGCACGATAGATCATAGTTCCACGATTTCTTTTTGAGGACATTGTGTTTTGAAATATTACACTACACATGGAATTTCATTGGCAAGTGTCCATAGAGAAATAATTTTACAACATAATGGGAAACACATCAAACACATTTAGGTCTATTAGACTCTCACTGGATTCCCAATAACCATTCAATCTAACCAGAAATCCTTCAGTGAGTCACAAGGACATTATATTTTTAAGTCATCCTAATGCCAAAAGGAATAACCTTTCAACTATTTTTATATCACATGAATTAACAAAAAACTCATATCAAAAAAAAATTCATGAAACAACATTTAATCATTCCAACATAATCTTTTTGAGTGAACCCAATTCCCAAAATAAATTCCCAGAATACTAATCACATGTCCCACAAACATCCACATTCTCAAAAACCATAGTCTTAAAGGTAAAAATATAATGGTAATATGATATCTATAATTCCAATTCATATCCCATAAACCCCAATATAGTATCTACACATAGCCTATATATTATGTCCTCACATAGAACTAGTCATGACCATCTATTTGAAACACCTTATCCAAACCCTTAGTCAACCCCATATCATTGGTTGCATAATCTAAAGAGTTCCCCACCCATAAGGAGTAGTCAAAACCACATCAATGGGTTATATCCTATGTTCTCCTCATATGGATGAATATATTAGCTATCAAAAGTGACAGGAATCAAAAAAAATATTAGGCTACACCTTTGGAAAACGTTTATTTCCATCTGTGAGAAATTATATCAAATAAAAAATGGTCAAAACCATCTACCTCATCCTAAAAAAAAATTTCACCTAACCTATAGTGATTATCATCACCAATTGTTACATTGGACTTTCCCAACACATTTATATATAACAATCATAGCAATCACATAATTAAACAATTTCCATACTAGATATCATCATGAAAAACAAACAATGGATTCATAAATTGCACCTACCTTTCAATAATTGGCTCCACCATACTATTTTACAGATGATAAAACCATATATTGTTTCCTAGTAACCTTTAAAATATTAAGATGATCATAAATGGTCTCACCTATCTCATCCATCTTAAGACTATTTACAACCCACCACATAATACACGTATTAATTTTGGAAAAATCAATGAAACAACTTCCTCGTAATCATAGATAAAAACTCATAGAAGACTAAAATATAATTTTATTTCAAATAGATATAATAAAAAATGCATATGAAAATAAGATAACAGGGCATTAAATTCATAAAAACATTGACACCTCATTTATGCGAGATAAATCATATAATAGTGCACATATAATGTTATAATTTCTCTAAGACACTTATTAATTATAATGATTCCAACATCTTGAAGGAAAAGAGTGGGATCCCTCACTCAGGGCTCAGAATAAAGGGTAATGTTATGTACACTACTATCTCAGCCGAATAGACAACTATAATAGCAAATTTTTAATATCAAAATAAACAAACTTTTTCATTCTCCATGAACTATTCATAGTGTGATATGTATGTTAATTCCAGGGGTCATTAGGACTATAACCGCATATTTATAACTATTTCATTCAATGGAATTATGTTTCACAATGTGAATTGATATTGACCATCATGACTATCCCAAAACTCATCCTTGTACAATATCGAACCTCAATTCTTTTAAATCCTTGAAAAATACAAGTTCATTTACATATCCCTAACATACAATAGCTAATTACAATGTTATTTTCCCTATACACAGACCAAAACCCTTCTCCATTTCAGGTGCCCTATATTTATTTTCCTAAAATATGACATGATATTGAATGCCAATTTATCATTCACACATTCCAAAAAATACCCTAATATATCAATATAATTAATCGATATATTTTGTGAACTCTCCCCATAGGAATTACCTACAAGATAACATCCCAACCCATGGTATCAATATCCTAGTGGTTCCACACAAACTATCATCCCATAACACCCATATTAGAACAATCATACAACATCATTTCCTACATGCCATCATATTCTTATTTCATTATCACACAACACATGATTCCCATAAAATGCCACATCACACTCAATGATCATTAAAGTCCTACATCACTTCATATTCCCATATATAAACCACATTTGACAATTCACCTATCACCCCCCATGCTCCAATTTAAAAAATAAATAATTAAAAACCATAGTGATATGCTAAAAATGTATCTATAATAATAATTGATTCTCTAAATGGTTTTTGGTCTCCCTACATTTAGATCTAGTATCATGGGAAACCATTTTGATCTAGTCTCATTCTCAATTTCCAAATGTGAGTGGTCTCTCACCATCAGGGTGATGATGATAGATCCCTTCATCCATAAATTCAGGGATGGTTTCTTCAATCCCTCCTTGAGTAAGAATTCTACTCAATTTCGTTTCAACCCTTCATTTAAATACATCTATAAAATTCATTACCTACCATCAGGATCCTATTATAAAACATCATTCATTTGTAGTAAATACTAAACTTATTTGTAAAAACAATATACACAATATGGATATATAATGCTCAAATGGGAAGTAAAATATTTCTTCTCCCCATGAAATGATACTTTTTCATGATATTTTTTAAAAAATAAGATTTAACTATGTCATGGTGTAGTAGATAACACACTATAGTAGATAATAACAAAGATTTCAGCTCAGAAATGAAAATTTTGGAGAGGGTTTCTGGGAACCAAAAATGACATCGACTACTCCATGATAAAATTTCTACAACCTTTTTGAGTAAAGAATTTTTTTGATATTTCTTCAAAAAAGAAATTGAAATGGGTTAGTTGTAAGAATGGATATCATTATAAGATTGAAATGGTAAATAAAATATTGTGGTAAATTACATGGTTGGATCGGTCTCCTCTTTTTATGTGCTATTTTTATGCACTATTATAGGTTTTTTTGTGTTGTTTTACGTGTTGTATGCCAGTTTATTAAATGGAGGGGATTCTTGATGGTTTCTTTGAAAATTATTATAAATACCACATACTAATAGTTATAAACCATTGGTATAATGTTGAACAACAAATACATACCAATTGATTTCAAAACCCATTGTTAAAACACTATACCAACAATTTAGAAAACATTGGTAAACTGTTTAATTATGTTATATACCAATAGATTATTAACAGTTGGTAAAAATATATACCCAGGGTTATTCAGAAACCTTTTGTTTACTAAAATTTACACTATCCTATACCAATATTTTGGGAATAAGCATTGGTATATGCTTATCCCAATTCCATACAACCCAACAGTTTCGTAAACCATTCGTATAGGGTATACAATTGAGTTTCATGCCTATACAAGTAGTTTGAAACCATTTTATAGACTTCTTTACATGCAGTACATATACATTTTAAAAAACATCTTTATTTACATAAATATAAATTAAATATTATACATTCCAAGTTTTAATTTCCAAAATATTAAATATGAATTGAAACAACAATAAATAACTCACTCAAAAATTAAATGATAAAAAGACTCCAATTTACAAAATCATACATGCATCAATACATATTAAATAAATAAATCATACCCACAAACATGAATTTATATGAATCACAAATTAAATAAATAATAACTACAATTAAAGAAATAAACTTTTAAATAGAAAATTTACCTTCTTAGAAGAATAAAATTTACGTTGAGAGATAAATTCTGGATGGCATCGCAAAAAAAAATCAGAGGAGAAGAAGGCTATTTGATTAGGTATTTTTGTATAAAAACCCACAAGGATAATGTGTGAACCTCATTCAGGCATATTTCATCCAATTGTTAAAGGATGCATGAATGTGGTTCACACATATCGGGTTGTCAAGATAGATGTGTGAACCACATTCTCCCATCTCCCTCGGATCAGAGATGCATGAATGGGGTTAACGCATCTCAGATCACATTTTAAAAAAAATTGTATCTTATCCATACTAAACAAAAAAAATTCAAAACACCATTTAAAAAATAATCCTCATGAACTTCAATGATGATACTATGGCTATATGGTGTAGTAGACAATGGATCTTGAACCAATAGAGTTGGTGTTACATTGTGTTCAAGACACTGTTGTTTCCAATATATCTAAAATAAAGAAGAAGGCTACAATATATCCCGCTAATATTGCATCATAGTAAGCTTTGATGAAAGGAATATACGAAATAGCTTCATCGTAGGGTCCTCATTTGTTGTGGCTACACTAAAAATGGTAAAATAATTTTTTTATCTTTAGGAGAGGCTACACTATATCTTTCTTCACTACACCATGGACATGCATGGACATGAAACTAGAAGCCCATAAAAAGCCACATGGAAAGGACTTGTGTCATAGGATTCTCAATCATTTATATTTCAGAACGTGGTTCATTTTATTTATCTATAGAATCATTCAAACAGTGGTGAAAAAAATAAAATGTATGTGGAGGACTATCCTAAGGAATAGGAGTGTGAAAAAATCCACGCAAAAAAGAGGGAAAAAAGTTTAATGGAATAGATTTTATGAATATAAAACAATGTCTATGACTCGGCCAATCACTACTCCCTCTCTTAAAGATAATGAGATAAATTTAATGCATTTTTTTGGATTAGATAAGAAAAATTCAAATAGAATAAAATAGAGTGAGAGGAATTTTTCAAAATGAAACGAAACCCAAGGATTCCTATAAATAGAGGAATTTTACTATTGTGAGATGAAAATCTAATCTCAAAGGGATCCAAAGAATATATTTACTAATCCAAAAGAGGTTCCACTATGACTAACTTAGGAAACTGACTTAGGAGTAAAATGGGAGATCTACAATTGGAATCTGAAGAAATAGTGCAGGATAAAGGGTTGTCATCAACAACAATTATATATAATTAGGACATTCATTTTCGAATTTTTTCTGGGTTATCTTGAATTCATATAGTAGTGAGAGAGTAATGCTAATGTGATTTAATTTTTTTATAACAACATTAATTTATATCTAATGTTCTATTCCATTTCCATATATACTTTTCGTATTCATGTTGGGTGTGATATTACCCATGAATAAATAGGTAGTAAATGGAAGGGTGAGTTTGATAAATGGAATATGGTCATAAAAGATAATATTTTAATTAGTGTCGCTTTGATTTCAATCAATCATTACCCTTCTATTGTCAAGGGAGAGTTATTAAATTTAGGGGAAGAACCTAAATGTGGAAAAGGTAAGTTGGAAGAAGGATCCGACCTTAAATTTGACTTATATATTAATATTAAGCATAATGAAGTTAAATTGGTTGATTCCAACCGTGAAAGTAGAGTCAAATGATTAATGTAGTTCAAGTTGAGGCAATGAAGTAACATAAGTTACCCACATAATTCTTACGGCTATGGAATTTGATGTAAATTTATGAAATGAATCATTGATATCAACTCCCTCTGTCCTTTTTCATTTTTTTGTAAGTGTATACACACCTCTTATATTATTATGGCACATTTCCGTTTTAGGATTATTATGAAAATTGTTGAAACTATTGAAACCTTGTAACTCTTTTCTTCAAGAGATTGACCTTATCTTACCTATATTATATGTTTTAGTACTTTATTCTATTGAATGTCTATAAATTTGTATTTTTACATACCCAATATAATTAATGAAGCATTCAAGTGATGTTATAATTTTCATGCATGCATGTTTTTATTTTCAATTAAATTCAGTTAATACATATATTCGTTTATCATATTGAATGATTTATGTTACATAGTTTTTCCTTGAAAAATTAATTTCAAAATATTATGATTATTAAATTTGGAATTAATGGGGTTTTCTTACCCCATTGATGGATCACGTGTAAAGGTAACATCTAGTTCATAGAATGGTAAACATGGATCATGTGAGATTATGTTTAGATTATGTAATGTTAAAGGAAAGACTCATGTAATGGTAAGTTTGGATCATACTTGGGTAATATTCGATCGTATAAAGCTATTGTCTAGAAAATATAAGGGTAACACCTAGCTCACATGATTTTATTTCCCTACCGATAATAAGTGTATGATATTCCATGAATCATTTTGATGAAAAATCACATAGAGACTCATATCCAACCCATCTATGACTCATATATCAACTCAGTTCTCTCTTGAATATGGTCAATCTATGTGACTAGCATCCCACTTTTACTACCTCTAATGATGATTCCCCATATTTAATTATGAATTCACCGCATGCCCATCCTTGATCATTCAGTTTGATGTGATAATTTCATTATAGTTTTATTCTCATGCATCATTGGTTCATGAGAGTAAAGTGTTGAGGAGTAAAGGATTATATGGCCTAAGGTAGATAGAGTGTATCCCACAAGTGATATTACCCATGGTTATATAGGTCTGGTGAAGTGACAACATCTTTAACATTTCCAAACGTGATCTAGGTTTCAATTTAGATTATTAGATATTTTCCATCATTCGCTACAATGTATTTTAGCATGAAGTAACATGTCAAAATACAGAGATCAATTTGAGCTTCTTCATGGTTCTGGAATTAGAACCTAGAGATTTAAGAATTTAATTTCACTTTATTAATTTTTTTTCTTTCTACTTATATGATTTTTTTCTTTTATCCATGTCTGTAGTGTGAGTCCATCCAAAATGTTAAATTACTATTTTTCCATTATAGATTTCATCATTATTGTATGTTTTAGATTGATCTAATCCTTATATAATTTTGACCTTTTTTTATTGATACTTTATAAGAATTATTAAATAAGTGGGGTGGGATTTAAACCTTTTTAAAATTTGTTTACGATCATTTTTAGGATTTTTATGTAAATTATGCATAATACATTATTTATATTTTTTTTATTTTTATGGTATTTTTAGGGTATTAAATAGATCTTTAAATTTTTTCCAACCAAGTAAAAATCCATTCTAGTTTTGAGGATTTCATTGATTGTGATGTTTTAGTTTTTAAATTATTACTTAGTGGGTCAACCATTATTTTCATGAATTTTCACTTCTATTAATAATATATATATGATTTTCCATTCCATGAATTGACACCCAATATTTTTAATCTAAAAACCAAGTGAAATTATATGTCTTTGTTGCATATTCTTCAATATAATCACTTTCCTTAGTTTATGGTGTCTTGTTAAGAAATTTACACTTGTTTTGGTTCATTTTTATAGAAATAATAATGAAGTGTACTATATTTCCAATAGAGGTCATCATTAATTCTGAAAAATGTCATTTTATAATTATCTTCTATATTAGGCCACTTTATAATTTGAACTTGAATTCAATAAATAATAAGAAATAACTATTACGTAAGATGCATTTCAAGCCAATTACATCCCTAACACCATACTCATATGTATATTTCTTTTTATATTATCATAACGTCTGGGGGAGAGGTTGATTTGATATAAATTATAGGAAGATTTAATTTTTTAGTTGAGTAATGGGTATTTCCAACCTGTTTTGCGTAATTGGGTTTAAAAACCAAAATCATCTTTATAATGCATATTTTCCATATTTTTCCCCAAATAACGAAATGTATATAAATAATAAATAAAAGAGAATGGAATAAAATGAACAACGCATTCAAAAATGGAAAGAATGATTAAAAGAGGACATTATATTAATTTTTTACACTCTTGTGGATATTGTCCAAAAAAAGAACAAATGGGAAAAATGAGTCTGGAGTGATACATTTTCTAAGTGTATGAGTTAATATATTCATTATTTAACACCTTTTGAATATTAAATTTTAATGTTCTTATGATATTAGAAACTCCTCTTTGAAATCATTGTTTTAAACATAAAATCCTACCACCCTTAACCTCATAACTACTAGGTCTCATGCATCATTAAAATGACACTAGTCTCTAATATAAGGTGACATGGTACTTTAGAAAGCATATAGTAATATCAAAGGAACTCCGAGAATGACCATAACTCAACGTTAAATGTGTTTGGCATAAATATGGATTCTTTTAATTTGAGGTAGTTCAAGTAGTGACATGGGAAGGATTTTAAAGAATAAATAAATGTGTAAAATTTAATGTCATGTGAGAGTAATTATAAATCATGCAATATATTTTCAAATATAGAAGAATTATTCTTTTCAATACTTTGGTGTGAGTTATTTTTGTTTGGAATGAAATCATTTTTGTTAGTTTTAATTATTTGTAAATCTAGGAAGTCCAATAGTTTCTATGTGGGGGAGTTATGAAAACTATAATTTTCAATATTATAATGGTTTTTTAAAATAAAAACCCCTAGAATTAATAAAAAACCATATAAATTATCTCATTATTTATACGTGATTTAATTTTTAATTTTTTAAATTAAATGAATATTTTTTTTATTTTTTTATTTTTATTAATTAATTTTAAAGATATAAATTGAATTTTAGATTCTATTTTAAATGGTTAAAATTATTATATTCAATTTTTTTAATTTAATTTTATATATTTAGAAATAATTGAACAATCCTTAACAAATTTTAATATTTTTCTAGGTTATTGGAAATATCCATATGATTTAGATTACTGAGGGGAAATAGAAAAGTCCAATCAATGATATTTTTATGTTAAATTTTTATGAATAATTTTTGAAGAATATGTTATATATTTCCTATCGAACAATAGAAACATAACATTTTATGCTTGGGAAATCTAGTATATTCAATATAAGATATTGATACTTTGGATATATTTCCCCCAGGAAAATCTTATGTAATATTTTAGAGACTGTTAAATATAAGGAAGCACAATATGTAATATAGATTCTATCACTAAATGTTCATATAAAATATATTGAAGTTTGAAAATTCTATTGTAGTTAGATACTATTGAGATGTGTAACATAATTTTCCAAATATATAAGTGTCGTGTTTCTGAATAATACATTGTTGGGCCAACGAAACCATAATTAAATACTCAAGGAGGAATTAACCAGCAAAAATATCTCATAGAGGGTCTTCACAATGCGTCAAAGACATAATGTTATTTCATCCCCCAGCTCAATACAACATTTTACCTCCAAAGAAACCTCATGACCTAATAGAATATACATTTTCACAAAAATGTAATCATTGTTGTAATGATATATTTTTAGACAATAATTCCACCTCAACCAGTCAATATAATTCAATCATTCTTTCTAATTGTTTCTCAATAAAAAACAATATAATTCATTCTCCACTTAATTCTACCTCACATTTCATCACTATATGTCATCCACCCTCTAATGTATTCTCAATCCCATACGTGAGAGTGGATTTACACTTCAATATACCCTCTGGAGCCACTGTTGGACTACACTGACAATTCAGAATAGCCACACCCATTCTACCTCCCAAAAGTTTTTTTAAAATTTAAAAATATAATGTTTAGAAATAGTGGATCTTTAAAATTATCTAAAATATTAATTAAACATAAAATAAAGTCATTAGCTAAAATATATATGTCATAACATTCATACTCATTAAATAAATTATGTACTCAAAATTTTGTACATTGATAAACATGTAGGGATATTTTCCCTCATTGAATCTTTATGATCTCAGGTATCTCATAAAATCATATAGTTCCAATATAAAAGTTTAACTAAGATAATTAACTTATTATGAAACACTTTTTCTTTATTATTATGAATCTGAATTTTTATTTCCTCATACAAGAGATTATCTTTTAACTGTATCACCTCATGGAACAAAACATGAGCTATGTCAGGTACATATTTATTTAACAATGAAAAATGAAACATGTAATGTACATGATAAAACATCAAGGGTAGGGAAGATCAATATTATATTAATAATACTTTCTCTATAATTTCATACCAATCAGTAAACCTCATGCTTAATTTCTCTTTCTTACCAAGATGCACCACACCAATCTGTGACGATATTTTATGGAAAAGATGTTCTCCTACATCAAAAGAATGACCCTTCCTCCAATTATCTACATATCTATTTTCCATGCTCTATGATTCCCTCATTTTATTCATAATCAACAAAACATTTTCAACCATCTCTTCCACCAATTACTTTTCCAACACATTTATCACCTCGACTACATCCCATAAATATATATCCCAAAATGATTTCCATATAGGGATATTTCTCACTCATAGCCTCTTCAGGATCCCATGTTGCTTTTAAAATCATATAGTTCCCCAATAAAATATTAACCAGATGAATTAACTAATTATACAACATTTTTTCTTTCTGATATGGAATCTATGTTGGTCTTTCCTTATAAGAGATATTATCTTGTTACTATATCACATCATGGATCAAAACATGATATACATCAGATATATATTTCATTAAAAATGTAACAGGAAACATGTTATGTACTTTAGATAATCTCATGGGTAATCCTCCTCAATATTATATTAATCACACTCTCTCTATAATTTTATATAGACTAGTAAACCACATTCTTAATTGCACTTTTTTACTAAAATTCTCCACAACATTCCATGACGATATTTAAGGGAATGATGATTTCATATATCAAAATAATTATCCTGCCCCCAATTATCTATATATCTATTTTTTCCTTTATGCCTCCCTCATATGGTATAGAGTCATTCTCACCTTATCAACTTTCTCTCCCACCAATTACTTTTCTAAAACTCTTCCAACCTCGACTTCATCCCAAAAAGATAGGGCCAGGAAGTTCTTTTTATATAATTCCTCAAATGGCTCCATAATTACGATAGAATGAAAAATTTTATTTTAATAATAATCTAATCATGGGAGGTGTTTTTCCCATCCCCCAAGATAATCTACTGATTATTCCAAAATAATATTCTCTAAATTATGAATTATTCATTCAAATTGCCTATTGGATTATAGACAAATAATTATAGAATAATGAAAATTAGTACCAAAAAACATCTAAAAAATCTTCAATTTTTTTTGTAAATCATGGATTATAATATGATAAAATGGAGAGAGGAACTCCATTTGCCCTTAAGATAACCTTAAGAAAAAATTTATAATTTTCATACAAAGACATATCATCTAAAATATGATGAAAATGAGGAAACCTTGTCAAATGGTAAACAGTATAAAAATCATTACTAACATGATGTGTATTTATTTATATCACAATGAAAGGTAAAACCCCTTTATTTAATGAATTATTTTTTAAAATCAATTTAATTCTTTGATATATTATGTTATAGGTAACACTGAGTATAAACAAAAGGTGACATGCTATTTAAATGTTATTATTTTATTTGATAATTATCCCCCAACCATTAGAATGGGGAGTGTGAAAAGGATTAAAAAAAGTCTGAAAATAAATGGTATATAGACATATATATAATAAATCCTTTCATTAGAAACATTAAAAAACAAAAAATTCATAGTAAAAGAAATAATTTAGTGAAAAAACTATTTTTTGTGCACAGACACGTTTTCTCTCAATAAATAAAAAACATAACTTTTATTGAATTATTTTAATTATATATATATATTATATATTCAAAATAAAATTATAACATTCATCTTAGGTGTTTTACAGTTATGAGATAAGAATAAATCCAATTTTAAGTTTAAAAATGTTTTTAATGATGTTATATAGCATTGTGTGCACTTATTTTTAAAATAAAATTTGGAAATGTTAGAATTTTTATTTGAAAATGGAGCTTAATTTTTTATAAATTAATGTCTAATTATGGTAGAGGGAATTTTATAATTTTTGTAAAAAAGATAAATTCTGCACTGAATTGGTAAAAATACTGATTTTTTTTCAATAATTTTATTTTTAGTTGATCTATTTAAAAACCTAAAATTTGATTAGAGATGATTTTAAAAGAAAAATTAGTTTATATATATTATTATTAATACAATTTAGTTCGTTTTAAGCAATTTTATGCAGAAGTTTGATATGAAATCATTTTAGACTTGTTCGAACTTTTTCTTTATAAAACTGCTTTTTCGCGGGATCTACCTGTTATATTATAAATTAATTTATTCCACTTATATAAATAAAATTTGTAATAATTAATTATATAGTATGAACCGGAATAATTAATATCAGCTAAAATGTCAACATAATTTTTTACTATAATTAATAGCAAACAAATTCATAGTTATGGTAAAAACGTGTTTTCCATGTGGTTAAACTAAAAAAATAAGGGCAAAAAATGACCCAAACTATTTATAATTACAATTATATAGTAATAGTTTGACCATTTATTTTATAATTTTTTTTATAATGGACTATTTCAATCCTTTTTTTCATCTAAAAAATGTGATTATAAGTATTTATTTCCAAAACATCTATCTGTGTCCTCGCCCCCAATTATAAAAGAAAACCCCCACTTCTCTTCTATTCACACTCCCAATGAATTTATTTTGAAAAATAATTACACAAATAACTACATCACTTATATACCCATGACAAAGATCCTATTATTTTAGAAAAATCTATCCTATGAAGGCTTTTCAGGATAACATAGGGAGGATGTCTGAAGAAGGTGTATCATTTTTAAACAAGCATTTCTATTTTATTTCTTCTTAAACCAATTTCAAATATTATTAAACAATGATAATATAGAAAAAATATTATATTAAATATATTAATATGTTATTATGTAATTTTCATGGACAATAACCTTCTTAACATTCCTTAAATCTGAAATAAACAAGTCAATTCTGTGTGTGGCACACTACCACCTCACAAACTGATGAAATTCATTTTCCATCACAGCCTCTCCCAAATTGATGTCATGATTTATAATATATATATATATATGTATGTATGTATTATATTTATGAATTAAATATTATTATATAATTATAATGTAACATATTACTTCTTAATTTCCATTATATTTAAATATAGTAACATCGTTCATTTGTACGAAGGACTACCACCTCTTGAACTGATGTGATTAGTTTATCAAATACAATTTACATGGATTGAAATATATATAATTGAATAAAATAACGTGATATATATATCAAATAATAATTATTCTTTAATGATTAATTAGTATTTAATTTTATTTTTTCTATCCATCAATAAATGGAAATAGTGTCCATGTATACATAAGGCCTAGAGTCTCCATGATCCTTGTATTTTATCATTCAACATTTGACTACAATGAAGGGTTTTAAATTTATTTATAATGAAAATATATTATATTAATACCCTGATTAAAATTATTCAGATGATTTAATAATGTTAAAATTACAATGAGCCACTACTGAATTACAACATACAAGCTAAAACATAGAAGTTATTATCTAAAACATTTATTTTAAAAAATAATTATTAATAAAAAAATTATATATTTATTTAAGTAAATAATATATGGTATTATATATATGACTATGTATTTTTAATAGATGTATAATTAACCAATATTTATTATACAGGTGGTTTGAATGTGTATGATGGATTTTGAGACTAGAGATAAGAGATTTTTGTCTGAAATTTCATTATTTTAGGATATATGTTCTGTTTTTCACTAATATTATTTTATGAGTTGTATATTCCATCTCATTGACTTTCTAAATAATGAAATTATTTTCATTCATGATATATATATATATATATATATTAATTTTATACTTTCAAAGGGATTGGGATTCATATTTTACCAACGCAATAATGATTTCTTATTTCAATCTCATTGTTTATTGATATATTTTATGATTATGTTTCTAGTGATAATATATTATGATCTATTTATTAATAAACTCGTGAATTTCATATAATATGATTCAATATTTAGATTATTTTTCTTCGTTCATTTTCTTTGCTTTATGAACACAATAAATAAAAAATATATTTTTAATAAAAATCGATTTATTTCTCACATCAGTCGAAAATGATTTTTCTACAATGTCCGTATTTTATAAAAAAATTTAGGAATATTATTAATATTATTCATTAAAATTTTATTGAAAATTTTGTTATGTTTTAAATTATAAAAAATGGGATAAAAGGAATCTTCTTATCATTTTCCAAAAAATGATCTATTGACATTTATAAAAAATGTTAAAGGAATATTTATTAACTTGTATGAAATAACCAAATTTTGTACTATCTTGAAAAATCATTCCATTGAAGATTTCATTATAATTTTCTTAGTGTATTTTCAAATAAAATTTTTCTAGAAATGTTTTATAAATTTTTATTTCTTAAAAAATTATATTTCAAAGTAGAATTCTTATTTTATTCATGAAATTTTCCAAGTCATCTTTAAAAATAATTTTCCATCAAAGATCACATCCTATGAAATTACACATGATTTACTCGGGATATGATCCAAGGATTTAATTATTAATATTTCAATGAATGTTTTATATTTATAATGAAAATAAGTTTATGAATCAAATTTATTTTCTGTGGGTTATAACATGATGAAATTATTAGAATATATGCTTATTTTCCCTCTAATTAAGTTATAATAAAATCAGGAAATTTTTATGAAACCCATTCATTTTTATAGGTTCTAATATGATGCGTTTTTTGAAATCATATGGAAACCCAATACATGTTTTTTATTATGTGATGGTTTAGAATTATATATATAACCAATTTATTAGGTGAAGACATATATTCCATTAGATAATAATGATTATAATGGGGAGTGAAACCAGTTTTGAAAGGGAATTTTTTCCAATATTATAGTCTTGAGAGTGAGCCCTAAATACTAAGATGGTTTGGGGAGTGAATATATTCTATTATGATAGACATGGAAAAGAAAATTGAATACTATAGTTATTATGTTATATTATTATTCTTATTCTATAATTTCATGTCTTATGGTAATGTAATTCTCTCATGGATTATGTTCTCTAATTCCTTAATGATTCATTCCTTATAAACTACAAATATTTTTTTACTTGCCTCAAGATTATGATCATTGATATATAGGGTTGTTTTTAAGTGTTATGATAATGTTCTCATGAATCTATTATCATGTTATATTTATGTATCTCCCTTGTTTACCAATAATTATCTTCTCAGATCAGTTATTCTCATGCATTTTATTTAAGGGTTTTCATTACATATATGCATATAGTCCGTTAAAAATTTTGTATAAATATGTGAATATTGTTTTTTTCATTCTTACATAATTTCATATATATTTGGTAGTATTACCATATGTTTATACATCATTAAACACCCTTTGGGGATTATGATAACATCCCCTATGTACTATTGAATGGTGGATACATGCAAAAAGGGTATATTTGTAAACTGTATTTAAATAATATGATAAAAATTGTATGCGTATATATAATGTTAAAATATAGACAACTATATAATTTAATGGAAAAATCAAATTATCTATTTTAATGTCTATTTTTATTATAAAAATCTTAAATAAAATGCATGATATCTAACTAAATACGCACATTAATTGCAACACCTATTTTGAAATATTAAACTGTATGAACAATTTCATATTTTTTAAGATTGAGATATAGTTGTAGTTGGAGAACATAGAGTGGAAGATAAAATTTATTCAAATATTTTTAATCTATAATAATTTCTTTAAACTTAATTTGAACAATTTTGAAATTTTAAATTGTATTCACATATGCATAATTGATGTTGGAGTTCATAATGTTTGCATAGTTGAAGTTGGAGCTCATACCATGGAATATAACAAACGTATGCATATATGAATGAGAACAACACCATAATATGGATATGAATACATTGATGGGATTATGGTTGGTTTTATAGGGAATCAAGAGGTGATCAAAATGGAAAATTATTATCACTCCAAAAGAGATTTTGGTTAGGTATGGGAAGGAGCGAGTGTTGGATCTTTAGTATGTTTGAGAGATTCATCTCCGGTGGGGTGTTGTTTGAGGTGGAAAGAACATGTGATGGTTATTGACAAAAACTTCTTTAATGTGCTGTGGGGTCATTTAATTAGTGGTGACAACACTCCGCTTCAGATGTTCATCTAGATTTCTATCATTGTTGCTCACATGGCATCGATAGTGATTTTGAGCGCTCGTGTCTGTGGGCTGGGTTTTCAAGGAGAAACCCATTAATATAAGATAATAAAAATATTCAAATATTAATGAAAACTAATATGAATTAAAATAATTAATGACACAAATAATATTACTTACTTCTACCAGATGGCATGTAATAATACTTGAAATGTACTCCAACATCAAGAAAATAAGCATCGTGTTTCGATCTTCTCTAAAAATAACATGTCCTATAACAAGTCATAGAATGTTTACACTAAAATGAGATTATAATGCCCCATCCTTAAACCATACTTAATCTTGAGTTATTACAAGATTACACTTTGAGGATCTTTTCAGGTTTAGAGTTTTAGAGAATTAGATCATAAAACATGCATTACATTCCACATTTACACAAAGAGGTTACATAAAAGATAGTATTCATTTTTCCCATCAACGGAAACATATTTAAAAATAAAGCAAGGATTATTTTCTTGAAACTTCTTTGAAACTATCATCATATCATGTACCTTTCCCTTAACCTGTGAAAAAACATTCCAAAAAAACTTGGGATGAGCATAAAAAGCTCAGTAAGGGTTATAAAAAATATATATAAAGGAAACATGAGTTCATATATAAATAATAATGAAATCATAATTTACCCATAAAATATAGGCACTTTAACAGACCTCGTCAAATCATGAAAAAATCATAGAAATCATAAGACATAAAAGGTAACATGAGGCATTCATAACATTCTTATGTAGGGAGTAACCCTCTTGGTTACGTTTAGAATACCCACCACATTATATTCCCTATATCTCTTCGGAAAAACCTCAATGCATTGGAGAGATATATCGGGCTCACCCACCCTTAGTTTATCACGGAACCACCCATCTTCATAACAATGCCTAAGAACCATAACATAATCTTATCACATAAAACATGCATAAAGGAAACATAACATTTCCACCTTTCAATAACAAGATATCAATACAACACATTGATATCAAAAAATTATGAAAAACATTTTCAATAAAAAAATAAAAGAAAAATAAATCATGGTATTTATTTTGCTTTTAAAAAGAAGGTATGGCTTGTAGTGGAAGCCGAAACTCAAATAATCGTCACGGTGGCGGAGAAGTCATTGTCGCCGCATACGTATGACAAAAACATTTCCTTTTGTCGTTTAGTAAATGCTTCGTATAAAAAAGATTCCTTCTGAATAAACGTAAAAGTCAAAGGGTTTTATACACCGTATGAAAGAAAGTTGTGTATAAAACAGAATATTCCTCAATGACAGGAGATTGAGACGAAGTCCCATACAAAGACAGTATCCTTGGATTAAGGATAAATCAGTTTCATAATTATGTGTGAAAAATGAATACATGAAATATAAGTGGGTATTAAGTGTAAAACTATCAGATGAAATTCACACAGAATCATATAACAACATATTCAAGGTGTACATGTTTATCCCAAAGAATCAAAATTGGGTTATGAAGTTCCCTTGCAAAAATTTGACAGCCTAAAGGCGTCACTTCCAAATTCAGAAAAGGAGTTGATGAGAGATAAAAGGGTATCTCATCACTTGGACATAAAATTTAAATCAATAAGGATATAGGAGAACATATCCCAACATAATAGTATGTGAATTAAAATACATAACAAAAGAAGTCTTTTAAAAAGAGGATGGTGAAATGTTCCCTTACCGACATGGGTATCTTTCGAGACATGCACCTCGTGAAAGAAGGAAAATACAACATTGATGTAAATACTCATAAATGAAAGTATATTACAAAATGAGTTAAATAATAGGCAGTACATACACCACTCAAAGGAAATTGTGGCAAATGTAGCATAAATCTCATGGGAATAAAAGTGAGATGAAAAATCCCTTATGAAAACCTGGCAGCCTAATGTTGCCACTTAAAACTTCCAAAAATTGATTGATGAGATCAAATAGGGTCTCTCATCATATTAACATAAAGTTTACAGAAACAGGAATATAAAGGAACATCCCCCAACATAACAAAGAGGAGCTTAAATGAAGTGACATAAAGGAGAGTACGTGAAAAGAAAGAGAGAGGATAGATCTCTTACGAAAATTCGGCAGCCTAACGGCGCCACTCAAAACATCTAAAATGGATTGATGAGAGAGAATAGGGTCTCTAATCATATGAACATAAAAATTATTGTAAAACGCATATAAAATAACATCCCAATAACAAGAAAGATGATCTCTAAAAGGAATGATATGAAAGAGTGTACTTAAAAATAAAGAGAGGAGTAGGATCCCTTACCTCGGGTCCGACTTGACTCGATCATTCTTTAACGTCCTGAATAATAAACTTGAGTTAATTTATACTTTCTTAAGAACCTTTTTCAAGTTAATTATTCCTTTTATATCACTTATTTCCATGTTATAAACATTATTTAATCATTTAAGTTAATAATGATTGTTTTGTTGATATTTGGTTATTAAGTCGAAAGTGTACTTCTTACAATTACATGTTGTTCGTGTGGTAAAAGGTTCATTATATCAAGAATTATATACATGATTTGGATATCATATATATCATATATATCCATAATATACATGTATTTATAATATTACATAATTATTTAGAGATAAGAAATGAAATGCACCGTTCATGGAGACGGTAAGCCGTACGTACGCATGAACGCTACTTTCATTTCTATGTCATATTAATGGAATTAAAACAAAATGAGAGGTTTGTATATTTTAATTCCAGAATTATATTAATCATTTAGATTTAACAAACATCATATATATCCAATATATATATGTACTTATAATAGTACATTATATTTGGGGATAAGAAATGAAATTCTCCATTCATGGAAACGGTAAGCCGTACGTACGCATGAACACTGCTTCCATTTCTATTTCATATTTTATGAAATGGAATCATAATTATATAATGGTATATTATAATTCCATTTTAATATCATATATAATATCATAACTCCATCCTTTATACGTCCCACATATGGTATTAACGAATCAAATCACTTTGAGGAGGCGGTAGTCCGCACTTCCTTAAATGAAGATATCGTGTTTAACCATAATGGAAACCATAAAGGTAAGCCCAAAATGAAAAATACAAAAGCTTAAGGAAAACATAAACATATTATATATAATATATAAATATTGTGACATCTTAATGGCCACCTTTCAGGGTGTTATATGAGTGTTAAACAATCATCGTTCGTGAGGCAGAAATTTTCCAGCCACAGAAACATTATGTTCTTTAACCATAAGATGTAGGTGTGTGTAATTGTAGCTCTAATTATTCTTATAAAAACATCCTAGTATATTTAATATACTAGAGTTTTTACAAAACAAATGAATAAAAAGTGTTTAGGGGGTCGGAGAAGCAAAATAAAATAAAAACACACAAGTGAAGACATTACCTTAAAATCGGGTAACTCCCTTTGGTTTGAGCTCAAAATATTCCTTGGGAAGAATTATGCCCAATGTGAGGCTTCAAGGAGTAAGAGAGGGAAGTGGAGAGAGAAAATGGGCAGGGTTTGGCCGAGCCAAAGGCTTTGGAAGTGTGGGTAATGAGATAGAGGTGGGGGCCTTTTATAAGAGGAGAGGATGGGTACTCTTGAAAGTAAAGAAATGATACTCTATTTTAGAAAGAGTTTAGGATTTTAATGGTCCCAAATTGATGTGTTTCAAGGATAAGGTGATAAGGGTTCGAAATACACCCATCCAATAGGTTTTGTTCATGTTTAGGTCTTAGATTTTACATTATCTTTCCATTTTATTTAAATCGTTAAATAATGAGGTCATCACTACATCATCATGATGTCATAAATAATTTAATTTATTTAATGTCAACAAAATAAAAAAAACATACTATGATGTATCAAATCTTTTTATATTTCCATTTATTATTTATAGTCAAAAATCTGACTTGTATGACCCCATGTAAAATTTTTTTTAGTAAAACATCTCATGTTTGTGTCAGTTTTACTTTAACATTAAATAAAAAGATATTTATGTCTTTTTCCAACCAAAGTGGCTCCATGAGGTCCCCAAGTTGACCCATGGATTTTCTTGGTCGGACATGACACATCCAACGAGGGTAGGACATGTTTCTAGGTCATTTAATTTTATTAAAACATTATTTTTACATTAAACTACACTAATTACCTCTAATCGCGATTAAAAACATAATAAGTTCATATTCACCAAAAAATTATTTTAATCCCATTGAACCACATATTACTTCTTAATGACAACCATGTATGTCGGATTTTTTAAATTCAAAACACAGAGGTGGAAAAGATTCATTTAAACAAAAAATCAGTTTCTTTAACTACCGCTTAGTGGTTTCACTATTCATCAAAAATTGAAGTTCTTCAGAAAAATACCAAAACATCACCCTAAGCTATATTTGATATTCTGAATTAAAAAATGAAGTCTATTTTAAAAAATTAAAAACATATAAGTTGAATTAATTAATTTAATAATTAATTCCCGCTTTTAGAGCAAATAGCGCGTGTTTATGAAATAATAAGTATCAAAAGATTGACACTAGTTTAAGTCCAATTTCAAAGTGAAATTAATTCCAACGACCACTATTGTATTAAATGGTAAAAATATATTCTAATTTCACTTTAAATTCAATTCAAAAGATAATCCAATCATATAAATAAATTTGATTAAAAAGAGGTTTTGAATTAAAATACTACATTTTTCACTATTCATTAAAAATTTAACTTTTTTGGAAAAATACCAAAAATTTACACAATGTAAATTTTGATGTCCCGATTCTAAAGAAGAATTTTATTTTGTCAAATATAACACATGAAATTGTTAAAAAGTGAATTTAAAAGAGGTTCTCCATCAAAAGGCGTTTAATCGAGCTTTTAATGAATATTAGAATGTTTACGCTTAAAATTGGATTCATTCACATTTTTAATCCTCTAAAATTTATTGTAAAGAGTAAAAATATTTGACAAAAATATATAATCATTTTTTATTTTTTCTATTCATTCCCACCATTATGACGGCTAGGCGTTAACAACCATTTAAAATAATATTATATTATTATTCGAGTGCAACGTAATATTCCCAAGAAACTCGTTGTTGCGTATTGGGTACGCCATTGAGCATAACATCCCATTTAATGTAATATTAATATTTTATTCAAAAATATGGATAAATATAAAAATGTCATATTCTTTATTTACCTGGGGTGTTACATCCTTCCCCACTTTTGGGAATTGCGTCCTCGCACTTTTAAAATTGGGCTTGGGAACATCCTTGAATGTCCCACATTGGAACAAGAGTCGGTAAAAAAATCAATTTAAAATAAAGAATGTGAACAACAGAGGTCACCCGAGTTAACCCATACAAGGATTCCATGTAGGAAAACATGGACATGGAGGACAAAACATAGGGTCATTTTCTGATGGAGAGTGATAGAAAAAAATTTTAGGAGAAAGTTAACCACAAGAAAATCACAAACTGGTGATGGGTTAAACGGTATTCAATTCCCCAATAGGAAAAGTTAATAGACAACATTTTTTTAAGTTTCTTTTTATTGAGGAATTTATTCATAAGGAAACATATTCACTTATCGTGTTGACTTCCAATTTTTATTAGATTTCTTACACAAACTCATATTTTCTCCAAAAGACGGGCATTTAGGAAGACTTGTTCACATTAAGAGTACTATAATGAACTTCTAAGGAATCACCTAATCCAAAAAAGAGAACTATATACATGCCATGTATTTAAACTTTAACCAAAACCAAAACCAAAATTGTTATTACTAGATCAGATAATCCAGAAAAGGATAACCCTTTATAAAAAGAAAATCTATTCTTAATCTCCATAATTTGTCCATCAAAACCCAAAGTTCAATGAGGACCATTTGATAAAAAAATTTTCCATAAAATTTGTCAATGTAAACCAAACTAAGATTGAAAGCCAAATTCTTGAAGGATTTAGTCACATAGTCTTCCTAGGTACAAATTAACTTTTATCTCCAAATAACATCAGTTGCTCTTATATTCTCATATTGAAAAGTAATTAACCTAATCACATATCCTCAATGATAGGTTAATCATTTCAATATATAACCCAAAATAAACTTACTCTTGATTCCTAATATCATCTAACTAAAAATAATTAGTCAAACTAACTAGGGACTTCACGTAGTCTAGTGGTAGTCAATAAATACCAGTCACACTTTGGTTGTGGGTTCGATTCCCGCAGCTTTGTCCGACGTGACGGGTTGTCACACGGTCTGCGTGTTGTCCTTTATCCCAAACTATATAATTCTTAAAACATTCCCCAAAACGAGATAAAATCTTCAAAAATAATCATAACATATTTTAACCTCATGTTTATCTCATGCCTTTCATTTTCCATAATAACATATATAACCCATAATTACCTCAAAAGTAAGGATTATATAAACACTAATGGTTACCTTTATAATTATTACCTGAACTTCCACATCGATTGGTCATCTCGTACATGATTTATTACAGAACATACCAAGGTTCAAGTGGATGATCATGACTCTTTGATAGTTGGTTTAGAACTACCGCGAGTTTCCTCATTGAATCCCCCATTTCATCTAGTCTCTTAATCAGAGAACCACCACAGTTTCCTTCAAACCTATTGTCACTTTGGTTCCTGCTAGATCCATCCATTCACTAAAAACATAAATGTCAGTTTCAGTATATCAACAAAACCATCATGTACTAATGAGGAAAATAAACACTAAGATATACTTTCTCATTTTCTTTATCTAAAACTAGGACTCTTTCTGAAATCCTAAACATTATGGTAATGTCACTTATGCTTAGAGAATACCCTAACCTCTAAAGTTATCTAAACCAACCTCTGATACCATCCATAAGGCCCCATCCTTAAACCTTACTTAATCTTGAGTTATTACAAGATTACACATTGAGGATCGTTTCAGGTTTAGAGTTTTAGAGAATTAGATCATAAAACTTGCATTACATTCCACATTTACACAAAGTGGTTTCATAGGAGATATTATTCATTTTTCCGATCAACGGAAACATATTTAAAAATAAAGCATGGATTCTTTCTTGACACATCCTTGAAACTATCATCATATCTTGTACCTTTACCTTGACCTATGAAAAAATTTTCAAAAAAACATGTGATGAGCATAAAAATCTCAGTAAGGGTTATAAAAAAATATGGAAAGGAAACATGAGTTCATATATAAAAAAGAATGAAATCATACATTAACCATAAAAAATAGGCACTTTAACATACCTCATCAAATAATGAAAAAATCATAGAAATCATAAGACATAAAAGGTAACTTGAGGCATTAATAACATTCTTACATAGGGAGTAACCCTCTTGGTTACGTTTGGAATACCCACCACAGTATATTCCCCAAATCTCTTCGGAGAAACCTTAACGTTTCTCTCCTTCGCGTTACCCAATTCATTGGAGATCTATATCGGGCTCACCCGCCCTTAGTTTATCACAGAACCAACCATCTTCATAACAATGCCCAAGAACCATAACATAATCATATCACATAAAAAATGCATAAAGGAAACATAAAATTTCCACCTTTTAATAACAGATATCAATACAAAAAATTGATATAAAAACATTTTGAAAACCATTTTCAGTACCAAAATAAAAGAAATGTAAAACATGCTATTTATTTTTCTTTTAAAAAGACGGTATGGCTTGTAGAGGAAGCCGAAACTCAAATAATCATCACGGCGGCGGAGAAGTCGTTGTCGCCGCATACGTATGCCAAAAACCTTTCCTTTTGTCATTTAGTAAATGCTTCGTATAAAAAAGATTCATTTTGAATAAATGTAAAAGTAAAAGGGTTTTATACATCGTATGAAAGAAAGTTGTGTATAAAACAAAATATGCCTCAATGAAAGGAGATTGAGATGAAGTCTCATACAAAGACGGTATCCTTGGATTAAGGATAAATCAGCTACATAATTATGTGTGACAAATGAATACACGAAATATAAGTGGGTATTAAGTGTAAAACTATCAGAGGAAATTCAAACATAATCATAGAACGACATATTCAAGGTGTACAAGTTTATCCGAAAGAATCAAAATTGGGTTACGAAGTTCCCTTGCAAAAAATCGACAGCCTAAAGGCGCCACTTCAAAATTCAGAAAAGGAGGTGATGAGAGATAAAAAGGGTATCTCATCACTTGGACATAAAATTTGAATCAATAAGGATATAGGAGAACATATCCCAACATAATATTATGTGAATTAAAAGAAATAACAAAAGAAGTCTTTTAAAAAGAGGAGGGTGAAAGGATCCCTTACCAACATGGGTATCTTTCGAGACATACACCTCGTGAAAGAAGGAAAATACAACATTGATGTAAATACTCATAAATGAAAGTATATTACAAAATGAGTTAAATAATAGGCAGTACATACACCATTCAAAGGAAATTGTGGCAAATGTAGAATAAATCTCATGGGAATAAAAGTGAGAGGAAAAATCCCTTACGAAAACCTGGCAGCCTAACGTCACCACATAAAACTTCCAAAAATGGATTGATGAGATAAAATAGGGTCTCTCATTATATTAAAATAAAGTTTACAGAAAGAGGAATATAAAGGAAAATCCTCCAACATAACAAAGAAGAGCTTAAATGATGTGACATAAAGGAGAGTACTTGAAAATAAAGAGAGAGGATAGATCTCTTACGAAAATTCGGCAGCCTAACGACACCACTCAAAACATCTAAAATGGATTGATGAAAGAGAATAGGGTATCTCATCATATGAAAATAAAAATTACAGTA
This sequence comes from Viscum album, assembly GCA_963277665.1. NCBI lineage: Eukaryota > Viridiplantae > Streptophyta > Magnoliopsida > Santalales > Viscaceae > Viscum > Viscum album. The sequence continues at coordinate 327,426,693 of OY728152.1, read as the reverse complement.
AGACTAATATAAAATAACATCCCAATAACAAGAAATATTAGCTTTAAAAGGAATGATATAAAAGAGTGTAATTAAAAATAAAGAGAGGAGTAGGATCCCTTATCTCGGGTCCGACTTGACTCGATCGTTCTTTAACGTCCTGAATAATAAACATGAGTTAATTTCTACTTTCTTAAGAACCTTTTTCAAGTTAATTATTCCTTTTATATCACTTATTTCCATGTTATAAACATTATTTGATCATTTAAGTTAATAATGTCTGTTTTGTCGATATTTGGTTCTTAAGTCGAAAGTGGACTTCTTACAATTACATGTTGTTCGTGTGGTCAAAGGGTCATTATATCCAGAATGGTATTCAAGATTTGGATATAATATGTATCATATGTATCCAGAATATACATGTATTTATAATATTATATAATCATTTAGAGGTAAGAAATGAAATGCACCGTTCATGGAGACGGTAAGCCGTACGTATGCATGAACGCTACTTTCATTTCTATGTCATATTAATGGAATTAAAACTAAATGAGAGGTATGTATATTTTAATTCGAGAATTATATTAATCATTTAGATGTAACATACATCATATATATCTAATATATATATGTACTTATAATAGTACATTATATTTGGGGATATGAAATGAAATGCTCCGTTCATGGAGACGGTAAGCCGTACGTACACATGAACGCTGCTTCAATTTCTATTTCATATATTATGAAATGGAATCATAATGATATAAAGTTATATTATAATTCCAGTTTAATATCATATATAATATCATAACTCCATCCTTTATACGTCCCACATATGGTTTTAACGAATCAAATCACTTTGAGGGGGCGGTAGTCTGCACTTCCTTAAATGAAGATATCGTGTTTACCCATAATGGAAACCAAAAAGGTATGCCCAAAATGAAAAATACAGAATCTTAAGGAAAACATAAACATATAATATATAATATATAAATGTAGTGACATCTTAATGGCCACCTTTGAGGGTGTTATATGAGTGTTGAACAATCATCATTTCGTGAGGCTGAAATTCATCATCCACAGAAACATTATGTTCTTTAACCATTAGATGTCGGTTTGTGTAATTGTAGCTCCAATATATATTGGGCTGAATTTTTGGTAATTTTATGAAAAACATCAATTTTTTATAAATAGTGAAACTACTAAGTAGTTGTTTAAAATCAAACATTTTCATTTAAATGAAATTTTATCACTTCTTTGAATTGAATTTCGAAAATAAAAGATACATGGTTCATTATTATGTAAAATTTTGTTCAATAAGGTGATAATAGTTTTTGGTGAATAGTAGATTTTGACTTTTATTTACCTCGGTTAAAGTTAAATAGGGTAATTCAAGATAAAAAGAATATTATAATAATACAAAATTACCTTAACACTTGTCTTAAACATATTTGATAAGTCATGAACGACCATGGGTATCCTTGGGTTGATTTTGGGACCCCATGGATCTACTTAAGAATGATAATGACACATTATTTAAATTAACATAAAGTAAAGACAAAAATAACATTGACAAATATCTTTTTGTATATCAATTTTTACATGGGGTTATAAAAGCCATATTTTCGACTATAAATAATAATTTGAAATCTAATAATAATTATGGTAATTTTTTATTATTTTTAGACATCAAATAAATTATTATTGGATGATTTTATTTCGACCATGAGTAATATTATTATCTAATTTTGTTAATTTTGGTCTTTTATAAACCGAATATCACTATATAATAAAATAATATTTTCACACTTTCTTAAAGATCCCCTCCTCCCACTTATAAAAGGACACCACTTCTAACCCATTCCACTCACCTCTCAATCCTCTTGGCTCATCCAACCCCTGAAAGAATAATCTCTAAAGATTTCCATCTTTCTCCTATATGCCATACCTTAGGTAGAAGGCAATTCAAGCAGTCCTTTGGGTTCAAACCAAAGGATGTTATGAAAATTAAAGGTAACGGTTTCTCATAAATTCTTTTGTTTTAATTTTGTTTTATTTTACTTCTCCAACCCCAGAATCACTTTATATTTGCTTTCTTTTATAAAAAAACCTTTATCCTAAATATAAAATGATTTTTTTATGATATGTATTAGAAAAATACTTACACACACCTCCATATAATGGGTGAAGAACATTTTGTTTCACTGAATAGAAAACTAACACCTCACGAAATGATGATTGTTCGATTATCTCCAATCGCCTCTCATGGTGGCCATTAAGATGGAACTATATTTATATATGATATATATATATTTATTTATTCTGTTTATGTTTTCTTTATTCTACTGTATTTTCCATTTATATCATTATTGTATGGTTTCCATTATGGGTAAAACGTGATAATTTCATTTGAGGAATTTACGGTCTACCGCCCCCTCAAAATGAAATGGCTCGTTAGTGCCTTATGTAGGACGTATAAAGGATGTAAAAACTGATATTATATATTATATTATACTGGAATTATAATATACCTATTTATCATTATTTTTTAATTCAATTAAAATAAAAAATAGAAATGAAAGTAGCGTTCATGCGTACATACGACTTAACATCTTCATGAAAAGTACATTTCATTTCTTATCTACAGATGTTATGTACTATTATAAACAGATATATATATTAGATATATAATATATATATATATATGATATCAAATGATGTATATCATTCTTGAGATAATGGACTTTTGACCACATGGAAAAATTATAATTATAAAAAATTCATTTTTGACTCAAGTTTTGAACATCGATAAAATATACAATAGGAACTCAAAAAATTAACTAATTGTAATAGAAAGGTAATAAGTGATATTAAAGTAATAATAAAATTTAAAAATGTTCTTAATAAAGTAGAAATTAACTTCTGTTTATTATTTAGTAAGATCAAGGAAAATACAAGATAAGTCTAATTTGAGGTAATGGGTTTCTAATCTCACTTTTAATTCTGTGGTATTTCCAATGTTCACCACTTATTTGTTTCATGTGGTGTATTGTGTACATAAATTTGATATATATTATCATGATTATATTTATATTCAGGGGATTCTATTATTAATTTTATTGTTATTAACTGTTTTTCATACGACTCGATTAATTACAATGTGGTATGGTGTTTTCATATCACTTCTTATTTCCATGAGATTAATGCTATATTGGCCACTATTTTATTTTGTGTAGTGTATTTACTACCCATGAATATTTTATTGGTGTAATATAATTTAATTTATTGGTATTTACATCTTCATTGTATAATCTTTCTTTCATGGTGTGTATTTTTCATATGTTACCAAATCAGTAAGGGAATTTCAAATTTCAATTTCCCTCATTGTGAATTATGCATACTTCATTGATTATTTTACACCAAGATTATGTGTGGAATTAATATTAATTATTTATGTAGTAATTTAAACTCAACTTTTTATGGATATAATTTTGATACACATAATCACTCCCTTGATAAATTCTCAATTCATCGATATGAACCTGATAAGAGTAATTTTAACTCAATCTCTATTAATTGAGTTAAACATCCTAGTCATTGGTGTTGTTTTTACAAGATGTGTGTGAATGTTCTTGGATTTATTTACACATAATATCCAATCATATTGAGTATATTTATATTTGTCACACATAATTATATCATTGATTTATCCTTAACCTAAAGATAACGACTTTATAAGGGATTTCATCTCAACCTACATTCCATTGAGTCTTCATTGTAATTATGCACCAATTCACATTCATTTGGTGTATATATTGTACATTGAAATAGAATATCATTAATCCATTTATTCTCATGATATTATAAAGTTTTTATTACCTCAATTATTTGTATTGAAGTGTCTCTCATTGGGTTATGAACTCTAACTAAAATGTCATTTTAAATGTTATAATGATTTATTATTCTAAATCATTCTTATTAATGTCCATGTTTTAAAAATGGGTTTGAGGAATTATATATATAGACATTAATGTTTTAAAATTAAAATTACTTTTAAAAGATTCAATGTGGTATGGGACACAATTATTCAAAAATCTATTTTAAACGACTTCTTGAAAAATTGAGAGGCTTTTAAATGTTTTCAAGAAAAAGGGGGATATTTCTCCAAAATGGTTCTGATGATTTTCTTCATCTATATAAATATCCTTCATTATTATAGATTGTGGTTAATAAATTATAATACAATATTCCATATTGTATTGAATGCGTTATGTTTGACTGTGGATGTACTATTTTTATACCATTCATGGTTTGTGGATAATGTATTGACATTTCGTATGATAGTTTTAATACCAATATTTATGTTATGTTTGAAACTATTCATATGAGGAATGAATTGGAAATAGTAAGTGACAGGTGGAGACTGCTATAGCTCCACGATGCATCGGTAGGTCTCATGAGACGAAATAGTGTCTTGGGACAAGGCCTTGACAAAATCTTATTTGTAGTGTCAGACTAATGCCTTGACATTGTGGTTATGATGTCCGACATTATGCATTCCGTCATTATGAGATTAGATATTAATATTTCATGTTGTTATTAGACTAGGAGAATAACCATGACTATGTTTTATTATGGAATTATTTAGTTAGCTCATATTCCTACCATAATTTGTTCATGTTTAATATTTGAAAATTTATGTTATTCCCATTATTCACCATGCCTAAATTTTATGCTATCATCCACTGTATTGCATACATTTACTGAGCGTTTGAGCTCAACCCTTTCTCTTGTTTCCTTTTCCTAGGATATGAAGGATTTAGTTATGAGTGAATTCCAAGAATAATCTTGGAAGCTTGGATGTTTATAATGGAATAAATTAGTTTAGTTTTTCTTTCTATGTTGTCATGTTCAGCTTATGTGTGTATCTTGTTTCCAAGACTACTAATCTGATGGTTCCTTCGGGACCTGATTCCTTGTAATCATTCCAATGTTATGTAATAATGCACCAGCTCTTGGATTCTGGGGTTGGGGCATTGCAATTGGCATTAGAGAAAGTTTAGTACAAACCATGGAAACAAGATTTAGATAAACTCTGATTAGAGAACATTACCATACTATATACTTTTAGTATTAGTATAGAATAACTTCCTAGAATCTTGGTAATGTAGATAGTTTGTGTATTTTACAAGAATTATGTCCCTTTATGGATACGGACAGGTAGAGGCAGCTCTGGCACATATATACCTAGGAGTGAAAACTCTGATAAGTAGTTTCGGGCTTGACTCGGGGTATCCTAGAACACGACAACATGCCTTACTTCACTTTTGGTTACGACACTCCCAGGGGATATTCTTAGCATATTTTACATTCTCTGTACAAACCTATTTGAAGGATTTTAATATAAGATGAGAATAATTGACCATGGTTAATCCTAATTTGTTTTAAATTGAAAATAAGGTGTCTTGATATTATCCAAATTATTTTATGACTATTATTACTCATACAATGATTTCTGGTTTATGTCAATGGCTGGACTACAAGGAAGTCATAGTAACTTTGAGCATGATGGACAAGGTTTGAACGGTGGTGGAAATGAGAAACAAAATGTAATGTTGATATGAATAAAAGATATCATGTTCATGCCGAATCATTTTTCAAAAAATATGATCATCAACTTATATATTAACCAATTCCAAGACTAAACAAGGAAGAGAAAAGTGGTGAATGATTAGAGCTCCACTAGTGAAGACCATGGAGAAAAGAAAGCTCATTTTCAATCATTTAGGATATGTGGATGGAGACACCGATGAAGGTGTCTTAATAAAATAAAGAAATGCTTTATGTGTAGGAAAAAAGGACCTAATGTAAATAATTACCGAGGAAAAATGAAGATTAATTTGGAAGAATATAAAAATGATCCTAAGAATCCATTTACAGTCATTTTCCATAAATTTAGGGGACCTAGACATTACCCGAGTAAATGCCCTATTCTATAGGATATCCTCTTGGTCATGGAAGAAGCTATGTTGAAATAAATGGATCGAAAAATGTTTAAAAATTATTAGTTCTCTTTGTTGTTTGGATTACATTGGAAGAATTTAAACATGTATTTGTAACCCTACAGTTTGTCATGTAAAATGTTATTTGAGGATGAATTATCTTTTCTCTTGTGGATATAGTTATAAATAACCATTTGGTTTTATATGATGATAGAGTTTGAGGAAATTACAAGTTAATAAATTTTGAAATGAAAATGCGAGGAATGAGTTAAAATTTTGGATTAACATATGTTATAGTTATTTTGAAGTATCTATCTCATTTTTAGGAATATTATAAAATTAAATAGTTTTTGAAATATAAAAACACATATATCTTGTGACAAACCATAGTGTCAGAAAAAGCTGTAGGAATCGAACCTACAACCATAGTGCGATTGGGATTTATCCTCTACCACTAGACTACGTGAAGTCCCTAGTTAGTGTGACTAATTTTTTTAGTTAAATGAAATTATTTATCAATAATAATTTGAGTTTGGATTTTATGTATTTTCAAATGGATAGACTTAGTATAGTAAAATTACATTGAGATTATGTTTTAAAAGTTATTTTGGAAGATGTTTACTCTATGGGGAATACTATATGCCTAAGGGAAATAGAATACTATTGGTTTTCATTTGAAGGGTAAATGAGTTTTTTAACAATGTTTTTATTGTGTATTTATAGAGATTTGGGTTATTTATAGAAATAATTAACCCATTATAGAGAATATGTGATTAGGTTAATTACTTTAAAGTATGTGACTTTAAGAGTAGTCGATATTATTTGGAGATACAATTTAATGTTGAAAACTACGTAAGAAAATTCTTCTGAGTTTTGGGTTTCAATATTAGTTTGGTAAGGAAAATTGTTTATTTAATTGTATTTATTGAACTTTTGTTATTGATTGTATAATTTTTGAAATTAAGATGTGTAAATCTTTCCCAAAAGTAATATCCTTTTTAGAGATCATCTGATCTTTTACGAACCATTATGGTTTTGGATAATCTCTAAAGCAAAAGCAAATATATAGTTCATCCATTTTGGAATATGTTATTCTCTATAAGTTGATTATAGCACTTCAGGTGTGACAAATTCATAATTAATAATCATCATTTAGAGTGAATGATGAGTTTGTGGTATGAATTAGATAAATTATGAAACTATACATGTCAAGTATATTTTTGTTTTCTTAATTAATTTAATAAAATATTAATTAAACATTAGGGAAGTGATATTAAAACCAAAATTGTGTTATCCTAATGCTTTATATTTTTTTGAACTAATGATATTTTAAATCATCATAGATTGATGGATTTGAGGCACTCAATTTTACACTCATTTGTGATCAATGACCTCAACCACTCCATATTTAGATTTACTTTTTTTCTCCAATTATGTGTCTCTAATTTCCACCAATGTTCTCATAATCGAGATCATAATTTAGTGGTGACTTTTTCATCTCCATTTCCCTCTTATTAAGACTAAATTTCATTAACCCAATTTCTGATGTGGATTTTCCACAAAGGTAATTCTCTATTTTTACCCATTTTTTTCAATGAAAAATTTAAAATTGTGAGGATGCAATTTATTGGAGGGGAGAATGTAACACACTAAGATTTCATATTACATTATTTTCTTTAAATTCAATAGCTTTCCCTAAACCCAACACTGAGTCCGAGCACACAACGACTTACCAAACTAGTCGTTCAAAAGCGATTTTGAATAGTAATAACTGGATTTTAAATTTTATGTACTAAATATAATTTTAACATATGTAATATTTGTTTCTTAGACATATTATAAAAACAAATTCAATTTTTTAGATAAAAAATTTATTTTTACAAGAAAACCTATTTTAACACATTTTAATGGTGAACCCTTTTTAAATACAATATTTGACCCTTATACATATTAATTTTGAAAAAAATAATATTCTTCATTAGAATCGGGACATCAAAATTTACTTTTGATGAAATTTTGGGATTTTTCAAATAATATTAATTTTTTTATGAATAGGGAGAAATAATAAATTTTAATTCAAAACTGCCTTTTAATCTAATTTATTTATATGGATAGATTATATTTTAAATTTGTTTTGAAGTGTAATTATATTATATTTTTACCCTTTAATCCAATTCTGGTCATTGAAATTAATTACACATTGAAATTATTCATAAATAACAATCAATCTATTGATAGTTATTGTTTTTAAAAAACATGTTATTTGTTTTGACAATGGGAATTAATTTTTAATTAATTAATCCAACTTCTCTTTTATTAATTTGGTAAAATTTAAATCATTTTTTAGTTTGGAATATCAAATATATCATCGGCATAATATTTGGTATTTTTCTGAAAAACATCAATTTTTGATGTATACTGAAACCACTAAGTAGTAGTTAAAAATCTAACTTTTTCATTTAAATGAAATTTTACCACTTATGTGAATTGAATTTCGAAAATCCAAGATACATGGATGTTATTAGTATGTGAAATTTGGTTTAATAAGATGAAAATAACTTTGGGTGAATACTAACATTTGACTTTTTATTACCGAGGTTAATGGTAAATAGGGTAATTCAATGTAAAAAGAATATTAAAATAATTAAAAATTACCATAACACTTGTCCTATCCTTATTGGATGAGTCATGGCTGACCATGGGTATCCTTGGGTCGATTTTGGGATCTCGTAGAGCGACTTATTAATGATAATGACAATTTTTTAATTAACATAATGTAATGAAAAAAATGAAATTAACAAATATCATTTAGTATATCAATTTTTACATGTTTTAATATAAGTCATATTTTTGACTATAAATAATCATTGAAAATTTAGAAAAATTTCACACATTATGTTAATTATTTATAATTTTTAGACATAAAATAAATTAAATTATTTCTGACACAATAATGATGTAGTAATTACTTCATTAATAAATGATTTAAATAAATATGATTATTATTATTAAAATAATATCTAAAACTTATCCAGTTCTTATTGGATGATTTTATTTCGACCATTAGCCATCTTTTCTTCTACTTTAATTAGTTTTGGACCTTTAGAAACTGAATATTACTATATGAGGAAGTATAATGGATGGATTTAATGATATTATATATTTTCGACCATTAGTCATCTTATCTTCTATTAGTATTGAGGAAGTGCAGACTACCATCCTCTCGAAATGACATAACACGTTAATTCATTTTTTGGGATGTATAATGGATGGATTTAATGATATTATATATTATATTATACATTAATTATAATATACCTATGTATCATTATTTTTTAATTCCATTAAAATTCAAAATAGAAATGAAAGTAGCATTCATGCGTACGTACGGCTTACCGTCTACATTAACGGTACATTTCATTTCTTATCATCAAATGTTAAGTACTATTATAAATGTATATATATACATGATATATATAATATATATATGATATCTAAACCATGTATTTATTCTATAGATTATGGATTTTTGACCATATGGAAAAATTTTAATTATAACTAGTTCATTTTTGACTCAAGTTTCGAAAATCAATAAAATATCAAATTTGAACTCAAATAATTAATTAATTGTTATAGAAAGGTAACAAGAGATATAAAAGGAATAATAAACATGAAAAATGATCTTAATCTAGTATAAATTAACTTATTTTTATTATTCAAGAAAAACAAGGAACATACAAGACTAGTCGGACTTGAGGTAACGGGTTTCTTATCTCACTTTAAATTCCGTGAGATTTCAATTGTTCGCCACTTATTTATTGAATGTATTTTATAGTGTACTTAAATATGATATATATTATCATGATTATATTTATATTCATGTTATTCTATGATTCATTTAATTTTTATTAACTTTTTGTAATACGACTCGATAAATTACAACGTGGTAAGGAGTTTTCATCTAACTTCTTATTTCTGAGAGTTTCATGCTATATTGGACACTATTTCCTTTTGTGTGGTGTATGTACTTCCCATTATTGTATTGTTGGGGTAATAAAATTTAATTTATGGGTATTTACATATTCATTGTATCATCCTTCTTTCATGTGGTGTATGTTTTATATGTTACCAAATCGGTAAGGGAATTTCAAATTTCAATTTCCACACATTGGGCTTTACGCATACTTCATTGATTATTTTACACCAAGATTATGTGTGGAATCAATATTTATTATTTATGTGGTAATTTAAACTCATATATATGTGTATATACTATTGAAACACATAATAACTCCATTGATAAATTCTCAGGTCACCGATATGAACCTGATAAGAGTAATTTTAACTCAATCTCCATTCATTGAGATAAACATCGAATTCATAGGTGTTGTTTTTACAATAATATATGTGTCTGTTCTCTAATTTATTTACATAGAATATACAATAAAATTGTGTGTATTTATATTGTCACACATAATCATGTCATTGATTTATCCTTAACCCAAGTATATGGTCTTCATATGGGATTTCATCTCCACTTACATTCCATTGAGTCTTATTTTTTGTTATGTTCCAATTCACTTTTATTTGTTGTAAAAAGTATACTTTTACATAGTATATCATTAATCCTTTTATTCTCATGATATTATAATGTTTATATTACATCAATTATTTGTATTCATGTTTCTCTAATTTTGTTAGGAACTCTAACTAAAATATAATTTTAAATTTTTTAATGATTTATTCTTCTAAATATTTTTCAATAATTTCCATGTTTTAAAAATGGTTTTAAAGATTTATTTATATGGAAATTAATTTCTTAAAATTAGAACTCCTTTTAAATGTTTCAAAGTGTTATAGGACACATTGATTCAAAAATCTATTTTAAACGACTTCTTGATAAATATAGAGGATTTTAAAAGTTTTCAAGAAAAAGGGGCATATTTCTCTCAAATAGTTTTGATGATTTTTTTAATCAATGTCAATATCCATCATTATTCTTGATTGAGGTTAATATATTGTAATAAAATCTTCCATATTGTATTTAATGAGTTATGTTTGACTGTGGATGTACTATTTTTATAAAACTCATGGTTTTTGAATAAAGTGTTGACATTTCCTATGTTAGTTTTAATACGAATGTTTATGTTATGATTAAACCTTTTCATATGAGGAATGCATTGGACTTAGTAAGTGACGGGTGGATCCCGCTATAGCTCCTCGATGAATCAGAAGGTCTCATGAGACAAACTAGTGTCTTGGCACAAGGCCTTGACAAAATCTTATTCGTAGTATTGGCACAAGGCATTGACTATGTGGTTATAATGTCCGGCATCATGAATTCCATAACTATGAGATTAGATATTAATATTTCATTTGGTTATTTGACTAGTATAATACCCATTACTATGTTTTATAAATTTTTTATTTTATCACCTCATATTATTTCCATAAATTGTTCATGTTTATTATTTTTAAAGTCATGTGTTTTAAATTATTCACCATGACTGTTGTTTAGGTAATCTTCCACTATATTTGTTACCCTTACTGAGCATTTGATCTCATCCCATTCTCATGTTTCATTTTCCCAGGATATGATGAAGTTAGTTATGAGTGACTTATAAGAATAATATTGGAAGTTTGTATGTTTATAATGGATTAAATTACTGTTGTTTTCCTTTTCAAGTTGTAGTGTTGAGATTATGTATGTATCTTGTTAACAAGACTACTAAACTGATCGGTAATTCAGGACTTGAATACTTATAATCATTCCAATGTTATGTAATAATGCACAAGCTATTGGATTCTAGGGTTGGGGTATCATAATGTGCCTCAATATTTTTAAAAGCATCATAGTTGTTTAATAGATAAAAAAATTTACCATGTGTTTTGGGGGTGATAGTAAAATATATATTTACGATCACATAAAAATTGAAACAACTATTTTAATGGAAATCCTTAATTCACTACTTCTCTTTCATAAATATAATCCATTATTAAAACATCACAATATGTAAAATATTTTTTAATTTTGTCAAACAGTGGATCAATCTTTCATAAATATCATGTTTTCAACTGAAACTACTAGTTATCTATGAGAATAAATAATCTCCATCATAAAAAAATATATCTAGGCTTGATTAACTACATGATAAGAAAGAATATACAACATCAAATACTCAAAAAACAAATAATAAAATTGTAGTTTAGATTCATTAAAAATTTCATGAGAAGTAAGCATCTATAACCTAAAATCATAAAAAAGTCAATGATTAAATAATAGTTTATATATATGATAACTCAAAGAATAATATATAAGAGTCATATTATGAAAATTATAGGTAAGTAATCATATTAATTAAAAATTAATTAGAAATAATTATTAACTACAAAACACATAATGTGAAGGTACTTAGAAATTGGAATCAAATGATTCTTTTAAAACATATTGTCAACCTATTGAATCAAAAAAAAAAACTATACACAAATAATGGCATGATTAGTGTAAAATTTTTGGCAATTCAAATAGTTCCACATTAAGAAATATAATGGTGGAGTTAATTGACTCACCTAGATTAGTCGTATAAGGAATATTTTTTATTTGATAGAAACAATAGATTCTGGGAAAAAATCTATGTACAAAATTAAAACATTGTGAAACCATAAACCTAAAATGAGATTCTTTTTATAAAACATTCTATAGGTCTAATACATCCTCTTCATGAAATTATATATATGGGTTGATAGTTTACTTACTTGTATCGACCATAGAAAGAGTTGCATCTAGTGGATGGACCAAAGTAGGGGACTAAATGTGGAGCTCAATAGATGGATCTGAAATCAATGAAACCCTAAATGAATTGAGAAATTATATTTTGATGTGGAGGATGAGATTTAGTTGGATACCAAGGTGTGGGAGGCATAGACCAAGGCAGAGAAGGTAATCATTGGAAGGGGAGTCACAGTGGGAGGCAGGGGAGGTGGAGAGAGAGTCTAGGGGTCATAGTTGGAGGAGGAGACCAAGGGTGAGGTGAAAATAGTGGATGAGTCCTAAGAAGTGGAAAAATATTTTGTATTGAGGAGATTAAGGTGAAGAATAACTTTAGGTATGAGGAGGAGTATAATGAGAAGTGCGGAGGAGGAGGGACGAAGGCAGGAAAGAGGATGGGACTGGGGAAGGATGGGGAGGGATATTAAAGATCTTGGGATGGGTGGTTGGAGGAGGTTCAGGGAAAGGGAGACAAGATTTTATGGAGATGAGGTAGAAAATTTTTTGGGTGGTGTAGATTTTGATAGATATTTGGAAATGATTACAGATTATGGTGAGAATGAATGAGGGAGAGACACATAGAGGGGAGGGGACAAGCTATAGTATAAATAATTGATATCTTTGTATTAAAATCATGGGTTTCTATTGTTGGTATATAATTAAAGGACGAAATATGATCCATGTGAACTCTCATGATTTAGCATTGGGTGAATCATATATCTCCACTCAAGGGATTCATGTGGAATGTGTTTCCTCTTGGGATAGTGGTAATTGTCCCACCTATGTGGTATAGCTGCTAACAAATTTCTCTGATAGGTATCAATTATATCAAACATTTTATAAGTCCATACTATTATATTTTTTATCAGATGATATGTTTATTTAACCATTGTAATCTAGTATTAGAAAAAAATAGTGGGAATCCTTTTGAAAATCCTATGTATATAATAATATCCAAATGATCAGTAATGTAAGATATTTTGTTGTTTAAGTTGAAATACATCCCTCTTTAGATACTATAATTGGACATTGTTTTGAAATAGTTACACCTAGTGGTTTTACCAAAAAAATGTTTGTTAGTCGTGACTCAAGAATTAACTAGTACATGAAAATGGGTCTTACTATGTAGCCGGTTTGACACTCTTGAGGGATATTCCTTGCTTAGTACAAATGTTAATTATAATCCAATATGATATATTTGAAAATATGATAATCATGAATAACCATGGATAAACATAAGGTATCATAGAATTAAAATAATGTGTCATGATTTAGAAATAAAAAAATTATTTTCACGACTATTTACTTCACTATTAACTGTTTTTCATTGGATTGAATGCAAATGAATGATTTAAATTTTTAATTTAATGGAAAATATGATGAATATGATCAACCAAATGTAAAGATGACTTGATTGAAATATTTTATTATTATTCCAAATAAATTATAATGATATATGATTAACAACCCACAGTTTTATTGACTCTCAAAATCCTAAATGAAGAGAATCATTAAGTTAATTGAGAGCTCGGGTAGGGCAGACCAGGGAGAAAGTTTCAATTTCCTTCATGTCTGAAATGAAAAAAGATACAACTATGAGAATGAATCAATGGAGCTGAAAAATGAATTCTATGTGGGAATGATTGTCACAGAGAAGATAATTGCATAATATTTAAATTTATTAGGTGTAGAGAACATGAGAATCATTCTAGTCAATTAACTAATCCAATATTCATCTTCATGACCAAGGAATTACCCATTCCAAGTCAATTAGTAATGTTATTTTTTTTAAGTATTTATGTGTATCACCCTGATATTTTGAAAAAATATTTCTTTCAAATTAATTATTCATTTTTAATATTTATTCTACGTTAAACATTGTGTTTATCATTCATTAAATGAAACACTAATTATTTCTTATGTTAATCACAACATTGAGTGTAGTTTTCATTACACGAGACACTATGTTTAAACAATATGTGACATACTATTAATATATTTTTATTTAATACAATGGTTATCAGTAAACCATTAGAATGATAGGTATGAATAAGATTGATTAATTTATAAAATTGGATTTTTCCTCATTTAAGAAATAAATATAATAGATTTCTATTTATTAGAAATAAAATAAGATTCATTTTAAATTTAAAGATTTATTTTATGAGAAACATTATCTTTATAAAAGATGGATTAATCGCACAGTGCGCACAAAATATAAATTTAGTTTTTACCACTTTTAGAAATTTTATTTGTTAAAATTAATATTTATTTTGAAATTCTAATTCCTAAATAATCATAGAGTTATATTTTTTATTTTGCTGAAATGTTTTATTTTTTTATGAATAATGAAAAATAAAAATTTTTAATTGTAAATTTCAATTTAATTTAATTTAATAATAAAGATAAAATTTAATTTAAATCTATTTTAATGTTAAATTTTTAAAATTACACACGCATTAATCCATATAAATTTATAGGAATAAATTTTATTTTAAATTTAGATATAAAAACATTTTTGATTAAAACGTTTTAAAGAAATTTATTAAATTAATAAAAATTAAATAAAAAGATGTGAAAAACATGAGTTCTTAAGGCCACATCAATCGACTATTGAGGAGGATCATGCCTGCCATATGAAGGTAGTACTGTATACACTCTGAGAGCACCAACTTTATGGTAAGCTCTTGAAGTACCAGTTTTGGATCTGAGAGGTTCACTTCATGGGACGCGTTATCTTGGAGGCTAGATTTGTAGTAGATCCAGTGAAGATAGAGGATGCACTTTCTTAGGAGCCACCCAAGAGTGTAACAGAGGTGCAAAGTTTCCTGGTATTGGCTGGATATTACTGGAGGTTCTTTTCAGAATTCTCTGTAGTTGCAGCACCACTATCTACCTTGTCGATGAAGGGTAAACCCTTCGTGTGGTCAGAAAGATGCCAGCAGAGCATTCAGAAGCTGATGCAGAGCTTGACTAGTGCCACCATCTTGAGGCATCCAAAGGAAGGCATTGGGTACGTAGTCTACTGCGATGCATCAGGGTCCGGACTCGGGTGTGTCCTAATGCAGGAGCGAGTAGTGATCGCGTGTGGTTCTCGACAGCTGAGAAAACATGAGAAGAACTATGCAACCCATGACCTAGAGTTTGCAGTATGGTATTCGCCTTGAAGATTTGGTGGCACTATCTAATGGGAAAACGTTTTACCTTGTACTCTGATCACAAGAGTATCAGGTATATCTTCTCTCAGAAGGACCTAAATCTGAGACAGCAGTGTTGGCTTGAGTTCCTCCAAGACTATGACTTCGAGATATTCTATACTCCTAGAAAGGGGAATGTTGTTGCAGATTCTCTAAATATGAGATCTTGTATATAGCTACTGGGCGAGGCTACATAGCAACTGGCTTCCTTATAGATATGCTTTATGGATAGAGATGGATAATCATTCCTTTAGTTTCATACAGTCACTCCCCTACTTCTTCAGCGACTCTGGGAGGAGCAACGTGGGGATGCTGACTGTGAGATACGAAGTGCTCAGATGTCCACAAGGCAGGCACCGGAGGGATTTTATGAAGGTGGGGAGCACGTCATCCTCTTCAGAGAATGTTCTATGGTACCAGTGTCACTTCATGTGGATGTGTTGAGGGAGTTCCACACATCCCCTTTAGCAATACATCCAGAAGTAGCAAAGATGTATCAGGACCTTAGACGACAGCACACGTGGCCAGGTATGAAGAAGGCGGTAACAGAGTTTGTCTCTCGATGCCTCAAATTTCAGAAAGTGAAGGCGAAGCACCAGGTACCAACAATCATGGTACATCATTTAGAGGTCTTAGAGTGGAAGTGGGATGTGATATCCTTAGACTTCATGACGGGACTTCCTTGTACATCTAGGGGTCACGACTCGATTTGGGTGATCACTGACCATCTCACCAAGTCATCCCACTTCCTATAGATTTGAGAGAAGGGTTTAGTAGAGTTCTTGTAATGCCTCTACGTGCATGAGATTGTGCGGATACATTAAGTTCATACTTCTATTGTCTCTGATCGTGACTCACAATTTATATCCCTGGATATGGAAGGGGTTACAGGAGGCATTTGGGACACATCTTCATTTGGGCACCGCCTTCCATCCTCAGAAGGATGGTCAGACTGAGCGGACCATTCAGAAACATAAGGAAATGCCACGTGCCTGTGCCATCTACTTCGGTCGCAACCGGGAGGATCACTTTCCTTTTTTGATGTTTTCGTACAACAACAATTATCACTCCAGCATCCTTATGGCTCCTTTCAAGGCATTGTATGGGTGACCTTGCAGATCACACTTGTGCTGGAAAGACCGTGGAGAGTCAGCAATGGTGGGACTAGAGATGGTACGAGCTACCAAAGAGATAGTGCAGATCATCCTGGAGAGGATGAAGACTGCACATAGTAGGCAGAAGTCGTATGATGATAGGAGACATAGACCTATGGAGTTCGAGTAATGCGACCACATCTTTCTACGGGTCTCACCCTGACGAGGTCTACAAATATTTTTCCAAGGCGGAAAGTTATCTATGAGATTCATTGGATGTTTCTAGGTCATCAGAAGAGTAGGTGATATGGAATACATCTTAGTTCTTCCACCTCAGTGGAACATGGTGCACGACGTCTTCCACGTATCTCAGCTGAGGAGATACCTGCATGACCCTTCCCACATAATCGACCACGGGGAGCTATAAATCGATGATGGGGAGATTTTACGAAGGTTCCTATAGAGATTGATGATCGACAAGAGCGGGTCCTACGTGGACAGTTGATACCTCAGGTGCGCATTTTCTAGAAGCATGGGAACCTCCATGAGGGCACATGACAGCGGGAGGCTCAAATGCAAGCTCAATAACCCCTTTTGTTCCAATATTTTGATTTATAGATTATGGGTATGTAAAGACGTGAGGTGGGGAGAATTTAAAGACCAATAATTTCTATGGAAAATTGTTTCTTAATACATGGGAATTTTATTAGTCTGCAAAAACTGACCATGCATGATTCTGAGTCCCGGTGTGTCGGAAATCAATTTGCAATGTTTTGTTCGGGTGCATTCTATAAACGTACGAGAGATATTTTATAACTTTTGAACCGGTGCTCGGAATTGAAATATGAGGCCACCGTTGAACTCGAATCACATGTATTCACTTAGGAAGATGTTATCCTTAATGACAGTTTGTCGAGATTGATAGTTTTTTTGAGCTTCATAAAAAAAATGTTCATCACTTTATTTTTGTTGAGCTGCCATGAGTGTGACTGGTGGTTAAAAGCCTTCTCTTGGAAGTTAGAGGTGGGGCCACCACCCCTTAACCTCCCATGGGAGGTTATGGAGGTGGGGGCCAACTGAGCGTAACCTCCCATGAGAGGTTATGACATGGGGACCACATAGGACTAAAAACCCCAATTAATGGGTGGGTGGAAAATCTCTCAACTCCCCTCATTAATGAGGGGGAGTCCCTTGACCTCCTCTACCATTAATGGGGACACCACCTCCCTTTTATTTAATTGGATGACACATAATTTATTATTCCAATCCTCCACATTTATTAGATGGAGCCAATTAATTTATTCTCTCTTTTTGAATTCTCTGACAACGGAAAAATAGATAACCAATCTATTTTTTTTGGCATTATTCATTTTGGTGGAATGGAGGAGGAAGAGAGGTAGAGAGAAAAGCTCCCAGTGAAGAATGAGGAACCTCGTCTTCCAATGAAGAATGAAGAACACCAACAACCTTGTTCGACTTCCTCCCTTAGATCGTACCAATATGGAGTGTCTTCCATGGCCGACTCAACCCAGGATTGGGAGAGCATGACGAATGCGATGAATGACAATCTTCATCATCTTCTTTCCACAACTCTGTCAACGAACGATGAATGTCGATCAACGAATCAACGGTAGTAGTTTTTTACATGTTAATATTTATTTTTCTTATCTCTTTCATAGATTAAAAAGGAATTGGTTTGGTGAATTGTTGACCTTCTTCTTCTCTTGATGAGCCTTTTGTTATAACCCCTAAAAGTGGAGGGGGCTGTCCAGTTAACATGGTTTGAATCCCTCCTCCGATCTCATGTGATGTTGCCTTTGGCATGGAAACATAACAACGACGAGTCAACGAAGGCAGCAATGACAACGCAGCGCAACCCACAGCCTTCGTGAACTACACCACCCCAGTGGTGCCCCACTTGCCCCACCCAAACCCGTGGCCTGCCCGGAACCCAGCCGGCCTCGCAATGCACTACCCTATGCCCCGACCACCTACCCGCCGCCTCCCGGCGAGCTACCCTACACCCAACCGGCCTTCGGGCGCAGTGCTCGTCACCCAGGCCGCCTACCCGTAGCCTCCCGGCCCGCAGCCAGGCGTCCAGCCAGCCTCTTGACACGCTGCCTGTTGCCCAGGATGCCTGACCGTGTCCACCCATCGCGCTGCCCGTGCCTGCCTATGCCTACCGCGCACTTCCCACGTGCCCCGCGGCCTGCCCGCGTGCTATTACGCCTCGCTCTGCCTGCTCATGCAAGCATGCGGCATGCCAATGCCCCGCCAGCCTTCCCACCGTCCTTTAAGCAGCTGGCCTCCCGAGCCAAACCATGGCGTCCCACGCGATGTCCTTGGCTGAACTGGCCCAAGCCATCAGGCCGAGCTACCTATGTGGTGGCCTCTGGGCCAAACCACCCTCATTGTTCACTAGGCCGGGCCCAACGGACATCGTTGAACCAAACGGGCTTACCCACCCAAAGGGCCGAGTCAGACCCAACGGGTCTATACGGGTTGACCCAGACCAAGTCAGCCCAAACTAGGTTGGGCCGAGTTAGTCCGACTGGACTGGGGCCCACTACTAACCCCTTTACTAACTTTTCCCATATCTTTGGCACCATATGATTGTTTGACGAACCTTTAGTGGCACTGGTAATCTCAATGAGAGACTGTCCCTTTGAGTATACCCCACTAGAGTTCGGGGTATAGTTGAGTTACGGTCAGGTTTTATCATACACAAAATGAACCAGGCCCCCGGGGCTAAAATGCTAATAACTAATAGACCGTGCGTCCGATTGACACATCGTCTTTTGCATTGAGACCCCTATGATGTGGCGGACCATTGAGTTACTTATTCATGGTATATGGATGTAGTTGATGTGTCAACACTTGGATTAAGGAGCGGACCCTCCCAGAATCAAGCGTGGTTTGTGGAAACCCTGTGGCTGGCTGTGCTCTGTTGACTGCTCCTGGATCATGTGTTGGCCTGATAGTTCTAACTTTTGTTCCTGGATTATGTGTTAGTTCGACAGAATAGCTAGTCCTGGATCATGTGTTGGTCTGACAGCACTGACGACTATTCCTGGATCATGTGTTGGTCCGATAGTTCTGACTTCTATTCATGGATCATGTGTTTGTCAAACTGAATAGTTGGACCTGGATCATTTGTTGGTCCGACAACAAAGATGATTCAGTGGCTACATCTGATCATCTCTATCTCTCTAAAAAATTCGTATAACTGTGTGAGATGATCCAGTAACTCTTGTCTTTCCTCATGATTGAGATGGATTAATAGATAACTTAGGTATATGTATGAGCATATTCTAAAGTGTGGATATCTATTGATTTCATACATTTTGGTTTACCCTTATTGGATTTTTTGAGACCTTGAGTGTCTTAGAATCCCTACTGAGTATCGTTATACTATCCATTGCACAGGCTATGCCTGCACCTCGATGATTTGGTTAGAGACTACAGAAAATGAAAACTGAGGATCAGAGTTGTAGGACTAGATGGTTCCTAGAGGTGGAACTTACGAGGAGTCAGTACACTGAGGAAAAAGATAGATGAGGAGTGCTGAGGATATTATATGTACCAACCCTTCAGGTAGGAATCCTGTTGGAAAACCCATAAGCTATTTTACTTTTCTTCAGTTTTACTTCCTTTCCAGTTGTACTTGTACATTACAGTTGGGCTTGTTTTTCCGGCCCCATTACATTTCAGCACTCCTTTTTGTATACAGTTTTACTTAGTGTTTTGGTTCTAGCATACTCTGTTGTGTATGTTTATAGATTAAAAAGGAAATGCCCTCCCAGTTTTACGGATTTACTCCTTTGGTTCTAATCTCCATCCCCTGGCCTGTGGAATGCGGGATTGGGGTAGTCATGGGACGGGCCGTCTGGGACGGGTCGTGTCAATAAAATAATATTTTATGATTATTATTAACTAACATATCTAAATAAACATATTTCAAAAAATTTAAAAGTAGATAATTAGTTATTAATTTTTTATACATGAATATAAGAACCAAATTGTATATATAGGGCATATTTTAGTATAAAACTATTATTATGCACACAATTATTTTTATTACTAACAAATTAAATTAATTACAATTAATAAGTGATATTATTTATATATATATATGTTATATTTAAAATCAAATATATTTTATATTATTCTAATATATTTGACATGAATAAGATAAGAACAAACACAATTTTATGTTCAAACAATTGTATTTTTATAAAAGATATTTTTATTACCATTTAATGGGGAACACTTTTACATCCAAATTTTAGAACTTTTATTTATGTAATATATCAAAAAAAAACTACATATTTGAAATAGAAACATAAAAATAAGGTTCAGAAAATATATGGTATATTACTCTATGGTTTATGTTTTAAAGAATTGTTAAAAATACTTGATTTTTGTTCAAAACAATTTTTTTTCTAATAAATTTTTATTGATAAAGTATATTATAAATTGGTATAAAATTTAAATAGATAATAATTTAACTAATAAATAAAATTTTTGTAAATTGAATAAATTTATTATAATTTGACTATGAAAACAATGGAAACATTTGAACATTTTAACATTAAAAATATGCATTATCGACCGGACTGGAAGATTGTCTTTAAATTAATTTCTACCCTATATATGATTGGAATTTGGAATAATGGATTCCATATTTTAAATAATCATAATTTATAATGTAAAATATGTTCAACTTATTTTTTGACCAAAAATATTAGCGAATAATTCAAAAAGTAATTACAATGAATAAGGTCTTATTAATCTTACATAAGGAATAACACTTAAATTTAAGACCCAAAATTCCTATTATCATTTCCAAATACCATTTAATTAATATATTTAGTTTCAATAATCAATTTTTTAAACTTTTAACCATTATTGATATAATTTTAATAAAAAATGTTGGTGAGATTCATATCTATTAAAATAATTCAAGAGATTACACTCCTCCTCCAAAATAAAATGCATCATTCACATACACTTCGTCAAACCTCTAAGGCACCAATTTTTTTTCCATAACCTTCCCAAATAGCTCTCCAAATTCCATACATTCTATCTTGAACCATCCAATTGGGAAGAAAGTAATCCTACAGAGCCTTTTGGCTCAATAAAAAAGGTGTTACCCGATTAATAAGTAACACTCTCCCTCAAAGTCCTTCCATTTATTTCATTTTCTACTCCATAAAATATTAATATTCCAATGTTTTATAAAAACACAAGTTCCCTAAATATACTTTTATGTATTAATGATATTGATTATACCTACACTTACACACAATGGGCTACCTCCCCTGTAATTGATGAGATTCATTCATACACTATATATAATATATTGAAGATGGATTTATCTTATATATGATATATATGATATAATAAATATAATTTAATAATTATATATCTAAATATAGTTCCATATATATGTCTTTTACATTCATTTCATCAACACGACAATTAAACAGAAATTGTGTTCATGCCTACGTACGACTTGCCCTCTCCAAGAATGATGTATTTTGTTTTATAATTATATATTATATGGATTATAATAATGAAAATATACAAAATTTAAATTATATTTATATCCTAATTTACTTATTGGGATCATTATTTAAATATAAGGACCAAATATATAACCAATTATGATACATGTGAAAAACAAATAGAATATTTTTTGAAGTGAAACCTTAACATAAGATGGTTAAAAAGTTGGTATTATAATGTCATAGTAAACCATATACGGTATAAAATATAATAATATGGTTCAGTAAATTATTTATATTAAATTTATATTTATTATATAGGTTTGTTGAATGAGTAAGACCAGAGTCAAGACACATTTTAAGGGGATTTCACATCACTTTACTTTATTTATGAGAGATATATACCAGGTTCCCCACTATTTCCTTTTGTGTGGTGTATGTACATCCCACAGTGGTATTATATGTCTCATATAATTAAATTTATGGGTATTTACATATCGATTGTATAATTTTTATACCATGAGAATAATGTTTCAAAATTCAACAAATCGGTAAAGTAATATCATCTCAATTAGCCTTCTTTGAGACAGATGTCGTGTTATGCCCTTATATTTCTATATATGGTGTATGTACTATATTGGAAATGTTATATAATGATTCTCCATAATTTAGTGGAATTTAAATCTTCAAGTAATTTTATTTTATTATATTAGATGTATTATTCTATGATACCAATTGATAATAAGTTTATTGAGACAATCTCATCATTTATCAAGATTGTTTATGTTTATTCTCCATTTGATGAAATATTCTGATCCATATCTGTAGAAAAATGATGAGTTTCCTTTACAACTATTTATTCAGGATATATCAATTTATTAATACCATTTTAACACTCTTTGGTACTTAAGATAGTTATGAAAATGATTTTAAGAAAATATGACTTTATCTATCTCTTCGGTCGGAAATTTATTTCATTTCAAAACAAAAAGCATTCAAAAATGTTTTCAAATGATCTTGGATGATATTTTTCAAATAAAATGAATTAAAAAAATGATTTAGTGATTTAAAATATTCATATATACATTTTCAAATTTATTTTTAAATGAATGGTTTTAAAAACATTTTCAATAATTCCTTATAATTTTTTAATGTTTTTTCAATGAAAAATGTCTTTAAAATGTTTTGAATATTTTATTGTGGATTCAAGGGAAAACATTCAGAAAATATTATAAAGATTATTTTAAAAGATTTCATGGAATAATGTTTTCATAATTCTTTCTATTATTATTTATTGATTTTCATGTTATTTTCTATGAAAATGTTTTTCAAAGGGTTTTATGTATTGAAAATCATTTTTAAAAAACAAATTATATTTTCCTCAAGAAACAATTTTGAAAGATAGTACTAAATTATTATCCATTTATAATGACCTCCATGGATGTTACTCAGTCCTTTCTATGAAATTATCCAAAGGTTAAATACATTTCATTTCTATAATGGTTTATGTTTTGATGAAATGACTCTTATATCACCCATTTCTATTACAATTGTAATATGCTTTTGAAACCTGATTCTTTTCATATGTTATTCTTTAATGAATTTTTTATCAAAATAATCTCTTTTCCATTAGTTATAATGTGAGGAAATGTTAATAATACTCATTCCATTTCATGTGTTATGGATTGATTTTCATAAAACTCAGGTCTTTTTTGGGTTCCTGGTATGATGATGTTTTAGTATCATTTGACACTTGCATGAATGATTTTATTATGAGATGTTTGGGATATATTTCTCCCTCAATGGAATTACATAATAATGGATGACTCATGAATATAAATGTTATGCATTAAACTGATTAATTGACCATAATTATATTCCTGGACATAGTTTCATGTCAAAATGTTTATGAGTAAACCTAATTACATTATAACATTGTTATGAGTGAACCTGATTAAGTGTTCACAATATAATTCATGGCCCTATTTTCATGTCCATAATTTTATGTATGAACCTATTTTCATGTTCACAATGTTATGTGTTAAAATGATTAAATGTTCACATAGTTATGCATGAACCTAGATTCATGTACACAAGGTTATTCATGAACCTCATTTCACATTCACAATGTTATGGATGGGCCTAGTTTCATGTCCATAAGGTTATGTGGGAACATGATTACACTTTCTAAATGTTCTGTATGGACCTGGTTTCAGGTCTATATGGTTTTTTGTGGTCATTCTTACATGTTCACAATATTATTCATCGACATAGTGGTTTCACCATATGTTCATGTTGGGGCCTAATTTAATTTCCTCAACTTAATAATGAAACCTTTTTATACTTATAAAATTTTAAAAATTATAAACCATTGTCCATGCAAGAAATTCCATGTTTTTTCCTATGTTATAAGTTTATGGACTATTATTTATTTTTTTCAACTATTTTATTATGAACTACCAATATTTATTATTTTCTCTGACATGAAGAGTATGATATTAAATTGTTATAGTCATGTCCCATACCATTTTTCATGTTATGATTATTAATTTACATTGTTTACCATTATTAAGAATCAGATCTTACCCCTTTCTTATGTTTACTTTCCCCAGGTTCGAAGAATGATTTTAGGCAAAAATACACATTAT
This sequence comes from Viscum album, assembly GCA_963277665.1. Lineage (NCBI taxonomy): Eukaryota > Viridiplantae > Streptophyta > Magnoliopsida > Santalales > Viscaceae > Viscum > Viscum album. The sequence continues at coordinate 327,401,497 of OY728152.1, read as the reverse complement.
GAAGATCTTATTGGGAGATTTTGATGATCTTTTACCAAGATAGAAGATTTTGTTTCCTAGTTTCCAAATACAATAAACTGTTATAGTACTTAGCCATGTATTTTTGTAATGTAATAAATATTCATATAAAATGGCGTTATATCCATGTTTGTCCAGCCTGATTTGTTATAGGTTATGCTATAATGAATTACTGAAATGATTATGAATCCTATCTATTTTCCATTGGTTATGATATTATGAAATGATTATCAAACCCATTTCATTACATTGGTTATGAAATGATGATTTATTTATGATATTTTGGCGAACATATGGGTCGTTTTCATTATGTGAATGGTGGGACCTATATCTCTGTCCAATTAATTTGGTAAATATTGATAACTCATGAGTAAAAATGTTATGTGTGATCAAGATTACATGTTAAAAATGTTATGTGTGCACTTGTTTTTTTGTTCAAAATGTTATGCGTCAACCTAATTACATGTTTACATTTTTATATACAGACCTTTCATTCATATCCATAATGTTATCTATTCAAAAGATTGCATGTTCATAATGTTATGATTGAACCTGATTAGATGTTCACAATGTAATTATTAAAATTTATTACATGTTCACAAGGATTTCTGTGAGAATGATTACATGTTAACATTATTATGCATGGACCTGTCATTCGTGTCCATAATGTTATGTGTGGACCATGATGAATTTTCATAAGTTTGTGAAAGGGCCCGATTACATGTTTGAAACCTAATGAGTGAACCTATATCTATTAATACTTGTTTAAATTATTATAAATTGATGATTATTCCACAAAACAATATGTTATGTTAATATTATGCTCTCATGGTTCATGTTATTTGATTCCCTAATTATTCATGTCATATAAACTACCAATAAATATTCCAAGAATATAGACCGTAATATTTGATATCAATGGCATTGTTTTCAAATTTTATGCTCATGTTCTTATTCCCCTATTCTTATTATATGCTTATATATCTCTCTTGATTATCCTTACTAAGAATCTAATCTCACCCTTTCCAATATTTTCTTTCTATCGGTTATGATGAAAGGATATATGTTGGGTATGACTGTGAAGAGAAATGAAGTGAAGATATTTATGGGATACATTGACAATATTTCATTATGTAAGAGTATTTTTCCATGTATCCCAAGATAGTAAAATTGTATAGTCCTCAGGGATGTGTTTGTGTAATTTATTGGATATTAATATAAAAATATAAAGTATATATAAGAAAATATTGGAACCTTATAGATGGAATCAGAGGAATGTTTTAGTTAACTATTAAAAACCCTGATGATAATAATTTATTTATATCTCTAGGGATATTTCTATATAAATATGTAGGGTAGTATCTAAGGATATGTCTAGGAGGAGTCAATGTAATGGAAATGTCTTCAAATTTTTGTAATGGATAAAGAGATTGTTTTTCAGGAAATTATATCAATTTCTATATAATATAATCTAATGTGGATCTAGAACAGAGGTTTGTAAGTGAAATAACTTCAAAAAGTATTCTTTGAGATAGACATGATTATCACCTTGTGCATGAAAAACGTCCTTACATCACACTTAGTTTTACACTCCTGGGGGATGTTCTTTGAAAATCTACAAACTCTAGACAACCATCATGATGGATTTAAATAAATGATGATAATAGATAAAATTGGTTAACCCTATGGTGATATAGGTTTAAAATAATGTGTTTGGATTTATACATCCTATAAGTGATATTTCAGGATTATGTGGTTTCACACAATGATTAGTACTGCTCACACTAGGTTTTTTTATTTTAATTAATGGGTAGAACTTGAAAAATCTGGGTTAACATTGAATGTGATAAAAAAATTATGATGATAATCTAAATGGAATAATGACTATAGTGAAGGATATTGACATTATTCCAAATTAGTTTTCAACTAAAACGATTAGAAATGTACGACTTAACTAACTCTTGGACTAGCCAGAAAAGGTAACATTATAATTTGTTGAGATTTACAATAATGGAGGCCATAGAAGAAGTGTGATTAATTTTATTATATGTTAATAATGTGGGAATAGGTACCCAAGTGAATGTCTCAGTGGAATGAGAGGATGTTTCAAGTGAGTAAAATGACATAATGTAAGTAATGACAAAGGAAAAAAAGGAAAATGTTAGTTTACAAAGGGGATTGAAATATTGATCTCTATAAATTATTATCAATGGAAGAAGGTTTTGAATGTGTAAATGGTGGGAATTATGTAAACCTATGTCCTTAGAGGAAATCACAGGAAGAGATTAAGTAAGGCATTAAGTGTAATGGTTATATTACTGATGAGGAAGAGACTACAAAAAACATATGAAAGGTATGGACTATAGTAACTATGTTTTTTATATAATCATTAAAATAAGGTTGACTAATTTTAAGACATGGTTCATAAATCCAATTATATGAATGTTTCATTAAATAAAAAGATGATAAATCCTAGTTAATGTTTTATGAATGATATTGGACAATTGATGTCTTTATACATTAGAATTCAAGATATATATTATATGAAACATGTAATATATAAGGACATTTCTATCTAATTATGCATTAAGGATATGCAAGAATTTGTTAATAAGTAATGATGACCTAGAAATGAGAATAATTTATAAATTGATATTTTGATTAAGGGAAGATAACCTTGAATGTTTTTCAGATGTTCAGATAATGATATTGGGATAAATAGATGATGATTATGAATAAATTGGATAATACTTATTACAATGGAATTGATTGATGATTTTTGGAAAAAACAGGTTCATTTTTCCCTTAATAGAGTTTAAAAAAAATTGATATAAGGAATATATCCTAGAATCTATGTAATGTAATGAGAATTCATTTATGTTTTCATTCAGGGTTTATGGTAATTCTGGTTTTTAAAATGATTCAATAAATTATAATACAATGGTATTTACATTTTTAGTATCTGATAATCATGATCCAATTTATGATATATATTGGTTTAATGTTCTGTTGATTTTGAGATATTTAGTGGCCTTACTTATAAATTTTAAATATTAAATTGGTTGCAAGACTAACCATTTATGAAATGGTTCATGATGAACTACGTTTGAGATTTTAGCGAATAATGAATTTATTCACTATATGAGGATTTATGAATATTTCATAGCTTTTTATAATCATTATTTTATAATAACTATATGTTTATGAAATAGATTATCATTCTATTTGAGAAATTAGGACCCATTATGTAACGCCCCGACCCCAGTTACCCAGAGTCGGTGCATTATTACATAACATTGGCATGATCACAAGAACGATCAAATCTCTAAAGACAGATTGGTTTAGTAGCCTTAGAAGCACTAGATATATTCATAAAGTCTTACATTACATCATAAATATGAAAACTACAAAAACATATTTTCTCCATAGTCCACACTCATATCCCCACATACTATCTCTGCAGGTCATTCATAAATTACTTCTTTACATCCTGTGAAAAATAAAACATAGAAATGGGGTGAGCTCCAATGCCCAGTAAGGATAACAATATAGTGTAAACTTTCCTAAATAAGCATAAACATTTAAGGCAATGTAAAACTAAAACAAAAGGCTTTTAAACAAGAACTTCAACACATCATGGAAAAAATAAAATGAAATAATGCCATTTACTTATTCACATGGATATTCTAATAATCGAATAATCAAATGCAATATCAATAACAACTTTAATAATGATGGAATGCATAATGCCAGACTATCATAACCACATAGCCAAGGCCTCGTGTCAAGACTACAAATAAGATTTTACAAGCCTAGTGCCAAGACACTAGTTTGAGTCATTAGACCTACCGATGCATCGAGGAGCTATAGCGGGCTCCACCCGTCACGTACTAAGTCCAATTCATTTCCATATGAAAAGGTTTAAACATAACATAAACATTCGTATTAAAAATAGAATACGAAATGTCAATACTTTCTCTATAAACCATGAATGGTATAAAAATAACACATCCACAGTCAGACATATCAAAAAACCTTCAATACATTATGGAACTTTGGTATCATAATAAATCAACTTCATATAATCATAAAATCCATCAAAGGATGTTGGCATAGATGAAATCAAAACTATTTGAGAGAAATATCTCCTTTTTTTAAATCATTTAATAGTCACACATTTATAAAGGAAGTAATTAAAAAGAGATTTTTGAATCAAAGTGTCCCATACCACTTTGAAACATTTGAAAGGAATTAACATTTTAAAAACATTCATGTCTATATAAATAAATCCTTAAAAACAATTTTTAAGACATGGACATTAATTAAAATGATTTATAAAGATAAATCATTAAAACATTTAAAATTCTGATTTTGATAAAGAGTACCTTTCCGAAATTCTTAAAATATTCATTTTGAAATCATTTAAAAGTCACATAATTATAAAAAAAACATTTACATTGAAAATATCCTTGTAAGATTTTAAGGGAAGCTTTGATAATTTTATAATGGCGGTAAATAGCCGCACCTGTCGTATAAGTGAAAAAAAACATTCTTAACTTAATTTTGTCGAAAAGGTTAAAAAGCACCTTGTTTGGAAAACGACGGAATGATTACTTTATAAACCTCTTATAAAAAGTCAAACAAGGGTATAAATGACTTTAACCCATATTATAGTAAATAATAAAAATGTTTTGAAATTCATTTTTAAGAAACGTGGATGTGGATGATAAAGAGATCCCAGTAGATTATTACGTATAAACAATCTTGGATAATGAAGAGATTGTGAAATAACCCTTACCTTGTACTTTTCCATGGTTGGGGTAGGTTAAACTCCTGTATAATGGTGAAATAATGGTTATTATATTATACAAGGATCATATACATTAATATGATATCATATATGATCTTATAACATTGATTTGTTAATAATATCTTAGTATTATCGTTGTTTCAGGTGTTAACTTACTCATTTTCTTTTATATGTTTTGATAAGTAAGACATGTTTGTAATGGATAGGTTGTATCTTAATCATATACAGAATGATATCAAGTCCTTAGATACTATTATTAATCATCAAATGAGAATTATAGTTGAATGGATAAGTTGGAGAATGAATCTCATCACGTTCGTGGAGACGGTAGTCTGTACGTACGCACGAGTGACAATATCATTATTTTGATATTAAAATAATATATAAATGTATGGTATATCATATATACAGAATCATTTACATGTTATATTTGTTATTTTCATGAGTTACACATCATTATTATACCCATCCAAATAATAATATATTGAATAACAATTACACCATGACGTGGAGACGGTAAGCCGTACGTACGCACGTATGGAGACATGTTATTCTAAGGGTGGATAGAATACTGAATATGGTTGTACCATATTTATAATAACATCAAAGTATGTATATGATACTGGATTTATTATTTTAGAATGGTAATAACAAAGGAAAAAGAAGTGGAAGAAGAAAGGAACTTGGAAAAGGGTGGTGAAATCATTACCTCTTCTTCGGGTTCTTCCTTTTGATTTGATCAAAAGGGCTCCTTAGGTTGGCTTTATGATCAAAATAAGGCCTCTAGGTTGTATTGAGAGAAGATGGGAGAGTATGTGGGCCGAGTTTGGCCGAACCAAAAGGCTTTGAAGGTGTGAATAAATGAGAAGGAGGAGTGCCCTTTTATAAGAGGGGTGAGGGGCACCTTTGGAAAAGCTAGAAATATTAAATTATAATAAATTCATATTCGGTTTCTAATGGCTCCAAAGTTGATTATTCAAAGGTTAAGGTGGGGATAGGTCGAAAACCAGTCAACCAATAGAATTTAGACAGGTTTGGGTACTTATATTAACCTTATCTTTAAGTATTAACTCTTAGTTAATTAGTTTCACTTTTACAATGTCTCTTTGTATTTTTATATAATATGGTTAATAAACATACTATATACATCCAAGAGACCCCAAAGTTGTCCATTAATGATACACCTATCATGATATATGTCTCTTGGACGAACCTTAGATTTTTAGGAATGTAATATCAATTAATAATATAATATTTGTTTTAAAAACCCTTTGATGTCAATTTTGACAGTATTCAATAGTTGATTTTTTTGTGAAACTCATAACAGAATGATTACTTCGAAAAAATTTAATTAAATCATTCCTAACATGTCATATTAACTTTTAAAATTAGTGTAATTCATAAAAAGTCTCAAATTCTATTTATTTGTGTATTTATAATATCAATTATTTTAATGTTTCACTATTATGGTAATTACTGCATCATCATTGTGTCATATAAACATTAAATTATTTAATGTCCAAAAATTATAAATAAAATATCATTATGTAGTAAATTTTTCTATATTTGTAATGAATATTTATAGTGGAAAATACAACATATATAACCCTATGAAAAAATTGTTTTTCTAAAAGATATATGCTTGTGTCATTTTTTTATTTATTTTAACTTAATTAAAATAAAGTGTCCCTATCACCTACAAGTGGCTCCATGGGGTCCCAAAATCGACCCAAAGATGCCTATGGTTGAAAATGTATTGACCAATAAGGTTATGACACATTTTAGGGTAATTTAGTACTATTATAATATTATTTTTTAACCCTTATTTACCGGATTTACCCTTAACCATGGTAAATAAAATATTTACCGCAGTAATTATTCAAAATGTATAAAAATAAATTTTACCTATTTACACAATTTGAACATCCTGATTCCAAATATGGAATACATTTTTCCAAATATAAAACACAAAAGTGGCAGAAATTAATTTAAAATTAATTCCCGTTGTTAAAACAAAAAGCGTGTTTTTAAGAAATAATAACTATCAAAAGATTGACACTTGTTTATGTCTGGTTTAATTGTAAAAGTATGTCCAATTACCAACATTTTATTAAATGGTAAAAATATATTCTAAATATACTTTAAAACCTCTCAAATTTATAATTTATCACAATTAATTATTTTGATTAAAAAAGATGTTTTTAATTAAAATTTAGTAATTTTCACTATTCGTCAAAATAATAAAGTTTTCCAAAAAGTACCAAAATTTCACCTTATGGTAAATTCGACACTCTGAATCCAAAAATGAAGTTCATTTTGAAATATAAAATATATATATTTTCAAAAAGTAGGTAATACTATTCATAACGGTTAGTTTGATCGGTTGTGGTGAGTGTTAAAACTCGAAATTGCGTACAACACACGCTACTGTATTATTGAAAGGAAAGCATACCGTGAAAGCTTGGGATGTTTCATTTTAAATTTTTGATGTCCTCATTTAGTCAAAAAGTTTAGAATATTGTATTTTAAAAGGGTTCACTATTAAAATTTGATAAAAGTGCAATACTGAAAATGAATTTGTTCTTGCATTATATCTAAGAAACTCATAATATGGATTCTAAAATTATAAGGATTATATAAAGTTTAAAATTTAGTTAATACTATTCATAACCTCTTTTGAATGGATTTCTTTGGTAAGTCATGGTGCGATTGAACTTGGTGTTGCGTGTAGTGCAAGTTATTGAATTATTTTGAAAAAATAACACACTATGAAATCTTGGGGTGTTACATTCTCCCCTCCTTCAATAAATTGCGTCCTCGCAATTTGAAATTGGTCGTCGACAATAAAAGGTTGAAAATAGAAAATATATTTGTGGGAAAACCCACATCGGAAATTGGGATACTAAAATTTAGTCTTAATATGAGGAAAAGAGAAATGAAAGGGTCACCACCAAATTATGATCTCGATTAGGAGAACATTGGTGGAAATTAGATACATATAATTGGAGGAAAAATGTAAATATTTATAGGCAGTGATTGAGGTCATCAATCACAAACAAGTATAAAATTTAGGTCCTTAAATTCATCAATCTATGATGATTTGAAATACCATCGGTTCAAAAAAACATAGGGTATTGGGATAAAACATTTTTTGACGTTTCAAAATATCTTAGTTGAAATCCCACATCGAAAAATGAATTAATGAGGTCTCTATTTAAAATTAAGAGTGGAAAGTATGAAGACTACCGCAAATAAAACATACTAGGGTTCCATGTAGGAAATTATGGATATGGAAGAGAAATCTAACCATCAATTATCTGATGGAGAGTAGTAGATAACATTGCTATGAAAAGGACAACAATCCCAAAGCCATAAATTAGTGACGATTTAAGGTACTATCTAGGACAACATTTTTGTTCTATGTTCCTTTTCTTAATGTTGAGGAATTTATTTATGAGATTGGCTAAGATCATAAGGAGGTATATATACTTTATAATTAGAGTTTTATCCATTAATAAATTTCTACCACAAACTCATCTTTCACTCTAAAAGATAATAGAACGTAAAAACATTCTATTTATACTATTCGTACAGGGTTCCAAAATAAATGACTTTATAATTCATCTACCAGATCTTTTTTAAAAAAACAACATTATTTAATCCAAGAAATCTTGTGGGCCAATGGTAGGTGATACACCCTTTTCTCCCTTCGGTTGCGGGTTCAAGTCTCGCGGCCTTGCCGATCGCGACGGGTTGACGCCCGACCTCCAGGTTGTCCTTTTATGGCATTCCAAAATAATCCAAACTAGAACTATCCAAAATACTTCTGTCCAAACTCACAGTACAACATTTATAAGGAAGGTAAACATAATGTAGATCATTTTACCCCCTAATAACATATTAATACCTTCATCATGTATTCTTTTAAAACACTGAAACATCCTAAATTACAATAATCCTTATTGATTACATTCATTCTCCCTTATTCCTTATAGAATGCTGGATATACTTCATCAATCCAAAAATGTTTTAAACCCCAACAATGATGGAATATACAAATCATTAATCAGCTTCAAGGTAGTTAAGAATATCCAATATAATTTATCCAAATCAATCATGTATTATTCTAAAATCACTACCTCGGTATCAGAACCATATTATGGTTTATCTTTCTCTCAACCATATATTTTCCAAAAATTTAACCTGTTATTGAGTCACTTTTCATTGTTCCACACAATCTCAAGTCCTTATTGAAATAGTACTGCAGTACAATCCTTCTATACTCCATAATTATTATAACAAGTACATTGTCGATACAACACTCAAATGACATAATCAACATAAGAACTCTAATCATTCATCTTCATCTGTGGTAGTATCATAACATGATTATTATCCAATAGCATCATTTGAGGCATAGTCTGATGACTGGGACATAGGTTCGTGTAGTGTCCAAACTCCTTGCAAATGATGTATTGTACATTTGAAACCATTTTCTTACCCTTGTAGTCACGTACTTTGTGCCCTTTTCCTCCACACTTATAACAAACTCTCATTCCTTTCAGGCAAGTTCCAGGGTGTTTCATTCCACAGTTATCACATATGGGAAAATTCTTCTTTTCCCTCTTCCCTTTATCCATCTTTCTCTCTCCCATACTTTTCTTATCTTGCTTACCTTCAAAGCCATAAGACTCAGTAAACTCATTACTTATCTTATCAACACATGATATTACTTCTTCATATGATGATAATATATGCGATAATATTTCACTTATAAATTATGGCTTAAGACCATGAAATATATGATCCTTCTTTCTCTTTGTATCATGTGCATTGCTAGAGTTCTCATTCCTTCTATTGGGTGCCATTTCTAAACAATGTCATACATTAGATTCGTTTATGAAAAAAAATACCTAATCCCAAACTTGTAAAACACAAAACATAAATTAAATAGTTTATGGATATAATCCATAATCATAAAAATGTCTCCTTTGAGGAAGTATATATTAATAAACCCTTCATAATGGTTTGTAGATAAAATGAGAATTATCCTAAGCATATCCCCCGTGAGTGTCGTGACCAAGAGTGTAGCAAGGCCCATTGTCGTGCACCAGTTCCCATTCGAGTCTAGCTCAAAGCGGTGTTTTCGGGTTTTACCACTAGGTACATCTGTGCCAGAGCCGCCTCTACCTGCTCGTATCCAGACATGGATGTATTGCTCGGAAAACTCACAAAATCTCTACAATACCAAAATTCTAGGATGTTCTTCTATACTAATCCTCAAAGTTCATATTAGATATATGCGCTCTAATCAGATTTTAACTAAATATAGCTTTCATGGTTTGTACTAAACTTCCTCTGATACAAACTGTAACGCCCCGACCCCAGTTACCTAGAGTCGGTGCATTATTACATTACATTGGCATAATCACAAGAAAGATCAAATCTCGAAAGGCCGATTGGTTTAGTAGCCTTGGAAGCACTAGATATATTCATAAAGTCTTACATTACATCATAAAAATTAAAACTACAACAACATATTTTCTCCATAGTTCACACTCATATCCCCACATACTATCCCTCCAGGTCATTCATAAATTACTTCTTCAAATCATGGGAAAAATAAAACATAGAAAATGGGTGAGCTCTAATTCCCAATAAGGATAACAATATAGTGGAAACTTTCCAAAATAAGCATAAACATTTAAGGCAATGTATAACTAAAACACAAGGCTTTTAAACATGAACTTCAACATAGCATGGCTAAAATAAAATGAAATAATGCCATTTACGTATTCACATGGATATTCTAATAATCTAATAATCACATGAAATATCAATAACCACTTTAATAATGATGGAATGCATAATGCCAGATTATCATAACCACATAGCCAAGGCCTCGTGGCAAGACTACAAATAAGATTTTGCCAAGGCCTTGTGCCAAGACACTAGTTTGTCTCATTAGACCTACCGATGCATCGAGGAGCTATAGCGGGCTCCACCCGTCACTTACTAAGTCCAATGAATTCACATATGAAAAGGTTTAAACATAACTTAAACATTCGTATTAAAACTAGCATACGAAATGTCAATACTTTCACCATAAACCATGAATGGTATAAAAATAACACATCCACAGTCAAACATATCACAAAACCTTCAATACATTATAGAACATTTGTATCATAATAAATCAACTTCATATAATCATAAAATCCATCAAAGGATGTTGACATAGATGAAATCAAAACTATTTCAGATAAATATCACCTTTGTTTAAATCATTTAAAAGTCACACATTTATAAAGGAAGTAATTAAAAAGATATTTTTGAATCAAAGTGTCACATACCACATTGAAACTTTTGAAAGGAATTAACATTTTAAAAAAATTCATGTCTATATAAATCAATCATTAAAAACCATTTTGAAGACATGGACATTAATTAAAATGATTTAGAAAGATAAATCTTTAAAACATTTAAAATTCTGATTTTGATGAAGAGTACCTTTCCGAAATTCTTAAAATATTCATTTCGAAATCATTTAAAAGTCAGATAATTATAAAATAAAAAATTAACATTGAAAATATCCTTGTCATATTGTAAGGGAAGCTTTGATAATTTTATAATGGTGGTAAATAGCTGCACCCACCGTATAAGTTAAAAAAACATTCTTACCTTAATTTTGTCGAAAAGGTTAAAAAGTACATTGTTTGGAAAAAGACGGAAAGATTCCTTTATAAACCTCTTACAAAAAGTAAAACAAGGGTATAAATGACATTAAACCATATTCTTTTAAATAGTAAAAATTATTTGAACTTAATTTTTAAGAAACGTGGATGTGGATGATAAAGAGATCCTAGTAGATTATTACGTATAAACAATCTCGGATAATGAAGAGATTGTGAAATAGCCCTTAACATGTACTTTTCCTTGGTTGGGGTAGGTTAAAATCATTTATAATGGTGAAATAATGGTTATTAAATTATTCAAGGATCATATACATTAATATGATATCATATATGATCTTTTAACATTGATTTGTTAATAATATCGTAGTATTATCTTTTTTTCGGGTGTTAACTTACTCGTTTTCTTTTATATGTTTTGTTAAGTAAGCCATGTTTGTAAAGGATAGTTTGTATCTTAATCATATACAGAATGATATCAAGTCCTTATATACTATTATTAATCATCAAATGAGAATTATACTGGAATGGATAAGATGGAGAATGAATCTCATCGCGTTCGTGGAGACGGTAGTCCGTACGTACGCACGAGCGACAATATCATTCTTTTGATATTAAAATAATATATAAATGTATGATATATCATATATACAGAATCATTAACATGTTATATTTATTATTTTCATGAGTTACACATCATTATTATACCCATCCAAATAATAATATATTGAATAACAATTACACCACGACGTGGAGACGGTAAGCCGTACGTACGCACGTATGGTGACATATTATTCAAAGGGTGGATAGAATACTGAATATGGATGTACCATATTTATAATAACATCACAGTATATATATGATACTGGATTTATTATTTTATAATGGTAATAACAAATGAATAATAAGTGGAAGAAGAAAGGAACTTGGAAAAGGGTGGTGAAATCATTACATCTTCTTCGGGTTCTTCCTTTGGATTTGATCAAAAGGGCTCCATAGGTTGGCTTTAGGATCAAACTAAGGCCTCTAGGTTTTAGTGAGAGAAGTTGGGAGAGTATTTGGGAAGATTTTGGCTGAACCAAAAGTCTTTTAAGGTGTGAAGAAATGAGAAGGAGGAGTTCCCTTTTATAAGAGGGGTGAAGGGCACCTTTGGAAAAGCTAGAAATATTAAATTATAATAAATTCATATTCGGTTTATAATGTCTCCAAAGTTTATTATTCAAAGGTTAAGGTGGGGATAGGTCGAAAAACATTCAACCAATATAATTTATACAGGTTTTGGTTCTTATATTAACCTTATCATTAACTATTAACTGTTAGTTAATTTATTTCACTTTTACAATGTCTCTTTAAATTTTTATATAATATGGTTAATAAACGTACTATATACATCCAAGCGACCCCCAAGTGGTCCATTAATGATACACATATCATGGTATAAGTCTCTTGGCCGAACCTTAGATTTTTAGGAATTTAATATCAATTAATAATATAATATTTGTTTTAAAAACTCTTTTATGTCAATTTTGACACTATTCAATAGTTGATTTTTGTGAAACTCATAACAGAATGATTAATTCTAAACAATTTAATTAAATCATTCCTAAAATTTCATATCAACTTTTTAAATTAGTTTAATTCATAAAAATACTCAAATTATATTTATTTGTGTATTTATAATATCAATTATTTTAATTATTCACTATTATGGAAATTACTGCATCATCACTGTGTCATATATAAATCAAATTATTTAATGTCTAAAAATTATAAATAAAATTTCATTATGAATTAAATCTTTTTATATTTATAATGAATATTTATAGTCGAAAATAAAACATATATAAAGCTAGGTAAAAATTATTTTTCTAAAAGATATATGCTTGTTTCATTTTTGTATTCATTTTAACATAATTAAAATAAAGTGTCCCTATCACCTACAAGTGGCTCCATGGGGTCCCAAAATCGACCCAAAGATGCCTATGGTTGAACATGTATCAAAAAATAAGTTTATGACACGTTTTAGGGTAATTTAGTATTATCATAATATTATTTTTAACCCTTATTTACCGAATTTACCCTTAATCATGGTAAATAAAATATTTACCGCAGTAATTATTCAAAATGTCTAAAAATAAATGTTACCTATTTACACAATTTGAACATCATGATTCCAAATATGGAATCCATTTTTCAAAATTCAAAATTCAGAAGTGGCAGAAATTATTTTAAAATTAATTCCCGTTGTTAAAACAAAAAGCGTGTTTTTAAGAGATAATAACTATCAAAAGATTGACACTTGTTTATGTCCGGTTTAATTGTAAAAGTATGTACAATGACCAAAATTGTATTAAATGGTAAAAATATATTCTAAATATACTTTAAAACCTTTCAAATTCATAATTTATCACTATTAATTATTTTGATTAAAAAATTTGTTTTTAATTAAAATTTAGTAATTTTTAATTTTCATCAAAATATTAATGTTATCAAAAAAGTACCAAAATTTCACCTTAGGGTAAATTCGACACTCCGAATCCAAAAATGAAGTCCATTTTGAAATATAATATATATATATTTTCAAAAGGTAGGTATTAATATTCATAACGGCTAGTTTGATCGGTTGTGGTGTGTGTTAAAACTCGAAGTTGCGTACAACACACACTACTGTATTATTAAAAGGAAAGCGTACCGTGAAAGCTTGGGATGTTTCATTTTAAATTTTTGATTTCCAATTTAGTCAAAAAGTTTAAAATATTGTATTTTAAAAGGGTTCACGATTAAAAGTTGATAAAAGTGCAATACTGAAAATGAATTTATTCTTACATTATTTCTAAGAAACTCATAATATGGATTATAAAATTATAAAGATTATATAAAGTTTAAAATTTAGTTAATACTATTCACAACCTCTTTAGAATGGCTTTTTTTTGGTAAGTCATGGTGCGATTGAACTCGGTGTTGTGTGTAGTGCATGTTATTGAATTATTTTTAAAAAATAACACACTATGAAATCTTTGGGTGTTACACATTAAAAGTAAATTTTAGTGTTTCATGCATAAAAGAATTCATTTTTTCATTATCATTTTTTTATGTAAGAGATGAATTGGAAATTTATTTATGAACATGATAAAATTAGGCTTATGTAATAGAAATGTATCATGTATGTATAATTCATTATTATTTTAGAGAGTAAAATAATTCAACAACTCTTGGAAAAGGATATTGAATCAAAATGTTACCCAAAAACCATCATTTTTTGAAGCTATGGTCTTTTAAATCATAATCAATTTATGGTTTGGAGTACCTTATCTATCCATTCATCATTAAATTTCCTAGGATCAATGATCTATATCACTCCCTAATATTATATATACTTATCTTCTATGTCCAAATCATTTCATCCCATATATTTTATCGTATGTAAAAACCATGTTATGAGTTATTTAGGGTTACCATTATGTTTTCAAAATTTCCTTTTTAATGTATGTTTCATTATTAATGTGTACAATGTGGGTTTCAATGAATGATTTTTCAAATGTTAACCCTTTGGTGAATGAGATGATTTTCTAGGGAAAAATTCATTTTTGGTGGGGTATAATGTAACACCCAAAGAATTTGTGAAATATATTTTTCAAATGAATTTAATATTTTTTATATTTTTCACTACAATTAACACTTAGATTATGTTGAATTATGTGCATCACTATTTATTTCTTGTTTTACATACAATATTGAGTTTTTCGTGTATTACATGCAACACCTTGTTTAAATGAAATGTGATATACTATTACAATATAATTATTTAATATGATAGTTACCTCCTACACTTTAGAATTGTTGATATGAATATAATTGTGTAAATTATGAAATTATATGATGTACACATGAAAAAAATAAATTAAATGGGTATATATTTATTAAAATTAAAATAGGAATCATTTTAAAGTTAAATAATTATTTTCTAAAAAATGTATTTTTCTAAAAGACCGAATAGTTTTGATTTGGGACCATAATTTAAAATTAATATTTAAAAGTTTCAGAAAATATATTGGATAAAATTAACTATATTTTAGAAAAAATAATTCTTAAATTACAAATGATTGAATATTTTTTTTAAAATCAACACTTTTTAGGATTAATGTAACATATAGAATTTTAATTAAAAACATAATTTTTAATTTATTTATAATGATAAATTATAATTTAAATTCATTTTAAAAGTTAAAAATGTTCTATTATACATCCATTAATATAAGTTAGGTCATTTTAATCAAATAAAAAATAAATATGATCTGAAAATAGTTTAAAATTTTAAACATTTTCTCATTAAAAATATTTTATCTCATCATGTCTATAGGATTAAATTGAAAATAAAATTTGAAAATTATATGAATTGAATTTGGAAAAATGGATTCCATATTTTTAATAAAAATAATTTTTATTATATGATATGTTAACTTAATTTTTGACCAAAATTAATAGTGAATATTGTAAAAATTAATAACCAGGTTTGAAGTAAAAATTCGGTTACTGAGGATCAAACATAAAAGATATGTTTAGAAATGGCATATAAACTATTCTAAAAACAATTTTTGGAAATATTTATACCATTAAACCAAAATGGAATGAAAATGTCTTATTTTGGACCCTTGTGACATTTGGAAAACATAGGGTCACTAAATTATTTTCAAATATATCAAGTGTGTCATCTCCCCCAACTATAAAAGGTCACCCCTTATCCTCTATTATTCACACCATAAAATCCATTTTTTAAATAAATTCCAAAATAACTTACTAAATTAATTCTCCACATAATAAATGTCTTTTTGGTATTACTTCCTTCATAGGGGGTTTTTATAGTAAAAAACCATAGGAGGATACCTGAAGAAGAGGTAATATTCATTAAAGAGTGTTTTTGTTTTATTTCTTCCTCTACTCCATTATATTATTATTGTAAAATGATTAAATAATAACATAATTTTATTAAATGTAGTTGTATTTTTTTATGTTAAGTACATGACCCAAAACCATCTCTAATCTCATCAAATGGATTACCAAATCATCGTTCAAGTGAAAATCATACTACCGCCTCACAGACAGTTGTTAATCATTTTTTCATTACTGCTTATAACGGTCAGAAATAATGATGGGTTAATTATTTAAATATTATATTAATTATATTATTTTGATTACAGATTTTATTTATCTCACATAACATTATGATTCCCATTTTTTAGGAATATTATAACATCACCTGTGTGTATAGTGGAAAATTGTCTTGCGGTGCGATGCGATCCATTCATGATTTATATGAAGGTATTAAGGATGGATTTATTAATAATACATTATACATATATCATAAAATTATTCTATAATGGAAATATATCATTTTAATTTATTTTTTCAATCTCAAAAGAAAATGGAAACAACTTTCATGCATTCATATAACCTACCTTCTCCATGAATAGTTTATTTCAATTTCCATCGATAAATTATATAGACTAAAATAAATATGTATATAATGAATATGAATAATATTAATATAGTTGATATAAATAATTATAGCATTTAAAAAACAAAAAATTATTATTAAAAAAATAAAAAAATTAAAACATATGTAAAAGCAACAATTTTTTTACACGAAACATAATTTAACATGGAATTATTAATAAAAGGTTAATAAAATAGAAACAAGAAAATATTATTGTGTATCATATATATAAATTATAAGGACCCGGCCATAAACATTACATAATCTTGAATTATGTCAAGAATTCACCATGAGGATCTTTTCAGGATTACAGTTTTAGAGACTATGCCATAACTATTACAAAACACCTTGAATATTACAAGTAGACAATACTACCCAGTATGCATTTTACATAAAATATAAACTCTTGAAAGGAACTAGGTCCAGTTCCATGTTTTACTCATCATGAGTTTTCCTTGATCACATCCTTGTCCCTATTCCACTTCATGTCAGGTGAAAAACATTTCAAAAAATTTTGATGAGAAAAAATCTCAATAAGGGATACACAAAGAAGGAAAACTATTATTTTTTCAAAACAACATGTAAACCATGAATACTTTATCATAAGTAATAATTTTCACCTTTTTTATGTAATAAATACTCTTCAATGAATAAAATATCATTTCTTTCCCTTTTGCGACCAAAATATTACCATCAAACCCATATAAAAAACACATAACATATAAAGGTAACTTGGGACACAAACATACTTAAATGAAATAACCATATCATTGACTTCCAAAAATATCACAAAATGGAATAGACATACGGCCAATATCCATACCAAATTCATTGGAGGTTATAATGTAACCACCCGTCTTATTTTATCATGACACCACCCGTCATATTGTTTATCACATAACCACCCATAAAATCTCTATGTACTATCATAACAAATATAATATTGCAAGTATAAATATTTTACTAATAACATTTCATTTAGAGTCACAGGAAATAGTTTCTATATATTAAAATAGTCAATGATTTATCAAACCGTTTTAAAAACCATTTAAAATGAAATTTTGGAATCAAAGTATGCCATAAAAATTAGATGATTTTAAAGGAATTATAATTTTAAAACAATAATTTCCGTAAATATAAATCCTCAAAACCATTTTTAAAACATATAAATTAAATAGAAATATTTAGAGAAAAAAAATCTCTAAAACATTTAAAATGATATTGTAGTTAAATATTTTTTAACAAAATGAGAGACGCTTGAAAACAAATAATTGAGGAATTAAATTTAATAAAAACATTATAATATAATGAGAATAAATTTTTTCATTATAAAATATTCCAAAGGAAATTATATACACCATATAAAATTGAATTGGTGCATAACAATAATGAAGTATCAATGGAATGTAAATTGTGACGAAATCCCTTATAAATAGGGTATCCTTATATTAAGGATTTATCAATTAAATAATTATGTGTGAAAAATAGTAATACACCCATTAAAAGTGAATATTAGTTTTAATACAATCATAGGTCATTCATAGATATATATATCATGACATAATCAGGAAGTAGAAGTTTAACCCAAAGAATTGAAATTGGGTAAAGAAGTTCCCTCATAGAAATTTGACAGACTAACAACATCACTTTAAAATTCATAGAATGAGTTAATGGGATAGAAAAGAGTATATAATCACTTGTACAAAAAACATACAACAATAATTATAGACAAGGACATATACCAACATAAGAATATATAAATTAAAAGACATAACAAAAATAAGTCTTTTAAAAAGAGGAGGGTAAAAGGTTGCATTACTGATTTTTTAACTTACGAATCATGCCCCCCCCCCATGAAAGAAGGATCATAAAATTAAGATGTAAATACCCATAAATTAAATTATACAATAAGATGAATAAAATCAGGGGTAGTACATACACCACAAAAAATAAAATAGAGGCAAATATAGCATGAATCTCATCGAAATATAAAGTGAGATAAAAAACCATACCACGTAGCAATCAACCGAGTCGTATGAAGAAAAATTAATAACCACAAAATGATTTGAAGAATACAATCAATATAAAGATAATAATGATAATATATATCAAATGGAAGTGCACAATACACCACATTTAATAAATAAGTGTCGAACAATGGAAATATCACAGAATTAAAAGTGAGATTAGAATCTCTTTACCTTGTGCCCAACTTGACACGTATGTTCTGTTTTCTTACTAAGTAATAAATTTAAATTAATCTCTACTGACATAAAAAAAATTCTAAAGTTTTTTATTCCTTTTTTATATAACTTATTACCATATTATAACAATTAGTTAATTATTTGAGTGCATCACAGACATTTGGTCGATGTTTGGAACTTTAGTCAAAAATGAACTTGTTATAATTAACAATTTTCCATGTGGAAAAAATTCCATTTTCTACAAAATGGTATTCATGATTTATATATCACAAATATAATATATATACATTTTATATGTATTAATAATAGTCCATATCATTTGGAGTTATGAAATCAAACACACAGTTCATGAGGATGGTAAGTCGTATGTACGCATGAACGATACTTTCATTTCTATTTTATATTTAATGGAATGAAAACATAATAATACATAGATATAATAAAATCATAGTATAATATAATATGATATATAAGATACATAATTTCATTAACTCCATCCTTTATACATTTCATCATTGTCATAAACGAATCATACCACCTCGAGGGGGTGGTTGTCCGCACTTCCTCAAATGAAATTATCGTGTTTACAAATATTGGAATGCATAAAGTAATGTTAGTAAATAAAAAATAGAGAAGCATATAGAAAACTAAAAAATAATTTAAATCATATATAAAAACATTTCCATCTTAATTCCCACCATGAGAGGTAGTTAGAGATATTTGAACAATCATTGTTTTTTGAGGCATTAGTTTTCCATCCATAGAAACAGTGAGTTCCTAACCAATTAGATAAATGTTTGTGTAAGTGATGTTATAATCCATATCATAAAAACATCCTAGTATATTTAGGATACCATTTTTTTTATAAAATAAATTAATAAAACGATTTTAGGGTTTGGATAGGTAAAATAAAAGAAAAGATGTTTAAAGAAACTGGTACATTTTATTTGGGTAACTCCGTTTGGTTTGAACCAAAAAGCCTTCTTGAAGTGTTTTATGCCTAAGTTAAGGCTTATAGTAGGGGTATGGGGATCTTTAGAGCTTATTTGGGTAGTGGTTTTACGAGCCAAGGAGCTTTATAGGTGTGAGGAATGATTTAGAAGTAAGATATTTTTATAAGTTGGATGAGGGGCTCTTTATGAATGTGTGAAAAATATTATTTTATTATAAAATGATATTCGATTTATAAACGTCCAAAACTAATTAAAGTATAAGATAAGATTACTAATGGTCTATTTAAAATCATCCAATATAAATTTGATAGGTTTTGGATATTTTTTAAATATTTATAATAATATTTATTTAAATTATTTATTAATGAGGTAAATACTACATCGTTATTGTGTCATAAATAATTTAAATTATTTGATTTATAAAAATTATAAAAAAAAATTAAATAATGTATGAAATATTTTTATATTTCAAATGAATATTTATAGTATAAAATATGACTTATATAACCCCATGTAAAAATTAATTTAATAAAAGATAATTTTTAGGCCATTTTTTCTTTACTTTAAGTTAATTAATCTAAAGTGACATTATCACTTCCAAGTGGCTCCATATGGTCTCTAAATACACCAAAGGATGTAAATGGTTGGTAATTACTCATAAAATAAGTCTAGTAAAAGTGTTAAGGTAGTTCGGTAATATTATAATATTATTTTTACCTTGAATTACCCTATTTACCTTTAACCGTGGCAAATAAAAGTCAAAAGTTACTATTCGCCGAAATTTATTTTAATCTTATTTAGCCACATTTTATATAATAATTACAACCATGTCTGTTGGATTTTAAAAAATCAATTCACATATGGGGTTAAGTCTCATTTAAATGAAATAGTCAGTTTTTTAACTACTACTAAATGATTTCACTATTCATCAAAAATTGATGTTTTTAAAAAAATACCAAAATAGCAGCTGAAGATATATTTAATATTCGGAATTGAAAAATGATGTCTATTTTACCAAATTAATAACATATAAGTTTCATTAATTAATTTAATATTAATTCATGTTGTCAAAACAAATAGCGTGTTTTTATAAAACCATAAATCTCAAAATATTGACACTTGTTTATTCCAATTTCAAAGTGAAAATAATTCCAATGACCATAATTGTATTAAATGGTAAAAATATAATCTAATTATAAATTAAAACAAATTAAAAAGATAATCTAACCATAAAAATAAATTACATTAAAAAGCATGTTTGAATTAAAATACAGTATTTTTTTCTATTCACCAAAAAAATGAATTTTATCCGAAAAATACAAAAATTATACCCAATGTGAATTTTGATGTCCCGATTATAAATTTAAAATTTATTTTTTCAAATATGACATATAAAAGTGACCAAAATATGATTTAATGATGGTTCTCCATCAAAATGTGGTAAATCAACATTTTAAAATAAATTATGCTTAAAATTAGATTTAGTCCAAATAACAAGCCTCTAACTTTTATTGGATAATTATAGAGACATTTAACAAACAAGTATAATCATAATGTAGTTAGTTATCTTAATTACCACCAATATTATGTCTAGGTGACAACTACCATTTAAAATAATAATATTATATTATTATTTTTTAGTATGACCCAACGTTGTGTGCAACGTATGATTTCAAAGAAACTCATTGTAGTGTATCGAGTACTCCATCGAACATAGAATACTCATTAAAGTAAAATTAATAATTAATTTAAAAATATTAATAAAAATGAAAATGTAATATTCTTTTTTTACCTGGGATGTTAAATCTTTCCCCCTTTTTGGAATAGCATTCTCGCAATTTTAAAATTGGGCTTGGAAACATCATTGAATGTCCCACATCGGAAAAAGAATAAAGAAAACTATCACTTTAAAGGAAATAAAGATATATAAAATGATCACCTGAGATAATATATACTATGATTCCATGAAAAAATGGATATGGAAAAGAAATTAAATCTCATAGATTAATAGAGAGTGATATAGTATTTGATCACAGAAAGTTAACCACCACAATACCATAAATTTGTGGTTGGGTAAAAGTATGATAATAAAATAGAGCATATACATTTTTTACTTCATGAAATACTCTGAGAGTTGATGAAATTTATTAATAACTAGACTAAGATCATATGGAAATATACAAACTGGTCATGTTGATTGTCATCCGTTAATAAAATTTACCACAAACTCATCTTTTCTCCAAATGGTAAGTATTCAAGATGAATAAATCACACCTGAAGTTCTAGGATAACCGTCTAGAGTATCACATAATATAAAAAAGATGAAATATATATTTTTTCAATCATTGGACATCAACCAGAACCAAAATTGGTTAGTAGAAGATTAGATAATCACCAAAAGGATAATCTTTTACAAAAAGAAAAACTGATCTTAATCTCAAAAAAATTTCAAATAATAGCCAAAGTCCCACAAAGACCATTCAATATACAAATGTCCTTAAAATTCATCAAAATAATCAAAAATAAAATTCAAACACAAAACATAGAAGGATTTAAATCACATAGTCTTCCATAGTAAATCTTAATATTTATCTCCAAAAACATCGACTACTCTTAAAGTCTCATACTGAAGTGTAATTAACCTAATCACATATTCTCTATAATAGGTTAATAATTTCTATAAATAAACCAAATCACTTTATGTCCAAAGTAAGACCATATACTCTTCCAAAATAATATCAACCATTACTCCACAAATTAAATCCCATGTTATTCTATTTCCCTTAAGCATATAGTGTTCCCAAAAAAGATAATGTCTTCCAAAATAACCATTATCCCCTAATCACCAAATCATTTTCCTACCCAATGAATTTCCATTTGATAAAACATATAATCCCAAACAAAATTTTTCTTGATCAATAAAATATTTTAACCTAAAAATAATTAGTCATACTAACCTTGGACTTCACGTAGTCCAGTGGCAAGCGACAAATCCCAATGGCACTTTGGTTGTGCATCCGATTCCAGCACCTTTGTCTGACATGAAGGGTTGTCACACGGTCTGTGTGTTTTCCTTTTTCAAAAACTATACAATTTTTTAACATTTCCAAAATGAGATAAATTCATCAAAAATAATCATAACATATTTTAACAATAATGTTTTTCTAATAACATTCATTTTGGATCCCAAAATGTATTAACCTGTAATTGCCTCAAATTTTAGGATCATATAAACCCAAATGGTTATTTATAACTATATCTACAAAACCAAAGATAATTATTCCTTGAATAAAATTTTCATTTATAAAACATCAGGGTTATACATAATATATAAAGTCTTCTAATGTAATCCCATCATCAAAAGTGCCTTTGTACTTTTATGCATTTCAACTTCCTAAAATCTACCATAACACTTGAATCCCTTATATGTTGACTTCTTACTCATTCAACATTCTTCATGATGCATTAACCATTACATTCCATCTTATTCTAAAATATTTTTCCCTACATACAAAATCACGAGTCATATCCGAAGATTCAATAATATCAAAACATATGTTAAGAAATAATCCATACATTTCATTTGTCATTGTCAGTTTCATCATCCTCAATTGGAATTGAATTAGGTATTGAAAAACATATATTTGTATGATCATGGTGATCCCATTACCAAAAGTTCATCGTAGGAAATCTTTCTATATAATGACTATGTACAAAATATTTAAAACATTCAATTGATCCCTCAGAAAGATCTTTTTTCCATTTCCTAGAGTCAACCAGATTTTTCCTTTTCGCATGGTAGGTTCTTGATTTATGACTTTCATTTACACATATATAGCATCTTTCCATCCAATTCATACATTTTCCTATTTATTTCATTCCACATACTTGACATATTGGTTTTTGAACATACTTACCTTTATGATTAATACCTGAACATACGTAGGGATTTATTTCTCACATATATGAGGCCTTATAAAAAAATGGTTGATGTGGTCAATCATGACTCTAGATAGTTGGTTAAGAATAACCAAAAGTGTGACAACTGCGCTGCGGTGACAGCACAACCACCCCACCTTAACATGATCGTCGGGTCCTGGCCCACCAGGTACCACCAGTTTCCCCTGAAGACATGTGGGGCCCACCGAGGGTCCACCCACATGCCTGAACGGGTCATCTGACTAATGATAGTCCCCACATGCCAACACATGTCCTTTCCAGTGTGCTTTTCCCTCATTCACACACACCCTGAGAAACATCCCAAGAGGTCACCAATCCTGATCACTACTCCTAGCCAAGCACGCTTATCTTTGGAGTTCTAATCAGACAGGCTCCTGAAAAAGATTGTGCACCGTGTTGACATTAGTCATATCATTTTGTCATTTAACCCATTATCATTTGGGGATGTTATAATAACCCCCCCCCTAGAGCACAACGCCCTCGTTGTGGGTCCTATATCTCAACCCAGGAAGTGCACCACACTTAAGGCTGTGTTCCTCCTCTGATACCAAATGTGACAACTGGGGCCCGGTGACAGCACATCCACCCCGCCTTAGCATGGTCGTCGGGTCCTCGCCCACCAGGTACCACCAGTTTCCCCCGCAGACACATGGGGCCCACCCGAGGGTCCACCCACATGCCTGAACGGGTCATCTGAGTAATGATAGTCCCCACAGGCCAACACATGTCCTTTCCAGTGTGCTTTTTCCTCACTCTCACACACCCTGAGAAACTTCTAAGGAGGTCACCCATCCTGATCACTACTCCAGGCCAAGCACACTTAACTTTGGTGTTCTAATCAGACATACTCCTGAAAAAGAAGGTGCACCTTGTTGAAATGAGTTGTATTATTTATTCATTTAACCCTTTATCATTTGGGGATGTTACAAAAAGAGTTCTCATTACAGATCTCATTTCATTAAGTTTCTCATTCAAGAAAAATGTCATAGTTTTCTTCACATCCACTGTTAATTTGGTGCCTGCAAGATCATGCCATTTACTAAATCCAAAAAGGTCAGTGTTAGTATATCTGTAATGTCATCATATAAAATCTTATGTGGATGGTTAATACTAATATATACTTATTCATGTTATCTTAAATTCATTAAATTCATCTAAGATAACTATGACTCTTTCTGATATGCTATCCATTATGGTTATGTCACTTGTGCCTAAATAACACCCTAACCTCTAAAGTTATCTTAACAAACACCTGATACCAATTATACGGACCCGAACATAAACATTTCATAATCTTTAATTATATCAAGAATTCACATTGAAGATATTTTTAGGTTTAGAGTTGTAGAGAATTTGGCCATAACTTTTTCATAACAACTTGAATATTACAAGTAGACACTAATACCCATTATATATTTTTCCTAAAATATAAACACTTAAAAAGAAACATGAAAACTTCCATGTTTTAGAAATCATGAATTTTCCTTTATCACATCATTGTCCCTACTCCACTTCATGTCCATTGAAAAAAATTTCAAAAACATGGGATGAACAAAACGTTCAGTAAGGGATACACAAAGAAAGAAAATTTTTAGTTTTTCAAAACAAAAAGTAAACCCTGAATACTTTATCATAAGTAATATTTTTCACCTTTATGTATTTGTAAATACTCTTCACTGAATAAAAGATCATTTCTTGCCATTTTGTGACCAAAATGATACCATAATACCCATATAAAGACAACATTAAATATAAAGGTAACATGGGACATAAACATACATAAATAGATTAACCATATGGTAGACTTCCATACATATCACTAAATGGAATAGTCATACGGCTGACTTCCATAACCAATGCATTGGAGGTTATAATGTAACCACCCATCCTGGTTTATCACGGCACCTCCTGCCATATTATTTATCACGTAACCACCCATCAAAGGTACAAGTACCATAATTACACATAAAATACTGGAAATATAAATTTTCCACTAATAACATTTCATTTTATATCACATGAAATAATTTCAAGATATTGAAATAATCAATGCTTTATCAAACCATTTTCAAAAAAAAATTAAATGATATTTTTAAATCAAAGTGTCCCATATCACTTTGATGTTTTTAAAGGAATTATCATTTTAAAAAATAAATGTCCATATATATAACTCCTCAAAACCATTTTTAAAACATGTACATTAATGAGTGTTATTTAGAATAATAAATCTCTAAAACATTTAAAATGATATTTTAGATGAATTTTTTTTACCAAAATGAGAGACCCTTGAATTAAAATAATTTAGGAATTACATTTAATAAAAAAAATTAATATCATTAGAATAATGGGATTCGGGATATAATATTCCAAAGGAATGTATATAAACCATATAAAAGTGAATTGGAACATAACATCAATGAAGTCTCAACGGAATGTAAATTTAGACGAAATCCCTTATAAAGAGGGTAACCGTATATTAAGGAAAAAACAATGAAATAATTATATGTGACAAATTAGAATACACCCAATATAAGTGAATATTACGTGTAAAAAATCATATTTCATTCACACAAATTTATACCATGACATAATCATGAAGTATAAGTTTTACCCAAACAATTGTAACTGTGTAATGAAGTTCTCTTACAGAAATTCGACTGCATAACGATGTCACATTAAAATTCATATAATGAGTTAATGGGATAAACCATATTATCTCATCACATGGAGAGAAAAAATAAATCAATAAGGATATATAAGAATATATCCAGACATAAGAAGATGTAAATCAAAAGACATACCAAAAATAAGTCTTTTAAAAAGCGGAGGGTGAAAGGATGCTTCAACGATTTTGTAACTTACGAAACATACCACCCATTAAAGAAGGATCATAAAATTATGACGTACATACCCATAAAGTATGTTATATTACAAATAGAATACAATCATGGGAAGAACATACACCACAAAAAAATTGTTGAAAATATTGCATGAATCTTACGGGAATAAAATGTGAGATAAAAAAACCCTTACCACGTAGCAATCAATTGAGTTGTATGAAGGCAAATTAATAACAACCAAATGATTTACAAAATTACATATATATAAAGACAATAATGATAATATATATCCATTTTCAGTACAGAATACAACACAGTCAATATAGAAATGGTGAACGATGGAAATCTCACGGAATTTTAATTGAGAAAAAAATCCCCTTACCTCATGTCCGACTTGACTCGTATGTTCCGTGTTCTCCTAAAATAATAAACTTATGTTAATATATAATTAAATAAGAAATTTTTTAATGTTTATTATTAATTTTTTATATCACTTGTTACCTTTCTATAACAATTAGTGAATTATTTGAGTATATAGCGGACATTTGGTCGATGTTTGGAACTTTAGTCAAAAATGAATTTGTTATAATTACAAATTATCGATGTGGTAAAAATAACATTATCTACAGAATGATATTCATGATTTATATATCATATATATTATATAAATCTCTTGAATATTTGTTTATAATATTCCATATCATTCGGAGTTATGAAATGAAACACACTGTTTGTGGAGACGGTTAGTCGTACGTACGCATTAACGCTACTTTAATTTCTATTTTATATTTAAAGGAATGATAACATAATAATACATTGGAATATTTTAATTCTAGTATAATATAATATGATATTTATTTTACATAATTTTATCAAATGCATCCGTTATATGTTCCATGTTTGTCATAAACGAATCCTATCACCTTGAGGGGCGGTAGTACTCACTTCCTCAAATGAAATTATCGTGTTTACACATATTGGAAAGAATAAGGGTATGTTTGTAAATAGAAATTACAGAAGAATATAGAAAAAAATATATTTTATATCATATATATATATATAGTTCCATCATAATGGCCACCATGAGAGGTAGTTAAAGATATTTGAACAATTATAATTTCATGAGTTATTAGTTTGCCATCCACAGAAACAATATGTTCTTAACCCATTAGATGGAGGAGTGTGTAAGTGTAGCTATAATACTTCTCAGAACAATATCCTAGTATATTGTGGATACTGGTCTTGTTTTAAAATAAAGGAATAAAAAGAGTTTAGGGGTTGGAGAGGTAAAATAAAAAAATAGTTAATAGAAACTCTTACCATTAATTTGGGTAACTCTATTTTGGTTTGATCCCAAATGACTTCTTGAAGTTCTTTCTGCCTAATGGAATGCTTCTAGGATGAGGAGAGGGATCTTGAGAGCTTATTTGGGTATGGTTTGGATGAGCCAAGGGGTTTTAGAGGTTTCAGGAATGAGTTAGAAGTGAGTGATATTTATAAGGGCGGGGAGGTGCTCTTTAAGAAAGTGTGAAAATATTATTTTATTACATAATGATATTCAGTTTCTAAAGGTCCAAATTTAATTAACATCAAAGATAAAATGAATCATGGTCGAAATAAAATCATCAAATAATAATTTTATAGGTTATAGATATATTTTTAATATTTATTTTCATATTTATTTAAATCATTTATTAATGAGGTAAATACAACATCATTATTGTGTCAAAAATAATTAAATTAATTTAATGTCTAAAAATAATAAAACAAAATACCATAATGTAGGAAATATTATTTTTCGTTCCAATGAATATTTATAGTCCAAAAGATGACATATGTATCCCCATGTAAAATTTAATTAAATAAAATATATTTGTTTATGCCATTATTTCCTTTACTTTATGTTATTAATCTAAAGTGTCACAATCACTCCCAAGTGGCTCTATGGAGTCCCAAAATCGACCCATGTATTAATGTTATCATCCATGACCCATTAAATAAATCTAGGACAACTTTTAAGGTAATATTGTATTATTATGATATTATTTTTAGCTTGAATTACCATATTTACCTTTAACCGTGGTAAATTAATGTCAAAATTTACTATTCATAAAAAATTATTTTTATCTTATTGAACCACATTTTAATTACTAATAACCACCATATATGTAATATTTTTAAAATTCAATTCACAAAGGTGGTAAAATTTCATTAAAATGAACAATTCAGTACGTAAACTACTAATAAGTGATTTCACCATTAATCATAAATTGCGGGTTTTCCGAAAAATACCAACAATTAATCTTAAGATATATTTGATATTATGAAATAAAAAATTATGTCTATTTTACCAATTTCAAAACATATATGTTGCATTAATTAATTTAAAATTAATTATCTTTATCATAACAAATAGCATGTTTTATGAAACAACAACTACCAAAAGGTTGAGACCTGTTTTTGTGAAATCTCAAAGTGAAATAAATTCCAATGACCAAAATTGGATTAAATGGTAAAAATATAATCCAATTAAACTTTAAAACAAATTCAAAAAATAATCTATCCATATAAATTAATTAGATTAAAATGCACATTTGAATTAAAAAACAGTATTATTCACTATTCTCCACAAAATTAATTTTATCAGAAAAATACCAAAATTTTACCCAAAGTGAATTTTTATGTCCTAATTTTAAAAAAGAATTTTATTTTGTCAAATAGAACATATAAAGGTGGCCAAAAAATGATTTAAATACGGTTCTCCATCAAAAGATGGCAAATCAACCTTTTAATGAAAATTATGTGTACAATTATATTTATTCACATTTTATGCCTCTAACATTTATTGAATAAATGTAAAAACAATTTAAAAACATGTAAAATCTATTTTAGTTAGTTATTTTAATTCCCACAAATATAATGGCTAGGCGTTAACTACCATTTAAAATAATAATTTTATATTATTATTTTTCAGTATGACCTAAGGTTGCGTGTGAAACCTAAGATTTCAATGAAACTCATTGTTGTGTATTGGGTACGCCATTGTACATAGTATCCTCTTTAATGTAATATTAATAATTAATTTACAAATATTAATAAATATAAAAATGTCATATTCGTTATTTACCTAGGATGTTACATCCTTCCCCCCTTTTTGGAATTGCCTCCTCGTTATTTTAAAATTGGGCATGGAAAAATCATTGAAAGTCCCACATCTGGAAAAGAGATAAAAAAAGTACCACTTTAATGGAAAAAAATATATATTAAAAGATCACCTGAGACTATAGATACTAGTATTCCATTAAAACATGGATATTGACGAGAAACTAAATCTCATAGATTACTAAATAGTGATAGAGAAATTGAATACAAAATTTTAACTGCCACAATACCATGATTTTGTGGTTGTGTAAAAGTATAATGATAAAATATAGCTTATAATTTTTTTACATCAAAATCATTTTCATAGAGTTGATGAATTTTATTAATAAGTAGTCTAAGTTAGTAATGAAATATACTTACTTTTCATGTATAGTGTCATCCTTTAATAAACTTCTACCACAAACTCATCTTTTCACTAAATGATATGTATTCATGACAACCTGATCACACCTGATGTGCTAGAATAATATTCTAGAGTATCATATAACCTAATAAATGAACTATATATTTCTACTATATTTAGACATCAACAAAAACCAAAATTGGTTAGTATAAGATCAGATAATCCACATAAGGATAATCTTTTACAAAAATAAAAAATACTCATAATCTCCAAATTTTGTCAAATAATACCCAAAGTTCAACAAAGACCATTCAATATAAAATTGTCTTTAATATTTTTCAAAATAATAAAAACTTTAATTGAAACCCAAAACTCATATGGATTTAAATCACATTGTATTCCATTGTAAATCATAATATTTATCTCTATAAACATTGACTACTCTTAAAGTCTCATACTAAAGTGTAATAAAACTAATCACATATTCTCTAGGATAGGTTAATCATTTCAATAAATAACCCAAATCACCTTATGTACACAATAAAAACATATAATCTTAAAAATAATATTTCAAACATTACTCCACAAATTAAATCCCAAGGTATTCTATTTTCCTTATGTATATTGTGTTCCCAAAAGAGAGAATGTCTTCCAAAAAAACCTTTGTCAGATAATCACCAAATCATTTTCCTATACAAACGTTGTCCATTTGATAAAATATAGAATCCCAAATAAACTTATTCTTGATAAATAAAATCATTTAACTAAAAAAATTAGTTATACTAACTAGGGACTTCACATAGTCCGGTGGTAGGAGATAAATTCCAATCACACTTTGGTTCTGGGTTCGATTCCCACAGCTTTGTATGACGTGACGTGTTCTCACATGGTCTGTGTGTTTCCCCTATTCAAAAACTATATAATTTTTTAACATTCAAAAAAGATATAAATTAATCAAAAATAGTCATAATATATTTTAACCCCAAAAATATCTAATAACTTTCTTTTCACATCCCAAAATGTATTAACTTGTGATTGCCTCAAATTTTAGGATCATATAAACCCAAATGGTTCTTTATAACTATATACAAAAAACAAAAGATAATTATTCCAT
Source organism: Viscum album (assembly GCA_963277665.1). Taxonomy (NCBI): domain Eukaryota; kingdom Viridiplantae; phylum Streptophyta; class Magnoliopsida; order Santalales; family Viscaceae; genus Viscum; species Viscum album. The sequence goes on along the minus strand of OY728152.1, from coordinate 327,369,907 downwards.
GAATGAAATTTTCATATATCAAAAATCAGGGTTACACATACTATAAAAAGTTTTCTAATGTAATCCCATAATTAAAAGATCCTTAACACTTTTAAGCATTTCACCACCCTAAAATCTATAATAACACTTTAATCCCAGATATGTTGACTTCTTACTCATTAAAAATTCATCATTATCTATTAAAAATTCCTTTAATACTTATTATAAAATAATTACTTCCTACATACATTATCATGATTCATATCCTAAGATTCAATAATATCAAAACATATGTTATGAAATAATCCATACCATTCATTGGTCATTTTTAGTTTCTTCATCCTCAATAAGAATGGGATTAGGTATTGGAAATCATATATTTATACGATCCTAGTGATCCCATTACCGAAACGTCTTCATTGGACATCTATTTTTATAATGACCATGCACACCACATTTAAAAAATTCAATTGATCACTCATAATGAACTTATTCCCCTTTCCTATAGTCAACTTGATGCTTCCTTTTTTAATGGAAGGTTCTTACTTTATGACCTACATTCCCACTTCTATATCATCTTCCTGGATCTTTAAAACATTTTCTTATTTGTTTCATTCCACATCCTTGAAACATAGGTTTTTAATCATAATTTCCTTTATGATTATTACCTGAAAAACCATAGGGATTTGTTTCCTGCATATATGATGCATTATAAAAATCACCACGGATCAGGTGGTCAATCGTGACTATAGATTGTTGGTTGAAAATAACCACAAGAGTTGTCATTGTAGCTCCCATTTCATTTAGTTTATCATTCAGAAAACCGTCACAGTTTTCTTCACATGCACATTTACTTTAGTGCCCGCTAGAACAATCCATTTACTAAAACCAAAAAGGTCACTGTTAGTATATCAGTAAAACGATCATATAATTTCTTATGAGAACGGTAAATACTAAGATATACTCTTTAATGTTATCTTAAAATCAATATATTTATCTAATAAGGATATGACTCTTTCTAATATGATAACCATTATGGTTATTTCACTTATACCTAAATAACACCCTAACCTCTATAGTTATCTAAACTGACCTCTGATACCAAATTTAAGGTCCGAACCTTAAACATTACATAATCTTGAATTATGTAAATAATTCACATTGAGGATATTTTCAGGTTTAGAGTTTAAGAGAATTAAACCATAACTATTACATAACAACATGAATATTACTAGTACACACCACTTCCCAGTATCCATTTTTCATAAAATATTTACTCTTAAAATGAAACATGTTCTGTTCCACGTTTTAGACCTCATGAATTTTCCATGATCACATGCTTGTCCGAATTCCACTTCATGTCCTGTGAAAAACATTTCAAAAACATGGGATGAGAAAAAAGATCTATAAGGGATACAAAAAATGGAAAACAATTAGTCTTTTAAAAACATCAAGTAAACCATGAATACTTTATCAAAATTAATATTGTTCACCTTTATGAAGTAGTAAATACCTTTCACTGAATAAAATGTCATTAAATAACATTTTGTAACAAAAATATTAAAATAGAACCCATATAAAGAACACAAAACATATATAGGTAACTTTGGACATAAACATACTTAAATGGGTTAATCATATGGTCAACTTCCACACATATCAGTAAATGGAATTGCCATACGGCCGACTTCCATACCCAATACATTGGAGGTTAAAAATTAACCACCCATCCTTGTTTATCATGACCCCACCCATAATATGGTTTATCATGTAACCACCCATCAAATGTCTATGTATCATCATAACACATAAAATATTGAAAATATAAATATTTCACTAATAACATTTCATTTGAAATCACAAGAAATAATTTGAAGATAATTAAATAATCAATTCTTTATCAAACCAATTTCAAAACCATTTAAAAAGAAATTTTTGGATAAAAGTGTCCAATAACACATTGCTGATTTTAAAGGAATTATTTTTTTTAAACATTAATGACAATGTATATATCTCCTAAAAACAATTTTTAAAACATCGACATTAAACAGAAAAATTTTGAATAATAAATCACTAAAACATTTAAAACGTTTTTGAAGTTAGAGATTTTTTAACAAAATGAGAGATGCGTGAATACCAATAATTTTGGAATTAAATTTAATAAAAATATTAAAATATACTGGGAATAAAAGGATTTATGATATAATATTACAAAGGACAATATATAACCCATATAAAAGTGAATTAGTGCAAAACAACAATGATGTCTCAATGGAAACTAAATTGAGATGAAATCTCTTATAAATAGGGAATCCTTAGATTATGGATAAATCAAAGAAATAATTATGTGTGACAAATAATAATCCCCCAAATATAAGTGAATATTACGTGTAAAAACCATAGGTCATTTGCACATATTTATAGAATTACACAATCAATTAGTAGAAGTTTAACCCAAATAATTGAAATTGGATAAAGAAGTTCCATTACAGAAATTTGACAGCCTAACGACATCATTTTAAAATTCATAGAATGAGTTAATGTGATAGAAAAGAGTATCTCATCACATGTAAATGGTAACTTTTACCATTTTTTCCATGTTTTTAGAACAACCTCATCATATTTTTGTTTTTTAGGGATTGTGGATCATAGAGCTTATGGATCCTGGAGTCTTATCACCTCTTGAAATTCATGATCAATTTATTAGATCTATACATGGATACTAGTTTGGTCTTCCACTATTAATATATTTGATATGATATTGAGATACATGATGTTTTTTAGTTTTCATTATTTTATTGAATCATAATTTAGTAAATGGGTTGGTTGTGTTGTTTCTTTGTTGGTTTATTTTCAAATAGCGTAAATATTAAACCACTTGTATTTGAAAAACTGCGGCAATTATTTCCATCCTTTGGCGTATTGGGGATGTCGCTTAAGTCCAAGTAATGACTCATTGTGTTGTCAATCCAATGAGAATGAATGGGCCATTACAAAATTACACTTGAGAAAGATCATTATTATGAGGTGAATATGGTGGATATTTTGGACCATTGAGTCTAAGTGCTTCGAAACAATACTTCTCAGTTGGTCAATGATTTGAAGTGTAACACCTAGATTGAGGAAGCTGCATGGGAACCAGAGGATATGATGAAGCAAAACTATTCTCTATGGTTTGAACTAGAGATTTAATTTCAGGGGATAAATTAATTTTAATCACAGAAAAATATAACATAGGATATATTATGAATTTTTTTTAAATAAATTCAATTTTCTGAAAACTTGTGTTATAGGAAACATCGATTAAAAACGAAACTCAACATGCTATTAAAATAGTAATATTTAATATTATTATAATAACCTAGCCATTTGAATTGAGGTTATGAGTATAATTAAATATATAATGAAAATATATTGATTCCATATAAATATAAAATAAATTATTTGGTTACAAATTAATTAAAAATACATTATTTAAAAAAAAACTATTTTTATGTACACTAAACGTTTTTCCTCCATAAATTAAATAAATAATTTTATTTGAATATTTTTAATGAAATTTATATTATATATATTCAATAACTTTTTTAACAACCATATAAAGTTTTTTCTATGTATGAGATAAGAATAAATCCAATTTTACAGTTAAAACCCATGTTTTTTATCAAAAGAATATTTGTGACATTTTTCATACATATTTTAAAAAATAATTAGAAAAATTATAAGTATTTTATTTTAAAAACTAATATTATTTTTTTGAATCATATTTCTATAATTAAAATAGTGTTATTATTTTATAATTTTCAAAAAAAAATTAACATTTTCAAAAATTAATAAAAAATACTGGTTTTTTAATATGAATTTTCATTTTGTTTAATTTTTTTAATACATATAAATTGTTTTTAGATGGGTTAAATATAAGTATTAGATTTATCATATTATTATTAATCCAATTTTAGTCATTTTAATCAAATTCATGTCTAATTTTGATATAAATACTTTTTAAGATTTTGTAAACTTTTTCTTTTGAAAACTATTTTTCACTCAGTAAGTTGGTTTAATATAAATATAAATTCTTACAATTACAGTAATATAATATGAAAAAATTAATTAAATATTAATAATACGAATAATTCATATTAAATATTAAGTAGAACATAATTTTTTACCTTAATCAGTTGAAAAAATAGAAAATTTTAATTATTGAAGTTAAGGTAAAAATAGGATTACTGAAGGATAAAATTAAAGTATAAGGGTAAAAAATGACCAAAAACTAGTGTATTTATTATTTTATGGTAATATTTAATACATATATATAATTATTTAATATAATGTCTATTTTTGTATCCTTTTGGCATGTGAAAAGTGTAGGTAAATGTTTTTCAATCAAATAATTCTAAGTGTGTAATCACCCCCCCCATATAAATGGCCACCCCTCTCCTATTATATTCAATATAAAAATTGTGTTAGAGAAACCCATTGAAAATTTCATAATAAATTCCCTCCCCATAAACTAGACCCCACGGATTGATAAAAAATCCATCCTATGAAGTTGTTTGATGCTAATCTAAAGAGGTTGTCTGAAGAATAGGTATTGTTCTTAAAGGAGAGTATCTATTTTATTTATTATTTCATATAATATAAATATTATTAAACCATGAAAATATAATAAAATAAGTATCATACAAATAATTATATGTTATTTTTTCAATTTCATGGCCTATATCTATCCCATATTCCCTCAGTTGTGAAATGAAATGATCGACCGTGTGTATGGCAGACTACCGCCTCCTGAGTTGATGTAATTATTTTTCAATCACTCCTTCTCATAGATTTGGTTAATAAAGTATATTATGTATATATAGTATATTTATGACATAAATAGACTTATAAAATTATAATATCAAATATTCCTTATTAATTTCCAGTTTTTTGAAATATGATTATGTTGCTCATGTCTATAACAAATAACTACCCCATGAAGTGATGTGATTCGTTATTTACTATCTCTTTACAAGGATGGTAATAAGGAAAAATGTAATGAAAATATGTGATATATGTTAAATAATTATAATTTTGTAATGGTAAAATATTATTTACATTTCTTTCATTCCATCAATCTAAAAAAGGAAATAGTGTTCATATATATTTACGGCCTATTGTCTCCATGAACCATGTATTTCACATTTCTACATCTAAATTATGTCAATGATTTAAAATATTTATATAATGAAAATATATGATATTAATATCATCATTATACTTGTTTATATTTTATATTGATGATTTGTGTTCCATTAACAAAACTACTCAATGATGACATTCATGAGAAAATTGTGCAGTTATTATGCGAAAAAGTGATTTCAAAAAATAACTTTTAATAAATGTTTTTTAAAAATATATAATTCAATAATATATTGTATGATATTTATGACTAAGGTTTTTGAATATATTAATTAATAATCCTATATTTATTATGTATCATGTTTGAAGGTGTATAAAGAAAATCGAGACTTATGGGAAGCTATTTATGTCTCCAATTATCTTCTTTGGGATATTCGTGACCTCCTGATGTTAGATCTACTCTGCGGTGTTCTCTGGAATGTTCTCCCTAGTTCCTAGGATTAATCCCCTCATAGTGGCGAATCTCCATAGCCCCTTATTCCTTTAGTTTGATCTTTTTAGCAACCCACGTTCTCCAAGGGTTCCTTCCCCATGTCTATTCTAACTGGGGTTCCATCCCCATGCCGGTTCCTTCCATGTTCCTTCTTATGATTGGGATTTGGTTCATCCCAAGACTCATCACCTTTCTCTGACCTCATGTTCCAACGATCCTCTCCAAGTTCGACATGGAGTGAAGGATTCTCAATGGTTTTGGGCTTCTTGGTTTAGTGACCATTGGGCTTTCTGGCCGCTTTCATTTTCTCCCTAATTTTCTATTTCATGTTGACTTTATCCATTTTTCTATATTTGAGTGTATGTCACCCTATTCTATTTTCACTGATGAGTTTTCTATGTCGGTGTGTTTTCTGACGGTTGTGGGTGTTTGATCAGCTTCAACCTTCTTTAATGGTCTATCCCCTTATACATTCTCAGGCCTGCATGCCCTCCTATCCCTTCCAGGTCGGTCAGGTGAGTTGGGATATAGGGAGCTTTGGGTTTTGTGGTGCGATGGGGAGGATGTCCTAGGCCACTCAGTTGGTGCAGGCTATTAGTGTAACATTTTTGAGGTTCCTTCTAAAAGGGCGGCCTTGTGGTTATACTTGGTGTTTTGGTGATAGTTTCATCCTGGTGGTGCTAGTGTCATGAAGTGGATGTCTATGGATAGGTTTCTTTAGGAAGCATATTGGTTTTACGTTTCATGCTGGTTCGGTGGGTTCTAGCATTTGACGTCGCGGGAATTTTGTTTTTTTGAGGAGGAGGTAATTGGAACATCAGTGATTTGTGCCCGTGGAGGTTCTCTGTCCAGCTTCTTCTGTCAGTCGCCTAGGTGGTACACTAAATCCACCATTTCATCAACAATGATATGTCCCAGTAGCAACATTGTTGTCTTATTCGATGAGGACGGATCTCTAGTTCTCGCCGGTGATGATGATGTGATGTGCGATGATAGTGGTTATCGCGGTGAAGCGATGTTGGTGATGATGGTGTCAGGTTGGTAATGTGATTATGGAAACTAGTTGAAGTTGATGGCTCTATATAATTCTTTTTTGAAATTCAAATTTTGAAAAATTTTCAACTGGAGTGGTTTTTGGTTCGTCTTTGATACTATCTAGCAGGTTCATGGGAGGCATGGTAATGGTGTTGAATTTTGAAATTTTTTAATTTTCAAATATGTTTGGTGAAATTTTCATTCTGAAGGTCATGTATGTTACTGAGTGAATGTCTCTGTATGGTTCCCACTATTCCTCATTGTGTCCTTTTAATAAAAATAAAAATTTAACTTGGTGTAAGAAATGAAACTCATGAATTTCATTGTGTTAAAATTATTTTTTTGACAATAGTTATTTTCCATTAATTTTTCTCACTTTATGTACTCAATATATAAAAAATATATATTTAATGAAAAATATATTTCATATATCACCCTTAGATCAAAAATTATTTTTAGTTCATGTTCATGTTCTGTAAAAATATGTTTTTAAAATTATTTATTATTATAAACTTATTTTTAAGGACATTTTTAACCAATGATTGAATTTAGACACATTGTTTTAAAAGGAACATTCATTACATTTTTTGAATAAGTATTTTTTTATTGACTTTTACCAAATATTTGAAATCAATCATTGTTATAAATTTTATTAGATGAATAAAATTTCCTACCATCATGACCAATAATTTCATTAATGATTACATATGTTTCCAATTTTATTTACAAATAAAATTATTTTGAAACTTTTTTGTGGAATTATAGTTAAATAAGTAATTTTCAATATTGAAAGGTTATATTCCTATAGAAATGATCAATGTTATCATTCAAAAAAATTCCATTAATGAATATATACACTGATGTTACTTATTTACTATAGACATGTTCAAAAGACACTATTATTGTTATTTCCAAAAATGGATTATGTTTATGATGAAAATATTACTAAAAAACTCATATCTTTTTCATGTGGTATACAGTAAGGACATTCTTATGAAACCAACTTCTTTTCCAATAGTTTATTCTATTTTAAAATTTTGAATGTTTATGAAACCAATTTCTTTTACAAAGGTTGTGCTATAATGAAATGTTTAGGAAAATAATTTCTTTTCATGATGTTTTACATGATTGATATATTATGATCTTGTGGAGCACATATTTATTATTTTCATTATGTGACGTGTGGGACCAATATCTCCCTCCAATGCACTAGATGAAGATTGACATATCATATGATATTGTGGAATGGAAGGTGCAGTGAAGGAAGTTCATTAAGATACTTTTTACATTATAATATTATTGGGAGGAACCTTGACTAATATGATGGTTTGGGGAGGGAACCCAATCCACTTCTATAGCCTTGGGAATGATCCTCAAATACTATGGAATTGATTTTATATGATTATGTGTATGACCCAATTTCATGATTTATGCCATTGTTACATACTCAAGGTTCATGGTTGTGTATTAATTTATGATTAATGTCTTAGGATATGCCAATGTTTATTACATTACGAAATATTATGATATTTTATATGAATAGTAAAAAATTTAAAGGTTTTTCTCATGTTATCAGGAACTTATTATCATGTAATGTTTACAAATCTCATTTATTTTACCTTAATGAGTATATGATATAACCATTTCTTATGATTCCATTTCCTATGATATTAATAGATGAATTATCTCTGATATTTATAATAAGGGTGATAATTATGATGAACATAGTGGGATATGATGTAGTTAACTTATAAACCAGTTGTTTATTTTTCCATGTTTATAAAGACACTATGTCTTTTTGTGCCACGAGTATATTTTTGTGTAATGTAATGAATGTAAATATATAAATATATAATATATAAGCATAAAAATATTGGGACTCTATAGTTGGTATCTATGGAATGTAAGGAATATGTTCCTTGGGAACTCTCACATGTGAGTTTTGGGTGAAGCATCAATTCCACCCAAGGGCTTCATGTGGAAATAACAGTCACTAAGGATGGTGGTAAGTGTCTCCCTTATGAGGTGTACCTATATGTTAACTATATCCTACTAGATATATATCCAAAATGTTATATTTGGTATTAAAGTATAGTTTTAGTTATCCTGTGGAAGAAAGGGTGATAAAAATTTACTAATAACAATTACGATAATACTATGTAAATGATATCATTATAATGTTTTATTATGGAAGATATTTTGTGGCTTACCATGTTTTATATCCCTTTTTGGATACTAAAAGTGGACATGGTTCTAGCCCAGGTTTACCAAGGTGTAATAACACCGAAAAGCAGTGTCAGTCATTCCTTGAGAAATACATGGTATATACTAATGTACCTCTCTGCACACCTGGTTTGATACTCTTGTGGGATATGATATAGTTAATTAAAATTTAGTTCAAAAAAACTATGAAGGATTTGAATATATTATGATCTTGTATGAACTAGGTTAAACCAGTGGTGTAAATTATTGAATATAAAACATCATTATTTAGGCATCCTAAATGTTTTTTCATTATTATGTGTTCCCCACTATGATTTGTGTTGATCACACAATTATTTTTGGTTTTTTCCATTTATGGAACCCAAAGTCATCATGTAATATTTGAATGTAATATAAAATGTGGTTATTAAGTGAAAAAATGTGATAATGAATAGAGTGAAATATAATATAATTATGGATGATCAATTATCATGATATATGATTAAAAACCTAAACCTATACCTACAAACGGATTCACCAAAGAAGAGAAGGATGGATTTCTCTATTAGTTTTGGTGGTAAATACCACGGTGAAATGAAGGCGTGATTTCCCTTATGTCAGAAATTTTGAAAGAGAATCCCAAGAGAATGTATCAAAGGAATACAAAAATAATACTATATTTAAATTAGTGTAACAAACCATTGAATTTTATAAGAGATAAATTTATATGTTTGGGTATTATGGCCATTATTCAATTTAATACCCTAATTCATGGGTTAAATTATTTTTCAAGGAAGTAACTATTCCATGTCATTCATTTAAGTGAAAGGATTGAAATATTTATATAGAAGGATTCATGGATTATATTGTAGAAGTATTATTTTACTAGTGATATTTTGGTTTTAATGATCATGAAACATCTAAGAGATGGGTAAATTTTTGTAGAATATATATCTACATGTAATATTAAAAGAAATTTTATTGATATCATCATGGGTTTATAATTTTAAGGTTTATCATATTTTCGAATTCTTTGAATTTTTTTAGATATTACGTAATGGTAATTTATCATGATTAGGGAATTTTTTAGAGAAATTTATTGAAATTAAAAACTTTATTTTTGTACTTGTTTTAGTGATTTTTTTTGAGGTGGATATACCTATGATACATTCCATAAAAAATAATGGAAACTATGAATTTATAGTTATTCTGTTTGGGCATACTACTTTAATGCATTCTTCATGTATTTAATGAATAGAGTCTTTAGAGATTACATTGATTGTTTTTTGGTCTTATTCATATACGACATTCATATATATTCATATATAATTGAATAACATACAAATCATAGAATAATTTTATTGATGTCCCTAAGGATGGATCAAATATAAAAAAAATTTCCTTAATTAAAATTTTTCGTACAATGTTTTTCATTTTTGGGTTATATAATCTCAATAGATGGTATATTTGAGGATCCATCCAAGACAGAAGCTATTGAAAATTATACTAGAACAAATACTATAACTGAGATATGTAGTTTTAATTTATTATCTAGATATTATAACTTTATTTTGGAAAATTTCTCATTCTTTTCTAATCCACTGACTGAGTTATCATATTATTTAGACAAGTTCCTTAGGACAGATGTATGTGAATAAACTATTATGGACCTCAAAAAAAGTTTTTTCAGTGAACCGATACATACATGACCCTAGAATTTATTAAGACATATAGTATATATTTACACAAAAAAGTATGTATTGGGAAACATTCTCACATATAATGGTAGAGTAATAGCTTATGCCTCATGAAAATGGATTTTCCATGACTCCAAACTCATTATTTGGAGTTAGATAATGTAATTTTTGAATTAATGATATAGAGATATTATTATTATGGATAATTGTAACATCCCGGGTAAATAAAGAGTATTAATTTTTCATATTTATTAATATTTGTGAATAAAATATTAATATTACTTTAAATGTGATTCTATGCTCCATGGTGTACCCAATATGCAACAACGAGTTTCTTTGAAACCTTATGATGCACACTAATAATTTAATAATATTATTTTAAATGGTAGTTAATGCCTATCCCTTGTAATGGAGGGAATTAATAGGACTAACTAAAAATGATTATATATGTTTGTCAAATATTTTCACTTTTATCCAATAATAGTTAGAGGCTTAAAATGAGAATGAATCTGATTTTAAGCGTAAATATTCTAATATTTTTTAAAAGGTAGATTAACCGCGTTTTGATGGAGAACCCATTTTAAAATCACCTTTTGAAAATTTTATATGTTATATTGAGCCAAATGAAATCATTCTTTAGAATCTGGACATCAAAATTTACTTTGTGTAATTTTTTTTTATTTTTCCAATAAAGATCATTTTTAGTGAAAATGTTGTATTTTAATTCAAATAATATTTTTAATATAATTTATCTATATGACTAGATCATCTTTTGAATTGATTTTAAAGTGTAGTTAGAATATATTTTTACCATTTAATCCAATGGTGGTCATTGGAATTAATTTCACTTTGAAATTGGACTTAAACTAGTGTCAATATTTTGATATATTTTGTTTCTTAAAAACATGCTATTTGATTTGACAATGGGAATTAATTAATAAATTGATTAATGAAACTTATATTTTTTGAATTTTTTAAAATAGACATAATTTTTTAATTCGAAATATCAAATATATCTTAGGGTGATTTTTTGGTATTTTTCTAAAAAACATCAATTTTTTATGAATAGTGAAACCACTAAGTGGTACTTAAAAAATTGATTTTTTGTTTAAATGAAATTTTACAAGCTCTGTGATTTGAATTTCAAAAATCCAACATACATGGGTGTCATTAGGATTTAAAATGTGGTTCAATGGGATGAAAATAAATTCTGATTAATAGTAACTTTTAATTTTTATTAATCGCGATTAAAGGTAATTAGTGTAATTTGAGTTAAGGATAATGTTATAATAATATGAAATGACCTTGACACATGTCCTACCCTTATTTTATGAGTCGTTTCCGACCAAGAAAATCAAGGGTCAACTTTGGGACCCCATGGAGCCACATGGGTAAGAAAATGACATTAATAACTTGTTATTTAAAATTAAAATAAAAATGTCACAAACATGTATTGTTTTACTAAAACAATTTTTACATAGGTTTATAAAAGTCATATTTTTTACTGTACATATTCATTGGAATGATAAAAATATTTAATAAATCCTAGTATTTTTTTATAATTTTTATAAATTAAATAAATTTATTTATTTTTGACAGCATGATGATGCAGTGATTACCTCATCAATGAACGATTTAAATAAAATAAACATATAATGTAAAATCAAAAACATAAACTTGTCAAAAACCTATTTGTTGGGTTTATTTAGAACCCTTATCACCTTAGCCTCGAAATATATCTTTTTGTGACAATTAAAATCCGAAAATCTTTTTATAATAATGTAACTTTTCATGACTTTCCAAGAGGGCCCCTCCTCCCTCTTATAAAAGGCCCCCACCTCTACCTCCTTACCCACATCTCTCAAGCCATTGTCTAGGAAAAACTCTGATCATTTTATCTCTTCACATCCCTCTTTTCATCCAAGAAGCCTTCCATTATGCAGAAATCACTTCAAGAAACACTTTTGGTTCAAACCAAGGGGAGTTACCCGATTTAAAGGTAATGTCATCTATTATGTTCATTTGTTTTATTTTGGTTATCCAACCCACTAAAAGATTTGTATTCCTTTATTTTGTGACAACACTAGTATCTTCAATATAATTGATTTTTTATGCGAAATATTCGAGCTACACTCATACACACCTCCATCTAAAGGTTAAAGAACATTCTCTTTCTGTGGGTGGCGAATTACTGCCTCACGAAATGATGATTGTTCAATCATCATTTAATACATCTCATAGTGGCCATTAAGATGTCACTGTATTTATATATTATATATATTATGTTTATGTTTTCTTTATGATTATTTATTTTTCATTTATGTCATACCTTTATTGTTTCCATTATGGATAAACGCGATAATTTCATTTTTTGGAAGTGCAGACTACCGCCCCCGCAAAGTGATTTGATTCGTTAATGCCATATATGAGATGTATAAAATGTGAAATTAATGATATTATATATTATATTGTACTGGAATAATAATATACCTTTATATCATTATGATTTTCTTCCATTAAATATGAAATAGAAATGAAAGTAGCGTTAATGCGTACGTACGGATTACCGTCTCCATGAACGGTTCATTTCGTTTCTTACCACTAGATGTTATGTAATATTATAATTGAATTTATATACTAGATATATATGATATATATTATATCTAAATAATTAATATATTTCTGTATATAATGGATATCATACCACATGAAAAACTTGTAATTGTAAGAAATTTATTTTTGACTGAAGTACCAATGATCGACAAAACGACCGTTATTAACTAAAATAATTACATAATGTTATAAAATATAAATAAATGATATAAAAGGAATAATGATCATATAAAAGGGTCTTAACCAAGTATAAATTATCTTTATTTTATTATTCAGGAGATTAAAGAACAATCGTGTCATGTCGCACATGAGGTAAGGGATCATACCTCTCTCTTTCATTTTAAGTACTCTCTTTTATGTCATTCCTTTTAAGCTCATCTTTCTTATGTTGGGGGATTTTATTTTATATCCCTATTACTATAATTGTTATTTTCATTTGTTGAGAGACCCTATTTGATCTCATAAGACCATTTTTGGAACTTTTATGTGGCGTTGTTAGGCGGACGAATTTTTGTAAGGGATTTCTTATCTCACTTTTAATTCCATGATATTTCAGGTGTTCGCCACTTATATACGGCATGTGGGTTATTTTTTACTGCCAATTTATATATATGTTCATGATTCTATTTATATTCTTGGTGATCTGAAATTCATTTGGTTGTTATTATCTTTTGGTAATACAACATGATTGATTACAACAAGGTAAGGGATTTTTCATATCACTTTTATTCCCGTGAGATTCATTGTACATTTTCCACTCTATTCTTTGAGTGGTTTATGTACTTCCCATGATTTAACTCCTTCTATAATATAAATTCATTTACGGCTATTTACATGTTAATTGTATGATCCTACTTTCATGGGGTGTACGTTTTGAAAGTTACCAAAATCGGTAAGGGAACCTTTCACCCTCCTCTTTTTAAAAGACTTCTTTTTGTTAGGTATTTTAATTTACATATTCTTATGTTGGGATATATTATTATATACCCTTATTTCTGTAAATGATATTTCCAAGTGATGAGATTCCCTTCTTATCGGTTATCGTCTCATTTTCTAAATTTTAAAATGACGTCATTAGGCTGTCAAATTTCTGTAAGGAAAATTCTTAACCCAATTTCAATTCTTTGGGTTATACCACAACTTCATGATTATGTCATACTATGAATATGTGTGTGTGACCTCTGATTTTTTTACACTTATATCCTCTTATATTGGGTTTATTCAGATTTTTCACACTTAATTATGTAATTGATTTATCTTTAATCTAAGGATACTGACTTTGTTTGGGATATCGTCTCAATCTCATTTCATTGAGGCATATTTTTTTCTAATACAAGACATTATTTTATACGCTGTATAAAACACCTTTGAATTTTCATTTCATTCAAAGGGAATATTTTCCTACGAATCGTTTTACTAAACTAATAAAATGAATGTATATTTTAATGTACATGGTGACAATGACCTATTCTGCCGCCGTGAGTATTATTTGGTCTTTGGCTTCCTCTACAAGCCGTAATGTTTTTAAAATGAAATAAATACCATAGAATCTTTTATGTATTTTGGTATTGAAAATGGGTTTTATAATTGATTTTTTATGTCAATATATTTAAGTGATATATTGTGATCAAAATGTGGTAATGTTTTCTTTCCATTATATTTGTTTTATGTCTTATGATTTTATAATGGTACTTGGACATTTGATGGGTGGTTACGTGATAAAACATATGACGGGTGGTGCCATGAATACTAGGACGGGTGGTTACATTATAACCTCCAATGCATTGGGTATGGAAGTCCGCTGTATGGCTATTCCATGTAGTGATATGTGTGGAAGTAGACCATATGGTTATTCCATTTAAGAATGTTTATTTCCCAAGTTACCTTTATATGTTATGTGTTCATTATATGGGTTTATGGTAATATTTTGGTTACAAAGGATAAGTAGTGATATTTTATTTAGTGAATAGTATTTACTACATCATAAAGGTGAAAATTTTTACTTTGAAAATGTATTCATGGTTTATTTATTGTTTTAAAAAACTAAAAATTTTCCTTATTTGTGTATCCTTTACTGGGCTTTTTATGATCATCCAATGTTTTTGAAATGTTTTCCACAGCACATAAAGATGAATAGGGTCAAGGATGGGATCAGGAAAAGACATGCTATCAAAAACATGGAACTAGAAATGTTGCATTTTAAGAGATTTTATATTATGGGAACTTAGTAGAAGCGTCTACTTTGTAATCTTTTGAGATGTAATAGTTATGTCCTAATTCTTTAAAACTCTAAACCTAAAAAAATCCTCAATGTGAATTATTCATTTAATTCAATAATAATAAGTAATTTTTTAAGGGTGGGTCCTTATAGTTGGTATCAAAGGTCAGTTTAGATAACTTTAGAGGTTAGGGAATTCTTTAAGCATAAGTGACATTACCATAATGGATAATATTTCAGAAAGAGTCATAGTTATTAGATAAAGTGAATGAGTAAGTATATCTTAGTGTTTATCTAACTCATTAGTACATGATTATTTTGTTGATATACTCACAATGACATTTTTTTAGTAAATGGCTTGAACTAGCACGCACCAAAGTAACAGTGGTTGCGAAGGAAATTGTGATAGTTTCCTGAGTGAGCAACTGAATGATATGCGAGTTTCAATGAGAACTCTTGTGTTTATCCTCAACCAACTATCTGGAGTCATGATTAACCACTTGAATCTTAGTGAGTTCCCTGATTCATCATGTACGAGGGAACCAAATCGATGTGGATGTTCAGGTAATAATTATCATGGTAACCATTAGGGTTTATATGATCCTTACTTTTGAGGTAATTATTGGTTACTATATGATGGAAAATGAAAGGCATGAGGTAAGATTGAGTTTATATTATGTTATAGTTATTTTTGATGGTTTTATCTCTTTTGAGGGAATGTATTGAGAATTATATAGTTTTGGAAAAAGGACAACACGCAGACCGTGTGACAACCCATTGCATCGGACAAAGCTGTGGGAATCGAACCCACAACCAAAGTGCGACTGGTATTTATCTCCTACCACTAGACTACCTGAAGTCCCTGGTTAGTATTAAAAATTCATTGTAGATATATAAATTTTTAAGAATATGTTTTTTTGGGTTATCTAGGAAAATATTGACCTATCATGGAGGATATATGATTAGGTTAATTACTTTTCAATATGAGAATTTAAGAACAACAGATGTTATTCAGAGATAAATGTTAATTTTTTACCTTTGAAGATATGTGATTAAATCCTTCAAATATTTGGGTTTCAATCTTAGTTTGGTTTAATTTGAATAATTTTATGGACAAATTTTTGATTGAATGGTCTTCGTTGAACTTTGTGTTTTTTTGGATGAATTTTTGAGATTAAGAATAGATTTTCTTTTTATAAAGGATTATACTTTTTTGGATTATCTGATCATGTTCTAACAATTTTGGTTTTGGTAAGGGTCTTAAGACATGGGAAATATATATTTCTCTTTTGTGGATTAGGTGATTCTCTAGAAGTTTATTATAGCGTTGTTAATGTGAAGAAGTCATCCTAAATACTCATCTTTTGGAGGAAAAAATGATTTTGTGTAAGAAATATAGTAAGAGATGAAAGTCTAAATGACAATAAAGTATGTTTCCATGTGATTTATTTAAGCTCCTAAATAAATTCCTCAATGAAAAGTAAGTTAAAACTAAAATTTTTTCTATTAATTTTTCCTACTCGGGAATGAAATACCATTTAACCTATCACATGTTTGTGATTTTTTTGGTGGTTAACTTTCTCCTAATCATGTTTTCTATCACTCTCTATCAGAACATGAACCTTTGTTTTCTCTTCCATGTCCATGTTTTCCGACATTTAATCCTAGTATGGGTTTACTCGGTTGACCCTGATACTTTTCTTTCTTTCTTTTAATGTGATAGTTTAATTTACTAATTTTCTGATGTGGGGCTTTCAATTATGTTTCCAAGACCAAATTTTAAAATTGTGAGGATGCAATTCCCTAAAGGGGGGAAGGATGTAACATCCCAGGTAAATATAGAATATTACTTTTTCATATTTATAAATATGTGTTAATAAAATATTAATATTACTTTAATGGTGATTCTATTCTTGATGGCGTACCCAATACACTAAAATGAGTTTCTTTGAAACCTTACGATGCACACTAAAAATATAATACTAATATTTTAAATGGTAGTCAATTCCTAGCCATTTTAATGATGATAATGAACATAATGAACTACAAAATGATTATATATTTTTGTCAAATATTTTTACTTTTATCCAATAAATGTTAGAGGCTCAAAATGAGAATGAATCCAATTTTAAGCGTAAATATTATAATATTTTTTAAAAGGTCGATTAACTGTCTTTTCATGGAAACCCTTTTTAAATCCACTTTTTGAAAATTTTATATTTTATATTGGACCAAATAAAATCCTTCCTTAGAATCTGGAAATCAAAATTTACTTTGTGTAAATTTTTGTTATTTTTCCAATAAAGACCATTTTTATTAAACATGTTGTACTTTAATTCAAACCCTCTTTTTAATCTAATTTATTTATATGATTAGATCATAATTTGAATTGGTTTTAAAGTTTTGTAAGAATATATTTCTACCATTTAATCCAATGGTGGACATTCAATTTAATTTCACATTGAAATTGGACTTAAACTAGGGTCAATATTTTGATATATTTTGTTTCTTAAAAACACGCTATTTGTTTTGACAACGAGAATTAATTATTAAATTTATTAATGCAACATATATGTTTTGAATTTTGTAAAATAGAAATAATTTTTTAATTAGGAATATCAAATATATCTTAGTGTGAATATTTGGTATTTTTCTAAAAAACTTCAATTTTTGATGAATAGTGAAAAAATTATGTGGTATTTAAAAAACTGATTTTTTGTATAAATAAAATTTTACCATCTATTTTATTTGAATTTAAAAAATCCGAAATAAATGGTTGTCATTAGGATGTAAAATTTGGTTCAATGGGATTAACATAATTTTTGGTGAATAGTATCTTTTAAGTTTTATTAATCACGATTAAAGGTAATTAGTGTAATTTAAGGTAAAGATAATGTTATTATAATATGAAATGACCTTGACACATGTCCTACCCTTATTTGATGAGTCATTTCCGACCAATAAAATGCATGGGTCAACTTCGGGACCCCATGGAGCCACTCTGGTAAGAAAATGACATTAATAACTTTTTATTTAATGTTAAAATAAAAATGTCACCAACATGTACTATATTACTAAAACAATTTTTACATGGGGTAATACAAGTCATATTTTTTACTATAAATTTTCAATTGAAATATAAAGAGATTTACTACATCATTTTATTTTTTTTTATAATTTCTATACTGTAAATAAATTAATTTATTTATGACACCATGATGATGCAACATTTACCTCATTAATGAACAATTTAAATAAAAAGAAAATATAATGTAAAATATAAAAACTAAACATGTCAAAAACCTATTTTATGGGTTTAATTCGAACCCTTATCACCTTATCCTCTAAATATATCTTTTTAGGACCTTTAAAATCTGAAAACCATTTTATAATAAAGTAACTTTTCATGACTTCCCAAGAGTGCCCCTCCTCCCTCTTATAAAAGGCCCCCACCTCAACCTCCATACCCACACCTCTCAAGCCATTGGATCTGCAAAACATTGATCATTTTATCTCTCCACATCCCTCTCCTCATCCTAGAAGCCTTCCATTAGGCATAAATCTCTTCAATAAACACTTTGGGTTCAAACCAAGAGGAGTTACCCGATTTAATGGTAAAGTCTTCTCTTATGTTCATTTGTTTTATTTTGCTTCTCCAACCCCCTAATTTTTTTATTCCTTTATTTTGTAACAAAATAAGTATCATAAATATAATAGGATAATTTTATGAGAGATATTATATCTACACTCATACACACCTCCATCTAATGGTTAAAGAACATACTGTTTCTGTGGGTGGTGAATTACTGCCTCACGAAATGATGCTTGTTTAATCTTGTTTTAACACCTCTCATGGTGGACATTAAGATGTAACTGTATTTATATATGATATATATTATGTTTATGATTCCTTATGATTTTGTATTTTTCATTTATGTCACACCTTTGTGGTTTCGATTATTGATAAACGCGATAATTTCATTTTTTTGGAAGTGCGGACTACCGCCCCCTCAAAGTGATTTGATTCGTTAATGCCATATGTGGGATGTATAAATGATGGAGTTAATGATATTATATATGATATTATACTGGAATTATAATATAACTTTATATCATTATGATTTCCCTCCATTAAATATGAAATAGTATTGAAAGTAGCGTTCATGCGTACGTACGACTTACCGTCTCCATGAACGGTGCATTTAATTTTTACCTGTAAATGTTATGTAATATTATAAATTCATTTATATACTGGCCATATATGGTATATATTTTATTCAATTCATGAATATATTTCTAGATATAATGGATATTTTACCACATAAACAACTTGTAATTGTATGTAGTTTATTTTTTACTCAAGTACCAATGATCGAAAAACGACCGTTATTAACTTAAATAATTACATAATGTTCATAAAATGGTAATAAATGATATAAAAAGAATAATTAACTTCAAAAGGTTCTTAAAAAATTATAAATTAACTTTATTTTATTATTCATGAGATTAAATAACGATCGAGTCAAGTCGGACAGGATGTAAGGGATCTTACCTCTCTCATTCTTTTTAAGTACTCTCTTTTAGGTCATTCCTTTTAAGCCCATCTTTCTTATGTTAGGGGATGCTATTTTATATCCCGCATACTGTAATTTTTATGTTCATTTGATGAGATACCATATTTCATCTCATCAAACCATATATGTAATTTTTAAGTGGCGTCGTTAAGCTGTCGAATATTCGTAAGGGATTTCTTATCTCACTTTTAATTCCATTAGATTTCCATTGTTCTCCACTTATTTACAGCATGTGGTGTATTGTGTACTTACAATTGATATATATTAACATGATTCAATTTATATTCAAAATGTTCTGTAATTCATTTGGTGGTTATTATCTTTTGGTCATACAACATGATTGATTACAGCAAGATAAGGGATTTTTCATCTCACTTTTATTCCCGTGAGATTCATTGTACATTTTCCACTATCTCCTTTGAGTGGTGTATGTACTACCCAATATTGTTCACATTGTGTAATATACATTCATTTATGGTAATTTACATCTTAATTGTATGATCCTTCTTTCATGGTGTGTATGTTTTGAAAGTTACCCAAATTAGTAAGGGAACCTTTCACCCTCCTCTTTTTAAAAGACATATTTTTGTAGGAATTTTAATTTATATCTTATTATATTGGGATATGTTATTATATATCCTAATTGATTTAAATGATATTTCCATGTGATGAGATACACTTTTATCTCTCATGGTCTCATTTTCTAAATTTTAAAATGACACCGTTAGGCTGTCGAATTTCTGTAAGGGAACTTCTTAACCCAATTTCAATTCTTTGGGTTAAACCACTACTTCTTGATTATGTCATACTATGAATATGTGTGGATGACCTTTGATTGTATTACACTTAATATCCTCTTATATTAGGTTTATTAATATTTTTCACACATAATTATGTAATTGATTTATCCTTAATATAAGGATACTGACTTTGTTTGGGACTTCGTCTCAATCTCCTTTTATTGAGGCATATTTTGTTCTCATACATGACTTTATTTTATACGATGTATAAAACACCATTGAATTTTAATTTCATTCAAAGGGAATCTTTTTCTACGAAGTGTTTTAGTAAACGACAAAACGGAATGTTTATTTTAATGTACACGGTGACAATGACCTTTTCCACCTCTACGGGTATTATTTGGTCTTTGGCTTTCTCAACAAGCCGTAATGTTTTTAAAATGAAATAAATACCATATAATCTTTTAAGTATTTTGGTATTTAAAATGTTTTTTATAATGGATATGTTATGTTAATATATTTATGTGATATATTGTGATCAAAATGTGGAAATGTTTTCTTTCCATTATATTTGTTTTATGTATTATGATTTTATAATGGTACTTGGAAATTTGATTGGTGGTTACGTGATAAACCATATGACGGGTGGTTCCATGAATACCATGATGGGTGGTTATGTTATAACCTCCAATGCATTTGGTATGGAAGTCGGCCGTATGGCGATTCCATGTAGTGATATGTGTGGAAGTTGACCATATGGTTATTCCATTTAAGTATTTTTCTGTCTCAAGTTACCATTATATGTTATGTGTTCTTTATATGGGTTTATGGTAATATTTTGGTTACAAAGGATAAGTAGTGGTCTTTTATTAAGTTAATAGTATTTACTACATTGTAAAGTTGAAAAGTATTACTTTGATAAATTATTCATGTTTTTCTTGTTGTTTTAAAAAACTAACAGTTTGCTTTCTTTGTGTATCCTTTACAAGGATTTTTATTCTCATCCCATGTTTTTGAAATGTTTTTCACAAGACTTAAATATGAATAGGGTCATGGATGGGATCGAGGAAAGACATGTTATCTAAAACATGGAACTAGACATGTTTATTTTTAAGAGTTTTTATTTTAAGGAAATTTAGTAGAAGTGTCTACTTTGTAATCATTTGAGATGTAATAGTTATGTCCTAACTCTCTAAATCTCTAAACCTCAAAAAGATCCTCAATGTGAATTATTCATTTAATTAAAGAATATTAAGTAATGTTTTATGGATAGGTCCTTATAATAATGGTGGGATATAAATACTAACCCTGAAATTTTGAAGTATATATTCCCAGAAAAAGAATTAAATATATCCATATAATATGGTTAGAGATAATTAATTATCATTAATAATCGATATATTATCACCCTATGAATGTTTAAAAAGGCGTACAATTCAATTAATCGAAAGGATCATGCTATCTTATCCATTATAGGGATAAAAAATATCAAATATTTATGTATTTGGAAAGGAATGATATATTAATCTTATTGTATGGGGAGAAATCTTATTTTTCTCTATTTAATGTTCATCCATCTATCCATGTAAGGATTAAATTGACAAATAAAGGAGATGTGGAGAATTTAAAGGATGTGAACAATGGTCCAAATTTAACCAATAATTTTAATGGAACTATAATTTTCAATATCCATGTATGTGTTCTATACATACCTAATTTGATGATTGAGTTATAAGGTGAATCTTTTTGTTCATTATTCTCTATTTATCATGAAAGTAAAAAAGAATTATAATGATTTGAAATAATATATTTGATGGGATGATATGAGAATAGATATTTCTATATTTGTATCTCAATTATTGGTGTTTTAGTAAGTTCAGGATGGGAGAAAATATTATATGGGAATGATAAAATATTTTACCATCATAAAATAGAAAAATGAAAAATCACCTTGAATTTTGTCACATGAATCCAAAAAAATTCTAAAGGGAATATTGTTATATATCTTGTATATGATCTCCTTAAAAATTAATCATAATTCATTTATATTATAGTTTTTTTTCTCTTGAACAAATTTCTAGGATATACATTAAAGAATTGGTAAGGTTTCAGGGAGAATGGCATTTTATAGTATTTGATCAGGATGTGAGGTTTACATCCACATTGTGGTGAAGACTTAAACATGATTTTTATACCTAATCAAGATTAAATGCAATGTATCATAATCAGATAGATGGTCAATATTAGTGACCAATTCAAACCCTATATGATATTCTAAGATCATATTTAATGAAATTTAATTACTATTGTGTTCCACACCTTACTCTAGATGATTATATATTCAACAATAGAATTCAGTCAAGTATTCAAAGGCATCCTTATAAATCCTTCTATTGGAAGTAGTGTAATGATCCAATGTGATGTAATGATTTATGGGAATGAATAATACTAAGAAATGAGATGGAAGAACAAATGTAATGTACGTTTAGAGCTATTCTGTAGCACATAAGGGTCAAACAAGTCTACACAAGATTTATGTTGGTAATCTTTGGCATGATCTGGAATTCGATGCCAATGATAAGGTGTTTCAGAGAATCTCTATATGGAAGAATGTTGTGAAAATTGGGATGAAATAAAAATTAAACCCAAGGAATATTGGCCCTTTTGGATTCATGATCATATAGGGATGGTTTCTTATTTCTTGTAAATTCCACAGAACCATAATCATGTTCACGATGTGTTCTCTCTATCTCCTCTAAGGAATTACATACCTGAACCATTAGATTTTCTAAAAATATAGAGGTCATAACATAGGATAATGATATTTCTTATGAGGATAAGAAGGTGGGGATTATAGATCTTATATAGGAAGTGTAACAAAATAAGATCACTCACATGGTAAATGTTTTGTGGAAAAACCAATAGCTTTAGGATGCTACATTGAAACATGAGGATATGTTGAGATAAAAGTATCCTAATTTTTTTGTATCGCAATGCTGAGAATTCATGGGTTAAATTACTATTAAAGAGTTAAAATTTAACACCCTATAATATTATGAAATATTTTTAACAAAAGAATTTAATTTTTTTGAAATCATGCATTGCATGAAACACCGAGTTTAAACAAGCACCAAAATTCTATTAAATTATTTTTATTTAATATGATAATTAAATAGAATACATTAGAATGGTGGATATTAATATTATTAAATAAATTATAAAAATATAAGGTTAACTTTTTTATATAAAATAAATTATTTGGTAACCAATTAATTAAACAACATTTTCAAATAATGGAAATATTTTTCTAAAAAAATATTTTTGTTTAAACAAATTCATTTTATCTCATTAAATTTAATAATTATATATTAAAAATTATTATAAAGAAATTTATATATTATATATTTAAAAAAAATCATCATTAATTTTAGGATTTTTCTATGTTTGAAATAATAATAAATCCAATTTTGTGCTAAAAATTTATATTTGTTCTAAAATGATAAGGGTAAAAAAGGACCCAAAATATATATAATTAATATTTTATTGTCTTATTTCGACAATATAACTTCTATTCTTATATAATTGTACATTTGTTTATCATTTTTGAATTTTAGAAAATGTGGGTATGGTTATTTTATTCTAGAAATTCCAAGTGTTTGCTCACCACCAATTATTAAAGTCCAACCTCTCTCCTCTTCTCTTCACACATAAAAAGAAATTTTGATTTTCCAATAAATACCAAAATAAATTCCATACATTCAAATACACTACCTAGATCACCCATTTTGATCATAAATACATCCAAATATGGATTTTGGTTCTAACATGAGGATGTTTTCTAAATAACGGATACCATTATTAAACGAGTGTTTCTATTTTATTTCATCACCCACCACCATTAAATATTATTAAACCTAGAAAATATCATAACAATTGTATATTAAAAAAATTATGTTATTATTTAAATTTTTTGTCCTATATCCATCAAAAATTGCCTCAGATTAGAAAAAATCGTTGATTATATGTACAAAGTACTACTTCCTGGCAAACTAATGTAAATCGTTGTGTGGAACCACTTCTGAAAAATGAGTGTAATGATGGATAAAAATTATAATTATAAAATTAATAAAATAAATATAATTATTATTTTTTAATATCTAATATTAAAAATTACTTTACATTTCTTGGATATATTATAACATCGCTCCTATGTATGGCGGACTACCAACTCAGGAGGTGATGTGATTCGTTTTTCACTAAAGCTTTACATGGATGGTAATAAAGATAAATTTAATCAAAATATTATATATATATATATATATATATATCTATATGTGTGTGTGTGTGAAATCATTATTATTATGGAAATGTGAGTTATTATTTATCTTATTTCATTCCATCCTTCTAAAAATGGAAATAATTTTCACATGTACATAAGGCCTACCATATCCATGAATGATGTATTTAATATTTAACCTATAACATCTTTAAATGGTTTTAAATTTTTATATAATTAAAATATATGATGTTAGTATATTGTATAACATTATACATATGATATAAATATGATCCAAATACAAGGTCCAAAAATACTGAATGACAACATACATGATAAAACAAAGCAGTTGTTTCCTGAAATAGTTATTTTCAAAATTAATTGATAATAAACGAATGATAACAGGTTATAAGTAAATAATATATTTTTTGATATATATGAATATGTTTATATAATATATTTATAATAATCATATATTTATTATTTGGTATATTCTAACATGTATAATTGAAATCATGGTTTAAGGTAAGATATTTTTGTATTAAACGTCTTTCATTGGGATATATGTTATGTTATGCCCTTATATTCTTTTTTGAGGTGTAAATAATACCCATTCAAAAATTTATCTCATGAATTTATTTTTTCCGTGATATCTAATGTTTATTTTAATACTACTTTTTCATAGGTCTTACAATTCAATTGTTACCAAAGATGTAATTATTTTATGACACAACATCATTGTTTATCGTCACTGCATATGATTATGTTCATGATGATGATATCTTATTATATTGATTTCAGGAAAATCATTATTTTTATTCACCTATGGAAATTTATTAACAATATATTTTTTCCAATTTTACTCTCATTAACTACCCAATATATAAAAAAAATAATTTTTTTGGAAAAATCGATTTTATCTCCCTCTTTTATCAAAATTTATTTTTCATCCTTGTCAATGTTTTTTAAATAGTTTTAAATTGGATTTTACTATTCTCAAACAATTTTTAATGATGATTTTACCTAATTATAACATTTTTACAATATAGTTTAGAAGGAATGTAATTTTGATTTTCCAAAAGGGATGTTTTTTATTTTTCTAAACAATGTGAAAGGAATTTTTTTTCAATTATATGAGATGGAAATAATTTTCCATCATATAGAAAAATAATTACATTAAAAATTAATTTATAATATTCCATGGTTGTTTTCAATGAAAATATCTGTTGAAAATGTTTTTTGAATTTTTATTTAAAAAAATTAATTAGAAAGACTATATTCATCGCCAAATCTTATGAGAAGTATTTCAAAATAATTTTCCATATACGATGACAACCTTTTATTTTTCTAATGATTCGATGGGGATTTTATCCAAGGATACCAATGTTTTTCCTTCTCCATATGTATTATGTTTATGAAATTTTTTTTAATATATCTATATATTTTACATGGTTTATGTTATGATGAAATAATGAAATATTTATGAAATCTATTTATTTTACATAGGTTATGATATTAATAAATTCTTGTGACTCCAACTTATTTTAATTAATCCTGATATTATTAATGTTTTATGATTATATGGAACACATATATATGATATTCATTATCTGATGGTTGGGAAATATATCTACCTCCAATTCATTGTGTAATTATTAATATCTCTTGAGAAAAAAATTAGTATGGGTAGTGAACCATGTCAAATATTGTAATTTTTCATTTATGATAGTCTTGGGAGTGAATGTTGACAATTGTGATGGTTTGGTGTGTGAACCCATTCAACTATGATTACCTTGGAAATGAGCATTTACAGATATAGAAATGATTTTCAATACAAAAGTGTATGCCCCAATTATATTTTGTATTCATATATTATACCCTCATGGATCACATTCATTTATTCCATTCAAATACATGTATGTTATCCTTGAAATATTTTTTCCATGACTAAAGATTATGATCATTGGTATGCAGGGTATGATTTCCAAATGTTATTCTCATGATATCATACACTTATTATCGTGTTATTTTTACACATCTCCATTTATTACCATTACTTATCATTTGAGCTCACCCTTTCTCATTTTTAATTTCCCCATGTTATAAATTAATATATTTTGTATGAAATTTCTATAAAGTGTTCTAATTATGAAAAACATAGTTGATTGTGATGTAGTAAATTTATGAACCATTTGTTATTGTTTCCTTGTTTCCAAAGAAACTAAATCTCCACCATTCATGTGTTTGGTTTTATGTAATTTAATGAATATTAACATATTAAGATGTAATATCTATGTATGAAAATCCTAGGTCTCTATAACACCGATTGTTTTTATGAATTATTATTTTTTGAATAAATTAAATTGTGTTGATGTGTTTCATTTAATAGTATAGAAAGTTTTTCTTGCATTATATGCAACACTGGGTTAATATTTAAATATATTTGACACATAAATTAGATTCGGGTACATGAAACACTATATATTTCTTGTTTTACACACAATTATGTGTTCCTTCTTTAGCTTCTGTTACACGCGAGGCCTAGTTTTAAGAAACTATAGTATACAATAAATATTACAAATAAAATATTAATATATTAGTCAACAATATGTTGTAATATAGGTTATGAATAATATTAATTAAATTAGAGAAATATGGTTTACACATGTATAAAAGTTGAATTATTTGGTTATCAATTAACTAGAAATGAAAATAAGAACTAGTTGAATATAATGGATTGGTTTTTATGGAAATTTTTTTACAAGAACAAATTCATTTTACCTTGATTAATTAAATTAATATATATTATTCAAAGATCAAAATGAAATTTTTATAATATATATTAATTTTTTACATTCATAAAATATGTTTTATAGGAATAAAATGACAACATTTCAAATTTCTGTCATAAAAAGATATATTTTTCTAATATCTAATTTTACTATCTTTAATAGAGAACCTACTTTAAATAGAATTTTGGACCCTTTGAAAAAATTAATAGGAAAAACAATGATTTATTTTTGAAATATGAATTTCTAAATTATCTTACTATGAATATATGTTACTTTTGTAAAATGTTTCATTTTTAGGATGAATATTGAAAAATACTGAATTTCAATGGAAAGTTTAATTTTTCATTATTTATTCATATAGTACAATTATATTTTAATTTGATTAAAATTATTGTCAGATAAATTATGCATCTATCAAACCAATATATTTCACTGTAATAATCTTCAAATTGATACTCAATATAAAAACATTTCAATATTTTGAATATTTAATCTTTCAAATAATGTTCTCTCATCGAATCTATGGAAGTAATTATTAATTAAATTATGTCACTTTTTTATTAAAATTTGAAAAATAGAATCTATATTTTGAATAATAAAAAATTATAATTTCTAATAAGGTAAACTTGGTTTATTTAATAGAATATTTTTGGTAGAAATTAAATTTAAATACAATGATTAAGGTAAAAATGAGTTTACGTAGTGGTTAAACTAGAATCATAAAGGATGAATGGGATATATATGTATAATAAATACATTTCATTACATATTTAGTTCATATCATATATTTTATAAGATTGTTTCATTATTGGGGTCACATTATGAAAGGAAGACATCATAACAATGTTTAACATTTCATACTTATAAGAATCACACTCCTCATCCATCATAAATGGGAACTCACCACCCACAATTAATAACACTTTTAAAAACCTTTTTATAATCATTATGTTGAAAAAATCCTCTCCAAAAATCCATAATAGCATCCTCAATGATTCACTTTTAAAATATATTAAACTGAGGATGTCTGTTGGAGAAAAAAAAGTAGTTACTTAAAGAAGAGGTAAGGTTCTTCAATGGTCTATTTTATTTTTTTTATTTATACACCTCTTCAGTTATTTTCATATATTTATTAAATAGTATCATCAATATCTGGATATTTTTTCATATTAATTGTATGACCAATACCTTCACACACTTCCATCAAATTTGATACGCAATCATCATTTTATTGTATGGCGGACTATCGCCTCACAAACCAATGTCATTCGTTCTTCCATTACTATCTATCATGGTTTGGAATAATGATTGATTTACTAATTTTATATTTTATTTATTATATTTATAAATTAATTAATGAGTCTTTAATTATTATATAACACATACCTTCGGGATATTGGTTTTTATGGAGCATGATAACATCATTTGTAGACATGGGGACTACCGTCTCGTCCAAGGGATATGATTCATTCACACTTTTCATGTAATGTATTATGGATAGTTTTATTAGAAATATTTGATATTTATGAAATAATAATTTTAATGGAATAATAATATATTTATATACATCATTTTCATTTCATTTTTCAATACATCTAGAAAATGGAAATAATATTCATGCATACGTATTATATTCTGTTTCCATGAACAATGTACTTCATTTAGAATTTATATATTTTATATATTAATATGAATAAAATAATAATGAATATATATTATTATTATATCGTTGTTGATATTATTTAAATATGAAAATTATTATCTAATTAATAAGAACAGGAAAAACATGTCAAAACATGTACAAAAAACAATGTGTTTATTACACGAAACCTCACATTAACATGGAATTATTATAAAAATGTGTAATATAATATCTTAATTAAATAATATAAGATATTATATATATATATATATGAATATTATTCTGTCCTATATTTATAATAAACTTATATTTATTATACATGAGGTTTGAACAAGTATGACGAGAGTCAAGACATAAGGTAAGGGAATCTCTTCTCACTTTTTTATGTCTATGAGATACATGAAATATTACACACATATTTCCTTTGTGTGGTGTGTATAATGAACAATTAAATGTTATATAATGAAATTAATTAATTTAATGATATTAAAATTTTCAATTTATGTTATTATTTCATGGATAACATGAATAAAAAATTACTCAAATGGTTAGGGGATTTATAGTCTAACTTTTATTTCTACAAGACGTAGTCAATATTAACCACTAAATTATTTTGTGTGGTGTATATACTAACCAAGTATTTATTATAGGATAATTAAACATAAATTTATATTTATGTAAATATATATTTTATGATCTCTCTTTCATGTGGTTTATATTTCAACTGTTACCAAATCGGTAAGGTAATTTTGTCTCAGTTTTCTTTCTTTGATACACATGTTATGTTATACACCTATATAATTTTTTGTGGTGTATATAATTCTATTTGAAATGTTTCATCATGAATATAATTCATTTAATTATATTTTAATATTCATTTAATGATATTTTTTCTTAGGTATTGTGATTCAAAGATACTCAATTGGAAATACTTTATTTCTATAATCTCATCGTTTTATAGGATTGTTTATGATTATGCTTCCATTAATGAAATATTATGATCCATATGTCATGAAATATCATGAATTATATTATACTCTACTAATTCATGACAACTTCATTCAATTTTACCATATTTCCACTAATTTAATATTATGATAATTTTGAAAATGTTTTCATGAAAATCCTACTTAATCTCACTCGTTGGTGAGAAATATATTTTATTCAAAATCAATACTTTTTAAAAAGAAATTAATTTTTTTAAATTATATTTTTAGATCATTAAAAAGGAAATGTTTTTTAATTTTATTTATGTTTTAAAAAGTATAATTGGGTTTCAAATATTCTTTTTATATATTCAATGTTATTTTAAATGAATAATTTTTTCAAAATGTTTTATGATTTAAAAATGAATGTTTCAAAAAAGAATATTTATTCTCTTGAAGAAATGTTTTAAATTATTTTTAAATATAGCATCATATATTTTAAAAATCAATTATTCTTAAAATGTTTAATTCTTTAATGGTGTGATTTTTTAAAGGAAGATAATATTCATTTAGAAATTATCCTATTGATATTTAAAAATACATATCCATATAAGATGACATCCATTTGATAACTTTTATTCATTTCATATGATAGGATCCCTGAACACCATTTTTTTCTTATTTTTAATGGTATAATTTTAGGATGAAAATATATGTCTAATGGCCATTTCCATTCCATGGGTTATTCAATGATGAAACACACATATTATCATGCGTAATGTTATGGTGAAATGATTATGAAACCAATATCTTTTCCATAGGTTATGATATTAGAATCTTTTTGTAATACCCAATTCATTTCATGGGTTATTATATGATGAATGATTTATGACATTTTTGAACACATAAATATGTTTTTGATTATGAAATGGATAGAGAATATATCTCCGTCTAATATATTGGGTAATGATAAATTTTCTATGAGCTCAAAGGGTATACTAGTGGGTATAAAAATCATGAAACATTATGGTATATGGGATTTCATCCCAAGATAGAAACAAGAGGGTTAATAGGAGGTAATATCTAACCCTAAACAAGATGTCACAAGAGAGGGAATACAAAGACAGAAAAAATAATGTACACGAGAGGGAATCCCATGACCGAAACAAGAGGGTAAACATGAGGGAATCTCAATCACAAAATAATCTAGTACATTGGAGGGAATACCAAGCCTAAAACAAGAGTGTATAATAGATGGAATCCCAATCCTAAAACAATAGGATACGTAAGAGGTAATCCCAATAACAAAACAATAGTGTACATTGGAGGGAATTCCAATCCCAAAATAATAGGGTATATGAGAAGGTCATCCCATGCACAAAGCTGGTACATGGTTTATTTGCCCCAATCTAACATGTTATAATGGTCTTGGTTGGTAGCATTAGCAGAATAGTTTTATAAATACGTGTTTTCCACAATTCCATTAAATATTCAAATGATATTCTCACATGGATTATTCTATTTGATTCCTTTATTATTCATGTATTATGAATTTTAAAACATTATTCCATGACTCGTTTATATAATATTTTATGTGAAAGGTATGATCTTTAATTGTTTTTCACGTGTTTTTATACACGAATGATCTTGTAATTCTTACATATCTCCTTTATTTAACCTTACTCAGTATTTGATCTCACCCTTCCCAATGTTTCTTATTACTTGATTACGAATAAATTCATTAAATATTTGTAACAAATGCAAAGATATTTTTTGAAAAAATTAAATATCATTCACCAAGATAGAATATTTTGGTCCATGTTTCCAATGACACTAAAATATTACGGTCCCTTGGAATGTAAATTTTTAATGTGCTGAATATTCATCTAAAATTATATAATATCCATTTATTTTAATAAAGAGATTATATAGTTGGAATCAAGGGTAAGGTTGAATCAACCTTTATAAACTAGGATGAGAAACAATTAATGATATCGCTTGGGATATTTCTACATATATGTCTAATAATGTCTCTAAGGATAATAAAAAGGATGTGTCAAAGTATAAAAAATGCCCTGTAATTTTGGAAAAGGATATATCAAGTGGGTTCCTAGAAATTAAATCTTTGTCTAGATACAAAAAGTGTATGTTTATCATGAATAGATGTACATAGGGGTAAAAAAACAAAAAAAAAATATTGGGTTATACTCGATCGAGAACTTATGCATGAAAATGGGCACTAATATACAGATGGTTTGACACCCATGATGGATATGATTTGAGAATTAAAAAACACTTAATGAAACATCATGAATGATTTATATATAATATGTCTATGAATAACATAGGATATGACTAATGTATAATAGATTAAATAATTAGGTGTCATGATTTAGACATCCTATAAATTATTTTTCATGGTTATGTGGTTTAACAGTATGATAAGTGTTTCAATCACTGTGCTTTCTAGTTTAAAATAATGAAGGGAACCATGAATGTGATGGAAAATTTAATGATGAGTAGAAATATGTTATAATGATAAAAGTAAATTATATTATTGAAAATCATCAATCAAAAAACATGATTAAAGACATAGACCATAAAAAATCTTGTACTCACCTATTAGGAGAAGGAAAATGTTCATTGAGAGTTCAAGATTTAGATACCATAGAGGAATATAGATTTAAATTCATATATTCTCAAACTGAGTGAATAATAATATAATAAATTGATTGAATCAAACATGGAGGTTCTTTAAATATATAAGGTATGTTCATAATCACTGAGATTTCACTAATGTGATTAATTGACTAGTAAATTAAACATAGGTGAAGTGAACATCAACTAATACAACACCTACTCTCTAGTTCAAGATGTGAAAGGCGTTTGGGAATTATAAAATAAATTTATTAGGGGGAAATCGCATGAAGGAAATCCACAAGGTTGAAATAGTAATGATATTATTTCTGACGAAAAAAGGACTATGATTGAATTTTGAAATGTATAAAATTTTATAATAATATTGTTTATAAGAATGATTAAATTGAGTTTGATGAATGTTAACACAAGATTTGTATTTCATATTTTTTTAAAGGGGTATTATGGAATATGATGATCAAGCCTAGTTAATGGTTTGTGACGAATATGTGATGATTGATGTAATGCCCGACCCCAGTTACCCAGAGTCGATGCACTATTTTAATACATTTAAATTTTACATGGAATCAAGTCTCGAACGACCAATTGGTTTAACTATCTTGGAAAATAGATAACATACATGAATTTTACATTTCACTTTAAGAAATAAAAAACAAAATAATTCATCTTTATGAATGCCATTATTCCCTTATCTTAACCATACATATCAGTCACAATACACTTTTTGGAATCTTAGGAAAAATAAAAC
Organism: Viscum album; assembly: GCA_963277665.1. Classification (NCBI taxonomy): domain Eukaryota; kingdom Viridiplantae; phylum Streptophyta; class Magnoliopsida; order Santalales; family Viscaceae; genus Viscum; species Viscum album. Next base: position 327,336,190 of record OY728152.1, on the reverse strand, counting down.
ATAGAAAGGGGTGAGCTCAAATGCTCAGTAAGGGTAATCAATACAGCAGAAACTTTAATAAATAAGCATAAACATTTAAGGAAACGTATAATTAAAACAAAAGCCTTTTAAAATTGAACATTATCATAATATACAAAAAATAAAATGAAATATTTCCATTTAATTATCCACATAGATATCAAACTAGTAGAATAATCACATGCAATATCACTAACCACTTTCATAATGATGGAATGCATAATGTCATACTATCATAACCACATAGTCAAGGCCTTTTTCCAAGACTAAAAATAAGATTTTTTAAAGGCATCGTGCCAAGACACTATTTTGTCTCATGAGACATACTGATTCATCGAGGAGCTATAGCGGTCTCCACCTGTCACTTACAATGTCCAATGAATTCCTCATATGAAAAATTTATAACATACACATTTATATTAAAACTAGAATACTAAATCTCAATACTTTCTCAATAAACCATGAATGGTATAAAAATAACACATCCGCAGTCGAGCATATCACAAAAACTTCAATACAATATTGATGATTTGTATCGTAATAAATAATCTTCAAACATGTTTAAAATCCATCAATGTATGTTGACATAGATGAAAAGGATTTGTAAAACTCTTTGAGAGAAATATAAATTTTTCTTGAAAACATTTAAATGTGACACAATTTAGAAAGGAATAAATTTAAAGACATTTTTGAATCAAATTGTCCCGTACCACTTTGAAACTTTTGAATGGAATTAACATTTTAAAAAAATGCATGTCCCAATAAATAAATCCTTAAAACCCATTTTGAAGACATGGACATTAATGGGAAAGATTTAGAAGAATAGATATTTAAAACTATTGAAATGATGTTTCAGTAAAAAAATTCCATTAAAAGAATCCCGTTGAAAACTCTTTCATAAAACATAGACATGGATAGTAAATATATCCTAGTATATAGTTATGTAAAAACAACCTTAGATAATAAAGAGAATGTTAAATTAACCGTTACCAATTTGGTAACTTACGAAACATACACCCCATGAAAGTGGTATCATACAATGAATTTTGTAAATACACATATATTAATGTGTATTACACAGAGAATACAATTATGGGCAGTACATACACCACACAAAATGTAATTTTGGCAATATGGCATGAATATCGCGGGAATATGGAGTGAGATGAAAACACATTACCTTGCACTTTTCTTTAGTTGAGGGTACATTTAACCTCTTGCATGAAGACTGTAGTATGTTATTAAATTATACCAGAACCATATTATTATTTATTATATCATACATTATTCATTTATGACTTTATACTACACATTTAATAATAATTTCCATGTTATATTAATATTTCGGGTAATAAATGCTTTCTTTGTCGTACGTGTTTTAACTTGTTACTCTTGATTGTATCTCATATATCATGATTTAAATACTTCCAGAATATAAAACATGATTTATATTTTTCATATATATTTAGAATATAAATATGTATAATAGATCTATAAATGAAATGGAAAACACCGTTTATGGAGATGGTAGTCTGTACGTATGCATAAACGTTGTTTCCGTTTTCGTATAGTATTGAACAGAAGTAAGTGAATAAAATATATGTAAATACATAAATAGTTATATATATATATATAGTTGAATTATTATGTCATATATTACATACTTATCGATAATATTTATTTTTATAATCATCAATGAATTGTGAACTTGGGAATGAATCACATCGCGTTGTGGAGCCTGTAATCCGTACGTACGCACGAGCGAAAATATCATTCTTTTGATATTAAAATAACATATAATTGGATGGTATATCATATATACAGAATCCCTGCCATGTTATATTTATTATTTAAATCAAATACACATCATTATTATAGCCATCCAAATAATAATGTATTGAATAACAATTACACCACGACATGGAGACGGTAAGTCGTATGTACGCACGTATGGTGACATGTCATTAAAATGGTGGATAAAATATTGAATTTGGTTGTACCAAAATTATAATAACTTCACAGTATATAGAATATTCTAGTGTTATTATTTTATAATGGAAACAACAAATAAAAAAGAAGTGGAAGAAGAAATGAACGTGAAAGCGGTTGGTGAAATCATTACATTTTCTTCAGGTTCTTCCATTTGATTTGATCAGAAGGGCTCCATAGGATGGCTTTCTCATTAATACAGGCCTCTAGGTTTAAGGGAGGATTGTTGATAGGGTATTTGGGTAGGGTTTGGCAGATCCAAATGGATTATAAGGTGTCAATTAGAGTGAAGGGGGAGTTCCCTTTTATAAGATGGGTGAAGGGAACCTCAGGAAAAACATAAAATATGATTTTATAATAAATTCATATTCGGTTTATAATGGATTCAAAGTGGATTGTTCAAATTATAAGGTGGGTATGAGTACGAAAAAACTCATCCAATAGGTTTTAGATAGGTTTGGGGCACTTTATTAAACTTATCATTTAGTTTTGACTCTTAGATAATTAGTTTCACATTTACCAAGTCACTTTTTATTTTTATATTATATGGTTAATAAACATACCATATACTTCCAATAGACCCCCAAATGGTCCATTAATGATACAAATATCATTATATAAGTTATTTGGCCAAGCATTAGATTTTTATGAATAGAATATCAATTAATAATATAATATTTGTTTTAAAAACTCATTTATGTCAATTTTGAAACTATTCAATAATTGATTTTTTTTAAAGTCTTAATAACATTATTATTTCAAAAAAAATTCATTTAAGAAATAAAAAAATATAATATTCACCAATAAAATTGGTTTATGGCATCAAAACATTCAAATTATATTTATTTTAACATTTATAATACTAATTATTTGATTCTTTCATTAATAAGGAATATGCTGCATCATTATTGTCTCATAAATAAATTAAATTATTACATGTGTAAAAATTAAAATTAAAATAAAATTACGTAGGAAATCGTTCTATCTTTCTAATGAATATTTTTATTCTAAAATATAACATAAATAAACCTATGTAATAATTATTTTTCTAAATGATATATGCTTATGTTATTTTTGTATTTACTTTAACTTAATTAATATAAAGTGTCGTTATCAATTACTAGTGGCTCCATGAGGTCCCAAAATCGACCCAAAGATGCCAATGGTCGGAAATGTATCATCCAATAGTCTTAGGACACGTTTTAGGGTAATTTAATATTATTATAATATTATTTTGTCACCCATAGTTACTGGATTTACCCTTTAACGATGTTAAATAAAATATTTACCGAAGTAATTATTCTAAATGTATAAAAATAAGAGTTTTATATTTACACAATTTAGACATCCTTATTACAAATATGGAATATATTTTTCAAAATTAAAAACAAAGATGTGGCAGAAGTTAATTTAAAATTAATTTCCACTGTCAAAATAAAAAGCGTGTTTCTAAGAAATAATAACTATCAAAATATTGACACTTGTTCATGTCTGGTTTAAATGTGAGATTTTTTCAAATAAACAACATTGTATTAAACGGTAAAAATATATTCTAAATATAAACTAAAACAACTCAAAATCAAAATTTATCACTTTTAAAAATGTCGATTAAAAAAGTTGTTTTTAATTAATATTTAGTAATTTTCACTATTCATCAGAAATTGATCTTTTTCAGAAAAATACCGAAATTTCACCCTGAGATAATTTTGATATTCTGAATCCAAAAATGAATTCAATTATGAAAGATAAAATTTATAAAATTTCAACAAGTGGGGTATTACTGTTCATAACGGCTATTTTGATTGGTCACGGTGTGTTAGAATCTCGAAGTTGCGTACAATGGAAGTTATTGAATTATTCAAAGGGAAAATTACCGTAGAAGCATGGGGTGTTACATTCTCTCCTCCTTCAAAAAATTTTTTCCTTGCAATTTAAAAAAAATCGAAAATAAATGGTTAAAAATAGAAAATAACTTTGTGGGAAACACATATCAGAAAAAGGGTTAATAAAAATATAACTTTAAAAGTAAGAAAGAGAAATACAATGGTCACCCGAGATATCCCATACTAGGATTATATGAAAACATGGATATGGAGTAGAAAAAAATCATCAAGTTCTGATGGAGAGTTGTAGAAAATATGATTAGGAGAAAGTTAACTACAAGAAAATCACAAACTTGTGATTCGTTAAATGGTGTTTGATTCCCCAGTTGGAAAAGTTTACCAGAAACATTTTGTTTTAAGTTACCTTTCATAAAGTTGAGGAATTTATTTAGGAGATTTACTACGAATGTAAGAAAATATACTTACCTCTCATGTTGGAAATCATTTATTAATAAATTTTTACCACAAACCCATCTTTCACTCCAAAAGTTAATAGAACTCAAAAATATTCTATTTATCTTAACCATATCGGGTTCCCAAAATAAATTTATAATTCATCTATCAGAACACTAAAAAAACTTCATTATAAACTCTAGGGACTTCATGTAGTCTAGTGGTAGGTGATAAATTCCAACTACACTATGTTTGTTGGTTCGATTCCCGCAGGTTTTTCCGGCGCGACGAGTTGTCATATGGTCTGCGTGTTGTCATTCTTATAAATATCCAAAAATTATATTAATAATAGTTTCCAATGTAATATATAATCCATTCCAACCTTTATACATATCCAAAATACTTCTTTAAACTCTCAGTAGAAAATTTATATGAATGGTAAACATAATGTAGATCCTTTTTACCCTATAATAGCATGTGAATACCTTCATCATGTTTTATTTTAAAATGATGAAACATCCTGAATTACCATAAAACCTTATATATTAAATTCCTGATCCCTTATTCCTTATAGAATACAGGATATTCTTCATCCATCCAAAAATATTGTAAACTCCAACAATGATTGAATATACAAATCTTTAATTAGTTTCAAGGCAGTCAAGAATATCCAATATAATTTACCAAAATCAACCATATCTTATTCCAAAATTAGTACCTCATTATTAGGACCATATTAAGGTTTTTACTTCCTTAAAAAATGTAATTTCCAAAATTATTAACTTGATGTAGGGTCACTTATCTTAGTACCATAAAATCTCAAATCCTCAATGAAATAGTACTGCAGTGCAATCCTTATTTATTTCCAGTATATCATTGATACAAAACTTCAATGAAATAATTCCAAAATAACAACATAAGAACACTATTCATTCCACTTCTTTTGTGGTAGTATCATAACTTGATTATTATCCAATAGCATCATTGGCGGAATAGTCTGATGACTGGGTTATTGGTTCATGTAGTGTCCAAACTCCTTACAGATGCAGCATTGTACATTTGAAATCCTTTTCTTACCCTTGCAGTCACGTACTTGGTGTTCTTTTTCTCCAGACTTATAACATACTCTCATTCCCTTCAATCATTTTCCAAGGGGATTCTTTCAACAGTTATCACATATGAGAAAATCCTTCATTACCTTCTTCCCTTTATCTTTCCTTCTATCTACCATCTTTTCCTTATCTAGAATCCCTTCAAAGCCATATCACTCTGAGAATTCTTTACTTATCTTATCAACACGTGATATTATTTATTCATATGATGATAATATGTGGGATAATATTTCACTTCTAAATTATGGCTTATGGCCATGAAAGATATGATCTGCCATACTCTTTGGATCATCCGTATTGCTGGAGTTCTCATTCCTTCTACTGGGTTCAATTTCTAAACAATGGAATATACTAGATTATTTTATGAATAGCAATACCTAATCCCGAACTTGTAAAACCCTTAACATACATTATAACGTTTATGGATATAATCCATAATCATAAAAATTCTTCTTTGAGGAATTATATAATCATAAACCCTTCATAATGGTTTGAAAAAAATGATAATTATCCTAAGTATATCCCCCGGGAGTGTCGTAACCAAGAGTGCAGCAAGGCCTGTTGTCGTGCACCAGTTCCCATTTGAGTATAGCTCAAAGCAGTGTTTTCAGGTTTTAACCCTAGGTACATCGGTTCCAGAGCTGCCTCAATCTGCTCGTATCTAAACAGGGATGTATTGCTCGATAAACTCAAAAAATCTATATAATATCAAAATTCAAGGATGCTCTTCTATACTAATCCACAATGTTTATCTTAGTTATATGTGCTCTAATTAGATTTTATCTAAATCTAGCTTCAAAGGTTATTTATAAAATTTCTCTGATATCAACAGCAACCCCCCAACCCCAGTTACACAGAGTTGGTGCATTATTTTAATACATTTCCATGATTACAAGGAATCAAGTCCTGAAGGACCGATTGGTTTATCAGTCTTGGAAAATATATTACATACATGAACGTTACATTGCACTTTAATACTTACAAAACAACATAAAAAATCTTTACGAACACCATTATTCCCTTGGATTAACCCTGCATATCAATCACATTACACTACTTGGAATCTTGGGAAAAATAAAACATAGAATGGGATGAGCTCAAACACTCAGTAAGTGTAAGCAATTCAACAGAAACTTTCATAAATAAGAATAAACATTTACGGCTATGTATAACTAAAACAAAAGCCTTTTAAAATTTTACTTCAGTATAATATTTCAAAACTAAAAAAAATAATTCCATTTACTTATTCACATGGATATTATACTAGTTGAATAACCACATTAAATATCAATAACCATTTTCATAATGATGGAATGCATAATGCCAGACTATCATAACCACATAGTCAAGGCCTTGTTCCAAGACTAAAAATAATATTTTATCAAGCCCTTGTGGCAAGGCACATGTTTTTCTCATGTGACCTACCGATGCATCGAGGATCTATAGTGGGCTCCACCCATCAATTCCTATGTCCAATGCATTCCTCATAAGAATAGGTTATAACATAATCATTCATTTTAAAACTATCATATGAAATTTCAATACATTCTACACAAACCATGAATGGTATAAAAATAACACATCTAAAGTAAAAAATATCACAAAACCTTCAATACAATATGGATTATTTGTATCAGAATAATTCATCTTCAAACAAGTTTTAAATCCATCAAAGGATGTTGACATAGATGAAAATAATTTGTAAAACTCTTTGAGAGAAATATCCATTTTTCTTGAATAAATTTAAAAGTAACACGATTTAGAAAAGAATACATTTAAAAAAAATTGAATTAATTTTTCCCATACCACTTTGAAACATTTTAATGGAATTAACATTTAAAAAACATTCATTTCCATATAAGTAAATCCTTAAAAACCATTTTGAAGACATGGACATTAATGAGAAATATTTAGAAGAATTGATATTTAAAACATTTGAAATGATATTTTAGTAAAAAAAAGACCAATAAAATAATACCTTTGGAAACTCTTTCGTAAAACAAGGACATGGATAGTAAATATGTCCCAGTATATACTTACATAAAAACAACCTCGGATAATAAAGAGATTGTGAAATTAACCCTTACTAACTTGGTAACGTACAAAACATACACACCATGAAAGAGTTATCATACAATGAATATGTAAATACAAATAAATTAAAGTGTGTTACACAAAGAATACAATTATGGGTAGTACATAGACCATACAAAACTTAATTGTGGCAATATGGCATGAATCTCACGAGAATAAAAAGTTAGACGAAAACACTTTGCCTTGCACTTTTGTTTAGTTGAGGGTACGTTTACCCTCTTGTATGATGACTATATAATGTTATTAAATTATTCTAGAACCATATTTATATTATTTATATCATAAATTATTAATTTATGACCTTATACTACCCATTTAATAATAATTTCAATGTGATATTAATATTTTAGGGAATAATCGCTTTCTTTATCATACGTGTCTTAACATGTCACTCTTGATTGTATCTCTTAGATGATGATTTAAATACTTCCAGAATATAAAACATGATTTATATATATCATATATATTTAGAATATAAATATGTATAATAGAAGTATATATGAAATGGAAACACTTTTTATGGAGACGGTAGTCTGTACGAACGCATAAACGATGTTTCTATTTTTATATAGTACTGAACAGAAGTAAGTGAATAAGATATATGTAAGTACATAAATAATTATATAAATATATATATCTCTATTATAATTAAATGTCACGTATTAAATACTTATTATTAATATATATTTTTATAATCTTCGATGAATTGTGAACATGAAAATGTATCTCGTCGCGTCGTGGAGACGGTAATCTGTACGTACGCACAAGCGAAAATATCATTCTTTTGATATTAAAATAATATATAATTTGATGGTATATAATATATAAATAATTTTTTTAATTTTATATGTATTATTTACGTCAAATAGAAATCATTATTATACCCATCCAAATAATAATTTATTTAATAACTATTACACCACGACCTGGAGACGGTAAGCCGTACGTACGCACGTATAGTGACATGTCATTCAAAGGGTGGATAGAATAATGAATTTGGATGTACCATAATTAAAATAACATCACATTATATAGAATATATTTGAGTTATTATTTTATAATGGAAACAACAAAGAAAAATGAAGTGGAAGAAGAAGGGAACATGTAAGAGGGTGGTGAAATCATTACATATTCTTTGTGTTCTTCCTTTTGAATTGATCAAAAGGGCTCCATAGGTTGGATTTATGATCAAAATAAGTAATCTAGGATTATGGTAGGATTGTTGAGAGGGTATTTTGGTAGGGTTTGGTAGAGCCAAATGGCTTTGAAGGTGTGAATTAGAGTGAATGGGGAGTTCCCTTTTATAAGAGGGGTGAGGGGCACCTTAAGAAAAACTTAAGATATTATTTTATAACAAAGTATTATTAGGTTTATAATGGATATAAAGTGGATTATGCAAATTATATGGTGGGGATGGGTCTAAAAAAACTCAACCAATAGGTTTTAGATAGGTTTGGGTCACTTTATTAACCTTATATTTTAGTTTTAACTCTTAGTTAATTAGTTTGACATTTACCATGTCACTTTGTATTTTTATATTATATGGTTAATAAACAAAATATATACTTCCAAGAGTCCCCAAGTGGTCCATTAATGATACACCTATCATTATATATGTCCTTTGGTAGAACACTATATTTTTTGGAATAGAATATCAATTAATAATATAATATTTGTTTTAAAACCTCATTTTTGTCAATTTTGACACTATTCAATAATTGATTTTTGTTAATGTCATAAAAACTTTATAAATTCGAAAAAAAAATCCATTAAATCAATAATAACATGTCATAGTAACCAATAAAATTCGTTTATGTCATAAAAAATTTCATATTATATTTATTTTAACATTTATAAAACCAATTATTTGATTCTTTCATTAATAAAGAAAATACTGCATCATTATTGTGTCATAAATAAATTTAATTATTCAATGTCTAAAAATTATAAATAAAATACCATTATGTAGGAAATAATTAATGGTTTCAAATGAATATTTATATTAGAAAATATAACATATATAACCCTATCTAAAAATTGTTTTTCTAAAAGATATATGCTTATGTCATTTTTTGTATTTACTTTAACTTAATTAACATGAAGTGTCAATATCACTTACTAGTGGCTCTATGGGGTACCCAAATCCACCCAAATACGACCATGGTAATACATGTATCAATAAATAATCTTAGGAAACGTTTTAGTGTAATTTAATATTATTATATTATTATTTTGTTACCCTTAGTTACATGATTTACCCTTTAACCATGGTAAATATAATATTTACCGAAGTAATTATTCACAATGTATAAAAATAAGAGTTAACTATTTACACAATTTGGATATCCAGATTCCAAATATGGAATCAATTTTTCAAAATTTAAATCATAGAAGTGGTAGATGTTAATTTAATATTAATTCCCGTAGTCAAAATAAAAAGCGTGTTTTTAAGAAATAACAACAATCCAAAGATTGACACTTGTTTATGTCCTGTTTAAATGTGAGATTTCATCCAATGATAAAAATTGTGTTAAATGGTAAAAATATAATCTAAATATACTTTTAAACCACTCAAATTCGTAATTTATCAATATTAATTATTTCGATTAAAAACGTTTTTTTAAATTAAAATATATTAATTTTTCACTATTCATCAAAAATTGATATTTTTCAAAAAAATACAAAAATTTCACCCCAGGCTAATTTCAATATTCCAAATCCAAAAATGAAGTCAATTTTGAATGATAAAATTTATAAAATTTCAAAAAGTGGGTATTACTATTCATAACGGCTATTTTGATTGGTCATGGTGTGTTCGAATCTCGAAGTTGCGTACAAGTAAAGCAATTGCATTATTCAAAGGGAAACGTACCGTGGAAGCATGGGGTGTTACAATTGAAGTATAAATGTATAAAAATTTAATAATTATGATATATAAATCTTGAATTATTTTATTTTATTTAAGGAATTGATAAAAATAATATTTAATGAGGATGATGACATAAAAAAGTGATTTAATGGAATGGTGATATTTTAATCAAGGGAAGGAACCCATTAATGTGATATTGATGTTGAGAAAGGTGTGTTGATATTGGATAAGGAGATTATTGTTATCGAAAAAGTAAATTGGATAGTATTGATAACCTGAGAACTATTAAATGTTTTTATGGAAAGGTTATTTGTTTATAATTAATTAATGTTACAATACATTTGGATTTAAGGAATATATCAAATAATATATATAATGAATAAGGAAGCATGTTTTTTTTCAAAAATGTATTATGATAATTTATTTTATTTCCATGTATATATAGAACACATGTTGAATCTATTCACATGTTAGTTATGTGATAAACAAGAGGTAGATTTTTTATATATATGACATCAATGTTAAGCTTATTTAGTAACCTTCATTCTAATGTTTTCGATTTTCATCCTTTAGAAGGGTCAAAAGGATAACCATTTATTAAAGGGTTTTTTATTTTAAATGTGGTTTTAGAGGTTAATGTATTATTTTTCCATATGAATATTTATGTACATTTGAAAAAAAATTCTAACCATTTCTCATTGATGGTAACAAAAATATACGTAATGGATTATCAGTCTACCAATGGATATTATGATCTTTTAGTGCTTCAGGTAGAAAAAATTCACCTTCATTTATTGAGTAAGAGGGGAAGTGAAAATTAGTAAAATTACATTCAAAGAGTTCTATTTTTCATATGAAATTGATTGAAATAAATATTTTATATCTCATTGTGAAAATTATTCAACTTCAAGAAAAGGTTCTTATAATAAAATGTTTCCATGTAATCATCATTTTGATAATATCATTGGCAGTTTTCATGTCTATTTGGACTATGGTGTTGTGACAAAAACAACCTATAGATCACAGACATTCATGAGATCAATGATCTATATCTCTCTCTTTAATTAATTACACTATTCTTCCATGCCAATGTCTTCAATTTTCACCAATGTTCTTCTATTTGGAAACCCAGTTAAGAGTTACTTTGTTAACCCTTTTGTTAAAATAATTTTTTGTAAATCAAGTTTTAGTATTCATTTATATTATGTGGATTAATATGAAATAATAATTCATTTATTATAAAATTTATGACCTATATGAATTTTGAAGTCGAAATTAATTTTTAGGGGGGTAAAATGTAACACAACAAGTTTTTAAGTAATATTTTTTTTAATAAATCAAATTTCTTTGAGGACTTTCATTGCACACTAAACCCAGTTATGCTTGATTTATATGTAATAACAAGATACTATTATGATACACATGACACATATATTATCATGATGTATAGACAAAACTATGTATGTCTTGTGTTTTAATAAATTCCAGGTTTCATAGATAGCTTATGTTACACGCAAGGCATAGTTTTACCAAACTACAATGTACTATTAATAATATTATTAAAATATTATTATAGCTTTCACATATCTATTTGATTGGAGGTTATAAATATGGGTAATATTATGTAAATATCTTACACACTTTTATATAATAAGAATTATTTAGTTATCAAATAATTAAAAATGAAAATTAAAACCAATTGTATATAAAGGAATGCTTTTATGAAATAATAATAATCTCCAAAAACGAATTTTACCATAATAAATTATATTAATAACAATTGGTGGGATATCTTAATAATATTTAAATATTATAAATTAATAAAATTGCATTAATCCTATAATTTTGACATGCATAAAATAACAACAAGTCTAATTTTAGGCATTAAAATAAGTATGTTTCTAAAAGGTAATTTTACCACATTTCAATGTCACACCTATTTTAAATATAATTTTTGAAGATTTTATAAATTATATTTGAAAAAATAAACAATTTTTTCAAATCAAAACTACAAAAGTATTTTAGGTTCAATTTTTGGTATTTTTCAAAAATGCTTTTTTAGAAGAATAGTGAAGAATACTGAATTTTAATTTAAAACTATTTTCACATTGAAAATATATATATATATATATATATATATAATTAATATTTTTTAAAAATATATTTATATCAATAATAAATCTATTAATACAATTTAGGTTATTTTAATCAATTTCATATTGAAATTGAATATAAAACATTTCAAGCTTTTGAACATTTTCAATTAAAAAACTCATTTTCCACTATTGTTATTGGAATATAAAAAATGGATTCAATATTTTTAATCATATTAATTTATAATGTCTAATAATATTATCATAGTATTTATACCAAGAACTATATTTAATGATATTAAAATTAATTATAGTTATTACTATAAAAACAAGTTTTCTTAATGGATAAAAATTAATTTTAAGGGAAAATGAACTATACACATATCTAAATTCCATTAGTTTCCCATATATATACCATATAATCCATTTTATTTAATTATTATTATTATTTATGGTATATTATTTATGCAATTCCTCCTGATAGTGTTTACCTTTTTTATTTACAAGAATGCCACTCCTCATCAACTATAAAAGGGAAATCACCCACCTCACTTATTCATACCTCTCAAGACCATTGTATCATAAAAATCATTAACAAATGATATCCAAAAATATCACTTATCATCTTAGATGCATCACTTTTTTATGAATGAAAAACAATAAATTCCTATGGTGTAATCCAAAATGAATTACCTAAATTAAAGGTAATGATTTTCAATGAGAACTTTCTTTTTCAATCATTCTCCAGCACATCCAGTATTTTTATATATTTATTACATAATAAAAAAAATTATCATATAGATACTAATATTTTTTTAAAAGTTTATTATATACACCTTCACACACATCCATCAAATGGGATATGTAATCATCATGTGTGTGTACGACAGACTACCACCTCGTGAACTGATGTCATTATTTCTTCCATTAACTCCTATCATGGTTGTGAATAATGACAGTATTAATATTTTTATATGATATATATTAAATTTAAAATCTATTTTTTTTATTTTAATATCATATAACACATAACTTTAATATTTTCATTTTGTGGTAATACGATAACATCGTTTTTTGATGTGTGAACTACTGCCTCCTCAATGAAATGTAATTCGTTCATGAATTTCATTGTATGTTTTAAGTATGGGTTTGATAAAAATATGAAATATTTATGAAATAATAATTATATTTTTAATATAATCTTTATGTAAATAATCTTATTTAATTTATTTTATTCCCAAAATAAAATGGAAACAATGTTCATACAAACGTATAACCCACTATTTACAATAATGGCCTATTTCATTTCCATTTCTATATATTATAAATTTTTTACAAAAATATATACTAAATGTATATGATATTTTTATCTATTTTTACATTAATTACATAATTAACTTATTATCGGAGTAATGAAACCAAGAATAAAATGCCAAAACATGTATTAAAAACAAAGTGACTATTACCTGAAATATATTTGTAACATGTTATTGTAAATAATCAGGTTATATAATGTAATAATTAAATAATATATGATATTATATGTATGAATATTCTTATTTAGTATATTTTAAATAAACTTTTATTTATTATAACAAAAATTTGAACAAGTACAACTAGATTCAAGACTAACGGTAAGGGAATCTCATCTCACATATTATATCAGTGAGATACATGTCGTATTTACCACTCGTTTCATTTATGTTGTGTGTATACTCACCTATGAAATAAGATATCATAAATATACTTTATTTTATGATAATAAATTGTTAAACTGAAATTGTTATTTCATAGGGATCATGTGTAAAATGTTACTCAAGTTTTAAGGGGATTTCTAGTATCACATTTATTTCGATGAGACTTATGCCATGTTCGCCATTTATTTATTTTGTATAGTATATAAAATACAAAGGGTTGTATTATATGATAATTATACATAAATTTATTAACATTTACTTATTAAAATTATGATATCACTTTTATGGGGTTTACATTTCAAAAGTAACAAATCAGTAAGGCTATTTTGCCTCAATTTTCCTTCATTGAGATTGATGTTATGTTGTACACCTATATTCTTTTGTGTGGTGTGTATAATACCCATTAAAATATTTCATAATAAATTTAATTATTTTGGATATATTTTAACCTTCATGTACTGTTATTATTTCATCATTTTTATGATTCAATGTTACCAATGTGGTAACAATTTATTGCTATAATCTCATCATTTATCAAGAATATTTACGAGTATGCTTCAATTGATAAAATATTATGATACATATCTCAAAAAAATATCATAATTTTATTCTATTGTGTTTATTAATGATAAATTATATTAATGGTCTCATATTTTCACTATTTGTTACTCATAATAATTAAGAAAACATTTTAATGAAAATATTACTTGAATTTTATCTTCGGTCAAAAATATTTTTATTTTTCAAAAACCATATTCCCTAAAAATGTTTTAAAAAATGGTTTCAAATTATATTTTAAGACAATTTTCATAGAAAAGTGTTTTAAATATGTGTTTTTAAAAGAGATTAAAATGGGTTCCAAATATTCTATATTAATTTTCGAGGATAATTTCAAATAAAAGGGATTTCAATATGTTTTAGGATTTAAAAATGATTTTCCAAAGAAGAAACGATACAATACTTAAGAAATGTTTTCAATTGTTTTTATGTATTATATAATATGTTTTCTAAATTTTTAAAGGAAACTAATTTTTAAAATGTTCTATGTCTTAAAAAAGTGATTTTAAAATAAATGAAATTTTCCTTAAAAAATTCTCCATGTCAACTATAAAAATCCATCTCTATCTCCGATGACATCCTTTGATATAGTTTTTTTGTTATTAAGTTTATGATGCAAGAAAACCATTTTTATTAATTCTTTGAATGGTTTATATTTTAAATGACAGTTTTTTATGAAACCCAATTTTATTACATGAGTTATAACATGATGAAACCCTTTTTTTCAATGGATATTATATGATGAAATGGTAATGAAACCGATCAGTTTTCCATAAGTTATGATATTATGAAATTTTTATAATACTAATATCATTTCCTAGGTTATGATATGATGAATATTTTATCATATTGTGGCACACATTAACATGTTTTTTATTATGTGATGGGTGGGACCTATATCTCCTTCTAAAACATTTTGTAATGATAAATGTTTTTTGAGATCAATGGGTGCACATGTGGGAATCCAAAGCCGGATAAAAGTGGGTACACTGGAGGGTAACTCACGACTTGTTTAAGAGGGTACATAAAATGGTATTCCAATCCAGAAGCAGGAAGGTATATTGGAGGGCTTCTCAATCTCAGAACAAGAGGGTACATGAGAAGACAAATGATTCCCAAAATAAGGGGGCACACGGGAGGGAATCCCAAACCAGAAAACATAGTGTACATGGGAGGGAATCCCAATCCCAAAACAAGAGGGTAATTGGGGTGAAATATCATGTCTAAAACAAAAGGGTGCACATGAGGGAATCCCAAGCACAAACTAAGAGGGTACATGAGAGCGAATACCAAGCCTGAAAAAAGATGGTACATGGGACGTAATATGAATCTTAAAATAATACCGTGCATGGGAAGGTCATTCATTTCTTGAAGTAGGTACACTAGTGATTATACAAAGCCTAACATGTTATGAATTTCTTGGTAGGTATCATTCAAATAATATTTTCTATTCTTATGTGTATGAAATAATTGAATTTCTAATTATTATGTTATACTCACTAGGATTATGCTCTTTGATTCCATTATTATTATTTTCTTATGAAGTTACAAAAATAATTCCTTGAATCTGGTTTATGATATATGATATGTAGGGTATGATCTCTAAAAGATATTACCTTGTTATCATACCATTATTATCATGTTATTCTTACCTATATATTTTAATTACCCATATTGATCATCTAAGCTCACCCGTTCTTAGGTTTACTTTCTCTAGGGTTTGAAGAAAGGTTTTAGTAGGAGTACTGAATATGATAAATTTTGTGGAAAAAATTGAATATTTTTGTCCAATATAGAAAACAAATTCCAGGACTCTGAAGACACTAATGTATTATGGTCCTCAGGCATATAATTTTTTAATATGATGAATATTCATCTAATTTGATCTAATATTAATGTGTGTTAATAGTTCGTTTATATACTCTCAATAGATGGTATCAATGTAAAGGAATGAATCTTATCCTTTGTAACACACACATCTGAGATTAGGGCGAACCATTTCTTTCCAACAAAGAACTTCATGCGAAAATGGATTCTATTTAGGATGGTGGTAGTAGTCCTACATAGAAGGGGTAGCCGACTATGGAGTTATCTAGTAGGTATCGATTTTTTAATCATGTTATAATTCCATAGTTTTATATGAAATACATAGATATATACTTCCATTTGAATTATATAATTGAAAATAACTAAAGCATCCAGTTTGTTAGTTTCTATTCATCATTATCCCACATACAAGTCAAATATTTTAATGTAAAATTAAAAACATATCCAATTATTCAATCCCAAAAATAATATTCTCAAATATATATATATATATATACAATCATGATGAAGGGATAATAGTTTTATGTGGAATTCATTTATAAATTCCCTTTTTAACATTAAATCACATAGTAAACCAAACCTCTTTTCAAATCACATGATACTTTCTTTATCAACATTAAACATAGGATACCATCCATCCATAACCAATTCCAACATTCTATACAAACCAAAATCATTCTCCTAGACCTTTTTAATTATTTCTAATATTGATGATTGTAATAATACTAGGGAGAATAGGGAAATGGTTTTTAGATTCACAATATCAAAAAACTGATTCATTAAATCATTAACTATTGGACCCCGTTACAAATGTGGCTTGGTTAATGATGCATTAACCTTTTGAATCGTGGAATATTCATCCTTATTAGAGTTTACAAGACGATATTTAATAATGAAATATTGATCATTAAAAATTAAAAATATTTTATTTTCCTCATGTTAATCTCTTTTTGAGTGAATATATACATCATAATTTTATAATTCATATATATTTAACATCTAACCCCTTATAAATGATGCATCAAAAACATTAATGAAAAAAGTACCGCTAAAAGTAAATGGTCATGTATAGGATAATTTTTCTTAGGGGGGATTCATTTCAAGTGATGCATACGAATTTTTCTTATCATTTTTCGTTGAAAAACAATAAAGGATCTTCAAAAAAACTTCACTATAAAAAAGAAATACAAATTTATAAATTTTGATGCTAAAAATAAGTTAACAAATATTTTATTAGTTCCTAATAACATTCATCATATTACGTTTTCCAAATGAATTCCACTCTCTTTCTAGTAATCATGGTTTTTAGATTAGGTAACTGAGAAATGATTTCAATGAAAAGTTTTTTGTAACCCACTAATCCTGGATAAAATTTAAACATAGCGACATTCGACCAATTTATATTTAGTAGGATATATATTCATTCTATCATTAGAAAAACAGTATTCCCAAGGGATGGAATCTATTGTAACCAAAATTAAAATTTTATCCATTTTCCATTGAACTTATTTTTTTCATGTTTGTTGAATATTCCTTAGATTTATCTCATTATCAATATAACATGTAGAATATTCTACCATTTAACTATTGAATACCACTATATATTTAACCAAATACTTATATAAATCTCTATAAATTAGATCTATAAATTAAATATATTTACTTTTTAACCCAAAATGATTAACCAAAAACTCATAATGGCTATAAATATTGGAAAACAACATCAAATTAATGTCCTCATCATTCAAATTCATCTTATGGTATCCTGATCTGATTTCTATCTACAAAAGATAATAATAATCCTATAACTGATAAAATAAGTATTCAATATGAGGAAAATGTAATTATTCTTAACAAAAATGTTTTGAGTGATCTATAATAAATGAAAATTCACATATATATATCATTATTTTTATATAACAAAATAGAAACACCCTAATGTGATGTTATAGGGTGGATGTAACCTATATCAAGAAATTAATGTAATTTATTTTTCAGATGAAAAAAATCTATTGGTGGAATTTAATTAGGTGGATTTTAAATTATTATATCATTAGTTACTAATTTGACGGTGAATTCAACCTCTAAAACTAGAAAAATACAGTAATTATCATTAGGAAATATGTCTAAAAGTTCATTTAACACAAAAACACACCTACGTTAAATCATTTATTTTTGAAATTTCATGTGCAAGATAGCATTGACCCCATCATTAAAAAAATTCTCAAATTCTTGATATGTTATCATAGGTCTGAACTCATTCTTACATATTTATTAAAAATCAAAATAAAAATTGAATATGATATATTTAGCTTTACAATATTACTTATCATCATAAAATAAATGGAAATCCATACCCGTAATAAAATCAATCTTTGATGGTGATTAGAAAATACAATATGAAGGAAAACCCATTCCATACATTATAATAGGTGAAACAAATACGGATGGGTTTCTAATTGACATGACAACTAAACTATCCATCACAAGACTTGAAGGATGTTCTTAACCCCGTGTGCTGCAAAAAAAATTCTAGGATTATAAGAATCCCTTTAGAATTAGTTTGACCAATTTAGAAATAAAATGGAGCATGGAATAATCATAAATAGTTAAAATAAATAAACATTCCTGAAAATGTCAGAACAAACTATAATTATCCAATCCTTTTTCATAAACATAAACACTAACCTTTAATTGGACGATACAATAATTTACATTAGATAAAAATATTATCAAAATGAAAACAACCCCAAACCAAATCAAGGTGATCCCAAATTATATCCATGGGGCCTATAGTTTTTCCCCACTATGTAACTCACCCAACATTAACCATGAAGATCAAAGTATAATCTATTTAAAAACATGGAACCTAGAATATATTCGCATGAGATAAAAATTGATGTATTTCATAATAAAGAACTAAATATATGAAATAAATTACATAATGAAATATATAAATATAATTTTCAGAATAATCTATAGTGTAGTATGTTTTATAATTAATTATGGAGGAACAAAATATTACTATAATCATATTTCAAAACAGTTATCTTGTTTTCCTAACATTAAAAACACATGCATTGAAAACAATTTCCTCAACCAAATTCATTCCAAAACAACAAATCTTTTAACATTTAGAAAAAACCCAAAATTTATTATTTAAATGAAAATGGTCAGTTGAAAATACTGAACCATCCAATGTAATATTTAAACCAATACACCAATTTTGAAATCCACATTAAAGCACCAACACAACTTTCATTAATTTCCATAATAGGTTTTCCAAACATCTATGAAATCTAATTTTCAAATGTAAATAAGAAAATACTCACACATGGGTCAATAATGATAAGTAATTCACCATATATCCCATATAAAATAACAAATACTAGAAATTAATGGTTCCGGTACAATGAAGATATTGTAAAGGATACAATAAAGAACTAGATCAAACTCACCTATATCAATAATAGATTAAGAAATCAAATTAATCAAGTAATCTACCTAGGGATCCCAAACCATTGAAGCATCAAAGTAGATAATAATATTCCAACTCAGGTATGATCTACACAAATGTATTTAATTCTACATAACATGATATCTAACTAGACCAAATAATCCTCATTATAGTAAAATCACCCTCCGAGACCACTTTCCAAGAATGCTTGGAGGGACTCTTTATGTGTGTGAAGGAAATAGTGAAATAAATTAGATATCCATCTTAGTGCCCAATTTCTCATGGAAAATAATTAACTAATGAAAAATAAAATACTAGTCTATGACTTATAGATAAGGAAAAATATATGGAATACCATAACCCCTTACACATAATAATAAAAATTTCCCTTTATTCCATGAACCCTTGACATAAACAAGTATATTACTAGAAAAGGGATGAAAAAAGCATCATAATATAATAAAACCCCTCACAATATGACCAATAAGAATAATATACTAATAAATAACCCAAACAAGGGGTAAAAAATAAAGGGTTAATCATGGAGTGTCTTTTACATCAACTAATTTGAAACGAAAGCATCAACAATGAATTTAATAAAAAATAAAGAATCAAAATATGATTCCAATTCCCATTTCATAAAACAGAACGTTATGAATTTATTCGAAATGATAGAAGTCACCAAAAAATTAATAAAATTTTCAAGGTAACCATTACAACATTGGTCATTTTCATTGAAAAAAACTATTGTAAAAGTTAATCATTTTCATAAAATGAATTTTAAAAAGAAATTGTGGGATTTTCATAGGTGGTATACCATACACACATTTCAAATAAAATTATTAAATTCAATAAATAACACACCATTAAACAATTTGAGAAAAAAACACACATTGAAACAAAAAACCATTTAAATCATTGTTTTCACTCCTTGAAAACTATAAATGGATTCAAATCAAATGTATATCATCAAAAATAAATTCAACATATCCTCAAGAATTTTACAAAAGCATATCACATTTTAAAATTAAATTCCAGACACGAAAAATAGGAAGTCACATAAAGAACCATTTATTCCAAGAACAATGAAAACAAAAATGGTTTTATATCCAGACAAGTATATTAACTATAATAATTAATCCATAAAAAGGAATTTAGAAAAAATAGGAACACATTGATTTACAGAATTTAGAAAATTACAAAGAATATCCTACATTTAAAATATAAAACTAATCTAAATCTTGTCTTCTTTACTGGAGATCACATCCATAGGGATAGATATGATTTCTAAAAATCCTATACACCAAATAACCCAAAACTATATCCAAATATAACCCTAAAATAAACTACAAAAGTTATATGTTTTATGGGGAATCCAAATCCCTGAGAAAAAAGAGAGGAAAGTAATGGTGAGTGAAAGAGGGGAATAATTACCTCAAATCATCATGTAAAACACCAAAGAAATGTATGAATAAATAGAGGAGGAAGGTTGGATATACTAAGTAGGATCCCATGAGTTGGTTAATGTAGTAGTGGGAGAATAGGGGAGAGTTAACTTTTTATTAGAATAGGACGTAAGAGGAAATTTCAAAAAATTTAAACACCTAGTCCAACCACATGTTTTGGTAGCATGGTTTAACCAACCACACCCCGACCATGCACTGGGAACTGCCGAGGACAAGAACTATATTCTTAGTTCACCATGGGGTCCACAATGTTGTAAAAACATGCTCCAACAATTCTATCTTTTATTTTCAAAAACCGGATCCCAAATGAATGCATTTTAAATGGTTTACCAAACCATGCACAAGCTGTGAACCACCCATCATTACACCAAAGAGGCTGCATGGATCTTGTGTATTTCTGCATGGTTTGAAAAAAAAATTCATGAAAAGTGTTTGTATTATTAAAATAGACTCATCCACAAGGGAATTTCATGGTTTATACTAACCATGTGGTCTAACCGTTCTTCTTCAATAAAGCCTCTTAAAACATGAA
Source organism: Viscum album (assembly GCA_963277665.1). Classification (NCBI taxonomy): domain Eukaryota; kingdom Viridiplantae; phylum Streptophyta; class Magnoliopsida; order Santalales; family Viscaceae; genus Viscum; species Viscum album. The sequence continues at coordinate 327,314,202 of OY728152.1, read as the reverse complement.
ATTTATGTATGAAAACTAATATATATCAAAAAACACATATGATAAGAGAATTTTTAAAAAATCAACAACATAATGAAACCACGTGTGTCACAAACTCCCCAAAATTCAACTTTCTTCCAACAGAAATTATATGGTCAACATGAATGATGAGGAAATGTGATAAATATATAAAGGAATTAGAAAAAAGAACCTCTCAACAGGTTTTATCCTCAATTCTAAAAATATATATTAAAAAATGATCAAACTAATATTCCACAAGATTGTCAAAATATATCAATGCACCACGAAGATGATAACACAGGTAAATAAAACCTACGAAACATGGGAAACATAACATGATCACTGCACCATTTATAATTCCTCTAACATAGTGCACCAAAAAAACACTACTATAATATGTATCCCTGATCAAACAATAAACCATCAAATAAACTAACAAACAATAGAAAGTGATTTTTATCCCAAATAAATGAGTGAAGCCATAATAATAATTAAAATAATCTCATCAGGTTTCACCTTAATTTATGACTCACACATTTATCCAATGGTGAAAAAATAGATCTTCCTAACCCAATGCCTCTCAAATATCCCAATTCAAGTATTAACTATTTTACATAAATCAACATGAAAATATCACATGCTCTATATTGAATAATTCACCCAAGGACTCTCTCATTTACAAATAATGAGCTCCTCAAATTCATAATTGAACAACAAGAACAACCAAACATCTAAATAATGGGCCACCAAAATAATGAGGCTTAATACAAAGAAACTCACATCTAAGCACAAAAACCTCACAATAGGGAGAGGTAATCCCATAAAATAAATAAGGATACCATAAATGAATTTAAAATCAATCCAAAAAAATATAACAATGGTACAATAAAAAATATCCCAAGAAACACAACTAGAGCTCGAAAACAAATATTATACGTATTAGAGGAAACGTCCAAAAAATGAGACATCAAAAAAGGATTAAACAGAAGAACTATTTCAAAAACCCATGTTACCAAAATGATGAAGATGACCAAAATGGCCACAGCAAAGGAAACCCATGAAGAGATAATAAAAGTGGCATTTGAAAGCCCAAAATCCCCACGCTATAATCCCCTGAGAGATATATTCTTCTCCTAATAAATAACCAATTCTTGAGTATTTGTTTCATCCCTCTTATGCTCCTCCCTCATAGAGTTATTCTTACACCTGCTGGATGGAACCATGGTATCAACCTCCATTGTTTTCCTTGAATGAATAGCTTCAACATTTATGGATTCATTGATATCCTCTTAGAAGGATTCCAAACCATACACATGTATCAGTAAAAAACATCTATGTGAAGACATCCTCCAAAGAAACACGTTTTATCAGCATTATTAATGAACAAATTTGGAGAAAAGAAAACCACATATGAAAAATGATTAAGATAATCCCTCACCGATCAATCACCCTAATGATGTCTCACATGAAAAAGAACATTATCTACATTTACCACAACTAGAAATAACCACAAGATAGAAACCATCATGAAAGAATCTGTATGCATACCTTTATACAGTAGATGAGGTACTATCAAGTCTAACCAATATCCACTAAAACAAAAATAAAAGACCATAATAGATCTCACTCGTGATTATTATAGTGTCCCAATGGAATTAAGAATCACCCCAATATCCTTTATAAAACTTCTTTCTCTAACCCTTGATCACCACTAAAAGATGGTAGATAGAAAATCATGAAGTCCCATATGTGTTCGAGCATATTAAAGGTTCCATGTCCAGTACTCCACCGAGATTCTAGGTAGGCCCCATAACAAGAGAAAACTTTTTGACTGTTATAGTGAATAAAAAACAAATACATGGAAAAATTAAATTTACATCATAATACAAGGACAAAAAGATTCCAAAATAGTGTAGGAATAATTTCTGATACAAAAATCCCTCAAACGAGTCATAGATACTTTCACAACAATTAAATAATTATTTCATTTTAAACACCAATTTAATAATGGGTTTTATAAATCCAAATCCAATAAGTTTTATTTTTGAAATCTAACCCAACCAAATATTAAAAAAACATGATAGGTGGAAACCACACTTCTAAAAAAAGAATGTCTCAAAACTCCATTCAATATGTCATTTCATTTTGATAACCTAGTATCCAAGAATGTCAATAAAACTCATTTTACCATCTTAAAACACCTTCCAAAATTGTCTCAAGAAAAAATATACTCTTTGATCATAAATTACCACCAAACCCCTTTTTTCAAATAAATTTATTTCGATAAAACCAAAGAAATAATGTTTTAAGAATCCCAATTTTTAAATACCACATGGTAAATTACCATTTCATAAAACAGTCCTTAATGTAATGTTGGAAAATCATAAATTCCCAAATATTTGGTTATTTTTTCCAAAACATGTTTTCAAAACCAAGTGCAATCAAATATCCTCAAAATAATTTATGTAATATTCATAAAAAATCCTTAAAGGATATAATAACACTCTTAAACCAATGGCTAATTAGTGGGAATCACATTTGGAGAAATCCAGAAATGAGAGGATTCAAAAAAATATGACATATAGAGAATCATTAATGAAAATTATTTTCCCATATATGATAGGATACCATGTTCCAGCATTGAATAGAACACTATAGGGGAGATGAACTCTACTATTTAGATGCTACATGGTTTCCAGACCACATGATCTAACTGTACAAGTCATATTCTCCTCTAATTCCACCCAAAACTAGAAAAAGACAACATTATTGCTATAAAACATAGATGGTATCAAAGAAACAAAAAATAATAACATCGTAATCTAGTATGAATAACTATACGTAACATCTAGTTCACAATTCAAAACCCACCCATATGTAGTTTTAGGATTGAGATGAGAAAGGGAAATCTAGACTCTTCTACCCTTACCACTCAAACATAAATAACCTTACTCATAATAATTATAGGAAATACTTAAATAACAAGTGAAAATCATAAAGCATAGTCTCCTATCAAGGAAAATATAAACCATTGATGTCATTTTTTAATGTACTCACTAGAGTTACTAACAAACTCAACACCTAACCGATATCATCACAAGGCTCGAATGACATTCCCAATCACCATGCGCTGGGAACTAGTACATGGGAATAACAATAATCCATATTGGAATGATTTTTCATAAATCATAGATAAGATAATATGGAACATGTCATAATTATCTAAAAAAATAAACACAGTAAACATGAATTTACCTACTGTAATAATCCAAAATATTTTACTAAAAAAAGTTCAAACCATAACTAAGAGGCTACACTAAGTCATAACAGATATAACGCTAATAAAAATGAGAAGAACTACAAACTAACTCCAGTCAATCCCATCCCATATCTATGAAACCTCTTATTTCTTACCCCAACATTACTCATCCTATGTTGTCCATAAAGATAAATAGAAAAATCAGCAGAACACATGAAACCCAAAATATATAGCCATGAGTTAAAAAACCAAGTATGTCACCATATCCCGTTGAATATATGCACTTCATTTCATAATGAAATTTAGATATTCTAATTTATAAATAAATTAGAATTTATGACTTTGGAGTATAACTTATAGAAGAAAAAAATATAGACATAACCATCTTTCAAAAACATTTCTTTTTTTTCCCTCAAACAAAAATACACTTTATGGAAAAACATTTCCCTAGGCCTAAATCATTTCCAAAACACCCATCCAATAAAATTTAAAAAAAATACCACATTTTTTAAATTATAATTATCACTGTAAATAACATGATCATCCAGATACATCTTTAAAAAAAACTAGAATTTCAAATCCAATTTAAATCACCCTTAACAAAATATTTAATTTCCAAAACATGTATTCTAAACATATTTGAAGAGTAATTTCCCAACTTAAATGACCCAACACAAACATTGGTAAAGAACAAAAAATATGGAACCAAATATCATAAGGAATATAAAATATACAAGAAATAATTTGTTCCATAACAATGAAAGACAAGGAAATGATATAATCAATAACTGGATCAAAATCGAGTATATTAAATATATTCTATGAAATTAAAAATGTGATGAAATTTACCTTGGGATCCCTAATTTTCAAATCATATAACCATATAAAATTATTATAACTCATGAACCAGCTATCTAAATGAGCTCATGTCCAAACCACATGTCATATAACTAGATTATATAGGTCTCATTGTGATGATAACCCCATCATAATCCTCTTTCCATGAATGACTTGAGGAATAATAATAGAACTTAATCCAAATAGAAGAAAAATTATACCTACCACTTAGTACATGGTTTCCCATGACAAATAAGAATGTACGGTGAATGAATATGCAATTCTGAGACCAACACGCAAGGCACAAGCAATGGATAAATTTCACCCATAACACCAACAATGAAAATCGTTATTTATTCAATAAACCCATGGAATAATCAAGTAAATTCCCACATATAAGGATCTATATGAATAATATTGTAATCAAAAACCCTCAAAAGAGGAGAAACAATAATCATATAATGATAAAAAACCTATATAAGGGGTAATATAATAAAGGGGAAATCAAGGGTTTCCCTCCACATCAATTGTTTTCAAACTAATGTTCCAAATGGGGATTTCAAACCAAATAATAACATGGAATACAATGACCATTCACATTTCATAAAATGTCGCATTAGGAATTTCCAAAAAAATGATGCAAATCATGCACACATTCGATACATTTAAAATTAACCCTTATAATACTCGTGGCATATTATATTAAATAAAAAACAGGGCCAAATTTAAAAGATCCATTATGGAATTTCCACAGGGGGTAATGTAGAGACCCGTATCTTGACGTACATGGATATTACATTACTTTTGCGGAATACTTAGTACATAACAAAAACACACACACAAGGACCGTAATAGTTTAGTGTCTTTGGAAACTCGGAATATAATCTTCTAATCGTGATGAAAGATCTTCAAAATCTCCCATAAAGATCTTCCTTTTTTTTACCTAAAACATTTCTTTATATCCTGGGGAAAAGAAAACATAAAAGGGTGAGCTCAAATGCTCAGTAAGGGTATACAAAAGAAATAAAAATCATTTCATATCTTTTTGAAAATCATAACCTGCAAAAGAGATCATAATATCTTAACATGGAACAAATCATAGAAGTGAAAATGAGACCACCATAATCATAACATGAAACTTGAAACTTTGTGGCATGCACACATAATCATAGAGAATCATTTCTTGTTAGTCAAGACTAATTTCCAAGACTATCTTAGAGGACAAAGTCCCTTTCTGAATCGAGTAACCCTCGTTCCAGTCCTGTTTCACTGAACCGGTATAACCTTCCGTTCCAGCCATGTCTATCTCATGAGATATAAAATCTTTACCCAATGCATTGGAGGGAGATATAGGTCCCACCCATCTTATAATGAATCCTTTCTTATGTGTGCCACATAATCATAAATCATACTTCATCGCATAACCCATGTAATAAAAATGGGATTCTTGAAACATCATGACCTCATAAATCAATTCATATAAAATAAAGGAATTCATAAAAATAATTCCATCACAACATGATCAAATCAATGTAATAATAGGGATAAAAACAGAACCCTTTATTATCTTAGATGGAAAATAATTTTGATAAAACACTTGAACTCCATTCTTGAGGAAAATATCCTTTCTTCTTCAAAAACATTTTTCCTTTCATAACATGTCATACAACTTTAAAATAAAAGAAGTTGATTAAAAATAAACTTGAAAACTTGTAAAGGAAGTTTCTTGGAAATAATGTTTTAAAAATCCATTCATGCCGTACAAGTTAAAAAAACATTCTTCTCGTACTTTTGTCCGAAAAGTCAAAAATTACCTCGTATGAAAAACGACAAAAGATTCCTTTCATATCTTTTACTAAAAACTCACCGAAGGGTAAAATTTGATTTAATCAATTGTAGGTGGATGTAAATAAAATTACATATTGAGGAAACATGGATTTGGATGATAAAATATACCCCAGTAAATTTCAAAGTACAAACAATCTTGGATAAGAATGAGATTGTGATATTTCCCTTACCTTAGGTCTGATTTGCTTCGTATGTGTACGAACCTCCCGTATAATGATTTAAATAATGTCATTGACTTATTACAGAATCATATGCATTGTTATGATATCATATATGGTTCACTTATGACATTATATTACCCGTTTTTTTGTAAATTCCATGTTAAAGAAGCGTTTGGGTAAAATCGTTTCATTTATCGTAGGTGTTTTGACTTGTTGTTCTTGACATTATTATTACATATATCATGATTTACTTACTTACAGAATATAAAATATGATTCATATATCATATATATTCAGTATATATATATATATAATAGATAGATAAATGAAATGAAAAACACCGTTAATGGAGACGGTAGTCCGTACGTACGCATGAACGCTGTTTTCCTTTCCTTATTGTCTTGAATGGAAGTAAGTAGATGACATACATATATATATATATATACATATATCCAGTAGCTTTATAATGTCATATATTTCATTATTATTTCTTATATATACTTTATAATCATTCTTAAATGGTTAACATGGAGAATGAATCTCATCGCGTCGTGGAGACGGTAGTCCGTACGTACGCACGAGCGATGATATCATTTCCATAAATATTGAATTGAATTGGAGTGGATTATATAATATATCAGAATCAATATGATGTTTTAATAACTATGTATAGTTATTCTTTACACCATTATACCCATCCATGTAAGGTGGTGGTGGAAAATAGATTACACCATGGCGTGGAGACGGTATTCCGTATGTACGCACGCGCGGTGATTTATTTTTCCGTAGGATAGATAGATGGTGAAATAGGGTTGTTTCATGCTTATAATAACATATCAGTATATGAGTGATACTGATGTTATTACTTCATAATGAAACAACCTAAGAAGAAGAAGTGGAAGAAGAAATAAAGATGAAAGAATTGGTAACGGTAATTACCTCTTCTTTGAAGCGCCTTTTGGAGACCTCCTCTTAGGGAACTAAAATTGGACTTTGAGGAAGACCAGAACCTCTAGGATGTTTCTAGGGAAGTGGAGAAGAGATTTTGGCAGGGGTTGGCCGAGCTTGAGTGCTCAAATTGGTGTGAGGAGGAGGGGGAGGAGGTGTCCTTTTATAAGGGAGGAGAGGGGCACCTTAGGAATATCTCAAAATATTATTTTATATTAAAGTCAAAATCGGTTTATAATGGTTCCAAAGGGTCTTATTTAGAAGATAAAGTGGGGATGGGTCGAAATACTATCAACAAATAGGATTTAGACAAGTTTAGGTTATTATTTTAACCTTATCAATTAGATTTAACTCTAAGTTAAATAATTTAACTTTTACCGTGTATTTTTGTTTTCTTTCACTATATGGTTAATATACTTACTATAACATGCCAAACGAACCCCAAATTGTATATTATTAATAAATATATCCTTATCTAAGTCATTTGGCCGAACCTTAGATTTTTAGGAATAAAATAACAATTAATAATATAATATTTGATTTAAAAACTATTTTGTGTCAATTTTGACACTATTTGATATATGATTTTTGTGAAAGTCATAAAAGAATTATATGTTCGAACCATGTTGATTAAATCAACACTAAGATATCATAGTAAGCTAGAAAATTAGTGGAATTCATAAAAAGTCACAAATTACATTCATTTGAGTATTTATAACATCAATTATGTTAATATTTCCTTAAAAGGGTAATTACTGCATCATCGTTGTGTCATAAATAAATTAATTTATTTAAAGTCTAAAAATTATAAATAAAATATCATTATGTAGGAAATCTTTTTAGATTTCTAATGAATATTTATAGTCGAATTTATCTTATGTATAACCCCATATTAAAAATGTTTTAGTTATTAAACTTTGATTTTAACTATTTTAACTATTCATTAAATAATATAATATTAAATGTCATAATCTAATCCAAGTGGACCTAAATGGTCATATTATATTCATAAGGTTGTTTTTGGTCGAATTACACTTATCCAATAGAATTAGGACATGTGTTAGGGTAATAGTAATATCATATTTACCCTTAGTTACCCTATTTACTATTAACCGTGGTAAAAAAAAGTAAAAAGTTACTATTCACCAAAAATTATTTTCATCTCATTGAACCACATTTTACTTACTGACATCAACCGTGTCTCTCGGATTTTTGAAATTCCATTCACAGAAGCGGTAAAATTAAGATTTATGAAGAAATTAATTTTTTTAACTACCACTTAGTAGTTTCACTATTCATCAAAAATTGATGTTTTTCAGAACAATGCCAAAATTTCATCCGAAGCTATATTTCATATTCCGAATTCAAAAATGAAGTCTATTTTACCAAATTCATATCATAGAATTTTCATTAATTAATTTTATAATTAAATCCCGCTGTTAAAACAAATAGCGTTTTTTTAAGAAACAATATCTATCAAAAGATTGACACTTGATTATGTCTGGTTTAAATGTGAAATTACATCCAATGACCAACATTGTATTAAATTGTAAAAATATATTCTAAATATACTTTAAAACCACTCAAATTAATAATTTATCACTATTATTTATTTCGATTAAAAAAGTTGTTTTTAATTATAATTTAGTAATTTTCACTATTCATCAGAATATGAAAGTTATCCGAAAAGTACCAAAATTTCACCTTAGGCTAAATTCGATACTCCGAATCCAAAAATGAAGTTCATTTTGAAAAATAAGATTTACAGAGTTTTAAAAAGTGGTTATTACTATTCATAACGGCTAGTTTTAATAATATTTTAATAGCATATAGTTGTTTAGTGAAACTCGGTATTGCGTATTACACACGCTATCGAGGAAGGTCATGATTGCGTGTAATGCAAGGAAAGTCAAGGATGCGTGTTGTGCAAGCTCCTTTTGGTGTAGCGTAAAACACAAGACTTTAATAAAATTAAAAAGAATATTTTTTATAAAATCTTGGGCTGTTACATTCTACCCCCCTTAAAATGAATTTCGCCCTCAAAATTCGTCCGGGTTATAAATGGTTTACTATTCGAAAGTTTCTTTAATAGAAACCCACATCGTAAAAAGGAATATCAAAACCAATCTTTAAAAACAAAATTATGAAACGTAACGGTCAAATAAACTAATCATTGGGTTTCCACATAGGTGAAAATATGGATATGGAAGAGAAATCTAACCATCATGTTCTGATGGAGAGTGGTAGAGAACATGGCTATGGAAAAGCCAGTAATCACAAATCCATAGATTTGTGATGATATAAGGTACCATCTGATTCATCAGGTATAAGATCACTAGGACAACATTTTTGGTTTTCAAGATCATTTCCCTAAAGTTGAAAATTTGAATTAGAATAAATACTTACTTTATTTTGGTACAATCTCACTGTTGTTCATGCCTTGAACAATTTACACTTCATCTCTTAAATAAATGATGTTGAATTTGTTATTCATGAAGTGTTAGCAGATCATGTGATAGAATGACGGGTCATTCCATCTGTCTCAAACAAAAGGTTAGCAAAAATTATATGCATAAGTCGATCTATAGTGAGATTAATCATATATGGTTCCTAAAATGGACTTATAATTCATATATCATACTTCTTAATATAATAAAACTAGTTTCTACTAAACAGGGACTTCCTGTAGGCCAGTGGTAGGCGATAAAGGCCAGTCGCACTTCGGTTGTGGGTTTGATTCCCACAGCCTTGTCCGAAGCGATGGGCTGTCGCCCGTCCTGCAGGTTGTCCTTTTTCCAAAACTCTATAACATCCCATCAATAATATCGAAAAAACAAACAATACCAACTTATGTCCAACATAATCCATTCCAATCTTTTAGGCTTATCCATAATACTGCAGTCGACTCTCATAATATAGTGAAAACAATTCTCAGAGATTTAATACCATCGTTGACCCCCATATATCATAATATATGTTTTGTTGGTCACATTCCAAATATTCAAAGGCCTTAATCACGTATTCTCTTGAATACCCATTGAACCTTAGTGAACACATGAATGCTGTCAAAAGTTAATTATATATACTCAAACCATGATATCAATTAGTCCTTATATCAATCATGAGCTCATGAATACAATCAAACATCTCATTATCTTCTTATCCTTTCATTATGCACTTATCATCTACTTTCCAAAAGTATCTGAATAACCTTTCATGGTCACTGGTACCATTCATCATACACTTTCAAAACTTAAGGAAAGACAACAGTGTAACAATCCTTTGATGTCTCCTTATTCCATGAGATTACTTATACAACATTACACATGATAAACATGTAATCATTCCACTACATTCTTAGACCATTGACCGAGCTTCAACATTTCTTTCATCTCACATATCATTTGTAGTTTCTTCATCATCATCAACATAAATACTTCCCATACGACCATACTGATTCTCTTCATGAGACTTTCCCTTAGGGCATTGGTTTGCATAATGCCCGTACATTCCACATTTAAAGCATTTAACCATTGTTGATGTCGTAGCAATACCATTATCCTCATCCATGGTGTTAACTGAACCTTTTCCTTTGCACTTACTTGCTTTGTGTCCTTCTTTTCCACACCCAAAGCATCTTCCAGTTCCTTTGAAACATTCTCTTTGATGCCTCTTCCCACATGAATTACATAGGGGAAATTGAAATTTCTTTCCTCTATGATCATCATGAAACTCCATCTTTCTCTTATTAGCCGAGTCAGGAAACTTACCAAATTTTTCTTTATTGATCATATTATGAGATTGCTGATTCGACATAATAATGATGTTTGGACTTCCAAATACCATTTCATTATGAAAAATATCATTCCATTGTCCATCATATCCTCCATTATTGTGAATCATCTTGTTTCCAGCCATTTTCTAAAACCCAAAAAGAATAGTGTGAGAGGCAAAAATCATGCTAGGGAAAACAACATAATAAAGGGGGAGTACCTTCAATATCTAACATCTTAGGTTTAATTCTAAGATCGTTACCATAGTTCTAGGACTATCCTATACGTATACGTATCCTTAGGGACATCCCTAGACATACCTTAGAAATAACTCTAGGGATCTCACTAACGTTTTCACATCCTAGTTTCCAAAGGTTGACTAAACCTTTCCTCTGATACCAACTGTAGAGACCCGTATCTTGACGTACATGGATATTACATTACTTTTTCGGAATACTTAGTACATAACAAAAACACACACACAAGGACCGTAATAGTTTAGTGTCTTTGGAAACTCGGAATATAATCTTCTAATCGTGATGAAAGATCTTCAAAATATCCCATAAAGATCTTCCTTTTTTTTACCTAAAACCTTTATTTATATCCTGGGGAAAAGAAAACATAAAAGGGTGAGCTCAAATGCTCATTAAGGGTATACAAAAGAAATAAAAATCATTTCATATCTTTTTGAAAATCATAACCTGCAAAAGAGATCATAATATCTTAACATGGAACAAATCATAGAAGTGAAAATGAGATCACCATAATCAAAACATGAAACTTGAAACTTTGTGGTGTGCACACATAATCATAGAGAATCATTTCTTGTTAGTCAAGACTAATTTCCAAGACTATCTTAGTGGACAAAGTCCCTTTCTGAATCGAGTAACCCTCGTTTCAGTCCTGTTTCACTGAACTGGTATAACCTTCCGTTCCAGCCATGTCTATCTCATGAGATATAAAATCTTTACCCAATGCATTGGAGGGAGATATAGGTCCCACCCATCTTATAATGAATCCTTTCTTATGTGTGCCATATAATCATAAATCATACATCATCGCATAACCCATGTAATAAAAATGGGATTCTTGAAACATCATGACCTCATAAATCAATTCATATAAAATAAAGGAATTCATAAAAATAATTCCATCACAACATGATCAAATCAATGTAATAATAGGGATAAAAACAGAACCCTTTATTATCTTAGATGGAAAATAATTTTGATAAAACACTTGAACTCCATTCTTGAGGAAAATATCCTTTCTTCTTCAAAAACATTTTTCCTTTCATAACATGTCATACAACTTTAAAATAAAAGAAGTTGATTAAAAATAAACTTGAAAACTTGTAATGGAAGTTTCTTGGAAATAATGTTTTAAAAATCCATTCATGCCGTATAAGTTAAAAAAAACATTCTTCTCGTACTTTTGTCCGAAAAGTCAAAAATTACCTCGTATGAAAAACGACAAAAGATTCCTTTCATATCTTTTACTAAAAACTCACCGAAGGGTAAAATTTGATTTAAACAATTGTAGGTGGATGTAAATAAAATTAAATATTGAGGAAACATGGATTTGGATGATAAAATATACCCCAGTAAATTTTAAAGTACAAACAATCTCGGATAAGAATGAGATTGTGATATTTCACTTACCTTAGGTCCGATTTGCTTCGTATGTGTCCGAACCTCCTGTATAATGATTTAAATAATGTCATTGACTTATTACAGAATCATATTCATTGTTATGATATCATATATGTTTCACTTATGACATTATATTACCCGTTTTTTTGTAAATTCCATGTTAAAGAAGCGTTTGGGTAAAATCGTTTCATTTATCGTAGGTGTTTTGACTTATTGTTCTTGACATTATTATTACATATATCATGATTTACTTACTTACAGAATATAAAATATGATTCATATATCATATATATTCAGTATATATATATATATAATAGATAGATAAATGAAATGAAAAACACCGTTCATGGAGACGGTAGTCCGTACGTACGCATGAACGCTGTTTTCCTTTCCTTATTGTCTTGAATGGAAGTAAGTAGATGACATACAAATATATATATATATACATATATCCAGTAGCTTTATAATGTCATATATTTCATTATTATTTCTTATATATACTTTATAATCATTCTTAAATGGTTAACATGGAGAATGAATCTCATCGCGTCGTGGAGACGGTAGTCCGTACGTACGCACGAGCGATGATATCATTTCCATAAATATTGAATTGAATTGGAGTGGATTATACAATATATCAGAATCAATATGATGTTTTAATAACTATGTATAGTTATTCTTTACACCATTATACCCATCCATGTAAGGTGGTGGTGGAAAATAGATTACACCACGGCGTGGAGATGGTATTCCGTACGTACGCACGCGCGGTGATTTCTTTTTCCGTAGGATAGATAGATGGTGAAATAGGGTTGTTTCATACTTATAATAACATATCATTATATGAGTGATACTGATGTTATTACTTCATAATGAAACAACCTAATAAGAAGAAGTGGAAGAAGAAATAAAGATGAAAGAATTGGTAACGGTAATTACCTCTTCTTTAAATCGCCTTTTGGAGACCTCCTCTTAGGGAACTAAAATTGGTCTTTGAGGAAGATCAGAACCTCTAGGATGTTTCTAGGGAAGTGGAGAAGAGATTTTGGCAGGGGTTGGCCGAGCTTGAGTGCTCAAATTGGTGTGAGGAGGAGGGGGAGGAGGTGTCCTTTTATAAGGGAGGAGAGGGGCACCTTAGGAATATCTCAAAATATTATTTTATATTAAAGTAAAAATCGGTTTATAATGGTTCCAAAGGGTCTTATTTCGAAGATAAAGTGGGGATGGGTCGAAATCCTATCAACCAATAGGATTTAGACAAGTTTAGGTTATTATTTTAACCTTATCAATTAGATTTAACTCTAAGTTAAATAATTTAACTTTTACCGTGTCTTTTTTTTTCTTTCACAATATGGTTAATATACTTACTATAACATGCCAAACGAACCCCAAATTGTATATTATTAATAAATATATCCTTATCTAAGTCATTTGGCCGAACCTTAGATTTTTAGGAATAAAATAACAATTAATAATATAATATTTGATTTAAAAACTATTTTGTGTCAATTTTGACACTATTTGATATATGATTTTTGTGAAAGTCATAACAGAATTATATGTTCGAACCAAGTTGATTAAATCAACAATAATATATCATAGTAAGCTAGAAAATTAGTGGAATTCATAAAAAGTCATAAATTACATTCATTTGAGTATTTATAACATCAATTATGTTAATATTTCCTTAAAAGGGTAATTACTGCATCATCGTTGTGTCATAAATAAATTAATTTATTTAAAGTCTTAAAATTATAAATAAAATCTCATTATGTAGGAAAGCTTTTTATCTTTCTAATGAATATTTATAGTCGAATTTATCTTATGTATAACCCCATATTAAAAATGATTTAGTTATTAAACTTTGATTTTAACTATTTTAACTATTCATTAAATAATATAATATTAAATGTCATAATCTAATCCAAGTGGACCTAAATGGTCATATTATATTCATAAGGTTGTTTTTGGTCGAATTACACTTATCCAATAGAATTAGGACATGTGTTAGGATAATAGTAATATCATATTTACCCTTAGTTACCCTATTTACTATTAACCGTGGTAAAAAAAAGTAAAAAGTTACTATTCACCAAAAATTATTTTCATCTCATTGAACCACATTTTACTTACTGACATCAACCGTGTCTCTCGGATTTTTGAAATTCCAATCACAGAAGCGGTAAAATTAAGATTTATGAAGAAATTAATTTTTTTAACTACCACTTAGTAGTTTCACTATTCATCAAAAATTGATGTTTTTCAGAACAATGCCAAAATTTCATCCTAAGCTATATTTCATATTCCGAATTCAAAAATGAAGTCTATTTTACCAAATTAATATCATAGAATTTGCATTAATTAATTTTATAATTAAATCCCGCTGTTAAAACAAATAATGTTTTTTTAAGAAACAATATCTATCAAAAGATTGACACTTGATTATGTCTGGTTTAAATGTGAAATTACATCCAATGACCAACATTGTATTAAATTGTAAAAATATATTCTAAATATACTTTAAAACCACTCAAATTAATAATTTATCACTATTAATCATTTCGATTAAAAAAGTTGTTTTTAATTATAATTTAGTAATTTTCACTATTCATCAGAATATGAAAGTTATCCGAAAAGTACCAAAATTTCACCGTAGGCTAAATTTGATACTCCGAATCCAAAAATGAAGTTAATTTTGAAAAATAAGATTTACAGAGTTTTAAAAAGTGGTTATTACTATTCATAACGGCTAGTTTTAATAATATTTTAATAGCATATCGTTGTTTAGTGAAACTCGGTATTGCGTATTACACACGCTATCGAGGAAGGTCGTGATTGCGTGTAATGCAAGGCAAGTCAAGGATGCGTGTTGTGCAAGCTCCTTTTGGTGGAGCGTACAACACAAGACTTTAATAAAATTAAAAAGAATATTTTTTTTATAAAATCTTGGGCTGTTACAGGTAAACATCAAAATCATTTCAAATCACCATCTGAAATTCATTAAAGTACCCTTTTATAAATCAATTTGAGTTCAACACAACACTTCAAAAACAATCCCGAAAAGATTATATTTTCACTCTATGAATAATAAAGAATGGTTCAAATCTAATGAACATCATGAAAACCATTTAACAAAAACCCATGGTAATTCAAAAAAATATTATCACATTTTAACCTTCCATTTAAAATATGAAATAAGTGTATTCACATGTAGTGAAATTTTTCTCAATATATAAATACTATAAATGGGTTTAAATTTAAAAAATGATATCAAATATAATAATTATTTCATATAAATTTAATTTTGAAATAACCATCATAGTTTAGTTCCAATGTCAAATAATTACATAAAAACAACTACATGGAAGAAGTGTCAATCTAGAAGAATCGGCTCACTATCATTGCTACCACACTAATGGGGATATATAGATTACATCCATAAATCATAGACACAAAAACACTAAAATTAGATCCACCTAGAACCCTATAATCCACCATAAGAGTCTAATATTTCATGGCAGAATCCAAATCTATGAGAATATAGAGATTGAATGAAGTAATATACAGATTCAGGAATAAATACCTCAACTAATCTTGGAAAATAAAAAACAGAGGCCAAGAATAATTTTTGGTTGACAATTGGACCTCTTCCTTGGGATCCTAGTGTTTTTCCAATGTAATAGGGGTAGAATAGGGGTGAAACCCCTAATAATTTGATGTGAAAAAATTTCAAATATGAAAACAGTATACACCCATGAATACCACATTGTTTTCCAAATCATACATAAACCATTCAATTAACATTACCTAGTCCATGAACCCTCACATTGTTCTCTCTGGACTCCACATAATTTGGAAAACCATTCTCCATTGGTTCAATTTAGCACTATCAAAAACCGTAGTCCAGCCATACACTTTTCACATTGTTTATAGAACCATACGAAAGTTGTGTGCCATCCCCTCCCTTAGACAAAGAGACCACACTATTTTTGGGGAGATCTACATGGTTTTGAAAAGCTATAGATCTATTTCACATTGAAATACTCATATGTATAGGCAAAACATGGTTACATCTAACAACACACGTTAACCATGCTTCTCCTCAAATGCCTCTCAAAATATGAGATTTCTTCCCCAAAACTATCAAAACTGAAAAAAGAATAGAATACAAAAGAAAACAAAATAGAATAAAAATTATAGTTACATAGGGGATGTCACAAGAAGAGGATTCCAAGAAATCTCTATTCCTTTAATAATTCCACCATGTGATTTTAACTAAAGTCATATCCCCATTTTTTAGGTTATATTAAAATTTTACATGTAAATATATAAAAATAAATAAAAAATAGATCTCCAATGAAGCATGAAATTGGAATAATTTTAGTAAGTAGGTAACATATTTGCATCTACGTGATTTTTGGAACACATATCAGCCATCTTAGTAGAAAATTGTGACTTTATGATTTTTTTCATATGATCTCGATAGTTTCCACAATTGATACTTATATTTGAGAACACAATGGGATAATTCCCCATATTATAAACTTAAATCATTTCTCATCGTACATAAAATTATTTTCTTGACCTTTACCATTGAAAATTTCATTATAGTCACAAGACAAATATCTGATCTTACCACACTAGTAAAACCACACTGATATCATCATACACTCCCCAGAATGATTCTTAAAAGAAATAAAGCATCATTAATATTTACATTCATATTTCTTTGTTTTCATTTTCTCTATCTCTTTCAACCATTTCCTCTTAAAATTCTCATTTTTTATGGGACATGGATGATTAAAAAAATCCATATCAACCCTGTCAACACATTAAAAATTTCATCATCATTTCCAAATTCAAGAGTTTCTAGGGACCTATGTTATCTTGATTTCAAACAATATTAATATATATTAATTATACATTTTTAGATTAATAAAGTTGGCACATTCCCAAAACAAAATTGGTAAATGTTTATTCAAAAATGGCCATAGATTAAACATACATATGTTTTAACTCGAGAAATTTCAATTCTATCCAATGATAATATAATTTTAGAAAAAATATATGAAATAAATCATTAAATATATTCTAATCCATGTTATAAATATAATTTTTCAATTTGTTATTATTTGTTAATTATCACTACTGATCGAAATTACATTAATAATAGTAAATGGAAAGAGTTACCTCAATATTCATTGAAGAACAAAACACATTAAAAAAATTCTCTAATATAATTTTCCACTGATTTTACACTACTAGGTCGAGGGTTCCACCAAATATTGAAGGATTTTGTTTCAAAAAATTATATACTATCAATAAGTTACCTAAAAATGAACTCTATTTTTAATAGGTTCCAGAATTTATATCTTTTGATAATTGAGTTAACACATCCACGAAATTCACATCTGTAACACCAATCATATCCATATTATAATTCCAAATGATATTTTTCTTCTTATTTATGTCCAACATAATTCACCCTAATACTTCTATATAAGAACATTCTATAACACATACAGATTTGGAAATGTAATATCAAAACCTTTAGAGTAATTAAATTAACTCATAATAACAAATTAAATTATCCCTCCTTAATAAAATCATAAAATCTAATGTTATCAATGTATTTTCAATGATTCCAGAAACAAAAACACATTCGTAATTTATCCATAGATATGATTTTAAACATTAAGACATTGATATTTCATTATTTACAATGATATTTTAGGTTTATATTTTTATAGAATTATAAAACTCATATATTATATAGTAAAAACACTATAAAAAATGTAATTTTTTTAAAAAAAATATAATTCCATATTCTTACACTTTTGTTTCATTATTAGTACACTTTATTCATTACTATATTATTTTCATTACTATATTTCTTATATATCATTAAGACTTTTGAAAATTATTTTGAAACATGGATTTATAAAAACAAATACCACTATGTAAAATAAAAGAATAAAACTAATTGTTCCATGAGAAAAACATGAATACACACATTAGTGATTCAATTTTAATATAATAAACTTTGAGATAAAATAATTGTATGCTATATACTAATATGAACATTTTTTCTCACTGGTTTTCTTAGAACATTTCATAATTATTCAGAAAGGAAATAAATAAGATTCATTTAGGTTACTTTAGATATCTAAAAATAATAATTATTTTAATCAAACATACAATGGAAAAACCTACATAGTAATTTAAAACATCTTCATATGAGTATATTATGTTTTAAAATATCTATCATAATTACATTCTCAAAAGTGTAACTTATATCCAGCTAAATATTTCTGCATCATAGGATTGAATTATAACTAGTTGAATCAATATAAATTACCAAATTCATTAGAGTGATACAACAGACCCAACCATAATCATATACAGTTTAAAAAAACCATAAAATGAAAAAAACACACATAGTTTATTAAAATTTCTATATGAAAAACATATAAACAATATGTTGAATCCACAATTATAATAACATTCATTTATCACATAAGAATAAACCAAACTATATTCTCTTTAGAACATAAAAATGAATAATTAACTTAATAATTGTTAATGGATTCTATTATAAAATCATGGAAAATAAAATAGTAATCGTTATAATTAATTATGACTACAATTATGGTAAAACTTGGTCATCTAGTAGATGTTAAAAGTAATTTTTTTTATAAGAAAATTAAAAAATGAACCATATAAAAAACACGAAAATATTCCTTAATATAAATCATCAAAAAAATAAAATATAAATGAATATGGAAATTATAATTTATTTTTAGTATAAAAAACATAATTGGGACATTTAATTGAACATGGATATAGAGGGAAATTTTAATAGAAACATTAATACATTAATTTTTTTTAAAGAAATCCCTTTGCCTCAAGTCTCGAATCACCATGTAAATTCCCTACCCTTCCCAGTAATAAACTTATCTTAATTATTTAATTGACTAAAAAACAATTTTTTATTTTCCCATAATAATTGATAATTTTATTTTATTTATTATAATGTTTTATTTATCTTCTAAACCAGTTTAGTTCACATAGGCCGTTTAGAAAAAAACAGTTGTAGTGCATTGACTAAGGTCAAAATGGGTTATTAAATGCTTCCATATTCATTAAATAACATTAATAATGGAAAAAAAATTTTATTTATTAAATAAATTCTTGGATACATCTATTTTTGGTGTAGATAAATGAAATTTATCACTTTATGGAGGCGGTAGGTCGTACATACACATGAGTAACGTTTCCATTTCCAGATGGATGAGAGGGAATGAAATTATATTATATTTTTAATCATATAATAATAATTATATAATATATATAATATATATTCATTAATCCCACCTACATAACTAAACATGTGGGGAAGTGATGAAAATTGATATACATCACTACATGGATGTGAAAATCCTCTGGAACATACACGCGATGTTTTTATTTTCCATTGGATGTAAAGAAGGTTGAAAATGATTATTCCAAAAATATAATAAAATATAATTTTCTTACTGAAATATTATTTCAATATTTTATGATGGATATAATATATTTTAATGATTTTGAAGAATAATGAAACTTGAAAGTGTTTGGTTTAACAATTATATCTTCCTTGAGTATCCTCCCCTGGAACTCTCCTTAAGCCTTAACGTATTGGTCTTTTGGGAATACAAAAACCTTTAGAGAGTGTATAAGTATGTTAAAGAGATATTAATGTATTTTATTCTCTATATAGGGTAATGAAAGTGTCTATATAATTGATGAGAGGAGACGTCCTTTTATATGCGAGTGTTGTGACACTATCATAAATAATCATAACAGAAAAATATTATGAATTCCTTTATCAAGGTAAATTGGAATTAAGTGGAATAATTTTAGAATGTAGGATAATTGATATTTTAAATACACCCATCCAATAAAATTTACTCATGTTTCAAATATATTTAAAACCACATCTCTTTGTATAACCCATCTTTATCCCTTTTAATCCATACTAGAATGAATTAATTTAAATATGGTAACATAATTTTTTGACTAAAAAAGAGTTGAATATTTTTAAATAATTTAAATATTATGATTTTAAATATTTATACCATTTTAAAATATAAAATTTTTATAGGTAGTAAAAAATATATTTATTATAAGTTCACACATTGTAATGAAGTATTATTTTTTAGAAAATTTCCTTTTAATATTGAAAAATTATTTACACATATATCATGTATATAATTGGTACCCATGAAATATATTTATTCATTAATAAAAAATTACAGTTGGGTGACTAAAAATTCAATCCAAAACTGAATTTATCATTGTAAATACTCAATTATAGAAAAGTGTCCAATATAATTATTTTATAAGAATAAAACACTACTTAGGCTTCAAATCATTTTCTAAATTAAAAATAATATTTTAATTTGATTTATTTTACATTTTAAGTTAATATATTTTAAATAAAAAATATTTTATAAAAATTATTGTCTATATTATTTTATGATAACTCAATAAAATTGGTTGTAATCACAAAATCTATTTTTTCCTTATTCAGTTAAAAATAATCCTTTTTAGAAAAAAATTAAAATTTCGCTCCAAGATAATTTCGATATGAAGAATCAAAAAATGATTCTAATTTACTAAATATAAAATTCTAAATTGTTTAATATTATATTATAAATCAAACCATATAATATATGGAAAATAATTTATTAAGGAAAAAAAACTATTTCACTATTCAGTGAAAATTTATATAATTATACTGTATTTGAATACATAAAAACGACATTAATATTAATTAAAAATAAAATAAATTTATTAAATAAAACACCTATTTCATGACATATACATTCAAATTAATCACTGTGGACCATAAATATGCATGCGAAATATTCAAATAAAATCCCCTAAGAGTGTCAAACGAGGTGTGCAGTTAGGACCACTAGTTATACACCATGTGAAGATTGAGTTAATAACTTACGAACAATATGTGGGGTTATTAAACATAGTTTCATCCGATCCAAATACTGTATCCATTTTTTGTATCTAATCATTGATTTTATTTTTTGAAAACCACTACACTTTACTTAATAAAAATTTTTGGATTTCTTCCTATATATAGAGTTATTCCTTGGGGTTCCACAATTATTTGAGAATTTCAATAGCTTAAAATTGTATTATAATGAGAGGTAATAAGTAATCAAATATTAAAAATATATTTAATGAATGATAATAACATCAAATTACAAGAATGTGAAAGTATGAAAAATAATATAAAATTATATTAGAATAAAAGGATTGTTATTTAAAAAGAAAGAGAAGAACTATGACCTCTTATGTTTCATTCATTATAAGAAATCAAAAAAATAAAATGAAAATCATTTAGTTTGTAGGAAAATTATAATATTGAGATAATATTGACAATTAATAAAATCAATATTTTGGGGTGAACACGTACACGTTGATAACTTTTAAAAATGATAATAAATCATTAAAATATAATCAAGATTAGTATTCCATTACTATTACTCATCACTTATATAAATTTTCATTAATATAACATATAATAAAAACCATATTGTTTAAATATTTTAGAACCATATTCATATTTATTACCGTTTCTATTCATTAATTATTTTCATTCATGAAACATTTATTAGTTAGTTGTTTCTTATTTTTAAAATCTGATATTATTATCCTTGATTATTTATAATAATTTCAAAATAGAGATGTAGATCCATAATTATTGATAAAATTTTCATCATTCTATTACTATTCATGTTTTTATAATATTTGATCTCTATAGATATATAATTTTCAGATTCCATTCTAGGAAAGTTTTAAGTGTGCTTTAAGTAGATGAAATCGTTGACTATCTTGTTTCTATAATTTTTTAACAAAAAAGGTTATATGTGTATAGAAATTTAAATTTAAATATTATCATTCCAAAACCGGAAAATAATTATTTATTTATTAATATCCAATATTATAGTAAATTATGTTTTCATAGTAATCCATGACAAGAATTTGCAGTGTTATTCACATTGGTTCTTAGACCATCCAAAAGAAGAAAATTTTATAATATATGGGTGATCATTGTTATGAATGTAATAATTTTTTGTTACATCATTAAAAAAGGTATTATGGTAATATTAAAATATTAATATGGTGAGGAACTATATTATAGGGGAGGTGTATGAGAATGGTAAATAATAAAAGCATAGGGAGTAGATAATAGTCATTTTGAGGGATGGATTCCTCTCATGAATTAACTCTTAGAAATGGACGAGATGTGACACATTATTTTAACTAAGGGGTATAAAAATGAAAGAGTATTATAATATAATTTATCTCTGTAGGGATTCCAGTTTAATTTTATTGATATTCATGGTATTATGTTCATGTAAGTGGGATCCTTTTGTAAATAAATAAGAGGTTAATTTCTAAGAAAACATAAGACTGGTGGAGGGTAAAAAAGAAATCACATGTGTGTTATGATAGTTAGGTAAATAAATTTTGATGATGAATTTTGTAACATTCCAACCTAAAAATTAACTTAGAAGGTGTTCATGTAATTTTAATCATTAATATTTTAATCCACATTAGTTTTCTATTTTACCACCATTAACCATGATTAAATATTTTCCATAGTAATTATTCTTTTACTTAAAATATAGGATGATGCCAAATAAAATATTTTAAAAAACTAGTTATGAATTTGGAAACTATTTAATCCAATTAATTTCTAAATATTCAAAAATTAACATTGCAATAAAATCATGAAATGTATGAATGTCTGATTTTGTAAAAAAATTATTTTATACAATAACATTTTTTTAATTGCATCTATTAAATTAAAAAGTATTTGGGTCTCAATATATAATTTTTCAAAATTTAATAATCATATCAATTTAAATATTTAAATTTAATTAATATATAAAAAATATTCAACACATAAATAGAACAATCTTTTTAAAAGAAACTATTTTAGAAAAAAACCAAAAAATGAACCTTAAACTAATTTCGATATATAGAATCCAAAATTATTTATAATTTAGCATACATAATTTATAAAAATTAAAAATATAACATCTGAATATAATCAAATGTAAAAAATATTTTAACAACTTCATAATGATGAAGTAATAAAATGCGCATTGTGTAGTAGTTTTAGGGATATAATAATTACTTGGTATAGATTAATTGAAGGTCTTACATTATCTCCCCATTAAATGATTTCATCCATGAAATTTGTTATATAATTTATCTCATAAATGAATTTGGATAGTTCTTCATTAGTTATTCTTCTAGATTACATGTTTCTTCTTAAAAAATGTGATTACTCTAAAGTAAATTCACAAGAAGAGTTTTCTAGTTCTATAGTGAGTTCTCCCAAGTGTCATGTATATGAGCATGAAATTTATAATAACACAAGTTATGTTCTAACTATATTTCTTATCTGGTGATTACATCCATTGCGTATTATATGTACTTTATTTGTAATGAAACATGGAATTTTAATTATCTTTAGAAATAATGGGTGGAATTTATAAAAGTTATATCACAACTCTGATTCTATTTAAAATTTAAAAGGCCTGATATACCTAGAACATATATTTACCTTCTTATTAATCCTTATAATTCTATTCCATTGAGTTATCATTAACAGGAAATGATCATATATTTTAAATTATAATAAGTTCTTCTAATAACCAGCATAGTTTTTCTACCTTCTCTAAGATATCTTGAAATGATTATGAATATCTTACACCTTTAGAGTTTTCTCTACAATGAGTTATGGAAAAATTATCCTTATTTATCCAAATTCATCTATTTAGGTTGGATTAAAATATATTTCTCCCTTATAATTCTTTATCATGTTCCATTTTTATACTAAAATGGAATCCGTTATTGTATGAAAATTCTCTTCGAGGTAGGTACTAGTCCCATGTTCTTTTGAGGCCTAGTGACTATGTCCCTTGAATATCCTATATTATTTAGAAATTCCATTCAGACTACCCATCTATTTGAATATGTAAATTTGTTGTCTATTTTATCTCTCTATTAAATAATTTTTAAAGACTCCTCCATGTTTTTTATGAAACAAGTGTCACGATTAGATATAATTAATATAGGTTTACCATGAATACTTTTAACTTCATTGATATAGAGTCATGAAAGACATTAAATGGGTAGTGTAAAATCCCAGAGTACCTGGAGGTATCTCCCAATTTCAATTTTGGTTTAAACCTCTTAAATTTTGATAATTTAATGTTTACTTAGTGTATCAGGACGGTTGTGGGTGTCCCTGTGGTAAGGAACAAGAAATAAATGGTAATGTTTCCATCCAATGATATTTGAATGGTTGGCGTGTGGTTGACAATATCTGTACACACAAACCAAGATAATAAGAGGGTATTATGTTATGTAAAACGTGAAAAGGGGGCGGCCAAACCATGTGATCCAAGATAGTGTTATTTCATACAGTTGGTGCATGGTTTGGAAGACAATGTATCCAACCAATAAAACCCATTAAAAGGGGGTATTTTACAATTTCCCCCTTGGGATTTTAATGTTTCCCACCCTATATCACCCATCATTTTTCCAATATCAACCCAACTGATGAACCAATTTGACTAGACTTCCAAATGATTGATCTCCTTAAATTGTAATCCACATAGATAATGGTTGGGTGTTGATCAAAGAATTAGGTGACCCTAATGATTCTATTTATTATCTTTTTCATATCAGGGTTTTTGGTATTGTTATTATTCTTTTAAATTCCCAAAACCCACATTTTATAGTGGATATTAGGTAGGGGATTCAAAGAGTGTTTGAATATAAATCAAAGGTTGTGTTTTAGCATCTAGTTTTATTCAATATTGAGGTAGGTGGACTCTATGTAATATCCCATATACTTGATTTCATTTTCTGAATACGTGGTTTTATTGTTGGTTTATTCTTGTTATTCATTAAATTTATTTAGTGAGATTTGGTAAAGTGATTGGATAAATGTAGAATTTAACCCATCATGATTCTAATGGGATGCATTGAGGGTCCTTAGAATGGTTTAGATCCACCCATGGGGTTCTCCAATATTCACTAACAAAGAAAATTTTAATTTCATTCATTGAGTTTATTTATGTTGATAAATATCCCATGGTAAATATGATGACCATTTACTTTGAATGAAAAAGATATACTAATGTTAATTTTGTCTATTTTTTATCATGACGTCATGGGTTATTTGGTTTAATAATAATGGGTTAAATTAGATATGGATTGAGAATGTAAAATGATATATTTTGAAAGGCACATGAAGGATAAATGCATAAATTGGGTTAAGGTAAGTAAA
Source organism: Viscum album (assembly GCA_963277665.1). NCBI lineage: Eukaryota > Viridiplantae > Streptophyta > Magnoliopsida > Santalales > Viscaceae > Viscum > Viscum album. The sequence continues at coordinate 327,288,352 of OY728152.1, read as the reverse complement.
TGATAATGTGTAAAAACTGTTAAGGCATGTGAATTGGGGGATGTGATAAATGGGTTATAGAATGAGAATTATTGAATATAAAAAATGGTTGAAGGAATGAGAAAGGGAATTGGGTTAAATGGGACATGAAATGTAAATGGTAAATGATCTAATTGGTTTGGGATATATGATGTATTACATTTTGAATGAATAAGAAATTTGAATGGTGTTTCATTGGTTAACATTCAACGAAAAAGAAATTGATGTTAATAGAATTTGATTTATTATATTTTATGAGGGAGAATTTTTAATAACATTAACAAGTTAATGATAAATGAATTTTAAATGGTAAATATTTCATCAGGTTATTGAATTAGAATGATTTTTGTACTGAATGATTTCTGAATAGTGATTTTTGTGTATTATTGAATATGGTTTTTGAAAGGGTAAAAGTCTTAAATGGATAAATAAACATGTGAACATAGAATTATGAATTTATGGTACTAGACCTGAGGATCTAAGCCCACTTGTAATGTTATAATTAGTTTCTAAACACCTACCAATGAGTCACAATTTATGGAAGGGGACTGAGGCACTTTGATGCTAGCAGTTTAATTTGATTAGACTTCATGGACAGAGGGTCCAAGATAACTGTGAGGTATTTTTATGAAATTTTTTATCCCTAATGAGATATAAAACATGAGCTATTCCCTTATGCATAATTATTTTCTAGCTTAGACTATAGTCAAAATGATGTAAATTTCTAGCCCATGGAACAAGTGATGAACATGGATTATGTGACTTAAATAGATTAAGTGAACATGAATAACTAATAGAACATGATCTGTCGTATGTTTACTATGTCATTCATTTTGTACTTCCGTGCACTATCTATTATACTATATATTATTTAGACACCCATGGTAGTGTCCTACTGAATTGTACTCACACCCTGCTAGGGTCGTCTTTGGGTAGTTGAGTAGACATCACTGTAGGGGGATAGGAAAAAAGATAAATTCTCTATGATTGGGAGTCAAGTGGGGATTGGTATGTGAATAGATGAGGATTCAGACATAGATTTAGTAACCATTTTTTTATTCTTCTATTTTTCTTTAATTTTGGGTCTACTTCACCTTGGTAATATTATCATGACCTGGAATATTTAATGTTCAGTTGTGTTTTGTACTTAGTTTTTTTAAAATGGTAGGTAATTCATGTTTCTCATAGAATGTTCATTGTTTCATTTATTTTTTATGTTATATTGAGTGGAATAATTTTATGAATAGGGTATTGTCTCCCCAACTTAACTATTAGACCCTCACTACTTGTTGGAAACCTCTGATGTATAGGGAGGCATGCTTGGGGTCATGTGGCAAGCTATCTTGTGGAACAAGTTTAGTGGTGTATGGGTCTATGACATTATAAATTGATATCAAAGCAGTTCGTTTCTATCCCTTATACTTTTTTATAGTAGATAGATAATTAGGAAGTTTCAATCCTTGGTAATGAGCCTGTTCATGGGAGTAGCTAACCTGTGTATAAGAGAACACCTGAATTACTAAGAAGGGAATTGATGATATTGATATGGGTTGGTATAGATTAATGATAATTCACCATTGGGGGATGCACTTATTGTGTTATGTGACTATTCTATGATATTTTGATCATGGATATAATGGAATGATATTTTTAATTCATGAATCATTATATGAACCTAGGTATGGAGGTGGAATGCAACATAATAAGAACACAAGAGATGGGTGTGTGGGACATGAATTGTAGAATTAATTTTACATTATTTGAAATTTTATGAAAATGATGTATAATAAATATGACACAAATGGGTATACGAAAATATTTTCAAAGAAAGGAGAAATAATTGTTCATAATGATGGTTGTTAATGGGTTAAAATAGTGGTTGTAACAGGTCACAAAATTGGAAAGGAGGCAATGTGATAAATATTTGCGTTATGAGGGAAAAATTGCTAAAAAGGGATTTTAATGATAGACATGTGCCTAAGCGTGTTTTTTTACCTATTGACCACGAACCATCATATGTTTGGTCATGGGTAGTGATAGAAAAGTTGCAATGTCCTTTGGGATAATGTATGAGGAATGGGTTATTTGTGCCTAGTGAATATCATTCCATATTTAATTGTGGGGGTTATATGTTATGTTCTTTTAGGTATGCTTGGAATTATAGAGAAATTTCACCAAAACTATGTGATCTATTTAGGGAAACAGGATGATATCGCCAAGAATGCTCATGTATAATGAGAGCAAGGAAACCTTGAAATTAAAGGAAACATAAGAGAGGAGTATATATGTGTGGAATTTTCTAATTTTTTTTAAAATTATAGAATCGGACCATGGGAAGGTCGTGACAGTTATGTGTTATCTGAGAAGAGATATTTGGTTGTAACACCCTATAAATATTTTTGATGGGTGGTGGACATGAGTTTCAATCATGTTGTATGTTGGAACTAAAAGGTACATAAGGGATGGGTATCCCTAGTTTGGTGAACCAATTCTATGTACAAGTTGTTTGGTCAGTAAAAGTGCATTAGATAAGATGATGTATTGATTTTGATATGTTTGATAGAGCAGAGTCCCTTGGTGTACTATTGGTTAGGATTTCACCTTGGGGTTGAGAGGTATCATCTGATAACATGGATGAGGCAACCCTTGTGGGTTTTGTTCAAGAATGTCACAATGGGTTGGGAATATATGTCTTGGTTCATGGTGCAACTGGTGGTGGTTATATAGTTAGGATCATGGATCAAAGTGTAAACAATTTCTCAGTGTGTTGGATATATAATTTCAGAGCTTGGGTAGGATATTCACCAATGGGTGGGGACTTGTTAGAATTTCTATTTATATTGAATAGATAGAAGGACTTGTAACTTGTTACCCCTAACCTAATTTTGGAAACATGATATCATTAGACCCTAAAAAAATGACCCATGAGTGTGGTCGGCCATGCTGTGTGTTCTCTTGGTTACATGAGGCACCTATGGATATTTTGGATTTAGATAGGCACCGGTTTGGGCTAGAGGGTCAAGTGGGAAGGTCAATGGTGTTGAGAGACGTGGCATGCATTGTAAAAATGAGTATAAAATCTTGGTAAAATTGAAGGTGACAACTATGGAGTTTAGCCCAGTGTGGTAGTAGCCTTGGATTATGAATAATTTTGAAAATCATTATAGGTGGAATAGATTCATAATGAGTACCCTTGAGTTTTAGTAAATGGTATCATTGTGACCAACCTTCGAAAGACACATTTTTCTTTGTAGTTGGTTATTGGTTTAGTTTCCTATAGTTGTACCATTTTTATATTTAAATGAGACACCAAAGGTGAGGTTGGTCATGTAGTCGGGTTTTTTGTATGAATAATTTGGTTTCTGGGTATGATGTTGAGAATTCCTTGGGTCTGATGGTGCGGATGGACAAAAAGGAATGGTAATGTGAGTAATCATGCATTTGGATAGGATCTATTGTTGTTTGTATGTATTGATCTAAAGGTGTTTATAGTGTAATTTGACAGGAAAGTGTTAGACCACAAGGGCTATGGTGTGGTCCAAATGTGTGCAAGCGTGGGTAAGGTACAATTCTGATCAGACATGGTAAAATGGTTGTATAGGATAAGGAAACTCTGTTATCTATGAAACCACGTCATTAGGCATGGATATGTTGGATACATTTGGTTTTGAATGGGTGAGGTGGACTATTTCGTTTTGGTTGTTAGCATTCAAGGTTGTTCCAAAATAAATCGAGCGTTGTGATGACAATGGTGTCAAAGGAAACATTTGTTCACAACCACTTGGATAAGGGTCTGGGAGTTGTGGATATACATGGTTGGTAGTCAGAACTGAGCATTGGTGGTTAGGTTCTACAGATATGTGTGAAGATTGTAAATACCTAGACTTCTGATAGGTTAATTTTTTCCTTAGGGGGAGGTGATTTTGTTAGTGGATAATTTTTTGTTATGTTCATCGAGGTCATCATTTCTTACTTATAGCAAGTGATGATCATGAACTACAACATGGAATCATCCCACATATACTATGAAACTCTGAATTTACCTCTAAAAAAATGAATGTGTTTGGTTTGATATGGGACAACATGGAGGTTATGCTCGTTGGGGATTTACTTGTAGTGATAGATTGTGGGATGAAAACTATTGAACCTTTATGGGTGAGGTTATCATAAAGGAATAGGTATTTAAAAATTTATTAAGTGTTAATCTTGGATGCTGGGAACTGCTAACAGGTGATGTTTTTTTAGTTCTAAAAACAAATATTGGGCTGCCCCATCCGTGTTTTGGGGTTCATCTCATGATCCATGCATGATTCAAGGTGTTTGTAATTTCTTAAAAAGATTGGGGGTAATGATACTCCTAAGGTTGGGAGTTATAATTCAGTCCTAGTTGTGTGGAGAAGAGTGTGGAGTTGATTTAGTGTCATTGGGATTCCAATTATAATCCTATGATGTAAACATTGGGTTTATCAAAGAGCCCATGTAGGCCTTTATTATGGTGGTTGATTGATCAATGCATTGGATTAGGTCTCAGGATGGTTCCAAATGTAATTCTATATTCTTATATAAAACCCATTGAAGGGAATGGTGAGACATGAAAACGGTTTATGGAAACAGATGTTGAGTTATATAATATCATAACAAATCGGGCATGGGATTGGGTAGGTAGCTATGGGTGACATTAGAAAGTCTTTAAGTGTAAAGGCACCTTGGCCATTTGATGCAATGTCATGAAAATAGAGGAAAGATTGGTGTTCTGAGACAATCCATCTAGAATGGTTTGACATGACAAGTAAAGGGAACAAATGTGGTATGTTTCAGGCCACCAGTAATTATGTGTTTTATGGAATGATCATTTCGGGACTGATGGAAAACATGAGATAGTTCAAGTTCTACTTGGTCTTCAATATATGATGGATGGATTTCCATTTTTGGTAGTTTTGAAATCAAAGTTGGTTACAAATTTTCGGTAGATTCCTCATGGATGTCAGGGAACAATGAGATTTGAAACACATCGTGTAGGTTTTGAAATTTTACATGAAGTTTTGATGGCCATTTTCAATATTGGGGACCTCAACCATAGGAATATGGTGATGGGGAGATAAAGTTCATGGTGGGGAGAACCATAGTAGGAAATGGGTTAGTTAATAGCATGACATGTGTTTCATGTCTAATGGACTCAATTAAGTACCATTCTAGTGTTTTATCCTCAATAGTCATCATTCTCTAGGATCTTTATTGGATTAGTAACCTGAGTGTTTTGGTTGTGTTTTCAATATTTTTTTACTGGATGGGAACTTATTACCTCATGTTGTGTATAGATGTAGATTGAGAAACATTATAGGAAAAACAATTTTTATCTTCTAGTGGTGTTGATTTGGGTCACCTTTGGAGTTTTGGAAATACTGAAAGAATGGATCCATGTGATTTGGTTCATGAGTTTCCAAAAGGATCGTGCTGAATGTGCTTCGATTGTCTCTTGTATGATTGTATATGTTGTGTATGATGCCTCCTTGTGCTTCAATTTGGGTGGATGTTTTTTTGGTCTTTCTTATGTTGTTATTTGGGTTAATGTGTGTTATGAGGTTGATACATCCTTTGTGGGGCATCTGGTTCATGTTATAAATCAAAGTGAGAATATATTATAGGGGAATATTGTGCCTTGGGTATCTAGTTTCTGGTAGCATGTCATTTCTTTGGTAGAGATATATGAAAGGGTGATATGTGGGCCTAGAGGCCTGATCCTTTTACATTAGAAGATTATAAATTGTTGGAAGTGAGGCTCATGGATGATCCACTTAAATGTGGGGAGGATGTAAGATCCCTGAATTCATTGATGAATGTACCTATTTAAATTCCGGTTTAAACCACTCATATTTGGTTAATATAATTTCTAATGAGTGTACAAGGATTACTAGGGGTGTCTTGAGGGTTTGGGAAAGGAAATAAAAGGTAATTTGGTCATAGTTTGCAAGTTTCATGGTTAGCACAAGGTTGGAGGTAATCGCACACCCAAACTGGGCTATCTAGGAGTTATGGTGCACTTTTAAGTAAATAATACAAAGGGGGAGGCTAAATTATGTTGACAGAGCCATTCCACATTGTTGGTGCACAATTTTTTAAACCATATAGGCTCTGTTTGTAACTGTGGGACTTATCCTTTTATTGGATAGAGGTTAATGCATGTTTGGTTCATGGTTTTCAAAACCATCGTGTTCAAATTGTTCACTGCATTTAAATGGGGACATTTTACCAATTTTTTCTCTTGGGGTTTTATGGGTTTTCAGCTAATTTCTCTCCACATTAATCGTCTATCAATCCATGTGACAAACCAAATTGAACAAGACTCCCTAACGGTCCATCTCCTTCGATTCTAAGTTATTTGGATTGTCATTCTATGTTTATCAAATATCTAGGTGAGTATAACACTTCGCCTTATTCTATTTTCCATATTAGGGTTTCTGTTTCTATTTTTATTTTTGCAAAGCCCAAACACCCTTTTTTCCAGTTTATTTTAGGATAGGGCCTCAAAGGATGGTTGAATCTGATTCAAAGGCGATGTTGAAGATGTGGTTGTCTTCGTATGTGAGGTTGGTGGTATTATGTTTATATCCCATAGTCTGGATGGTGATTTTATCATGTGAGGATGTGTTATTGGTGCCTTCTTCTAGTGAATTTGATACCTTTAGAGAGATTATGAATAATGGTTGGCTAAATTAGGAATTGAATCCTTCGTGATCCTTATGGGATGCATTAAAGATGATTATACTAGTTTAGGGCCACCCATGGGTTGCACCAATATTCAGGATCATGAAATATTATAATGTTAATAATGGAGTTGATTTGTGTGGAATTAGAGCCCATGGTACAAATGCTGACAGATTACATTGAATGATAAAGAGGAACTAATATTAATTGTGTTTATTTGTTAGAATGGCATAATTTTTTGCTTGGTTTAATGTTAATGGGTTAAATATGTTTTGGATTGTGAATTAAAATTGGTTGATTATATAATGTGTGTGAATGATAAATGAGATAATTGGATTATGGTATGTAAACGAGAATGTGTAAATGGTTAAGGAATGTGAATGGGTGAATATTTTAGATGGTTTATATAACAGTAATTATTGAGCATGCTAAATGGTATAATGTATGGGAAAAGGAATTGGGTTAAATGGTACATGAAATATAAATGGTAAATATGATAATGGGTTTGAGGATGCTGATGGCTTACATGTTTAATGAATATGAAATGTCAATAGTGATTTATTGGTTAACATGGAATGAATATTAAATTTATGTAAATGGAGTTTTATTGATAATATGAAATAAGGGTGAATTTGGAATAACGTTAATGGGATAATGAAAAATGAATTTTAAATGGTAAATATGCCATCGAGTTATGGAATGAGATTGATTTATGTGTTGAGTGAATTGTGAATTTTGATTTTTTTGGTGTATTGTAGAATACCGTTTGGGAAATGGTATAAGTGGTAAATTGACAAATAATGTTGTGCACATGGATTGGTAGTTGTGGGTATTAGAAATTGGGATCTATGCACATGGGTACGGTTAAAATAATTCTCTAATCCCAGCCCCATAATGCATGGGATATGGAAGGGAACTGAGGCATTATTCCCCTAACGTTTTATTTTTATGAGACTTTGTGGACTCAGGCTCTAGGGTTATGTGTGAGGTGAAATGTGTATCCCCAGTGAGATAGGGATCTTAACAAATTCCTTTATGCATAGCAATTGACCATATTTGGACATTGTGAAAATGGTGTAAATTCCAAACACTTGGAATATGTGATGAACATGGATTAAGTGACTAAAAAGATTAAAGTGAACATTAGTAACTAATGGATCCTGAATTGTCTTGTGTTTACCCTTTCATTTATATATTATATGCATTCTCTATATTTTAGACTGGATATATTTTGGTCACAATTGGCAGTGGCCTATTGAGTTGTACCTAAACCCTGATCATGCCGACACTGGGAATCAGAGTAGAATTCTCGGTTGCTGGTCATCCAAAGGGAAAATTCCATATGCTTGGGAGTTGAGTGAGGATTGGGATATGCATGGATGATGATCCAAAATTATATTCAAGTCTCGTATTTTGTATTCCTATATTTTTATTTATTTTATGGTTTACTTCACCTAGGAATTTTTTGAGTGACTGGACATATTTACTATTAGGTTTTGGTTTTTACTCATTTTGGTAAAAGTTTGGTAATGCATGTTTCTATTTTAATTATTATTGTTTCCTTTATTTACTATTCTATTTATTCTATATTACTCTGATAATGATGGTATTGTCTCTCCTATTGATCTATTAGACCCTCATTTCTATTTGGCAACCTCTGTCATACATGGAGGTGCACTTGAGGTCATGTAGTGACCCTACTCAAGTAACCACTTTATTGTTTTCCTGGTCAGGGGTATTGTAGGTATATCCTCTCTTATTAGTAGGAAGTGTAAATGTTTGGATCGTCAATCCAAAATAAACCATATAGTTTCATTATTTTTATATGTATTTGGTATCCCAATAAGAAATTCCACTATGATATTATCATACTAAAATACTAAAATGTTAATGTATTTCATTATAGCCTTTGGGGTTATAATTCTGATTTTACTTGATGGCATAGTGATAATCTTGAACCATAGAAATATAATTGATACTTTATATCTTACATCTATATTTTCGACCTTAGATCCCTATAAAACTTATTAATAATTAGGTATATAAGTAAATTTGAGTTATGTGGTTCATCTGAAAATTCCCTCTTAAAATTTAGTTCTAGTGGTACAACTACACTCTTTACAAACATCAGCTGACAATCATGATAAGTGAAGTATATCAATATCCCATCTTCCAGGGATTTAATCATCCTTTATAATCCCGTTTCATCCTTTAGATACTTCTGAATATTTTTTTTGAATATATATATGGGAAATTACTTGGAATATAATGATGTTTCTCCTTCCATAATAATATCCATATCAAAAATTACTAAATCCATTAATTTTGGATCCTTGTCTATCATCATCATAAATAAGAGTCTATAACCTTTTAATTTTAATATATCATCCAACTTTTTTCATTCCCAATGTGGTAGCGTATTAGCTAGTCATAGTCCTTGAGTAGTTCTAGACATATAATATTTCTCATGTTGATTTAATTCTTCATGAAAATAGTCTTCCATATATATATATATGTCACATATTTTACAAAAAATATAGTGCATCTATATTTTAACTGAAAATATTTAACCATCTAGTTCATGATCAAGATTTGGATATTTTTTATCAGGGGTCCTCCATTTCATAGATTCGTAAGAAATAACTCTTTTTTCATAAGGATTTACTCTAGTCCTAACATTGATGAGTCCCTGTATATAAAAAAATTCTTTTCCCGATGGTATGTTAAAAACTGGTGCATTGATCATTATTCTATTTATTTCATTAAATATATTTTCTCATTCCTTAAACCATATGATTTTGACCTCCATACATATTAACATGGGAAGTCGATTAGCTAATCATGAAATATTTTAAAAAACGTCCGATAATAATCTACTAGGATAAAAAAATTGTATTTAAATTATTTTCTATGGTGTCCCATTATTTAAAAAGACTTATCTATGATTATTAAACTAATATTTCATTCATAGATATAATATAGAAATGAATGAGACTTGGTGATGCAAAATTTCACAATTACTAAATTTTCTATATTGAGGCTCCTTATAATTTAAAGGATAACTTTTAAATGATCATCATTCACTTCATATGTTTTAGACTGTAATATGATAACCTAAATAAATACCAAAACCAATTTATCAATAAAATTATTTAATACTATATTTATGTTATCAATACATTAGTGAAGGGGAAATTGTTAACTCGGAGGGAGTTACTATGAACTCATAATTTCCATACCATATATGAAAAATATTCTTGGGTATATAAACTATATTTAATTTTAATTTATGATAACTAGAATAAATATCATTATTTTTATTTATCATTCCCCTAGAATATTATAAAATAAACCATCAATGTGAGGTAAATGAATCTTTTACTTTTTTATAATTTAATTGATTTATTTTTTCTCAATTCATATCCACATTGACCAATCCCTTTTCGTAGTAAATAATTTTTCCACTCCCCTAGTTGAAACACTCAGGTTTATGAGTCCCATATGTCACAAATCTTGTAAATGTTTCTTTAATTATATAAATTAATCCATATTTATTATATATAGAGGGTTAAATATGGTTAATTTACCAATGATATGAACAATAGTGGATTAAACATTAGGATCTCGTGTATATCTCATTGATTATATAGGGAATAAATCAATATAACCCATCAATATATATAAACACTCAATTATAAGGATAACATTCTCATTCATTGATTTTTCATCCATATACTTTCATTGAGACGAGCCACTAGTGGTGGATAAAAATATGATTTTGGAAATAAAGTATGTCCTTTAAAAAATATAGGATTCTATTTGAGGCTTATAGATTTTAAAAATATTATATTAACCATAAATTATTGTATTATACATTGATATACAATCCATCCCCATAATTTTGTAATATTCAAACATTTTAATAAAAACCAGCTTTTCAACTAATGAACGGACATAAATTTTAGTAAGGTAATAGAAGTGTACATTGTTTTTGTAAATATTCCCATAATTAGTTTTAAAAGAAAAAATATTCATTAATTTATTAATGGTTGATTCAATATTATTTGGAAGCTTGTGAGATAAGAATGATTGTGTAGATGAAGAATGAAATAATGCAATATCTAACATTGAGTTCATGATCAATGTACCTATTATGACATTAGTTTTTACCTTTAATTATTCTATTTTGATAGCATAATCTTGGTCCTGATCCTTTGTATTCATCTGGGTGGATTAACTTGATGTTTGCATTATGGATTTAAATAATGGCCCATATCATTTCAATTAAAGTACTGAACATATCTAAATTAATTCATTCCCTTGAACTCATGAACACAATTTCCATTTTCACCACACATATACAAAACACCTATTCCATTTAAGAAATACATGTAGTGTTTATTCCCAAAATCAATCCATGATGGGAATTCAACCCATCCATTCTTCTGATTTTCCGGAAAAAATCATCATGATGTTAAACCACCCATTTATTCTCTTTCTTCCATTTTAATGTAAAATACATAGAGGACTACTTCTAAAAATTTATGGAAACTTCCAAAATATCCTCATAATAAAAAATTTATAACAATATCACCATGTGTGTGTAAGTATGGCTTACCGTCTCCACGCTATGGTGTAATTTTTTATTCAACTGTACATAATTTGGATGGGTATAATTATTAGTATAATGGATTTAAATAATTAATATATCATGATAATAATTTTTTATAATTAATTTACCATCCAAATCTATTATGTTTATCCATTTAGTTAATGATATCGTCGCTCGGGCATAGGTACGGCCTATCGTATCCACGATGTGATGTGATTCCTTCTACATGATCCTCATTAAACCACAATTTTATACTTTAATGGAATAAATATATATTATAGATAATATACTTATATGATCATGTAAAGTATATAACTATAAAAAATAAGTTGAACATGAACTTATCTGACAAAACATGCATATAAACATAAAGAAGTTAGTATTCTAATAACTGGTGAAAATGAAATGTTATAAACAAAAAAGAATATAATATGATTATATATGATATCATAAAAATGAATATGATTCATTAATAAGTCAATAAAATTATTTAAATCAGTATACATGAGGTTCAGATACATATGAATCATATCAGACATATGTTAAGGTATAATTTTAGGATCTCATTATTATTTGAGATTATTGAAACGTAAGAATTTACTGGGGAATATTTATCCTCTAAGTTCGTGTTTCCAAATTATGAAAAATTATTTATATTCTTTTATAAATTTTTAAAGTGAATTTTACCATATTCTGAATTTTTTTATATGTTATCAAAGAAATATTTCTTCATTATTCTATTTGAGGTACTTCTGGACCTTTTCTGCAAAAGTACGAGGAGAATGTTTTTTAGATTATATGGCATGATGTGATTTTTATGTCTTTACAACACCATATATCCTTGAATATTATTTTATAATATTTCAATTTTATTTTAAATTAAATTATTTTTTTAAAAATTGTGTGGCATTTTGAGAAAAAATAATTTTTAAGAAGAATGGATATTTTCATCAAGAATTAAGTTCACGTGTTTTATCAGACTTATTTTCCATCTAATATGACATGATGTTATGTTTCTATCCCAATTATTACATTGATTTGATTTTTTTATGAAGAAATTATTTTTATGAAATCCCTTTATTTTATATAGATTATATTTAAATGATGTTTAAAAATCTATTTTATTTAACGGGTTTTTCAATGATCAATGATTTATATTTTCTGGCCCATATAATAATGATTTCATTATCAAATTGGTGGGACATATATCTAACTCAAATTAATGGGGTAATGATTTATATCTATTGAGATAGAAATTACAGTAATGGAAATTAAATAGATTTCAATAATACTGGGTTGGAATGAAAAATAAAACAGGTTCAGTAATACATGGCTATAACGGAATGTAAACTCGGTTTAGTAATGGATTTTTTCCACTATTACGGTCTTTGCATCAATTTCATGGAAATTATGGAAATAATATTATGTGATTATTTTTTTTTCAACAATTCCATTTTTTTCAATTCTATTTTTACATGGTTCATGATTCCATTATGATTTATGCCTTATGAACTGCCAATATTTATTTCATGAATCTATATTTTGGTATATGTTAAATGTGGAATGTTTTTTAAAAAGTTATGTTCATGTTTTTATATTCTTATATTTATGTTTTGGGAAATATTTTCCATTCTTACTGTTACTGAGAATTTGAGCTCACCTATTTTCATGTTTTGTGTACCATAGGATTTGAAGAAGGGTATTAAGTAAGATGTGCCAAAAGGGGGTTAATGTTATGAAGGATAAATTAGGAGATGATGTAGATGTTTTATAAAAAATTTGTTTCTGTTTTCTAGTTCCAAAATGATCTAAACTATAATGGAATTTGGGTTTCTATTTGTGTAATGTATTATTTATTCCACAAGATTAATGAAATGTCCATTTAAATCAATCTTAGGTTGTTAGAATTGGTATTAGATAAATGTCTATTCAAATTTGGAAACTAGGATGCAAAAACATTAGTGAGATCCAGATAGATAATTCTATGGGTATGTCTAGGGATGTCCTAAGGATAAGTCAATTATAGGTTATAATACTATTTTTCCTTATAATTATGAATAAACTATGAATAATCCTTACCTAAGATATCATAGATTGAATATTATATGTAATTTACCTTACATTGGTGTTTTTAATCTCTGATATTTATTTCTCACACTTTTCCTTCCGATCTAAGTCAATAGACAGAACTGCATAGAACATAGTTAACCATTGAATGTTTTAGGTGTGAATATTTTAGGAATTATTAAGATAGACTTGCTATGTGGAAACATCAGGATGTGAATAATGATGATGATATGAGTATTGGTCATAATGCTGAGGATAAATAGATTATAAACTACATTTCAATGGTTTGTGATGTTATTATATTATTTTATACATTAAACCTATGAATCTTCATATTGATTAACCTTAATAAATTATTCATATTTTAGGAAGGATGAAGATAAATGATCCTGAGTATTGTTTTATGAATAATTTTGGAGGATTCAGGTGTATATATTTTAGAATTAAAATATTATGTTACATAAATCATGATATATATAAGTTTTTTTAGTATAACTTTATCAGTAATGATTTGAAAGGATATGATGAATTGTTATAAGGATCCAAAAATTGATTCAAGGGTAAGAGGATATACTTTGAGAACACATCATTAATGGAAAGAAAAATGCTTGATATGTCTCTTATGTTATGGTAATGATGTTTGGATAAAGATATGTTGGATTTGAATAATTAAATCAGATGATTCTTAATTCTTGAGAATTAATTATCGAGTTTTTGATGAAAGGGTTATGTTATTATGGATGAATTATAAAACTTTTTGGGACTTAAGGAATAATCCACTCAGTTTTTTAACATGGAATCATTCATTTTTTCAATAAGGATATTTGATAATTCAGGTTATTACCGTGACTCATGAGAATATATTGTGAAGGTGTTCTTATTTTTGGAATGTGTCCAACATGAGACACCTTATTTTATATTTGGAATAAATTTTAATATGAATTTTGATTATTTTTCTATATTTATGGATTTTCATCTTTTTGAAGGATTTTATGTTTATCGATTTTTTGGAAATGTTATGTTAATCATCATATGAATTTTGTTGGAATAAAATATTCTTTCCCCATATATGGAATTATGCATGTTTGATAACATCTGGTAACATTTTTTGAGACATATGTAACAACCAATCATTCTAATTATGGATCACATGATCTGCTAACAGTACAAGAATGAGAAATTAAACAATATTTCATTGAATTAGAGATGAAGAATAAATTGTTCATGGAATGACTGACGATGAGATTGTTCTAAAATAAAGTATGTATTTCATTCCATGTTCATCAAAATTAAGGAATGGATCTTTGAAACAAAACATTTTATCTTATTTGAATCTTATATGATGAATCTAATGGTCCCCTAAATCATCACAGATTTATGGTTTTCTGGTTGTTAACATTCTTCAAACCATGTTCTCTATCAATATCAATCAAATGATGTTTAAATTTTTCTTCTAAATCCTTTTTTTCACTTCTCACCTATGTTATCCTATGTGGAAACCCAATGATGATTTATTTTGGGTAACAGTTCGGTTACAAACCCTCCTTTTTAAAATTATGTTTTAGTATTCCTTTTGATGATGTGGGTTTCTATGAATGAAACATTCATGTAGTAAAATTCTTAAAACCATGAAGAATTTAAAGGGTGAAATTCATTTTAAGGTGGGTAGAATGTGACACCCATATATTTTATGAGATATATTCTTAATTTCTTTGATATATTGTGTTATATGAAACACCAGTATTGGCTTGCACTTTACGCAACACTATATTAGCTTGCAGTATATGAAACAAAAATATTGGATTATGTTACATAATATTTAAATTACTTTTGATAGAAGTAATTTCCTTAAATAAAGAATATAAGTGATAAATAAATATTATAACCTAGTGATTATAATGGCAGGAATGAATAGTACTAACGTTCTTCAAAAAAACTATTTAAATAAAAATATGCGAGTTTTTAAAATAATAAAATCAATCTTTTTGGATTTAATTAGAGAAATACATATGTAATATATTAACTTTAATTATTTAAATTTATCTTGTATGTTTTCTATATAGGATATAAGAATTACATCAATTTTTCAGATAAAAGAATTATTATTCAAAAAAATACACTTTTACCACATTTTGATGGAAAACTATTTTTAAATCTATTGTTTGAAAATTTTATATGTTCTATTAGACATAATAAACTTCTTCTTTTGTATAAGGACATAAAAATTTACCTTGGTACAAATTTTAATATTTTTCAATTGAAATTCAGTTGTTAATGAATAGTGAAAAATAATGCAATTTAATTCAAAACATCTATTTCATCTAATTAATTTATACAACTAGATTATATTTTTAACTGATTTTGAAGTGTAATTGGATTAATTTTTAATCATTTAATCTAGTTTTTTAATTGGAAGTAATTTTACAATTAAATTGGACATAAACACATGTCAATCTTTTGATAATTTTTCTTTCTTAATACCCACTTACAATTTTTTGCAATGAGAATTAATTTTAAATTAACTAGTGTATTTTTTGGGTTATAAATTTTGAAAAAACGATTCTATATTTCAATCAGTGATTCGAAATTATATTAATAGGTTAGTTTTTTTTTGATATTATGAATAGTAACCATGGTAAATTTTATTTACCACACTTAATCGTAAATCGGGTAAATTAGGGAAACCAACATCATGATAAAAATATGAAAATTACCATAACACCTTACAAAATATTATTGGATGAATTAAAGTGGACCAATATCACCTAAGGGATTAATTTTATTCATTTAGTGGACCTTTTCCTTGAAAGTGATGTAATTGTAATTAAAACAAAATATAGTGACAACTTGTCACTATCTTATCTCTTATAAGTATAATATTTTTCATGTATTGATAAACATGATGAAATAATGAACATAAAGTGTCTCCAGAAATATAATAAATTTATCTATATCATTTGATTTTATTTATAGTCTTTAGAGAATAAATAATTACTATTAATTATGACACAAAATTTATGTAGAAATTATTTTATTAATAGGAATATCAAATAAATGGTTTTAATGATATTAAAATTAATATAATCATGTATAATTAATATTTTCCATGAATTTTATAGGTGAATATAAATCATGTTAGGAGTGTATTATAGATTTTGGTTGGAATTTAAATTCATTTTTATTTTACATGAAGTAAAGTAAATGAATAGTGTCAAAATTGACACTATTCATTTTTTACAGAAATAACATATTATTAAATTAATTAAAAATCATAAAATTTGTAAAAATTAAAAAGATATAATTATAAGGTTTATCGTGTCATAAATTATCAAAATATGGAAAAATTGTAACAAATAAGTCAATATTTATATACATTTAATATTCTGAATATTATTACCACAATTAAAATTAAATAGATTAAATAATGATAAGTCAACATGATTATGATTAAAATTAAATCAAAATGTGTCTAAAATTTATTTTATGTGTATAATTATATCCATTATCATATTATCCTCTAAATAATCTACTTTTTATTCATTTATATTTATAATTTATATTATATTATGTTAATAGTTTTGGTATTTCCAATGGTTCCCCTCCCCTCTCATATAAAAGGGAACCTATCCTTCTCTTTTAATAATACCAATAAAGAGATTTTTTTGTCCAAAATCAACCCATTTACTCTCAAAAATTCCATAAATTAACCCTACAGGTCACACATTGGGTATAAATCCATCTTATGGAGACCTTTTGTGCAAATCAAAAAGAGAAACTTGAAAATAATTTAGTTGTTTTGTCGCTGCTTTCAGAATTATTTTCTTCTACTACTTCCTCTTCTTATATTGTTTCTGTAATAAAGTAATAAATACATAATTTTATACATGATGTGATTTTATTAAAATTATTATTCAACCATATACCTCCTTTTATCCATCCAACGAAAAACAATATTACTATACATTTGTACGTATGGCTTACCGCCTCCACAACCTGTTGTAATTTTTTATTCAAAAATACAGAATATTGATGTGTATAATGATTATTATTATGGATTTTATTAATTCAAATAAAAAGATAATTATTCTGTATAAATTATATATCATTCAATTCTTTAGTATTTAACCATTAAGTGAATGATATCATTGCTCGTGTGTACGTACGACCTACCATCTCTGTGATGGGTTGGGATTCATTCTACATGATCTTCATTAAACCACGATTATAAACATGATGGGAAGGAATAAATATGATATATATTTTACTAATATAATTTTTTAAATTATATACCCATAACCCAACTTGTAGAACATGAACTTATTTGACAAAACATGCATAAGAGCATAAAGAAGTTAATATCTGAATAACAAGTGACAATGAAATGTTACTAACAAACTGATGATAATATGATCATATATGATAACATAAAAATTACTATGATTCTGTAATTATTCAATAACATTATTTTAATCATTATACAATAGGTTTAGATACATACAAATCATATCAGACCTAAGGTAAGGAATAATTTCACAATCTTATTATTATTTGAGATTATTTATACATAAGAATATATTGTGGTATATTTATCATCCACATTCATGTTTCATAATTACGCATCTTTATTTCTATTAATAAAAAAATTAAAGCAAATTTTACCCTCTAGGGAATTTTTCTTAAATGTTATGAAAGGAATATTTTTCCGTTATTCAATTTGAGGTAATTTTTGACTTTTCCAGAAAAATTATGAGAAGAATGTTTTTTAGATTATACGACATTAAGGGATTTTTCTGTTTTTATAATTCCTTTTTTACATGAATCTCACTCTACAATATTTCAAGTTTATTTTCCACTAAATTCATTCTTTTAAAATTTCATTGCATTTTTGGAAAGGAAACAGTCTTTAAACAAGAAAAGATATTTTCCTCAAGAATTAAGTTCAACTATTTTATTAAAATTATTTTCCATCTAAGATGACATGTGGTTATGTTAAAATACATATTAACACTTTGGATTAATTGTGATTATGATAGAATTATTTTTATGAAATCTATTTATTTTATATGAATTATGTTGGAATTATGTTTAAGAAACCCAATTTCTTTTATGGGGTATGCTATGATGAATTATTTAGGTTTTAGTGGAAAATGTAAAAATAATTTCCCTATGAGGTTGTTGGAACCTATATCTCCCACCAATGAAGTAGGTAACGATTTATATCTCATGAGATATACATGACTCGAATGGAAGGTAAATCTTGTTCAGTAATACAGGGCCAGAATGGGAAATAAATCTAGTTCAGTAATACATTGCTTGAACAACATGCAAACCCAATTTAAGAATGGATATTATCCACTATGATGGTATTGGAAGCAATTCCTTGGCTACTATGGAATTCATATTATGTTCATATTTTTTATATAGAATTCCATGTATTATACCAATGCAATTTTTTAATGGTTCATTATAACACCCCAAAATTTCATTGTATGTTATCTCTTTAAATTAATTCAATAACTTGTGCTACACGCAACAACGAGTTCGAGAGCACCACGAAACACTAAACTAGCCATTCCAAAAGTGGTTATGAATAATATGGAATAGAATTTGAATTTTGACATTCATATTTAGTGTTTTTTAGATATAATACATGTTAAAATTCAATTTTTCATATATAAGAATTATTTTTCCAAAAATGCAATTATACCACCTATTTAATGGAAAATTATTTTTAAAACATATATTTGACACATTTATATACAAAAATTAATTAAATTAAATTATTATTTAGAATTCGGAGATAAAAATTTAGTTTGGAAAATTTTTTGGTACATTTTTGATAACTTTCATATTTTGAGGGATAGTGGAAAATACTAAATTTTAATTGAAAAATACTTTATTAGTTGAAGTAATTTATAGTTTTAAATTATGAATTTTAATTTTTTGGAGGTATATTTAGATTATATTATTATCGTTTAATACAATGTAGGTCATTATAAGTAATTTCCCATTTAAATTTGACATAAACACATGTCAATCTTTTGATAGTTTTTAATTTTTAAAAACCCGCTTTTTGGTATTGACCACATGAATTAATTTTAAATTAATTAATGCAACTTATATGTTTTGAATTTGGTAAAATTGAATTAATTTTTGAATTTGGATTATCAAAAATAGGTTAGGGTGAATGTTTGGTATTTTTATGAAAACATTCAATTGTAGATGAATAGTGATTAATACTTTGTAATTGTTTAAAACCGACTTTTTATTTAAATAATTATTTATTTTATTTAAATTTATTTTAATTCTATATATATATATATAATACCTATATATGTTCAATGTAATTCATTGGAGTCATTTTATAATAAAATTATATGTATAAATTTTTCTTGATGTTTTTACCGTCTTTTAGCCACCTTTTATGAACATTTGCACATTTTCATGAAACATAATTTTACCACTTCTTTTAGTTGAATTTAAAAAATATGAGGAAAACGGTTGATATCAATGAGTGAAATGTGGTTCAATTAGATGAAAATAATTTTTGGTGATTAGTAACTTTGGACTTTTATTTACCACGGTTAAAAGTATATAGGATAATTAAAGGTAAAAATGATATTATAATTACCCTAACACATTCCCTAATCCTATTGGATAAGTTTAATTAAACCAAAAACAACCTTATGATAAAATATGATTGTTAATGTCCACTTTGATTAGATTAGGACACTTATTATTACTTTATTTAAAGGAGAGTTAAATGTGTTAAATTAAATGTTTATTAGCTAAACCATTTTTAATATAGCGTTATACATAAGTTAAATTCGACTATAAATATTCATTAAAAAGTAAAAAAATTTCCAAAATAATGGTATTTTATTTATAAAATTTAGAGATTAATGAATTAAATTTATTTATGACACAATGATGATGCATTAATTACCTTCATAATGAAATATTAAAATTTTTAAAATATATATATTAAAATAAATATAATTTTTAAATTTTGATGGATTCAACAAATGTTCTAGGTCAATATGAAATGTTAGGTTTGATTAGATAATTTTTTTCCGAAGTGATAAGGTTGTTATGAATTTCACAAAAACAAAATACCAAATAGTGTCAAAATTGACACAAATCAGTTTTTATAAGAAATACTATATTATTGGTTGATATAATATTCCTAACAATCTAAGTATCATCCAAAGAGCATACATAATGTGATATATCTCATTAATTAACCAATTTAGGTTCTCTTGAATTTTTTGAATAAGATTATCAACCATATAGTGTATGAATAAAAGAAGACAAGTTAAAGGATAAACTATTTAACAAATAGCTAAATCTAAATGATAAGGTTAATATGGAGCCCTAAAAGTGTCTAAAAACTATTGTATAAGTGTTTTTAGATTATTAACCACCTTATATTAGGAATAAATTAATTTGTATCCATTAAAATCATAAATGGTTTTATAATAATATAATATTTCATACTTTTCCTAAGGTGCCTCTCACCACTCATATAAAAGCGCACTTCCCCTTCTCTCAAAATCACAACTCCATAGACATTTGGCTCGGCCAACCCAAACCATAATATACTACCAACATCCATCACATCAACCTAGAGTACATAATTTTATCAGAAATCCAACCTATGGATCCCTTTCAATCAACTCCAAAGGAAACACCCAATGAAGAGGTAATATTTTCACCACAATCTTTCATGTTATTTTCTTCTTCCACATATTCTTTCTTTGTTTTTTCCATACCAAAATAATAAATATAGTGCCAAATAAATACGGTGATGTTATTATAGATATGTTACAACCATATTCATTATTATAACCATCCTATAAATGACAAAGTCACCATACATGTGTACGTACAGTTTACCGTCTCCACA
Organism: Viscum album; assembly: GCA_963277665.1. Taxonomy (NCBI): domain Eukaryota; kingdom Viridiplantae; phylum Streptophyta; class Magnoliopsida; order Santalales; family Viscaceae; genus Viscum; species Viscum album. The sequence continues at coordinate 327,267,044 of OY728152.1, read as the reverse complement.
TCTTGGTGTAGTTTCTATTCAAACACTTTATTATTTGGAATGATATTATAATGACTATAAATGTTGTAAATAATAATTATAATATGTTACGTATTATGTATGTATGATATACCGTCCAATTATATAATATTTAACCATCAAAATAATGATATTGTTGCTTGTGCGTACGTATGGCTTTCTGTCATTAGGACGCGATGAGATTTCATTCCCCATATTAACCATCCCAGAGTAATTTTCATTTTATGATTAAAAATAGTTTTTAATGACTTTATAACATTCTGGATAAGAATAAGATATATCCTATCCATAACAAACATGACTGGCGTAACCAAGCATAGAAAGGAAAAATAATAAGTTAACACCTGAAACGATGATACTACTGAAATATCCTTAACAAATCAATATTAGAAGATCATATATGATATCATATTAATGTAAAGGGTTATTTTATAATTTAATAAAAATGATTAAACCATTATACAAGAGGTTAAACTACCCTCGACCGAGAAAAAGTACAAGGTAATTGTTAATATCTCAAACTCATTATTATTCGAGATTGTTTATGGGTAAGTTTTTACTACACATATTTATTATCCAAGTCCATATTTCATAAAAGAGTTTTCAAAGGGATTAATTTGAAAGGAATATTTTATTAAGACATCATTTTAAATGTTTTACTGATATATTATTCTAATTCTTTCACATTAATGTCCATGTTTTCATAATGGTTTTACGGATTTTTATTATATGGGCATGAATGTTTTAATATGTTAATTCCTTTAAAAAGTTTCAATGTTGTATGGGATGATTTGAATAAAAAATATCATTTAAATTATTTCCATTATAAATTTTGTGACTATTAAATGATTTAATGAAAAATTTGTATTTCTCTCAAAGATTTTTACTGATCATTTTCAACAATTTCAACATCCATTGTGGAATATTATTCTTGATCGAGGTTGATTTCTTATAATAAAATATTCATTATTGTATTGAATAAGTTGTGATTTTTTTTACTATGGATGTGATATTTTCATACCATTAATGGTTTATAGTTAACGTATTAACATTTTGTATACTATTTTTAATATTAATGTTTATGTTATGTTTTATCCTTTCCTTATGAGGAATGAATTGGAATTAATAAGTGATGGGTGGAGCTCTCAATAACGCCTCGATGAATTGATAGGTCTAATGAGAAAAACTAGTGTCTTGGCACAAGGCCTTGGAAAAATCTTATTTGTAGTCTTGTCAGAAGGCCTTGACTATGTTCTTATGAAGCCTGGTATTATGCATTCCATCGTTATGAAATTGTTTATTTGATATTTCATGTGATTATTCAACTATTAGAATATCAATGTAAATAAGTAAATGGAATTATTTGATTTATATTGGCCATATTTTGCATATGATTATGCTTCAAAGGCTTATGTTTTAGTCGTATACATTACCTTAAATGTTTATGCTTATTTATGAATGTTTCTTCTATATTGTCATCCTTACTGAGCATCTGAGCTCACCCTTTTTGTGTCTTATTATTTCCCATATGCAAAGAAGTATATTATGACTGACTTGAAGTGATAGTCTAAGGGATATAAATGTGGTCAATGGAGACAATGTTGATGTCATTTGTAATTTTATAAAGTAATGTAAAACTTTTGAATTTATCTAGTATTTCCAAGGATACTAAAATGATCAGTATGTTGGGAGTTGGTCCCTATGGATCATGCCATTGTTATGTAATATTGCACTGACTCTGGGTAATTGGGGTCGGTAAGTTATAGTTGGTATCAGCAATTGTTTTACAAACCATGGAAAATAGATTTTGATAAAATCTGATTAGAACAAATTACCCTAAGATAAACATAGAGGATTAGTATAGAAGAACTTCCTTGAATTTTTGTAATGTGGTGATTTTGTGTATTTTCCAGGATATACATCCATGTTTGCATACGAACAGCTAGTGGCGGCTTAAGAACAGATGTACCAAGGAGTGAAAAAACTGATAGGGAGTTTTGGGCTTGACCCGGTGTATACTAGTACATGACAATGATCATTTATTCACTTTTGGTTATGGCACTCCTAGGGGATACACTTTGGATAATTGATATTTTCATTACAAGCCATTTTGAAGGATTTAGGAGTAAATACTTCCTCACAGAAAACATTTGATTATTATAGATTATATACATAATCATTTAAATTTACGTTAGGTATTTTACATGATTAGAATTATGTATTGTGATTCATAATATAACCTAGTTCGTGTCATTGTATAGAAATGGTTACTAGTAGTAGGAATGAGAACTCCAACAATATGCCTGATCAAACAATAAGAAGGAATATATCATTCATTTTATTAAGCCATCATTTGGAATGGAAATAGTCTCCCCCACATTCACATCATATGAAGAAAATAGTATCATGTGTTTATAAGATAAGTAAATAATTCTTTGAGTCCAATGGCATTGAAGGGAACAATGAGAAGAAAAGGATGGAAGAGAGAACGATGGATAAAGAGTAGAGGGGAAAATGGATTTTCCCATATGTGATAATGGTAAAAATAATCACCATTATAAATTTTTGAAGGGAATGAGAATTTTATATAAGCGTGGTGAAAATTAACACCAAGTATGTAATTCCAAGGGTATGAAAAAGGTGTCCAAGGTACAATTCTTCATCTGTAAGGAGTTGGGATAGTATGCGAATCAATTACCAAATTATCAAAGTATGCCTGAAAATATGCTACTGGATAATAATATTGTCATGATACTATCATATATGAAGTGTAATGGCAAGTTTTCTTTTGTTGTTATTAAATAATTATTTAATTTTAGTGTTGAATATATTATTTTTATGTTATATGAATTATGGAAATAAATAAGGATTGTACAATAATACTATTTCATTGGGGATTTGAGATTATATGGTTCTATGAAAAGATTCCCAATATGAAGTTGAACTTTTTTGGAAAATACATGGTTTAAGGAAAGATAACCCTTAATATGGTTATGATACTGAGGTAGTGATTTTGTAATAAGATATGATTGATTTGGATAAATTATATTCGATATTATTAAAGACATTGAAATTAATTAATTGATTGTTTATTCCATTTTTGCAGGAGTACACAACATTTTTGGATAAAAGAATTATATCCATTATTATATAATTAATTAGTGAGAATGAATGTTATAAATAAGGTTTTATGGTAGTTCATGGTGCTACCTTGTTTTAAAATAATAATTGATGAAGGTATTCACATGTTATTACATGGAAAAAGGATCTTAATTATGTTTAACATCCTTATAAATTTGGGATTCTGAGTTTGGACAAAATTATTTTGAATAAGTCTAATGTTTGGAATGGATTATGTTAAACAATTGATACAATTTTTCATGGTTAAAAAACTACTTAATATTATTTTTTGGATATTTATAAAAAGGACAACACAGAGGTCGGGTGACAACTCATCGCATCTGGCAAGTCCACAAGATGTAAACCCTCAACTGAAGGGCGATGAGGGTGCATCACCTACCACTGGCCTAATCGATGTCTGGGTTTGTGTAATTTAGTTATTTTAATATTCTGAAAAATTAATTATAAATTAAATATTTTTAGAACCCTATATGATTACGATAAATAAAATATTTTTTAATTGTATTATCTTTTAGAGTGAAATATTAGTTTGTGTTAAAAATTTATTGAATGATGAAACTCTACATTTCATGTATATTTTTCCGCTCTTATTATAGGAATAGATTAATTATTAAACATTAGGGAAGGGTTCGTAAAACCAATAATGTGTTATCATAATACATTATGTTATATTGAACGGATGATATTTTAAATCATCATAGATTGATGGCTTTGAGGCTTTCAATTATACACATGTTTGTGATTGATGACCTAAACCACTCCATATAAATATTTTTTTTCCTAAAATTATATGTCCCTAATTTCCACCAATGTTCTCCTAATATAGATCATAATTTGGTGGTGAATTTTTCATTCCCCTTTCCCCTCTTAATAAGACTAAATTTTATTAAACCAATTTACAATGTGGGTTTTCCATGATGGTATTTTTCTATTTTTAACCTTTTATTTTAGAGAATACTTTAAAATTGAGAGGACACAGTTTATTGAAGGAAGGGATAATGTGACACCCCATGATTTCATAGTATGTTATCTCTTCAAAATAATTTAATAACATGTGCTACAAGCATCAACGAGTTCAAGCGCACCATGACATACCAAAATAGCTATTCAAAAAGTGGTTAATAATTGTATTAACTGCATTGTGAATTTTAACATTCATATTTTTTTGTTTCTTAGACATAATATATGGACAAATTAAATTTTTTCAGAAAAAAGATGAATTTTAAAAAAAATGCAATTATACAGCCTGTTTAATGGAGAATCTATTTTAAAACAAATATTTGACTCTTTTATATACTCAATTTAATGAAATTAATTTTTTTTATAATTGGGACATAAAATATAGATTGGATAAATTTTTGGTACTTTTCTAATAACTTTTATATTTTAATGAATAGTGAAAAGTACTAAATTTTAATTGAAAATCAATTTTTTAATAGAAATAATTTATACTATTAAGTAATATATTTGAATGGTTTGGAAGTATAATTTGATTATATTTTTATCACTTAATATTATGTATGTCATTATAATAAATTTCACATTTAAATTTGATATAAACACATGTCAATCTTTTGATAGTTTTTATTTTTAAAAAACCTTCTTTTTGGTTTGGACAATAGGAATTAATTTTATATTAATTAAAGAAAATTATATGTTTTGAATTTGGTAAAAAAAATATATTATTTAATTTGGATTATCAAAGATATATTAGGGTGAATTTTTGGTATTTTTCTAAAAACATTCAATTTTTGGTGCATAGTGAAAAACAACGCATTATTGTTTAAAACTGACGTTTTCTTTAAAATAATATTTATCTTATTTAAATTTATTTTAAGTAAATATATATATAATACCTATATAAGTTCAATGTAATTCATTGTAGTCATTTGAAAATAAAATTAGATGTATGTGTTTTTATTGATGTTGTCACTCTATTTTACCCACCTTCTTGGAGCATTTGTAAATTTGCATAAAACTTAATTTTTCCGCTACTTTGAGTTTATTTTCAAAAATTTGAGAGAAGAGGTTGACATCTGTAAAAAAAATGTGGTTCAATAAGATGAATTTTTTTTCGTGAATAGTTACTTTTGACTTTTATTTACCATGGTTAAAAGTAAATAGGGTAATTTAAGGTAAAAATGATATTATAGTTACCCTAAAACATTTACAAATTCTATTGGATAATTTTAATTACTTCATAAACAATCATAGGTATAAAATATGATCCTTTAGATCCACATGGATTATATTAGGACCTTTTTAATAATTTTATTTAACGAAGAGTTAAATTTTTTAAATTCAATGATTATTAACTACACAATTTTTAATATGGGGTTATACAAAAGGTAAATTACACTATAAATATTCGTTATAAATATAAAACTATTTCCTACATAATGGTATTTTATTTATAATTATTATAGATTAAATAATTAAAATTATTTATGACACAAAGATGATGCAGTAATTACCTTCTTAATGAAATACAAAAATATTATATATTATAAATATTAAAATATATATAATTTAAGAGTTTTGATTCTATAAAAGAATTTTCTAGGTTAATATGACTTGTTAGGGTTGATTATTTTAATTTTTTTTATGTGATAATATTTTTATGACTTTCACAAAAACAAAATACCAAATAGGGTCAAAATTGACCTAAATTAGTTTTTATAACAAATACTATATTATTGGTTGATATAACATTCCTAACAATACAAGGATCGGACAAAGGTCTTACATAATGTTATATATCTCATTTATGAAACACTTTAGGATCTCTATAATGTTTGGAGTGTGTTTATCAACCACATAGTGTAAGAATATAGGAATACAAGTTAAAAGTTAAACTATTTAACTAATAGTTAAATCGAAAATATAAGGTTAATATGGTGACCTAATCAAGTCTATAACATAATGGTTAAGATTATTTAGACACATACCCACCTTATATTCTAAATTAAATAATTTGGATCCATTATAAAAGGAAAATGGTTTTATACTGAAATAATATTTCAAACGTTTCCTAAGGTTCTCTCACACCTCTTGTAAAAGGGAACATCACCTTCTCTCAAAATCACTCCTCCAATGACATTTGGATCGGCAAAACCATACCCAAATATCATCCCAACGTCCCTAAAATAAACATAGCGTGCTTACTTTGATCAGAATGTCATCCTAAGGAGCACCTTCAATCAACTCAAAAGGAAACACCCGGAGAAGAGGTAATAATTTCACCACCATCTTTCAATTTCTATTCTTCTTCCACTACTTCATTTATTGTTGTTTCCATAAAAAAAAATCTAGTACCAAATACATATATTGATGTTATTATAAATATTTTAATACCATTTTCAATATTCTATCCATCTTATAAATGACAAAGTCACTATAAGTTTGTACGTACAATTTACCATCTCCACGTCGTGTTGTAGTTTGTTATTCAAATACTTAATTATTTTGATGGGTATAATAATGAGTATAATTTATGTAAATAATAAATATAACCTGTTAATTATTCATTATATAAGATATATAATCCAATTATATATGATTTCACCATCAAAATAATGATATTGTCGCTCGTGCTTATGTACGGATTTCCATCTCCACAACGTGATAAGATGTCATTCTCCATTGTAACCATTCAACAATAATTTTCATTTTATGGTTAAAAATAATGTTCAAAGACTTGATATAATTCTGGATATTAATACGATACATTCTATCCATAAAAAACATGACTTGCGTAACGCAGCATATAATGTAAAACGAATCACTTAACACCCAAAACGATGATACTACTAAAATATCATTAACAAAGTAACATTAGATGATCTTATATGATATCACATTAATTTATACGGTTCTTGAATAATTTAATAAAAATGATTTCACCAATATACATGAGGATATCCTACCCACGTCCAAGGAAAAGTACAAGGTAAGGGATAATTTCTCAATCTCATTATTATTCGAGATTGTTTATGGGTATGTTTTTTCGGGGACATATATATTATCCATGTCCATGTTTCATAAAATAGTTTTCAAAGAGATTATTTTTATGTGACTATTTTATTAAAACATAATTTTAATTGTTTTAATGATTTATTCTTCTAAACCTTTCTCATTAATTTCAATGTGTTGAAAATGATTTTAATGTTTTATTTATATGGACATGAATGTTTTAAAATATTTATTCCTTTCAAAAGTTTAAAGTTATAATGGGTATCATTGATTCAAAACTATCGTTTAAATAACATACTTTTTAAATTGTGTGACATTTGGATGATTTCATGAAAATGTGATATTTCTCTAAAAAAAAATTACTGATCATTTTCAACTTTTTCAATATCCTTTACATGATATTATTATTCATTGATGTTGATTTATCATAATAAAAGCTTCCATATTGTATTTAATTAGTTGTGATTTGTTTTACAATGGATGTGATATTTTCATACCATTCATGGTTTATGGTTAACGTATTAACATTTAATATTCTATTTTTATTATGAATGATTATGTTATTTTTTATCCTTTTCATGTGAGGAATGCATTGGATTTAGTAAGTGACGGGTGGAGCCCGGAATAGCGCGTCGATGAATCGGTAGGTTTAATGGACAAACTAGTGTCTTGGAATAAGGCCTTGAAAAAATATTATTTTTAGTCTTGGAACAAGGCCTTGACTATATGGTTATGAAGTCTGTAATTATGCATTCTATCATTATGAAATTGGCTATTTGATGTTGCATGTGACTATTCGACTACTAGAATATCCATGTGAATAAGTAAATGGAATTATTTTATTTATATTTTCCATACAATACAAAAGATTATGTTTAAAAGTCTTATTTTTTAGTCATATATGTTGCCTTAAATGATTAATGCTTATTAATGAATGTTTCCACTATATTGTTATCTTTACTGAGCATTTGATCTCACCCCTTTATATGTTTTATTTTTTCTAGGATGCGAAGAAGTAATATTATGACTGACTTGTAGGGATAGTCTAAGGGATATGAATGTGGTCAATGGAGACAATTTTTATTCTGTTTCTCATTTTATAATGTAATGTAAATCTTATGAATTTATGTAGGACATCCAAGGCTACTAAACTAATCAGTCTTTTGGGATTTGATCCCTTGTGATCATGCCAGTGTTATTTAATAATGCACCGACTCTTGGTAACTGGGGTGAGGGCGTTACGTCATGATTCCATTATGATTTATTCCTTATCAACTACACAGATTTATTTCATGAAGTAAGAATTTGGTATGTGTTAAATGTTGTCTATTTTTTTTTGAAAAGTTATGTTCACTCTTTTACTTTATTTTATTTTTATTTTGTAAGATATTTTCCATGATTACCCATTCTGAGTATTTCAGATCACCCCTTTTTAGGTTTCTTTTTCCCTACTATTTGAAGAAGTGTATTAAGTAAGATGTGTCAAAACTGGGTTATAGTTATTTAGGATAAAGTATGAGATTATGAAGATGTTTTTATGAACTAGGTGTTTATGTTTTCTTGTTACGAAAGGAAATAAACTAATACATTCTTTGATCATGTATTTATATCATCTGTTATGTATTCTTAAATATTAATGTAATGCCTATGTAAATCGAGAAAGGGTTGTTAGGGTCAAGATGACAAAAATTATTACAGATTAATAAGTACGTGTCATCAAAATTTACTAGTTATTCATGTGGACATATTAAATTGGTTGAATGGATAGTCATTTTTTCTACTAATAATGCTTATTTAATATTCATGTGGATGTGTGTGTGATATAAATTTATTTTATTTTTTATGATACTTCAATGATGGGTATACACAAATCAAGGAATCCAACCACCTAAATTACTCTTCTCAATGTGTATCCAAAAATTCAGTTCATGCATGGAAGTTGATTGGTTTCCTTAGTTAAAATTCCATTACCCAATTGACTAGTATATAATATATATATTTTTATTTTTAGAATAATTAATAAATGTGATACGATTGTGGATATATTTTGTAAGGGGTACCAGTATATGGTTTGATTATTATATTGTAGATTTTATATGATGATAGTTGTTGGGAAATACATGGAACTAACTAGGGGTTCTATGTTTATAAGGTCCCTTATATATATTTTTTAATTTTTTTATACTATATATATTCTATTACATGAGAATTAATTCTTACGGTGATCATCAGAATTAAAAAAAAAATATCAATATATGTATGAATGAGGGTGCATATATTTTACTAATCCATGAACAATGATTCTTAATAATTATATATAGACATTATAAATTTAATGATATTTTTTTATTATCTAATGAGACTTCAGGATAAGATAATTCTATAGTTGGGATTTGGCCTAGTTTACCGCTTGGTTATTTTCATTAGGGAGGATGTGATTATGTATTTAGTTTTTAAGTCATTGATTTTTATGAATTCACAATATATAATTGTTTATTATTATTTAAGGGTTTAAATATTCAACATAGAGTTTCTCTCAACCCTTCTTTTATATACAATTTTTTAGGGTTGTGTTTTTAGATTTTCATAGTGGTGAGAATCGATAATTCGGGTGGATAAATAAATCTTTTTATTTGGGTATTGTTTTGTAAACTAATATGGTATAAAGGTTGTCTAATTCTTTAAAAATGGTATGGATTCAACATTATTTATTGAAACTACAGATCCATTATAATTTTACTGTGTTCTATGGAATCCACAAAGATAATTTTATTGTGATACGAGTGCATTGTGAAACCATTATTGTTTGTTGTTTTTTTATTTTATCTCTTATATAGTATCATGTTGTGTTATATAGATGTTAATTAAGGGTTTATAAGGAACAAATAACACATATTAAATTCATTAAAATAAAATGGAAAACATAATTCCAAGATCACCATGCAATTAAAAACAGAAATCATGTTTATAAAAAGTGGATAACATGTACCATTCACCAATGATGGTCAAAAAAAATTCAATGAAATGATTTATTAATATTTCTTAGAAGAAACCATTATGATCCATCCTCTACAATGTCTCTAGGGGATAATATACTTCCTCTTTTTATATAATGGATATGAAGGAAGATAACTTCATGAGATTCCAAAGGAGGCAAAGATAAGCTATATCGTACACCATCACAATTGAATTAGTCTCCATATAAAACCATCAGGGATGCTCCATGGGGATACATCCATTTGATCATATGTTAAAGAACATATGTGTATTGTATCAGTTGTTTATATATAAAAATCCATGTTTGATTCTCCCATGTATTTAAAATTATGAAATGCTAATAATAACGAGAGTTATTTTTATAAGATTCTCAAATTCTAAAACATTCAGATGCCACATCAACCAATGTTATGATTGATCCATGTAATAGACCCTATTATCATCATATCATATGGTATGATATGGATATGTTAATAGAGCTATATCTCATATCTCCCCCTATGATACTTATAAATCCAATAATATTGTAAGCCTTTGGTTTATATATTTTTTACCATTTAAATTATCTATTTTTCAGAATGTGATATAGATTATTTATATGTAATATATATTCACTATTTTATGGAATATCTCATTAAGTTTATAAATTTCATATAAGACACATATTCCTCAAGTAATTTAACATTATATTGTATCTTATATAACAACTTGTGAAATAATATCCATACTTCTTTTCAAAATCTTCGAAAATACTTTTTTAAATCTATAATCAACTTCACCCAATATGACATCATATGAAATACCTTGTGAGTATCTATCTAAAATCCCCTTTGGTTAAACATTGAACACTATTTTAGAATCAATAATAGTTTTTTAAAACACAATACCCATTCCGTGAACCAAAATTTGTGGCCCCATAGGACTTTGTAGTGTAAAAAATAAACATGAATTAAAAAATTCATAATTGTTAGAAAATAGAAGTCCCTATATATGCATCAATTATATTAATGATACCATGGTATTTGATATTATTTTAATCAAAAAAAGATATATATATATATATATATGTTTCTATTAGTTAGATCATATATAAGTATGTATACTCATATAAACTCTTTTTATAAAATATAAAGTGACCAAAAGACATAGTTATTTTCAATCCCATATAGCCTTCTCTTGTGTTCTCAATTATAAAAGTTTAGACTAACTAGATTGATGAATATATCACATGTCATTCATATAAGTGGATGAGCACATCACATTCCCCTTACCTGATAATCACATAACATGAATCATATCAAGCGATATCCATTAACTAGATCTTTCCATTTAAACTGATGTCCTAGATGGAATATTCTTCACATGAGGGGAAATTTGTTTCTTGTTTAATCCCCATATGATGACATAATAAAAAACATATCATATTAACCAATGATTTACAAACCCATGAGGATTTAATTGTAAATGAATCATGGATTAAATGATTTCATGTTAGGTATCATTCCGACCTCAGTTATGAAGAATAAATATAAAAAATTAAACCTTAGTATACAAAACACATAGTATATGAAACTCTATGTAGTATAATATGGGGTCATAATATGGAATAAACCCCTTTTGAAACTCAGGAGCAAATTTATTTTCTACTTATGAAATTCTACTCATTAGAACCATAAAACATTATCACAAAAACAACAGTCCATGATGAACATCGATTAAGATTAACTCAATGTCATACATTTAGATGTCAATTGTCATTTAACATAATTTAATATATATAAACAACAAGAAAGATTGTTATAGAATATGATAAATTTATATAACATGACACATTTTATATTTTAAAAATTTATTAAAATCATTTATGAAACCATATATATGGACCCATATTATAGTATCACCTAATATAAAACAATTGATATACCTTATGTTTTCTACATGTTTATGGTTTTTTAATATAATTAAATTTTTAGGTATTAATATCCACATATCTATGTATACTTCTCATAAAACCCTATTTATAATGATTTTTATTGGGTAATTACGTTGAACAAATCTATTTTGAGTAATGGTATGAATTAAGAATCATATTCCAAAATTACACCTCATTGAACACAGTTTTCATATTCCTTTACATAAAAATATCAAATGTTATAATGTTTATATTTTCTATCTTATACTTATAACACTTTCTTGGTTCATCATAAGCCTCATCATTCATGGAAATATTTTTTCATTTATTACTTGATTCAATTTTGATGATAAAACTCAAATATTTAAATTATTTCTTTACTAACACATCCTAATCTGTTTATGGATATAAATTGATATTCAACACAAGACAATAATTAGACCTAACTATTTAAATTTCTATTTATCATCATGAACATAACTATTTTAGGAAATTAAATAAATTTCACATTTAATTCTGGATAGAATTATATTTTATTTTTCATTATTTTAACTTCTATAATTTTAAATATACTCACTCTAATCTCATAGAAAATATATTTTATTTATAATAACATAATATAATTGAAAAAATATAGGGTATTCAATGTGTTTGAATGAATTATCATGAATATTAGATTATATTCATTATAATATTCCACCAAAGGATGTATGAACTCTTTCCCATAAAAAATATCTTGATTAAACTAAGTTATACATGATGAAAATCATTTAATTATTATATTCATGTAAATCCATGTTATATAATCCAATGAATCCTAAAACATGTGTATTAAAACCATCATATCATGTACTTAATAAATAAAATTTACTAAAAAACTAACTTATTTTATCAAATAAATAGACTGAGATATCTATAAAAAATTATACAGATCCATTTCATCTTCAAATAATCTTTTACATTCAAATCTATGATGTATCAAAAAATTTCTTCATCACTTGAAGAAAAAAACATGTTTCTTTAATCATTCCCTTTTTTGGGATCTTATATATTCAACACACTTTTAAAATATACATTTTGAATCAACTATCCTCCAAAATCAATGAAATTATTTTTATAACATTGTTACTTGATATGGAGTCTCCATGGATTCTCACAAACCCCTTCTGACATCGTGGATAATTCCACCCTATAGAAACATCTTCTTTTATTTCTAACATCATCATTAGGTTTCAATGATCATGATTGGATATTCTCATAAATAGTATTGGATTTTCCAACTATCTTTTCTTCTTCTTTTGAACATTCTCCAACATTACTATCACCATAGTTCCATACCCAATTCATCACATGATCAATTTAAAAATAATCAAAAATTTGAGATAATAAATAAAAATTTTACCGAACTCATTCATATATTCATAATATTTCCAATGATAATTATATAATGAATTCTGTTGATATAAGAAGACATAAAGGAGGCCTATTATATCATTACCAAATTAACAAGCTCCATCATAATGAATATATTACAAGATTATAATATTCTTTTTTTAACATCAATTTCTCATCTTTGAAACCTTATATAAAACTATAGATGGTTCTTATAATATTCGATTCCCACATAATGAACCAAATTCACTATTTGGTTATTTGAGATGAAGTTACTCTAAAACATATAATTTTTTTCTTACTTAAGAATAGTTTTTAATATTTTTTACTAATTAACGAAGTTACTAACATTAATATTATACTTTATCAAGGATTGATATCAATGAAATGGTCAAGGATTTTGATGCCATTTATCTACAATAGAAACATTTATCATATGAGAGTCATGTTTTAAATTAATTTAATATGGACACTAACAAAATTTCCTCACACTAAAATGATGGAACCTTTTTGGAGTTACAAAATAGCTATATGTGGGAGAAGATCTATATTTCACTATGTAATGTGTTTACTTTATCATTTATCTAATAAATTATCTATTTATATTGGTCATCATACCAATCATATCATATATAACTCATGGATGGTTGAGTGCGACACTCCTTTCCCTTCACATTATATGAATAAATTAAATAATATTCATATGGAATCTTTCATAAGTGTATACTAGTTTGGTATAACCCAAATAAAACACAATAAATTAGACACCTAACTCTTAGGGTTACCTCATTACATGATTTAACTACTTAAAATTATCCATTATCACATGAATTTAGAATGATCCTACCATGTTTAATAGTTGGGGTCCCCATAAATTTCTTCTTTAGAAGGAATCATATAGTTAATATTTAAAACGGTGTTTAATCTCACCAAATTGTAACACATTTTCTCATAATGTATGAATTCTTCTAATGATTATTTATTTTGAATACAAATTATATACAAAAAAATAGTATTATTAAACCATATTGATGTGTAAGTAACTATAATACTACTCAAAGAAATAGATTTAATGTAGAATAAGAAAAAATCAATTATCATACATAATATGTAACACTTTAAATGAATGGATGATATTATATAAATATATTCTGACACTTGGAATTAAAAAAAATATCCATCATTATATAAAAAATTTATATCAATGAAATTCTCTTTGAATAATACTAAATTAATAATCAATTAATAAAGTTAGACATTTGATAAACATTTAAAAATGATTAATAAATAAAAAAATTCTACCAATTTTTAAATTTAACCATCCTTTATAGATATTATATAATAAATGAAATATAAATTGTATATATTTATTTCTATTATAAATTCCTATGTAATAATATTAATATGAGACTTTCATTAAATATATGATATCAGATATATAAACATTATTTATTTGATTTATTCATATATTATGTAAATATTCATAATATTAGATATTTAATATTATTAAAACCTTGATAATATCAATTATAAAAACTCCTTTCGATATGGATTACCTAATTTCTCAAATAATTAATTTAAATAAAAATGGTTCAAATTAATTATTATGAATAATTAATAATATAATATAAAATGATTTATATTTATCCTTATTCTATAAAATAGAAACACTTTATAAATTAGATATATAGTTTCCATAAGAAAATTTATATCTATATTTTTATTCATTCCATATAATCTCAAAAGGTTATATAATATTAAAACTTAATATCATGGAATATTTATTTATTAAATGTTTTATAATAATTGAATAATCAATCATAAAAATTTAATCATTATCTAATTTATAAATAATTTATAAATTAAATAAATATTCGAAAATAGATTTTTATATAATTTATAAACATTTTCTAAATTATATAATAAAATTCATAATTGAAATTTCAAAAAATTAAAATTTTTCTTTATATCGTGTTTAACATTAAGGTTTGTATCATCCTACACAACTTAGTTGAAAAAAAACTGAGCCTTGCAAAAGGATTTTCTTGTCCTATAATTTATAATCATCTATTATCAATCATATTTTATAATATTTTTACATTATAAGATGTGGCATGACTATCACGGATAAGAATATGTTCGACATCACCTAAGTGTTATGAGGCTCCATTCAAGGGAGTAAAACGAACATATCATACCTTATAAAGGCCATATTTTATGATATTGTATATCAAAAATTGAAGGATGTACACTATATAATTTATAGTGATATCCAATATCGTATAGTGTGACTATAGTATAGATTCTGATATATTTTATCATAAACCAAAAAAAAGTGAAAATTCCCAATAATTTTTAACAATATCTTATATCATAATGTCAGCCAAAGAACAAATATTATTACATTTTTTCCAATATACATTATTATATAAATATAATGTATAGGTTTTATCATTTTCAAAAATATTTTTAGAATTTGGGATCATGTTATAGATATAATACCACTGATGGGTTTCTATGGATTGAATTGCACATAATCATAAACACAAAAGACAATATAACCCTCAATTTCCAGATCACTATAATATTAAAAACCTAAACCCTTTATAAAAAAATGAATAACAACTAACTTTCAATTTAGATGGTCTCTACTGTAGTTCGGTATTATATGATTAATAAATAGCCCTTATGAAACCATAGGGTTCCTCCCTCCAATGTGTATCTAGATGCTGATAAGAATCAACTAATTCATGGGTGGGATTCTATATAACTCCCACATTACACTACTTCCTCCTAGTGGTAATGTGAGAATGAGGAAGAGAGATTTTAGTGTTTTAGAGGGAGGTTTGGAAAAGATCAGATGAAAAACATTTTCATGGAATTATACAACTTATATAACAATGGAGGATGAACCCTGAGTATCCATTAATTTAATCATATATTAAATTACATTTGAGTAATATATCAGTTGTCTGTATATATAAATGATTCATTGAAATTCCTATACATTTCATCATATAATCCCCCAATAATAATTATAGTTGCTTATGGAAGATTCCTAAATGTTAAAAAATTTGTATTCTTTTTCAACCATACATTAAAATTGATCAATGTCATAACCTATGATATCATCATATTGTATAGTGAGACAAGGCTATGGAAAAGGAGAGATATCTTATATCTCAACATATGACATTCCAAAACAAAAGAATATAAATTTAATTTGGATTATATATATTATTCTATATGATAAATATGTATTATACAATACAATAATAATATTTTATATATTATATCTATTCAAAGATTTACAGAATATCTCCTTCAGCTATTACCTCCCATTAATATAATTCATACCATTTGATATGGTCATTAAACCATGGACTATCAGAATTGGGCTACTAGTATCTCACATCATTTCATCAAATACCCAATCAGGGTCTAGTTGAATGAGGTCTAACCCCACCACATTTACCTTTAAAAGGGTACACATGATATGTAAATCACAATCCGTAAGGAATTATATATTCCAATATTAATGAAAATTTAATTCCCTATATGAATTTATAGTATAATATTTCATTGTTAGTTTAATCAAAAATATTTTTCCTAGAAGATAATGCATCCATAATTTCCATGTGAAAACAAATAATAGAAGATAAATATCATGGTTATAATAGTTACATTCATAGTGTCATAGATATCATGACCCAAAGGATATAACTATCCTCGCCTGCATCTATACGCAACCCAAGTCATGATATGGGGAATAAAAATATATATCAAATATAATCCATTCTTGTGTAAGTAGATAATGCGTCTCTATTCATATTATTTATGATGCATTTAAATGATTCCTAACAGTATGATGATTATATATAAACATGATATTTAACGGTCAATGTTTTTAAGGGTTATGCAATATGATAAAGATTTGATATAAACATTCAATATTAACAAATTAAACAAATTAAATGTTGTATATGTCAAATTATGTTTGGTAAATCCTAAGGAACAAAAAATTAAATCTTTGTTGGGTATATGGCTAACCCATGCTGAGAGATAACATGTCCAATGAAATGAAAATCTCATATACAAAAACATCTTTTTATTATATTTTTATATTAGATTTTGGAATAGAATTCCCATAAATGTCCTCATCT
The DNA here is from genome assembly GCA_963277665.1 of Viscum album. Classification (NCBI taxonomy): domain Eukaryota; kingdom Viridiplantae; phylum Streptophyta; class Magnoliopsida; order Santalales; family Viscaceae; genus Viscum; species Viscum album. Next base: position 327,249,449 of record OY728152.1, on the reverse strand, counting down.
ATTTAACATCATCATCATTTAAACAAGAATTAACCTATATTTCAATATTGGAACCCACTATGAACAAATAATGATAAATCCAAAACACCTTCTCTATCAATCCCATGAACACACCAACTATATTAGTAACTTGAAAAGGAATTACCATAATTTAAAAATAACCATATAAAAACCAAAATGTTGTCTTCTAAATATGACTTATAGCATCCACCCACCCCATTCCCCAAACAATACAAAGTAGGGTTTTCCACATCACCTCAATCTCACCTCCCCATATGCTAGAGTTTTCCATCCAATGAATAGCTTCTATAAGTAATATATGGTAACTATACTATCTTGGTGAAATAAATATAAATAATAGTGGAAAAAAACCATTATAATGATGTAACAACTTAATATAGATATTAGAACTATGAGAAAACCATGTAGAAACTTATCACATGCTATAGTAGAATTAGTATGAATTGTAATTTATAACATGATAAAAAAATGTAAATTGGATGAACTTTAGGATTATAATAAATAAAGATAACAAAAAGAAAAATGAATTGAAATAAAACTAAAAATATATATGTTTGAGTCACCAATTTGTCACAAAACCCAATCTTCCATATACCAGGTTTCCAATCACCTATAGGGATCATGGCCTTACCAAGAAACGTATTCATAATATCATCACATGCACCAATGTGAACATGAATGGTTTGAGTACAAATAAATAGTCCATATCCAATTTTTTTGCTAAAAAACATCCAAAATATATATGTTCATAAAGGATGTGATAAGACACAATGGAAACAATAATAATAATAATGACAATTATATCAATTTAACCCCTGGGTGATAAATTGAACAATCATTGGGTGACCATTCTTACCTCTACTAGTGATTGAATTAATCTAAACATAACACCTAAAACACTAAGGATTCATCATAACATTCTCCCATATAATCATATTCAAAAAAATCAAAGATACAGTTTTCATAACCATAATACTATAATAACAATAATATTAATTTTAATATTCTATATTGAATAATGGAAGGGCGAGACATTCCCTTTTATAACCATACTAAAATAGAATTGCAATATAATTCAATTATGTAATATATGAAAATATTTAACGTATAATCATTTTATTCCGCAATCAACATCTTCCATGAATGGGAATATTATTCAATTATATAAAAAATGAAAATAATAATTGGATGACTCATCTCATTCTAAAAAAATGATATGACAGAATGTAAAAAGAAACCCTTTAAAAAAATGGAATGAGTGACTGGAACATAATTTTATCCCATACTCAATGTAATAAATGAATGAAATACCATTTCATTACATAAACAAGCTGAGGATTAGATGCACATGTTTTTTCAACTACACGTACATGTCTGAAATATATTGGAATAAAATCACAATCCTATAACATAAAAAAATAAATCTTAGATGCATAAAATTCATCCAGAAATATCACTATCTCAATTAACCATCATTATAAGGCTCTTCCTATTACATTTCAAAAAATAATGAATAAATATCACATCCATGGATGAAATCACATTCCATAGCCATATAAATAATTTCACACATAGAACACATATAAAAATGACACATATATATTTAAAATTAATGTTTTAGTGGAGTGGTCAAGGCCAAATCCATTTTTTCATTTTCTGAATAATCCACATTAAGGGTGTGTGGGAACTTCACAACACCAAATTTCAAATTTCAAATACAAAGACACCAAATTTCAAACCCCACAAAAAGGCTCCATAAACCACCGCCAAAACATCAAAATTCAGTTTCAGAATTCAAATTCAAAATAGAACACGATACACCTCAGTTCGCGATCCTCCGCGAGCCATGCTCCTGGATTCGCAATCCAAACTTCGTTGTCATCACATTACCGGAATCGGAAGCCGGAGAATCAAACGACATCAACAGAGACACCATCATCTGTGCCATCATCCCCCACAAAACATCTTCAAACGACATTGGATCATCAAGGCAGAAACATGCCTCCATTACATAGAAAACTTCATAGACTCAAACAGCAAGCCAACATCAGCACCACGTCCAAGTGCCTGAGCCAAAATCCGAATCACCCCACTGCAACCACGAACATCTTCTAGACACATCCACAGAACATGTAAAATATGACGATCTAGGGAGAAAGATGTCATGTCAACGTCACCCAGGACTGGAAGAATCGGCATCACCTCGAGGGAAAGTCACCATTGATCTCATGGATATATGTTCTATAGGGGATAGAGGCTATGACATTATCATTTCCCATGGAAATATCCCATTCACCTGAGTTATATAACAATGGTGATTGTGCCTATGGGTTTCCTGAACGTGTTTATAACCATTAACAATGATTTCATTCGATATATCCGGGGTTATGTCCCCCTAATATAGCCTCATTTTCTATTAGATTCAAATGTTAATAAAATCCAATTCCAAATCTAGTTTATCTTATATTGGAAATGGTCTCAATTTCAATCCCAGAATAAAATTTAATATGGAATTTACACACCCAAATTCCATTCTTATACCAAATACGAGGTACAATCTACTTGTAATCATTTAAATTTAATGATGAATACTTTAACCTCTTATACATACTAAACAATCTATGAAACTATAGGTAAATACTTAAATCAAATTGAAAATCAACACACATGCATTCATAATGCATAAACACGCATCCCCATATCAAATTATGAATAAAGGAACCTATCTAGGTATACTAAATTATATCATAACAATATAAACCCCCTATTGGGTATGAATTAAAATATTTATAAATTTTCACTTCATGATCAAGGTCATCATATACAATAGAAACAATATGAAAAATCTTTAATAAAAATCATGAATCTATCAATAATTGTTACAATCAATAGGGATGAATAACCCCTATTTATTTACAACTAAAGATTTTTATTTTATTTATAGAGAAAAGAGGACAGGCCAAAAGTTTAAAAACATATAGACATAATTTAGGGGGTCTAAAGTAGTGGAGGTCGAGTGTGTCAGCTCGAAAAAAGTGACTCCCCTATGGGGGATAGGATCCGGGGTTGGTAATAATTAGAATCCGTTCATGTTCTGATGCAATAGAGGCAAGGAAATATCCCAAAACATTCTCCACCCTCAACGTATGAAGAATAGAGGTATTCTCTCTTATCAATCTCTTGAAGCGTTTGATAGAATAAACGATGGACCAAGGAACCAGAGTCTTGTATGACAGTGCATTAAAAAGGGAAAGGTAGTCAGTCTTGATTTATCTAATAAGAAGGTTATACTGATTGCCTAACTAGAGCCAAGAAATCATATTAAGGTTCCCCACATGGAGAGAATCATCGGGGCCCATGAAGACTAAGAAGGCCATCATCACTAATCCATATATATCTCTGTTAACGCCACCCCCATGCATAATTCCCTTGCAGCACAAGCCATCCATATTCATCTTGAGCCCCAAGGATGGTGCCTTCCATTTAACCCTTACTCTAAGGGCAGTTGTACTCAAACTGGGTAATGCATTCTGAGGAAGGATCGAGTAGATTGAAGGAGATTCCTCAATGTATTTAGACAACTTTCTGATGTCCAGAATAAGGTTTTGACATGTTAATAGAATGACCAATTTAGTTGGCACTGGATTACTGTAGCGGACATCATTACTTGAAGACCAAAGGATCCAACAACCTGTAGTGAAGATAACCCCTCTTGCCTTCCGTTCAGCACTAGCCCAATCCAAGGACTGAAACCACTTCTGGAGAAAACAATTAGCATTAAAATCCCGATCAGACCATCCTTTGAAATTGTAGAACGCACACCAAAGATACATATCCCATTCGTTGTTAAATAAGATCTGCAATGTAGATTTAGACTGTGCCTCTCGAAATTGGAAGCACATTAATTCCCACATATCACAAAATGAATAAGACTTATATAAACTAATATGAAATATTATGGTCCACCTAAATAATATTCATAAGGCCTAAATCATCAATTTTCATTAGATAAATCAAAACCATTTAGAATAAATTGGAAATTAAGGAATAAATTTCACATCCCGTCCCCTGAGGCCCATGCTGTGACAACCCCAGGCCCACCTCCCATTGGCCAAGGACTGGCGACTAGCACCGAGTAGGTATATCCCAAAAAAATCGGAAGAAATTTCCTAAGTACATGTATACACACAAAACTCCATTCCATAGATATTGGCTGGTCAATACACTATGTAGATAAACATTAGGTACGACATTATAAAACATATGGTAAACATGGATAGAATTAAAGCCTAATTGAACCATAAAAGTAATAGTAAAAGTCGTTGGAACTCCATTCAACTAGAAACCTATCTAAAGGGTAGGTAATGAGAAAAATATCTGAAGTTCCATTATCACATCTCGTATGTCGTGTCACTCTAAGCACCAACTAGACCTGGTCCACAAAGGACTCCGTCAAAGAATCAATCCTCTTTAAAAGACACGACAAATGTTGCTGATGCCCATGTAGGGGTTTGTTAAAAAATATTTAGTAGGGACCTGAAACAACAAATTTATACCAAAACAAATTCCCAATGAATAATACCAAAGAGTTACATGAAGTGTATCCTATAAGAAGTATGTTAAAGAGAGTTACTAGAGTCACATCACATAGGTATAACACATTGTGTGGAAGGAAAGATTATCAGTCATAAAGATGAAAATATTTTAGTACTAAGGTAATCATCCTTGATGAGTGATTGAGGTTTGTCAGGAAACTAAGGTCCGCTAATCTATCGGTCCACTATGTTCTGTTCGGCTACAGGGCCACTGATCTAAGTTCGTTTGTTGGGCCACTGAGGTCCACTCGGCTACCGAGATGCTAAGGTCTTCTCATCTCTCATGCCACTCATTTCTGTTTGGCTACCAAACAGCCAAGGTATGTCCATCATCCTGGTCATTGAGGTCCACTCAGTTACTAGGCAACTGAGGTCCGCTCATCACTTCCATCTCATCTCAACTAGCCACAATATTTCCACTCGTAACATGCTTGATTCCAGGAGAATATACTCCTCAACCCATCAATAATAAATCAAACTGCATATAAGCTGTCTTGGAGTATGTTAAAATGATTGTATCATCATAAGGTTTCCAATTCCATATACAACATGTCAATCAGACACACGGTTTGGTTGTTATTCCCATTTTAGTAAAAAGTGGCCGGTTGGGTGTGGGTTTGGAATGACCGACCTGACCTGACCTGAATCTGACCCGGTCTACTGGGCCTAACCCAAAATGATTGGGCCCGTCCCACCTTTTCTATCCTGGCCCATTTTGATCAAGCAGCTTGCCGCACCCAGAAGTAGTAGTGGTCACTGCGTCCGCTACTAGTCACTACGAGGGCCTCCTGTTGCGATCCTACTAGATCGCGAACCACCAGCTGCATGACATGACTCGTTACCATGTCCAAAGGATACCATGTCACTAGCTGTTATAAGAAGTACTTATCTTCCACCCCACGACCAATGTCGCTGGGACCTCTACCACGGTGGTGCACTTCTGGCACTGACCAACGGTTTCTTCCCCGGGACAATAGTCCTGCTCTGATGGTGTGTTCTTCAATCTGTGACCATCTATGGAATTATCAGTGACACGATCCGTCCTTGGGACTCGTGCTGTGACTACCCCAAGCCTGCCTTCCATAGGCCAGGGGCTGGCGACTAGTACCAAAGGAGAATCCCTGATAAAATGGGAAGGCATTGCCTTTAAACCTATAACTCGCACAGTCTGAGCACTAGCAGTAGAAGAAACATGTACTAAAATAGAAATGAAATGTGTGATGAAAGTAAGTGGGCCAGTATACAAACCCAACTAAACAAAATGTACAAGTAAAAAAGTAAAATAGCTCCAGGATCATCCACTGGGGAATCCTACGTGAAGGGTAGGTAAAAAACTCGAACAACTCGTTCCTGAGGTATGTCTCGTCTAGTCAAACTCTGCGCAGCCTCCCACCCATCACCCTCGTCCTCGATCAGTGTTGATCATCGTCTACATAGAACACAACAAGGTGCGGGTGAATCCCGTGAAGGGGTGAGTATAACAATACTCAGTAGGGAACCTCGAGACCCCCAAAGTTCTCCCAGAATTAACTAAGGATAAACCACATATGTAATATACAATCACGAAGTATCAACCAACCTTAATTATGAATATGACCATACATATACATATGTTACCAATCATAGTCTGCCTCCAATTCTCGAGCCCAATCACAACCCTGTCCACAACTAAATTAAAGTAAATCACATCAATGATAATGATTGAAAGACACGAATCAGCTCACTAATGTATTCAACACATGAAGAGGGGTAGATATGATTATATGTAGCCTCTGAATCATCTCCTCTGTCGAACCCACATAAGATCCTGGAACAATATCAGCGATGTCGAACCCACAGAGGGTCATGGTACAGAAGTCAGCACTGTCGAACCCACGGAGGATCCCGGTAATGAAGTCACTACTGTCGAACCCACGAAGGTTCCCGGTACATAAGTCATCGTTTTCAAACCCACGAAGATCCTGGTACAGTATCTTCGCTGTTGAACCCACAGAGGATCCTGTTATCTCGTTCGCAGCCAGCCATAGGGTTTCCGCACACATCGCCCTCGATTCTGGGAGGGTCCGCTCCTCCAGCCAAGTGTCGATACATCAACTACCATGAAGTCGCTAGATGATGTATCTCTTAGTTCCGTCTCATAATAAGGAACTCAATGCGACAGACAGTGCGTCAATCGGACGCTCAGTTTGTGAGTTATTGGTGTTTCCGTTTCAGGGGCCCGGTTGGTTTTTAGGTACAAACCAACCCGAACGTACCCCAACTATGTCCAAACCTTATGTGGAGTATTCCAAAAGAATTTTCTTTCTCCAGGAATTCCATTTCCACAGATGTTTCGTCGATCGAACACCTGAAGCCCAAGATGTGGGCTAAAAGGTGAAAATGGCCATAGCGGGTCTGGGTTTGGTCCGACCCCGTCGGACTGACCCGGTCCACGGGTGCAGCCAAACCCAAGTGGTCGGCCTGACCTGAATGGTCAGCCGCCACCACTACTCCACCACGGCACGATGTCACCGCCGTCTTCCTTCCCTCCGCATGGCGCTACGGCACCCCGCCACCACTACCACGACCCGACCTAGACGCGGCCTTGGGCTCCAATGCGCGATGCGAGGGTGATGCGCTTCTTCATCTGTCGTGGCCTTCCTGACAGCGGTTCCTCTACGGTGTAGTGCGACGACACTTCACCCCTTTGTCGTGGCCCACATTGGCTGCGGTTCCACACCTCCAGCGCGGCACGATGTGATGGTGTCGCGCCTCTTTCGTCCGACGCGACCCTCTTGGCCGCAGTTCTTCTCCAGCGCGGTGCGACGACACCGCGCCATTCCGGATCTGCCTCTAAAGTCAACCAAACAAGAACCAATGGAGGGATGTTGGTCCGTGTTTGTTCGGCCCTTTCCCTCTGCATTAGGTTATAACAATTGGACAACGTCGAACCATAATAAATGATGAGGAACGAGGATTTATTTTAATCAAAACAAACCCCTACCTCGATTCAATGGACGTTGATGATGGAAAGGGAAGATAATTCAAAGATGTCGTCGTACGTTGCCCCCATCTCACGCCGCCGATCCAAGATCGAGCTTTGTCATCTTTCTTCATCAAAGATGGTGTGTTCTTTGTTGGAGAGGATGTAGTTCTCCAAGAATCTCCGAAGTCTTCTCCAAAAGATTCCCCCCAAATGAAAGTGCCAAACAACCAAAATAAAATAATAGGCTTTGTCTATTTTATTATTTTGGGAAAAAATTTCAAATGATTTCAAATAGATTAATTAATTGAGGAATTAATTAATCATTAGGTGTGTTGGCTCCATTATGAGGGATGGTAGAAGGATTCAAAATAAATTGGGAGTTCCGAGGGTTAAAGGGGGGTTAAGGGGGTTTGATGCTCGTGTGGGTCCCACCATATTAAATCCTCCAAGGGAGGTTTTGTGTGGGCGGTCCCCACTACTAACCTCCCCTGGGAGGATTAAACCACCACTCAAATAAAAATATTCTACACATATTTTTATTTTATTGTATTTAGAAACACCAATAATTCACATCCATTCTCAATAAAATGATAGTGCGGTAAAGGTCTCCATAAGAGAATACCAGTGATGCGAGTTAATGTGTGTCCGCAGATTTCAATTCCGAGAACTAGATCAAAAGATATAAAATCACGCTCTTGTGTTTACAGAACGTACCCGAAAAAAACATTAGAAATTGATTTCGGGCACACAGGGACTCAGAATCAAGCGCAGTCAGAAGCTGCGAACTCGTAAATTTCCCATGTATTTAAAAAATATATTTTTCCACGGGAATTATGGGCCTTTACATTCTCCACACCTCAGGGATTTACGTCCTTGTTAGCTACTACTCACACTAAGTAAACAAAAGGGGGAACTGAGAACGCATAAGAGTCTCCCACTCCCATGTGCTCTACTGGAGGTTCCCATGCTGCCAGCGAATGCACACCAGAGGTATTGACCATCCACATAGGACCCACTCCTGTTGATCCTCAATCTCTACTGGAACCTCCTGGAATATCACCCTGCCATCGATGTCCAGCTCCCCATGGTCGATGATGTGGGACGGGTCATGCACGTATCTCCTCGGATGAGATATGTGGAAAACGTCGTGCACCCAGTGTAATAGAGGTGAAAGAGATAAGAGATAGGCCACCTAGCCTACTCTGTTGAGGACCTAGAAAGGTCCAATGAATCACGGAGATAAATTGGAGCCTCTACCAAATCTCTGCAGACCTCATTGAGATGAGACACGTAGAATGATGTGGTCACCATCCTCGAACTCCACTGGTCTTCGTATCCTATCAGCATAGGACTTCTGCCTTCTCTGTGTAGTCTTCATCCACTCCTGGATGATCATCACCTTCTCTATCATAGCCTACACCATCTCTGGTCCCATGAGTGATAACTCCGCTTGGTCAGTCCAGCACAAAGGTGATCTGCAAGGTCATCCATAATGTTCCTCGAATGGTGCCATCCCGATGGTGATGTGGTAGATGTTGTTATACACAAACTCCACCAAGGGTAAGTGATCCTACCAGCTGTGACTGAAGTTGCGAACGCATTCACAATGCATATCATCGAGAGTCTGAATGGTCCTCTCTGTCTGACAATCTGTCTGAGGATGGAAGGTAGTTCTCAAGCGAAGCTGTATCCCAAAAGCCTCCTAAAACCCCTTCCATATCCGGGAAGTGAAATGAACATCTCGATCAGAGATGATTTTCAATGTAACACCACGATGTCGTACGATCTATTACTCATAGAGGCATCCCAAGTTCTCTATTGATCCCTACTATCTGATCTGTATGATGCGGGCCGACTTGTTGAGTTAGTCTACGATAACCCAGATTGAGTCATGTACCCGAGATGTACGTGGATGTCCTATCATGAAATCCATGGATATCCCATCCCACTCCCACTCTGGGACCTCTAAGTGTAGAACCATGCTTGCTGGAACATTGTTCTTCACCTTCACTAGCTGACAAGTGAGGCATCGTGAGACAAACTATGATAATGCCTTATTTATACATGGCCACCAATGCTTTCATCAAAGGTCACGATACATCTTCGCCACACCTAGATGTACCGCTAAAGGAGATGTGTGGAACTCCCTCAACACTTCCTCTGGAATTGCAACTGCTACCATGGTACGTTCTCTGAAGAGAATGACGTGCTCCCCACCTTCTGAAAATCCATCAGCTTCCATCCTTGAGGATATTTGAGCGCATCACGTCTCACAACAAACGCCCCCACACTGTTCCTACCTGACTCGCTGATGTAGTGGAGGAGTGACTGTGACTGACTGAAAAAAGAATGCTCCATCTCTATCCACAAAGGATATGTGCAATGCGGCCAGATGCTTTGTCGCCTTTCCTAGCAGCTGAATGCCTCATCTCCTGCTGAGAGAATCTGTTACAACGTTCCTCTTCCTAGGATTATAGACTATCTTGAAGTCGTAGTCCTGGAGGAACTCAAGACCACACCACTCTCTCAGGTACAGATCCTTCTACGAGAAGATGTACCTGAAGCTCTTGTGGTCAGAGTAGACTGCAAAACACTCGCCAATCAGATAATGCCACCACATCATCAAGGCGAAGACCACTACTACTAACTCTAGGTCATGGGTAGCATAGTTATACTCATGTTGTCTCAACTTCCATGAACATTATGCAATCACTGCTCGCTCCTGCATCAGGACACACCTAAGTCCAGTCCCAGATGTGTCGCAGAAAACTACTTACCCAACGCCCTCCTCTAGAAGCCTCAAGATGGGGGCACTAGTCAAAATATGCCTCTGCTCCTAAAAGCTCTGCTGGCATCTCTCAGACCACATGAAGTTTTTCCCCTTCATCATCAAAATTGAAAGTGGTGTTGCAACTCTGGAGAAGTCTGGCACAAATCTCTAATAGTACCCCGCCAGTCCCAAAAATCTCCAGAACTATGTCACACTCTGGGGTGGCTCCCAAAAATGGACTACCTCGAACATCACTGGATCTACTGCTCCTCTAGCCCTTGAGATGACATGTCCCAGAAAGGGTACCTCTTAAATCCAGAACTGGCACTTCGAGATCTTACCATAAAGCTTGTGCTCTCAGACTATGTCCAGTGCTACCCGCAAATGGTAGGCATGCTCCTCCTTGATATTCAAGTTGATTATTATGTCATCGATGAATAATATTACAATGCGATCAATGTAAGGCTATAAAACCCTATTCATGAGACTCATGAACGCTTCTGGAGAGTTTGTTATGTCGAAGGGCATAACCAAGAACATGTAGTGTCCATACCGACATCTGAAGGACGTCTTTGTCACATCCTCATCTCGAACTATGAGCTAGTGATAGCCTGACCTATGGTTTATCTTCGAGAAACATCATTCTCCCTTGGGCTGATCAAAGAGATCGTTAATCCATGGAAGTGGGTACTTGTTCTTCAGGGTCACCTGGTTCAGGCGATGGTAGTCGACATAGAGTCGCAAGCTCCCATCCACCTTCTTGGTGAACAAAATCAGAGATGCCGAGGGTGAAACACTAGGTCAGATAAATCCCTTCCCCTGCAAGTCCTCCAGCTGTACCCGCAGCTCACGAAGCTCATCGGGAGCCATCTTATATACTGGGGTAGATATTGGTGTCCTCTCGGGGTACTGGTCAATGTTAAATTCCACATCACTACGAGAAGGTAGTCCTGGTACATTTTCAGGGAAAACATCTGTGTATTGATCCATGACAATAGGAAAACTCGGACTCTGCACATTAACTATTCTGAGAATGAGGCTAGCCAACTGATGATTGATCGACTGCCCTCTCCTCTGGGTACGTCCATCCTATGCTGAAAAGTCTCCCTTATCACCGGTGAAGGTAAAACTCCTCCTATCCTTGCGGACACAACACACTTTCCACCTATTACATTAAATCTGAGCATGAAATGTGGATAATCAGTCCATACCCAAGATGATGTCGTAAGGCCTCGACGCCGCTACGAGGAGACCCAACCGAAGCTCTCTCCTCTTATAGTAAGCTCACACTACAGACACTGGTGCTTCATCGTCGAGTCTGCTCCCATTGGAGTATATAGTCGTAATGATCGATCCAACAGCTCTGTCGGAATATCCGAGCTCCGAACGAGGGAAGTGGCAATGAAACAATGACTCACACCTGTTTCAATAAGTACTGCAGCAAGGGTAGAGTAGACACAGATAGTACCTCGAATCATCTCAAGTGTGCCATGGTCATAGGCCTCGACTACCTGATGCTGAGCCCGCCTCTGTACGCCAGCTCCCTTTGGTCGGGGTGGAACTCCTGGTGGTGGTGGTGGTAGGGCCTCGAAACATCTTCCACCACTGGTAGCTCAACCAGCTCCTCTACCATGTCTGTCTGCTCCCGACGGACCACCACGGTCGAAAATCTACCTCTTCCAGGGAGGTCCCACTACTATCTGCTACTCATCTAAATGGTGGGTCGGGCAGTCACGAACCATGTGTCCCTGCTGGATGCATGCATAACACTACCTGATCCTTGTATGGCTAGATCTGTCTCCCGTGCCCCGCACAACCGAACCTTTATCCTGGGGTCACCCACTTGATAGCCTGGTCCTCTTGGACCTCTGCGACAGCTGTCTACTATCGGCTGTAGAAGACTCTGCTATGTGTATCTCTATGGTGGGTCTTGCTGCTGGTGACTACTCTGCTAAAAAACTCCCTATAAGAAGGGCTCACTCCAGCAGCCCCGCCTGCATCGGGATGTTGAGGGAGATCATCGAAGCCCTGATCCCATGCCTGAGTCCCTACTCGATGGTATGGGCCCTGAAGAATGGGTCATGCACCACATTCGTAGAGTAGTGTGAGTGTTCTGTGAACCTCACAGAGTACTGAACTGTTTTCATTCTTCCCTGTTGCAGATGAAGTAACTCATGAATCCGCACCACACGAAGGGTGGCTGAAACAAACTCTAACCAGAAGAGACTCTCAAAGTCTACCTAGAGTAGTGATGCCTCGTCATGCACCTGAGCATCATTCTCCACCATCTTCCTAGTGATGTATGCAGAAGACTCACGAAAGAGATCACCATGAGGCCGGCTAGTGTCCCTACAAATATGAAAACTCTCACAACAGCCTCCAGTCAATCCTCAGCTACCTAGGGGTCAATCTCTCCCCGGAACCTGTGTGGCCTCTAGTGCTTGAACTTGTGAAACACACTCAAATGGTGTGCACTCTCTGCTACTGGAGCTGGTGGTATCGGTGGCCCAGCAGGTAGTGGGGGCTCTAATACCTCCTCTTTGATGGGGCCCTGCACCGAGGCCTCGTCGCTCTGTGGGCTACCATCTAATACGAAACTCGGAACCCTATGTGGATGCCTTCGTGGGGCCATCCAGAAAAGAAACAGGTGTGCCAAGGTTAAAATAGTATACCCAGTGAGATGACTCAATGTAATCATGAAGAAAACTTTTCAATGGAAACAAACACGTAATCAGTGTTTTCGTGCACTATGTCAGAAATCCGAAGTCAGAGTCTTAGTATATGGATACATCAGCCGCCGCACCAGCACGGATTTCCCTAAACTGATAACCACACCATATAAACTTATCACTACAGCGGTAAAAAGAATTAGAGTTCATGTTCGTCGGTAGAACCGACACCTTTGAAACTAAATTCTCACGACCCGTCCTCGGGACCCATGCCATAACTACCCCATGCCCGCCTTCTATAGGGAAGGGACTGGTGACTATAACCAAAGGAGAAACCCTGATAAAAAGGTATGGCATTCCCTTTAAATCTGTAACTCACACTGTCTGAACACAATCAGTAGAAGAAACAAGTAATACAATAGGAATGAAAAGTGTCCTGAAAGTAAGTGGGATTGTATACAAACCCAACTAAACAACAAGAACAAGTAAAAAGGAAAACAACTGTTGGATCATCCACAAGGGAATCCTACCTAAAGGGTAGGTATTGAACATGAACAACTCATCCCTGAGGTATGAACCATCTAGTCCAGCTCTGAGAATCCTCTTGTCTATCACTCTTAGCCTCGATCACTGCTGACTATCGTCTGAATAGAATAAAACAAGGTGCCAGTGAAGCCCATGAAGGGGTGAGTATGAAAATACTCAGTAGGGGACCACGGGACCCCCGATGGTCTCCCAGAATCCACTAAGGATAAACCAGAAAAGTAATATAAAATCACTAAGTATCAACCAACATTACTTAGGTATATTCCCATACATATACCTAGGTTACCAATCACAATCTGGCTCCAACTCTCGAGCCCAAGCACAACCCAGTCCACAATGTAATTAATGTTAATCACCTCGATGATAATGATTGAAAGGCAAGACACAACTCACATATGTATTCAAAAAATGAAGAGGGGCAGATGTGATGAGATATATCCTCTGAATCATCTCCTCTATTGAACCCACGTAGTATCCTAGAACAATATTACGCTGTCGAACCCACAGAGGATCCTGGTACAGAATTCATCATTATCGAACCCATAGAGGATCCGGGTACCGAAGTCATCACTGTCGAACCCACGAAAGATCCCTATATAGAATTCATCATTTTCGAACCCACAGAGGATCCTGGTACTTTATCGACGCTGTCGAACCCATGGAGGATTATGTCATCTCGGTCACAACCAGCCATAGGGTTTCAACACACAGCACGCTCGATTCTAGGAGGGTCTGATCATCGATTCTGTCTGGTCCTGGCCTACCAGGCACCACCATTTGCTACCGTAGACAGGTGGGACCCACCTTAGGATCCACCCAAATTCCATATTGGTTCATCTGACTAATGATTTTCCCCATAGGCCAACAAAATTTCTTTCTAGTGTGCTTTGTCCTCACTCTCACACAGCCTAGGAAACATTCCAGAAGGTCACCCATCTTGATCACTACTCCAAGACAAGCACGATTAACTATGGAGCTCTAATCCAGTAGGATCCCATAAAGGAAGGTTCACCTGTTTGACATGAGTTATATAATTTTAGTCATTTAACCCATTATAAATTGGGGATGTTACAATCCCCCCTTTACATCACAATGCCCTCATTGTGGGCCCTACACCCAGGTAGTGCACCGCACTTAAGTTTGGGTATCAGCTCTGATACCAAATGTGAAAACTGGGCCCTGGTGACAGCACAAACACCCTTCCATAACAAGGTTGTCTGTTCCTAGCCTACCAAGCACCACCTGTTGCCCCAGCAGAAACATGGGGCTCACCACAGGGTCAACCCACATTCTTGAATAATTCATCTGACAAATGATTATCCCAACAGGCCAACACCAGTCCTATCCATTGTGCTTTTTCCTCACTCGAACACACCCTTGGGAACTTCACAGAAGGTCACCCATCTTGATCACCACTGAATCCAAGCACGCTTAACTATGGAGTTCTAATCAAGTAGGCTCCAGAAAAGGAAGGTGCACCTTGTTGACATGAGTCATATCATTTTAGTCATTTAAACATTTATCATTTGGGGATGTATGAATCAGATCATCTCTATGATTACTAAATGATAAAAGTCATCTCATCATCTTTCTGGGGGTTCAGTGGAACTCAGTACCACCCTGAAAAGACTGACACGACCTCGAGGATCCCCCAGTGATGAATAGATAGGACGTGAGTATAAAGAGAACCAAGACCACCTAAGGGACGAATGATTGCCTTCTTTATTCAGCCTCTGTAAGTCCCATTAGAATGAAACAGAGAATAGTGTAATTACTATGTTCCTACCCTTCATTCCCCGCAATTATTAAATCATCTTGTATGAATGAACGTCCTACAAATCAACATATTAATGGGTTGATCCGCATACATCATTTGGAAATAAAGAACTAGGAATCCAGATCACAGAGAATAGAACCCATACCTTGAGGTTGTGTCATTCGTTGTTGAATATCGCACTGATGTCGTTCGTCATTCCACATCCAATCATTTGTGGTAGGATCCATTGTAGGTGAATAAAGGAACGTGTGGAAATTCGTTATTTGTCTCCATTTTCAGCTTTCAAATTCCACTCCTCCAGAGCCTCTGATATAATCTAGGATCGTTCCCATGATCCAGTATCTTTATTAATCAATCAATTTGAGGAAACATGATTCATCATTTCTGTTACGCTGAGTTGTCCTATCGTTACGTTGGAGTGCAGCGTCGTTATGCTATTTCATTTATGAAAAAATAAATCTGGTTCAACTTTTCATTTTATCGATCAATGTTTTATTAAAATAAACATTCATAAGTTTATATTAATTTTCATTTAAATTCACCAAAATTAACTTTTACCCTCGACCTGCATCGATCAAGGTTAGGCCCCACCAATGGAATGAACACCATCATGAGCTCAGTGGTACTCTCGTATTACCAATCTGAGTTACTGTTTATGAGTAATGAGGATTTAGAAATAAAATAATCTTTATTTAATTATTTTGTTTACGATCACATCCTATAATCTACCTTCCATAGTTGTCCTACAGTGGCCAATGTTAGACATCACCTAAGGAAAGAACGCCCTCATGAGATCATCTATTCTCTCATATTTCAAATCCATGTTACCATTTTTGAGTTATAAGGATTTGAAAAAAAAATTATTTGATTATTTTATTTACAACCACATCCTAAAAAATACATTCCATAGTTGGCTTTTTTCAGCCATTGTTATTTCACTCCTAGGGTAAACCTACCATCTTGAATACAATGGTTCCCTCAGATGTATGATCTAGGCACCCGTTTAAGAGATATTCTACTTTTTTAGGAAAAAAATTTCAAGTGTTCTATTTAAAATCATAACATTTTTCAGGGGACCATTAGGGGCACACCGGGACTCGGAATTGCATGTCATCTCAGCACCTGGTCTTGGAATTTTTACAGTGATTCTCAAAAAATTAAACTGGGAATGTTTGATTCATGAAATATTCCCCACCTTAAGGATTTATGTTTCCAAAATTCAAACTAAGGGATTTCAAAATAGATGAGGGTATGAACACGAAACTGGCCTACTGGTCCCACGTGATCTCCTGGAGATTATTGTGATACCAAAAAACACAAACTAAAAGAAAAAGTCACCCACATAGGTTCTTCTAATATAGATCCTCGATCTCTATCAGAAACATTGAAAAAGTCACCACATAGACAATGTTTAGCTCTCCCTAGTCAATGAAGTGTGATGGGTCATGTATATACCTCTTTAACTGGGATACAAGAAAGGTATCATGCACTCACCATAACAATGGATGTTTTGGGAAGGGGGTATGAAACCTCACCAAATATATGGACTATTGGAAAAGGTTTGATTAATCTCAGAGAAAACTTGTTACCCTTACCAAATATTTGAATACCACACCAAAGAGAGAACCAAAGGAACACATGATCTCCCACCTCAAACTCCAAGGGTCTCCGTCGCCTATTAGAATAGGACTTTGTACGACTCTGTGTAGACTTCATCCACTCCTGGAAGCCCCGTACCTTCTCATTAATAGCCTACACCGACTCCTAACCCAGAGGGCTAACACTCTAAGGTTAGTCCAACAAAGTGGAAATGTGCAGGGTCTCTCGTACAAGGTCTTTAACGGTTCCATACCAATGGTAGAGTGGTATTTTTTGTTGTACAAAAACTCCACTAGGGGTAGGTGATCCTACAAACTAACCCAAAAATCGAGGATGTAAGAATGTAGAATTTCTTATAGGACTAGAATGGTTTGCTCTATCTGTTCGTCTGTCTATGGGGGGAAAGTAGTGCTCCAATGTAGTTGTGTCCAAAATGCCTTCTGAAATCCCAACCACATTTGGCATGTCAAGATTGCACCTCGATCTGCGAAAATCATTAATGTGAATCTATGGAGTTGAACTACCTCCTGCATATTATGGTTTCCCAGTCTCTATATATGATTATGTTCTGAAATACCTAAAAATTGACCCCCATGATGATTTTGTCAGCAATCACCCAGATGGTACTACGTCCCCTGGGCGTACATGATAAAGCCATCAAGATGTCCATCGATATCCTTCATCACTCCCTTCATGGAACACTAATGAAGAAAATAGAAACCACGTCCATGCATAGGGTCCTGACATTGTGTGTTGAAAACCATGGAACTGATTAAACAAGTGATCATCTATTATATCAATAGGGAATCCCCACTTCAACCTGTTCTGACATCCCTAGTGTTCGATTTAATGCCCACATGAATATCCCATAGAATCTCATCCATCTTGTAATCCACCACTACTACTGTGCATCCCCTAAAAGTAAAGATGTGTTCCCCACCATTAAAAAATATATCAGGGGTATTCCCTATTGAAAACTGAGCACTCAAAAAATCACAGTTAGTATCATCGAGTTGTTCCTCCCAATGTAATGTTAAGAGTGGAGGGGTAATAACCACCGATTGGTGGTAAGATGCATGATCTATATCCATGGAGGATAAGTGTAACGAGGTCAACTACTCAGTTTCCTCATTCAACATCTACAAATTGGATCTCCTGGTGGGAGTATCTACTACCACATATCCCTTACTAGGAGTTTAGAAAATTTCGATGTCATTGTCATCGAGGAACTCCAACCATTGTCTCTATCTCATGTTCAAACCCTTGATAGAGAATATATATTCGATACTCTTATAGTGAGAGTAAATTGTAAACTATTTCCCCAAAAGTTAGTGTCACAAAATATTCAATGCAAAGACTACCAATGCTAACTCATGGTCGAGGCACTCATCAAACTATGTCATAATTGAAAAAAGTCCTACCAGCACCTATGCATCCATGAGAAAGGCATCCCATTTCTATTGACCGATGAGTTCATTGACCCTTTGGTAGGGGATAATTTTTCTCCTTGTATAATTGGTTAAAGTTCCGATAATACACACATAACCCCGCACACTAGGTCTTACTATTCCCTTCCTATAAAAGACCTCCATCATCACCCTCAGCTCGCGAATCTCTGGGAAATCCATCTGATATTATTACGATGTTATCGGTTCCACCAGAAGGTGTAGAATTCCATCACCCTATGAGGAAGTAAACAGAGAATCATCTCTTCGAATGATATACTTGTACTCTCTCACTAATTTTGGGAATTAAAAACACCAAACATATACTACCACGAGGGTAAGGTTGGAAAACTCAAGAGTGATCAGCAACACCATCCAATGCATGAGTTCATCTCGTGCTGCATGGGTATCGTTTTTCACCAACAATGGAAAACCTCAGTCCAACGCTGCAGACAATCCATATACATTCTCCTTAAAATAGTCAACCTTAGCATGAATTGTAAATGACCAGTCTACATGAAAACTAACATCATAAGGCCTCGAGGATTCTACCAAGTTGATCAAACTGAAACTCTCTCCTCAATGGAAGGATCACACCGTCGTAATAAGTGTGACTATTGAGTCTCCTCTCATAGGTATCTTTAGATGTAAGGGTCAAGTAAAATGGTTTAATCCTAAATTATAGGTCTTGAACATGATTTGTGACAAGAATGAATAGTTAGAAACATTTTATATTAATATGGATGCTCTGAGTAGACACAGACCGTACCACGTATCATTCCATGGGCCCTCATGCCATATTCCTTGACCGCATTCATCTACCCCCTTACCATATTATCTAGGACCCTAAGCCTAGTGTGGAACACATTGGGGTGGTGGATGTAACTTGTCAAAATGTATACAACCTCCTACTATTCTCCAAGATCGTCTTCCACGTGTGCCACCCTTCAGATTCACATTTTATTATCAATTCCTCTACCATGGTGTCCCATTCACCATTTCAATGTTAGCACGATGAGATTGAAAATATCTAATGGGTTGTCCCTTATTTATTTTGAAATGAATTGCCTCCTTCATGGATGACTCGACTAACCCTATGATCCTTGACATGTAGATCCCCTGTCCTGGGACCACATCTTAGAATTTCTCTCATTTTCTAGTCTCTAAGACTGACGCCGGCTTCCTGCATTCAAAGTATTGATATCTACTGGTTGTATCTGGTCATCTAATGGAAATTAAACAACAAAGGATATATCTAGAACCTTGGAATAATTAGAAATGCAGAGTGTAATAGTGTTGGATCTGATGTCCCCAAACAAACCATACTTTGATGTTCGAGCCCTAAAGCATGTGTCATATCGTATTAATCAAGTACCTAGAAAGGATGATATGCCTTGTGGAATACTCGGATACTAACATCTCATCCTTCCAAAATTGTATAGGATCTTGGGAAGACATGTCTCTTATATTTTATGGCAAGATCCCCTTCTCTATGAAAAGTTCTCAAGCTGTAACCATCAAAGAGTAACCTCATTACACGATTGGGTATTCTAAACCTTACCATAGCCCTAATAAGAAATGTAGAACTCTCAGTACAATGAATGATATGTAATCTAATTTTGACTTGAATAGACAAAAAACATAGTCACCACCTTAAGACAGTCCTTAGCCCCCTGAGAGTTTCACTCGCTCAGAATCTAAGGGGTCTCTAGCACTAAAACTCATGAAGTGTTCTCAACCTGCGAATCACATCCGTTGGTAATATGAGTACCATGTACTACTCCACATGAGGTGGTGTAGCAAGTATATCACCATATTGTTAAATCTTTGTTATGAACTTGTGTACACATCACATCAACCCGCATATCATCCTCATGATCATGTAGTGGAATCCTGACTGGCTGTCTATGTGGAAGCATCTTGAAAAACACATGATGTACCCTGATCAATAGAGTATAATTCGTGAGATGACTCATGGAGAACATGAAAAACTCAACCCATTACTATACAATTCATGAACCATTTTCTCCCTACAACAATTGTTTTCACACAGAGAGTCGAAAATCATAATTCATGGTGCAGGTGTATAGATATGTCACCTGCCACCCCAACAATAGATTCCCCAGCATGAAAAACAAACTCGACATACATAATACTATATCCCCAAAAAAACTCCTAAACTTGTGTTCTTAAGGTAGAACCAACCTCCAATGATAATACTTTGTCACGACCTGTCCCATGAGTCCTTTTTCGTGACCACCCTAAGCATACCGCCCATAGGCCAGGGGATAGCGACTAGAAATGGGTTGGCATATCCCAGAAAAATGGGAGGAATTATCATATGTACATGTACACACTAACACAACCCCAAGACACAAATGATGGAAGGTGAATACACAATGTAATCAAACATGAGGTATGATAGTAGAAATATGAAGGTAAATTGGTCCATATTAATAGCCCAACTAGAATAAAAAAGTAAAAGTAAAAGTGGATGGAAGTCCCCCGTATGCAAATCCGACCTAAAGTGTATGCATATAAAGAGTTGTTTAATGTCGCAGAATCATGTATCATCACACTTTTATCTCAAAGCAACAACCGACCCTAGTACACCATGGAATCCATCAGAGCATCAATCATCTACATGAGACATGACATGTATGGTTGAAGCTCCTGCAGGGGTCAATAAAAAATTACTCAGTAGGAAACCAAAACCAAAAAGTAATACCGCAAAAAATACACAAAATAAACTACCCAAGAGGTACCCGTAGTGCAACCTCTAAGTATTACAGTCAAGAGTGATACTATAGATGACTCACATAAGAATAACCTAAAGCTTGGAAATTAATATTATCATTCCTAAAGATTAAAATATTGTACTGATGAGGGACTCATCCATGATGAGTAACTAAGGTATTTTTTTCTATTGATATCATCTTGTATTTCGGGCCACTGAAGTCTGCATGGCTTCATGGCCACTGAGGTCTGATCTTCTAGTGGGCCACTGAACATCAATCGAATACCTTTCCATTGAGGAATGCTCATCTACTAGGACATTGAAATATTATCGACTATGGGCCACAGAGGTCTGCTCTTCACTTCCTTCTCATTCCATCCAACTGTAGGATTTTCACTTGTAGCATGCTCGATTCAAGGAGAAGCTAATCCTTAATCAATCATTCATATATCATCCCCCATGTAAACTCACTGAATTTATTCTAAAATGACCATCTCATATTAAGGGCCCCAAAACTACAAATGGTTCACCAATCAGATGCACAGTTAGGAATTACTACATATTTTAGTAAAAAGGTGTCAGTCGGGTCCCCCCCCCGAATGGGCCGACACAACCCAAACCCGATCCGACCTAGTCTGTTGGGCTAATCCTGAACTAGCTGGGCCCATCCCACTATCTAAATCTAGACGCACTGTCAGTAGGCTAACTTTCCTTGCCCAAACGCAGCAGTGGTCGCTTCACCCGGAAGCACCAGTAATCACAACATCCACTCCCAGTCAACATATTGGGTTCGTCGCGTGGCCACCCCGGATCACCGTAGGCTTCTCCTGTCGTGTTCCATTGGATCACAACCCTCGGGCCACGTGACATGGCTCGATTTTGGGTCCACTGGAAACCCCACCACCAGCTATTGTTTGTGACCCTTTTCCACCACCCCATGTCTGATGCCTCGCGGACCTCCACAGTCATGGGATACTTCCAGCATGCACTGACAGTTTCTTCAATGGGACATCGATCCTACATTAGTGATTTTTCTTCAATCTATGATGACCTAAATAATTATTGGGTCATTTCATTCATTTCTTGGTGCTCTATGTCAACTATCCATTGATTTGGGGGTCAGGTTATGCTTGAAAACTCCCAGAAAATCTGACGCAACCACCAGGTTCTACCGACAAAGAATCGAGAGAAAATGTGTAGGAAGAGCACCAAAAACACATAAGGGATGCATGATTCCCCTATTCATTTGGAATTCATTCATCCTATTATAAGGAAACTGATAATGGAGTAATTACCATGTCCCTACCCTTTTTGTCTCACAATAAATATCACTTATCGCGTGAACAAATGACCTTCAGATCAACTTGCTAGTGTGATGATCCAAATTCTTCATTTGGAAAGAATGAACGGGGAATACGAATCAGAAAGAATGAAACCCCTACCTCATGGTTGGAACATGCATTGGATAAGGTCGCACAACTCTCTTTTTTCATTCATGAACCAGTCATTAGTGGCAGAATCCTTTGAAGGGAAAGGAAATAACTTGTGGGGATTTATCATTCATCACCGTTCGTCGCATGGCAACGCCACTCCTCCATTTCCTCAGAGAAATTCCTGGATCGTGCCCAAAATCTTGTATATTAGTTATAAAATTACAAGGAGGAAATATGTTTTATCATTTCTATTAAATTGAGTCGTCGCATCATTATGCTTATGTTGTAGGGTTGTTATGTTGTTTGATTTATAAAATGAAATAGATTATTTGACATTTTTTTACAATGGAATATTTATGAATAAAATAAGAATTCTTACGTTAAGTTTATTTTTCATTAAAATGCCCAAAAATTTACTTTTACACAGTAAATGTGCACCGCTCGAGGTTAGGCCCCACCAGTGGAAATCAAACCCTCATGAGCTCAACAGTACTCTAGGATTTCCAATCCGAGTTCGTTCTTATGAGTTATAAAAATTTTAAAATAAAATATTCTTTATACAATTATTTTATTTAATATGACGTCCCAAAAATACTTTCTACTATTGGCCCACACCAGAATATTTTAGGATTCTCCTAAGGAATGATCACTCTCACAAGCTCAACGGTACACTTGGATTTCCAATATGAGTTACCGTTTACGAGTTATAATGAATGGAGAATAAGATAATCTTTATTTTTTATTTTATTTACAGTAACATCCAAAAATCTACTTTCTACAGTTGGCCTATTCCAGCCTATGTTATGTCATGCGAAGGGGAAACCAACCATCTAGAATGCAGCATTGCCCTCAGATTTTTGATTCGAGAACCCATTTAAGTGTTATTATAATGTTTTCAGAAAACATCTCACACACGCTATTTAAAAACATAACATTTTTTGATTGACCATTGCTGTAACACTGGGTCTCAGAATCACATGTCGTCTCACCAACGGTCCTAAAAAATTTCGCTGAAATTTTATAAAAAAAATGGTAAAAGTTGATTCATAACAATAATCCCATAAATTATGGACTTATGATGAATAATGATGAATCATAGAGAAAATACAAGATTATAAATAGGTGGAAGGATAAACATACCTCTATAAATCTACTCTGATAGAATGTATAATGATTCAAATATAGAAGAAGGACATCTCTCATTGATGTTAATGAAAATTAAGAGAGATGGGAGGGTTCCATGCTGCTTGAGGAAGGAAATGAGAAAGATTAGTTTTCATAAACATCTTTAAAAAATTTAATATTTTAATTTTTTTTTTAAATCATCATATATTTTTTCCCTTATCACCTGGTACCTAGTAACCCACATGAAACCCACCATGCGGCCATCAAGTGGTGGATGATTACCCAAGGAAATCCCCCTTAATCCATATACCATGGTAAACCCAATATTGGCTATGTAATACCTAATTCAATTCATCATAAAAAATAATGATTTTGAACCAAGTCTAAGTTCTTTAATTGAACACCCCCTAACCTCCGCTAACTCCTCCAACAAAAAAAATACCAAAAAAAACAGATTTTTTAAATTATAAAACAATTCCATGAATCAACATACATTCATTGCTAAAATATCCCCCACTATATAGTATTTCTTCCTAAATAAGAATCCCTAAGGATCATTGAAAAATAGATCAATATACTATAGTCACATATCCACCTATTTCTCTCAAAGGCCTCTTTCATCCCTCATAGGATCATCGAACATTAGTCAACTATTTCAACCAGTAATTCATTGAAATATATATAAAATAAAATTTTAATGTCATTGGAATTTATAACACGAGAAGTATCTAGTTATACTCTCTATAAATGAGAAATGTGGAACACATCATGAATAAAAAATAAATGGAAAATCATTTATCGATATGTTATTGCACTAATACTCTCAACAACCTCAGATGGTCTGAAACTATGGGCACCAATTTCCACTAAATTCTTATTTATTGTGGTATCAAACATGTTATGACTCTTAGGAATACTCTATCACACTCCAAAAACTCTAGAAGAAGGTTTTCTTAGTCATTGTATTATAATTTTATAAAATTTTTAGTTTTTAACCACTTCTAAATTAATTTAATAAACCATGATGTCACATACATAAGAATCAACCAGAAAATAGAAAAATATATTTACTCTAGAAAATGTATAGGTGACCAGTACAGCCTACTATAGGTGTCTTTATATGGTGTGATATTAATGTACACAAGATAAATATTATATAAGAAAGAACATGATAACTCCAGATGATAATCCCATGAAGTGACAAAATATTGGACTCATTCAATCAATATATCCTCTATATCCCAAAAGTCATTCTTGGACTACTTGTCTGTATGGTGATTTTATGTTATGATCCAGTGTGTCTATTTTTCTAATGGATTTTTTGATCCCTTCCAGAAGTGTGATGTATATAATGTATCCTAATTTGAGATAATACACCAAAGAACATTATGAAAATTTTGTTATATCTTAATCAAATAACATACCCGTATCAAAAATATACTTGTTCTCCCAGATTTTTAGGTAATGATACAATTTGGTTAACTAATATAAAATATACCATAAAACATCACTACCTCAGGGATATCTCGGTAGAATTTTCATGAAATCCATTATTACATCATCCAAATTCCACTTAGGAACGGGTAAATGATGATGAATACCTATGGGGATCTGCTGATCACTATTCACCTACAAAAAGTTGTGATGTCATAAAACAAACCTAATAATATCATTATTTTTCCTTATCCAACAATAATGAAAATTAATATATTGAAACATCATGGTAATCCCTAGGTGAATATACCATCTTAGGACATGTAAATCCCACATAAGCTCCTCACATATGCTCATAGCGATAACAACTCCACCACACTCATCAAGGATCTCATCATCTTCATGGGACTAATCCAATAGAATATCCACACTATATATAAAATCACTCACAAACCAAATTCATTATTTTGAAAACTAACTCTATTCCACCTTATCAAATCATAGGGAGCTAATACTCAATGATGTATGAGTAACAATATCCTACTACAAATGAATATTGATATGTATCACTATGAGAAGGATTATCACTATCACTAAAGACTAGCCTCTCCCAACACCAAATACCAATTCTTTGTACTTAGTATATCATCCTATAAATTCATCTTATGGGGAAATATTCCATCACAGTGTAAATAGACTAAATTTACTCATCCTATATTCTCTATCTAAGGTTTATATCATGCTATGAAACTATATACGTGATGATATTATAGGAGGAGAAATGTATTAAATAATTAATTACATTCAATATATAATTTTTTAAGTACTTCATCTGATTCAATACCAATTTATAAAATCATTGAATGAAATTATAATTGTTCCAAAAATATAGATTTATGATAAAACTCATTTAACATTTGATAAATTTAACACCAAATCCCATCAAAATGCTTCAAAAATAATGTTTCAATGAAAACCACACAAGAACATTAAAAATAATTATTGAAAAGTTATATAAAAACCTCAAGAAAAAAATAATCATCAATTTATAAACCAAAATCACATTTCCACAAAAATATTCATAGAATAAAATTTTCATCAAAAAATGATAAAAAAGGAATAAAATGTAATTTTTAGCACACATTATGAAAAAACAATTTATTGTGAATATAAATAATTAGAAAAACATGTATAAAATAAAGCCACATTATTAACAGAGTTATATTACCTAAAATGATAATAAATAAATGGAATACATCATACTACATTACAAACAAGCTCTACGATATAAGGTTATCACATTCCTCTGGCACTCTCTATTTTATATTAACCACTCTTAGAGGTCCAAACAAGATAAAATTAATATTCATAGAAAAAAATCCCCAAATAATTGTAAAAAAATAATCAGAGAACATGAATATATCCATGTAGAATGTCACCAGTAAATTATATATTATAATGTTTCACTATATAATACAGAGATTTGAAAAGTTTGAACCTCTATAGAAATCAAGATAAAAATCATATATATGAATGTGAATTTCAAATCAATCATATGATCCAAATAAAATGTGTTAACACACACACCCTTTCAACTCTGGAACAGGATTAAAATAATAAATTGTAAATCTCACAAAATATTTCATGAAAATAAAAAAAATCAAAAAATCAAAAAATAATGAAAAATAATATCTCCCCTATTAACTTATACATTCCCTATATAATGGTTATATATTACTAAACATAATTTCCACCCCATGTTTCTATCATATCCTATCTCCAGCTATTGTTCCAAAAAAGTAAAAAAAAAATACCACTTAGTATCATTAACCCAACCTAGTCCCCAAATAGTACCATGTTATGTTTTCAACAACACCTCAATAATTCCTTCCCATTATTCAGAGGGTGTCAACCAGTGGAGAGTGTCTATAGGTAATGTTAAATGATTATACGATCACTATAAATAAAAAATAAATAACAACAGAGTCAATAATAATAAACAATTATCACAAAATTACAATATAATATTGACATTATATGTATGAGACAACCATATAGAAACATATCACACATTATAATATAGTAAGTATCATCAATAAAGTTTTACAAGTCCTATATAAGTAAACATGATGAACTCATTATTATTTATATATAAAGTGCAACAACAGAGACAAATTAATTTAAAAAAACAAAAAAAAAGATATTTCGATGTGTCCACTAGACCACATCACCCATCTGTCATCATTCTAGCTTATCCATCACCCACCATTCCATTTTTCAAACATCAAACCCTAAACACAAAATCAATATATACACCAAATTTCCCCTGCATGGTGTGATTAAAACTCTACTATGTTACAACAATCATTGTCCCTAAACAAATCTAGAATGTATATGTGTGTGATGTAAGATATAATGAAATAATAATAAATGAAAAATAATTATAACAATAACCTTTTCCCCCTCCTGTTCTAAACAATCCTCCTTATGAGTGACCATACCTAGCACATCCAATCCAATAATTAGTTTGAGAATAGATCCTGTAAAAAAAGTGGAACAAAATAATGTCCTCCCATATATTCCTCATTGCCCAAAAAGGATACCTCTTATCATGATTATCATACTTTCTTAGTCGGTAAATTCCACAGAAGCTGTATATGGGAGGGATGAATTTTAGTCACAAATCGATTGGAAACATTTCACACACTCCGATGAGTTTAACATTGGATGTTATAAACTCTGTTCTACCATATTAATAAATGTAAAAATGTATTAATCTGTATATACACATTAGAAAATAATAAATAGAAACATGAAAACATAACCACATTGACAAAGTAAATAAATCTAGAATAAACCAATAATTTTAAATCCAAACATGGATTATTAGATGATAATGAAAATACCCCTTAATGGATATTATTACAAAAAACATATATTCATGGGAATTGATTTCTTTCAAACCAAAGTGGATGGAAAATTAGTAGAAAAGATCTATAATATAAAAATGTTTTTAACAATAGAACTTTATAGAATCCAACAGTATGAAATATCATGTTATGAATATGGAATATCATTGATATAAATATCAGAAATAGGTAGGTCTATCCCAGATAACCTCGTAAATATCACTTATATGATGAAAGTGAAAGTACAATAGACTTACCCAAAATCCATAGATTAGAAGATACATATTTCACAAC
This sequence comes from Viscum album, assembly GCA_963277665.1. Classification (NCBI taxonomy): domain Eukaryota; kingdom Viridiplantae; phylum Streptophyta; class Magnoliopsida; order Santalales; family Viscaceae; genus Viscum; species Viscum album. The sequence goes on along the minus strand of OY728152.1, from coordinate 327,221,130 downwards.
CGAAATCCCATCGAAATCAATATTCAAAAGAAGAATATTCCTTACATGAATATTTTCAATCATGAGGATTGGAATAATGATTAAAAAATTAAAAAACATATGTATTGTAAAAGAAAATTCTCCGAACGATACATATAAATTAATATATTGAAATCAAATACAATCCTAGATTTCAAACAAAATTTGATGATAAATAATACCAAAATATAATGAATTAGAATATCGTTTGTTCCACAAATCATCATGCCAATATATAGACTCTATTGCAACAAACATTTTATTAACATTATTTGTTCTTTAGGTTCATGTTCAATGAAATGAGATGAAAAAGTCCATATTATAATTAATTTATCTATTTATTTCCCATATTTTAATTAGAGAACCATCACAACACTTCAGTACATCATTAAATAATTATAGAAATTAAGTATATTATTCAATTCACCAGAGCCTCTAAGATTAAATGTTATAACGTACACCTAAAAAATAAAATAAAAAAATTAACGTTAAATATATTTTTTCATGACTGTATTTTTATTTAAAAAATCGATATGAAGGTATTATTTTTGACTCCAAACATAAATTTATATATTTAAGAATGTTCAGTGTAACATTTCATAATGAATACTATAATATAAAAACATACCATTTTATATGAATAATGAAAAATGGTTGTGAATATCATTGCATTCAAAAGCTTGGGCTACACGCAACACCAAATTCAAGCGCACCATGAATTACCAAACTAGCCATTCAAAGAGTAGTAATGAGTAGTATTAATAGAATATAGAATACTCCCTATAATTTTAACATCCATATTATGTGTTTCTTAGATAAAATATAAGAACCAATTCAATTTTATAGATAAAAGAAGTATTTTAAAAAAAACAATTTTATCGCCAGTTAGTGGAGAACCCTTTTTTAAATCCAACAGTTGAAACTTTTATATATTCAATTTGACAAAATAAACTTCTTATTTAGAATAGGGACATAAAAATTTAGTTTGGTTAAATATTTGGTGATTTTATGATAACATTCATATTTTGATGTATAGTGAAAGATGCAAGATTTTAATTGAAAACAACTTTTTTAATCAAAATAATTTATTGTGATAAATTATACATTTGAATAGCATTTAAGTATATTAAGTTTATATTTTTATCATTTAATCCAATTTAATTCATTGGAAGTAATTTCACATTTACATTGGACAGAAACACATAACAATCTTTTGATAGTTTTTACTTCTCAAAAACCGTCTTTCTGGTTTTGACAATGGGAATTAATTTTAAATTAATTAAAGAAACTTCTATTTTTTAAAATTGGTAAAATAGACATAATTTTTTAATTTGTAATAACAAAATTATATTTGGGTCAATTGTTTGTATTTTTTCTGAAAACATCTAATTTTCTATAAATAGTGAAAAAAACTACGTTGTAGATATAACTGGACTTTTATTTTATATAAATAATTTTAATTAAAAATTTATCATAATGTAAAAGTAGATAAATAATATATATATTATTCCAATGTAATTAATTAGAGTCATTTTATAATAATATTTTATGTTTAATATTTTATTGAACTTTTTAACGTCTTTTACCCATCTTCTATGAACATTTACAAATTTACAGAAAAGGTAATTTTACTGCTTATGTGAATTGAATTCCACAATTCCAAGAGAAAATTTTGACATTTTTAGGTAATATTTGGTTCTATAGGATGAAAATAGTTATTTGGTAAATAGTAACTTTTGAGTTTTATTTACCACAGTTAAAAGTAAATAGGGTAATTAAAGGTATAAATGATATTATAATTTCCCTAACACATGTCCTAACCCAATTGGATAAGTGTATTTTGTCCAAAATAATACTTCTTTATAAAATATGATCTTTTTTTATCCACTTGTATTAGATTAGGACATTTATTATTATTTTATTTACAAATGATTTAAAAGTGTTATATTCACATTTTAATAACTAAAACATTTTTAATATATGTTTATACAGAAGATAAATTCAACTATAAATATTTTTTAGTATGAAAGAAATATTTCATAAATATTTGTATTTTATTTATAATTTTTATACATTTAATAATTAAATTTATTTATGTCTTAATGATGATGCAGTAATTACCTCATTTATGAAAATTTGAAAAAATTGATTTTATAAATATCAAAATAAATGTAAATTGAGACTTTTGATGCCATTAACCAATTTTATTACTGAATATTACATGTTAAGGTTGATTTAATGTATTTTTTTAAGTAATTATTTTTTTTATGACTTAAAAAAACAAATACAAAATAGTTTCAGAATTGATATAAATAACGTTTTAAAACAAACACTATTTTGTTAAATGATATTATATTACTAAAAATCTATGATTCGGCCAACGTACATATGTAAGGATATATATATCATTAATGAACTACATTAGGTTCAATGGAAACTTTATAGTATGCTTATAAAAAAATATGTTGTAAGAATACTAGAAGACACAGTAAAAGATAAACTATTTAACTAAGAGTTAAATATAAATGATAAGGTTAATATGGTGACCTAAACTTGTCTATAACCTATTTTTTGAGAGTTTATAGAACCATAAAAACCTTATCCTACAAATTAATCCATTTTGAGCCATTAGAAACTGAAAATTATTTTATAATAAAATAATATTTCAAGCTTTTCCTAAAGTGACCCTAACCTCTTTTATAAAAGGGTTCTTCCCCTTCTCTTAATTTCAGACATCAAAAGCATTTTGGCCTAGAAAAACCCTGCTAAAATTTCCTATTGACTAACCTCACATAAAACTGGAGGAATTACTTTAATCAGAAATACATCATAAAGATCCCTTTTGTTCTAATCAAAAGGAAGAACCCAAAAAGGAGGTAATTATTTCTTCACCTCTTTCGATGTTCTTTTCTCCTTCCACTTCTAATTTCTTTGTTGTTTCCATACCAAAATAATAAATCTAGAACCTTCTACACAATGATATTTTATTATAAATATGGAAGAACCATATTCATTATTCTGTCCATCCAATGAATGACAATATCACCATACGTGTGTGCGTACGAGTTACCGTCTCCACGTCGTGGTGTAGTTTGTTATTCAACACTTCATTATTTGGATGTGTATAATAATAATTATAATTGATTTAAATAATAAATATAACATGTTATTGATTCCGTATATATAATATACCAACATATTTCAAATTATTTCACCATCAATAGAATAATATCGTCTCTCATGAGTACGCACGACATATCGTCTTCATGACGCGATGAGATTCATTTCCACATTCACCATTCAACAATGATAATTAAAATATATATTATTAATAATCATGAAATATATTAAATAATAATTCCACTATAAATATACAGTATATATATATATATTTGTGTGTGTGTGTGTGTATATATATCTCATTGACTTATATCCATTCAATACGATATGAAAACAGAAACGACGATTATACGTACGTACGGCCTATCATCTCCATAAATTGTGATTTCCATTTCATATATCTATCTATTATACATATTTATATTCTGAATATATATGATACAGAATTTATGTTTTCTATTCTCTAATGAATTAAATCATCATACAAATTATTTCATCAAGAATAACAAGTTAAAACACGCATGGTAAATGGAATTATTTTATATATCTTTGCTATATGTTGTCGATGGTTATGTTTAAAGGGATTGGGTTTCAGTTTTATACACTCCCATAAAATAATATGATTATTTATGATAGATTTTATTATATTATTTATCCTTACTATGCATCTGAGCTCAACCCTTTCTTAGGTTTTGTTTTTTTGAGGATTCCAATAAGTATATTATGATTTATATGAAGGTTTATGCTAAGGGAATAATGGTGTTCTCAAATAATTATTTATTATGTATTTTTTGTTAGAAATTTAATGTAATGATCATTTATGTAATGTATTTTCCCAGACTGCTAAACCGATTGGTCCTTCGGGAAAAGATTCCTTGTAATCTTGCTAATGTATTAAAATAATGGACCAGCTCTGCGATTCTAGGGTTAGGGCATTACATTTGGTATCAGAGGAAGTTTAGAAACATCCTTGGAAATAGATTTAGATAAAATCTAATTAAGAAACATTACCTAAGATAGACATTGGGGATTAGTATAGAATAATATCCAAAAAATTTGGTAATGCAGTTAATATGTGGGTTTTCCAAACAATGCATCCATGTCTGGATACTACAAGTGGATGTTGTTCTTGAATAGATTTACCTAGGAGTGAAAACACTGACATAGAGTTTTGGGCTTGACCTGGGGAATCCTGGTACATTACAATAGGACATACTATGTACTTGGTTTGACACTCATGGGGGATATTCTTAGGATAATTCAAATTTTCATTACAAACCATTATAGAGGATTTATGAGTAAATATGTCAACAATGAAACCAATTTTTTGATTATGAAACTAGATGTGTAAATATTTAGTTAATTATAAGAATATATACAGTTTTTTTATTATAAATAATGATATTATATAATCTAGTGTATTTCATTATTTAGAAATGGAACCCAGTAGAAGTAATGCAAACTCCAGCAATATGAATGATCAAAAGAGTAAGAGGGATCATATCATTTATGTTATTAAGCCAATATTTATATGGGAAATAGTCACCCACATAGCTACATCATAGGAAGAAACAGAATCATATGTTAACAAGACAAGTGATAAATTCATTGAGTCCTACGACGTTGAATGGATGCAAGAATAGAAAAGGATGGAACAATATGGATAAGGGGAAGAAAGGAAATAATGATTTTCATTGATGTGATAACTATGGAAAATGTAACCGTTGTAAATGCTTGAAGGGAATTAGAGTTTTTTATAAGTGTGAAGAAACAGAACACCATGTTCGTGATTACAATGTTCAGAAAAAGGATTCAAATGTACAATGCTTCATTTGTAAGGAGTCGAGAGACTACGTGAATCAATGTCCAAATCATCATAGTATTCCCAAATATGATGTTATTGGATAACAATGAAGTTATTATACTACCACAAATGAATAGGAGTGATTATTTTTCATACATTTTTATTAAATAATAAGTTCACTTGATTGTTGTATCGAACATGTATGAGTTATATGAATTATGGAAATAAATAAGGATTTTACTGTAGTACTATTTCATTGAGGATTTGAGATCATATGATTCTATGAAAAGTGAATTAATAGCTTGTTAATGTTCTTTGAAAATGTATTGTTAAAGGAAAGATAAACATTAATATGGTTCTGATACTTAGGTAGTGATTTTATAATAAGATATGACTGATTTAGATAAATTATATTGGATATTCTTGACTACCTTGAAATTGATTAATGAATTGTATATTCCATCATTGTTTGAGTTTACAATATTTATGTATTTATGGAGTATGTCAAATATTCTACGTTTTACCAAATTAATAACTAAGTACATATATATTCAATCAATGTTTTATGGTAATTTAGGTTGTTACCATTTTTTAACAAAATACATGATGAATGTATTCACATGTTGATCTTTATTATGTTTAGTTGACATTCCTTATTATTTTTTGGACAGTGAGTTCTGACAAAGGTATTTTTGATAAGTCTAAATGATGAAATTGAGTAAGTTGAATGGTTAAATTTTTTTGTATGAGGATAAAGTGTATTTTTTGGATACATTAACGTAACCTTTTGGTTTTTAGCAAACTGTCAAGGGATTAAGGGAATAATTGTGGACCATCTGATTTATCAAATGTGCTTAAGGTGTAAAGAATTCATTCTTGAACATTCATTTCCTAGTGTAAGAGATGTAGTGAAAATAGATCCACGCCGAACAAAATGATAAAAATTTGATTATGACATGTAATGAAATCAAGTATGTTTTCTTTATTTATTATATTGATAGCTAATCAATCCCTAATCATCAAAAACTAGTATCTAAAAAATGTTGTATCCTAATACCTTATGTTTTTTTTGAAACAATGATAATTTAAATCATCATATGTTGATGGCTTTGATGCCCTATGTTTTACGTTTATTGTTAACTTGTTTGTGATTGATGACCTCAATCACTCCCGATATATATTACATTTCTCTCAAATTTCGTGTCTATAATTTCAACCAATGTTCTCTTATTCAACACCCTAATATGGTGGTGACTTTTTCTTTTCCCATTCCATCTTATTATGACTAAAATTTTAAACCCTATTTCCGATGTGGGTTTTCCACAATGGTATTGTTTATTTTCATCAATTTATTTTTGAAAAATAATTTCAAACTGTGAGGATGCACTTTTTTGATAGAGGGGTCAATGTAACCCCCCATGATTTCATAGTATGTTATCTATTTAAAATAATTCAACAGCTTGCGCTACACACAACACTGAGTCCGAGCACACCACGACTTACCAATCATTCCATTCAAAAAGTTTTTATGAATAGTTTTAACTGCATTTTTAATACTACTTATAATTTTAACATCAATATAATGTATTTCATATACATAATATAAGAACAAAACCACATTTTCAGATAAAAGAAGTATTTTAAAAAAAATACAATTTTACCCCTTATTAATGAAGAATCATTTTTAAATCCAATAGTTTAGACTTTTATACAATCAATTGGACAAAATAAACTTTTAATTTTGAATCCGGACATTAAAATTTATTTTGGGTAAACTTTTTTGTTTTTATGATATATTACATATTTTTATGAATAGTGCAAGATAATAAATATTAATGGAAAATAACTTTTTTAATCAAAATTATTTATAGTTCCAAACTATACATCAGAATGATTTTTTTTGTATAATTAGATAATTTTTAATCATTTAATCCAACTTTGTTCAATGTAAGTAATTTCACATTTAAATTGGACACAAACACATATTAATATTTTGAAAGTTTATATTTATTAAAAACACGCTTTCTAGTTTTGAAAACATGAATAAATTTTAAATTAATTAATTCAACATATATGTTTTGAATTTTATAAAATCGACATCATTTTTGAATTTTGAATATCAAAATTAGTGTTTGGGGAATTTTTGTTATTTTTTTGAAAAGATTCAATTTTTGATTAATAGTGAAAACATAGTGTTGTAGATAAAAAGTGAATTTTATATTTTAATATTTTTTGATAAATTTTTTATCTTAATGTCAAAATAGATATATAATATATATATTAGTTCAATTTAATTCATTTAATCCATTTTACAATATGATTAGATGTATACAATTTTATTGTACTTTTTAACGTCTTTTACAATTCTTCTACGGACATTTGCAAATTTTCATAAAATGTAATTTTACTACTTCTATAAAATGAGTTTCTAAAATCCGATAGAAACAGTTAACATCATTAAGTAAAATGTAGTTCTATAGGATGCAATAGTTTTCTGATTAATAATATCTTTTGAATTTTTTTTTACCATGGTTAAAAGTAAATAGGGTAATGAAAGTTAATAATGATATTATAATTTCCCTAACAGAAGTCATAATTCTATTGGATATGTGTGTTTCAACCAAAATCAACCTTAGTAATAACATATGATCCTTTTTTATACACTTGTAATAGATTAGGATATTTATTATTATTTTATTTAAAGAAGTGTTTAATTTGTTAAATTCAAATTTTAATTACTAATAAATTATTAATATAGAGTTAAACATAAGATAATATCTAATATAAATATTAATTATAAATCTAAATATATTTATAACATAATTTTATTTTATTTATTAGTTTTATACATTTTATAATTAAATATATTTTTGATACAACAATGATGCAGTAATTACCGCATTAATGAATGATTAAAAAAGTTAATTTTATAAATATCAAAATAAATTTAAATTGAGACTTTTGATGGCATAAAATTTTTTTAAGTGACAGTTTCATGTTAGGGCTGATTCAATATAGTTTTTTTCTATTTAATTATGTTGAGACAACTTAGAAAAACAAATACTAAATAGTGTCAAAATTGACATAAATATGTTTTAAAAAAATAAAATTTTATTAAATGATATAATATTCCTAAAAATATAATATTTTCACAAAGGGATTATATAAATATAGATATTTTATTAATGAACCACTTCATGTTCTCTTGGTATTTTGTAGTAATTTTATTAACAATATAGTGTAAGAATACTAAAAGACATGGTAAAAGATAAATTATTTAACTAAGAGTAAAATCTTAAAGATAAGGTTAATATGGTGACCTAAACATGTATAAAACCTACTGGTTGAGTGGTTTTCAACCCATCCCCACCTAATCCTCGAAATAAATCCATTTTTATACATTATAAATCGAAAATGTTTTTATAATAAAATAATATTTTTCAAGATTTTCCTAAGTTGACCCTCACCTCTCTTATAAAAGTGTACTTCTACTTCTCTTAATTTCACACTTTTGAAGCCTTTTGGATTCACCAAAATCTACACGAATATCCTCCTAAGTACCCTCACATAAACCTATATTCATTACTTTTATCATAATTCCATCCTAAGGAGCCCTTTTGTCAAATAAAAATGAAGAACATGAAGAAGAGTTAATTATTTCATCACCTATTTCAATCTTCTTTACTTCGTCAATTTCCACATTCTTTGTTGTTTCCATAACAAAATAATAACTCCAGAACCATATACATACTATTATGATATAATAAATATGGTACAACCAAATACATTATTCTAACCATCCTATAAATGACAAAGTCACCATACGTGTGTACGTATGGCTTACCGTCTCCACATCATGGTGTAGTTTGTTATTGAACTTTTCATTATTTGTATGGGAATAACAATTAGTATAATTGATGTAAAAAATAAATATAAAACATTATTGATTTGTTATATATAATATTCCATCTAATTATAACTATTTCACTATAAATAGAATGATATCATTTATCATGCGAATGTTTGGCTTGTCGTCTTCACGATGCGATGAGATTCATTTCCACGTACACCTTTCAATGATTATCATAAAAATATATATTATTCATAAGTATTTAAAATATGAAATAATAATTCTACTGGATATATATGTTTATTTTTGTGTATTTTTGTTTGTATTTACAGATATCTCATTCAAATACTTCCATTCCATATGATATGAAAACGGAAAGAGCGTTTCTGCATACATACGACCTACTATCTCCATAAACAGTTTTTTCCATTTCATATATCTATCTATATTAAATATTTATATTATGTATATACATGATACATAAATAATTTTTTATGTTTTATAATAAATTATATAATGATGTAAGTGATATGATCAAGAATAAGAAGTTAAATCACGCTCAATAAAGAAAGTGATTATTACCCGAACTGTTATTTTAATAGAGAAATTATTATTAAATGGGTAGTATAAAACAATAAATGAATCATCATTGATATTATAAATATGAATTTGGTTCTCTTATAATTTAATAACATACTATGGTCATTATAAAGGAGGTTTAACATACCCTCGACCGAAATATAGAACAAGCTAAAGGTTAATTCATCTATCTCATTATTATCCAATATTATTTATATATCTGTATTTATTGGGATATATTTATCATCCATGTCCATGTTTCATAGAAATGTTTTAAAAATTAATATTTTAAGGTTTTATAGAAGTGAAACTTTAAATAGATCATCATTTTAAATATTATAATGATTTATTTTTCTAAATATATTTAATTAATGTGCAGCATTTCAAAAAGATTTTAAGTATTTATTCATATAGGCATAATTGTTTTAAAATAAAAACTCTTTTAAAATGTTTCAACGGGGTATGGGACACTATGAATCAAAAATCTCTTTAAAATTATTTCATTTATAAATTGTGAGACATTTAAATGATCTTAGGAAAAAAATATTTTTATCAAAGGGTTTTACTTATATTATCAATTATGTCAACATCCTTTTCAGAACGTATTCTAGATTGAGTTTGATTTAATATAAATACAACATTCAAGATATTATTGAATGAGTTATGACAATTTTGACTATGAATGTGATATTTTTATACCATTCATGATTTATGCACAATGTATTGATATTCTGTATGCTAGTTTTAATACGAATGCTTATGATATGATTCAAAATTTTCATATGAGGAATGTACTAGATTTAGTAAGTGACAGGTGGTGAATTCTATAGCTCCCTGATTAATCAATAGTTCTCACGAGAAAAACTAGTGTCTTGGCACAGGGCCTTGAAAAAATTTATATTTATGGTCTTGGTACAAGGCTTGGACTTTGTGGTTATGATGTCAAGCATTATGCATTCCATCATTATGAGATTAATTATTAATGTTACATGTGATTATTCGACTAGTATAATATCAATTTGAATATGTAAACGACAATATTTTTTTATCATTTCCATATTATACTGATGTTATTGTTTAATGGGATGGTGTTTTAATTTTATACCTTGCCATACATTTTTTGATTATTTATGATTGCATCCCCTATATTGTTTATCTTTACTGAGCATATAAGCTCACCCATTTCTTATGATTTATTTTTTCTAGTATGCCAAGAAGTGTATAAGGATTTATATGATGGTTTATGTTAAAGGAATAATGGAGTTCTCGAAGGTTTATTTATATAGTGTTTTATGTTAGAAATTATAATGTAATGTTAATGTATGTAATTTATATTCTAAGACTGCTAATCTAATTGGTCCTTTGGGACTTGATTCCATGAAATCATGGAAATTTATTAAAATAATGCACAAGCTCTAGGATTCTGGGGTCGAGGCATTATAGTTTTTATCAAATGACGTTTATAAAAATCCATGGAAATATAATTAGATAAACTTTCATTAGGAAAAATTATCCTATGATTCACATTGCAGATTAGTATAGAAGAACATTCAAAAAAATTGGAAATGTAGATATTATGTGTGTATTCCAAGAAACATATCCATGTCCGGATACTATAAGTGGAAGTGGTACATGAATTTATGTACCTAGGAGTGAAAACATCCACAAGAGTTTCAGGCATGACCCGGGGTATCCTGGTACACGAAAATGGGCCTTACTGCGCACCTGGTTTGACACTCTCAGGGGATATGCTTAAGATAATTCACATTTTCGTTAAAACCCATTATAAAGGATTTATTAGTAAATATGTCAGGTAAACAACCATATTTATTATTATGAGACTATATCATTGTAAATATTCAATTAATGCTAGGAATTTATATTGTTTTTTGATTATAATATGATTTAACCTAGTTTTAGTCATCAATTTGAAATGTTTCTCAGTAGAATGAATATGAACTCCAGCAATATGCACGATCTAAATAGTAAGACGTATCATATATTTCATAGTATTAGTCCATCATTTATATGGGAAGTAGTCTCCCATGTATCCACATCATATGAAGAAATGTTATAATATGCTAATTAGATAGGTAAAGAATTATCTATGTCCTTTTCCTTTGAAGGGAAGACAGAAAAGAATATGATGGGAAAAAAGATGGATGTAGGGAAGAAGGGAAAATATGATATTCCCACATGTGATTACTGTAGAATGAATCACCATTGTAAATTCATGAAGGGAATGGGAGTATGTAATAAGTGTGGGGAAAACGAACACCACATTCATGATTGAAATGTTAATAAAATGTTTTCAAATGTACAAGGCTTCATCTACAAGGAGTTGGGACACTATACTAATCAATTTCCAAATCATCAGAGTATGCACCAAATGATGATATTGGATAATAATCATGTTATGATAATACCATGTATGAAGAGGAATGACTAGTGTTCTTATGGTATTATTAAGGAATTAGTTAATTTTAGTGTTGTATCAATGATGTACTGGTTATATGAAATATGGAAATTAATAAGGAATGTATTGTAGTACACTTTCATAGGGGATTTTAGATTATACGAGTCTAAGAAAAGTGACACTATAACATGTTAATATTTTTTCAAAATGCATGGATAATGGAAAGATAAACTTTAATATGGTTTTGATACCGTGGTAGTGATTCTAAAATAAGATATGATTGATTTGGATAAATTATATAGGTTATTCGTGACTATCTTGAAATTAATTAATGATTTTTATATTCCATTACTGGTGGAGTTTACATCGTTTATGGATTTGTGGAGTATGGCTAGTATTCTGTGTTTTTCAGAAGGAATAAGGAAGTACATACATATTCCAATAATGTTTTATGGTAATTTAGGTTGTTTCCAGTTTTAATAAAATAATTGATGAATGTATTTACCTGTTGATACTCATTATGTTATGTTGACCATCCTTATAATTTTTTGGACCATGAGTTTGGACACAAGTATGTTGGATAAGTCTAAAGGTTGGAATTGAGTAAGTTGAACGCTTTAATTTTTTATGAGGTTATAGTGTATTGTTTTAGATAATTTGACCAATCCTTTTGTTTTTTAGTAAACACTTCTAAAATTATGGGAATATTTATGGATCTTAAGAATTATCTAATGTGCTTCAGGCATAAAATAATTAATTTTGAACATTCATTTCCTAGTTTAAGGGATGAAGTGAATACAGATCTATGCACAACCAAATGATGAGAATATGATTTTGAAAGGTAATGAAATCAATTTTGTATTCTTGAGTTATTATCATGATTGTTAATTAACCCCTCCTCTTTAAAAAATTGTAACATAGAAAAATTTTCTATCATAATACATTGTGTTTTGTTGAACTGATGATACTTTAAATTATCATAGATTGATGGCTTTGAGGACCTCAAGATTACATTTATTGTTCACTTGTTTGTGATTGATGACCTCAAACACTTCATATAAATATTTAAATTTTTTCCTCCAGTTATGTGTCTATAATTTCCTACAATGTTCTCCTATTCGAACCCCAAATGTGGTCGTGAATATTTCATTTCCATTTCCCACTTATTAAGACTAAATTTTATTAACCCTATTTCCGATAAGGGTTTTCCACAATGGTATTTTATATTTTCAAAATTTTATTTCCAAATAACCATTAAAAATTTTTAGGATGCAGTTTATTGAATGAGGGTAGAATTTAACAAACCAATATTAAATAGTATGTTATCTCTTTAATGTAATTCATCAGTTAGCGCTACACGCAACATGGAGTTTGAGAGCACAACGACTTACCAAACTAGTCATTCAAAAAGTGGTAATCAATATTATTGAATTTATTTTTAATAAAACATATAAATCCTACTTCCATATTATGTGTTTCTTAAACCTAATTTAAGAAAAAATTCAATTTTTTAGATAAAAGAATTATTTTTCAAGAAATACAATTTTACCACCTATTAATGATGAACCCTTTTTAGATACAACATTTGAAACTTTTATACATTCAATATGAAAAAATAAACTTATTCGTTAGAAGGAGGACATAAAATTTATTTTGGGGGATTTTTTTTTGTTTTTTTATGATAACATTCAAATTTTGATGAATAGTGAAAGATAATAAATTTTAATTGAAATTGACTTTTTTTATTAAATATAATTTATAGTTATAAATTATACATCTAAATTCTTTGGGATTATAATTAGATTATATTTTTACCATTTAATCTATATTTGGTCATTGGAAGTAATTTCACATTTAAATTGGACCAAAACACATATTAATCTTTTGAGAATTCTTACTTTAAAAAAACCCAATTTCTTGTTTTGACAATGGGAATTAATTTTTAATTAATTAATGTAACTTATATGTTTTGAATTTGGAAAATAGACATCATTTTTTAATTTGGAATATCACAAATATATTCCGTTGCATTTTGGGTATTTTTCTGAAATCAATCAATTTTTGATGAATTGTGAAAAAACTATGTTGTAGATAAAAACTGATTATTTAATTTAAATTGTTTTTTATTAAAAAAAAATTCATAACGAAAAATAGATAAATAACAAATATATTCATCCAATTTAATTCATTAGATTCATTTTATAATATGATTAGATGTATACAAGTTTATTGAACATTATAACATTTTTTCCTATCTTCTAGTTATATTATTAAAATTTCATAAAACATAATTTTTGATTCTATAAATTTAAATTCAAAAATTAACGATACATAGTTGAAATCAGTAAGTATAATGTTGTTCAATAATATTAAAATAGTTTTTTGATGAATGGTAACCTTTGAATTTTATTTTTTATGGTTAAAATCAAATAAGGTAATTAAATGAAAAAATGAAATTATAATTACCTAACACGTGTCCTAATTCCATTGGCTAACATTATTTTGACAACAATAAACATTAATAATAAAATATTATCCTTTTTTATCCACATGAATAAGATTATGACATTTATATGATTTTATTTAAAGAATTGTTAAAAGTGTTAAATTCAAATTTTAATAACTAAATCATTTTTAATATAGGGTTGTACATAAGATAATTTCTAATATAAATATTAATTAGAAATATAATATCACGGTATTTTTTTAAAATGTTTATAAATTTAATAATTAAATTTATTTATGACATACTGATGATGTAGTAATTACCTAATTAATGAAAGAATAAAATATTTACTTTATAAAAATGAATAAAAATGTAAATTGAGACTTTTGATGCCATAGAAAAATTTCATAAGTGAATATGACATGAAATATTTCATTGAATTTATATTTTTTTATGTAATTTTGTTGGGTTGACTTTAACAAAAAAACAAATAGTAAATTGTGTCAAAATTGACATAAATATGTTTTCAAAACAAATACTATTGTATTAAATGATATAATATTCCAAAAAATATATGACTCCAAAAAATAACTTATATAATTATAGATATGTCATTAATGAACCACTTTAGGTTTTCATGGAATTTTATAGTATTATTATTGACCATATTGTGTAAGAATAGAAGAAGACATGGTAAATGATAAACAATTTTACTAAGAGTTAAAACTAAAAGATATGGTTAATATGGTGACATAAACTTGTCAAAAAACTATTTGTTGATAGGTTTTAATCCCTACCCACCTATCCATTGAAATAAATCCATTTGGATCCATTAGAAACCGAAAATTATTTTATAATAAAATAATATTTCATGCTTTTCTTAAAATGACCCACACCTCTCTTATAAAACTGTACATCCCCTTCTCAAAATTTCACACCAATGAAGCCTTTTGGCTTGGACAAAAACTACTCCAATATTCTCTTAACTACTCTCAATTCAACCTATATTCATTACTTTGATCATAAATATAGCTTATGGAGCCCTTTTCCAATTTGAAAGAAAAACCCGAAGAAGAGATAATTATTTCATCACCAATTTCAATGTTCTTTACTTTTTCCATATCCTCTTTCTTTATTGTTTTCATTCAAAAAAAATAAATCCAGAAACTTTTACACAATGAGTTGTGAATATAAACAATGTACAACCATATTAATTATTCTATCCATCCTATTAATGACATATTCACCATACGTGCATACGTTTGGCTTAAAGTCTCCACATGGTGGTGTAGTTTTTAATTCAATGCTTAATTATTTGGATGGATATAATTATGAGTATAATTGATGTAAATAATAAACATAACATGTTATTGATTCAGTATATATAATATACCATCCAGTTAAAATGATTTCACCATCAATAGAATGATATCATTGCTCGTGCATATGTACGACTTGCCTTTTTCACAACGCGAAGAGATACATTTGCACATTCACTTTTCAATGATGATTATTAAAATATATATTATTAATAAGCATTTAATATATTACATAATAATTATACTATAAATATATATATATATATATATATATATGAGTGTGTGTGTGTGTGTGTTTGTGTTTACATATATCTCATTCACTTACTTCCTTTTAAAATGATATGAAAACCGAAACGGTGTTTTTGCATACGTACGGTCTACCGTCTCCATAAATGGTGTTTTCCATTTCATATATCATTCTTTAATACATATTTTTATTCATAATATTTATGATACATAAATTATGTTTTATATATTGGATGAAATTAAATAAATATATAAGTTATATGATCAAGAATAACAAGTTAAAACACACACGATAAAGAAAGAGATTATTATCCAAACTGTAGTTTAAACATAGAAATTATTATTAAATGGTTAGTATAAAAACATAAATGAATCAAGAATGATATCATAAATATGAATATCATTCTAGTATAATTTAATAACATATTATGGTCATTATACAAGAGGTTAAACATACCCTCAACTAAACGAAAGTACAAGGTAAGTGTTAATTCATTAGTCTCATCATTTTCTAAGATTTTATATATATATGTATTTACTAGGAAATATTAATCATCAAGGTCTAACATTCCGAAAAAAAATTTCAAAAGGAATATTTTATTGTTTAAGAGAAGTTAATATTATACTAGATCATCATTTTAAATGTTTTAAAAATATATTTTTCTAAATCTATTTAATTAATGTCCATGTTATCAAAATGATTTTAAGGATTTATTCATATGGAAATAATTGTTATAAAATGATAATTATTTTCAAAATAATTAAAGTGGTATTGTATGCTTTGATTCAAAAATACCTTTAAAATGACTTCCTTTATAAATTTTGATACTTATAAATGATCTCATGAAAAAGGATATTTTTAACAAAGGATTTTACAGATTATTATCAAATATGTCAACATCCAGTTTGAATATTATTATTGATTGAGGTTGATTTATTATAAATAAAATCATAAATATTGTATTGAATGAGTTATGATATTATTGACTGTGAATGTGTTATTTATATATCATTCATGATTTATGGATAAAGTATTGGTTCTTTGTATTCTAGTTTTAAAAAGAATGTTTATGTTATGTTTCAATATTTTCATATGGGGAATGTTTTAGACTTTTTTATGTGGAGGGTGGATCCCTCTATATCTCCTCGATGCATCGATAGGTCTCATGAGAATATCTAGTGTCTTGGAATAATGCCTTGAAAAAATTTATATTTATGGTCTTTGTACGGGGCCTTGACTTTGTGGTTAAGATGTCTAGGACTATGCATTACATCATTATGAGATTAGTTATTGATGTTACATGTAATTATTCGACTAGTATAAAATCCATGTGAATAAGTAAATGGTTTTATTTTATTTATATTTTCCATATTATACTCAAATTTATGTTTAAAGGGCTTCTGTTTCATTTTTATACATTTCCATAAAAGTTTATGATTATTTGTGATAGGTTACACTATATTTTTTATCCTTATTGAACATATGAGCTCACCAGTTTCTAATGATTTATTTTTTCCAGGATTCCAAGAAGTATAATATGATTTATATATAGTTTTATGTTAAGGTAAAAATGTAATTCTCAAAGGGTTTTCTATGTTATGTTTTATGTTAGAAATTTTAGAGTAAAGCTCATGTATGTAATCAATTTTCCAAGACTACTAAATTGATCAGTCCTTTGGAACTTGATTTCTTGTAGTCATGGAAATGTAGTCTAATAATGCACTAGATATTGGCTTCTGGGGTTGGGACGTTACAGTTGGAATCAAAGGAATTTTAAAAACAACATTGGAAAGATATTTAGATAAAATATGATTTGGAAACATTATCCAAATATATACATTGAGGATTAGTATAGAAGAAAATCCAAAATTTTTGTAAATGTAGATATTATGAGGGTTTTCAAAGAAATAAGTCACCATCTAGATACTATAGGTGGGCATCATTCTGGAACAGATGTAACTACGAGTGAAAACACCTCCGAGGAGTTTCGAGCATGACCTGGGGTATTCTAGTACAAGACAACGGGCCTTACTGCGCACCATGTTTAACACTATCTGGAGATATTATTAGGATAAATAAATTTTCATTACAAACCATTATGAAGGATTTAGGAGTAAACTTGTTGGAAAGGAAACCAATTTTATGATTATGAGACTAGATGTGTGAAAATCTTCAATTAATGTTATGAATTTATGTTGTTTTTTTATTATAAGATATGATATGATCTAACATAGTGTATGTCATCATCTAGAAATGGCACCCAGTTGAAGGAATGTGAACTCCAACAATATTCATGATCCAAATATTAAGTGGGATCATTTATTTCATGGTATTAATCCAACATCATGATAGGAAATAGGCTCCCACATATCTGAATCATATGAAGAAATAGTATAATATGTTTATAATATAAGTAAATAATTCTCTGAGTCCTATGGCTTTGAAGGGATGTAAGAAAAGAATAGAATGTAAAAAATATGGATAACGGGAAGAAGGGAAAATAATTGTTTTCCCACATGTGATAACTGTTAAAAGAATCACCTTAGTAAATTTTGAAGGGAATGGGAGTATGTTATATCTATGGAGACATAGAACACCACATTCTTGATTGAAATGTTGATAAAAAGGTTTCAAATGTAAAATAATTCATCTTCGTAAAGTTGGGAAACTACCTGAATCAATTCCCAAATCATCATAGTATTCCAAAAATAATGTTGTTGGATAATAATCAAGTTATGATATTACCACAAATGAAGGGGAAGTACTAGAGTTCTTATGTTGTTATTAAATAATTACTACATTTGACTGTTGTATCAATGATGTACTGGTAATATGAATTATGGAAATAAATATGGATTGTACTATAGTATTATTTCATTGGGGATTTGAGATTATATGATTCTATGAAAAGTGACTCAATAGCAAGTTAAACATTTTGGAAAATACCTGGTTAATGGAAATAGAAACCTTAATATTGTTCTGATACTAAGGTAGAGATTTTAGAATATGATATGATTGATTTGGATAAATAATATTTTATATTATTGACAACCTTGAAATAGATTAATTATTTTTATATTCCATTACTATTATAGTTTACAACATTTATGAATTTATGGAGTATGTTTAGTATTCTGTGTTTTACAAAAGGAATTAGGAAATACATAAATATTCCAATAAGGTTTTATGGAAATTTATGTTGTAACCATGATTTAATAAAATACATGATTAAAGTATTCACATGTTGATATTCATTATGTTATTTTGACCTTCCTTATAATTTTTTGGACTATTTGTTTGGAAACAAATATTTTGGATAAGTCTAAAGGTTGGAATTGAGTAAGTTGAACAGTTGAAGTTTTTTGAGGTTAATGTGTAATTTTTTTGATACATTGACCTCAAAATTTTTGTTTTCAGTAAACATTCATAGGATTAAAGGAATAATTTTCAAGATTATTTTTTATCAAATGCTCATCAGGAATAAAAATATCATTTTTGAACATTCATTTCCTAGTGTAAGGGATAAGTGAAAATAAATTTATACCCAAACAAATGATGAGAATATTATTGTGACAGGTAATGAAATCAAGTATGTTTTCTCGAGTTCTTATCATTATTCTTATTTAATCCCTCCTCTTCAAACAACTATCGAATAAATGTGTTATCCTAATACCATATGTTTTGTTGAAGTGATTATAATTTAAATAATTATAGATTCATGTATTTGAGGCCCTCAATTTAAAATTTATTGTTCGCTTTTTTTTTATGATGTCAATCACTCCTAGTAAATATTTACGTTTTTTCTCCAATTATGTGTCTATAATTTCCACCAATGATCTCTTATTTGATACCCTAATTTCATTGCGAATTTACTATTTCCATTTTCCTCTTATTTATTCTATATTTTATTAACCCTATTTTTGATGTGGGATTTGCACAAAGGTATTTTCTATTTTCAACATTTTATTTTAGAATAACATTTAAAAATTACAAGGACATAATTTATTGAAGGAGGGGAGAATGTAACACCAAAATATTTCATAGTACATTATCTCTTTAATGTAATTCAATAGCTTGCGCTACACACAACACTGAGTTTGAGAGCACCATGAATTGTTATTCTTGTCATTCAAAAAGAATATATGAATAGTTTTAATAGAATTTTGAATACTTCATATAATTATAACCTCTATATTATGTGTTTCTTAGACATCATATAAGAACAAATTGAATTTTTCAGATAAAACAAGTATTTTTCTAAAAAAAATTAAAACCTATTAATGGAGAACCATTTTTAATCAAATATTAGACACTATATATATTCAATTTGAAAAAAATTCTTATTCTTTAGAAGAGAGACATAAAAATTTAGTTTGGGTAAATTTTTTGTGTTTTTATGATAACATTATGATTTTGATGAATAGTAAAAGATACTATATTTTAATTGAAAACAACTTTTTTACATAAAATAATTTATAGTAAAAAATTAAACATTTGAATGGTTTTTAAGTATAATTAGATTAAATTTTTATCATTTAATCCAATTTTGGTCATTGGAATTATTTTCACACTTAAATTAATTAATGCAACTTCTTTGTTTTGAATTTGGTAAAATAGATATCATTTTTTAATTTATAATATCAAAATCAGCTCTGGGTGAATTTTTCATATTTATATGGAAACAGAAATTTTATTATGAATGGTGAAAAACATTATGTTGTATATAAAAACCAAAATTTTCATTTAAATAATTATTTTAATTAAAAATATATAATAAAGTCAAAATAGATACATATTACATATATTAGTCCAATGTAATTCATTAGGGCCAATTTATAAAAAGAGTAGATTTATAATGTTTTATTAAACCTATTAATGTCTTTTACACATCTTCTAAGAACATTTGCAAATTCGCGTAAAACCGTGTTTTTCTATTTTGGTGAATTAAATTTAAAAAATTAGAGATACATGGTTGATATCAACAAGTAAAATGTCATTTAATAGGATGAAAATATTGTTTTGGCAGAATAGTAAGTTTATGAATTTTATTTACCACAGTTAAAAGTAAATAGGGTAATTAAATGTAAAAATGATATTATAATTAACCTAACACGTGTCCTAATACTATTTCAAAAATTTATTTCAACCAAAATAAACCTTTGGAATAAAATATGACCCTTTTCGATCCACATTGATTAGATTAGGACATCCATTATTATTTTATTTAAATAATAATTAAAAGTGATAAATTCAAATTTTATTAACTAAAAAATTGTTAGTATGGGGTTATACATAAGTTAATTTGGATGATAAATATTCAATATAATTCTCAAAATATATACTATATCATTGTATTTTATTTTTTATTTTTTAGACATTTAGTAATTATATTTATTTATGACACAATTATAATGTAGTAATTACCTCATTAATAAAAGATTTAAATAATTGATTTTATAAATATCAATATAAATGTAAATTGATACATTTGAGGAAATAAACCAATTTTTTAGGTTAATATGACATGTTAGTGTCTATTAATTGTATATTTGTCGAATTAATTATGTTTTTATGACATTAACAAAAACAAATTCTAAATAGTGTCAAAATTAGTATAAATGAGTATTAAAAACAAATACTATTTTAATAAATGATATAATATTCTTAAAAATATTAGATTCAGAAAAAGGACTTATATAATGATACATATACATGTAATGAACCACTTTAGGTTTTCATTTCATTTTATAGAATGCATATTAACCATATAGAGTAAGAATACAAGAAGACATGGTAAAATATAAACTATTTAACTAAGAGTTAAATAAAAAAGATAAGGTTAATATGGTGACGTAACTTGTCTAAAACCTATTTTTTTAGAGGTTTTATAAAAACACTAACCTTATAAGATATATAAATTCATTTTGATCCATTATAAACAGAAAATGATTTTATAATAAAATAATATTTCAAATATTTCGTAAAGTTACTATCACCTCTCTTATAAAAGGGTACTTACCCTACGCTTAATTACAATCCTCAAAATCCTTTTCAATCAGCCAAAAACTCCTGAAATATCCTCCCATATTAACTCAATTCAAAATAGAGGCATTAATTTGATCATAAATACAACCTAGGGTTCCCTTTTGTTAAAATGAGAAGGAAGAACCTGGAGAAGAGGAAATTATTTCATCACCTCTTCCAATGTTCTTTTCTTCTTCCACTTCCACTTTCTTTGTTTTTTCAATACCAAAATAATAAATCCAGAACCATATACATATTAATATGTCATTATAAATATGTTACAACTATATTCATTATTCTATCCATTCTATGATTTACTAAGTCACCATATATGCGTATGTACGGCTTGCCGTCTCCACTTCGTAGTGTAGTTTGTCATTCAACATATCATTTTTTTGAAGGGTTTAATGTTTTTAATAATTGATTTAAATAATAAATATAAAATGTTAATTAATATTTATTTATAATTTTCCATCAAATTACATACTGTTTCACCATCAATAGAATGATATCATCGCTCGTGCGTACGTACATATTATCATCTCCACGACGTGATGAGATTCATTTCCACGTTAACCATTCAACGATGATTATAAAAATATATATTATTAATAAATATGTAATATATGACATAATAATTATACTACATATATGTATTTATTTACATATATATCATACAGTTACTTCCATTCAATACGATATGAAAATAGAAATGACGTCCATGTGTACATATGGCCTACGGTCTCTGTAAACAGTGTTTTCCATTTCATATATCTATCAACTAAATATATTCATATTATGAATATATATGATACATAAATATGTTTTTATATTATATAAGAAATTAAGTCATTATATAAGTTATATTATTAAGAATAACAAGTTAAAACAAGCACGATAAAGAAATCGATTATTACCTGAACTGCTATTTTAACATAGAAATTATTATTAAATAGGTAGTATTAATCCATAAATTAATCAAGTATGTTATCCTATATATGAATATGGTTTTTTTATAATATAATAACATTTAATGGTCCTTATACAAGAGGTTCAACGTACCCTCGACCAAAGGAATGTACAAGCTTAGGGTTAAAATCTCAATCTCATTATTATCCGAGATTATATATATATATATATGTATTTTCTTGGACATATTTATCATCCACGCCTATTTTTCATAAAAAGTATTTCAAAATGATTTTTTTTAGGTTTTAGGGGAGGTGATCTTTAAAAATATCATCATTTTAATGTTTTAAATATTTATTTTTCTAAATCTATTTAATTAATATCCATGTTTTCCAAATGATTTTAAGGATTTATTTATATAGATATAATTGTTTAAAAGAATTAATTATTTTCAATAGTTTAAATGTGTTCTGGAAAAATTTGATTCAAAAATACCTTTTAAACTACAATATTTATATATTGTGTGTCTTTTAATGGATTTCATGAAAAAACATATTTCTATCAAAGGGTTTTACAAGTTATTTTTAATTATGTTGACATCCTTTTTGGATATTATTCATGATTGAGGTTGATTTATTATAAATTTAAACTTCAATATTGTATTGAATGAGTTATGATATTTTTGTCTACAAATGTTCTATTTTTATACCATTCATGATTTATGGATAATGTATAGACAATTCGTATGCTAGTTTTAATATGAATGTTTAAGTTTTGTTTCAATATTTTCATATGATGAATGCATTGGAAAGGGTATGTGATGGTTGGTGCTCGCTATATCTCCTCAATGCATCGGTAGGTTATATGAGACAAACTAGTGTCTTGGAACATGGATTGGACAAAATCTATATTTAGGGTCTTGGCATGAGGCCTTGACTTTTTGGTTAAGATGTTCATCATTGTTCATTTCATCATTATTAGATTAGTTATTAATGTTGCATGTGATTATTATACTAGTAGGATATCCATGTAAATTATTAAATAGAATCGTTTTATTTATCATTTCCATATTATGCTGAATTTTATGTTTAAAGGTGTTGTGTATTAGTTTTATAACTTGTAATAAATGTTTATGATTATTTATGATAACTTCCTCTATATTTTATAACCTTATTGAGCATTGGATATCACCCCATTCATATGTTTTATTTTTTTGAGGATGCCAAGATGTATAATATGATTTATATGCAGTTTTTATCTAAGGGAATAATGGTGTTCTCAAAGTATTATTTATGTTGTGTTTTATGTTAGAAATTTCAATATAAAATTCATGTATATAGTCTATTTTCCAAGACTACTAAACTAATAATTCCTCCAATACTTGATTCCTTGTAATCATTCCAATGTAATAAAATAATGCACTGTCTTTGGGCTTCTGGGGTCATGGAATTAACGATGTGTCCTTACATCCTATATGAAATCACTTGTTTTAATGTGATTTTTTCCTCACTAAAAAAATAAAAATAGTTAATGAAAATAGTTATTGGGTATAACATCCCTTTCTATTTATTTAGAAAAAATCCATAGGCATAACACACTCTTCCATAAAAAATCATAATAGTTAATTCCATATCATTACATCATATACTCAATGTAAATAATTAATGGAATACCAAGAAATTCTAAAATAAGGTGAGTATTGTATGTGAATTTTATTCCACTACACTTATATGTCTACAATGGATTAAAATAGTGTTCCAATTTCATTTCAATAATTAATACATGTTTTTCATTACACCACCAAAAACTTTTAATATGCCAAAACATTTGTAAAATATACCAAAAATTTTCTGAAATAAAATAGGAATACTCTCAGCTATTTCACATGAAAAAAATACAAATGAATATTCATGATCACATAAATAAAATGGAAAGGGAACATTCATTATTTCCTAATTAATGAACATAAATCCCCTTATCAAAAAAGACAAAAAAGAACCTATCTAGGTTCACTTTTTTATAACATAGCACATGAAAATCCCATTCCAGTTCTAAGTATAATATTTTTAATTTATTCGTTTAACTAATATTTATTAGTAAAAATGGAAATACCATAAGACATATGAATGAACTATTAATCCCAGACGATCATTCATATACTCATTAGATAAGAAGAAACCTTTTTTTATTTCACATCACTACATTTTCATATTCATACAAAAAATTTCACCTCACTGCATGCATGAAACATCTATTATGTGATGGAATATATTAGGTAACACCGACCATATAGTCATAGGACCCCATTCAATAAATGGTTTTAGATGAATCAGCCTCATTTAGAGGAATTTAGAAGACCTAACATATAACCATAAATTTGTTTTTTTAATGAATAATGAGGAAAAAATGAGGGACATCAATATTTGATAGAGAATTATGGTTAGAGATACTACTATAATCCTTAATGAAAAATGGTGTTTCTATATGACAACAAATAAATGTTATCTCAAATAGATGATAAAAAACTCAGAGAGAAGGGAGGGGTTCGTGTGGCATGGGGAAACAAATAAAAAAGTTTAGTTAATTATATTATTTTAATCATTTCAAAAATATTAATTTTTTTAAAAAAATAAAAAATTTCCACATACTACCTGATACTCTATCATCGGGTACCAAGTACCTCGCTGAGTACCCACCTGTAGGCCATTGGGTGTCAAGTGGCCCCCCCAGGGCCAACCCCATTCTGATTGAATCCATTTGGAATCTGATATCATGTTACCCATTAATTTGTATTGAATGTCATTTAAATAATAATTTTTCACGATGTTCAACAACTAAAACTATAACCCTTTACTTTATCTAATTCCTCAAAAAAGGAAAAACTTTTAAAAATATATGGTTTTAAAATCTATTGAACAATTTCATACCTATACATATGTGGGTTGTTACATAATCATCCCTTACTCTCATCTAATAGAATCCCAATTGTATGTATATCTTTTAGAACATACTAGGATTTTTCATTAATTGATCCATATATTTGTAATCAATATATTACCATAAATTCCCATTAATCATCTTACAAAAATACATTAAGGAATGTCATAGAGATATATTTGGTTGAATGAAACACCATTATATCTTATCATTATGAGGAATACATTTATTATGATGTTATAATGGTATATTCAATAAGAGTCCATTGAAATAGGTGTCATGACCAAATATATTTCAATAAAAAAATCAATATATCATCTTAGAGGTAAACTAGTAATCTCTTTAAGAAACACATTAATGAAATATTGTTACTCGCTAAGAAAACCTTCCACATTATATTAATATTCAAAAAATTTCAAAATCACTCTTTGGGATGTGATAATATGTGGTATAATACATCAAATTTTATTTGATAAATTATTACACGACACCCTTCTGAATTTTAAAACTCAATATTCTATTATTATATTTTATACAAACTTTCAAAAAATGAAATAAATCCATATTAATCTTGATATTCTATAAATT
Organism: Viscum album; assembly: GCA_963277665.1. Taxonomy (NCBI): domain Eukaryota; kingdom Viridiplantae; phylum Streptophyta; class Magnoliopsida; order Santalales; family Viscaceae; genus Viscum; species Viscum album. Next base: position 327,194,873 of record OY728152.1, on the reverse strand, counting down.
CATGTTTTATAAGGTGATATCATATTTTAGGTGATCTATATCCATCCCCAAATGTCATATGTGAATCAATTCACCTAATCTCGATCAATCACCCATTGGAGAAAACAACATAAGAGGTTGACGCAACCTCTCTATAAGAATCGATGACCCTATGAAAAGGGAAGAAGTGATTAATGAGTATGAAGTGATAATGTAAAATAAAAATATTCAATGGTTTAAAAATTAATATATTTATTTGCACCACATATTGTAATCCTATTTTATGGACTACTGTTACATGATGTTTTCCACAACTATGTACACCTTTATGATATCTTTTATTTCTACATCAATATTTCCTTTGATAAAACATTGGTCCTTGTGGATTGGTAAAATCTTGGGGGTTGACTATACTAACACTACCATGATGTGGCGATTGATAATGTCATCAATGTTACTTTAGAAATAGAATTTGAGGAGGAAATTACAACTGATGAGGTGGTTTATCCATTAGTACATTACACACTGGCCTAATTTTTCTAGCTTTATAATATTAGATTAATATAAGATTATTTTTATTCCCCTTACATATGTATATTATATAATAAATGTAAAAGACATATATATGAATCACCATATGAGGGGAGGGGTGAATCAGTGTCTACTAAATGATGTCAAATCTTAAAATCATAAATCTATGAACATGTTTTCCCAAGCATATCCTGATCGAGGTTTTTAACAGGTTTGTTTTACTATTCATTAAATATATTTATTTTATTCGTATATTGATTTTTATGGACGATACCCACAAAAAATCTCTGTAATGAAATATAACACATAGTATTTTATTGGTTTGCCTGGTGTAGGAAACATATAAGAATGTGTTTAGCTTACCACTATCAAATGAAATTCACTTTGAGGTCATTATTTCATGATAACATTGAATGGTCACTCTATACCTGGATACCACCTATAATTAATGTTAATCAATAACATATGTGGGTTAGTCATAATACACTAGTGTAGTTCACCATTACTCAAAGAATTATATTAATTAAAATAGTGTGCAAACTAAGGTTTCCCACAACCTGGTGATCTACGAAAACTATAACTTAACTAATTCATTGTGTGAAATTAAACATCATCATCTTCTGATTTCAACTTAGATACTTTTTTCAAAATTAATTCTTCAAAAAATAAACACATAAACATTGTTTATCATTTTTTACACCTTCTTTCACTGATTATAAGTGTTATATCAAATATCCAAGATATTATTATTATTTATCTATGATATCTTTAAAAATTGTAATGAATATATGTCAACATATTTTTCTCATATTATTATTACTAATATATTACTCTATATTTAACCATATATGAATAATTCTATTACATGTATAACATTTGGAAGGAGTATTATAGAATCTTTTGGTCTATATCATTACATTATTCTAGCATAAATATTCTTCTATCAAAAACCACATGATATGATAAAAATCCATTCACTCTTTATTCTCTCACCATGATTTCATGACACATGCCTCATTGAATTGAATCATTCCATTTTTTGAATACTCAACTCAAATGAAGAGTCATTATTCACCTTTTTTCTTTTCCCTTAGAATTCATTCATGAAATGTGTCTCACATTCTCAATTAATGTATCAATCTAATTCATAGGGTATATCCTGTATAGATGTTTAGATATGTAGAGGAACGATTTAAATAGCTATAACTTGGTATAATTGATTTGGACTATTTTGAAAACATCAAAACATTTAAATTACACATCCACATTTTAATTTTTTTTACATTTTAGGCATTTATTTTATCTTTATTCAAAGTTAATTATTTATTTTTTAAATAAGACTTCCTTCATAACATTGTACTTATTACCCATTAACAATAGAATAATATTCGGTGATTCCATTATACATTGAAACACTAAAATATAAACTCTATTGCTAATTTCAGGAAATAAAAAATTTCAGACTCTTCAGTATACAATTATCCTTCATAAAAATAAACCAAAAAAATAATTAAATCCAATAATATTAACCTTTCATTAATAATATTTGATTAATAATCCAACCATACAACATAAAATTACACCAAATACATGAGGCCAAACAATCTCTCCTTAAGATATTTTTAAACTAAAATCAATATTCACTCTCCCTTTTATATCAAAATTCAAAGTACTAGGTTTTTTACTTTTTATTAATTCACAATATCATAATACTGTTAATTTTTTATAAAAATTATAGGAATGCATCTCAATTAGAAAAGAACTATCTTTTAAATTCCCAAATATTAGGAAATTATTATCTCAATTAATATATAAGGGAACTAAATAATATTTCAAATATTTTTTGAAACATATATTTCAGGAATTTACCCTATATTAATTTTCTCACAAATCATTCATATTATAAAGAAAACATACAAATAAATAAAAAACCTATAACATTAATTCAATGAATTATGTACCGACTATATTATGTATCCAACTTTTCGGATAAATAATAATTTCATGATACTTATCTTCCATTTCCATTATATGGAATTTTATTATTTGATAGATAAATATATATTAATATATATCACTGTTTAGTTTTTATAGATAATATTAATTGATATCCATTTTTAGAAATAAAAACATATGATTCCATTGTACTAAAAAATTCATACCCCCTGCAAAAATAGATTATGAAACATAAGATTTAACACACACTAATATGTCGTATGAAATCCATGTGTTCAACCTTAGGGTATTCCCTTGTATATATAATAATGATAAATGGGTATCTATACCCATCTTTCCTTTTCAAATAATATTCTTCCTATAAAAGAATGCATCATCTCACTAGACAACTATTATATTATTCAAGTAAATAATTTTAGTTTATATTCTTTCTTCTTTATGTTCATTAATTGAGGATGGAAATTCTTCTTTAAATTTAGTTAAAATGCATCGCAATTTTTTGAATAAAACAACTAGCATATTGATTTTTCCTTCTTTTATTAACACCATATTTTTTATTCTTGCCTGTAGTATCAATATTTAAATTATATTCAATCATATTCAATAGCTTCTTCTTCAAGTTGAAATGAATTTCCTCCATTATGAATGTTTTTATCCATTGATCTCACAAGTACCCTCTCTAAATATATTACATATCCTCTAAATATGAAATTATTTATTTCTATTTTCTTTTTACCTTATAAATTTGCTTCTATTCTCTACAGGAATCAAATAATACATTGAAAACATTTGAATGCTCCTATATGGGGTCATTAATTTCATATTTATCTTCAATAATTCTATAAAATTTATTGAATAATAATTTATGATCTGATTTATTCATATGATAATGTTTTCTGATAGAAGTCATTATTCTCTTTTAATGCAATTCATATCAACATAGATATTATTAATTCATTGAAACATTTTTAGGTTATAATCATACCCATATAAAAATATTTTCCGATATGAAATTTTTACTATAATAGAGCTCCAATGTTCCAATTCCACTTTATAACCATTCAATATATATCCTTATTTCCCATAGTAGATACATTATCCATTAAATATCCTTATATGGTGCTTACTATATTTCACTAACACATTCTTTATGTTGAATAATGACTTATCGTGATTAGTATTTGAAAATTCATTTAATGAATTGTTATACCTTCTTTGTTATTGTATGAAATAATATTGTGTATATTTTTTCATATATTCACGGCCTAAAGTGTAATACATGGATTTTCCATATAAAATTAATGTATATTAATTCACCACACTATAAAAGAAAAATTATTCCATATCTTTCTATTTGAATCCATTTTCCAAATTAAAATTCCTTTCTTAACTTTTCAATTGATCTCCAGTGTTAAACTTTCCTTTTGCTATATTTTTGATAGCCATCACATCATTCATGTTTAATTATTTCATGAAATTGATAGTGGGTTTCATTATCACTTTTCAAGATGGTACATTAAATCCAATTATATCTTTTCCAATACAATAAGACCTCTAAATAGTTCTAAATGCATTATTTTTCTTTCACGATTTAGAAAACATCAAATTTTTTTCTTACATATATTGTATTATCATATTATAAATTTTTCGATTTCTCCCTTAGTTCAAGAAAATGCATATTCAAACAATTATTTTCATCTTAAATTAATTCCATCTTATATTTAAAAAAATTTAACAAAACAAAGATTAAAATCATTAATTTCACGTAAATTGTCTATTTCGGGGAGTTTTTCATCAAGATTATTAATACTATTTACTTTAACATTTGTTTGAGAATTTTCCCTTGTATACTATATTTTATTCATCCTTACAAAATATATATATTGTTTTCATGATCTTTAACCTTTTCCTTATACAAAAAAATACCCTTTAATAAATTCTCGGTATGTTTTTATTATTCTTTACGGAAGAATGAAATTACTTTTTTATTTTTATTAAATTGTTTTTTTATATCCACAAGAGTATTTTTCAATATATTATTGAAATTATTTTCCACAATATCTTCATTCTCATTTATTCATTGAAAAATATATTTCAAGATAACTATTTTCCATTACATGTATCCTTTCATAGACTGGTTATCCTTCTTTTAAATATGAAGAAATTTTTCATATATTTAATTCCAAGCATTTAGATTAAAATACAATTCATTTGTGATTATAATAATATTCATTGAACAATCATGTTTATAATTATATCTAGAAATACTTTTCCTATAAAATCAGTAATTACTCACAGTACATAATTTAAATTTAATTTACACTTTTTTTGGTACACATGTGTTGTAGAAAGATGTTCTCCGTATTCAATCTTGATATTTATTTTATCTAGTGTATTATTTATTGTTATAAACCGTTAAATGATTATTTATTCATTTATAATTTTATAAAAACAATATAAAATGATTTATAATAAGTAAATATTCCAAAAAGAACCCATTTTTACTTACATTGAAGGTCACATTCATTCATTTTACCAATATCACCTCTATCTAATTTATCGCATTCATTCAAATAAAACACTTTTGGTAATCTTATATTGAAATAAAATTATCCATATAAGTAAATAAATTTATTATATATATATATATATATCTTTTAATGAGTAACAATACAACATGTTGAAAATTTTTCCATTAAAAGATGACGGAATCACTTTATGTTCTTCTCTATCTTAAATATGTTATCTTTAATTGAAAATACCAAAATAATTAAATATGTAATTATGAAAATAAATTATATGTAAATTTATACAAAAAGATATTATTATTTATCATAAATAATTAATTAAATCCATTTAAAATAGGCATTATGATGTTTTTTACGATGGAAAACAAATAGATAAATGTAATTATTACAACATTAATCCAATGAAAACTCAATTAATCCTAATGAATATTGATGAAACTATGAACATAATTAATATAATATGAATCAACCAAAGCTAACCATTACTCTAAAATAAATGTATAGGGGAAAACAATTATATATGAAGTACCTCATGGGGGTGATTAATAAGGGTTTCTAAAATTATGTCAATTAATACATTCTTCAATCCTTATCAATGTGTTTTACCATAAAAATATTGATCCAAAAGTTAGAAGGATCATAATAATATTTATTTAATTATGTAAATATTTATTAAATTCAACTAATATATTCTTATACTATTTTTTATGAATTAAACCTACACAGATTAACTGAAATGAAAAATGGGACAGTATAATTACATAGTTCAGTCAACGTGGGATATGCCCAAGGATGTGGTTATTTCACTTAATACAAACAGAATTTTCATTATATGGATGCTTTATAAAAACATCAGATGGAAACTCCTTCAATGTATAAAATTAAGAATGAATGTGAACATAAAACATATGTAGGTCACTCACAATAAAAAAGTGTATCGCATTGTTACTCAATGAATCATATAGATAAGAAGTGAGTGAACAAAAAGATTCAATGTTAGTATTGTGTCTTAGTTAAAAAAATTTGACTCATTCACTTGATCAAATTCAATATTTTACTCTTCTATTATATGGGAACTTAGATATTCATCTCAACTCCACTATGAAACTTTACATCCTCATGAAATACCATTTTTAGATATTTATTCTCAATTTTTTTTCCCTTCTCTCCCTCCCACTATGTGGATAATTAGATATGCATGTTTTTGAACTCTATTATTTATATTATAGCATGAATATTTAAATGAGTATTCGCCTTCATGTTCATCTTGAATTGTTATTACTGAGAGATTATACCATGTGTATTCTTAGATAAATATTTTTCTAGAACATCAACCACATAGAGGCAATATTCTATAAGCCTTTAATATATCTCATTAATTTTTCCCTCTTAGGGATTATCTTATTAATAACACATTAAAAACTAAAATATTATTTTTCTTTTTTATCCCCCAAAATATTTTTTGATTTCTTCCTCATTCATTTATAAATATTCATTTTTCGGACTAGAATAATGTGTGGTGATTCTTCTTTATCCTTTTTTATTTTCTCTTAATATGAATCTGATTCATGAGTTCTAAATTTTACATCACTATCTCAAAATCATTCATTTAAAATTACTTCGTTAAATCATTTAATGTATAGTAGAAAACTTTTAATATCAATAAATAATAATTAATCAATGAAAGGATTCCTAAAACATTAAAATCATCCAAATAATCGTTTCATTTTATCCTTAACATTTTTCCCATTTTATCCTCTCTTATATTTTTAACTATAATGCTACATTTTTATTCACATTAATTTTTTTTGTTCTAAAAATTAACTCTATAAAAATATATTTCTATCCATGCATCAGTTATTGGCTACAATTTGTGATATATAATTTCTTTAAATTTTTTGTAATATCATCTCTACTGATGCAGCCATCCATCTCAGCCACTTCAATAAACCAACATCCATTATAAAATAAAACCCTAAAGACAATTAATTTTAGTCCTCTTGACCTTTCATCCAAACTGGTTGAAACAAAGTACAACCTTTAAAAATAAGAAAAATTACCAAATACATGTTGTCCAATAATGTTATATATTTATTAAAACTAGAATATTATGATGTACCAACCAATGTGGATCATAAATAAGGTTGTAGTCTAAGTAGATGACCCAAATATGATGAGAATGAATGTTATTTATTCTAATTCACCGTACACCATGTTTTGTAATCCTCCTAGTTGAATAACATTTTATTCACCAAATTCCTCTCAGTAATATTATGTTTCCTTAGTATATTGGCATATGTCCTCAAAGTGATGGGATTAACCTACCACTAAATATCTAGTAACAATCCCCTCTCAAAATTGTTTGATATTTTATCCTTTCCATATATGAATCCTAGATAATAGGATAATAGACTACAAAAAATTACTAAATTCAAAAATATGATATAATTCCCATTATAAATAGCACGAATATCTGATTAATTCTAATACTTATGAGTCTATAACAAAATATCCTCTCAAACTAGTCTAAAAATTAAATCCACCTAATCCTGGTAACATATTAGTATCCTAGGAACAACATCCACAACATATGACACAAAAATAAATCAGTAATTTATTGATATTTCATGAAAATGTCACCAATTTAGTGCACTTCCTGATATGTGTTTCCATTTTAGTGATTGTTCCCAAAAACATTACTAATTTAGTGATGCATCGTGAAAATAGTCAATAATTAAACAACATTTTGTGAAAATGTCATTAGAATACTTACGCTTTGAGAAAAATGTTTCTAAATTATAGATTTTCTAGAATAAAATTATTATTTTAGCAATGTTTTCTTAAAAAGGTAGTGAAATTAGTGACATTTCCCGAAAAATATCATTAATTTAGCAACATTCATTGAAAATCATAACTAAATTAACAACAATTTTCTGAAAACATTATTAAAATAATTAAATTTTAAGTAAATATCACTAAATTTTTTTCTTTATATATCTCATTTCCCCACATCGATGGTAATATATATTTAGATATATATATATATATATATTAATTTATATATACACAGACACATATATATAAACATATATATATTAATAAATTTATATATATAAACACACACACATAGAATTATATATATATATATAAATATATATAAATAAATATATATAAATTTATTAATATAATTAAACACACATATATATTCAATTTATTGATGTTTTTATGGAAATGTTGCTATTTTAGTGACATTTATATAAGTTCATTAAAACGTGGCGAATTATATCTATATATATTTATATAATTTTAATCACAATTATAAATATGTATGCATGCACATATTTATTTATACATAGACACACACATAAAATCATATATGTATATAAATGAATATATATAATAACAAAAAAGGTCTATCTAGAAGCCAATGGTCCTGACCATTTATTAAAGGGGAAGAAAAAGAAACCAGTAAGAAAAAAAATGGATGGGGTCAAATAGAGAGACAAACCCTATTCTTGAATATAAAACTATAGATCAATAATGTGAGGATAATTCCCATAATCAAAATCAAAATCATCATCCTCATTGGTAATTTCCCACTTAGATTGTGGGTCCCTTTGATTAAGCATCGTAATGATCTTATCCTTAGAAATTTCATGATAAAGAGTGAGATGGATCTTTGATGACTTGGAATATGACTTGTTAAAAGCATTCCTAGGTAGAGTAGAATTATCATTATGTGGCCTTCTTTTTTAATGAACCGGGGCAACACCATCACTATTTAAAATATTGCCTTTTCTATTTAAAACATACATCCTTAAAAATAATGATCCCCACTTCTTGTATATCAAAGATGGGATGTGTCGAGCAGAACCATACATTTTTCCTTTTCAATTGAATCATTCAAAAAATTACATCATTTATGAGACATTCATGAAGAGATTAATACATTCAGAATATCTTGATGATAGTCCACACGCTCTTCAACATAAAGTTACCTAGATCTAACATCATATAGAACATATCCTCAAATGTCTACATCATGTGGTTGTACATTTTATAATTTATTAAGATTTGGTTAAGGATTACACTAAGAATAATCACCAACAACCTCATTGGTTTACTATCCCACCTCAATAATGCTCATTCCATCACGATGTGTGAAATTCACAATAGTCAACATAGAGCGTCCAACCTGCTGACTAGGCTCGATGGAAGATCAATGAATCTGTAATTCAGTTCCACATTTTCATTAGATGACCCACAAAAAACATTCCCATCCTTTTGTTCAGGTAATGATAAGGTAGTAGAAGTCAGTGAATTCCATTCCTACTCCAGATTAACCAGCATGGATTTATATTTTCAAAAAGAAGCCCCCTGATTATTATGCTTCGTATCCCAAAATTCAAAAAAATGCTTCTATTAAGCCTATGTACTGATTGTCCATGTGGCATGGATAAATTAATATTATAATTAAAAAAACATTCATTTGAAGGATTCCCCTTAAAAATATAAAAATCACACATTTTCTCCTACATTTTTCATATAGATGACGAACTTATTTTTAATTTTGATAGAAATCAGGTCATTTTCCATACTCAACATTGATTTATATATCATCATTTGGAGTATTAAGTGTTAAAATTCAAATGAGAGTTGAAATAAAATCAATTTCATTTAGCATTATCAATATGTGACCATACCTATCGTGTTTAGTCTTCTAATCCAGGCGATCAGAATGCGAATTGTAGCAGTAATATCATGAAATATTTTTGGATGCTATAAAATCATGTAAACACTGTGCAGTCTGATCCAAACCTCTAAACAATAATTCTTTACCCTTGAAACATTAAAATCCATCATCCATTTGCGAAGATGAATCATTACTGGATTCAAAAATAATGAACCACAGGATCACGCATTGATCGTAGATTCAAATAATTTAAACAACTAGTGAAAGAAACCTATTCCCAATGAAATACACATCCAATTATAAAACCCGCACTAAAAAGAGATTCTACGAATAAGATCTTCAATCCGCCTTTGATAATAACCATTGGGAAGAACAAATCTACCAATAAGTGTTCACTTTCCCAAATACAAATGTTTTGATATGGTTTCATGATCAGCATTAACCTGGGATAATGTTCCGCTCTTGAGGATCCTACTATGAGAGTAATAATTAAACATCACCAACGGACATCGAGAAGAAAAATTCCAATGATCAGGGGCATCATCTGAAACCCTTCTTGCAGTCAAAACCCCCATCAGATTTCCATCGTGTAGTAAGAGCTAAAATTGATGATTGGGTCATCGTAGGTTTACGCATATAATCCTTCTCAGTCACCACCATAGCAAGAGAACTGATCACTGCAATATACCACATGATACGAACTCCAGACAGAATCATTATCTCTCTATGAGAGTTTTGCATATCTGTGGAGAAAACATAGATCATACTGAAGAGTCATCACTCGTACCAGTCACCATGGCTAACGATTACAAGGCATCGTGATTTTCTATCACCACATGGACACCATCCACCCTGATTCGAATCATTGTCTTCCCGTGAGAACCAAGCAGATCTAATAGGATACATAAATCGACAAGAAGAATCTTTAAATGTGTTCGTCTCCTTGGGAACAGCTCACAGAGCATTGTGTTTTCCCACCACCTCCATGAATCCATCCACAAAACTAGCTAAACGCGCAATCCCAATAAAATGTGGGATCTTCGAGCCAACTGATTTGAGGGCCATTCACGACGACAAACCCTAGATGGCCACTTCACCACAACTGAATCACCAAGGAGGGGTGCTCCCAAACCCCATCTCTGTCTTATTAATAATCTATAAATATAATATAAACACACACACAAACACAAACACACACATATATTAATAATATCATTGTATATATATAATATATGAACATATAGTATAAATAAATTATAAACACACGTAGATATATATTTTATATTAACATATATATAAACATAAAATATAATCTTATATTAATATAGACATAAAATATAAACATATAGATAAAATTAAATATAAACATATAGATATATAAACATATATATATATATATATATAATTATAAATATAAACATATATTTAAAATATAAATACATATATATAATATAATATAAATAAACATGTATAAATATATAAACACACACACACAAAAATATATAATTTTATAATATAAACATGTATAATTTAAAATATAAACATATTTGTAAATTATAAACACACACACAAATATATAATATATTATAATCCTATATATATACATAAATATAAAATATAAAATATAAACAAATAAATATATGAATATATATATATATAATTATATATATAATATTAAATTTTTAAATATGGACACAAATATTTAAACATATATAAACATAGAAATATATATTTAGATCTAAAATATAATCCCCCAAATGTATTTATATATATAGAAACAGATATATTTTAGATTTCATCATGTTTTTCATTAAACAAGTCTACTTTAGAATATAAAAATATATATTAATGTAAACATGTGATATATACAAAATATAAACATATAATATATATATATATATAATATAAACATATATGTATATAATGAAAACATTCATATAAAAATTAAATAAAAACCCACACATATAGAATACAAAATATAAACATATATATATATATATATAATACCAACACACACATATATTTAGATATAAAATATAAACACAAACAAACACACACACACACACATAAATATATATAAGGGTGTATATTTAGATATAATAACAAACATATAATTTAAATTTAGTCTCGTTTTTAAGAAGACATTGATATTTTATTGACATTTTTACCAATGTTTTAAAACGTGGTTAATTATATATGTATATATATATATAATTATAATTCTATATATGCATACATACTCATATATATTTATACATACACACACATATAAAAATATGTATATTAATATAAAAATATGATATATATAATATATAGACATACAATATATATAAAATATAAACATATATATATAATATAAACATATATAAACATAAAATATCAACATAAAATATAAACATAAAATATGAACATAAAAAATAAATATAGATATAATATATATATATATATATAATATATATATATAATATTATAAACATATATATACATATAAACATGAAATATAAAATATAACATATAAACACACACTAGCATATATATATATATATATAATTTTACATATATATATAATTATATATACATATAACATTGGTTTTTTAAATATAACCAAATATATAAACATATATAAACACAGACACATTTATTTAGATTTGTATAAATAATAATATATATATATTACAGACACATATATATATAAATATATATATTTATATATATAAGTGCGTTCAAAAAAACACACATATATTGATATATATATACACATATTTATTTATGAAAATGCATATATATAATAAATTAAGGAACATTTTTAGAAAATGTGACTACTTCAAACTTTAACGAGTGTTTTAAAATGGTTCTAATTATATATATATATATATATACAAATATATATTTACACATACACACAAGCAGACACACAAATTTATTTACTAGGTCGATTACATCATCCACCACGAAACACAATGCAATGAAGATAATTATTGTAAATCGCATGCTCGAGGACTTGACCACACGATATGTCCCTCACTACCAAACCCTTACCACCACACCACCAAAGGTGGGGCACATACACATATATATAACCATATATATATAAAATATATATATATAATATACATATATATATAATACAAACATATATATATATATAATATAAACATAAAAATAAACATAATATATAAACCTATATATATAATATAAACACCAATATATATATATATATAATAAAATTTAAATGTATATGTAAAATATAACCATAAATATATAATATAATAAATATGTATAAACATAAAATTAAAAATTAAAAATATAAACAAACACACATATTTATAATATATTAATTTCTTAAATACAGAAATGTATTTATATAAATATAAGTATAACATAATATAATAAAATAATCAAAACTGTAATAGGTTAGTTGTTGTGATCTTTGGCTTAGAATATGAATTTTGAGGTTTTAATTCCCCATACATAGTAACTGGAAGAGGCGTCGGTAATGGATGCCACCGAATAAATAGAGAGAAGTCTGTATGTTGAGATTTGAGGGGGTCCATGGCACGCATCCAACAAGAAACTGGGCAGTGCAAGGTGTACGAGTTCCTTCAAGGTATTTGGGCCTGGGTGAGATAAAAATCTATATTTTATAATAAATATCTATATATTTAAAAAAATTACTGATGTTTTCTACAAACATTGATAATTTTAAAATTTCAAATTTTTAAAAAATTATAAATTTCAAAAAAATTACAGCTCTTTTAAAACATCGATATTGAAAAAAAACATTTCTAATTATCAATTTTTGTTGTTGTGAGATATGAATCTCTTAACAACCTCACCACTAAAGTTGTTGACCACTATCAATATTTTTGGATAGTATAAAATATTTTTTTCACCTCATTCACCCATCACTATGTCTCATTTTAAGAAAAACCCTCATTATTTGTGAAATTTAACTATAGAAAATCTTTCAAATGAAACACTCTATGCCTTAATGTTGTAAATGTCTATTGCATAAGAAATATTAAATGGTGCTTCTTATAACCTCTATTTCTCCTCTCCATGATTTTGACATAAAATCAAATGAAGATAGATAATAATGTTATTTCATCCCAAGGACCATATGGATGTTTAGTATTACCCCGATCTTAATCACATACACTCAATTTCATTAATGACTCACAATGTTTTCATGACCATGTACTATATGATGTATGAATCAAATACATGTAAATATTCCCTTTAATCAATAGTCATTTTCCTAGTAAGGATTCATAGTTGATTTGAGCCCATTTATGAGGACATTGGGGGCGTCCAAATCAATGACTAGTATCATGAACTACTTCACCAATTTCTTTCAAATAATATTGTCTCTTAACCAAATTAATAAAATACTCTTCGGTGATTACTCCATACATTATCTTAAACAACGATCATATATCATTATGTGGTGACCTGATGATGCTAAGTCCCCTCCTGGGCCAATAATATAATAATACTTCCCCCACCCCACACCCCTATGCACTTCTCTAAAAGGCCATGGGATGATGAATATCTCTAAGAGTATAAGATCTCTTTATTCTAAGACATTAAAATTTTTATTTATTAAAAACCCAAAAAACAAAAAAAATCAACCAAAATAATAATAACTCTACATTAAAAAATAGAATACCTCTGTTATGTAATGTCACAAACAAATCCACACAAGTTCACAAATAATAAACTAAAAACCCAAAAAATCAATCCTTTAATATAGTTAATGAACACATGTTGGACTATTTATACGACCATATAGATCACCAAAATCATGAGATAAAATCACCAACAACTACCATAAACTCTAATTGTATGTTTAATAAAATAAAAAATATTAGTAGGGTATGTTTACAATTATACCCAATTGGGTTCTCATATACACTCTCCAATGTTAGATGAACAAGAATACCAAAAAACTATACTAATTATTCATATATTACCAATCATTTATATCCATAAAATTAAAAAACAAATTGAAAAGGTTAAATAAAATAAAACATCTTTCACGTATCATTCACCATCTACTTTATTCACATCCACTCATCCATGATTAGCAATACCACTATCCACACCATACAAATTTCATCACACGATCGACGTCTCATAATTTTCATCCCAATAACAATATATATATAACCACAAAAACCATCCATATCTATGATTAAATTAACAGAAAGAGTTAAATATGTGAACTCTGTATATATAACCACTAAAATTATATAATCATTAAAACTCAACAACAATACCTTTCCATTTCCCCAATCCCTCCACCATTAACACATCTATCGCTGAAGAAACAACTAATATTACATAGGAAAAATAATCATTTCAATAACTTTAAATACAATGATAGTTATTATAGTACATTAACAAAAAATCAACCCACCATAGTTCATATCATAATCATTAATCATAAAAAAAGTTACATTTTAATCATACAATAAAATTAATTAAAATATGAACTGTCAATTATTAAAATAGTCAGTCTTAATATATTATATTTTTTTAAAAAACATATTCTCATGATAAACCTATCTCAATGATTCATATGTACTAAAAAAATTTCCATATATAATTATTTAATAATATATCAATCATTAATTATTTATTTTATGTAATTTATCAAATAATTAATTAGTAATTTATATGTTTATAACATTAAAATAATAATACAAAGAATAATATTATACATATCAGAACTTCTTAAATCAAATCATAAATAATTTAGATAAACCCAAATTCATCATTTTCATTCATTAAATAACTTTTCCTTCTATCCTAGTTATTTAAATGATTATCACTAATAAATTGTAAATATAATAATTATAATAATTCATAAAATTCACATCAGATAATTTATTTCATATTAATTTCATAAAATCGTGAATCTATCCACCACCATATCAATATAATTATTGCAATTAGCAAGGAATGAAAATAAAGTAGTCATAATTCTATAACCCATAAAAAGTTTAGTTCTCTTAAGAAATAGGTACAAAAAATGTCACACCTTGATCATCATAATCCAAATTCAAAATAATTAAATTGCATGATAAATCAATTAGATAAATTTTTATTAGTAATTATAGAGAGAAAAATAGATATATAATATATTATGGATCAATGATAAGGATGCAGATCCAGATATTAATTTTCCCATTATCCAAGGATAAAATAATATAAATACATAAATAAATCTATTAGTAGATATATGTAATCCTCAAAATATGCCCAAAATCATAATACAATTTATTAAGTCATCAAAGCGGTGTTATGAGTGTTATATGTATGTTTTTATTGTTTAAAATGTTAAAATGTGTCATTTTAAGATGTAATGATGGTAGAAAATCAAAATTTACAAACTGTACACTCTTATTATGTACCTAAACATTGAAAGTATGGTTAACTCACAAAAAATCTTTAGTTGCGTAGCTAACCATGTTCTTACCTCTAACTCAAAATCTCTCAATCATGGTTAACTCATATGACAGCTTAACTATTCACCTAACCATGCATATTTCTCTAAATCAAAAGCACCAAAATGTAGTCATCTTTAATATTCTACGGGTTGTGCTCCCAATCTATGATTATACTATTAGAGAATATAAAATTCTAATATCAATGTAAATTACTTTAAAAATTGAGGTATTGACCATATCATATTCAATATATCATTTTAAATAAAGAAGAAACTATTATTACTCTACAAAACTATAATAATAATTTTATAATCTACAACTAATCCAAATTTTCATGTTTTATATTTTTCAAATTATGTATTATGGGTCTTCCTGTGTAGTATACATAGAAAATGAATCAATTTACTAAATTCAACAAGCAACAAAGCCACTTTGATATTTTTTATAATTTTTCACATAAATAAAACTTCAGATAAATTTTAATAAAAAAATTATTATGATTACAAGCAATACATTTTTCAAAAAAATGTGTTTCCTAAAATATAATGTGAAATAGTTCACATTTTTTCTGGTTTGGTAATTTTTTTCATAAGTGATACTTATAATGGAATCATTTTAACTAATACACAATTTTAGTGACACCAAAAATTATAGGTGTCAAATTCAGGAACAATTTTTTCAAACATGTCCAAAATAGTTGATTGGTAATTTTCATGATGTTTGATGATAAACATGTATTAATTTATAATTTTATCCATTTTGGTATGATTTCAAAATTATACAGTATTCTGAAAAAGGATATTTCAAATGTTTCAAAGGACCTCATGTGTTTGATTCATATATTTTTTCTTCCAATAAATTTAAAATCATTGTGGGTTACTTATGACTATTTTATTATAATGGAAACCCTTGTGATATATGAAATATTAGTGATTCAAAGCATGCATGGTTTATTTTTATACCTAAAAAAGATCCCAATGATATTTTTCAATTTTTTGTCAAATAATTTACCCAATTTATTAATTTTATGTATTTTTAGGAAGTATTTTTGTCACGACCCGTCCTCGGGGCCCGTGTCGTGACTACCCCAAACCCGCCTTCCATAGGCCAGGGGCTGGCGACTAGCACCAAGGCGGAAATCCCGGTAAAAAGGGAAGTCATTGCCTTTGTAAAATAAACAAGCACCACAGAGTAAGCAAGCAGAAGGAATAAACACTATGTAAAAGCTGGTATAACAGAAAGTGTGGGAAAGTAAAGAGGGCCGGAAATACAAGCTCAACTGTAAAGTAAAGTACAACTTGAAAGTGAAAACAACAACTGAAAAGTAATTCCGCAACGTCGTGTCGTCCACTGGAAGTCCCACCTGAAAGGTGGGTACAGATAGCCTCGTCAGCTCCTCGGTCCAGCCGTTCGCTTCGAGTACACCCGCCCAGTGGTCCACCTCCAGGTACCGTCCTGCTCCGTTAACCTCGACCACGATCAGCGCTGTCTGTGGTCTGCAACCAACACAACGTAGTGCGGGCATAACCCACGCAGTGGTGAGTATAAGCTACTCAGTAGAGAACCCGATACCCCCGAAGGTCCCCCAAAATCCACAAAGGATAAACCACAAAGGAAAGATACAATCACGAAGTAACATCTGACACTGCTTAGGTATATTGCCATACATATACCTAAGTCATCAATTCTCATTTGGCTCCAACATCCGAGCCCATGTAAAACCCAGTCCACACAGGAATGTAACGTATTCCACACAGGAAGAAAAAAGTAATCCACACAGGAAAGAACAACTCAATCTACATAGGAAAGAAAAACATAAATCCACACAGGATAGCACAACACAGTCCACATAGGAAAGTAAAACAGGATTCAGCTCACACATGTATACATCTTCGAAAGACAATAGAGTTGATCACTGATCCATCTAAGTCGACGGACCCACAAAGGATCGATAGGTACTAACCCCTGAAATGACCCACACAGGATGGGACCCACACAAGAGCTGTAGGCGCTGGCTCACACAGAACCGCTGAGCGCTGACCCACACGGGATCGGACCCACACATGATCGATAGCACTGATCCACACAGGATCGCTGAGTGTTGTAGTCGTCATCGTCGAATCCACAGAGGATATTTGCACAGTCATCGTCGCAGTCACAGTAGCAGTCGTAGCCAGCTCTAGGGTTCCCGCACACAGCAAGCTCGTTCGGGAGGGTCTGCTCCACGAGCCGAGAGGCTGATACATCAACTGACACATAGATCAGAGTTGATGCATCCAAAAGTTCTGTATCGTCAATAGGAACTCAACGTCGCAGACGGAACGTCAATCGGACGCCCGGTCTGAGAGTTATTGGCTTTTTCGTTCTAGGGGCCCGGTTGGTTTTTAAGGCAAAAACAATTCAACCGTATTCCACCTGCGTCCAAACCTTGGGCAGAGTATGACAAAATATCCATCTCACTAAGAGGAAACCAACAAAGTTGATGGCACGTCATTCGGACGTCTGGAGCTTAAGATATGAGTGTTTCCGCTCCGAGGGCCCGGTTGGTTTCGTGTACGAACCAACCCGTCCAAACTCAAAGTATTCCGAAACTTTGAGTGTGATATATCAAAACGACCGTATGGATTCAAGGATCGCATCGCAAGTGAAGGTGCGTCGATCGGAGATCCGTAGCCCATGTTATGGGCAAATGACCGAAGATAGTCTGAAAACGGGGGTTTTGGGCCCGGACCGACCCGGCCCGGGACCCCCCGGTCGGCCCGAACCGGGTCGCCCCGCCCCGGGTCCGGGTTGGACGGGCCCCGCGTGGCCCGTCCTGGCTGACCGGCCAGGCGGCCGGCCCGGCTGGGCACAGCCCGCCCAGCGCGCTGGCCAGCTCGGCCAGTGGCCGAGCCATTTCGGCAAGGGGGGGGGGGGGGGGGGGGGGCGCCTACCCCCCTGGTGAAACCGCGACCCCCCAATTAAGGGGGCTGTTTTTCATAGCCGGCTGGGGGAATTAATTACCCCACCTCCCCTTTGTCTGGCCGGCCCGCACCGGCTGGCCGGTTCTGCCGACAAGGACCGGCGACGACCGGTCCTTTCCTCCATCGCCGACACCGACGGCCCGGAACCGGTCGCCGATCACCCTGCTCCGCCGCAGCCCGGAACCGGCCGCGACATGATTTGTCCTGTGCGGTGCGACGGCATCGCTCCCCCTACGCCACGGCCCCGCTCTGGCCGCGGCGTCTTCGGTTTTCATCGACATGGCGCGACAGCGTCGCGTCCTTGATCAACTTCATGGCGCAGCACGACGGCGTCACATATTACATACAGTGCGATTCCCGCGTGGTGTGATAGCACCACGCCATTCCGTTCCATCCACAAGGAATCAAACAAGGATAAAGGAGGAGGGGCGGTCGTGTTTGTGCGGTCTGGCCCCCTCTCGTTAATTGTTATCAATTAGTCGTTGATCCACGAAGAACGACAAACTAGAATTCATGAACGGAAAATAATTAAATAAAATAAACCCCTACCTTGATAAAAGAGATGACGAACGTCAGCGTCGCGAAACGAGGATTCAAAGACATTGACGAAGATTTCATCGTGGAAAACCGTCTCGAAAAAAGATGTCGCGGAAGAAGAACGTCGTGGAAGAGGACATTGCGTCGCATGTCGGTGTCGCGGAAGACGGTCACCGAGGGCTCGGCGTTCCACGTCGGAGATCGTTCGTTCTTCGTGTTCTTCGTCATGAAGAAGATGTTCTTCCCAAAATCTCTCAACGAAAAAACTCTAACAACCAAAATAAAATAAGCTCCTTTCTTATTTTATTAACATAACAAGCCTTTTGAAATTCAAGGGTTTGAATTTCAAAAACATACATTAAACTCACAACATTAAATCCATAAGTTTGATAAACTTAAGTTAACCACATTAATGGTGAGTTTAGGGGGGTTATAGGATATGAAGGGGTGGGGTTCATGTGGGCCCCACCACCCTCATAACCTCCCAAGGGAGGTTGGGTGGTTACCCAACTTCCATCCAAAGGATTAAACACTTAGAGTAAAAAAATAAAAATTGTAGAATAATTATAAAATATACTTCCACAATTTTTATCATCAACTCTCATGAAAACACAACTCTGAAACATGTGTTCCTAAGCAATTACGGTGCTATGGTTCCATCGGTGCCCTCAGAATTTGATTCCGAGCACCGGTTCCAAACATAGAAATTCATGCTCATTCGTTTACTGAACGTACCCGAGCTAATCTTCAGTTAGAAATTCCGGGCACACCGGGCCTCGGAATCAAGTGCCGTCTAAAACTGCATTCTTGTAAAATCCCAAAGAAAATTAAGAAAAAATTTCCAATGAATTTTACGGGTCTTTACATTACTCCCACCTCAGGGCTTTACGTCCCCGTAAAGATACATCGAAAACCAGGGAAACAAAAGTGGGTACTCAGCACACATCTGAGCCTCCCGCTCCCAAGTGCTCTCTTGGAGGTTCCCGTGCTACCATCTGATGTCCAATAGAGGAATCGACCATCCACGTAGGACCCACTCATGTCGATCCTCGATCTCCACTTGGACCTCCACAAAAGTCACCCCATCATCAACGTCAAGCTTCCCATGGCCAATGATATGCATCGGGTCGTGCACATATCTCCTCAGCTGAGATACGTGGAAGACGTCGTGCACCCAATGCAACTAAGGTGGTAGAGCCAGACGATAAGCCACCTCACCAATCCTGATGAGGACCTGGAATGGTCCGATAAAGCGTGGAGACAACTTTCCGCCTCGGCCAAATCTCTGTAATCCACGTTGAGGTGAGACACGCAAGAAGACGTGGTCGCCTTCCTCGAACTCTAGTGGCCTCTGCCTCCTGTCAGCATAATAATTATGCCAGCTCTGAGCTATCCTCATCCACTCCTGGATGACCTGGACCATCTCTGTCGTGGCCTGGGCCATCTCCGGTCCCACAAGTGCTGACTCCCCAGGGTCTGTCCAGCACAAAGGAGATCTGCAAGGTCTGCCATACAATTCCTCGTATGGTGTCATCCCGATGGTGGAGTGGTAGTTGTTGTTGTACGCGAACTCCACCAAGGGAGGGTGGCCTTCCCAGCTGTGACAAAAGTTGAGGACACATGCGCGGAGCATGTCCTTGAGAGTCTGAATGGTCCTCTCCATCTGACCATCCGTCTGAGGGTGAAAGGCTGTGTTCAGACGTAGTTGTGTCCCGAATGCCTCATGTAGCCCCTTCCAAAGATGGGAAGTAAAGCTAGCATCTCGGTCATAGATGATAGATGATGGCACACCATGAAGCCGTACAATCTCCTAAACGTAAAGTCATCCCAAGCTCTCTACTGAGCCCTGCTCTCTGATAGGTAGAATGTGTGCCGACTTGGTGAGTCGGTCGACAATCACCCAAATGGAGTCTTGACCTCTGGAAGTATGTGGAAGTCCAGTCAAGAAGACCATTGATATCCCGTCCCACTTCCACTCAGGGACCTCTATGGGATGTACCAAGCCTGCTGGTACCTGATGCGCTGCCTTCACTTGCTGGCAGGTGAGGCATCGAGAAACGAACTGTACCACAGCCTTCATCATGCCCAGCCACCAGTGCGGTCATCTGAGATCCTGGTACATCTTCACCACTCCAGGATGTGCCGCCAAAGGACAAGTGTGAAACTCTCTCAGCACCTCCTCCCGTAAAGCAACTGGTACCAAGTTACGTCCTCTGAAAAGGATGTCGTGCTCTGCTCCATAGGAGAAACCATCAGGTGCCTGTCCTGAGGATATCTGTGCACCCCGCGTCTCACAGTCAGCTTCCCCATGATGTGCCTCTCTGACTCAATGTAGTAGTGGAGGAGTGACTGTGAGGGACTGGAGAAAGGCTGCTCTATCTCTATCCACAAAGGATATCTGCAAAGAGGCTAGCTGCTATGTCGCCTCCTCAAGTAGCTGAATGCCCGTCCTCCTACTGAGAGCATCGGCTACCACGTTCCCCTTCCTAGGAGTTTAGACTTTCTCAAAGTCATAGTCCTGGAGGAACTCGAGACATCGCCGCTGTCTTAGATTCAGATCCTTCTGAGAGAAGATGTATCTGAGACTCTGATGGTCAGAAAAGACTGTAAAGCGCTCGCCCATCAGATAGTGTCGCCATGTCTTCAGAGCGAAGACCACTACTGCTAACTCTAGGTCATTGGAAGCATAGTTATTCTCATGCGGCCTCAACTGACGTGATCCATAGGCGATCACTGCCCACTCCTGCATCAAGACACATCCAAGTCGGGTCCTTGATGCATCGCAGTAGACTACGTACCCTACTCCCTCGTTAGGAAACCTCAAGATAGGTGTGCTGGTCAATCACTGTCTCAGCTCCTGGAGCTCTACTGACAACTGTCTGACCACACGAAGGGTCTACCCTTCTTCGGCAATTCTAAGAGTGGTGCCACAACTCTGGAGAAGTCTGGAACGAATCTCCGGTAGTATCCATCTAGACCCAAGAAACTCCGCACCTCTGTCATGCTCCTGGGTGGCTCCCAAGCTTGCACTGCATCGATCTTCGTAGGATCCACTGCAACTCCCGCCTCAGAGATGATGTGCCCCACGAAGTGGACCTCGCGTATCCAGAACTAACACTTCGAGAGCTTTCCATAAAGCTGGTTCTCTCATAGTGTGTCTAGTATAACTCGCAAGTGGTAGGCGTGCTCCTCCTCAGTGGTTGAGTAAATCACAATGTCATCGACGAAGACCACAACAAATTAATAGAGGTATGGCTAAAAGATCTTTTTCATGAGGGCCATGAACTCTACTGGAGCATTGGTTATGCCGAATGCCATAACCAAGAACTCATAGTGGCCATACCGACATCTGATGGTCATCTTCTGCACGTCCTCGTCTCGATCTCTGAGCTGATGATAGCTTGACCTGAAGTCAATCTTTGAGAACCACCGTGCTCCCTTGAGTTGATCGAAGAGGTAATCAATCCTCGATAGTGGATACTTGTTCCTCACTGTCACCTGATTCAGGCGAAGATAGTCGAAACAATGTCGCAAGCTCCCGTCTGACTTCTTGGCGAACAAAATCAGTGAAGCCCAGGGTGAAACACTGGGTCGGATGAATCCCTTGCCTTGCAAGTCCTCCCACTATACCCATAGCTATCGAAGCTCAGCAGGGGCCATCTGATATGATGGAGTCGATATCAGGGCTGTCCCGGGGTACAGGTCAATATAAAAGTCTACCTCTCTACGAGGAGGTATCCCTGGAACGTCGTCAGGAAAGACGTCCGCATACTGATCCACCACTGGAGGAAAACCAGGACTCTGCACATCAACTGCTCCTAGGATGATTCTAGCCAACTGATGAGTGATGGGATGTCCTCTCCTTTGCGGAAGTCCATCCTGTGCTGCGAAGGCTCCCTTCTCTCCAGTGAAGGTGAACCTGCTCCCGTCAGTGCGTACACATCGAACCTTGCACCTAATATAGTCTATCTGTGCATGGAATGTAGACAACCAATCCATGCCCAAGATGACGTCGTATAGCCTCGACGCCGCTACAAGAAGATCCTAGCCGAATCTCTCGCCTCATAGTGTAAGATGACACTGCCAGCACCAATGCATAATCATCGAGTCTGCTCCCGTAGGTGTCTCTAGCTGTATGGATCGAGCCAACGGCTCTGTCAGAATCTCCGAGCTCCGAACAAGGGAAGTGGCTATGAAAAAGTGACTCGCTCCTGTTTCTATAAGAACTACAGCAAGGGTGGAATAGACACAGATAGTACCTCGAATCATCTCGGGCATGCCGTGGTTGTAGGCCTCCGCTGCCTGGAGCTGTGCCTGTCTTTGTCCTCCAGCTCCCTATGGTCGGGGTGGACCTCCTGGTGGTGGTGGTGGTAGAGCCTCAAAGCGTCGCCCACCGCCTGCTGCTCGGCCAGCTCCTCTACCTCGTCCGCCTCCTCCCTGCGGACAGCCACGATCGACCCTCTGCCTCTGCCTCGGTGGTCCCTCAACCGTCTGCTGCTCCTCGGCACGACGGGTCGGGCAGTCACGAGCCATGTGGCCATGCCCGCCGCATGAGTAGCACTGCCTGCCTCTTGAAAAACTCGATTCGTGTTGTGTGCCCCGCACTGCTGAGCCATTGTCTTGAGGTCGTCTGCCTGAGGGTCTGGTCTGCCTGGTCCCATGAGTTATCCATCAACTGCCTTCTGCATAAGAGTCTTCTACGTGTCGTCCTACGGTGGGTCTCAGCGCTTGTGTAGACTCAACAAGAAAGATCTCGATCAAAAGGGCTCACTCCATTACTCCTGTCTAAGTCGGAATGTTGAGGGAGATCAGTGATGCCCTGATCTCATGTATCAATCCCTGCTAAAAGGTCCGGGCCTAGAGGAATGGGTCACGTACCATGTCTGTCGACTAGGGCGAGAGATCGGTGAATCTCGCCGAGTATTGGGACACCGTCATGCTGCCCTGCCGCAGCTGAAGAAGCTCCTGGATGCGCACTGCACGGAGGGTGGCTGGGACGAACTCCGAGCAGAAGAGGATCTCAAAGTCTGTCCAGAGAATAGATGCCTCATCGTGCACCTGGAGCATCAAGCTCCACCATCTGCCTGATGCTGCATGCAGTAGGCTCACTGTGAGGATCACCATGAGGTCTACAGGTGTCCTCACTAACCTGAAAACTCTCACCACTGCCTCCAGCCTTTCCTCGGCTGCCTGGGGGTTCGTCTCCCCGCGGAACCTGGGCGGTCGCTGGTGCTGGAACTCATGCAGTGCACTGAGGCGACATGCATCGTCAGCGGCTGGTGCTGGAAGCATCGGTGGCTCGGCGGGTAGAGCTACCGCCGGTGCCACTGCTGACAAAGGGCCTTGTACCGAGGCCTCGTTGCTCGGTGGGTTGTCGTCACACTCGACTCTCGGATCCCTAGCTGGCTGCCGTCGTGGGGCCATCCTGAAAAGGAAACAGGTGCGCCACGGTCAGAACAATATACCTGCTGAGCTGATAAAATGTAATCACAAAGAAAACATGAAACACACATGCAATCAATGTTTTTGTGCATTAATTCAGAAATCAGAAGCCAGGTCCTGGTGTACAGATACGTCAGCCACCGCACTAACACTGGACTCCATGGACTGATAACTAAACTCGATACGCTAAACACTATTGCTTCACATAGAAAAATATCAGAGTCCCAAGTTCTGCGGTAGAACCGAACTCCTCTAATACCAATTTGTCACTACCCATCCATGGGGCCCGTGTTGTGACTACCCCAAGCCCGCCTTCCATAGGCCAGGGGCTGGCGACTAGCACCAAGGCATAAATCCCGGTAAAAAGGGAAGGCATTGCCTTTGTAAAATAAACAAGCACCACAGAGTAATGTGGAATAATTCTTGTTTTAATTGAAATTTTATTATAATTTTTTATTAGAAATAGTCATGAGAGTATGTGAATAAGGAATTAAAATATGTTTTATGTCACTATTAAGAGACACTTAATGATATTTATAGGATCAATGTTATGCTGATTTTGAGAAAGTTAATAAAATTATTTCTAATGTTTTGGATTTTTATCTTTCATGAGGGAAAAAATATTAAACATTATTGAAATGGATCTGGTTTGTATATGAATTTTGTTTTATATATTAATGTATTATTTCACCAAAATATTATTTATGTATATAGGATAATGAGTTAAAATGATTTTTTAGTGATAACTAAAGATAAAAACAATGATATAACATCTTATCTATGGATATTATGATCCATTAATGATTAGGTATAACAATTTTTCATTCATTTAATGAAATAACATATGAAGTTTGAATTTGTGGAGTCAAAAAAATAGGGTGAGATTTATCTTATATAATGGAATGAAATCAATTAAGTATATATTCTTATAAAATATCATCATGTTTTGAAAAAGGATAGTGACATAATATGTTGTGTTGTTATCATAATTTTTTATGATATCAAAGAAAATTTTATTATCTCATTGTTTTAAGACATTATAATCATCAAATTTTACCAAACCATGTTCTCTACAACTCTCCATCAGTATTTGGGTTTTAGTTTTCCCATATACATTCATGTTTAACATACTATCATTGTTATCCTATTGGGAAAAACTAGTATTTTTTATTCAAAATTAATTTTTCAACTCCCTTTATATTTTTCAAATGGATTCATTATTAAAACCTTCTTCATTTTAGGTTCAATGAAGTAATATTAAAATGTTATACCTATTATGATGTAGAAAAATTTCTATGGTTGAATTAATTTTTATACGGTGGAATGTACCACCCTGATATTTAGTGAAATAATTTTTTTAAATTTAAATTTCATGTTTTTGATATTTTTATATAAATAGAAAACTAATATAAACTATAGTTGCACAAAAAACTAAATTTGGGTTGGGTTACAAGATACACTGATCTTAGTTTTCCGCACATGCAACATTGAGCTTAAATAAAACTTGAAATATTTTTCAAATATTGTAATCATTATCACCTAGATATTAGAATGGAATTTAGGTATAATATTAAATAAATTATGAATGTATGGTTTTAACATGTATATAAAATTAATCCTCTGGGTAATATTAATTATAATGGAATATAAAACTAGTTTTAAGATAAAATGAAATCTCCCTCGGGAAATTTTTTTTATGAAAACATGTATTTTTTATAACAATAAATAAACCAATTTTTTTAAGGATTTTATTGAAATATATATACTATATGTTAAATAAACTATTTAAAATTTATTATATTTTTCTTCTAGATAATATATATGAGTAAATCTATATTTATTCTTTAAAAAACTCTTTTTTCAAAAAAGCTCTTTGGTCAACTTTTTTTGGTGCACTTATTTTAATTCTATAATTTTC
Organism: Viscum album; assembly: GCA_963277665.1. NCBI lineage: Eukaryota > Viridiplantae > Streptophyta > Magnoliopsida > Santalales > Viscaceae > Viscum > Viscum album. The sequence continues at coordinate 327,167,874 of OY728152.1, read as the reverse complement.
CATATTTATAAAAATAATTTTTTAAAATAAAAAAATATTAAATTTAAAATATATAACTTATATTTGGGTTCATTTTTTGGTTTTTCTTAAATGTTTCATTTTTGATGAATAGTGAAAAATACTTAATTTTAATTGATTCCCGCCTTTTAATTTAATTTATTTACAATTTTTAATTATATTTTTAATTATATTTTAAAGTATATTTAGTTAAATTAAACATAAAATAACTCATTAAAGGTATATATTATCAAATTCATTAGGAAATTGAATATACTAAATTTTTAATATTCTAAACACTTTCTCTTTAAAACCCCGCTTTCTAATTAAGTTTGAGTGAATAATTTTAAAATAAAATATAACAATTATTTGAGAGAAATTTGAAACAATATATTATATATTTAGAATTAGATTAATTTATATTATATAATAATTTTTATATATTTTTTCACATTATTTTTAGTGAAACATTTAAAATTAGTTCACCGAATTAAGGTTAAAATGGGGGGGTTTTCACATTTTCATTGTTTGTACAAAAAATAATTTTACAACCACATATAATTTTTATTTAATTATCATGAAATAATATCTAGAATAATTTAGTATAAATTATATTATATTCTCATTTTAAACATATTATTAATTTTTAAACTACCAAGGTAATTAAAAAGATACATGTTACATTGTTAAAAACTGTTAAGATAAAATTAAGTATACATTATGAATACATAATGACATGATAAAAAAAATTTCTATAATTTTATGTATGGTTATCTCGACCAATGAATACCTCCCATACAATAGTGAAAAATTTATGAGGTTTACGTGGTATGTGATACATCATAATAGTTAAAACTTTTGGGTATTTACAAGAATGTCACTACTTATCCATTATAAAAGGTAATTCACTCTCCCCACATATTCAAACATATAAATTATTTTCTCACAATAAAAATATACCCCAATAAGTTAAAAACATCTATAAACTCATCCTTTAATCCATTTTTTACAAAAATCCATCCAAGCAAGGCATTAGAGAAAACATAAAGAGGATACCCGAAGAGGAGGTAACATTAATCAACGAGAATTTTCAGTTTATTTCTTCTGAAACCCCCTGAAATTATTATTATAACATGATTATATAATAACCTTAGTATATTACATATAATTATATGTTTTTATTTTAATGGTATATCCTACCACCTCAAACACTTCCATCAAATAGTTTATGAAATCATTGTTCCTGTGAACAGTGGACTATCGTCTCATGAATCGATATCTTTCATTTTTCCATTACCACCATTGAGGATGAGAATAATTTTTTATTTTTAGTTCATATATGATATTTTTTATACCTATTATTTTATAAAAAAAATTAATTTTTATATCAAATATACCTTTCTATTTTCTATTTTGTGGATCATGATAACATCATTTGGGTTTATAGAGGACTATCACCTCGTAAAGCGATGTGATTTGGTCACACATTACAATAAATTTATTATAGATGGGTTCAATAAATTTTTTTGATATATATTAATAAAATAATTATTTAATGATGATATATATACTTTATTTTCTTAAATCAAAACGAAAATGCAAAAAACATTGTTCATGCGTACATACGATATTAAATCTACATGAATGGTCTTTTTTATTTCTTATCACTATATTTTATTGTTTAATATAAATAAAAATATAAGGAATATATATTCATATAATATCATTATTATCAATATGTATATAATTAAATCATGATAAATTAAGAGGACCAAAAATAACATATCAAAACATTTATGAAAAACAAAGCAGTTATCACCCGAGTCGTTACTTTAACATGGAATCATTAATTACAGATTGATAAAAGGGTCATAAAAAATAATATATGTAATGAAGTATTTGAATATGGTAATTTAACAGATATATAATAAACTTATATTTATTACATATGAGTTTTTATTGAGCACAACAAAATTCAAGACCAAAGGTAAGTGATCATTGTCTCTCATTTACTTTCCATGAGAAAAAGTATATATTCACCACATGTTTATTTTATATGAATTAAATAATTACATTGAAATTATTTTATAATGATTCTACTAAAAATTACATATATTTACATATCAATTTTAGCATTTTTCTTTCAAGGGGTTTATGAATCAGAAGTACCCAAATCTGTAAGATATTTTTGTCACAATTCTCATTCATTGAGACGTATGTTATTTATCACACCTACATTATTTATCGAGGTATATATAAATACCCTTTGACGATTAATATACAGAAGATATTTATAATCCTGATATTTAATGTCTTATTTTATATTATTCCTTCATAAGGCTTCTGAATTAATGTAACAACAGTTGTAATGATCTTATGTTACAATCTCATCAGCTTTTGGGATTATTTATGTCTATGTGTCCAATGTTTAAATCTCATGATCTTTCTCTAAATAATTCTCATGAAATTTATTATCCTATTTATATGTCATGAGAATAAAATATTCCAATTATTTTAACTATATTTATGTGCTCAAGTATTAAAAATAATGTTTTTATGAAAAATCATTTTTTGGCCAAAACAAAATTACATGCAAAACCTTGTTTTCTAAAAAAATTCCAAAATTCATATTTTTTTGAAATGTATATTTTATTTTCCTAAATATGTGTTTTAAATTATTTTAAAATATTATTTTTTAAGTTTTCAAATCTATTTTCAAATAACAATTATTCAAAAAATTTATTTTTAAAAAAGGGTTTTTCAATGAAGAAAGGGTATTACCTCCAATAATTGTTATAAATGTTATTTCAAAATTATTTTCCATCTATGATTACCTAAGGTTGTGATTCTTATTCCTTACAAGGGATATTAAAAAGAGATGACATTCATATTCAGTCTATGAATGTTCTTTATATATAGAGATTTATGTTTATGAAACATGTTTCCCTTCAATAAGTTATACCATGACAAAATTATTATGAAAACTACTTCTTTTTTTAGGTCATTATCTGATGTAATTATTAAGAAAAAATCCAATTTTACATAGTTTATAATGTGATTAAATGATTATGATACCCATTTCATTTCATGGGTTACGATATGAATGATTTTTATAATATTTTTTCCCAAAAAATATATTTTTAATTATTTGACTGATGGGACCTATACGTGTCAAATCGAAATAAAAAAGGGGAACATGGAACACGTAATTAAAATCATGATATACACAAACTAAAAAAGACCAATATTATGCACCAATAAAATATTTAAAATATGTTTTTTCCTCTACCATTATGCTCTATTTATAATTAAACCATATCAATGTCCTATAGCATGGAGCTTGGCCTTATCCCAAAATGCATACATGTAATATTATCGGGTAGGGTGTGAGATAAAATCCCAGTAGAACCCCACAAATGGCGTCTAGAAGTAATATAATTAGTTCATTTTTCCAAATATTTTTCATGTATAAATGCTATATGAAATCAATGAGGAATAAATATCCCACCTGCCAAGGTTCCTCAAAGACACCTGGCAGGCTCTACCAGTATTGAGGATTTTCTAAAATGAGTTTTTGTTGTGTAATTATATATACGATAGTTGTCACACCCCGACCTCAGATGCCTATTTATTCTGTTTAATTTTTGTTATATACCCTATCACACGTCATTTGGATGAGGTTTATTTGGGTCCATGGTTGAAATTTTCAAGGTTTAATGTTTTAGGCGGGTCTTGGGCCGGTGCACGGTCACCGCACCACTAGTAGCGACCGTGCGTTTGGTCCTGGAGATTTTGGGGTTGACCGATAATTATTATCATTCAAAAATGTAAAGAGACAAATCCTTTTTTAATTATCATTTAAGTTTATATTAGTATTATTTTGTTGTTATTAATATTATTAATACTATTATCTTTTAACTAATAATAATATTATTATTACAATTGAGAAAGAAATTTTTTTAAAATTCTATTGTTGTTATTATTATAATTATTATGATGAGTTGGTTCTTATTATTATTAACACATCAATTATTATTGTTATTATTATTATTATATTATTTTTATTATGTTTTTTTTAACCCTAATCTAGTCGCCCTCGTTATTTGTTTGTTGTGTGCCGCACCCCCTGCTCACCATCCTCCATACTCGCGCACGACACCCACTGGCCGAGGGCCTCTGGTGCGCCACCTCCCCTTCATCGGCCGCTCCTTTCACAGAGCCCTCCCCTCTATATCTCTCGTGCGAAACCCCCTGTCCAAAGCCCCTTCCTCTTCATGCGATTCCCTCGGCTTTTCGCCTCCTCTTCCCCCTATCCAGCGAAGCCATGTCCCCCTCCTCCCCATCTTCTGTCGGCGCGCATCGAAGCCCCTGCCGGCTCCACCTCGCCCTGCAGGTTTCCACCCCTAGCCCCTCCATCTGGCACAGCCCCGTCCTTGTTCGGTGCGGCCTCCGCCGTCCATCGCGAGCCCCCTTGTCCGGCCATCTTCCGACCGACCTCACCTCACCGTTCCCTCCCCTAGCCCTCGCTGTTCATACCCATCTCCCCTTCCCGGCGCAATTCCGGTGACCCCGGCCTCCCTCTCGGTTTTATTTTAGAGAACCCGACCCCCTTTCTGGTGGCTAACTTCAACAAACCCGATCTGTTTTTGTGCAGTGCCTCCACGTTGCTCCGTCGTGCCCATGAATCCCCTCGTCGGATTCACGAAGGGTGTTTTGGGTCATATCGGATCGCGTCCCACCCTTCATCGCCAATGGAGAAGCAATTCAAATCACTTCGGACCATCCTCTATAGTCTGTGGGGCGCATTTGGTCTCACCGCACGTTTGGGTTCGCCGCCACCATCCAAGGTAAGAGTTTTGTTATCGCAGACGCGTTTATTTAATTATCGTTATTGTGTTCTGAAATTCCTTATATTTTATTGGTAGTACGGGTAATGTTTTTTTATGGATGTAATCTCAGCTTTCCACGTGTTTTCAGGGTTTCCACCACCGTCCGAGGTGATGGAATTCGTCCTTTGTCTTGTTGCGCATATTATTTATTTATTTATTTTTGGGTCGCATTTATGTCTTTGTGTCCCTGGTATTTTGTTGGATGTGCAAGGGTGTTCACCGCACTCATTTTGGGTGTTGTAAGTGGTGGCAGGGAGTTGAGATCGTTTCCAAGTGCGTGGACTTTTGTCGAAGTGCGTGCACGTGAGCAGAGTGTGGTTTTAGATAAAAAGTGTGGTGTGACCATCATTCGTGTTAGGCGTTTCCATCCATTCTCTCTTTCTGATGGTTTCCATAGGCACTTACATTGTTTCATTTAGTTTATAAATTTTATTTTCACCATTATAATCCTGATAGTTTATTTATTTAAATGTTTCTTTGATGGTTAAAAGGGTTCATAAAAGCTTTGAAATAGTTCCTTGATTATGTTTAGGTGATCCCATGCATTTGCTCCCAATTTTAAACCATCTAATGCTTGTGTTTTCGTAATTAAATTTTAGATTAGGTTTCGCACCTTTATTTTTCATATAGTTAATTTATGACCATGTTTTCCTGTTTAACGGTTTGATCAAAAATGGATTTTTTGATGCTTCTTTATTTATGCACATTTTTATTCCTTTCTAGATTGGTTGGAACTAAATTCCTTTATCTACAAGTGGTATTGTTGGATGTTTTGAGTGGTGTTTGCTGGTAGAAACATTTTTTGGTACTTGTTTGTCCTGTTTTGGTTGAATTCATGGAACATAATTCTTTTGAAGAAATGATTTCGAGTCTCTTGGAATTAGTATTTTTCTAAATGATTTGGGTCTCTTTGTGTGGTTATTTATAGTGGTATGAAAATAAATCCATGCGTATATGCCCATTTGGCTTTTGGTGTATATATTCTATTGAGTGTGTGGTGTAATGCAACACATTGGTTTGTTTTTGAAAATTGAGTATGGTATAACTAAAAGAAATTTATTGCAATGCCGTGAAACATGGAACCTAAAGGCCCGTTTGGAACTTTAAAAACAAAAGTGGTGATTAGGGTTGTTTTGGATGGTTTTTTCAATGTCTTCATAAAGACATTGATTATGTAAAACTAAAGGCCCAATTTACAATTCCAAGTGTTCAATAAAGTGGTTTTGATATCCGAATGATGTGACAGCCCTGTTGTCACTTTTTATGTTTGACATGTATTCTTATATATATAAATATATGGGGCTCTCGTATCTAGGGTAACCCTTTATGGGCGAACACATAGGAATCATCCGTGCATGGGTTAGGCAAGTGCAGTGAGATGAGTCACGAGCGCGAGGACCTTCCTACCTACACAGTTTTATTATAACCACCATGGGTTCCTGGGTATCTTTTAGATGATCGAGTGACGGTTGCTGACCAACCCCGATTAGATGGGTTGGTACGCCGTATATTTTTTGTTAGGCTAGGTGGGCTTTGCCATTGGATTGGTCAATTAGGGCGACCAGTTGGTTATAGACATAGGAGCTTCACCATATGTCGGCTGGTGGTTCAGAAACCGAGTATGTCTAGGGGTCTTCTAGGTATTTTTAGTATCACCCATGGTTACTGGATTACCTACATTGCTTGTTTACTTTTCAGTTCCCTGGTTTATTTTTAGTCGCACTTTTACTTGTTTTACTCTAGCCCTACATTGATATTTTCTATTTTTTTTTTCATTTATAAAATGGAAAATGATTTTGGAAATATTGTGTAGCATGTGTTGGGTTTTTAAATGAGAACAACATGTTGCATATTTTGAAAATTTGAAAACCCTACTTTTATATATGTATCTCAAAATTGTGTTAGTGGACTACTTTGGAAAAAAGAATTGTTGGATTCAGGGGTTTATTCTTGGCATCCCTACTAAGCATCTCGGTGCTCATGCCTATTATATCATTCCAATTGCAGGTTCAGTTTCTCGTACAGGTTTCTCGTTCAGTTTCTCAATGTTGGAGCAGTATGGTTTTGAGTTGGGTTGTGACCAAGGGGTCACAAGGAGGTATGTACAGTTTCTGTTCCTTCCACTGCTAGTTTCTTTTGGTTATTTTTATCTGATTATCTTTTTCTCTTGTGCCAGATCATTCCCCACAGTTTAATTTTGATGCCCGACACTGGTTGCTAGCCCATGGGGATCAGGAAAGCCCTTCAACCCATGTTGCAGGCCGGCTCGTGTGACCGGTTCAGAGTCGACCCGGATTGGTTCGTGACAAAATGGTATGAGAGCGGGATTGTCCCTTAGCGTACCTCGCTTTTCAGAATGACCTTTGTTATTTGGGATGTTCGGTAGATGGAGATTAGGATTGTCAGAGCTCAGGAGGTAGGTTACAGGTCTGTGCCTGATCACCACCACTCGTGACGAGACCTGAGTTACCCGGGGTAGTCCTGGATTTGAGTCATTTTTCTATGGTTATTTTGGATTGAGGGATGACGATGGAGGCGAATCGGTTCACTTTGAGGCCTCACATGTGGTGGTGACCCAGGTGAAGTCCAAGTGACGGGCTCAAGGTCCCATTAGTGTTATTCTTTACTTGGGGCATGGCTCACCACCATGTCGCTAGGTCAGACATATGCACTAGTTCCTCGTTCCATTAGGTTATTACTGCTTGGGTTTTGTTTTAGTCTTAGTAGATATGAGTGTGCGTTAAAAGTGAAAATTTTTTTTAAATGGAAAAAGTGTTTCTTCCAAATTGTTTTTTAAATTACTAAGTTGGTTTTTAAGGAGAAGTGTATTGGTTTGGAAAAAACATGGTATGTGTTTGGATTTGGTAAGGAAAAGAAGTGTTTGAACCTTGTCACACCTTATGGACGGTCACACGTGCGTGGGTATGTGTGGAGAGTGCGTGGGGCACTTGTTCATAGATGATGTGAGCAGGATTGAATGAACGCACGTGTGACAGTTCATAAAGTGCCATAGGTGAGTTTTGAAAATTTTAAGGAAATAAAGGTTTTAGAAAAGTGATATATGATTGTATTTTTATATGTTTGGATTATTGTCTTGTTTCCCTTATCTTGGGTTGTTGATGTGATTGAGTTTTGGCATGATGCCGGTTTCGATGATGTTTTTCGTGTTGTTATGATTATGCCGCCCAGAAAGCCTCCAAAAGTTGTCAATGAGTTATGCCCTGTGCCCAGTTCTCTTTGTGTGTTTCCTGCTTATCGAGGTAATCGATCACTTTTAGAGGCCACTGTATAGTTCAGAAAGATAGCGTGTCTTCAGGTTGCTGGGAACTGCCAGGGTAGTTATGGTTCTTACCATCCTAGAGTTATTTGAGGGTTCAGTTCTGGGCGAGTAAAGGTGGGATGTCTCATCGTCATTAGAGTCTCGGGTGTAGTTGGTGGGGTTCAGCTCTCTTGAAGGTTCCCTGTCTGGCAAGGAGTTCATGCTAGAGGCACTTGTCTCCACGAATCTTTCTTCGTCTGTACCAACTCCCAGTTTGATGGACCATTTTCACACATTCCACTAGTCTGGACAGTTCAGGCATTCTAAGCCGCTCTGTCTCATCCCTCCGAAGTCTTCCTACCGTGCGACTGTTTGGGCCACCAGGAGAGTTTTCGAGAAAGTGTCGCTCTTGAGGAAGGACTAGGGACTGGAGAATGAAAATGCATGACTATGAGGCAGAAGATGCTTCAGTCATCAAGGCCCCAACCATAGGTCTCAGGGTGATGCTCACGCATAGTCATAAGTTGTCGAGGGTGTGTGGAACCTTAGTGCGAATAATGTTTTCCACTTTGGGATTGAAATATCCGAACTCTCCTTGTTCTATTCTCGTCGTTGTCGCAATCTCATCCTTGTTGTGGGGGAATGGTGAAGGCGTTCTCACACAATCCAAGTGGTCTTATCTTCTCTCAGTGTGGTTTTTAAATTGATCGGTCTCTTTGAATGGTTGGGCTGTGAATGAATGGGCCCATTCTAATTTTGTGTTGGTCTCAGCTGTGTTCATTAGAGTGATGTTCGTTACATGAAATTGAGGGGACGTGTTGTGTTCATTTCTCTCCCTCAGGTTTTTGGGTTGTTTCATAACAAGATTTCGCATAAGTTTTAGGAGTGTTGTTCGGTCCATGTGGAGAGATTAAATGAGTCTATTTGGCGGTTCCTGCTATGTCCCCCCTGGGATGGTTTGTTCGGGTTTCAAGGGTTTCTTTATTAGTTAATTCTTATGGTGGGGAGAACCCTTTCATGTTCTCCCCTCAATCTCGGGTTGTGTTTTTCCTTGAAGTGGTCAGTTGTGATATTTGTTGGAATTGGTCCCCCTGATGTTCCTGGTTCTCAATGTTTTTGTCTGGGTAGGGACTCAAGTTGGGTCGTATGTGAGCTTGGTGACTTTCTGGGGGTAGAAAGTGTCTGTGGTGGGGAGAATTGTCAAACCCCAACCTCAGCCGCCTATATATTTTGTTTTATTTTTATTATTTACCAATTCCCACGTCATTTGGACGAGGTTTAGTTGGGCCCAAGTTTGAAATTTTCAATGTTTAATGTTTTAGGAGGGTCTCGGGAAGGTGCGCGGTCACCGCACTGGTAGCAGTGATCGTTCGTTCTGTCCTAGAGATTGTGTGGTTGACCGATTATTATTATCATTTGAAAATGTAATGAGATAAATCCTTCATTCTAATTATCATTTAATTTTATATTAGTAATATTTTTTATTATTAATATCATTAATACTATTATCTTTTAACTAATAATATTATTATTATTACCATTGAGAAAAACATTTTTTAAAATTCTATTGTGATTATTATTATTATTATTATGAGTAGGTTATTATTATTATTTACACATCAATTATTATTATTATTATTATATTATTGTTATTATGTTTTTTTAAACCCTAATGAAACCCTAATCATGTCACCCTCTTTATTTTTTTTGCTGGGCACCGCACCCCTTACGCACCTTCCTCCATACTCCCGCACGAAACCCACCAGCCGATGGCCTCTGGCGCGCCACCTCCCCTTCATTGGCCACTCCTTGTGTGGAGCCCTCCCCTCTCCCTCTCTCGTGAGAGACCCCTTGTCTGAAGCCCCTTCTTCTTCACCTGATTCCCTCGGCTTTTCCCCTCCACTTCCCCCGTTCCAGTGAAGTCTTGCACCCCTCCTCCCGTTCTTCTGTTAGTGCACATCGAATCCCCTGTCAGCTCTACCTCGCCCTGCAGGTTTCTACCGCCCAGCCCCTCCGTCTGCCACAGCCCCCTCCCGGTCCGGTGTGGCCTCCTGCATCCGGCGCGAGCCCCCTTGTCTGGTCGGCTTCCGACCGACCTCACCTCATCATGCCCTCACCTTGCCCTCGTTGTTCGGACCTGTATCCCCTTCTTGGCGCAATTCTAGTGACCCCGGCCTCCCTCCCGACGTGATTTCAGAGAACCCGACCCCCTATCTGGTGGCCAACATCGACAAACCCGATCCCTTTTTTCACAGCGCCTCCGCGTTGCTCCAGTGTGGCCGTGAATCCCCTCATCGGGTTCATGAAGGGTGTTTCGAGTCATATCGGATCGTGTCCCACCCTTCACCACCGAAGGCGAGGCAATTCAAATCGCTTCAGGCCATCTGCTATTGTTCGCGGGGCGTGTTTGGTCTCGCCGCACGTTTTGGTTCACTGTCATCATCCTAGGTTAGAGTTTTTTTATCGCATGCTAATTTATTTAATTATCGTTATTGTGTTCTGAAATTCCTTATATTTTATAGGCAGTGCGGGCAATGTTTTTTTCTGGATGCAATCTCGGCTTTCCACGTGTTTTCAGGGTTTCCAACACCATCTGAGGTGATGATCTTTGTCTGTCGTCTTGTTGTGCACGTTATTTATTTATTTATTTTTGGGTAAAGTTTATGTCTATGAGTCCCTGGTATATTTTTGGATGTGCGAGGGTGTTCGGAACACTCATTTTGGGTGTCGGAAGTGGTGGCAGGGAGTCGAGATCATTTCCAAGGGCGTTCACTTTTGTCGAAGTTCATGCACGTGAAAAGAGTGTGGTTTGAGTTAAAAATATTGGCATGACCATCGTTCATGGAAGGCATTTCCATCCATTATCTCCTTCCGATTTTTTTCTTAGGCACTTTTATTGTTTCAATTAGTTTATAAATTTTATTTTCACCCTTATAATCCTGATAGTTCATTTATTTCAATGTTTCTTTGATGGTTAAACTGGTTAATAAAAGCATAGAAATAGTTCTTTGATTATGTTTAGGTTCACCCATGACTTTGCTCCCAATTTTAAACCATTTAATTCTTGCGTTTTGTTAATTAAATTTTAGATTAGGTTTCACATCATTATTTTTCTTCTAGTTATCTTATGACCATGTTTTCTTGTTGAAAGGTTTGATAAAAAATGGATTTTTGGATGCTTCTTTATTTATGCACATTTTAATACCTTGCCAGCTTGGTTGGAACCTACTGCCTTTACCTGCAAATGGTATTGTTGGACATTTTGAGTGGTGTTTGTGGGTAGAAACATTTTATGAAACTTGTTTGTCCTACGTTGGTTGATTTCATGTAACTTAATGCTTTTGAAGAAATTATTTTTCATCTCATTGAATTGGTATTTTTTTAAATTATGTGGGTCTCTTTGTGTGGTTATTTAATGTGGTCTGAAAATAAATCCATGTGTATATGCCCGTGTGGCTTTTGGTGTATATATTCTATTGAGTGCGTGGAGTAAGGCAACACTTTGGTTTGTTTTTAAAAATTGAGTATTGTATCACTAAAAGACATTTTTTTCAATGCCTTGAAACGTGGAACCTAAAGTACTGTTTGTCTCTTTAAACACAAAAGTGGTGATTAGGGTTGTCTTGAAAGTTCTTTTGCAATGACTTCATAAAGAAATTTATTATGTAAAACTAGAGCCCTGATTTACAAATCGATGTGTTTAATGAAGTGGTTTTGATAACCGAATGATGTGACGGCCTGGTTGGCACTTTGTATGTTTGACATGTATTCTTATATATATAAATATATGGGGAGATCCTATCTAGAGTAACCCTTTATGGGTGAACGCTTATGAATCGTCCATGTTTGGGGTAGGCAAGTGCGGTGATATGAGTCACATGCGCAAGGGCCTATATACTTACACAGTATTATTATAACCACCATGGGTTCCTCGACATCTTTTAGATGATTGAGTGACGGTTGCTAACCAACCCCGACTAGAAGGGTTGGTACCCCTGAATTTGTTGTTAGGACAGGTGGGCTTTTCCACTGTATTGGCAAGTTAGGGCGGCGAGTTGGTTATATACTTAGGATCTTCACCATATGCCGACAGGTGGTTCTGAAATCGAGTATGTATAGGGGTCTTCTAGGGATGTTTAGGATCACCCATGGTTAATGTATTACCTAAATTTCTTGTTTACTTTTCAGTTCCCTGGTTTATTTTCAGTTGCACTTTTACTTGTTTTACTCTTGTCCTGCTTTGATATTTTCTGTTTTGGTTTTCATTTATTAAATGGAAAATTATTTTGGAAATGGTGTGTAGCATGTTTTGGGTTTTTAAATGAGAACAACATGTTGCATATTTTTAAAATGTGAAAACCCTACTTTTATATATGTATCTCAAACTTGTGTTAGTGGACTACTTTGGAAAAGATAATTGCTGGATTCAATGGTTTATTCTTGGAATCCCTACTGAGCATCTCGGTGCTCACGCCTATTGTATCTTTCAAGTTGCAGGTTTAGTTTCTCGTACAAGTTTCTGGTTTAGTTGCTCAATGTTGGAGCAGCATGGTTTTGAGTTGTGTGGTGAACTAAGGGTCATAAGGAGGTATGTACAGTTTATGTTCCATCCACTGCTATTTTCTATTGGTTATCGTCAGTTCGTTTTATCTGATTATCTTTTTCCCTTGGTCCAAATCATTCCCAACAGTTTAATTTTGATGCCCGACACTGGTTTCCAGCCCGTGCGGATCAGGAATGCCATTCGGGCCATGTCACGGGCCGACTTGGGTGACTGGTTCAGGGTCGACCTGGGTTGGTTTGTGACAATAGTAATATATATATATATATATATATGTAATGTATAGTTTTATATTGGATCAACCTATATGGACCATGTACATGCATATGTATGTGGCCATTTACCTAGAATACTATGCATTAATAGGAACGATTCCAAACTCAGACATCCCTAACTAGTCTAAATGATTCTATAAGATCAAGAAATAGGGTACATACACAACATCTCATATTGAGTGGGAGAAATCATGATCATAACCTGAGATGGTGAGTTTACCATCTTGTCAACACTCGAAACAATAGATGTGGAACATCGAGCCCACCATCCAACTAGTATCAATGGTGTGAGATATCTTGATCAATACACAATGTAAGGGAGCATGAATCCTAAATTAACAAAAGAACCATTTACATCATTAAACATCCTATATAAAAGGAATAATCATATCTAAAATAAAATACATGAGTTACTACCCTTCATGTATTTAAATAGTAATGTTCAATTACAACAAGGCATTAAAATTCAAAATAAGCCTTTAATATGGAATGAACTAGTCCATGTGGCCTTTTAACCATTTATATCCCATTCCAATTATACAATTCCATTAATTTATGCAACATAAAACCATCATTAATAATCCATACCATTTTATCAATATATTTAATTCACCAAAATAAGTAATTTCAATTATAAGGCTCAAAACATCATTTAGAAGGTGTCATTGTCAATAAGGAAATTAAATACAATGAAAATTACAATTATATGTTTGGTTAGGAATTTATGAGGTCCTTGGGATCATTATACATTAATTTAATAGAGAAAACCCATGTATATTTTAGGATGAGTTCTTGTAAGGCATTCTAGGAAATTAGACAATCAACTAAAAATGGAAATTCAATCCAGCACACAAATGGGGTGACCATATTTGAGGTTCATATAATATAATTCCTAAAAAATATCAATGTGTGTATATAAAGGAACGTAGATCAATTTAATATGAATAAATCAATTAAAGGGCGATGGACATAAATTTCAGGCTTTAGGCACAATGAAATAGCTTTGAAAACAATAAAAATATTATAGAAAATGATGAGACCACCATCCTTGGGATATTGATGACTCGTCAACCGATGGTGGCCTCAAATTTTATGTAGGTTGAGAGAAATAAAAGAATCATTTCCTGGCCCTGAAACTAGGTAAAATGATATTGCAACTAAATAACACAAAAGATCCTAACATAAACTACAATAGGAAGGGAAAAGAATAAAGAGCATACTCTAGCTATCTTGCACCTTCGATGGATCATGATTCAGACATTCGAATTAGAAATTATCACAAAGCCTATTATTGGAATGAGGGAGTCATATGATAGAAGATGAAGGGGCCATCCACTGGAGAATGAGGGGATAAGGAATACAAGTGGATAAACGTTTCATTAAGGAAAAAATATAAATTTCACCCTCAAAATAATGGACACATGGTTTTTCTACGTGGTTGGTAAAACCCATTCCCAAACCCTGCCCAAGCCACTACCCATTTAGAGACCCTACATGGTTAAGCCACATGGTTTCTAAAACCATGCACAAACCGTGAAAAAAATACAGTGTTAAAATATTGTAGTTTCTCAGATAGTCATGATCTTGAGTTGAATGTTTTTATAAAAAGCATCTATCTCCAATTACACCTCTGTTTCACCCTAAATAGTTAATAGAAACTATGTGGGATGGGTGGCATAGTCTCTACCAACCGTATAACCCAATAATTTTTTTCAAAAAGCTAGCGTTCTAGGCTATAGATAGGACCTTTTAGATGAAATAAAACTAAAATAATGATTCATAGCTTTTTGAAAATACGAGTCATCACAACCTCCCCTCCTTAAAGAAACTAGTACCTGAGTTTGCCTTTTGATGGTAATGATGTGTCATCAATCCAGAGTTTCAGCCACTGAGCTCGTATATCAGCTTCCCATTCCAATGTCTAAAATTTTTCTCAACCATGATACCATATCATCCATACTAAATGAAATGACCTACCTTAGAGTGTCTTCATGCTCTGATCAACAATACGAACTAGGTACTCCTCGAAGGGAGAATCCACATATAGACTCACCTCATTGGGAGAAAATATAACTGATGGGTCTGGATAATACCTATGAAGTTGACAATTGTTAATGAAATCATGCATAGACTAGAATCTATAAGGAAGAACTATCTGGTAACTGACTGGTCTGATCCGCTTCACAACCACAAAGGGTCTAACTAACCTATGTGAGAGCATACCCTTCCTCCGAATATCTATCATGAGCTGTTATCATGCATTTTTTATCAACTATACCTTCTCTATAGTCACTTACATGACACGTAGTCGCATAAAAGCTTCATCACCTTCCTATAGCCAACACAGAGGTAAATGACAACGACTACCATAAAAATATTTATTAGGATCCATATCAATGGTATCCTAAAAAATATTATTTTAAGAGAATTATAAAAGATTAATATACTTCTCCCGAGAACCAATGATGTCATGGAAACAGGTATGGATCATTTCCTCAAGCACCTGAATTGTATTATCTATTTTCCCATCACTCTATAGGTGATTATTTGTATTTAAAACCACCAATATACCCATGGTATTTTTCAACCCCTACCATAATCATGATGTAAAGTAATTTTCTTTTTCAAAAATTATATATTGAGGAAATATATGAAAAAATAGAACCTCATTGATGTGCGTACTCCCTAGATTTCCTATTGGGAAGGTCTATCGCATCGGTAAGAAGTGTGTGATCTTCATAATATATCAACAAAAACTCATAGAATATTTTTTCCTTGAGGTTATTTTGGTATACCGGTCCTGATATCCATAGTGAATTATACCATTTCTTCTCAAAAATGTAAAATATTTTTAGATTCCCTATTAGATACTAATGTTCTACCGTCACATACTACCATGTCAAACACTGTCTGAAAAATAAATCAATTTCCCATTTTTATACCAAGTCAACAACACTTGTGTTGTTGATCTTGATCCATCTTTGTGACACTGGGTTGAACTTCCCATACTGATGCATGAAATTCTCTTATTAGATCCTCTTAGATGTCTTCTGGGACCCAAACACACACTAGTAATATTAGATTATCATCCCCATCCATTGTCCATCCTGAAGATTTATCATCATCTGATATGCTTTCCCTTAAGTCAAGGCCTTCCAGATTAGGTAGTTACCTCAATGTTACCCATTCTAGGAGAGTAGAGGTCATTAATAAGGCTACGAGTACTGTCTATCGATGGTCCTCCCAAATGAAAACATTCATTTAGGAAAATTGATCCATGTGCTGTCATTTTCCACTAGCCTCGTAAACCACATGAAACTTAATCTTCTAGATCAATGCGTCAACTTATATATTTCTTTTATCATATTTGTAGATAATTTCAAAATCAAAATAATATAGGTACTCAACCCACCAACACTACCTAAGATTTGGATCTGGCTGTGTATGTCTATACAAGAGGCTTTTGTGATTAGTGTATATCACAAAATGATATCCTAGTACATAATGAATCCAATATTGTAGATCATGAATTAAAACATCTATGTTGTGGTAATGAATTGGATAATAGTGCTCATGGGGCCTCAACTAATGAGATCTGTATGTGATGTCTCACTTATCCCGCATCAAAACAAGTACATGCCCGATACATGGTTCATAAAATTATAAAGTATAGCTCCTTCATGGATTTGGAAGAATAATTAATTTGGCTGAAATCAAATGGAACTTCAACTCATGAAAGGCTTATTCACAAGATTTTAGATATATGAATTTCACAACTTTCCTTGTTAATACTATAAGTATCACTTCAAGATGTGATAAATATTTGATGAAGTATCTATAATACTCAATAATACTTAAGAAACACTAGATGTAAAATATGTTCATAGGATTATCCCGGGAAACTACAACTCTCACTTTCCATAGTTTTATTGTAAATCCTAACTCTAAGATGATGTGTTCCAAGAGGTATACTATTTCGATCCAAAAGATTCATTAACATTGCTTAAAATATTGATTATGCTCTCTCTGTGTATTTAGAAAGATATCCATATGGATTTCATTGTCATGTTTGGAGTGTGAATACAATCAGATTTTATCAATAGATACTACTGAAAAAAAAATCCTTATATGGGTGAAAAAATATATTCATTAGATCCATAAAAACTACAGGTGCATTTTTGAGTTTGATCGCTATGACTAGGTACTCATATAGACCATTACATATCTTAAAAGAATTGTGGGTATGTTTGATGTCATGAAATACAATTGATGATAACCCAAACTCAAATCTATCATTCAAAACAGTCAAACTCCTTAGAGATTATTAAATAGGTATAATATTCTAGGATGTGGATAATATATCTTGAGTGTAAGATTGTTCAACTAACTATAGTATAGAAAAAACATTAGGGTACATGTAATGGCCCAGGTTTTTTGGGGTCTATTATTTTTTGAAAACCTCGCGTTGGGTTTTCTGCTCTGGGAATATCGGTGAAGTAGGCCTACCAGTAGACTTTTCCTATCGGTAGTAGGCCTACCAGTAGCTCGGTCTACCAGTAGCCGCCGCCTACCGATAGCTCTTTCTACCGGTAGCTCGGCCTACCGGTAGATGCAGCTACCAGTAGCTATGTCTACAGGTAGCTCGGTCTACCGGTAGCTGCAGCCTACCGGTAGCTCGGTCTACCGGTAGCTACTGCCTACCAGTAGCTCGGTCTACCGGTAGCTAGAGCCTACCGGTAGAGTGTTCTACTGGTAGCTGCAGCCTACCGGTAGCTCGTTCTATGGGTAGCTGCAACCAACCAGTAGCTCGGCCTACCGGTAGCTCTCAGTTACCGGTGGCTCTGGCCTACCACCGCAGGTTCTTTCCAGCGGCGTTCCTACTTGCGCAATTAGGGGTTTTAACCCTATTTTGACTCGTTCAAGCATGTTTTAAAGACTGGTAACGCCCATAAGTGTTTTAATTAAATACTTAATGAATTAATGAGTTGGTTTAAACCACCCGACCCCTTAAATAACATGTGGGGCCGCGTGGACAACCCATGACCCCATGCATTATGCAATTTCACATTCTTATCTCATCCATCCGTGGAACTTATAAACTAAAGGGTTAGGTATGGTTTCTTCTTTCCTCGATCACGGCATTTCACTAACAACTTTTGGTGCATCGGGCGAGCATCATAGTTATCTGTAAAGTTCCACGCCCGGAATAAGCGTCGATCATCTATCAACAGGTAGGGAATTTCTCTATCGCCTCTCTCTTTTGTGCATCATGCGGGGTGGGCGTGCTTTTGATTCTGTAGAATTGGATATTCCATACCTAATAAAGATAATGAATCGATTCTATAAATAAAGAAGGTGGGGGCTATGATCGTTGATGCTGTTTTTATATTATGATCTTCTTTCTGAGTTGTGCTGGCTTACACCTTCTGAAAATCGAGGTCGTTGGTGGTCGTTGTCTGTGCACTAATGAACCCCTCTTGGTGTTTTAAATGGAATGTTTTGCAATTATTAACTCATGCTGTAAAAAGTAAACTGGTTAATCACGTATACCCAACTGAATAAATAGAAAGCACTAGGATCAACCCATCTATGATAAATCCCGGTTAAAACACACGGAATTGAAATCATTGTGTGTGTTAAATCATTTAAATCTGAAAATACAGGTATTTCACTTCTTTGTACCGGTGGTAGTGGTTTGGTTGTTTCCTTTTTTTGGGCTGATTGGTGGAGATGTGGGAGGGGATGAGATCCCTTGTTTTTATACTCTCGGTGGTTGTGAAATTGGGAATGGGATTCCCTATTGTTATGGATTTAGTGTTTATGATTTTTAAGACCGGGTGGTTACCTTGTTTATATCACGAATTTGAGTGGTATCCTCTGTTGTTAAGAACCGGGTGCGGGTGTTATGGTTGATGCATGACTGTTTACTTTCCTGGACTAGTGCATATTCTTACTAGTTTCCCAATAGTGCTTATACTTATTTGAACATTATTACTGAACATGAAACAAGAATGGGACAAATGGGTTTTGCTGGCAAGAGTCGTGACTCAGATTTGGGTGTTGGTTGTGTCCTTTAGGCTGGCTGAAGAAAAACCTAAACCTTGGGTGAGTTCTTGTTACCTATATCTATATTTTTAGTTTTGTGTTTCTTATTCGTGCCCCACCCAAGTCGAGCACTTACTATCGAACACCCCCATTTCATTGGGGGGTGGTGGTGTTTTTCCAACACTATTAGTAGTTGATGGTTATTAGCTACATTTCTGCTCCCTTTCCCGGATAGCCCAAGTATCTTCGGGTAGGCTGTGTTGTCCTGAGGTCCATTATTATCCCATGAAACTTTGGGCTGGGTAGTGTGGTGGTTGGCCAAGTGTGTGCGGCAGGTGGTTTCCCAAGTGTCTTCGAGATGAGGCCCAGTGTCTCAGGGCGCGGTAGTGGATCTTCTATCCCATGTGTCTTAGGGAATGGCGGTGGTAGTTCTGGCCTAGTTGTTTGTAGGTGTGGTTACGTGTGATAGATGTGGCCCAGGTGTTTGCGGGAGGGATTCGGCAGTGGGACTGTGTGTGGTTGTCGCCCAGGTGTGTGCGGGTGGGTGTGGCAGTGGGACTGCGGTGAGAATGGCGGGATTGGTTCGATGCATAGGATGTCACAATAACCAGTGGGAAGGTGGCATGGGGTACCCAAACATTGATGTTCTCTTATTATATATATTACTTGACTTGTGTTATTTTGGGAGTGTGCCTTGGTGAAGTTTGGGTGGATATTTTACTTTGATAGGTGTTTGGTTTACTCTTTTTCTCACGGGACTTTAGTACGTTCCCCCACTTGTGCACGAGAGTCTTTGATTTTCCCTACCGAGTGTACTTGTATGCTCACCCTACGTATATAAATCTGCATTCAGTTTTCCAGGAGGTCTTCAGGGATCACGCAGGACCATACTAGCTCGGACCTTTGGGGCTTTTGTAGCTGCTATTTTTCTTCTTTTGGTACTTACCTTTGTAGTCACCTTTTATACATGTGGTTTTTACTTTTGGAACATGCATGTGGGAATGGTTTACTTTTGCAATTAATTTTCTTCTACCTTGGTGTTGATGGGTTTCATCTTCTTATCTCCCGATCCTATAAAACAAAAAGGGGTAATGCCTTCCATTTGTGAGTAATTTCTATACCCTTGGTGCTAGTCACCACTCCGGGACCTATTGAAGGCGGGTCTCGGGGGTCATTATCACTCCTTCAACATAAAGAAGGAAGGGCATGGAAATATGTTGATCCTTCCCTCCTTTTGATGTAGGCGTGTCGTGACAGAATGGTTTCAGAGCAGGTTGAGGGATAGGATGGAGTCTGGAGTTAGGCAGAGTGAGGATTGCATGGGATGGTAGGGAAACAATGTTGGGTGAACTCGGTGCGTGAATTAGGCCTGGAAGGACTGGCTAGGACACGGGATTTTAGGGCCCCCCATGATCCGATGCAAGGACTCTGGACATACCGAACGACTTTGTGATACCACGCTGATTGCAGGGTAGTGACCCTAGGAAAGGTACATGCATCATAATGACTTGTGTTCTCATGTTTCTCGGGTGTTTTGGGAATTAAAAATAAATGAAAAGTTTACGAAGTTTTTAAAGACAATAATCTGTACTACTTGGGTTTAGGCATTCCTTGTTTACCTTGAAGCTATGGCGCCTGGAAGGTGACCACGTGTGGTACAAATGATCGAGGCCCCTCAGACTACCTTGGTCGATCGGCAGAGAGCTAACCAGGAAGAGGAGGACGACCAGTGGCCGAGGACACTTCGGGCCTTCCATCGACAGACCCTCAAGAAGTATAGGGGCATCACCACTTACATGAAGATGGAAGGCTGGCAAGAGGAGCTGGTGATAGATTTCGGCCTGATTCGGGGCCCAACCGAGTACTGGGTTCCTCTGGCGGTCAGCCAGATGCGGGGAGCGGCGCGTCAGTGGTGGACGCTTTACCTAGGGGAGGGGAGAGAGTCTGAAGTGGCATGGGCTGATTTGGAGAGGGAGATCCTGGTGGAATTCCTCTCTTCGACGATGAAGGCAGAAAAGAGACAGGAGCTACTCTCCCTCCAGCAGGGGAGTATGTCCGTGAGGGATCTAGGGATCAAGTTCAAGGACCTCCTATATTTTTCTCCGAACCTCTTTCCCGATGAGGAGTCTCAGGAAAGACGTTTGAAGGAGGCACTTTTCCCCTCCCTCCAGTATGCTTTTACCCCCTTTACCCTTCCAACGTACTTAGAGTTCCAGAAGAAGGCCAAAGTGGTGGAGATGATGCATGCTCTAGGAGGAGTGTCACGAGTGGGGATCCAGCTGGGACCATCGAAGGGGAAGGCCGTCAGCACCAGGCCTCCAGCATCAGGACCCTCCAGGTTCCGACCGGTAGGGAGTTGGCCACAACAGTTTCAGTTTCGATCCCATGGTCCTCGCCCTTTTCCTTCAGGCTCGGGACCGTAGTGATTCATTTGTGGGAGCCTTGGAAATCTCCAGAGTCAGTGCTCGGACCGAGTAAAGTATGGCAGTGGCGGACAACCCCACCACCCGCCCCAGCAGCAGCGACATTTCCAGCAGTAGCAGTAGGCACAGCGAGCTCCCCCTCCTCCAGGGGCAGACGTAGGAGGTGGAGGCCGACCTCAGGGTGCACATTAGGAACCACGACCGGGGTGTGGTCGGGGAGGTGACCAGCAGCCGAGGGGAAGAGGAGCTGGGCATGGACAGTTGCACACCGCAGAGGCAGCAGTTCCACTAGGGTCGGAGGTTGTTCGAGGTACGATCCGTTTTTTATCACTCTTTCTTATGCCTTGTTCGATACCGGAGCTTCCCACTCCTTTGTTCACCTAGTCTAGCCCGTGATTTGGGTCTATATGTCGAGAGACTCACAGTGCCCCTACTGTTGAGCATAGCAGTCAGGGGTCAGACCGACTTGTTGTTTGTTTTTCGGGGATACAGACATATGATAGGGCCACATCAGTCAGTTAGGGATCTTATTCTACTACAGATACAGCCATACGATGTCATCCTAGGCATCGAATGGCTATTCTCTGTGTGTGCCGTAATCGACTGCTTCCGAAGAAGGGTCGTTTTCTTAGACTTGGGCGGCCGACGTGTTGTTTTCACCTGCGAGTGGAGTAGTCATAAGGGCCACAGGTTAGAGGAACCCCTCCTCTCCTTGTTAGCTAAGCTGTCAGTAGGTTCAGTACATGCTGAAATAGTGGAAGTGCCAGAGATCGTCCGTGAGTTTATGGATGTCTTACCTGAGGAGGTGACGACTCTACCCCCTCGGTGTGATATCATGTTTGGGATAGACCTGTAGCCCAACGATCGTCTGATCTCGATGACTCCTTACAGGATGGCACCATCAGAGCTATGGGAGTTGTGGATTCAGATTGACGATCTGATGAAGAGGAGTTATGTTTGGCCGACTGCATCACTGTGGGGTGATCTAGTCTAGTTCGCAAAGAAGGCCGATACTGGCCTCAGGTTGTGCATAGACTACAGGAGGCTGAATCAGGTGACAATCAAGAATCGCTACCCTCTTCCGAGGATAGACGATATTTTCGACCTGCGGAAGGGGGCAGGATGGTTCTCAAAGATTGACTTGCAGTCTTGGTATCACTAGCTGAGAATAAAGGAGGGTGACATCCCGAAGATGGTGTTCAGATGCAGGTATGGACACATTGAGTTCGTGGTTAGGCCCATTGGCGTTATGAACGCCCCAACTGTTTTCATGGGGATTATGAACTCCATTTTCCGGGAGTACCTATATCGGTTCGTAGTTGTGTTCATCGACGACATCTTGGTCTACTCTAGATCATAGGAGGACCATGCAGAGCACCTGAGGACATTTCTTAAGGTCCTCCGACATCATCATATCTATGGGAAGTTGTCGAAATGCATGTTCTAGACGCGAGAAATGCACTTCCTCGGGAATGTGTTGTCCGAGCAGGGAGTAGCGGTGGACCCGTCAAAGGTTGCAACAATTTTTTCTTTGGCAGCACCCAAGAATGTGGCATAGGTTCGTAGTTTCCTCGGGCTGGTAGGTTACTATCAGAGGTTCGTACCCAATTTCTCTCAAGTAGCGGCCCCCTTGACAGCTCTGACAAAGAAAGACCAGGTTTTCATGTGGAGTGAGCAGTATGAGTCAGCCTTCAGCTATCAAAAGGATAAGTTGGTCAGTGCCCCAGTGCTGAGACTACAAGAAGAAGGAGCAGCGTATGAGGTGTTCTGCGATGCTTTAGGACAGGGCATGGGATGTGTGTTGATGCAGTGACAAGGGGTGATCTCTTATGGGTCCAGGCAGCTACGCCCTCATGAGCGTAATTACGCCACCCACGACCTGGAGCTTGCAACGGTCATCTTTGAGCTAAAGTTATAGCGTCACTACCTCATCGGAGAACGCTTTTTGGTCTTCACAGATCAAAAAATCTTGAGGTATATCTTCTCCAAGCGAGACATAAACTTGCGACAACGGAGATGGATGGAGTTCCTCCAGGATTATGACTTCGCGATCTCTTATACTGAGGGCAAGGGAAATGTAGTGGTCGATGCCTTGAGTAGGAGGACGCAGAAGGATGCGGTGTGAGAGTCGGTGGATACGTGGAACACAATGGAGGAGTTGTCTACCTTACACCTGGATACGAAGATCGATAGAGGTAGAGGTTGCCTATATCAGATGACAGTGAAGTAATCTCTGTTTCAGCAAGTGAAGGAATCTCAGTTGGGAGACCCATAGTGCGAAGTGATACGTGACCGAGTTGACCAGGGCAATGCTCTGGAAGGATGGACAGAGGATGGTTAGAACCAGATGATTTTCCAGTGAAGGTTGTTTGTTCTGGAGGAGATGCTCGGCAAGGTTCTCAGTGAGTTCCACAACTCACCCCTGGTGGTACACCCAGGAGTTTCCAAGATGTACCAGGGACTGAAGAGGCAGTTTTGGTGGCCTAGTGTTAATCGAGTGGTGGTAGAGTTTGTGTCCAAGTGCTTAGTATGTCAGCAAGTAAAGGCTGAACACCAAGTTCCAGGCTGCCTACTGCAGCCTCTAGTTTTCCCCGAGTGGAAGTGGGACGACATCTCGATGGATTTAGTCATGGGACTACCCAAGGTCCAAGGGGGATACGATTCCATCTGGGAGGTAGTGGACAGGTTGATGAAATCGGCTCACTTTCTAGCAATCAGGGAGTTGAGTGTAGTAGATGCTTGGGCGCGAAGGTACGTGGATGAGGTGGTGCAGTTTCATGGGATTCCGAGGTCTATAGTCTCGGATAAGGATGCACGGTTTACCTCGCGAGTCTGGAGAGGATTGCAGCATGCTTTTGGAACCCAGCTGCATCTTAGCACTGCTTTCCATCCCCAGACAGATGGACAGATAGATCGCACCATCCAGACCTTACAGGATATGCTGCGAGCTTGTGTTCTGGACTCGAGGGGATCATGGGTGCAATACTTGCCTCTAGTAGTGTTTTACTACAATAATTTCTACCACTCTACCATTGTTATGTCCCCGTTTGAATATTTGTACGGTAGTCCATGTCGTTCACCTATGTGTTGGACCGAAGTAGGAGAGGCATGCATCCTTGGCCCAGAAGTGGTGCAGAGCACGACAGAGAAGGTTCAGCTCATACAGGAAAGGATGAAGGTAGCACAGGACCAATAGAAGTCGTATGCTGATACCTGGAGGAGGCCCTTGGAGTTTGAGGTTGGAGACCACGTGTTCTTGTAGGTCTCCCCTCGGCGTGGGCAGCAGAGGTTCGGCTAGGGGAGTAAACTTTATCCCAGGTTCATTGGACCCTTCGAAGTGTTGCAGCGGGTCGGTGAAGTGGCTTATCAGCTAGAGTTACCACTGCTGCTACTGAGGATACATGATGTCTTCCATGTGTCCCAGCTCTGCCGGTATCTGCACGACGATTCACACGTGCTTGATTGGGGTGAGCTGGACATCTAAGATGACGTGACTTTTGTGGAGATACCAGTGATGATTGAGGATCGTTAAGAGAAGGTGCTTCATGGGCGAACCATTCCATTGGTTCATGTGTAGTGGAGACATGGTGGACTTGTGGAGAGTACGTGGGAGAGGGAATCACAGATGCGTACCCAGTACCTAGAGTTGTTTTGAGATTTGTTCTTTGTTGTACTTGTTGTAGTAGAACGTCTGGTCTTTTTTTGGCTATGGAATGTAATGGTTTTCCTTCCACTGGATGTGTGTTAAAAGACCTGGCTATGGGGGAGGAGAGGACCCAACCCCTGATCAAGACACATTAATGTGGATGTGATTAAACCTGTGCCGGCGAGTCAGTGCCGCCCAATGCGGATAATATCTTGACATGGGGGAGGAGACTCCCCAACCCACATGCCTGGGCAGTTTGGCATGGTATGTTGCTTGGTTTATGACAGGGAAGTGTTTTTAGTTAGCATGGGTTCACTCCTAAGAGGTACCTTCTGAGGTGGTTGTTTGGACCCTCCATTTCCTTCTGTTTTGTTTTGATTCTCGAGGACGAGAATCGTTTAAGAGGTATCTGATGTAATGGCCTGGGATTTTTGGGGTCCATTTCTTTATGAAAACCTCACGATGGGTTTTCTGGTCTGGGAATCTCAGTGAAGTAGGCCTATAGGTAGCCTTAGCCTACCAGTAGCAGGCCTACCGGTACTTCGATCTACCGGTAGCCACAGCCTACCAGTAGCTGGGTCTATCGGTAGCTCGGCCTCCCGGTAGCTGCCGCCTACCGGTAGCTCCGCCTATCGGTAGCCGCTGCCTACCTGTATCTCGGGCTACCAGTAGCCACAGCCTACCGGTAGCTCGGCCTACCGGTATCTTCTGCCTACTGGACGCTCGGTCTACCAGTCGCTGCAGCCTACCAGTAGCTCAGCTACCAGTCGCTGTCACCCACCGGTAGCTCTCAGCTACCGGTGGCTCTGGACTACCCCCGCATGTTCTTTCCAGCGGCGTTCCTTCTTACGCAATTAGGGGGTTTAACCCTATTTTGACTCGTTTAAGCGTGTTTTAAAGACCGGTAACACCCATAACTGTTTTAATTAAATACTTAATGAATTAATGAGTCGGTTTAAACCAACTGACCCCTTTAATAATGTGTGGGGCCGCGTGGCCAACCCACGACCCCGCGCGTTACGCGGTTTCGCGTTCTTATCTCAACTGTCTGTGGCCCTTATAAACTAAAGGGTTAAGAATGGTTTCTTCTTTCCTCGATCGCAGCTTTTCACGAATAGATTTTGGTGCATCGGGCGAGCCACATCGTTATCTGTAATGTTCCGCACCGGTCCTAAGCATCGATCGTCTATCAACAGGTAAGGAATTTCTCCTCCACCACTCTCTTTTGTGTATCATGTGGGGTGGGCATGATTTTTATTCTGTAGAATTGGATAATCCAGAACTAATAAAGATAATTAATGGAGTCTATAATGAAAGATGGGGGGATGTGTATGTTGATGCTGTTTTTATATTATGATCTTCTTTCTAAGATGTGCTGGCTTACGCCTTCTGAAAATAGAGGTCGTTGGTGGTCGTTATCTGCGCACTAATGAACCCCTCGTGGTGTTTTAAATGTCTTCTTTTGAAATTATAAAATCATGCTATAAAATGTAAACCGGTTAATCACGTATACCCAGATGAATAAATTGAAAGCACCAGGATCAAACCTTCTGTGATAACTCCCGATTAAAACACACGGAATCTAAATCATGAAGTGTGTTAAATCTTTTAAATCTGAAAATACAGGCATGGTACTACTTTGTACCGGTGGTAGTGGTTTGGTTGTTTCCTTTTCTTTTGGGCTAATTGGTGGAGATGTGGGAGGGGATGAGATCCCCTATTTTTATACTCTCAGTGGTTGAGAAATTGGGAATGTGATTCCCTATTGTTATGGATTTAGTGATTATGAATTTTAAGACCGAGTGGTTACCTTGTTTATATCACGAATTGGGGTGAGATCCTCTATTGTTAAGAACCGAGTGTCGGTGTTATGGTTGATGCTTGACTGTTTACTTTCCTGGACTAGTGCCTATGCTTACTAGTTTCCCAGTAGTGCTTAAACTTATTTGAACATTATTACTAAACATGAAACAAGAATGGGACAAATGGGGTTTGATGGAGAGAGTCGTGACTCATATTTGGGTGTTGGTTGTGTCCTTTAGGCTTGCTGAAGAGAAACCTAAACCTTGGGTGAGTGCTTGTTACCAATATCTATATTTGTAGTTTTTTTGTTTCTTATTCGCGCCCCACCCAAGTTGATCACTTAGTGCCGAACACCCCCATTTCATGGAGGAGGGTGTTTTTTCCAACACTATTATTAGTGGATGGTTATTAGCTCCTTTTCTTCTCCATTTCATGGATAGCCCAAGTATCTTCAGGCAGCATGTGATGGCCTGAGGTCCATTATTTTCCCAAGAACCTTCGGGTGGGGTAGTGTGGTGGTTGGCCAGGTGTGTGCGGCAGGTGGTTTCCCATGTGTCTTCGGGATGTGGCCTAGTGTCTTCGGGCGCGA
Source organism: Viscum album (assembly GCA_963277665.1). Lineage (NCBI taxonomy): Eukaryota > Viridiplantae > Streptophyta > Magnoliopsida > Santalales > Viscaceae > Viscum > Viscum album. Next base: position 327,140,387 of record OY728152.1, on the reverse strand, counting down.
CAGTGGATCGTCTTGACCATGTGTCTTCAGGCATGGTGGTGGTTGTTCTGGCCTAGGCGTTTTCAGGCGTGGTTACATGTGACAGTTCTAGCCCAGGTGTTTGCGGGCGGGATTCAGCAGTGGGAATGCGTGTGGTTTTGGCCCAAGTGTGTGCGGGCGGGTGTGGCAGTGGGACTATAGTGACAATGGACGGATTGGATCGATGCGTAGGATGTATCAACAACCAGTGGGAATGTGGCGCAGGGTACCCAAACTTCGATGTGCTCTTATTATATATATTACTTGACTTGCATTATTTGGGCAGTGTGCCTTGGTGAGGCTTGGGTGGATAGTTTACCTTGATTGGTGTTTGGATTACTCTTTTTCTCATGGGACTTTAGTACGTTCCAACACTTGTGCACGAGAGTCTTTTGTTTTCCCTACTGAGTGTACTTGTGTGCCCACCCTACGTATATAAATCATCTTTTAGGTTTCCAGGAGGACTTCAGGGATCACACAGGACCAAACTAGCTCGGACCTTTTTGGTAGTTACAGTTGCTGTTTTTCTTCTTTTGGTACTTACCTTTGTAGTCACCATTTGTACTTGTGGTTTTGACTTTTGGAAAATGCATGTGGGAATGGATTACTTTTGCCTTTAAATTTCTTTTACCTTGGTGTTTTTCGGTTTCATCTTCTTATCTCCTGATCCAATAAAACAAAAAGGGGTAATTCCTTCGATTTGTGAGTAATTTATATACCCTTGGTGCTAGTCTCCACTCTGGGACCTATTGAAGGCGGGTCTCGGGGGTCATTATCTCTCCTTCAACAAAAATAAGGAAGGGCCTGACAATCTACTGAACAGTCCCTCCTTTTGGTGAAGGCGGGTCGTGACAGTACTATTCAACTTCATGGAAAAAAGGATAGGAGTACCCCAAAGGAGAAGTGTTGGGGTGTACGAATCTCTTATTATCTAGATCCACCATCTACTTATTAATCTCCAAAATATATATATGTTCTATTATATAAGTAGGAATAGTCACTGGTTCCTCTTCAATAAATATCTCAATGGTAAATTATGCCTATTTCTCTTTAGGTAGACCAAATAATTCGCTCAAAAATACATCTCAAAAATGCTCCACTATTGGAGGTAAATCAATGGATCTTAATCCCAAATCATATAAGGTAAGATGGGTGATTTGAGTTTTCCAATTCATAAGGTTATTCTTATTGGCTCGTGCTTGAGTTGAAATAACACCTCATTCCCACTTATATAAAAATCATCCACCCTATGGTTATCTAAATGTTACCATTTTACAATAGTTGTAAATATGGGATTGATAGGGATCTATCCATTCCATTCTGGTGGCTATATCAATACATTACATGTTGATGACGAAAATATTCCACCCAAAAAAGATTTTTTCCATCTCAAAGGAATAGCCCTTATATTGGACATCACCATCTAATCGGAAACCTAATGGTGTATCAAGAATCATCATACCATAGAATTGTGAAAAATTTAGGCACTGACTCTCCATGATCATCTAATATAAAAAAAATTGAGATGGGCCTATATAAAAAAATGTAGTTTCTAAATTGGAAGGATAATAGAATAGTATCATTTTTAGTAGAATGTATTAAGATCTTGTCCATTAACATAGTTTTTACTTCACGAAACTAATCTTTATCGCATCCCAGAGTCACAGCCTGACTACCATAAATAATCCCTCTATGTTGGCGCTGCGAATCAAAAGTCAAAAATTCCTCTTCCATTACCACCCGCTCAGTTTAAATGGATGGTGGTATTCCATAAGACAACCTAGAATTATCATACTGTATGAACTATAGAATTTTGGGGTAGGAGTAGATACCCACTCTGTTGGAACTGTTAGAAAAGTCCTTCAGAAGTCTTGGATATTTCCAATCCCACCATAGCCTCTTTACCCCCACTGGATCCCACGAACACTCAGGTTTCATATGTATTACAATTCCACTCTTGTGAAATATCTAAAAGATGTCATCATAAATATCCTGACCACTGATACTCACATGAGAAACCTCGAAATAATGATTACATCCACAAGAATAACCACTGGTATCTTTTGGTTCTAAACCACACATACTCATACCATCATCTTCCCTCATATTTTTCTATATGATAAGTGATTGGTTGACAATTTTATAAATAACATTCAAACTAAAACCATTGACCTATTATCATATGGAATATACCATCCCATCCTCAAATGTCCTAACGATCATAAGATCATAAACTACAAGAGTATTATAGAACCATTATATATATATTAAATGAGCAGAGTATTCCATCACAGACATACCAACCTGCTACTGGTTCATGAATTAGCTTGCTCCATCAGCACATAGATTCTATGAAATAATAAAAATAGATTTTCTAGAAATCAATCCAAATAATATCTCTATATGGATATTCCTAGGAGATACCATCCCACAACCTATTGGAAGAATCACATTGAATATATGCATCAATTTGGACCCTCCTCTCTAGAGGTTTCTATATATTCAATAATATAAAAAATATAGCTTCGATCCATGACCTGGCATCACCTAGTCCTTCATCCCCCAAAATGTGGGAGGATGGTACTTTTGGAATTTTTGATTCAACTTTACCAAACTTAGGTAAAGTCCAACTACACATTTTATATTATCCAACATATTTATAAATCCCTGTTAGAATTGTTCATAAGTTCCCATATTAGAAATATGTTAAGGTGCCACTGAATGAATTGATTACTTCATGATGGAATGATTCTAAAATTATAAATTCATGTTGTAGAAGATGTTTTAACAATTTAAAAGATTTTAGATAGAAACCTAGGAAAACTACATAGCCTTCCTATGAAGAGATCATACCACACTTCATGCTCATAAAACCATGACTAGGTAATAGATAAATACCATATTAGTTTAGAAGAATGTATGAGTTTTCTATGTACCCGCAACTATGATCGGTTTTAGGAAAGAGTCTCATATTCACATGAATTTGATAAATACTTTTAATTTAAATGTCACATTAATTATAAACATGTTCTTGTTCAAATATTAAAATATCATTGAATGGAAGGATTAGATAGAACCCCATTTTTAGTACATAATGGGACATAAACTTTATGAACCAAAAAATATCATCCACCTAACCCATAATTTAACACATTCATGCCCATGTGACCAATGGTACATATCTCAACTTTTTGTAATTAACTTCTTAATTTTTCTACTTTAACATATGTAATAAAACACATTTAGGTTAAGGTATGCACATTAAGGAAAATTATTCTCTCTTAGCCCAATAATGAAATTTAGAATTATTCCATATATAATAATGGCTCAAACAATATGCAATAGGAAAATCCATAATGAATGTAAATGTGGAATGGAAAAAATGCATGGCATATTAATCTTATTGACCCAATAATGATGCATCTAATGAAACACTCACACGTCACTAGGCCTAGGTAAAATAGAACATCATTTAAATAATAAACATATCAGAAACATCATAAGGCATTTGTGTCAACCAATTGAGAGGTAATATCGACCATGACATACGAAATCAGTAACTTAAATTTCTCGTACCAGGTAATTATGGTTTCCCCTATACCTGGGTTAGCTATATTCTGGGACATGGTATACTCCAAATCCCATCAACCCTTAGCATCATATCTAATAACCCAAAAAATAATTCAATGGAAAAAATAGGATCGGATACCACTTTGTAACATCTGGTCATTGGATCCACATAACTCATACTTTGAGCTACTGGGTCACATGGCCTCTAGTGAAACTCTGCATATTCCAGATGTTTCCAACTAGTAGTGAGAGAGTAAATGTGGTAAATATAGTAGACTATAACCTTATTTCAAAATGAAACAGTTGATAAAAATAAAAATCATTAAAATGTAGAAGTGTCATGTACTCCTAAACAAGGAATAAACTATTGAAGCATAAATAACAGAACAACTGAGTAATAATATCATAAAATAGTTGGTATTGTCATATACATGGATTCATGTAATGATGATGATAATGAAAAAATAGAACATGGAACAAGAATATACCGTCATTATATTCAAAAAAATACCAATGGCCAAAATTCTTATCTAATAGACTCTTGATCATATGCTCAGTCCTCATCTCTTATGTTTTCTCTATAAGAAAATCATATTTGAGAACTGTATGTAGGGACATTCCCTTATCTAAACATGAAGAAAATGAATATTCTGGGGAACCAAAGGGAGCCCTAGTAGGGTGTGAGATAAAATACTAGTAATCCACCACAAATGGTTTATATTACTAATCCATAGAGTTCTCTTAGATAAATAGTGTGTATGTATAAATGGTATAAACACAGATGAATAAATAACCCACCTACCCATGTTCTTCAAGGAAACCTAGAAGGATCTACCTTCATTGGATCAATGAAAAAATGAATTTCTAATGAAAAAATTTATATATATATATATAGTTGAATATTTCATTAACCTATATGAACCTAGTACATGAATGTGTAAGTGGCTATATAGTTAGAATACTAGGCACTATCTGGACTGAGACATAACATATACATCCATAACAATTATAAAGAATCATATAAGCTCGAGGAATAGGGTACATTACATACATCTCATTATGAGTGTGGTATTTTATGGTCTTCACCTGATATGATTAGTGTGATATCAGGCCAACACTTGAAAAAGGGATGTGGCACATCATGACTAATGCCCTACTAGATTCAATGGTGTGAGACATCAAGCTCAACACCTGATGTAGGAGAGCATGAAACTTCTATGCCCAAAAGAACCCTTACATTATTCAAAATCTTATATAAATTTTGTAATCATATTTTTAATAAAATTAACGATAAATTACCTCTCATGTATCTCAATAACTAATCCCAATTCTATTAATTCATTACAATTCATGAATTGAATTTAATAAGAAATGCATTAGTCATCTTGGCCTTTCCACCCTTTATATCTTATTCAATTTATATCATTACATTCCATGAAGTAAATGGAATCCAAAATGACCAATCAATCCCAATTAATAAATTCATTTAGTTCAAGAAATCATGGAATTTCAATTATAATGCTCAAATAGTAATCTAGAAGGTTTCAATGCCAATAGGTAAATTAACTACAAGGGAAATTCAAATTATAATTTCAAATAAGAAGGTACGAAGTTTCTTAGGTTAATTCAAAATATATATAATAGATAAAAATCATTTATATTCTAAGATTAGTTATTATAATACATTTTTGGAAATTAAAAAAATAATGATAACATGAAATTCGTGTAGGAATAGCCAAGTGGTATCTATAAATGAGATATACATCCTCTAATATACTAAACAAAAAATAACGAGTGTATATAATGTGCTTCGATAGATTTGATTTGAATGAACCAATTAAATGGTGATGTGAAAAAAGGACGGTGTTTGGTATAATGTAAAATATATAAAAACAACAAAACATTTGGGGAAATGATGATACATCCTACCTTAGGGTGTTTTAGGACTCCTCATCCAATGGAGGCCCCATATTTAATGTTGGTTTTGAGAAATCTTAGAAATCATCCAAACACCTAAAAACAGGGGAAACAGTCTTGTATCTAAATAACACAATAGATCCAATGATAAACTAAAATAGGAAGGGTGAGGAAGGTATAGAATACCACAATTTATCCAATTCCATAAATTGATCATGATTTGGACATTGAATTAAGAATTTATCATAAGGCCTAAATTAGGATTTAGGGGGAGCTATGTGTGACGAAGATGAGGTCATTCACTGTAGAATGTGGAGAGAAATATTAAAAGTGGATGAAAGGGTAATTAATGGTAAAATCATAATTTCACATTAAAAATAATTGGATCACATTTTTCCAATTTTTTTGGCCAAATCAAGCACAAACCATGCTCAATAAACTGCTTAAGGAGGGACCCGACGTGGTTAAGGTGCCAGATTTCTCAAACCGTGCACAAACTATGAAATAATACTCTATAAAAAGTATGTAGTTTCTCAAATAGTCATTTTCATGGATTTTAATGGTTTAAACAAAATGGTGTATCTCATACTACACCCCTCTTTTCCCCCACACAGTTAATATAATCTCTTTGGGTTGGGAGGCACTGTTTCTAAAACCATGTAGACCAGTTTTATTTTTTCCAAAAACTACATTTATGGGCTCCTAAAATGTTCTAGAAACCCTTGTGACCCTCTTTTCATCACATGGATACATAATAAGGTATTTAATTATAAATAAAACATTAAAATGAGCCAAACCTTCATGAAATGATGCGTTTTTTCATCATTAACATAATAATTGAAGATGTTTATATTTACATATTTTGACAATTTTATAAGATAATGTGTATAACACAAGTCTATGTCTTATGAAAATGTTATATCTTGGGGATCATGTTCTAATATTTCTTTATGATTCATTTCATATGAACTACCATTATTTATTTCATGATTTCAGTTTATACTCTTTAATATGTAGGGTATGGTTTTTCAATGTTATGCTCATGTTCTCAAACAATTTTCTCATGTCAAACATATATATTTTCCTTTTGTACCCTTACTAAGCATTTTATGTAACCCCTTATTATGTTTCCTTTACCTAGGTTCTAAATAAAGGTTTTATGTAGGTTATTCCTAAGAGGATTAATATGTGAGAAGATATTGGGGGGGGGGAGATGTTGAAGATTTTTCACCAAAATAGAATATTATGTTCAATGATTCCAAAGGAAATGAAATATTATACTCATCAAGTGTGTGTTAGTGTAATTTGATTAATATTCATTTAAAAATATGTAATATCAATGTATGAGAATACTGGGTCACTTTATTAATTTTAGAAGGGAATAAAATGAGGTTATATTTTAAAAAGATTGGATCAAGTATTGAATTACAAGTTTCTTATGTAGTTGATCCCCAAAGGATCTAAAACATTGTTTTATATTATTGGGATATTATTGTCATATATAATAATTAATTAATGTTAAATATAAATAAATTCATCTTGGATCATCTCACTTTGTATCGATTCAAGTATGTAATTTTTTTTATCATTGTACCCATGAGTGTAGGTCTTGGGGATCTTAGTTGGTATCAAAGAAAGGTGTAATTATTTTTAGATATTTTTCAGTTATATTCTAGAATTAATACTCATGAAAGTAAGTGATAACCCAGGGTATAAGCCTAAATATGAGTAAATATCCTAATATTTTTGTAAAGTATAGAGTGTGTTCTTTCCAACAAATGACATACATTTATGGATAGAAACTAACGGTTAATGGATCATGAATAGATGCACATATGGGTAATAACCGTGAAAAGGTTGGTTTTGTATCTACATTATCTTCATAAGGTGCATGAAAAAAGAGGCTAATCTACACACCTAATTTGACACACTTACGGTATATGATTATTTTGATCCACATAATCTATAAAAACCCTTATATTATATTTAAATGTAACATTATAATGTGGTATATAACAAGATTTTTTAGTGAAACATATTAGAATATGAATATGGGTAACCTAGATTGAAACATCGAAATCTATAAGTTAAGTTGTGTGAGCTCATTATTTGTAACATAATCAAATATCATGGTTTCCTTTATACATTAATTAATTTATGTATTCACATACCTCAACATTAATTTATTTAATGAAATGGTTGGAAATTGAGAGAATTGAGTTTAAAATGGATATGATAGTCAATATAGAGATCATCCTAGTGATAAACCTAATGAGGCTAGGTGTTACATCCTAACTAGGGTCCCACACATTGGTGCCTCGAGCTAGTTGGTCACATTACCTCAACCGCACTGCCCCCTATCTTAGTAGTTGCCAACTAGCTATGTGGGTCTAATATGAATAATGCGGAGAATATTCCCATTTTATCAGAGTAATAAAATAGTGGAAATGAATAAACAATAAACAAATTATATAACCAATAACCAACCCAAAATATTACAACAAATGACCAAAATAAGGAATATCATATCCAAATAAAAGAAGTTTATATGTCATTACAAAAGTGTGTGAAGTTTCATATGTAAAAAAAATAAAGACACACTAACACTCCCAATAGGGTTCCGACACCATGTTCAGTTCCCTCATCCATTCTCTATCCCAACTTATCCATCTAACACAAAACTTCTTCCCATATCCTATCTGATAAACATGAAGTCTATTTGAGTACCGATCAGGATACTCGAGTAGGGTGTGAGTACCACATAGTTGGCCACCACCAATGTCATCTAAAAAATAACAATCTATAACAGTGTATGAATTATTATAAGGAATAAATTATAATTAATAAATTAAAAAAGATTTCAATTTTCAATTTTTCTCTATTAAACCACATAAACACGTAGGTACTTGAGGACACCTGAACCCTCAATACATTCTTTAGTTTGTGCTAGAATCTGAACTATCCCCAAGGAAAATCACATATTCATTTTAAAATTTATTATCACATGGTATTTCATTATACATTTCATTTCAATTCACATTATGTAAAATTAGATGTATAGTCTAATGCCAAAATTTTCGGTCTAGATCACCATCTTATCCACCTATCGGGATTTTCATGTAATATTCTACGCCCCACATTCAGTATCCTTAAATCAATCAACTGTGATTATGAAGCATTATCCCATATCCCACACTCATTTATCTCTATTAGATTTTGATGCAACAGACCATATCTGGCACACATTTATCGTAAGGGTATTTTGATATAACATACCATGTACGACAAACAATATCACTTATATCATAATTTCACATACATAAAAATAATAAAAAATAATCAAAATTAATCCTTTTATTAACATTTCACACCACTCATACCATCAAAATTTATCACGCAAAATCCTGATTCTATACATTACTCATAAGAAATAATATTATCAATTCACCGTTAATTTTTTTGAAATATTCAATTCAGACAACCCATTAACCCATACTTTTCAAGTCAACCATCAATAAATTCTTATTGTAAATTAATTCATATCACAATTGTTGACCAATTATACAATCCCAATTTTCTATCAAACCCAAAATTACAATATCCCATTAATTAATTAATCAACTAAATAATTTCATTTCACTAATTACGTAATCACAATATTTCATTAATGAATTTATCAATTAAATAATCCAACTCCATGTTTTAATAAATTAATTAATCAATTAATTTATTCAATTCATATATCAATTTCCAAATGTATCAATTGAAATCTAAAAATTCATTCAACCAATTGGAATTGAGACTATGAGAATTCAATTTAAACCTTCAACCTCAATAATCATTGATGAGTGATCATACAACATAATTTTCTATAATTTAAATGGAATGGCCAACCCGCAAAAATGAATTATATCCACAACCAAATCCTACAAAAAAGAATAATAAGCTCATTTATCACTAAATCCTAGATCTCAAACCTTTCCAACGTTGGATAAAGCATTCCATTTTAATCAAGAAAGTGTATTGGGAGAGAGAAACCTAAAAATGACGACAATTTCTAATAGGGAGAGTTGCATATATTAAATATGGGCTTAAAATCTCCATGATTTGTTATGGGATGGCCTTGGAATATGTTTAATAGCCTCCAAAAAATGTGGGAAATTATTTAGATCTATCTTAGGGTGGATTTTGGATGAATTTCGGGGATAGATATTTTTAGTCTAATTTTGGGGAGGTTTAAAATCCTATACACATGGTTTCCTATATAGGCTGCACATATTTTCATATCCTTGTGCCTAAACTAGGGGTTTAACATGGTTACTCCTAAGAGGGAACACAATTTAGCAAACAGTGCACCAGCCATGGGAATTCCCTATGTCTGGGTTCACACATTTTGGGAAAACGATACACCAACCAGAACTTCCATTTTTCCATTAAAAACATCCAATTTTCTCGCAAACGCTCCCATGATAAAACCTAATTAGTACAAATTCAAAATAAGGAAAATAGATTACAAGAAAACAAGCTCGAGTCATCCCTACAAAATGTTGTGATAATACTATCCCCCACCTTATAACAGATCATTGTTGAGCTGTACTCTCGTGAATCACTAATATTTAGAGGAAAAAATGGGCCATCGAGCCAAAGTATCTACATATAGTTCCCATGTTTCCTCCAAAACATGCCCCTAGTTCAGCAATATAAAAAACTGTCTATATGCTATTTACCCACAATTATTCCTCTTTGTCAGCAAACACAGGTATCAAATTCTCCTCAAAGGACGCATTGTTCACAATATCAATATCATCCACATCGATCACATGAGAAGGGTTAGGGTGATACCTCAGAAGTTGTGACACATGAAAAATATCTTGTAATGCATTATACCTATATGGAAGATCCAATCTGTATACCACTAGCCCAATTCTCTCCACAACCTAAAACGGTCCAACAAACATGGGTGTCTTCTTTCCCGGTCTCCAAATCCTATGATGACCCAATCATGGTGACACCAAAAGGAATACACAATCAACCTCTATAAACTCTAGGGGTCATCATCATCTATCATCATATGAATTTTTTCTACTCTGAGATGTATCAATATTCTTCTGATTCAACTGGACCTGCTTTGATATCTCCTACACGAGACTAGGTCCCAAAAACTATGACTCACCTACCTCCATCAAACATATAGGTTATCATCAAAGCCTAACATAAAGAGACCATTATGGTTCCATCTGTATAGTCACATGATAACTGTTGTTATAAGAGATCTCATGTAAACCTAGATGATTCACCCAAGTCCCAAAAAATTCTAGGGCACACGTCCGAAGCATCTCCACAAGCACATGTATTGTACATTTTGAATTCCCATCTATACGTGGGTGGAATTCCATACTCAGGAAAAATTATGTACTGAGAACCTTCGGTAATCCTTTCAAGAAGAATGATATAAAACATGTGTCCCATTCTGAGAGTATACTCAGGGGACCCCAGACAGAGGAACTATATTTCAAATATACACATTTTCTAACTGATCAATGGAGGAAGACTCCCATACCAATAAGAAAGTTTCTTCCTTTTTCGAACTGTCCACAATCACTAAAATAGCAAAATTCTATAGAGGCATCCTTGGGAGTCCCACCACAAAATACATGGTAGCATCGTCCCACTTCCATTCTGGAATAGGAAATGGCTGTAGTAAAACTCTAGGTCCTTGATGATCAACATTAACCAAATAAAATTTGTATAATTGGGTCTTTAACCCTAAAATATCATTTTTTATGACTAAACACCAATTTTATCAATGTAGATCAGGGAAAATTTTACTCAATCCAGAGTGAACCACCCAATTCAAGGCATGAAATTCACACATTTGATACTACCACATACACAATGTCATAACAACCCAATTCCTAACATAGATGCTCTCAACATCATCTATAGTCCAATATATAGTTAACCCCCCACCATCATGGTTTTCCCGAAAGTAAAAAAATTTCATATCTTGATAATTCCTTTCCATGATCCAAATAAAATGTATGGAATCTCTTGAAACTGATATGAGAGTCAGCTACACCTAGCTCTTATAAACTACCACAAGCATATGATCCAGTATTGTCATCATTTCTCACTCATTACTATACTCTTGAACTTCCTAAGTCTGGGTTTTCTCACTCAAACAGTTAAGAACATTGTTCCCCTTATCATACATATATGCGAGCTCGAAATCAAATGAATTCATATATTCAACCCACCATCACTACCAATGATTCAAATATCAATTCTAAAATATGCACTTTACTCTATTGTGACTAGAATACATAGTAATTTTCTCAACAAATAGATATTTCCACTAAAATAATAATGTTTAAACAATTGTTTCCAACTCAATGTCATGTTTACTATAGTTTTGTTCATTTTTCATCAAAATTCAAGAACCATACATTAAAACATGATCTCCAAACATCATCACTACTGTAAACCATATCCCAAAAGTGCCACAAAACACTGTATAGTTCACCCATGGATTCTTTGGGATCATGATTGGTGTTTTTGTCATGTACTTCTTCAAATCATGAAACAAATTATCACATGCACCAGCCAATTTGAACATTATCCCCATCTTAGTTAATCCAAAAACAAGTGCTTCCAAATGGTAAATTTCCTAGATTATCCTTTGATAATGTCCCACTAATCCCATAAAACATTGGATATTGAAAACATTATTATGTTTCTCCAAAAAAACAACTACCTTAAACTTCTTTAGGTCCACTAACACACCTTAATCTGAGATGATGTGAGAAAAAAAGTTGACATGATCAATAAATAATTTAATATCAGACAACATAGTGTATATTTGATTCTCTCTTAGGGTACTCAAGACAATGTCATGATGTTAGGAATGTTCATCATGTTCCCTAATGTACATGAAGATGTCATCCACAAACACTCCAAAAAAATGATCCTAGTACAGATGGAAAATTTGGTTCATTTTTCATCCTGAACAACATCACAATGATTCATTTATTCTCTAATTTCATCTAAAAAATATTCTTATTATATCATTAGGTTTACCTCTCAACTGATGACACCATAATCTCATGTGATCTTGGGAAACACATAAGATCCTCTCAACTGATAAAATAGATCGTCGATACATGGAATATGATATTGGTACATGAATGTCATCTGGTTCAACATCCAATATTCAACACATAAGCATAAAATCCCATTATCCTTCTTTTCAAACAAAATTGGAGAACCCCAAGGATATGAACATGGATTGATAATACCCTTATCCATTAACTCTTATAGTTTAGTATTGAGCTCTTTATGATCTATTAGGGACATTATGTATGGTGGAATTGAGACTGGTTGAGCCCCATGAATGAGCTCAATTTCAAACAACAAATCTATCTTAGGTGAAAAACCAAAAAATACGTTCGGTAACACATCCTAAAATTAATCCACTATAAGTGGATGGACATCCAATTTTTTATCTCCGTAATCCATCAAAAGATAAGAAAATTGGGTGGTGAGATCCCCCAGATACTGATGAACAAGACCTACATAGCCTTCCTTGATATGACATTCTACAGTGTGAACATAATTGTTATCGTTATGAGTCATAAAAGTCACTCTCCTTCAGTTTCAATAAATGTTGGATCATTATGCTACTTTCCATCCCATTCCTATAATTTGGTCAAAGACTGGCATACAAAGGATGTAAAGATCTCAATTTAAATGATACTCCATTACCTTGGGATAACACCCCTTGTATAAATAGTTTCTCACAACCATACCCCCAATGTTGTATCTATCATCGTCACCCTGCTCATGAACTCCACCTCCAAGCTTAAACCATTTACATGTTTTGAAAATATAAAATAATGAGAGGCACCTGTATCAATTAAGCAATTAGAAAAAGTGGAAGCTCTAATAATAATACCTATAATTATCCATGGTCCATCCTTTCTATCCAAATGTTTATGATTAACTAATTGAAAATATCATTCCCCAATTCCATATGATACAGTCTGATCCCACTAAGCCACACCAACCTACTGATACAAATTTTCATTCCAAGAATCACCTGGTCCACTGCATCTTCTACCGCAGCTAGTATAAATCTAACCACCATACTGATACAATATATATGATCCCTATCCCACACTCTGGTTTTTCCATGATTCTAAATATCTACTCATCACTCATGGGTTCTTATAGAACCTCTATAGATATCCAATCCTTCAATAGACTTAGTACTCTACTGGTTGTTGGGGTTACTGTTTATGGAAGTTACCTAGCCAACCACACTACTAACAGTTCACTTGTGTATATGATCCTTCTCTCTATCCACTTAACATCCCACTACTCTTGTCATAATTCTCATAATGACACCTCTCACTCTAAAACGTTATACCATTTTAGCATCTAGTAGAAACCACATCCCCTCCACCCAAATCTTCCTATAGGATCCCCTCAAAAATAAGATCTTGATTCACCACTCCTGAATGCTTTTTTAGCTAAAATATACCCAAATGGGACTTAATTATACATTTAAACCCATCATAAAACAACTTTACCCTAGTATCCAAATCATCTTCTAATGTTGTAAAAAAGTCTTAAAAATCTATAAAGCAGCCAGAATAATCCATCACAAATATTCTTTTCTATGTCAACATTGTATACTTAACATCCCTCTCCCACCAGAGCATTTAAGTGTAAAATTGTTCTAGGATATTCTCTTAAATGTACATCCACTCAATGTTTTCCATATATCCATCCAAATTCAAAATTTCCCACAAATTATTCACCTGACCATGTTACATATAAGATTCTAGATTAACTCTCCTCTCGACATGAGTCTCTATGTTGTCGAGTATAGTATGTATGGACTCAATCCAAAACTCAGCTACCTAAGGTCCACCACATTTTTTAAAAGTCAAAGGGTGTTGTAACTGAAACTCCTATGCTAGATCAAAAATTATTTTCATGACTTTCCCTATTTATATTTCCATACACATCAAAAAGAGAAAAAAGTTCTCCTGAAACTGCTCTATGCCTTTCTCACCTGACACTATCACTGACTCAGGTTCCATTGATGGAGGATCATTTACATCCACAACCTTATATAATCTGATTAACAAGATCAATCCTATAGGAATATATATACAATGAAAAAAAAATCTCAGGACACATAACACAACATTAACGTACATAATAAAAGATAATTTCATAAATCTATATCAAGTGATTCCATCTTTTCCCTGCCACCTAGTCAAAACTGAGTCACTATCACCACCTTTAACCATAGTATATCTAGGTCATGTCTTAAAAGGGTAACATCATTATCATTATTCACGTCTCATTAAACTCCCATTTTTTCACATCTTGCATCATTTTACAATTCTTTAATTTCACATTAGCAACATTTTTAGATTAATTACATAAGAATGAATAAAATTTCAATTTGAACAACATACCCAACCATGTTTTACTATGCATCCCTAAAATTATTCATGTCACAAGAATAACCCATAGTTCATAGAATAATATTCACACACTACACCCTCATTCTTTATTGGGCCTTGAGTCCAATTTTCGTAACTCTAAGAGATAATAATTACATCACACAAAAATTTCATCAAAAAAGGTTAAATAACTTACAATTGTAAAAGTGAGCCCAAAAAACAGTAATTCCACCATGGTTTTTGGGTTTTCCCACATACATGGGTTAGCTACTACCTTGAAAAAGATCATTTTCATGGAAAAAATCTTCCTAGTCTCTAGTTTAACATTCCCAAAATTATAACAAAAAATAGAATAAAATAATCCTAGGATCCAATACAATTCCTTGGTTTCCCAACTGTTGTTCCACACACTACTTCCCTGAGTTGGATAGCCACATGACCTCAAGTGTGCTTTCCCATACACTAGAGGATTTTGACTAGCAGCGAGGGTCCAATATCGACCATAGGGGGACTATTCCCTCTTTATCAAAGTAATTGATAAATAGAAATAACTAAACAACAACCAAGTGATTTAACTAAAAAAACCAAAAACATTACCACAAAAGATCAAAATTAGGAATATAATATTCTAACTAACGATGTAGATATGTCATTCCAATTCTGCATCATGTGAAAAATGGAAAACAAAAATATTGACACACTAAATTTCCCAAGCGTGTCCTAAAAAATTCATGGTTCTTAAACCTATGCTCTGTCCCGACTCAACAATCTAACATAGGAATATTTCCCTATTCATTTGATATAAACATGAATTCTATAAGGTTATAGATTATAAAACCATAAATATTGGGAGTATAACTCAGTAGGCCACCCCCAACATAGACTTTAAGAATAATGTCAATAACATTTTACGTAGTTGTGTAAATAATATATTACAATCCATATCGTAAAAATTTATCAAATTTTGTTTACTCATTTTCTAACAACATAATCCCCCAGGTTTTTTAGGACACCCATACAATTAATAGCCACATTGGCCCATTCCAAAGTCTAAACTATCCCAAGGGATTTCACATATTCATTTCATAATTTATTATCACATGGGCCTTCATTATCCATTTCATTTCAATCCACATTATGGTTATTTGGAAGCATAGTCCAATGAATAAATTTTGGTCGTAGATCACCATGTTTAGTAGCCCATGTGATTTTTAAGCTGTATTCAATTCCCACACTCATAATCATTAAATCCAACTAATGGTATTTTAAATCGTATTCTATGTAACACAGCCAATTGTCAATATAGTATTTTGATGCATCAGACCATGTCCTATATATGTTTATTACTAAAGGGTTTGGATACAGCAGGCTATGTCCCACACAAAAATATCACATATATCAAAATTTCACTTACAACACAATAATCAAGATTAATCTACATTAACCATTTTATCAACATTTCACATCACTATCACTATCATGATTTTTCAATAACAATCATGATTCAATGTTGTAATCACATGAAATAATATTATAAATTCACTATTAAACCATTTGGCAATATCCAATCCATAAAACCCATTAAACAATTATGGTTAGTCAACTATATCATGATCCTCTTTTTTAATTAATTCGTATAACTTTAATTGAATAATTACAGAAACCCAATTTTATATCAAACCCATAATCACAAGATATCATTATTTAACTAATAAATTAATTAATATCATTTCACCAATTTCTTAATAACATCATTTAATTAATTAATTAATTTATTTATTAATTCCCAAATTAGTTAATCCAATTCCATATTTTCATAAATTAATTAATCAATTAATTTATTCAATTCATATTCCAACTGCAAAACATTCTAGTTTAAATTTAACAAAGCATACACAAAATTAGAATCCTGATTATAGGAATTGAATTTAAACCTCCAACCTCAATAATCTTTTATGACGGATAACCTAATAGAATTTCCCAAAATTGACATGGAATTTCCAATCCCATAATAGAGAGTGATATCTTAAACCAAATACTATAAAAATGATCAAACAAATCATTAATCATCAAATCATATATCCAATCCCTTTTCAATGGTGGATAAAACAATCATTTTTAATTAGAAAAAATGAGGGGGAGAGAGAATGAGAGAGAAATAGAAATGGGATGAGAATCTCTTATCATGAGAGGATAACATTTTCCAAACAGGCTTTAAATCTTCACGAATGGAGGTTGGAAGGACCTGGAATCTATATGGTAGCCAAAAAAAATGAGATAAATCCTTGAGATCAAAGTTAGGGTTTATTTAGGTTGAATTATGAGGGATCATGTATTTTTAATCTAATTTTTTAATGTGTAAAATCCCACATGAATAGCTTCCAATATGGGGCACATATTTTAACCTAAATGTGTTCCCTAACCATGCACCCCACCAAGGGGTGTGTCATGGTTAATCCTAAGTTGGTGAATAGTTTCAAAAACTATGTTCCAGCCTTGAGAGTCCTATCTTTCAAGGATCTCATGGTTTACTGGGTTGGGAACATGATTAGGGAAATACATGCACCAACCATTCAATACACTTTTTCTATCCAAAACATCCAATTTACACTCAAATTATCCAAATATAAATCCCAAAAAATATATTCTCAAAACAACAAATAAAGTGAACCTTAAAATGGTATCAATACATCCCCATATAAGGATAGGAACTTACATTGGGGATGGATTGAAAATTTTCATAGTTATTATCACATTAATCACCTAGTATATGAATAGTAACTATCACCATGCTACAATCCTAAACACGCTAGTGAAGGATGAACTTGCTATTGAGTCATTTATAAGGAAAAGTTCACCATTATTTTGTGGGTCTCTAAACCAACTACTTATTAACAAATGGACTAATGAAATAGATAATATATTTTTTATCCTCTAATATTTGATCCAAGAAAAATCCATTTCAGCACTTTATCATCTTTAAGGTGAGGTTTGACAATGGTGGACTGTTGTTTGAAATTAACAATGATGGAATAAGATAACTCTATATTATGGGAGGTATTCGAGAAATTATTCCTCACGAAATATTTTCTTGGAACTCTTTAATTGAAAATGGTGGGAGAATACCAATAGTTAAAACAGAACGGGGATGAATCAGTTGGTAGATATAAAGATAATTTAATTTGACTTTCAATGTATACCACCACTTCTATTCCAAACATCATGTTTATGGTCAAACTATAAATTAGTGGCCTGAAAAAGTTCTTTGAATGTCATTATATATAATAGAATTCTATATCTACAAATAGGTTGTTCTCTATGTAGTAATGTTGTAAATAAAATCTAAAGAATCTCAAAAATCAATAGACTAGAAAAGGAATACTGTGTTTTAGGAAAACTAAAATGAAAAAATCATGAAGGAATGATTGTTTAACCATCTACATGCTACAAATATGTGAGTAATAACCCATGAACTTACCAAAAGGGAATATGATAATGTTTTTAAGTGAGAAATGATGGGCCATAGATTTAATGATTTTCAAGGGGAGATGAATAACACAACCAATGAAATAGTGGATAATAATTTCAATTTATTCAAATGTAAAGTGTTTTTGAATTATGAAAATCTATTCCCTAACCAAAGGGATGATGGATATTATAAATTAATTCAATCTCTTAGTCAAATAGAATAAACATAATCCAATGATATGACTATTGCTGAAGTGGATTAGTATAATTAATATACAATTATCCACCAGTCATGATTTGTGTATTTCCTATTGAATTCTAGTTCTATAGACTCCATTATATCGTGGATGTTTCCTCAGAGCATCCAATCGCCACTATAATGATTCGATGTTGACTTATCAGAGAAAAAATCTTGTATTATGATTAATTTATTTAGATTTGATATTTTTTGGAATGTGCATCTTCAAAATCATGTTAATATTACTTTGGATGTATTTAATGTAATTTGGGGCATACATTATCTCTACATATATAAATACCATAAAAATTTCTAGAATATGGATATCACATTTTATATCCAAATTAATCATAACACAATTTATTAGTTCATAGATTACTATATAATCCTTAAAAAAATTACATCCATTAAATGGGTCCTAATAATCAACTCTGATATGAGTTTTCTAGTATTTCCTATGATTTTAATGTGGATATTTTTGGATTTAGTTCACTAGATGCATCTTTTATAAACAATATGATTAAATTTATTCATTATTTTTAGTATTAATAAATTTCATAACACATCATTCTATTTCATCAATGTAACAGTAAATGTGATAATTTCTTAATAGTCACTGTGACATGAAATAGCCATCGAGGTTCCCCTCTATGATGAGAAACATGATGTGCCATGAAATTATTAATAAATATATTTTCTGCAACTTAATTATATCATTTATCATGATAGTAATGATATATGACATTAGGGTTTGAGAGTCATAAATAATTCAGGCACATTCTCATGGTTTATGCCCTATGTGATTTCCAATCCAAGAGATTATGAGAACATGACCCAGCAGTAAGAAATACACATTTATATATATGTAATTGGAAGTTACTATCTAGAGATGTCTATATTTATCATTGTAATTTAATATTATTATAAATGGGTATTATTATTTTTCTTCTTATATGTTTTGAAAAAAATCATGATGAAATATGTTGATGGAGAATTAAGATATGTTGGGGGCATCATGAGTGATATTGTAATAATGAATAATGAAATAATGGATTTTCATATACTGTTATGTATTTGAATTTGATATCTACGGTATATTTTTTGGATTGAAACGACCTAAATAAATCAATGGGAAGATTCAATTCAGAAAATCCAAATAAAGAGTTATCAAACACATTGTTCGATGCCACTTTCATGAAACATTTATTTTTAGATATATTCAGATAAAATGATAATGTTACAAAATGAGTGTTTGTATGAGGTTCTACATCATTATAACATTAACTACATTCTATATGAGTACCATAACATTTTCTTTGATGATAAACATTGTCTTTTGGTGGATTCACCTAATACCACTAATAAATGGGCTTAGATAATC
Source organism: Viscum album (assembly GCA_963277665.1). NCBI lineage: Eukaryota > Viridiplantae > Streptophyta > Magnoliopsida > Santalales > Viscaceae > Viscum > Viscum album. The sequence goes on along the minus strand of OY728152.1, from coordinate 327,120,319 downwards.
ACACATTAAGTGTATTAAGAATCATTGTTAAATTCTATTTGAATTTAATGAGTTAGAATAAATATTATTCACAGATTGTCGTTTGATAATTATTATAGATTTATTGATCCCCAATATTTATTCATGATATATTCGGATGAATAAATAAGTGAATTAAATAATAATACATATTCATTCTATAGATTTCATGTATAAAATATTTAATATATTTATCTGAATATAAAACAGTGACATTAATTTATTATATAATTAGTCATTATTTATAAAATAAATAATATTTATTTAAGTCATGATAAATATTAATTGTGGTTATATACCGAGTTTATGGATTCAAATAGAAATGATATATTAAATGTTATTTAAATAAATAATAATATATTTATTTGAAAATTTATATTCATTTGTCCATAGGGTCAATGCATGTCAATAAAAGTATAATAATATTTATATTATTATTCAAGATTGGGTTTTATAAGGAATAATATATTTTATTAGGGCTTATGTGTAATTAGAAACCCTATCCTGGCTTTACAAGTACTCAGTTATATAAAAGTACATGGTTAGATACTTTTTCTGCACAATACATCCTGAGATATTTCTCTCAATCCCAAAAAGGAATCCTCTATAGAACATGAACAAGAAAAAAAATTTCCATCCTCCTATGACCTCTCATGACATGGATAGATACTTAAAAAACCATTTTCCATTATGATATTCTCCCTGATATCAATGATGAATGAAACAGGTTTCTAGAATTGAATGTTATAGAACATGAAGATTCTAATGTAATGTATTGAAATTTTCAAGCATGTTCGGGTCACTAATAGAGTGATTCTTCCCCTGTATCCTAATAAGTTAGTATTATATGATGTGGATATTCAACCAAGTGATCAATGAAAAATTATTTTCAATATAATGATATTATAAATAAATTTTTAAATTAATTATAATTAAATTTTGATGATCAGAACTTTTTGTATTCCAATGTAAACATGTTAATTAATCATTAATTTACTTTGTTTATGAGGTTCTTTATTCTGTATATCACTAACCACAAAATTACTATGAAAAAAATTCCACATAGGTTCTTCTATTATTCCTTGAACATCCATATAGTATCAAAGTGTTCATATAATTAATTAATAATAATTTATTAATCATTAATTAGTTATATGAATTTGTTTCTAGATTATTTTGATAATTATTATTTAAATAAATTTGAATTTAAAAGTAATCCATTCCCTTATTCATTATTCTCTATATAACTAATAAAAGGTAAAATTAACCCATGAAAAATGTTAAAGAATCTATCAGTATATTTTTATGGTTCAATCCAAATAACAAAAGAGTACACATCGTGTTACTCAATGGAACATGCGGTGTACCCAAGATAAATGCTCCAAGATGACTCACATTTAAATTGGGTCATAATTTTCTCAATAAACTAGAATGAAATTAATTCACACCATATTTCTAATGAGATTGGATGTCATGTGGTTCGACCGTACTACATGTCATGTAACTAACATATACATCGTATAATCCACATGTCTTCTTGGGAAAAAAATAAATTCCCCAGATATGTTTTATATTTTCTAAATTATTTAGGTACTAGAAATCCATGAAACTCATAGGTATCATTTTGTTATGTTTTCATATAAATTTTTCACTGTGTACATTTTTGTGATCAACAAACAAGCCTAGTCTTTATGAAACTGTCACGAACATGGGCCAAAGTGGTTTAACTACTAGTAACTACAGTACATGCTATGTGAATAATTTTACCTCATTTGACTAATTAAACATAGAGAGATAAAATAAATAATGTAATTTAACCTATTTACATGTGTCTTTGTGTCATTAATTTGATAGTACATGCAATGGGATAGGATTATTAATTATATTTTAAATTTATTTTCATCATAAATTTTAAACTACAAGAACTGTTTGTATATTAATTATAGTGTACTCCATGAGAATTAATAACATCACATTAAACATCAATTATATATTTTCACATGTTATTTATTGAAAAATTAATTCCTGGTAATTATAGTCCTTGAAATTCATACTAAATTATACGTGGAGAAAATATACATGGTCCATGATGGGTATATTAGTTGAGTATATTCCACATAGTCTCTCTTATCACATCATTGAAAAAACAAAATTTGTATCATGATACCAATGAATATCCACTCACTAGAGTCCACTAAATCCATTTGTTATCGCATTGCTTGGAAATAACCAAAATCTACAATTAATGGGTAGTAATGATTATATCAACAAAATAAATAACATGTTATCAAAAAGAATCTAACAATCAATGAAAAAAAATTAAATGATAACAAAAGAAAATAAGGGTACGAAAAAAGGTAAAAGGCATCACATTTGATATTAATAAAAAATTGATGATAAAAGAAATAGGATAACAAGAAATGGGAAACAAAAAGATGAAATTATAGTTTCTAATCTCACACCCTTCCCCATTAAGACTCAACTATCCTCATCAATGCATTCCACGATACTATATATAGAAAAATTCAGGCTTGTCCCCATAAATTCAATTTCATCACAGGGAATGGATATCAATTAATGATGAAATAGTACTACAAAAATAGACTAATCTCTTGGATCATAAATTAGTACCTTTATCAACATATCATGTTTCAATCCATGGTCCTACCATAGTAATTTAATATTAGAGACACCATTTTCTATGGAAGGTATTGTTACATCCTTCCATAGAATCATGCTTCCCCCTTAGTTCTAAATATTCAATTTCACTATACTCTATTTTAAATAGATATATCATTACTATGAGGTTCATATACATTATTAGTGAAATCAAATAATACATGTGGTTTCAAATGAAAATAATAATAATGATAACACTCAATAATGTTTTTTGTGGTCATACTACACATAACATCCCACAAAGATCATAACAAAATACATAAGGTTGAATTAGCTATCATCACCAAACCTATCTCCGTACACTAAATTAATATCCACCTCTTAGGCTATGAGCATAATCACTCTAACACACATAGACTTATGACATTATAATTAAGGAGGAACACAGTCATATCTTATAAACAACACTAAGGAGTGAACCCACTAACCTCCTATTCCCATATCATAATCCATTGGGATGACTATTATAACACTAAGAGATTTCACATTTTTTTGGAATTATTTGTCAATCATTACAAAACAAGGAATATATACCACTACTTCACCATGTACAAACCAATAGGAAATTATATGAGAAGATAAAGAGGATCATCATTCATCTAAATTATTAAATACTTCGTAAATGTCAATGATGAATGGTATCACCCATAACTCAATCAATATAAGTTTCTTAACCTCATTTTAATGGTATATCCTGGTATAAATGAATATTTCTCAAAAGGAAATCTACTTGGTATATTACCCCAATATAACCAGTCAACATAAAAAAGAAAGGCCCGAATTATATTTCCCTTCCAATTATGCATCCCAATGTATTTAGATACAATCATTATCAAAATGATATGTAAAATAATCACAAAATAATATAATCTATATAAAATAGGGTTTATCCCTCATAAGGTTATATAGAACCGATCATATGATAAAATAGGAAATTTTTTACTTCTGTTTGGAATCCTTATCGAAATTCACTTTTACAAACCAACATTTAGGTTTAAAATTACAATTAAAAAACCACTCTCCAAATAAAACAAGCCATTAGAAATATTATTTGGATAAGCAATACGATTTAAATCTATATAACGGATAAAAAAATCTCTTTGGAATCTAACTACATTGATAACTCAAAACAAAACCCCAATCCCTTTTTAAAATACTATTTAATGAATATTAAATCATATTAATTTAGAAAGTAATCCAATAACCAACTCATTCATCCAATAAAAACTATAAAATGGACCACTACATGTCCTTGTATCAAGGCCCTACTAAAAAACATTTAGAAATATATATGGTCTTTATTTATTATAATGTAAATTAAATCGCATCCAATTTATATGGGGATATCATATAATGTAATATCAATTGACTCATAATAATAATAATAACTAATAAAAAATATCAAATAACCCAAATTTTCATGATATTCAATGCAAATGCCAACTTACCTTAATCATATTTCAAATTATTTAATCCAATCTCATTTCAAACACCATCATGCCCACAATATCCTATCACATCTATAAAACCCCATTAATTATATTCGATACCATATAATATCACATCCCTAAAATGGAAAACACCGTTTAAAAATCACCGAATTATATAACAACATTAAAAACTACAAGAAATGTGATGTTATCCCATCCGAATACACCATTGAAGAATGAAATTGAAAAATATTCAATTTTATGACCTAAATTTATCTTCAATTTAACTAAAAACAACTAAAATATCTAAATAAAATCACATTTAACACAAAACCAATCCAAATTGTATGATATAGTGGTAATACATCTTTCTAAGACTCCTCTAAACACCACACATGAATGCCCCATCGATACAAAATGATTCAACCATTCTTTAGGGGAATCAAACCCAAATCCCTAGGTTGAGAGATTCAAATTAAAATAGATTAAGAGTAAAAATAATAAACTAGTGAGGGTATATTTACCTTGGATCAATCCCAAAAATCCCTCCTCAAATCATATAGTTAAATGGGATAAGAGTTGGATGATGGTAGGGAAGAAGAGTCTACCCCCCTCTAATGTATTCCTAATGAATATATAATCCCTTGAGTGGTGTTTCTAATAATATGTGGGTTGAATTTCTCTTTAAACCCATTTAACTATCCAAAATGGATCTTACTTGTTACTTGATCACATATCAATTAGAACTCGGTGGATCACTATCCACCCAGTGAATGATCACCAGCCACTCAGTGACTGAACCACTAGGGAATCCTTACTAATTATTCCACTATATAACCAATGGTACTAGATTGAGTTCCATATGGTTAGTAAAACAACATTTCCACTCTTTTTAATTATTAATAACAAAAAAACTCATTTTGGTTGTTTTATTCCCATCGATTTAACTCAGAAATGTCTATTTAAAATTTCGAAAACTCTTAAAACTTACTTCTATTGGTCTAAATCCAAAATAAAAAATTCACCCATCAACTAAACCATGAATAGGTTGAAATTCCTTATAATTCAACAATGCGTGACATGAAATGTCATTAAAAACATAAATGTTACCAAACGTATTTCTAGTGGATTTTTATCATGTAGAAAAAATTGAACACTTAGGAATAACCAACTTGTTCTTGCACCCAATGTTATTCCACTATCTGTAGAATATTGAATAAAATAGAGATGACATAACCAAACAAATCATGATCTAGCTTGGTCCAATAGATAACCTTTCATGATACCCTAATCCCACCTCAAATGGGCCAGTGCCTAGTGAACAACACAATGAATCCATGTTTCATATAATAGAGTAATTGGCCTAATAAACCTTTACACAACCCCATATATCCAGAATTAAATTTAATAAAACAAAACCAAGGATAAATACTAACTATAACATAATATGTATTAAAAATAAAATTAAAATCCCTAATATTACATAAAACAAAAATCATAAAATTAAAAGACAACAGAATATCCAAGAAAAATCATTTTAAATAAAGGACAAGATTTATCGTAAATGGGTAAATACTAATCACAACAACTTTGACACTAAAATGGTTGTATATTTTGCTGTCGGGTGCCAATAGGACAAAATTTCACCAACTCAACATCAGAAAAGGAATCCATTGTACTATGAAACATATCCAATAAGTAAACATTTGTTGTAATGAGGAATGTTCAACCATGTGTATGAAAATAATCAATAAGAAACCACAAAACATGAAGAAAGTTAAGAATATAGATCTACATAAAATGAAAATATTTGTATGTGAAAAATAATCCCATAAATTCTTTAGGGATTCAGATAACAAAGGATGTAAAAAAATCTTGGTTGATAAAAAATATATAAATTGTATCTCAATGGATACAACAGATGATCATTTTTCATAATACCCTAAATTAAAAAAATACCAAACTCAAATAAATATCAGTCCAACTCTCCGAAATCATAGTATATAACACATCCTTCACTTTGGTATATATGTAAATCGAGGGGGTTATCAAACCATATAATGGATCCTCACCTCCTAAATAGTGAAATGTGTCATTCGATAAGTATCTTTACCTATTGGATAGAGGAATATCACCCCATCACATGGGGGTTACCTACTCAATTATTATTATGGGGAAATTATTCCTTGTTGGGATCAACTGGGTATCAAACCCATGACTGAAGATACCAAAATGGAGTAAGAACTCCATATATATTTTAGGGGTCACTAACTCTATGAAAATTCATAATGGACATGATTCCAAATATCAATAAGCCATAAGATGGTTACTGAACCTATATTAGTTCCAAATGCATTTCCCAGTTCTGACACCCTGGTTAGTATATTTGGAAAACAAAAAATAATACAAAATACATGGAATAAATTCTTCCAGAGACAACATGTGAGCCTCATATAGATGTCGGGTATGTACCACCAATAGTATATCCTATTAGGTTAACCTGCATGGAATTCCATACCGTGATACATGATGTATTGGACTCCTGGGATAACTGAGCACATATCACATAGGTATAGATTCATGTTATCTTTTTAAATTATGTTTTCCAAATTGAATATGGTCTTTGTAGTTGGGGGGGGTGTTCCTTGAATATACATTAGTACATCTCTGGTTTTTTGGTCGATCCATACAGAATTTCTTCTTGATAATACATATAGATTGATATTTAACGATGTTTAAAACCAATAGTTCCAAGAGAAGATGGGAAATGGTGTGTGTTAGAGAACACATGTTTTGTTAATTGTTAATTATTATATCCAAAACACTAGACTAAAACAATAAAATGGAAATGAAATGTTCTAGGAAATGACATGTTCCCAATGTCTACATGTAATGTGATCATTTAATCATCTCTAGATCTTGTTTTTTCCAATGCATCAGTTCAATTTTCTACTAACATATTTTCTTAACATCATACTTGTAAAACCTCAACAACATTCCCTCACATATGGTGGTCATCAATATCATTAATAATTTCCACCATAACTAACAGGATGAACATATATGACTGATTCCATCTCCTTTTTTAACTCACTAGATCTTCTACCTAGATATCTTTATCACTCGAAAATAATAATCTGACTATTCCAGTGACATTCCAAAACTACAACCTCATGAACTAATTCCATCCTCATCCATCATGGACTCCACTATTATCATGGGGTTATAACATCATACCACCATCCATTATGAATGCTAGTGGGGATCATTTATAATCATATAAAATATATGGTAAGATGGAATATGTGGTTGATGCTTTTAAAACAACTGAAATCTTTTTTTAAAACACATCCACTAAAAACTGTAATAATGTCTATATTTCACTAAAAATATCTATGGAATATATAAAAAATTCTCAAATTCAAATAAAAAATAATATATGGATAAATTCAAAGAATAGAATCCACTGAATAATTAAAGAACATAAATGTTCAATGAACATATTCCTGATATTTTTTTGAGGAATTGAATAATTCATGAATTTTTAATTAAAATTGTTTAATAAATGATAATTTAGAAAATCAATTGAACAATTTCATTCCTTGATGGAAGATCAAGGATGGACAAAACATGAATTTTAATTCATCCTCATATTGCAGGTGTTTATGAATCCTCCTTGAAGAGAAAAGTTCACAAATTTCACATAGTATTTATAGTTGTATAAAATATAGAATATCACATTTAGAGAGTTTAGTAAGCTATTCAAATTAACTATTTCGGTAAAATAGATAATTTAAAATTAGACCTTCTAGGGTATGAAATGTTTGTGGAATACAAAACATAAATATTATACCTATCTATGTTAATCCCCCCTTTAAAATCTCTACTACGGTGCTAAAATTTTCATTTGAGGACCTATCAAAAGTATTGAAGTTATTATATTCATTCATGTGTATAGACTAAAAATTATATTTTTAAAATATTTCATATATTTAATATACACTCTATTCTTTGACCAAATAATCGTGAATGTTTCCACATTAATAATAATTAATAAAAATATTAAAAAAAATGAAATAATAATTTATGATTAGGATATCCTTCCCATATTAAAGGATATTTATTTCAGAACATAAAAATCTATCCAATAGGATAGGGTTATAATCTCACGTTTAACTCTTGTACTCCCACAATATCTCCTAGGGATTTCAATGAAACAACATGATACATACTAGTAGAATAATTATCCCCAATAGGTTCTTCTCCTATCATTCCTCGATCACCAATGAGTACTCTCCAATGTGTGATTTCATCCTCAGTGTCTATGTGGTGGATCTATTTTTTTGTGACTTGACACATTGGATTTTTTAAATAATATTTTCATAAGTAGTAGTATAGTTGGCATGGTGTTTTGGGCATTTTATAGATATGATATTAAAATACTAAATATATTAAATATATTAACACAAGAGCACACATTATCTCTTAAAAATAGATTATCTCCTAAATAGATTCTTTAATGAGAAATGTAATACCACTTTTTAATCTAAATTGTAGTTTTTACCTAATGGGTGACATGAAAATCAATCCCATCAGACCTTTGATCAATCATTGGTTATGGGTTGATAATTGATGAATTGAATTAATTAAATTAATTAAATTATTTATTTCTCCAATTAAATGTCTATACACTACAATGATTTTTAAAAAATATTCTATTGCAATTATCTACTGTTAGAAACTTTACTCAGATAATTAAAATGGAGATAAAGAGTGAGTCAATATATGAAAATAATGGAAAACAAACATGAATGTTTTGTATAATAGGAGCCAATAAATTATATTATTTTCATTGATATTGGTTCATTCTTCACCTGTGATCATTGAAATTCTAGGGTAGGGATTTTTTTTGGATTTTATTGTAAATACCAGAAATTTTCCATGTATTTTTTTAATTATATAGAATTAATACGAGTCTGAAAAAATTAATGGTGCGTGATTCTGAGGCCTGGTGTGCCCAGAATAAAATTTTGATCAGTTTTTTGAGTACGTTCAGTAAACCTGTGAGATGCATTATGTAACTTTTGAAACGGTGTTTGGAATTGGTATCTGAGTACACTGTTGAACTCACAACCCCGATATTCACATAGAGATTCCTTCACCTCGACCGCAATAGGTCGAGGGTGGATGTTGAATTTTTAGTTTTTCATGGATGAATTGAAAAATAAAATAATTAACTTTTAATTAATTTCATGAAACCTATCATTTGAATTATGGTGGTGGGGTCCACCCAAACATTTTTAACTCTTGGAACCACCCAGTTAATCATCCAAAATTAATTGATCATTAAAATAACTTAATTTAAATGAGAGGGTCTCCTCACCACTCTTGGGTTGGGGGAGAGGAATTGTAGGAAAAAAAATTTGGTTTTGAACTCTTGAAGGAAGAGAATTCCCCAACATTAAAGATCCTCCAATAAAGAATGACCTCTGAATAAGGAACGATGAACCAGCGCTCGTGCTCGGATCGGAAGCGTGTTGAGGGAGCGACGGACATCGGCGAAATCATCTTCCTCCTCAAACCACCTCCAACAAATGATCGAGGTAGGGAGTTTATTTTGAAATATGATAAATATTTATTTTTTGATTCTTCATATTATTGATTCTCAATGATGATGGCGAAACAAACACAACAATAGATTTGTGTATATACCATGATATTTTCTATTCGTTCTTCGTGTTTTCTTCAAACCTTCTTCGACGCCAAATAATTAAGAAATCTAAAAACACAATGATTTGATGAGTGAAAAATATGATCGTGGAGATCTTGACCCGGGGATTGCCAATATGTGGCGGTCACATTTCTTGGTCATAGAACAAAGTTGTGGTGGCCCATGGAAGATGGGTGGTGCATGTGTGTGATGCTGTTATTGGAGGAGGCCACGGTTTTTGAGCTGCGAAAGCACTCCAGGAGGGCGGTCGGCACCCGACCGACCACTGTTTGAGGAGGTGGCACACCCGGAAGGCGGACGACAATCAGATGACCGCAGTTTGCACAGGCGGTACACCCGGATGGTGGCTGACACCTGATCAGCCATAGTGGGAGCATTGATGCCATCCTGCCGCTGGAGGAGGAGCTGGCCAGACATCTGGCCAACCACGTCACCCTGAGAAGGACCCACTCCGGCGCATCCTGCATTCTAGTAGGCGGCGCCACATGGCGCCGCCGTGTTGAAAAAATCCGAACGGTCCATTGGACTGTTTGGAATTTTGGGAGGCTCCTTCAACCTTAGATAGTGGCTTGGGTGGGCCTCACCACGGCAGATGACACCCAGCCAGGCAATCAACACCCACCTGGTTGGACTGCACCCTATAGAGCGGACGTAACTGACTGGGCCATGCCGAGCGGGTTGTGCCGAGCTGGCAGTGCCCAGTGGGATAGGCCACCGATTTTAGGTCTGTGCCAGACTGTGGCCCAACAGGCAAGGCCTGCCGTGGTTCTGCCAATCCGAGATAGACTTGGATCAGGTCGGGTCGAAATAATTTGGGTCAGGTCGGACCAGGCTGGTTCGGGCCGGGTAGGACCATACTAGGCCCATCTAGAGGTAGATACTCCTTTTTGGCCATATCTTGTGAACTAAGTATCTGTTTCATGAACCATATGATAGAATATAATCCTTGGATCGAGATGGTCCTTTTGGTATACTCCACTTCAGTTTCGAATAAAGTTGGATTACATTCATGTTGGATCGAACCTAAATATAATCGGGCCCTCAAAACGGAAATTCTAATAATCGTCAGACTGGGCGTTTGTTTGACACGTCGTCAGTCGCTTTGAGACCTTATTGACGTGACAGACCATCATGATACATTTTCGTGGGACTTTATGGTAGTTGAAATATCATTCAATGTCTTGAGGATGGAAACCCCTCGGAACCAAGCATACTTAGTGCAGGAACCCTATCGTTGGCTTTACTTGAGAAATCTCTAGATCCAGTTTGGGTCATCTTCGGATCCTATCTGAGTCAGATTCTACCGATCCAGTGTGGGTCATCTACAAATATTGTGTGTAACATCTTCAGATCCTATGTGGGTCATCTTTAGATCCTTTGTGTCTCATCTTCGATCCTATGTGGGTCAAAAACAAAGCTTCTCGATGAAGTAAGATGATCTAGCAATACAACTAATCATATATACATAAATACATATGTTATACCTAATGTGACTTGAGTCTTTACCATAGTGGTACACTTCTGTGTGGGGATACCTTCGTTGTATTCTTCGGTGTGGCGATAGCTTTGTGGTACATACCTTCGTGGTGTTACCTGCGTGGTACTTATATCATCGTGGTGTTAACTGTGTGGTACTATTACACTCATGGTATTAACATTATTCTATTCATCCATCACATGATAGAAAATTATTTATATTGATAACTTAGGTATATGTATGGGCATATACCTAAGTAGTGTTTATGACAGTTTCTTCGTTCATGAGATTGAGGTCTTTCTTTTTGGTTTATCCTTTGTGGATTTTGACAGACCTTTGGGGGTCTAGGGGTCCCTACTGAGTATTGTTATACTAACCCCTACACGAGCTTCACCCACACCATGTTGTGTCATGTGCAGATGATAGACAATATTGATCTAGGATGAGGGATCCAGGAATAGAAGTTTCTCGGAGGTGGACCAATAGACAAGACGTACCATAGAGACGACCATTCGAGAGCTGTACCTACCGACCAGGGTGGATTCTTGGCTGGTGTTCTCATGAAATGTTTCCAGTTTTTCTTGCACTTTCCAATTGGGATTGTATTGTTTTCCCCTTAACTTGCTCAACCTTTTTACAATATATGTTAACATGTTCTTGTATATTCATATGTGTATGGATTGTGTGAGAATGCAGGATAAATGGACATGCCTTCCCGGTTATAGGGATATGCCTTTCTGGTGCTAGTCGCCAGCCACTGGCCTGTGGAAGATGCACTTAGGGTAGTCACGGCACAGGCCCTGGGGGAAGGGTCGTGACAAATTGCTATCAGAGGAGTCGATTCAACCGATAAAATTAGACTATGATCATTTATTCATCAATAGGGTTATGTTTTATGAGTGTGGTTATTATTTTGGGGAATCCAGTGTTGGTGTGGCGATCAACGTATCCATACACATGGAGTCTGACTTCTAATTTCCTACTCAGTGAATGAAAACACTGATTGCATGTGTGTTTTTGAAAAATTTTCTTTGTGATCTCTTGGAGTTAGCTCACCAGGTATAACCTGTTGACCGTGGCACACCTGTTTCTCTCCAGGATGTCTCCACGAGGATAGCTAGCTAGGGTTCCAGGTAAAGTACGCGATGACAACACACCGAGCAATGGGGATTCGGTACATGGCCCCATTTCGGAAGTTTTACCATTGGGTGGAGTACCAGCAGCACCACTACCCGTTGGATAGCTGATTCCCCCAGCCCCTGCAGCAGAGGGTGCACGTGGATTGAGAATGTTGCACGAGTTCCATTTCCAGAGGCCACCGACGTTCCAGGTCGAGATGGATCCACATGCGTCTAAGGACAGGCTGGATGCCTTGGATAGAGTTTTTAACTGGTAGGGACACCAGCTAATCTCATGGTGATCCTTGCTTCTAGTCTTCTTCAGGCAGCTATAGGCAGATGGGGGAGATTGATGCTCCAGGTTCACGACGAGGTCACTCTTCTCTGTGTGCACTATGAGAGCCTATTCATGGTAGAGTTTATAGATAACTAGAATTTGCTTACATTACTATTACATAATTTTAAAGATAAACCATATAATAGTATTACACATTGAGGATCCAATAGTTTAGTGTCTTTGAAAAACTATTACCATACATAACAATTACAACATCGATCATAAACATTTATTCAATTTCATCTTCCATATATTCTTACTAGAACTTGACCTTTCCATAGTACATGTAGTCACTAGAGGATATACATAAAAAGGGGTGGTCTAGATGCCCAGTAATGGGACATATAAGAAAAATATTTCATGGGATGAGCATAATCATAACATAGTCAAAGGATCATGAACAGAAGAGGAAGCCTAAATATAAGACTTGAAATGTGGCAATCCATAACAATGAAACATCATGTCTTAGTGGTTAACTACCATCCATACATGTGAACAAAGATAGAATCTTGTTCACACATAGTTTCACATTTACTCATGAGATTCATCAGTTTACCCAATGCATTGGAGCGCTTTATAATTCTGGGTGCACCCGTCAAATTGAAACAATATATTGCGCAATATAATTTTGGGCGCATCCACCACATAATAACATTATCATTTATCATAAATTCCACAATGAAAATATTTCAAAAAAGAAAATTACTAACCCCTGGAAACGAATGGGTTTCATCTCAGAATAACACATTCATAAACATTGGGTTCCCAAAAGAAGGAGGGAATAAAATACATGTTACAGGAACCGTCAACCTTTGAGTGAGAAGTAAAAGGTGAGTTATTAAAAGAAGGGTTCTTATGTAAACAATTTTGTTTAAAAAACAATAGTGGAAAACATGTATATCCCAGAAAAGGAAATACAATTACGGAAAAATGTTTTAAGGAATAATAGTATAAAAATGGAGTGAAAGATGGAGAACCCAAATGATGAAATGGGGTTCGAGAATTTCTCCTTACCTTGTATCTGAATGCTGAATTCACTTTAATTACATATAAAATGAAATTATATTATTTAATTACAAACTACAGAACCATTTATAAATTAAAAGGGTTCATTTTTTATTCATTACGTTATTTTACGGTCATTTTTATGAGTAATATGGATTAAAAGAACTGTTCTGGAATTCTTGTTTTTAAGGTTTTCTTGAGAAGTTCACTTGTATTCATTAATATAAGTTCGGGTAGAACATGGGTAAACATACAAAACAGATATTACATGTTATTAATGATATTTAAAAATTTAACATGATCTTATAATTCATTACATTTTATACCATGTGGATGAATCATTAGATAATAATTAAATGATGATTGTTTGAGATAATTAGGACGGTTTTTCGACCAAAACGAATTTTTTTTGTTTAATCATTTAGTAATATGTACATAAGTTAGTTCCAGAACATTAATAAGACATAATACAAATAAAATATTATGGTTCTACCATAAAAATTGTATCATGACCAGATCTTATGGTAGAAATGAAAAATAAGAAAACACGTCGTTCTCGAAGGTGATAGATTAACATCTCACAAACAACGTTTCTTTTATAAAATAAATGGAATAGGAGATGGGGTTGGATGCTATAATATCCCATTAATATCATAAAATTCCATTATATGTATGATACTGGAGTTACCATACCATTTAGATAAATATATGGGGGGAAAGAATAAGAAATGAACTTGAAATTGAAAGGTAATTAATGGGGAAGAGGGAGGGAAATTACCACTTGAATCCTCCTCTTGAGATCCATATTAAGGGAATTAGTATTGATATTATGATGACACCATAAGATATTGAACATGGGGTATGGGATAGGTAAGATTATTTTGTAGAGTTTAGACAAGGCTTGATGTTTGATAGGTGTGATGGAATGATGCTTTGAACAGTGGTTTTTATAGTGGAGGGGAGACGAGATTTCTTAATATAAAATACATTAATTTATTATTTATCCAAAAGATATAGAATATTGAGTCTTACATGACTATGAATATTAATTTTATACAATAATACCGAACCATGTGGGCTTACATCAGTAGAAAAACATACATGACTCTATAATTAACTTATTTAGCTTATTTTGTAAAATATGTTATTTCACATTTCATAAAAAATCAGGTATTTTAAAATAAATCTCAAAAAACTCAACAGAACAATTTTTCAACTATTAGAATATAAAATTTACTTCCATTTTAAATATATAAATTTCTAAATAGGATTATTTTAATATTTAAATTAAATCCTAATTTATTTGAAAAATATATATTTTTTAAATTAAAACTGATTTTATATTGCTTTCAAAATTTAATTTGGGTCTTAATTTTTTTTAAAACATGAAGAGATAGATTTTTTAATTTATGAACACATTTTATGAATATAAATTTTCTTTTAAATTAATTAATTATAATTAATTTTTTATGAATTACAAAAATAACAAAACGTTTACTATTGTCAAATTGCCACTTTCTAAGATGCCTAAATTTTATTTAATTATTCCTAGGTAAGGATACTCTTATTTTGGAATATTTATTACTCATAAGGGTCGTACTACTATTTCTAAAGGTAGTTTACTATTCATATGGGTCAGTTACTATTCACCAAAAATTGTGTTTTTCTTATTGGACACCAGAAATCATCTTGAACACAACTGTGTGAGTTGGATTTCTAAAATTCCAAAGACAGAAGTGACAAAAATATGTTTAAAGGTCACATACACTTTTTAGTTCATTATGATGTGTTGTAATGTGATTTTATGACTTATTTAACAGAAGGGTAATTCTATGGAAAATCATTGGGTCATTACATTATTCCCCCTTTATGAATTTTCTTCCTCGAAATATAACATTGCAAAAACAGATGAGGGTTCTTCTCCATCATCGCCTCTTCCGGTTCCCATGTACTATAATCAAACTTATAGTTCATCCAAAAAACATTGAAAATGTGGTATTTCTTATTGCTTTGAACCTTATCTCTTCAGTCCAGAATCTCTACTAGTTTCTCCTCATAAGAGAGATAATCTTCCAGCTGTACCACCTCTGAGTTTAGTACATGTGAGGGATCAGGTATACACTTTTTTAGGAATTATACATGAAAGAATTCATGAATGTGAGCCATATTTAGTGGAAGTTCAAGCCAATAAGCCACAAATCCTATACATTCAAGGATTTCAAAGGGGCCAATGTACCTTGGTCTTAGCTTACCATTCTTCCCAAATCGCATGACTCTCATCCATGGTGATTTTCAAAGGAAGACATTATCTCCAATGTCAAACTCCAAGTCCCCTCGATGGTTGTTAGAATAGCTCTTTTGCCGACTCTAGGAACCTTTGATGTGTTTCTGGATGTCAAAATCCTTCTCTGTCATCTCTTGCACATGATCAAGTCCAAGTAGATTTATTTCTCCAACTTCATCCCAACAGGATGGAGTTCTACACCGATTTTCATACATAGCTTCATATGGTGCAATATGAATACTCGAGTAGATACTATTTTTGTATGAGAACTCAACCAGTGGGAGATGCTGATCCAATCGATATTTGAAATCTAGAGAGCATGCTCTTACAAAATATTCATGTTCTTGAATAGTCCTTTCATATTGGCCATTACTTTGGGGGTGATAGTTCGTGCTGGAATTTAATTCAGTCCTCCAAGCATGTTGAGGGCTCCTCCAGAGTTTAGATGTTAACCTTGGATAACGGTCATAGAAAATTGAGATTGGAATACCATGCAGTCTCACCACATCCTTCGCATATATCTTTGCATGTTGTTAAAGTGAGAGATCTTCCCAAATAGAAATAAAATGTGCAGTATTAGTGAGTCTATCAACAACAACCCATATCACAATATTTCCCTTCAATATCATTGGGAGACCCATGAAAACATCCATAGTAACATTTTATCTTTTCGACATGGGTATAGGCAATGGATGCATCATCCATTTGGACTTTTTTCGCTCTTCTTTAACTTGCTACATACCAAGCACCTTCATATATATTCTGTAATCTCCTTCTTCATGTTATCCTACCAGAAGTGTTCTCAGAGATCACGGTACATCTTGGTGTTACCATGGTGCATAAAGAATGTTGAGCTATGTGCATTGTTCAATAGATCCTTCATTATTTCATGTGATTAAGGTACACTAATCCACGTTCCAATTCGAATCACACCATCATTGTTGGTATAAAACTCATGAAACTTCCTTTCCATTACTGCATTCACCCACTTTTGTATCTCCACATCACCCCTATGTGCTTCATTAATCATCTCTGAGACAAAAGGTTGCACAATCATAAAGGCATGTTAGGATTTATCCCATGCCCTTATGATTTCCAAATTCATTATTTTCATATCCAAGAAGAAAGGTTCTTTCTCAATCCTTAACATGGATAGGGTAAAATGTTCTTTTCTGTTTAGAACAACAGCTACCTTGTTCGTCATTCCAGGATGATAGGGAATAGAGAAATCATAATCCTTTATTGTCTCTAACCATCTGCTTCGATGAATGTTGAGATAATTTTGTGTGAATATATACATTTGGATCTTATGGATGGTGTATATTTCACACTTCTCCCCATAGAGGTAGTTCCACTAGATTTTCAAGGAAAAAATCATGGTTGTCGTATGTAGATCTTGTGCCTGGTTTCTTTTCTCCTGGATCTTCAACTACCATGAGGCATAGGATATCACATTATCATTTTTCATGATTACACAACCCAACCCACTCTTATAATCATCACTATATATCACAAAACATTCTCCATTTTTCGGTAGTGTGATTACAGGTGCAGTGATCGACCTTCCCTTTAGCTCCTTGAAGCTTCCCTCACATTTTTCTATCTAGAAATACATTACTACTTTTCCTTGTTAACATAGTTATCAGACTTGAAAATCATGAGAAGTTTCCCAAAAAACGTCGGTAGTACTAAGATAATGTATAGAATCTATGGATTTTAGTGACACTAGAGGGTATGGGCCATTCTTCAATTGACATTGTTTTTGAAGGATCACATATTTTCCCTCACTTGTGATCACGTGTCCCAATAATGTTACTTGCTTCTTCCAAAAGGAACACTTGATGAACATGCAATAAAACTTCTCCTTTAACAATGTCTCTAACACAAGTCTTATATGTTCTTCATGTTCCACCATTCACTTAGAGTAGATGAGAATATCATCAATAAACACTACCAAAATTTTTTCGAGTTAATGTCTAATGATTTTATTCATGAAATCATTAAATTTTTTAGGGGAATTTGTAAGTCTGAAGGGAATCACCATAAATTCATTTTTCCCATACCTAGTATGGAAGGAAGTCTTCTAAATATCTTCCTTCATCACCTTTAGATGATGATATCTAGAATGAAGATCCACCTTTAAAAATTATTGACCTCCTCTTAACTAAAAGAAGAAGTCTTCAATACTTTGAAGAGGATACTTGTTCGTTATGGTGATCTTGTTGAGTTCCTAATAATCGATACATAGCTACATTGTTCCATCCTTCTTCTTTAAAAAGAGCACTGGTGCACCCCATGGTGATGCATTGGGGCGTATGAACACTTTGTCAAGATGCTCCTGCAGCTGCTACTTTAACTGTTCCATTTCGATTGGAGCCATCCTATATTGACGCTTCTAAATAGGTGTAGCTCTGGGTATGAGTTATATTGAGGACTCTACATCATGATCCGGGGGAATTCTAGGTAACTCTTCAAGAAACACATCAACGTATTCCCACATGATGGGAATTTATAAAAGGTATGAACATTCCTTTGACTCAACTATTTGAGAGAGGTATTCTTCTTCATAGGGAATCAACACCCACAAAATTTAAAGATTTTTCAAAGGAGATTCATGATCGTCCTTGAATTATTAGAGGAGCATAGGATGGTTCATAATATGAAAAGATACTTACTTGTCCTGACAGTTGATATGTGATCTATATAATGAGAGCCAATCCATTCCCTTTATAGTATCGAATTATACCAACAAAAGTATTACAAGATTCACAAGAATAATCTTCCCATAGATTCCAATAAGATAATAGTCAAATACTCGGGTTTCAATGATTTCACCACATGGTGTTTTTAAAGATATATCTACTTCATAATTGCAAGGATTTGATTCTATAGTTCTACCAAACAAGCTAGGTATAATGGAACGCATAGAACAAAAATCAAATAAGAGTTTTTCCATTATTTAGTGAACAAGAAGTGTACCTTGTATGACTAAATTATCTTCCTCCACTTCCGCTGCAGGGATGGAATAATCCTACCCTTGATCCTGTGGATTTGGTGGCTACTGACGCTGACTATCCTCAATAACTCAAGGTTTAGTGAACTGGCTTGTATTGTGCCGTAGCTCCCCACAGTTGTAACATTGAACCATGGGTGGTTTTCTCCTTTTATCTTCAACATTCTCCTTCCTTTATATGTCTTTCAGACACTATGGAGCATGTTTTCCTTCTTTCCCACACTTTAATCATTTCCCCGTCACTTTAATGAAGTTCCCATGGTGAAACGTCCCACATTTTTGGCATGTTGGTTGTTGAGTTTTCCTACCACCTTTGTCATTAGATCCACCTGCTTGTAACTCCATCTTTCATTTCTTATCACCATAGACAAGAGACCATTCTCCAAACTCCATATCCACTTTGAGATCACACCGATCAACTTCTTCTTAACTCCCAAAGTCACAAATTTCTTGATCCTTTCGAAGGTGTGGTTTTCATACACTATAGAATCTTTAAATTTTTCTATCATTATTGATAACAAAACATGAACTATACATTGAATTACTTGTGAAATTTTCCTTGTAGGTTGTGAAAAATTATCCTTCCTTTTGTTTGAACTCTATTAATTCTTTCTCCATCTTCATGTGAAGAGTTCTTGGGAAATACTTGTTAGGAAACATTATCTTAAAGTCTTCCCACTCCATATCTTTAATTTCCTACCTTGGCATGTTGTTATTAATCAAATCCCACCATTGACTGGCCACTCCATATTGATGATAAACGACTAGAGTAACCTTATCCATCTTAGAACATTAATGAACAGAAAGGATCCTCTCCCTGGTGTTGAACCACTATTCCGTTACTAGTCGATCAGAAGATCAACTAAATGTCGGTGGTCTTTGATGCATAAAACATTCAATAGCCAATTCCTCCCACTTTAGTGAGGAATTATGATCACCATTTTAAAGTTATTGTTCATAAACTAAGATAATTTTATAAGAATTTACATGAATTATTTACTCCACCTCCCAAATCATTGGGGATTTAATTTGGGCAATCATTGCATTGGCCCTTTCAAAAGTCGTTGGCCTGGTTTCTCCTGGTTTCCACTATTTTCTAAAATAAAAAATGCTAGAACAAAACTTAATTCAACTAGTCACAAATAACATATTAATTTAAACAATTTATATTAAAATCATAACATACGGTGTCCCTATGTTAAAATTCTTGTGTGCATATTTGTACTTAGTCTCATGCTAGAGGCTTTCTCAAGGGTTCACTAATCCTAATTCCCAAATTAACTAAACCTTTCCTCTGATACCAAGTATAGAGAACCAGACTTCTATTAAATTACTATTACATCATTTAAAAGATATATAACATAATAGTATTACACATAGAGTATCCACTAGTTATGTGTCTTGGGAAAACATGGACCATACAAACAATTACATCATCAAGCAAAAACATTTTTCATTTTCTTATTCTGAAGATTCATACTAGCACTTGACCACTCCTTAGTACATGTACTCACCTGAGTATATACATCAAAAGGGTTGATCTAGAATCACAGTAAGGGGATAAATAAGAACAATACAGCATGGTGTGAGCATAATCATATCATAGGAAAAGGATCATGATCATAGGAGGAAGCATAAATATAAGACTTGAAATGTGCCAATGCATAAAAATGAAAAATCATTTCTTAGTGGTTAACTAACACGCAAACTTGTGAAAAAATCTAGCATATTTTTCATAGATAATTTCACATCTACTCATGAGATTAATAACTTTACACAATGCATTGGAGCACTATATAATTTGGGGTGCACCAGTCACATTGAAACATTCATATTGCGCTATATAATTTCGGGCACACCCATCACATCATAACAATATCATTTATCATGCATGACACAATGATCATATATAAAAAATTAAAAAAACTGACCCATTGAAAGGATTTGGTTTCATCTCATAATAACTCATTCATAAACATTGGGTTCCCAAAATAAGGAGGGAATAACGTACATGTTACATGAACTGTCAACCTTTTGATTGAGAAGTAAAAGGCGAGTTCTTAAAAGAAGTTTTCTTTTGGAAAATATTTTGTTTGAAAAAAACACAAGGGGTAAACATGTATATCCCAGAAAAGGAAATAAAACTATGGAAAATTATTTTTAATGAATAACCATATCAAAAATGTATTAAAAGAGGGAGAACTCGAAGGGAAAATTAGGTTTGTGAATTTCCCATTACCATGTATCTAAACGATTCATTCTCATTAATGTATTATATAATGAAATTATATTCAATAATTAAAAACTCATGAACCTTTAATATATGAAAATGGTTCATTTTGGTTTCATTATGTTATTTTATGGACCTTTGGATGTGTTATAGGGTTTAAAAATATTTTTAGGGAATTTTTGATTTTACGGTTTTCTTGAGCGGTTCACTTGTATTCATTAATTGAATTTCTCGTAGAACATGGGTAAACATATTGAATATATATTACATGTTATTAATAATATTTTATATGTTAAAATGATATTATAATGATTTAAATTTTTTTACCATTTTTATGAATCATTAGATAAGAATTAAATTTTTATTGTTTGAGTTAATTTGGACATTTTTTCGACCACAATGACCTTGTTTTGATTATTAATTTAGTAATATGTACATAAGTTAGTTCTAGAAAATTACATGGTTCATAAAACACCTATCATATTCTGTTTGAACCATAAAAATGGGTTCACTACTAGATCTGATGGTAGAAAGTAAAATACAAGAACATGTTGTTCTCGAAGGTGATAGATTAACACCTCACAAACAATGTTTTCTCTTATAAAATAAACAGAAGAGGAGAAGGGGGTTGGATGATATAATATCTAATTAGTATCATAATATTATTGTTTACGTATTATATTGGAGTTACCATACCATTTGAAAAAATATAGGTTGGGATAGAATAAAAAACTTGAAATTAAAAGGGAATTAAAAGAGAAGAGGGAGAAGAATTACCTCTTGAATGCTCCTCTTGAGATCCACCTTAAGGGGGCTAGGATTGTTCTTTTGATGAGACCGGAAGCTATTGGATGGGGTGGAGGGGATAGGTAAGTTGATTAGGAAAACTTTATACAAGGATTTATCTTGAGAGGTGTGATAGAATGAGGGTGTGAAGGGTGGTTTTTATAGTGGAGGGGGTAGGGGGTTTCTTAATATAAAATTCATTAATTTATTATTTCTCCACAAGAAAAGGGATAGTGAGTATTCCATGACTAGTAATAGTAATTATATAATTTAATTATGAATGAATTGGGAATACATTAGTATAACAACATACATGACACTATAATTAACTTATTTAGTATATTTTCTAAATTATGGTATTTCACTATTCATCAAAAATTCAAGTATTTCTAAACAATAATAAAATTTTACCCCAACAGTTTTTCAATGTGAAGAATCCAAAAATGAATTCCATTTTTCATAAATAATTTTATATATATGATTAATCTAATATTTAATTAAAATTATAATTTAAATTAAAAATACAGTTTTTGAAATTAAAACTGATTTTATAATTCTTTCATAAATTACATAGGGTCTTAAAAATTTATCTAAAAACCAGATGACATATATTGGTTAATTTATGAACACATTTTATGAAAATAAATTTTATTTTAAATTAATTAATTAAAATTATTTTTTTATCACTTTCAAAAATACCAAAACGTTTACTATAGTCAAATTGCAACTTTCTAAGATGCCTAAATTTTATTTAATTATTCATTGGTAAGGTTACTCTTATTTTGGACGATTTACAATTCAAAAGGTTCATACAACTATTTATAAGGGTAGGTTACTATCCACAAAAAATTGTTTTTTTTCTTATTGGACCCCAAAAATCATCTTGAACACAACCGTGTATGTCAGATTTTTGAAATTCTAAACACCGTAGTGACAAACAACTTTTTAAAGGTCACATAGAACTTATTAGTTCATTATGTTGAGTATTAATATGGTTTTATGACATATTTATAAGGATGGAATTTCCATTGAAAAACTTTGGGTCATTACAGAGTTTATCACAACAATTATACACAATGTACGTATATAGGAGCTTCTTTACATGCAGATGGGCAGCCTGACCATGGCTCAAAAATTAGAGTGGTTCATTGAACTCTCGCACTACTACACTAATATGGTGTGGGACCCATTATTTAGGAACCAGACCTTTGATCAGTAGCTCAGATGGGAGATTAGAGCTTCGTTGATTTCTCTCAGCATCCCGACGCAGGCGGAGGTGTTAGAGTGAGCACTCCTAGTGGTGAGTATTCTTGTTAAACAGTCACCAGCAGTGAGACCCACCACTAGAAATTATATATTAGAGACATATATAGCTAGAAATAGATAGATGATGTAGAGGTCTAAGAGCAGTATACCTACAGGTGGGTGACCACATGATACAGGGTCGTTTTTGTGGGGCTCTCAAGAAAGAGTAGGACAGGCGAGGAGAAGGTAGTGTTACCCGTGCAGTGGGCACGATCACATGGATCATGACTGCTCGAACAACCATATGGACGCCTAACAAAAAGT
The DNA here is from genome assembly GCA_963277665.1 of Viscum album. Taxonomy (NCBI): domain Eukaryota; kingdom Viridiplantae; phylum Streptophyta; class Magnoliopsida; order Santalales; family Viscaceae; genus Viscum; species Viscum album. The sequence goes on along the minus strand of OY728152.1, from coordinate 327,096,642 downwards.
CAAATGACCACCTAGGTAGACATAAATATTCGATCGAGGAGGTCCATAGGTAGCAGGAGGACGTGGCAGAGGAGATGGTCATGCAAAAGGTGGTGGGCGGCGATTTGAGGTTCTAGTGCCACCACCTCAAGGTGGTCCACCCCGACAATAGGGAGCATGTGGACGAGGAAGAGCATAGCTCCAGGATCTTGAGGCCTAAGACCATGGAGCTTCTATGATGATTCGAGGTAGGATCTGTGTCAACTCCACCATAGCTATAGTATTTATTGACATAGGTCCCAGTCACTCTTTTATTTCCACGTCCCTCGTTCAGAGCTTAGAGATTCCATTGGAGACGTTGGATCGATCCTTAAATCTAGATACTCTTATGGGAGTGTATTCGATGATTACAGACTGGTCCCAGCAGTGTGAGCTTACTCTAGTAGGTGAGAACATCGGCTGGGATCTATTATTAGTAGGGTCGAGGCCTTACGACATCATCATGGGTATGTATAGGTTATCTGTATTCCATGCTCATATTGATTGTATTAGGCGCAATGTTTGGTTTGTCTGTGAGGGTGGGATTAGGGTTTCCTTCAACGGTGAGAAGGGAACCTTTGCATCACAGGTCAAACATACCCGGAGGGGGGTGCAGCTGATCACACATTAGTTAGCTAGCCTTACCATCAGAGTGATTGATGTTGAGAGTCCGAGCGATCCTGTAGTGGAGGACCAGTACACTCATGTTTTCCCAGATGGCGTTCTAGGTCTTCATCCTCCTAGAGAGGTGGAATTTTATATCGACTTGTTCTAGGGACAACACTGACATCTACACTAGCATATCGGATGGCTCAGGCAGTGCCTCGAGAGTTGTGAGTACAACTGGAGGAACTGCAGAGTAATGAGTTCTTTAGGCCCTTATTTCTCTGTGGGAAGCCATGATTTTGTTTTCCAAGATGGCGGATTGGAATTTGAGAATCGGTGTGGACTATCAGTGCCTAAAGCAACTGATCGTGAAGAACAAGTACACATTAACAAGGATTAACAATATTTTTGATCAGTTAAAGGGAGCACGGTGGTTTTCTATGATAGACCTCAGATCGGGCTATTACTATCTCAGGGTACGAGATGAGGTTGTGAAGAAGAATGCCTTCAGATGTCATTATGGCCATTATGAGTTATTTGTTATGCCATTTGGTGTGACCAAAACCCTAGCAGTATTCATGGGACTCATGAAAAGGATCTTCCATCAATACCTCAATCCATTTGTGGTAGTCTTCATCGACGACATCCTGATATACTCATAGACGAAGGAGGAGCAAGCCTATCATCTGCAGATAGTTCTGGATATACATTAAGAGAACTATGTTTTTGGTAGCTCTCGAAGTTCCAATTCTGGATACAAGTGGTCCACTTTCTGGGACACATCATCTCAGAGGTAGGAGTTGTGGTGGATCCAGTGATGATTGAGGCTTTCTTACTTGGGATCTACCCAAAAGTGTGATGGAGGTACGAAGTATTCTGGGTCTGGCCAGTTACTACCGAAGTTTTTTCCTGAATATTACAGAGTTTTGTCACCCTAATCAGTATTTAAAAAGAAGAGGAAACCATTCGTGTGGTCGTAGAGAATCCAGTGGAGTTTCCTTTAGCTGAGTTACAAACTAACTAGTTCCCCCATCTTGAGGATACTAGAGGAGGGTGTTGGGTATGTAGTCTACTGCGACACATCAGGGACTAGGCTTCGATGTGTCCTAATGCAGGAGCGAGCAATGATCTGTTATGGTTCCCGGCTGCTAAGACAACATGAGCATAACTACACGACCCATGCCATTGATTTTAAAGTAGTGGTCTTCACCATGATGATGTGGCTATATTACCTGAAGGGTGGACATTTTACAATCTACTCTGATCACAAGATTCCCAAGTATATCTTCCCTCAGAAATAATTGAATATGAGATAGTGGCATTGGAATGAGTTCGTCCAAGACGATGACTTCATGATAGTCTATACTCTTAGGAAGGGGAATGTAGTAGCAGATGCACTTAGCAGGAGATGTGGAATACAGTTTATGAGTGAGGCGACATAGCTGCTAGACACTTTTCATATATCCTATGTAGATTGATATGGAGCAGCTTATCTTTAGTCTCTGACAGTCACTCCCCCACTCTTTCAGCGATTTATGGAGGCGTATCTTGGGGACACTAATTGCTAGTCTCGAAGTGCTTAGATATCTATAGGATTAGAACCTGATAGATTTTCTGATAGTGTGGAGCACTTCATCCTCTTCAGAGGGTGTATTATTGTATTAGTGGCGCTACAAAAGGAAGAGTTGAGGGAATTCAATATGTCCCCTCTAGAGGTACATCAAGGAGTGGTGAAGATGTACAAGGACCTCTGGTGTCAGCACTGGTGGACGGGAATGAAGAAGGCAGTGGTAGAGTTTGTCTCACGGTGCCCAACTTCTCAGCAAGTGAAGGTAGAGCATCATGTTCTAGCGGGCTTAGCTTAGCCTCTAGAGGTTCCAGAGTGCAAGTGGGATGGAATTTCCATGGAATTTGTGACAGGAAATCCATGCACATCTAGGGGTCATTATTAAATCTGGGTGATCTTTGACTGACTCGCCATGTCATCCCACTTCCTACCTATTAGAGATCAAGGATCAGTGGAGGGATTGGGATGCCTCTATATTCAGGAGATTGTGTGGCTTCATCGGGTTCCATCAATGATTTTCTCTGATCATGATGAATGTTTTACTTATCAGATATGTAAGGGGTTGTAGGAGGTGTTCGAGACTCAACTTCGATTAAGCACCGCCTTTCATTCTCAGACTAAAGGTCTGATAGAATGGACCACTTAGACCCTCAAGGGCATGTTGCATGCTTGAGTCCTTGATTATAGTCATAGTTCTGAGGATCACATACTCTTGGGGTAGTTCATGTACAACAATAGCTATCACTCAACTATCAGTATGGAACCATTCGATGCATTTTACGGTCTACCTTGTAGATTACTTCTATGATGGACTAACCTAGGGGAGTCAGTACTCATGGGAACATAGATGGTATGGGCTACCACAGAGTAGGTGAAATTCATTCAAGAGTATATGAATACTGCACAGAGCTGGAAAATGTATTATGATGATAGGAGACAGAGGCATTTGGTGTTTGAGGATAGTTACCTTGTTTCTCTACAGAACTCACCTCGATGAGGTTTTTGATGATTTGGACGATGCGAAATGTTATCTCTGAGGATCATTGGACCCTTCCAGGTCCTCAGAAATGTTGGTGAGGTGGCATACCACCTAGATCTTCCCCCTTAGTTGCACAGTGTGCATGGAGTATTCCATGTATCCCAGATGAGGAGATACGTACATGATCCATCATACATCATTGACTGGGGCGAGCTGGACATCAACGATGAGGTGATATTTTCATTGGTTCTATTGGAGATTGGGGATTGACAGGATTAGGTCCTTCATGGGTGGTCGATACCTCTGATGCAAGGTCATTAGAAGTACGAGAACCTCCAAGAGAGAACATGGGAGTGGGAGGCTCAGATTCATGTTGAGTACCCCCACTTTTTTACCTAGTTTGTGTTGTTGCTTTTGAGAAGGAAAAACCGTGAGGTGGGGAGAATGTAATGACCCATAATTTACGATGTAGTTGTTTTTAATGATCTAGAATTATTACAAGCCTGTGAAAATTAACGGTGCATGATTCCGAACCCGGGGTGCCCAAAATGAATTTCTGAGCTTTTTTTAGGTACGTTCAGTAAACGAGTGATCGACATTTTGTAACTTTTGAACCAGTGCTCTGAATGGATAACTGAGGACACTATTGAACTCGTAGTGCCAATATTCTCTTAAGGAGACCATCACTTGAACTGTAGTTGGTAGAGGGTAGATGTTGGATTCTCGATTTTTCGTTGGAGAATATAAAAATAAAATAAATATATTTTATTTTATTTCTTGAAACCTCTCATTTTAATTATGGTGGGTGGGACCATTAGATCCTTCGTAACTCTTGGAACCCCCAATTGATGAGCCAACATTAATTGATCTTTATCTTAACATTAATTAAAGGAGAGGGGCTCCTCACCTATCGTGGGTTGGGGGAGGGGATGCTATTGGCAATCCAATTAAATGGAGAACTCTCGAAGGAAGATAATTCTCCAATGAAGAACATCCTCTAACGAAGAACGACATCTAAACAAGGAACAAGGAACCATTTATCAAGCTCAGATCTGAAGCATGTTTTGTGAGAGATGAAAATCGGTGACTTTATATTCCTCCTCACGCCACCTCCAATGGAAAATCGAGGTAGTGAGTTTATTTTGAAGTATCATAAATAGATATTTTTGGATTCCTTTTATTGTTGATTCTCAACGAATATGGAAAAAAAATATGGTCATCGATCTGCGAATATACCATGAACATTAATATGTGTTCATCACTTATTCTTTATGCGCTCTTCAACACCAAATAATTAAGCATCCTAAAAACACAATGTTTAGTTGAGCGCGACATATGAACACTGAGAAGTTGACCCGAGGACCATGAATATGCGGCCGTCACATTTTTTGGTATTAGAACGAAGTTGTGGTGTCCCGTGGAAGAAAGGCGGCACGCGTCCATGCCGCTGGTATTGGATGACATCACTGTTGTCGAGCCGCGGGGGCATTCCTAGAGGGCAGCTAGCACTCGACCTGCCACAGTTTGAGCAGGAGGTGCACCCCAAAGTCAGTCGGAAACCCTCCGACCATGGTTTGATCAGGAGAGAAATCCGGATGGTGGCCAACACCTAGACAACCATGGTTGGAGCTGCGGTTCCATTGCAATGATAGAGGAGGAGCCGACCAGACTTCCGGTTTCCCACATAATGTCGAGTGTGACCCATTCTAGAAGGTTCCGCGTACCATAAGGCGGTGCCGCATGGCACCGCCGGGTCGGCTACAGCCGAAACGTCCATTGGACTGTTCATAATGTCAGGGGGTGCCTTCCCCCCAGGTAGCGGCTGGGGTGGGCCTCACCACAGTGGGAATCATCCAGCCGGGCGGACCACACCCAGCCGAGCGGACCACGCTGAGGGGGCCGCACCGAGCGAGGGCCGGGCCACGCCGAGTGAGCTAAGCCAGCCACGGTCTGGCCCATCCAGGCCGGACTCGGACCTAGTCAGGTCGGCTATGGATGGGTTGGGCAAGGTTGGTAAGACCAGGTAGGACTAGACCTAGGCCCATCTAGACCCAAATACGTCTTTTTGGACATATCTTGAGAACTGGGCATCTATTTGAAGAGCCATCATTGTTACCAGAATCCATGGATAGATATAGTTCATTTGTTATACATCAATTGAGTTTCAGATATAATTGGAGTATGGCTTGTTTGGATCGATCCTGAATCCAATCTGGCCCTCAGAACAAAAATGCTAACAACCTTTAGACAAGGCCTCTATTTTACACGCCGTTAGTCGCATTGTTACCCTACTGACATTAAAAACCATCGTGATACTTCTTCATGGGACTTCATGGTAGTTGAAGTATCGTCTAATGGCATGAGGTGAAGAATCTCCTAGAATCATGAATGTTTAGTGCGGGAACCCTATGGCATACTGTACTTGAAGAATCTCCAGATCTTTTGTGGGTGATCATCAGATCCTATGTAGGATAGCTTCTACAAATCCTGTGTGGGTTATCCAAAGATCATTTTTCTATCATCGTTAAATCCTATGTGAGTCTACATAATATCTTGTGTGGGTCATTTTCGATCCTGGGTGGGTCAACAGTAGAGCTTCTTGATGAAGTAAGAAGATCAAGCAATACAACTAATCATCTATACTTCCGTACTTAAGTTATAGATAGTGGGAGTTGAGTCTTTTCCATTGTGGTACACTTATGTGTGGTGATAGCTTCATTGTATTCTTCTGTGTGGAGATACCTTTGTGGTACCAACCTTTAGGGTGTTACCAATGTGGTACTTCTATCATAATGGTGTTACCTGTGTGGTACTTTTACAATTGTGGTGTTACCATTTTGGTATTCTTCCCTCACATGTGTGGTATGTATTTATATTTATAACATAGGTATATGTATGGGAATACACCTAATTAGTGTTTGTGAATATTTTTTCGTGATTTGAGATTGAGGTCCTGCTTTATGGTTTATTCGTTGTGGATTCTGAGAGACATACAGGGGTCCTGGTGTCCCTAATGAGTATTTTTATACTCACCCCAGCACGGGATATACCCAAACCATACTATGTCATGTGTAGACGATGGACAACATTGATCGAGGCTAAGGGTTCTAGGACTAGTGGCTGCTCTGAGGTGGACCATTAAACGAGACGTATGGCTGAGATGAATGTTTGAGAGCTGTACTTACCCTTTAAGTAGGATTCTTGGCTGGTGTTCACATGAGTTGATTACAGTTTTTCATATACATTCCAGTTGGGCTTGTATTCTGGCCCCATTTACATACTGTACTCACCATTTTTACCATATAGTTTACCTAGTGCTGCTATCGTGATGTGTGCTTGGATTTTGTGAGAATGCGGGATAAAAAGGCAATGCCTTCTTGGTTTTTGGGATATGACTTTCTGATGCTATTATCCAGCCCCTAGAATATTGATTTCATGCTTGGGGTAGTCATGGCACGGGCCCTGGGGGACGAGTCATGACATTATAGCATACGTTTGATATCATTTAAATTTAAAATTATTTCTTAACATCCTAATATAGAATTTTCCTTTTCTTAGCTCCTTTAATTTATATTTTTTTTGCTAGATTATGAAAATGATCACCATAATTCATGGAACAATTTTCAAAATTCATTAATTATATGATAATATCCTATAATCAATGGTCATAGTACAAATGGCCATTTCGATTAGTCACTTTTGTGTTTCAAGGATTTTTTCCTCCATTATATGTGTTTTCATCATTAGTATTGATTGTAGATTGTGGTAAGATTATTCTATAAGACAAATATAATTGTGTGATCGATCTTTGGTTCCATGGAATATTTTTCATGGATTAACATCATGGATTCTAGAATAGAAGAGGTTTGATTATTATGATGGGAATCCATAGATGGATCGTGTGAACGGTGTTTCATGAGTCGGGGAATACAGAATGATGAACCATCCATTAAAGGAATTGATGATCAGATTTCTAAATTAATAGTTCACCGAATCTAATTGTTGGAATGATATTTATTGTGGTAAACACTATTTGTGATTTCATTGGTGGAAATAACGAGGATAGTATTTCATTAAGAGAATATTTGGAAGGAATATATCTTCTATAATATTCATGAAATAATTAAATGTAGTTTGGAAGAACACACATCTTTTTTCCTAATGATATGATGCCAAGGTTTCATTCTGAGAAAATTATCAAAGGATTGTGTGTTCATTCCCACACACCAAGTGACCCTATATAGATAACTTAGTGTGTACAGTGAGTACACTCATAGGCAACCTGAGTACTCTAAAAAGTCATGTATAATGTAGATACACCCCATATACACTCATGTGGAACACGACTTGGTAATCGTGTCACACGTTGAGTACCAAACATGGACATATACATCCTATGGAATGTCACACAGTCATTCCAGTTGACTTCAATCACACTATTTTATCCACCAGTGGATGGGGAGAAAATTACATAAAGAATACACATCATGTATTCCTAGGGAATGTTATGTACACAATGTTTTCTTGGATTCGGTCCTTTATAAAGTCCTATATGATTATAACTTCATGCAGGGCTAGAATTATGAATTCATTCTTGAATTAAAAGATGATAATTAAATGGAACTTAATATGATCTACTCCTTCAATGTATCACAAGGTGACCACAGATTTTGGCCACTTTGGTTGATTTGAAACCCACCATGACCGGAGAGTTAGGGAACAATATACTCTTAACATAATTAGGTAGCATGGAAATCCCCCCCGAAGATAATAGGTTATATGATCTTATACCAACAAATAAAATGTGGTTGACAATTACCCCAACTATTAATGGGTGTGGGATACTCAATCATTGGGGATTATTAATCCTCTGGCATAGTGAGATCAGGTAGGGTGTGATATCCTCCACTTGGGTGGATTAATCTGCCTTCACTACAAGGGGTTTCAGATCCCCCATTAAAAGTATAGAGAGGTTATGTGAGTAGAAGGATTAATGGATTAAATGGTATTTTTGGATGTTCAGAATACTTGGATTGATTATGAATATTAAACTCTAACTTTATGGATTGAGTACCTTTAAGGTTTATATGAGGGTTCTTATCCTTTACCACATTTTTTATGCTTATATATGACTCTCTCTTTTTTTGATTTTCGTAATAGTAATTTTTGGGGAGTTCAACTATGTATATATATACTCTCCCATAAATGGGATCTACATTTATGAGTTGTGTATTATACAGATGGCTGATTGTTCGATAGATATCTAGGTGTACATAATGTTGTTGGTTCATAAAATAACAATAAATTTCATAGATAAAATTACAACATTAAATAAGTAAATTCTTTATTAAGAATTGAAATTATAGAAAACACATATTCTTATTTTTTTCTGTATCATTATTATTTTTATCCTAACAGATGTGAATTACCTTTAATCATCATAACCATTGATTCTATAGATAATATATAGGGATCATATGATTAATGTATAAATAGTGTTTTGATGAATATAAGTAATATAGGAATTTGAAGTGATGACCTCAACCAGCAAGATCATACCCTATGAATCCCATTTATTATAGCTTCAATGGGAGATAGTTCACTTGAAATTTTCCCTTTTTCACGACCAAAACGTGATATAACAACTAATGCACGAGTGAAACCCATTATTAAATAAGTTCAATATCATTGATATTAATTCCCAAACCATGTTCACTGAACGACCATAGGAAATTATCAACATCACACACCTTACCATTTAGAAATTCATTTGTGTAATAAAGAGATATTTATCTTGACCATTAGAGTATGAATTTTTATATATTATTTATAAAAGAAAAATTATTGTATTTATAAACTTTTATTAATCCATTATAATTGATTATGAAATTTAGTTTTCTAAATAATATATTTTCATAAACTAAATAACTAATTGAATTATGGGAAAATTTCAAGTTTCAATTCAGTCACTAAATTTCACAAAATCATTAATTTTTTAAATAAAATATATCTTAAAAATATTCTTATTAATTAATTTTTATTTAATTATAAATTATAATATAATTTTATGATGTCAAATATAATATTAGTATGAGTTAGAAAAATGTAATTCCTAAAAACTGGTATTTTTCAGTAAGTGAGGACTTTTTTAATAAAAAATTTAAATTATCCTATTTATAAAATTAATTTGATAAAATTAATATATATTTTTTATAATAATAAAAATAAAATTATTTCCCATTTAAGATAATATTTTTTTAAATTTATTTTATTAATTTTATACATCTGTAATGAGTCCTCTAGAAATTTTATTATATTTTATGGTTCTAAAAAGAACACTTTATGAACACGACTCACTTCCAAATAGACATGAGTATTATTTTAATGATTTTGATTATTAGACATACAAAATAATGAGAGCCATAACTCTTTGGGAGAAAAAATGGTCAAAACCCAGGTGTTTTTTATAGTTTTCATTACATTATCATATAGATCATAACAGTTAAGTGTTTAAATTCTTAAATAATTCCCCACTATTTTTTATACAAAATGTCCCCACATTTCTTTCCTCTTTACCCAAAACCCATATATCATTATATTTATCTTATCATTCCTCTTTATATCTATCCCATGGTTCTTCCAATATCATAGGAAGTTCCTCCCATGCTATTATAAGTTTCCTCTTAAGGTAACATATCTTTTTCTCTTCTTTTCCATTCAAGAACCTTTTATGTATTTATCCTTATGAATATCAATTTGTTATGATTTCAGGTATTTATTAATATACATTTACTATAAAATTTATATTATACAAACAAGATATCATTTATCTCCTCTCATTATGACATTCATAAATCCGTTACCTAGATAAGGTAAAGGATTATTTAATTCATATCTTTAGTCAAGAAAATTCATTATATTATTCCTTTATATTTCCATTTGATCATATTGGAATATGTTTTTCATATCCTTATTAATTTAGTTATGGTTTACATATTAAGAGAGAACCCTTTAACTCTCATTAAACCATACAATGAATATTTATATACCATATTTATCCTATCAAAATTATCACCTGATTTTTCCATTAATTATTTTTCACAGAATACCGATATTTATTTCCACTCACGAATATTCACCTATATGTAATAATTATTCATTGATTGGGGGAATTCCATGTATATAAACCACAATCCATTATTATGGTATTTAAAATAGATAAAATGAATATTTATGTTGTATGATTCCAATGTTAACCTTATGTATATTTATGATATGAAAATGATGGGTGATTCTAGATTGTGTTGTAACGAATTTTGTAATTTTATTATCCCATGAGATACCATGTATTATGTAAATGATGTTATCCTAAGAGCCGTACGTTATGATTCATTTTCGATAAGAATTTAATTGTGTTTATGAAATCATGTTTTCTGTTATTTTTATATTCCAATGATTCCATTATAATTTAAAATTATATCATTCCACATTGTTCAGTATTACTATTCCCACCCTTCCTATGAAACCCTGATATACCTCTTGTCTCACATGTATGTCCTTACCTTATTCCATTGTTTTATTATTCTCGTACATGCCTTTATAACACAAACCTTTCTTTTGTATTTCACCAAGTTATCCCATGATGATTTTGAATGTCCATGGAATGTAATTACATGTTATAAATTTTGAAAATAATTTTTTTAATTTATATTACAGGTTTTGTTTTATGTAACTAATATCCCTAAGACACTATGACTTATGATCGTCTAGGTTTAATTATGTGTACTTTTATGTATTAAATTATTAATTAATGTGTATTAAAGATATGGGTATTCATAGATTATATCATTGTAGAGTTTAGTTATTTTTTATATTAGGATTAGAAAACCCTATAGAAAGCATTAGGGATCAGAATAAACATTAGAAAACTTCCCAAAATATTTGTAAATTATAGAGTACATGGTTCCTGATAAAATACATCATATTTTGGATACTATAAGTGGATGTGTCTATGGTACATATCTACAAAGGGATAAAAAATGTGGAAAGTTAAAATTCAGTAGGGATCAATTTTTATTTTTATCCCAACAATCGGCATAATAGCACACATAATTTGAAAACCCTATTATATTTTCTTTAATAAATTCACAATATCCTTACGAACCATTATTATTGGAATAAAAATTCCTATTAAATTATATATTCAGAAATAGATCATGTATAATATAAATAGAAAATTTGGTTAAATAATATTTTTCATTTAGGAATTAACATTTTTTTGTTTATGGTTTCTCATTTATTACATTAATTGTTTAAAATATATAATACTGAATTGTTTCCCTTTTTTTTAATGGATTTGAATAAGGGAAACTGGGTCAAAAAATGTGCGGGGAAATGTGATGACTACTCAAATGAAATTCCCAACAATATGGGTGCATGAATCATGAACTTCGTAATGAAAAATTCTAAATTGACTCATGTTTTGAATCAAAAATGTAATACATAGGAATTAAAAAATCCCCCAAATAAATAAAAATTTTAAATTGATACCATTATGTGATAATGTCCTCATATTTTAAATTTATCTTCTAACCCCTTAATCATGGAAAAATGGTTCTACTCCACTGAAATATCATCTCCAACCAGTAATATCTTGAGGAAGAGAAGGTCATGATGGTTTTTTGACATATGTAGGAAGTAGGTGATCAATGGTTGTAGTTGAAAAAAAATTAAAAAGAATAAAGAGGAGATCTAAGAGATGTACTCGAATGAATTCTAGAAAACAATCAACAGATATTTTTCTTCAACACTCTAAAATAAAATGAATATGGATTTCAATAGACTTAAGAAAAAGGTTGATGAATCAATCTGGATGTGAAAAAAAAATTCACAAAACTTGTACAATATGCCTATAGATTCGTACATGATCATGAATGTAAATTTAACCCATTATTTAGTGGGTTTAATCGGAATCTATATAGTTAAATGGCTATTCCATACATGAAATGTAATTAGTAAATTTCGTGATGTTCCCCCAAAAGTTTAAATGGATATAATTGAATCCCAAGGGTCTCATGGGTATATAGACAATAAGAGGATAATGGAATTTCATTTTTTTAGTATAATTGAAAAATCTAGTGGGGGTAAGAAATCTAAATATCCCAATTTTTATTCATGGGGATGAAACACCCTAGAAGTTTTATAAAGGGGACATGTAAATGATTTAACTGAATGTTGAAAGGGAACATAACTACAAATTTTCTATAGGATAAACCCACCATTTTTTTGAAGGAAGGAATGATCTGGTCAAACCCCATACTATTATCCAGTGATTTATCTGTATGTATTAGAGACACTTTGTGAATATAATTTCTATGGAAAGGGTTATCGATGATAACTAATGGAAACAACATCCAATGCCTAGAGGTAAATGGAAGGATTATGGAATCACAATTTCTATTGTGGATCCTGATAACAAAGTGGTGACATTTACAGTAGTTATTCATTAAAGGATAGTGAATGGATTTCAATATTATAGATTTATTCATTTCTTCATATCATGAATATTTAGTGGAAATATTCAACCAACACCTAAAAATATGGAAGTTGAGCGATCGATAAAAATGATAAATGGGTAAATTATTTCATCGAATGTATATAACACCTCGTTTCCTAATTTTCAGGTTTAATGTACCATAAAACCTTATGATGCTTCCCAAAAAATAATTCGATGCTATTATAAGTTTGGATGGGTATTATATATATAGAGAAAACATAATTTTGTGAGAGAAGGAAATCACCCTATGTATCGTAAGTCAGCCTTTGAGTTTATACAAGTGAAAGTAGGAGGATAAAATTTATTTGGCACCAACATCTCATGAATTAATATTATTTCCTTATTAGTAAGAATATCTTTCTCAAATAATTATGACTAAAGAAAATTTCAACCTTGATAACCTACCCATTGTAAGGTAATTCACATATGTGTTTTCCAAATAATTTCTTTGTATTCCTCCATGCTATGAGGTTGATTTATCAATTGATCTTATTCTCACATATTTTCTAATATCCAATACCTTGTATATAATATATAATATTGAACATAATGAGTTAAAAATAAAATAGCAATATAATATAGATAATGGGTTTATAGTACATATGCTTCATTATGTGCTGAACTAGTCCCCTTCACTAAGAATAAGGATGGGTCAATTCCCCTATTAATTGATTATCCCGAGATCAATAATATTATGATACAGATTAAGTATCCTCTTCAACAGATTGATGGGTTTATTAATCAGTGATGTGGATTCCAATACTACTATATTGTAGATCTTAGATAGGGTTATTATCAAGTAAATGTGAATAAGGAATACATCCCCAAGAAAAATTTATTTATAAGGAAATGAAACTATGAGTTCATAGTGATTCCATTTTGACTCACTAACACTCCATCTAACTTTAAAGACTTTATAAATATAGTATTTAAGAATTACCCTAAAAATTTATTGTGGTATTTATAGATGATATTATTATATACACTAAACGAAATGAGTAACATGAAGAGTGTCTGGATACTATAACTAAGATATTTAGAAATGAAAATATATATCAAAATTAATGAAAATGATAGTTTTTCCTTTAGTAAGTAACATTCTTGTAAAATATCTACACCAACGAAGGAATATTTCTGGAGACCTTAATAACTAATGCAACTGAAGGGTGGCCCAACCAACAAATATGATTTAAATCTATAGTTTCCTTGGATTATCTATGTACTATCATTGATTTGTGAGAAACTTATCAGTATTTTCAATAGAACTAACCAAACATACTCATAAAAGAGTTATTATTATTTTAGATAATGAATGTGTTGACATCATTATAGTGTTAAAGAAGAGGCTAATCACAAATCCTATACTAAAATTACCCACATGCAGGGAAGGAATTGTTATCTAAAATAATTAATCTTAAATGGGATTGGGTTGTGTTTTCATGAATGATAAATAATTGATAGCCTATGTTTCCCCCTAATTAAATAAATGGTTATAAATACCCAAATAATGATCTATATGTGGATGTAGATATATTTTCATTAAATATTTTTTATAATATCATATCCGGAGAAATGTAACATATATATACATCATAAAAGCCTCAAGTATATATTCATTAAAAAGGATCTCAATATGATCTAATGTAAATGGTTAATAATGATCAAGGATTGTGATTGTTAAATCCATTAACATCACATGAATGTAAAAAAATGATGTGAATACTCTCAGTATTATTTATCCCACAACCCTATCTATGATGTGTATGTGAAGGGATTTAATATTATTGGAAATCCAGTGGATGAACATGGGAATTATAAAAGGATATTGATAGGACCTTTCTATAATTATTGATCACAAATAAATTTACAAGAGGATCAAAGAGTCATATTAATATGATGAGTCTCAATAGAATAAGGCAGGTAATATTATAGAGTACACCTTTGATAATGACGGAGTAATAATGTTTTGAACCAAGATATATGTCCCATCAAAACCATAATTGAATATGAAACATCTGAATGATATGAATAACTTATCCTCATCTACTCATCTAGGAATAACCAATATGTATAGAGTTTATAAGAAACAAATCATGTGGGATAACATGAACTGGTAGAATACAGAATTCATAGTATGAGCTTGTTATGCCAACAATTCAAGTATGGACGATATAAGTATAAGGGTTTGATGGAACCATTTCCCATAGCAATAGGGAAATGAGAAAATATAAACATGGATTTCATCAAAGGGCACCTTAGCACCACTAAATGAAATAACACAATTAGTCTTGTTGTCAATCACCTCAGTAAGTCATATTATTTCATTACTCTAAATTAATTTTTTTATGTTGACCTACTCACTTATATATTCACATGGGAAGTGGAAAGAGTTCATGGAGTTCCACTGTCTATTTTATATGATCGAGATCCAAGGTTTATCTCAAGCATCTGGAAATGCCTTCTGTTGGAATTGGATATAGAGATGATCTTCCGCACTGCTTATCACCCTCATATAGATTATCAGTCGGAAAGAACCACTATACATGTTAAGGATATTTTGAGATAATGTTCTATGGATTTCCATGGATTTTGGGATCAACTCATGCCTCTACTATTGTAATTATATAACAAAATCTTCCATTCATGTATTCAAATTACACACAATGAGTCTCTATTTTGGAAGTAGTGTCAAACTATGAAATGTTGGGATGATTTTCGATTGTATAAGATAATGAAATATGATCTTTTACATGAGATGAGAGAGAAGGTTTAAACTTTTCAGCATCATATGGAATCCACACAAAGCTAATAGAAAATCGATACAGATCTAGAGTATGATGAAGGAGAAATGATGTTCCTTCTTATGTCACAACATAAGAAATTCATGAGGATTGGGAAGAATTAAAAGATAATTCTATGATAAATATCCCTCTTGGAGATCCATGATCACATCGATGATGTGTTCTATCGACTAGTACACCCACCTAAACTGCCTCAATAAAATGATGTGTTCCATGGATCCCACTTGAGGATGTGCAAACCAGATCTGATACATGTATTGAATATAGATGTGGTATCATTAGATAATGATATTTTATATCCAGAATATCCCATGATGATCTTAGATCATAAAGATAAAGTTCTATGAGACAAGAATAATTACTGG